>CP141128.1:90112576-91413717 GCA_035236585.1 Warburgia ugandensis | reverse complement strand
AGAACTAACTTTTGCTAGATAAATGAACGAAAATTATATCTTATTTCCATAAACAAGAATTTGAGACAGATGAAAGCATTGGCCATGGCAATGAATCAAGAACAAAATGGTACTGTGGTCATTGCAATCTTGAGAACGAGAAGAACCAAAAAAACAAAATAACCATAGCACTTGCGTAGAATCAAATGCCCACAAATTAAAGAAACGCACTACAACTAAAAAGTAATCAGTTTCCAAAGCAACTAAAATCCTAGATTTTCCAGTTATGTCTGTAAAAGAAATTTAAAGTGGGAACTACCCAAAGCGCGTCAACTTTTTGAGATGGGTACCCATGAAACTTTTATGTCAGGAACAAATTCCTAGACAAAGAGTGTATTGTTGGCTTTGAGATTCTTGGGAATTAGAGAATGGCATAGAAGATTGATATTGCGTTATTTAAGGAGCGATTGGTTATGAGATGGAACTCTGAAAAAGATGCGTTCAGTCATGTTCTCTGTTTATTCCTGTTCTTCAGGTCAAGAAATACATAATTCTATTAGGTAAATGATTAATAGAAAATAAGATAACAGCACAAAGGGGAGCCTTTGTGTAATGGTAAAGTTGTCGTTGTGTGACTTAGAGGTTACGGATTCAAGGTGTGGGAGCTTTGTGCAACAGGGCTGTCCTTTTGCATAAGATAACTGTAACATAACCTATGACCCATGACACAACTTGCCTTGCACGAGTTTCTGCAGAGCTGCGGAGAGAAGGTTGGGCAACTATGGGGAAGAAGGGAGGAAAGTCGAAGATGACAAAAGTGGGTCAAAATTGGTAGCTCATTTTGTATTTCTTATTTCTCTAATTACCCTTCAAAATGGATATTCGCGGATAGGATTAAACGGATCAAAACATTAATCTGCGGATCACAATTAGACGATCCAAATTTGCGGATTTGGATCCGTTTTGCCGGCACGAGACATAGTGGGGACTTAAATTTCGTGCTAATAACAAGACATTCACAGCAATTTTTGTAGATCAAAGAGATTGGTTTTAGCCCGATTCAGTTCATGCCATCACCCATCTTGGATCAGCACCTCAATTTCCATGATTTCACTCAAAGATTTCATTGTTGAAGGTGAAATTCATGTTCTCTGAGAGCTTAAGAAGATAACTATTATATATATATATATATATCGTAGCTGGAGATTCAATAACATCTGGTGGTACTTAGGGTTCAGGGTTAGTGAGTTCGGAGAAGACTTAACATAGAAGATAATAATATCTCTGCGTTGTGACAAAAGAAGCGCATCTGGTGTAGTGGTATCATAGTACCCTCCCACGGTACTGACCAGGGTTCGATTCCCTGGATGCGCAATTTGCTCTTTTTGTTGGAAATATTTTCCAAATTTTTCAATTTTTTACATTGCCTACTTTTCAATCCGGACTTTGTAACTATGATTCACCGGCCATGAAAAGGCACCGAAGCCCTTGATTGAACTATGCTATTACATTTCTCCAAAATTTATTCTATCCTAAAAGTAATTAAAAAAAACTGGATAAAAAAAGGGCAGCTCAAGAAGTTTTTGTGTTTGCCTCGTATAAGAAAATGTAGATTACAAAGGTTTATAATATGCAGCCTTACCTTCTATTTTATAAGAGTTGGCTTTCGGGTCTCGAACCTCTAACTTTCAAGGTCAAAAGACGAGAACTGTAACATTGTTCCAAGGCTCCCTTCTTCAAAATAATTTAATAAAACTCTAACACTGAAAGAAAAATAAAAATATAAGAGATTTAGATTCAGAACGTAAACAAAATTATAAGCTAAGAGAGGTGAGGTTTGGATTGTCTCGTGCATGGTCTAGAGATGATCGCAGGCGTCTTTAAGTCCAAAGTCTGGTAGATTTTGTAAGATCTGAACCATTCGCGATCGCTGGCCGTCATTTATCTGGTCCATGACCCAAGATCTATAAATCCCTCTAGCATATGCGGTTCTTTAAAGCCAATGAACGGTGAGATGCCGTCTACTTCCCAACTCAACAAAACTGTTGATAGGATAATCCAATGGATGAGATTCTCGAAACACACGAACCATCTCTGCCGTGGCCAATATTTTTAACGACTTCGATCTCATCAAGTCTGCCCTACTTGGAGTCAAAACGGTCCGTATCCATCTGTTATCAGAAGCCATGATCAAATGATCTCACCCGTCGATCTAAATTCCTCCTTCCATAACTTCTACCTCTTGATCCCTTCCCCAGGCAGTTTTCGCTAGGCGTACACCAATTGCCACTTATACGGTGGGACATATCTGTCCAGATTGGCTCCTACATCCACCGCTTCGAATACCCAAAGCCAAACTAAATTACAGACAGAATTCCTCTACAAATGGGCCCCACTCTAACCATCCAAGCACAAGAAAGTAGGAGAACTCCCCGCCGTGGACCGTCCGGTAGCGAAAACCGGTTCCCCACTCTCTCACTTTCCTTTCAAATCTCCAAGTCCACCAAACGCAGAAACCCTAAAAACCGTTCCATGAGATCATAATTCGATTGCGGAAGGAGATTTGGAAAAGTTCTTTGCAGCAGTAATGGCGATTCTCTATGCTCTTGTTGCTAGAGGAACCGTTGTTCTTGCGGAGTTCAGTGCCGTGTCTGGAAACACTGGCGCTGTGGCGAGGAGGATTTTGGAGAAATTGCCGTCGGAATCGGATTCCAGGTTGTGTTTTTCGCAAGATCGGTATATATTTCATATACTTAAAGCTGATGGGATCACCTTCCTCTGTATGGCGAACGACACCTTTGGAAGTGAGTTTATTTGATTTTGGATTCAGATTATCGAAAAAAATCTTATTTTGTATATTTCGATTTGAATTTGTGAACGCTGGTTGTTGATCAGTTCAATCCGGTAAAATTGTGCGTTTTTTTGTTCATCTGTTGAACACTAGGGAAAAATCATAAATTTAGTTGTTTCTGATTTATTTTCGTGTTTTTGCGATTCTTCTGCTCTATGTGTTCTGAAGGTAGCTGTTGTTTCTTATGAAATCATTTGAATGATCTTCTGTTGTTTTATTTCTGTAATTCAACTCAATTTCTTCAGTACTGTCTAGCTCAGATCAGTATGGTTTGTAAGATTGGCTGGTTTTGCGTCCATCTACTGACATTTTCGAGTAACTCCTGTCGTTAAAATTAGAATCCCAAAAGGACATAGATACATTGTGCAATAGTTAGGGAGGTTCATATCAACTGTAGCACCTGCGAGTAGTATTCCGTAGTCACTGATGTAATGAAAAACTTACAGCAAATAAGCTTGGTTACACTTACCTGGTTCATTATGGGTTTGTTCTCTGGTTTTAGAAAACGAATATTTATAGTGAATCTGACCAGAGATCGACTAGCTTATTAATACACTTAATTGATTGCCTATACGCTTGGAGTTTGATCTCAACCTCATAACAATATTTGAAAAATACACATGTGGAAGAGGTAGTGGACTTTACTGACTTCTTATTGGGACTCTTAACAATGACCAAAGATGTTTAAATGGGAGTAGAGATTGTTCACTTATGTGCTGAGTGATGATGATTCTGGTAGAAGCTGCTGTCGAAGTTCTACTAGTCTTTCCACAAAGTGGCTTGGTTATCTAGATCAACAATGCATCTGAATTGAATACTGGAAAACACACTTATGGAACCCTGGTTAATGAACCGACAGTCTGAAAGATTCCATTGTGTTGGACATGTCTGAAATTTGATTTTGTGCATAAATTAGACTCTAATGTGGAACTGCTGGAAACAATTGATGTATTCCATAGAGAAGCAAATGGTGTCCTTCAGATTGTTACAAGTTGGTGCTACTTGGTCTCCAGGTTGGTGTGATCGATGTACCATTTTTGGATTCCACATTCATCAATGTTAGCTAATGTGGCTTTTGTACCCATCAGCTTTTGAAACCAATCTTCAAACTTCTCCCTTAAAATAAAAGCACTTCAGATAAATAAGACTTGCTCCAGACTGTTATGAACTGGATGTTGAACCCTACCCTTATAAGCCCCATAGCTTGCCCAGCTGGATGTATTTTGAAGACAATCATTTGATTGGATAATCTCTTAGCTTGTGCAATTATGTATTTTCATTACTCAGTTGGAGAAGATTAAGTTGACGCTCTCTTACAAAACCATTTGGATCCCACCCTCACTGCTGGTTGGTTATGGCTTTAGAAAATGGGAATAATTGTCCAGGCTTTTGAGGACAAAATGTGAAACCTGGTTACAGGATGTAAGGAAATGGGAGTTTGGACCTTAAAGGTTGAAAACAGGGACAGTCAAGGTTAAAAGGTGTAGTAACTTAATTTCTTTATGAGAAAGTTCAGTTATAGAATTGATGCCTACAGGTCTAAACAGTGGATGTTATTAGCTACTGAATCAAACAACCTTTTGCTTTAGTATTTAACGAGAAAAAGGTCTAGTTGTTGATGGTTAACTGTGCAAAGGATTGTGTCGTTGTTAAGACATTAGAAAAGAAGTTCTACTAGTTTTAGTTGCATGCTATTTGGTAGGATGCAGTGACGAGGCTTTCTTGTGGGAGGCATGCACCATGTGCTCTAGAACAATATTCAATGTGTTAATGGAGTGGAAGTGCATTGACTGTGTAGATCCCTCAACAGTCATGTTTTTTCCATGCGTGCTCTTTGTGCTCTAGAATAATGTTCTGTTAGTTGATGGAGTGAAACTGCATTTGGCATGTGTAGTAATACATATGGCATTTTGTTTGTTCTGATGGACTGTGATGTTTATCAAAATAAAAGCTTGTTCTTATGATTGTGATCATTATTTATCATATTTAGTATTCATATTCTTGAAATGGAGTTAACATTTAAATGCCACTGTACATTTGAATTAGAAAGTTGATCAAGACTATTGTGAATTGACCAGTAGTTGAAGTTTATTAGGCTTCTCTTCTGATGGTTTAGTATGCATTCTCTGTGAAAGTCAGACACTTGGGTATGTTTACAGCAGTTCAGTTTGACATGTGATAATTAATCGAGCTTGATATTGGCCATGTCACAGAGATTTTCATTTCCATTATTCCCTACCTTTCCTTCTATATGTCATTACTTGTGATACTTTCTCCAAAGTTCAATTCCTTACTTTCTGCCTTTTAAGCTTTATACCATGGCAGGTCACTTCTAATAAAAAAAGGGCAGTCCCAGTGCACAAAGCTCCTGCTTATGCAGGTTCTGGGGAAGGGGCGGACCATAAGAGCCTAAAGTACCTTGCATTTGCAAGAGGCTGTTTCCACGCCTTGAACCCGTGACCTTAAGGTCACACGACAATTACTTCTAATACTTTTTTATTTCTTTTGCTTGTTCATCAGGGAGAGTTCCCTTTTCTTACCTGGAGGATATTCACATGAGATTTATGAAAAATTACGGGAGAGTGGCTCATTCAGCTCTAGCTTATGCAATGAATGATGAGTTCTCCAGAGTCTTGCATCAGCAGATGGAATACTTCTCCAGCAATCCTAGTGCAGATACTCTCAACCGCGTACGAGGTGAAGTTAATGAGGTAAGTAACTTACTGAGCTTCAAAATGTCATTGTTTGGCATTCCAGATAACAAAAATCCTTTGGTACATTACACACCAACAACTTGGTATGTTTCAGTCACCTGGATCGACAATGATTTTAAGTGGTCTTTGGCAGCTGGCCTCTGGGCCTAGCTTTCTTGCTCTATATTTTATTTTATATGCATACACATGTCTTATTGCTAATAACTTGTATGCACATCTTCATATTGTTTTTTATCTTTGCAAACTTCTTTTATGTTCTGACCTCTGTTTGTTGTTTTTCCAACTCCTTTGGGTATTGTAATAATATGGGAAAGAAGTAAAGGTATTGTTGTTTAATGCAACACACTGTTTCTCACCATTAATATTAACAGAAATTGATATCTTGACCCTTTTCTACAGCATCTCCACCAATGTTGGTTTCTTCCTCAAAATGACCCCATTCCTCTCCTTTCTATTTGTCATGAACTGAAAAAGAGAAGTCATTTGAGGAAATGACCAAGACAATGGATGGAAATGCTGGAAAAAGAGTAGAAAAAAGTATGCCATGTACTAGTATGTCACTAAATCTGATGTTTAACCTTTAAAGTGAATTATCTGTGTGATGCTGTAGAAAGAAAGGGTTCCTATAATGCATATAAATCTTTCCTTCAGGGATGTCGGAAGGGTTTGATTAATCATAATCAAGATAGTAGGTAGAGTTCATTGGCATGTAAGTCAGACGCCCACATACAATCACTACTCCAGATGCATGTAGGTGCTAGCATCTTTACTTGGATGATCTGCATGGCATCTGTTAGTAGCTGTCTGCAGATAGTTGTGTACAAGAACAAAATAAAAGGATGATTGGTAAAGCTTGTACATTATGAAAATCAAATAACAAACATAAATGCTCTTTAATTGATGACACTGGCATGAATATGCATTCTTTATTAAACAGAAGCACAAAGCATATGATCTACAGATCATTTCATAACAGACTGTTGAAAAGTGCTTTAGGTCATGCCTACTGATAATTCAAGGCATTTCCGATCATCTCCAGTTATTGGATGGATATCTTATTTATTAGGTGAAGTTGGTCAGAGAAGTTTTGTCAGTAGAAGTTGTCAATTGTTTTGCTTGGACCTGGTCACGTGATATCTCACCTATGATTCTTTAGCTTCTCCTAATCAGGATAAAGTCTTGATGATGATGATGATGAGCTTCTTCTGCTCAATGGTCTGGAAAGTCCAGACAATAACTAACAGGAGACATCCTTGAAGTGGCCCTTTTGCTCTAATTATATACCAAATATGGGTACATTTTGAGTTAGATTCAAGTTTTTCATTTTCAAAACTTGTTCCTTTGCCCTTTTTAATCAAGAAGTCTTGCATCCCGTCAGTCTGATGGCTTTTCACTTGTCACACACAGGGACACTGGTGTTTTGTACATTTTTATTTTGAATATTTATATTGCAATCCCTTTTCTGACCAGTTATGTGTTGCATGAACTGTTTTATCATGTAGTCTATGACTTTTTTTCCAGGTACGTACTATCATGGTGGACAATATTGAAAAGATACTGGAGAGGGGTGACAGGATTGAACTTCTTGTTGATAAAACTGCAACCATGCAAGATAGTGCATTCCATTTCAAGAAGCAGTCCAGACGTCTTTCTCGTGCTTTGTGGATGAAAAATGCTAAGCTATTGTAAGTTGGTCCTCTTTCTCCAAGATAAAACCTAGGAATCTAAGCATGCGTAAGGCTAGCTTGTAACAGTTAAAGTGGATCATTGTTCATTACAGAAATTTTCCAAGTTTCTGGACGGCTCATACTTACGAGACCTCCAGGACTCGTTAAATTGGCTAACTTATTACTGCTGCCTCATTTTCTTCTCATTTGAGACTTGTTGATGGAAAATGAGTCGAAGATGCCCATTTAACTTTCCTATATCTCTCACCTTTTCTCTTGTTTACTTTTTATTTTTAAATGTTGGACGTACACCATCAGCAGCCTCAACCCATGACCTACCTTGACAGGCTCCTCCTTGCGCCACTATTTTGAAGGCTTTATCTCACCCTACATATCTTCTTCCAAAATCATCATGCTTATCCTGCTGGCGGTGTCAAAGTGTCATCCCCACATGGCCATGTGGACTAGTTCTGCGAGCTAAGGAATGTAGAATTTTCTTTTTGCAAGACAATTGTTATCGCTGTGCTCATCATCTTCAATCTCTTTCCATTGTTACGGCATAACCAAATTTCCATCACTCTAATGCTTCAAACAGATTTTCTTAGAAATGAATATTAAAGTCTCAGCTCCTTGTTCGTTAGATCCTGTAATTTGGAGGCATCACAGATAAATAGCGATGCTATTCTTGATTTTGGAATTCTAATGTTACTTGCCATCTACAGCGTATTTCAGTTTTTGACATAGGTTAATTGTCTGGTTACTGCAGAGCCACATTGACATGCGTGATAGTCCTGATCCTGTACATTATAATTGCTGCTTGTTGTGGAGGCATCACTCTTCCATCATGCCGATCTTGATGCATTATTTCAGCAGTTGATGTCCTTGGAAGTTAACGCCACTGTATGATTTCAGAATGGTATGTCATTGTGTTAAGAGGCCCCTGTGGGTCAGCAGAGTCAATTTTCCTGGGCAAGTCTGTATATGAGAGCCTACATCTGCAAGCCCAGTAATGATTTATGTTGATATTTTAAAATTGAATTCTTTGTGTGTCTCGCCCCAGAAGCCTGCGGAACTTTTATTTGTTCATTTGAAGATTTTCATCTTCTGTAAATGCCGGGATATCTGTATAATGCTTATCATATATTCCAAAGTTCAGTTTGCTGCAGTTTCTGTTTGTCTCTTTCAGTGAAAACTGCTTCTACCATTTTCTAGCTTGATTAATGAGATTCCAGTTGATTCTTGATTTTGCAATATCTGGTTAGAATTCTTCTTTGCAGTCATTCTATCATTCTTCCAATCTTAACTTGCATGAGACATGAAAATTGTGTAATTATGTAAACAGCTTTATTCGTCCCACTACACGTCTCTAATGATGTCTTACATTCAAATAATCCAAATACTTCGTCATCTGGGTTCAATTCTAACCCTGTTTTAGCCGTCCTAAAATTTATATTACCTTGTTACACTCCTGTTGCTTGCTGTTGCCCTTCGCATCAATGTCGGCAATATGATTCCTGTTATGCATTTCTCATTTGTACCAATCTTACCATGAGGGCCTGAGATGCTTTCCTGGTCGCCCCACTGTACAGTACTAGAGTGTAGGATCCAGACTTTACATCCTCAGTGGGCCTTATTGTTTGATGGGTCGATCTTCAAGAACCCGCTCAATCCAGAAGATCCGAATTGTCAAACCAATGAACATTTTCCTATAGAATGCGAAGCATATTTCTGCCTCTGACTGTCCATTTTGAAAACTGCATGTCTGATTCAGGATTATCTAGATCAAGGTGGCTTGAATCCTCTCCATGGTACGGTCTAGCTCATGATTGGTCCTAAACTTATACCTGACAGATCTGTTTGCGGGACATGAAGCAAGATCTTTTCATACAATCACAAGCAAATCCGTGTTCTCTCATGCTGTGCATCTGTAGCATCTTAAGATCATTCATCAGGATTTAAGAATTTTCAAATGGATCCATCATCTAATTACCCAAAATCTTAAAGTACATCATACAACACCTGAAAATTTTCAAGAGAACCGGTATGATCTTGTCAAATGTCCTTCATGGATCTATTGATAATAACTTTGAAGTTGAGAGCATCATCAGGTATATGCGATGACTACACGTTGCTCCATCGATCATCTGCCACATGTTATCCAAAAGATCTCGACCGTCCACTGAAAAATCCAAGGAAATCTGTCCTAAGTAGAAAGAAAGAATTTTCCTTCTTTTGTTCTTTAATGCCCTTCCTAATATATTATCATACTCGGTCCAAACATCTGTAAACAACGAGGCATCCTTTTCCGCATGTAACGTAAGATTCCATTTTGTCCATTTGTTTCCAACTAGCTCTTGAGAACATCGGTAAAACCTACAACAATCTCCTAATCCTCCCAGCAGATCATGGCTGCTCTTCGTTTCCCTGTTTTCCTGAACTCGCCCAAGTTCACCAGCTCCCTCTCCCCATTTATCCTCCCAAAACCTCATGCACCTGCTAGAAAATTCCACAGAATTCAAAGCAGCAGATTGGAAAGCTTTCTCGATCTGAAATCCGAATCAAAGCCGGAGTTCTTAGACATCGATCTGCAGTGGCATGATATCTCAGGACGATCACAATATGATCTAGTCATCATCGGTGGGGGTCCGGCGGGGCTTCGGCTTGCAGAGGCAGTTTCAAGTCATGGAGTTCGCGTATGCTGCATTGATCCTTCGCCGCTAAGTATGTGGCCCAACAACTATGGTGCTTGGGTTGATGAATTTGAGAACATGGGCCTCGTTGATTGCTTGGATAAAACCTGGCCGATGGCATCAGTCTTCATTGACGACCGGCAAAAGAAGTTTCTTAACCGTCCATATGGTCGGGTTAGTCGGAAGGGGTTGAAGACCAGGTTGATGGAGGGTTGTTTGTCACATGGCGTCAGATTTCACCAAGCCAAGGTCTGGAAGGTGGTCCATGAAGAGTTCAAGTCCATGGTTCAATGTAGTGATGGCTGTGAAATGAAGGCAAGCTTAGTTGTTGATGCAAGCGGCTTCACAAGTCAGTTTATGGAGTATGATAAGCCTCGCAATCATGGATTTCAGATTGCACACGGAATTCTAGCAGAGGTGGAAGAACATCCATTTGATCTGGACAAAATGTTACTCATGGACTGGAGGGATTCTCACATGGGCAATGAGCCTTACTTGAGGGCAAACAACTCCAAGATTCCAACCTTCTTATACGCCATGCCCTTCGACTCAAACTTGATTTTCCTCGAGGAGACTTCATTGGTGAGCCGTCCCATCTTATCGTACACCGAAATTAAGCGTAGGATGGTGGCCAGGCTGAGGCATTTGGGCATCAAGGTGAAAAGGGTGTTGGAGGATGAAAAGTGTTTGATCCCCATGGGTGGCCCCCTCCCTCGCATCCCTCAGAGAGTTGTGGCAGCAGGTGGATCTTCGGGCTTGGTCCATCCTTCAACTGGCTACATGGTAGCTGGATCTCTCGCCGTTGCTCCCATACTGGCCGAATCGATAGTCGAATGTCTGGGGTCAACGAGGATGATCAGGGGGACGGCACTTCACAGTACAGTTTGGAACAGCCTGTGGCCTATGGAGAAGAGATGGGTGAGAGAATTCTACTGCTTTGGCATGGAGACTCTGTTGAAGCTTGATTTGGAAGGGACGAGGAGGTTTTTTGATGCTTTCTTTGATTTGGATCCTTACCATTGGCATGGTTTCCTCTCCTCGAGGCTCTCTCTTGCCGAGCTAGCTGGTTTGAGCATTTCCTTGTTTGTTCATGCGTCAAATCCATCAAAGTTGGATATTGTTACTAAATGCCCTTTGCCCCTGGCTAAGATGGTTGGTAATCTTGCTCTTGAAACAATATAAATCAAGAAGTAAACATAAATTATACCATTTGATTAATCTCAAAATCCAAGTCCTTTTTTTTTTTTTTTAAATTCCGCCGAGTCGCGCTTTAGGTGTGCAAAGAAATCGATGCCTGATGATGCATGTTGATTTCTTTTGGAAGATTGAAGCCATTCATCTTGTTCAGTGTACCAAAAATAAGTAACCTGCGAGAATTTAGTGTATTTGGATGATCTGAACTCCATAATTTGGGTCTTTGAATTTTTATTTTTATTTTAATAATGACTGTGATTTGAAATGTATATGAGATAAGCTAAAAGAATCCGAAATCTGGTTCCAGCCTAAGCCATTTTAAACAAGAATAAAGGCTTAGATTTTTTCAAAAGAAACTGCAATCCTTCAAAAATGAGGTGTTGACTTCTTTGCATGCCTGCTTTGTTTTAACTCTTATCGGGACCTCTCTTTTTTCCTGATATTAATAAAGAATTACAAAGAAAATCACTCGCAAACTTTTATAAATCAATTCCTGTTAAAAGTGAAAGCAGCAACTCAAATATATAATTGAGCCGACCGGTGACTTTGTTGGCAAAATGAAAGTGCTTTGGTGACTTGGTTCACCATGCATGATTGTAGTGGAGAGTGAGAGAAGATAGTGCGTAATTTATTGAATGATTAAGCTGGTGCGAAATCTCTATTTATTTATGATTCCACTCGGAATATTCTAACGTTTAATGAAAAAAAAAAATGATAAAAGAAAGCGATTGTGCTATTTCATGACAGAGTTTTCGGGGCCACCGGATCACGATCTCAAAATACGGATCTACAAGATCAACGGATCTCAAATACGGATCCAAGATCAACGGTTTGATCCTGACGTCATGTATTAGATTCTAAGCTTTTATGTGCATAAACATACACACAATCCAATTTAGATGGCCGATTGTTTATGTTATAAATGCATGTACTGTTGTGTGCTGATCCAAACAGTTTAGATGATAGACCTTTTTAAAGGTAGGAAATCCCTCAAATCTCTTAGATCAGGCAATCCCAACCCTCCAAATGACCTATCTTTTAATGCCTTAATGTTCAAATTTTCTAACCCTGCGACCATTTTCAACAGAAAATGATAATGGTTATGAAATCCAACGGAGAAGATTTTTGGATCATGGCTGTGCAAACACGGAATAAATGCACATGCGGGGCCTACTAATGTGCATATTTTTCAATGAAAAGATATAAGGAGACCCACTTCAATGATCCAAACCATTTACCCCTTAGTTCTTTCTACGGGTGGACCATGTAAGAAAGTTTTCTATCAATAGACTGATCTAGGCCTTTGATTCTGGAGTTTTTGCTTGTTGATCTAACCTGTTGTCTTTCAGTTGTAAATATGGATACCTGATTTGTTGATAGCATGCCTTCCAAGATAAACGGTTTCGATCATTGAAACTGACCCTTCTATTTATGCCTTGTACTTTCTAAAATGAAATATAGGCATCCATTATAAAAATAAAAAAAGGGCAGCCTCATGCCCAAAACTCCTGTATATGCAGGGTCTGATGAAGGAGTAGACTACAAGGGTTTATAATATGTCACCTTATCTTGCATTTTGCAAGAAGTTCTTTTCACTCCTCAAACATGTAACCTCAAGGTCGCATGACAACAACTCTACCTATAACCTTATCCATCATATAACAACCAAATACGTCCAACAATACACACAAACAGAACTAACACTTCTCAACATTTATTGGTCCAACTACGGTGTCAAGTTTATTTACCTTACACTTTGCAAGAGGTTGTTTCCATGCCTCAAACATATTACCTCAAGGTCACATAATAACAACTCTACCATTACACCAAACATAGCTGGGGTTTGAAAATAAAACCTTTGAGATCATCGGAAACACAAATCACCGCGCAATTGGAATTGCGGATTTGGTTGGATCATCTTCTGTACAAAACTTAAAAAACAGAAGAAAAAAAAATCGTCTAATTAAATATCGGTGGGGCTTTGTTAGTTAGTAGAAATTTAATGGAAATTGAATTCCTCTCATTTCAAAGTGAGGTTACTTTCCTTCATTTGGTTTAAAAAGAGGTCTGCATAGAAATTAATTATCATCATCTCACAAAAAGTCATTGTCATTAAAGGTTCTCCTTCCATCTAACTAAATGCTTTACTTTAGAAAGGATGGACCATCATCATCATCAAGAAGTTATCCTAATTAAGGGTCAACCACATGAATCTTACTCTTCCATTCCTCTCTATTAAGTACTATGTTTTCATTTAGTCCCAAAGTTTTTAAATCTTTCCTCGCCACTTCTATCTATGTTCTTTTGGGCCTTCCTGTTACCCTTTTAGAACCTTCTACTTGTATTGCCTCACTCCTTCTAACCGATACTTTTTTCGGTCTCCATTGAACATGTCCAAACCATCTAAGTCTAATCTCTCTTATCTTGTTATCTATTGGTGCTACTCCTAAATTTTTTCTAATATTTTCATTCCTAATTCTATCCTTTCTTGTCTTACCACTTATCCATCATCCATTTCAACATTCTAATTTATGCGATGCTCATCCTATGAGTATGATATTTATTAATTGCCCAACACTCTGATCCATAGAGCATGGCTGGCCTTATGACTATCTTATAGAATTTTTCTTTTAGTTTGGGTAGCACTCGCCGGTCATACAAAACTCCAGATGCACATCTCCATTTGTTTCAACTGGCTTGGATTTTTTGGGTAACCTCCCTCACATAAATCATTGATCCTAAGTATTGAAAGTGGTCTTTTACGAAGACTTCTTAGTTATCAATCTTGATTGGTGCTCTACTCCTACTCTTCTCCTTGCAAAAATTACATTTCGTATATTCTATCTTAATTGGGGTTAAATTTAAATCCTTTATATTCTAATTCTTCTCTCCATAACTCTAGCTTTAGGTTTACACCTTCATGTCTCATCAAGTAAGACTATATCATCCGCAAATAGCATGCACCAGGGAATCTCCTTGTACAAATGTTTTGTTAACTCATTCATAACCGACGTGAAAAGGTATGGTCTCACCACTAATGGTCTTAACATTTGTTACTGCTCCATTATATTTAATTATATCTATATACCCCTGCAAAACCACTTTCTCGCCCAACACCCTCCATAATAACTCTCTAGGGATTCTATCATAAACTTTCTCTAAGTCGATAAAGACAATGTGGAGATCTTACCTCCTCTCCCTATATTTCTCTACTAATTGTCTTAGTAAGAAAATAGCTTTCATGGTTGATCTCTCAAGCATGAAATCAAACTGATTCTCCGATACACTTGTTTCATGTCATAGCCTCTTCTCAATCACTCTTTCAAAAAGTTTCATAGTGTGGCTCTTAAGTTTGATCCCTCGATAATTACTGCAGTTCTGTATGTCTCCTTTATTCTTATAAATTAGTACAATAGAGCTTTTCCTCCACTCATCAATTATTTTCTTTAATTTTATAATCTTGTTAAACAACTTGGTCAACCAAACTACCCCAATATCTCCCATTTGCTTCCAAACCTCTATTGGTATACCATCGGGCCCCATGGCCTTTCCTGATTTCATATTTTTTAAGGCCTCTTTCACTTCAAGTATTCTAATCTTACATTCATATCTATAATATCTAATGTTATTTAGATTTATAGTATTTTCAATCCCTATATTCTCAGAGCCATTGTCATTTAACAATTTTTGAAAATACGTTTCCTACCTTTGTTTGGTCTCATCATCTTTGACTAACACCCTTTGATTAGCACTTCTAATGCACCTAACATGATCTAAGTCCATATATTTTTGTTCTCTTACTTTTGCAAGTTTAAACACAACTTTCTCACACTTTCTTGTTCCTAGTTTATTATATAGCTCATTATATGCCTTAAGTTTAGCCTCACTTACTATTCTCTTAACAACCTTTTTATCATTCTTATATTGTTAATAGTTTTCATTATTTCTTGTCTTCTGCCATACTTTAAAACACAATTATTTTCCTTTAATAACTTTTTGCACTGTTTCACTCTACCACCATGTTTCCTTTACTAATTGCCTTTTACATTTAAATACTTCTAAGAAATCTTTTGTCACTTTCTTAATGGACTCAACAATATTAATCCACATGGTATTTACTTCTGTTTTATAGTTCAAATTTGCTTCTACCATTAACTTATTTGTGAATGAGGTTATTTTCTCTCATTTTAAGTTCCACCACTTAGTTTCTGATACATATTAAGTTCATTTTCTTTCTTCCATCTTTTGATATAGATATCCATAACCATTAACCTATGTTTTGAGGTTAAACTCTCATTGGGTATCACCTTACAATCCTTACACATTGATTGTTTAGTATTCCTAAGTAGAAAAAAGTCAATTTGGCTTTTATGAAGTCCACTTTTAAAGGTTATTAACGTTCATCCCTTTTCTTAACGAGTGTATTTACAATAGCCTGGTCATATGACAAAGCAAAATCAAAGATAGTTTCCCCATCTCATTTTGTTCACTTATACCATACTCTCCGTGTATTCTATCATATCCTTTCTTCTTCTTTTTTCCTACATGGTCATTTAAGTATGCTTCTATTAATATCTCCTTAATGTTGGGAATTCCTTGTATGACTTCCTCCATATCTTCCAAAAATTGTCTCTTGATTATATCTTCTAACCCTATTTGTGGTGCGTATGCCTTTATAACATTTATAATCTGCTCTCTTAGAACAAGTATTATTATTATAATTCTATCACCGATTCTTTTAATGTCCACAACTTTATCCTTCAATTCCTTATGAACTATTATTCCTATATCATTTTTGTTATTATCTTTTTCTTCATGCCATAATTTGTAACTATTGATTTCTCTAGCTTTAGCCCATTTCTACTTCGTTTATTGGATACAAGCGATGTTGACTCTCATACATTTCATCGTGTCTAATAACTTCAAACTCTTACCTGTCAATGTTCCTATATTCTATGTGGCAATATGAATCTTATGCTTTGGAGAAATCCTATTTACTAACACCCTTCTCAACCTCTATGGCACGAACCCATGTCCACTTTTCATTGTACTTGAGTTCTGATGCAGCGCGTAGCTTTCTAGGGGACGCTCTAGCGGCCCTTGCCCATTTTTCATTACACTCAGGATCCGATGTAGCGTGTCGCCTCTAAGAAAACGCCATAACAACCCTTGCCTATTTTTCATCACACCCGGAATTCGATGCAGCATGTATCTTATGGAGAATGCCCTAACTTAAAGGAATGTCAGTTTTCAATTCATGTCATATTAGGGTTGCCATACTTTCAAAAAGCTGGAGATAATTTTTATTTCTTCCTTACAAACTAATATACAAATGCATATTTATTTGCAAGCAAAAAGGAAATAACAAAATCATCTTCAGCTTCTCCCTTACTTGCTAGTACCTGCTGCAAGGGTTGCTATATTTAAGAAGCTGGAGATAATTTTCATTTTTTCCTCACAAACTAATATACAAATGCATATTTCTTTGTAAGAAAGAAATAGCAAAATCATGATCAACTTCTCCTTTACCGGCTAGCATCTAACGCAGGACTCTCATCCTTTTTCATCTGGGCTTAGGACCGGCATTGACGGAGTTTACTTTAGAAAGGTCATGATGCGCCCATTCCTAATAAATGCATTTTCGTGAAAAATAATAAAATATTTATGGTGCCGACAGGAAGAGGATTGAGTTATATGAAAAATAATAAGATATTTTAATGCTATTTGTAATACAAAATACTAACAATTCAGAGACTTAGCCGTCTATCTTAGGGGAATAAGAAGAGGCTTTTTGGGCTAAGCCTTGTATGAAAAAAAATGCTTATAAGGTTCTTCTATCTATATTTTAAGGCTGTAAATGACAGGAAGAATCTTCAATATTTTGGAATAAATCTATGATTTTTATTCCGCCATTAATTTCTCGTTGGGATGGCAACAAAATTGGCTCCCGACAAGAGTACTTAAGCATTAGCACTTGCTTGCTCAAGGGAAAATTATAAATCAATAACTCAAGTGGCACTTCTTATTTTAAGACTCACGTGTTTCTTCAGACTTCTTCATGAAAAAGAGTTCTTCGATATCGTTAGATAGGTTTCAAGTTTGGGTGATTTGAATCGTTCATCTTATTCAGTCTGCTCAATTTGGGTCGTGTACATAAATAGGGAATCTCCAAATCATAAGATTCGCATCGCTACATGGAATATAGGGACATTGACAGGTAAGAGTTTGGAGTTAGTAGACACGATAAAACGTAGGAGAGTCAACATCGCTTGTATCCAAGAAACCAAGTGGAAAGGAAATTTCAAAAGCTAGAGAAATAGATGGGTATAAATTATGGTACGTAGGAAAGGAAAATAATAGAAATGGCGTAGGAATAATAGTGGATAAGGAATTAAAGGATAAAGTTGTGGACGTTAAAAGAATCAGTGATAGAATAATAATAATAAAAATGATTCTAGGAGAGCGGATTATAAATATTATAAGTGCATATGCACCCATAAGTAGGGCTACAAGATATAATTAAGAGGCAGTTTGGGAAGATATGGAGGGGAGTCATGCGAGAAATTCCCAACACGAGGGAATATTTATAGGAGGCGAGACTTAAATGGCCATGTAGGAAAAGATAAGGAAGGATATGATAGAATACACAGAGGGTATGGTATAGGTGAGCAGCGAGATGGGGGAGAATATCCTCGATTTTGCTTTGTCATATAACCTATCCATTGCAAATACACTCTTTAAGAAGAGGGATGAACACTTAATAACCTTTAAAAGTGGACTTCATAAAAGCCAAATAGACTTTTTTCTACTTAGGAATAATGAACGATCTATATGTAAGGATTGTAAGGTGATGCAGGTGAGAGTTTAACCTCACAACATAGGTTAATGGTTATGGATATTCATATCATAAGATGGAGTAAAGAAGCTGAACTTAATACACATCCAAAAACTAAGTGGTGGAACTTAAAAGGAGAGAAAATAACCTCATTCAAAAATAAATTGATGGTAGAAGGAAATTGGATTTATGAAGCAGTAAATACCATGTGGAATACTATGGTTGAGTCCATTAAGAAAGTGGCAAAGATGTCTTAGGAGTATCTAAAGGTAAAAGGCTATTATGAGGAAACATGGTGGTGGAATGAAACAGGTGCAAAAAAGCTATTAAAGGAGAAAGCAGTCATTTTAAAGCATGGCGAGAAGATTAGAAATAATGAAAACTATGAACAATATAAGAATGCTAAAAACGTTGCTAAGAGAATAGTAAGTGAGGCTAAACTTAAAGCATATGATGAGCTCTACATAATAGACTAAAGGAACAAGAGAAGGTGAGAAAGATGTGTTTAAACTTGCAAAGGTAAGAGAAACGAGAAGAGTAAGGACTTAGAGCATGTTAGGTGCATTAGAAGCGATGATCAAGGGTATTAGTCAAAGCAATGAGATCAAACAAAGGTGGAAATCTACTTCCAAAATTGCTAAATGATATGCCACGAGAATAGAGGAATTGAAAATACTATAAATCTAAATAACCTTGGATATTATAGATATGAACGTGGGATTAAAATGCTTGAAGTAAAAGAGGCCTTGAGAAAGATGAAATCGGGGAAAGGCCATGGGGCACGATGGTATACGATAGAGGTTTGGAAGCATATAGGAGATATTGGGGTAGTTTGGTTGACCAAGTTGTTTATGAAGATTATAAAATCAAAGAAAATGCGATGAGTGGAGGAAAAGCTCTATTGTACCAATCTATAAGAATAAAGGAGACATTGAGCTGCCACTAATTATCGAGGGATCAAACTTATGAGCCACACCATGAAACTTTTTGAAAGAGTCATTGAGAAGAGGCTACGACATGAAACAAGTGTATCGGAGAATCAGTTTGGTTTCATGCACAGGAGAGTCTACCATGGAAGCATTTATTTTCTTACTTAAGACAATTGGTAAGAAATATAGGGAGAGGAGAAAAGACCTACACATGGTCTTTATTGACTTAGAGAAGGCTTATGATAGAGTCCACTAGAGAGTTAATATGGAGGGTGTTAGGTGTTAAAGGGGTTTCTCGGGGTATATAGACATAATTAAAGATATGTATGAGGGAGCGATAAACAAATGTTAAGACCCTTGAGTGGCGTGGTAGTGATTTTCTGTCCTTGTCGGATTACACCAAGGATCGGCATTAAGTCCATACCTTTTCACATTAGTTATGGATGAGTTAACAAAACATACATGAGGAGATTCCACTGGTGCATGCTATTTGCGAGACGATATAGTCCTACTTGATGAGACGAGGAGGGTGTCGACATAAAGCTAGAGCTATGGAGAGAAGCGATGAAGATCGAAAGGATTTAAAATTAGTAGAACTAAGACGAGAATATATGGAATGTAATTTTAGCGAGGAGAGTAGGAGTGGAGCACCGGTCAAGATTGATAACCAAGAGGTCCCCATGAGAGACCACTTAGATACTTAGGATCATTGATCCATGAGAGTGGAGAGATTGAGAGGGAGGTTACCCGAGAGAATCCAGCGGGTTGGAACAAATGGAGATGTGCATCGGGGTTTTATGTGATCGGCGGGTGCCACTCAAACTAAAGGGAAAATTCTATAGGATGGCTATAAGGCGGCCATGCTCTATGGATCGAGTGTTGGGCGGTTAAGAACATCATACTCTTAAATGGTGAGTGTTGCGAGAAATGAGGATGTTGAGATGGATGAGTGGTAAGACGAGAAAGGATAGAATTAGAAATGAAAATATTAGAAGAAATTTAGGGATAGCACCAATAGGTAACAAGATGAGGGAGATTAGACTTAGATGGTTTGGACATGTTCAAAGGAGGCCAACAACGGCACCAGTTAGAAGGAGTGAGGCAATACAAGTAGAAGGTTCTAAAAGGGCAAGGGGAAGGCCCAAAAGAACGTGGATAGAAGTGGTGAGGAAAGATTTAAAAACTTTGGGACTAAATGAAGCCATGGTATTTAATAGAGTGGAATGGAGGAATAAGATTCATGTGGCCGACCCCAAATTGGGATAAGGTCTTGATGATGATGATGATGATGACATAAATTCAAGTTTATTAAAGGAAAACCTTGGTGCAACGGTAGAGTTGACGCTGTGTGAGCTTAGGTTTGAGGCATGAAAATAGCACCTTGAAAGTAAGATTATGTACTATAAATCTTTTGTGGTCTTCTTCTCTTCTTCTTCCCCAAACCCCGCATATGCAGGAGCTTCATGCACTATGTTGGCCTTTACATAACTTCAAGTTTATTAAAGGCTTCTAACTACTAGCTTATTTTGTTAAAATTTTCAATTAACATGATTTGGTAGCTACCCAATCTAAGTCAGACTAAACATTACGAATGGATGGATCAGATCATTGAAAAGGGACCCAAATTAGTTGGTACTTTCCTGAATTTGGAAAAGAATTTTCAAAAGCTAAAAAAGTTGCAACGTGGCATTCATTGATTCGCGCTTCTCCCTTAATCAAGCAAGGCAATTCTCCTTTCATTGTCGGTTATAATCACCCACCCAACCACACACAAGTCCCCTAAGGCTGTTATAAGTACAAGTAGGCCCATTTGCCAAGATAAAAGTAGTTCATCTTTTTGATCCTCTCCTAATTAGGCCTTGCCTCAAAGATCTCGTCCGTCGAATCTTCCTAGTTATCATCTGAATCATGCTGAACGATGCAGATCGGTTAAAATCTGGTGATACTTTGTTAAGAGAAGTGGTACCCACATAGACTGCGCGTGAGGAGTGCCGCTATCAATTTCGCCGCCAATTGTTGGTAGTTTCTTGAGAAAATACGTGCTTATTGTCAGTCTATCTGCAGAGCGAAAACGGTTTAAAGACGGAAAAACTGGTCTCGTAGGGGAAGAAGTAGCTCGTTTGCGTTTTCCAAAACCCTAGAAAATTTGGGATAAACAGCCTTCCTATCTACTTCTCTGCTAGGAAAAGTGGATTTCTCTTCTGAATTTCGTACTTTGGAAAGAAAATCCATTTACAAAAACTGATCTTACAGTTATCAGCGAGTCAGAGATCCATATGCAGTTCGATTGAGTTTTCCGTTTTGACCGAGGGTTTTTATTTGTTTATTGGTTGGTTTTCGATGAGGACGATCAAGCTTCCGGAACCGCCAATGGGTTCCATAGGAATGCCGGAGATATTCGAAGGAGGGATTTACAGCGTTGTTCGACGGGCTGTTATAATTGGAAACGGTTTTGCTGGTGCGGAGAATCAGAGTATTGGGTTGGTTCGCGCTCTAGGGTTTTCAGAGAAGCAGTCAATGCTCTATGTAAGTTTTGCGTTCATTTCCATTGTTTTAGGTTTTTTAGGATGAATTCACTATATATTTGGCACGGAATAACTATCCACGGATTCAGTTCGCAATGGATAGATATTTAGAAAGTTATTGAAAAACGAACAGCGCAAGGTTTTAGCGTTATTTTGTCTAATTTGAGTAAGTTAGCTTATGTGTTAGGGCTGCCAATAGCGAGGGAAATCACTCTCCATGGATATTTTGAATACTGGCGATTTGTTATCCCTTTGCCAAGCAGCTGCTCAAGTTTGCAAGAGTTCCAGTTGTAGACAGTAGTATCTTCCATATTGAATGCAATAATTTGAGATAAGCATGGTATTTTAGGTCATCTGTAGCTATTTAAATATGTTTCGATGTGGTGCAGGTTTCAAGCATGCTTTTGCTCTGTGTTAGACAGTTCGAGATGGGTTTATTATGATTTTGATATGAAATAGTTTGAGAAATGGAATTTGAGTTGCTGCTTGTGTGCAAAATGAGAAATTGAATTCCACGGGGATTGTATGAAGATGAGTCAGTTATTGGTTACCATAATCTTGAACATTGGAAGCTGCAATCTTAGAAAAAGCGTATGAGGTTGTTGGGTTGATATCTACTGATGTTTTTGCAAGATGCAGAAACTCGAGCTTCAGTGAAATAATATATGAATATTTTAGGATAATGCTTCACATTTTGAAGGTTTCAATTGTAAGGAAAACATTGTTTGAGGTCAACTTGAATGATATCAAGCTGTTTGCAACAGGATTTGTCTCCCATATACTGTATGAGGATGATTCAGATGAACAATTGTTGCAATTTTCAAACTGGTGATTTTTGAGAAATTTCTGAGGTCATTTGAGCTGTATCACGAGCACTAGTGGGTTATTTTATTATTTGATTCTTAGGTCTATAGTTTTTGACAAGCAAAGGGCTATTGGAATTTCTGGATATAGAGATCAGAATATCAGTAAAGAGGTGTGTGAGTTTAGTTTAATTACAGTTGCTGGCAAGTTAAACTCCGATAGGCTGTAGAAATGTTTCCATTTGGGCTATAAAGTTGTAGGAGTCACTATGTGATCATTATATTATGTAGTTTATTTCTGATGTTAAACTCTTAAGCACCATACTGCAATTGCCCAGTAGTGGTATGTGGTAACTTCCAATTATGAAGGTTCCTGTTGCTTCGTTTGTTTCTGCAATTAGTGGATGCTTTTCATGTTGCAGAATTAGAAAATAAGTAATTGTAGAATCGTCCTGGGCCTTTTATCATCATCCATGGGGAGAAGGGGACAAGAAGTGCAAGTTGTGAGGGTGTGTTGAACTCAGAGCTAAGTCAGGTGTAGGTTTCACTGGTTTTCTGTAGCATTCAAGAAAGGGGTTTGACGTTGATTAGTCAAAAAATGGGTTGCTGAGATGAACTTAGTGGCATTTGGTGAGGTGGAAGTATTATGCCCATTTGATTTTTTTAGGGAAAGGTGGCTTCCCTTCCTCATATTTGTTAGTGTTCCTATCGTGCATGGGTGGAAATATTAAACGGAAATCATACGCAAATTTGTGGGCTGTCATTTTTCTAATAATCCTTTCCGTACCTAGGATTCATTGTTTCCTTAAGATATGAAGGCACCAAAAATCTCATCTAACGAGTGCCCCTAAGATGGCCTCTTCCACTTGAAGTGTGGATGGTGTTAACATAAAATGGAACCTTTGTTGAGTAACACTTCAAGGGTTGGGGTCCTACCTAAGAGGTACTTGTTGGATGAAATTTTTATTACCAACCCATCTTGGGAGAGGATGAATCCGATGAATGAAATCGATCAGCCGATAATTGTGAAGAGAAGGGCTTATGATAAGCCTGGCATATTATGCGCATGCACCATTTAGGAACCCTATTTGCTATCTTGAGCTAGTGATAAATCCCGTGTTGCCAGTTTTTATCATCAGAAGGTGCACATGCATCATAATGCATTGTGGTATGCAACGGAAGGGAGCAGGCTGCCGTTACTAGAAACTATAAGGCCAATGATTGTATTGGAGTGGTTTTGAATGGAATTGTACTATTTTGTAGGTCACATGGAAAGTGGATTCACTGCATTAACTTTAGGAAGTGTTTCTCTGTTATTGAAGAGTAGAAGATCCTGATGTGCTGAAGCAGCTTGATGGTTTTCAATGCCCATAAGTACTTGAAGAAGTTTGCTATTGGAATCTTATGCAAAGAGATGCAACTTGATGTACCAGGGGGGGGTGGGGGTGGGGGACGGCGTAAGTTGGGTTTGTGTTAAGGGAAGGGAAGCCGCTACAATTCTTGTCTACCACTTCGTCTAAATGGGCAGGTTATGTTGGAGGATAGTGGTGTTAGGATAAGATATTCTGTTTACAAGGGTGATGGAGGGCATATTTGAGCTAGTGATAAAATCCCTATTGCCAGTGTTTATCATCAAAAGGTGGACATGTATCATAATGCAGAGTGGTGTGCCATGGAAGGGGCAGGCTGCCGTTACTAGAAACCATAAGGGCAAAGTTGATTGTTCTGGAGTACTTTTGAATGGAATTTTATAATAGATTAGGTGGAAAATGGAAACTAGATGGTATATTGGATGGCAAAGGGTTCATTATGGTTTCCTTGAAGGATTTTGCAGCTGACAATGGGAGCATACCTGCAATGTCAAACTGTTGGTACATATGCTGTACAGATATTTCTCTGAATACCTCTATATATCTGTACATGCCTGTGTGCGTACATATATATTCACCTTTTGTGCTATTAGAACATGAGAAATGAAATTTGAGTTTCCATTAGGTACAAGGGGAAATTGGGTTGCCATGGACTGTATGAAAATCAGTCTGGTAGTGGTTACACTAATTTTACAGTGTCAGCTCAGCGGTGTTGCTTGCTGGTGCTGTTTGTGCATGATATGGAAACCTAAGCTTCAGTGTGCTACATATGAACATGGTCCAGGAATTGTGACAGATTTTCATTCTGAAAGTTTCAATTGCGGAAAGCCATTGCAAGCATGATTTGACTCCCATACGCTATAACAAAATGACTTAGTAAACAGTTCTAGCAAATTTCAATTTACATTTTTATAATTTTGCAAAGCTGTTATTGTCTGATGTCATTTGAGTTGTTAAGGGTGAACTTTCTGTGATTGGTTATCTTAGTGTTCAGATGTGAAAGCCATAAGTTCTGATGGGTTGGCTGACTGTAATGATGGATTTGAGCTCCACAATTTCAAGAATGAACTGTTTATTGAGTCTGTATACCAACTTATCCTTGCATCGTAGGTCCTTTTTTATCATTTTATTGATGCCAAATCTTATTTTTTACAGTGCTTTTCACAAAACCTGCTGCTTATTTTTACTAGAATCTTCATTTCATCTACTCCCTATGAATTTTGTATGTAGCTGCCTGTATATTATGGAAGTGTTGCCACTTTATCTCCCCTTATTTGACTTACAATCTACTACTATTGTTTTGTGTTTTGCCTTTAAGTCATAAATTACCATTTCTTTAGCATGACTAGCCAAGCTTTTTTTTTTACACTGACATAATCCTAAATAATTTTATGAACTTCCTTTTTATGTTCCCATTTCTCACTCCTGATGAGATGTTGCAGCGTGTTATTAGACCTCGAGGGGGGATTAATGAATGGTTACGGTGGCTCCCTGTCTCTCTCCACAAAAAAATAGATTGTGTCATTAGGCGGCTTTTTGGTGATCCACGTTTTCCTATGACACTCAGAGGGAATAAGTTGATGCCACTTCCAGCTCAAAATGGTGGGGTAGGGGGCTTATCATCTATACTAGAAGCTGATGTCAAACAGATTGCAGCAATGGCTCATGAGGATTTTGAGAAGTATGTTCAGATTTCTCATCAACAACTCCTTTTCCTTTTCAATTTACTACTGAGATTGTAAGGGAAAACTGAATGTCACCAAGAAGATTCAGTAACTCAAAATAAGAAATATTTTCATCCACTGATAGAGTTTCGGTAATAAAATAACAAAACCAAGTTTCAATCTGATTAAGAAATGCAGCATAGTTAGACTTACATTGGGGTTCCTTCTTTTGGCTTTAAAACAGTGTTAACTTATAATAATGGTTCTGCTCCTCCTCCTTGGCAATGGGCATGAAGGAATTTGCCCATGGAGGAGGATGCTCCAAGCTAATGTACGTACTCTGCTTAATCTTTGTGATTCGGTGGAAAGAAAAAATATAGTCATTTAAACTTGCTGCTTCAAAAGATAATGGCTGCTTTATAATAGATTAGAGTAACCTATAGAGTTCAATCCCATTCAGACTGCTATTCTTCTCCTTTGATCATTATCATCTTTTCTGATATGAATTCTGGATGACCACTTGACCACATTATTTGTGCTATTTAGGGAGAGTCTATTCCAAGTGGGCCAGAGAGAATTCCTTTCCGAATTTCTACTCCTAGACCCTATGCCATGCTTTCAACTTCTCTAAAGGGGAGCCTTGGCACAATGGTAAAGTTTTAGTCATGTGACCTTGAGGTCACGGGTTCAGGGTGTGGAAACTGCCTCTTGTAAAAATGCAAGGTAAGGCTGCATACTAAGACCCTTGTGGTCCACCCCTTCCCCGGATTCCACACATGCAGGAGCTTCGTGCACCAGGGCTGCCCCTTTACCCTATGCCCATGCTTTCAACTTCTCCCATGCTGTATCTTTTGACCAAGTTTTTATCTTGTCCACTAATTTTGTACTGTAATGTATTACTAATTTTTTTCGTTCCACACTTAATTGCAAGAAGCTATCATTTCTAGTTCCTTTTATGCAAAATAAACAAAATAATTTAATCTATGTGCATAATGGCAAGTATCCTATGACTTTCCTAGACTTTCAGCAGCATGAATTTTTTCTAAAGTGCTGCTCACGGCTAGTTGATACAACTATGGTTTGTTTGACATTTTTATCTGTTATTTCAAACTTTGGAATTCCACTTTTGTTAAACTTCTTTGACATTCATGTTTAAGTGCCTGGAACCAATAGGGATGAGTTGTTTTACGTCTCCATTGAAAATCTCTATGGTAGATTTAAATGATGACATATTCTTTCTTTCTTCTTTCAGGGAAGGCCCTTTATTAGTGGTTGCTTCTGGTAGGGATACCATCTCTTTAGCAAGTAAAATAAAACATTTGGCACCACAAAATGTATTCGTAGTTCAGGTACGTGAATTGAGCTTATTTTACTACCATGGTGTTTGTCCTGTTTTCCTAACTGTTCTAAGAGACATTTGTTCATGCCTCATTGTGTCTTGTTTCTGAATAGTGCAGATTTATGTGGCATATAAAAGGGGCAGCCCTGGTGCACAAAGCTCCCGCCTATGGGGGTCCGGGGAAGGTGCGGGCCAGAATGGCCTAAAGTAGGCAGTCTTACCTTGCATTTTTGCAAGAGGCTGATTCCATGCCTTGAACCAGTGACCTCAAGGTCACATGACGACAACTTTTACCATTGCGCCAAGGCTCCCCTTCAATTTATGTGGCATATCAGAAGCTAAAAACAACTTTTTCAATATAGATGTGAATGTTTTTTATGTGGCAAAAGCTATTTTGCCTTGAAGGATGGACTGTTTCATAATGATAATTGCTTCTCTGCCAAATTTTGGATGTAGTTGTTTTCTGTCCTTCATCTTGGATCTTTTGATCCCCTTTTTTGTATTTCCCCCCCTCTTCTAGTATAAATTCTTTCCATTTAAAAGGAAGAAAAAAGGAAGAGGAAAAGTGAATTCAACCGTTCTAGTGATTAACCGCAGTTGCTAATGAATTTTTTGGGGAAATAGCTAATACTCTAGTATATGCATTCATCTATTATTTTTCTGCCTCGAGTGTCAGTGCCCTTGTTCTCTTTTCACTGACCTTCATTTGAGTTTGTCAACTATCTGCACTTATTTTGGCATTTGTGAAACTCTTGCTCACTACCATCTTTGTTGTTTGTAGATCCAACATCCAAGGACACATCTTAACAGGTTTGACCTGGTGGTCACCCCCCATCATGATTATTACCCTTTGACTCCTAGTGGGCAGCAGCAGATTCCTAGATTTTTGAGGCCATGGATAACTCCAAATGAACCTCCTGATAGGCGTGTGGTAATGTCTCTTGGCTTCAAATTTGTTCACGTACTTCTCTAGTAGAGTATCTTTGTCTTGGTTATTGATGCTTTTGCAATTGATCAGTTTATATATTTTGCTCACGGGTTTAAAATTTGCAATGTCAGGTCCTCACTGTTGGAGCACTGCATAAGGTTGATTCTGCTGCTCTTCGAATTGCTGCCACTACATGGCATGATGAGTTAGCTCCTCTCCCAAAGCCCTTGCTTGTGGTTAACATAGGAGGGCCTACAAGTGAGTTTCATTATGCCTTCACATTTACAAGATTGATAGTATTTATACGAATCTGGTATTTTTAACATTTCATTCTAAAATCTTGAAACTTTCCTTCTGACCTTCGGACATTCCTACTGTTGCATTATTTAATTTTAAAGAAAATGACATAACTTTGTATTTGTACGCCCATCTTACCTGACCAACATATCTAGTGCATATTCCAAAGGATCAATGTTACAATAAAATAAATTCTTTCTTTATTATTTTTCTTTTGTTTGAGTGAGGCCTTTGGTTCTAAGTTCACTTGTATTAAATTTCTTCAAGGCTTTCCAGTGCCCACATATAAGTTAAATCATCTGCTCCATCAATTTCTCTTTGTATTTATGTCATTTATTTAGTGTCTGATGGATTGATCTGTTCACTGCTACTGTTGAGAGGATAATGAACTTCTGCAATTCCAGAAATAGACAGTAATCTTTGATAACTTTACACTTGAAACCATATTTCATGACGAACCAGAATGGTAAATATGATATATCTCTCTAATAATCTTCTTGTGTGCTATAACCTAAAAGCCAAAAACTGATTTGTCAAGGGAATGACGTGGACCATGCTCTGTTTTGGCACATATCTTCTAGATTTGGGAATTTACATCATTTTGCAATGATTGAGAAAATATGGTCCCTAGAAATCCTTGTGACGATGTTGTGGAATTCTTCCATTAAATAAAAGAGATAATGTGTTAAGATTATCATGAATTGTGGGTGGGATTAACAAAATTTCTTTTATTTTTATTTTTATTTTTCCATTTGTATTGTTCTTTCAAAATTTCATTCGTTATTGATTTATTTTGAAGTAGTTATTTATTTATTTTTCATGCACCTCCCTGTAACATCCTAAGAAGAATCCCAAAATTGGAAAAATCTCTGGAGGAAGTAGCAAGGCATTGTTTAGAAAGATGAATTTTGTGTATCTACACTGATGGTACAAAAACCTGAGGACAGGACAATAGGGAGGAAAAGGGTACTGTACATATAAGTTGTACCTCGCAAGAAGTCAATGTGATCAGATGTGTTTCAAATATTTAAAATCTTAGTGAAGGAATCCTAGGGTTATGGATCTAACCAACTTTCTGTTCTTTTCTAGTTCTCTCCTAGCCCTCAAACAATTCTGTGGACATGTAAAATTCAAGAACAATGTAAACTACCTTATGTTTGTACCATCCTATGAACCATTCTTGGAGAAGCAATCAAAGAGTGTCTAGTTGGAAACTTATCTATGTACCTCATGTAGAGCTCTATGGCCTACTTGCAGGTTCTGATTGCACTTGGGATATGCTAAAGTAAACTAACTGCAGAACAAACCAAAACTGAGTTGTCCTCGACTAACTTCATAGGTGCTTGTATAATTCATATACTAGCCCAACTAATTCTAGAAGAAGGGAACATGAATTTTACAAGCTGTTGTTGCTTTTCATTTTTTGTGTGGACATGAGATGTTGGACTGTATGGCCTGAACCTTTTAAAAGAAAAAGTGCCAGATGTTGGAAGGTTAGGAGAATATATGCTAGCTATTGGTTTAGAAAATGAAAATAATTGTCAAATCATATAGAGGGAGAAAAACAAGCACTCTGGGATTTAGCCAGGTGATAAGGGAACATAAGAGTAAAGAATGCTACTGAGAGAGGAAGGATGATAATTGGCCAAATGACCTGAAAATGGACTTTCTTCAAGCATATATGATACCATGTTGGCTAAGAGTGGAGTTTGTCTTGCTTTAATAAGGTGTTGAATGGATGTCATTTGGTGAGTGCACATGTAAGTCATCATCAAACATTAGCAGATCACATGGTCATATGTGACAAGTCGTTGTAAGGAAAGACATCATAAGTGTTTCTGTCAAACATGTTGTCAGAGATATGGGCAGGGAACTCTATGTATCCTGTATATCTCGCTTAATTAGATGGTGGAGGGACTAGGCCATATTTGCCAAGATTTCATAAGGAATGACAATCAATGTGTCCACTTTTCGTGATTGTTTCCATGGGACACCTAATCAGAGATGTGGTGAAGGAACTCAAGTTGTCCTGTACTGTTTGATCAGAGGATGGATGGACAAGGCGTATTTCACAAAATGCTATATGGAACAAGAATCAATGTGTCCTTGCAACACTTTACCACATAAAGTTTCTATATCTCATTCTGTTAAGTAGCAAATTTTAGAGAATGCAAATCAAAATGGATATATAGTGGTTCTCGAGGTTTTGATCCATATTCTGCACATGTCTGTAGAATAGTTGCTTCCAGTTTTAGGTACAGCTGTACTCTCTTACTGTGAATATTAGCAATTCAGCATAGAATGACTAGCAAGCTTGTTTGAAGGACTCAGTAGCAACCCATTTCCATTGCCAATAATTATTTGCTCACTAGAAATTTTTTTGTTCTTCTTGTGATTTACATTCAATTAATAAAGACTGAAAATGACATGATAGGCCATTGTCGATATGGAGTGGACCTTGCAAAGCAGTTAGCAGTGTCCCTTCAGAATGTGCTTGCTAGCTGTGGAAGTGTGAGAGTGTCTTTCTCTAGGAGGACTCCTCAGAAGGTACTGCTGAGTCGGTTGTTGCTCATCTGCCTTCCATAGGGTTTGCAATTACAATCTTCCCTGTTGAGACTCACTGCTGCTTTCTCTCCCATGAACAGGTATCCAATATAATATTGAAAGAATTGAGCAACCATCCCAAGGTTTACATTTGGGATGGAGAAGGTAAGTTCAGATAATTACAAAATTGTTTTTCTGCTTGACCTAAAATTTGCAGTTTGGGATCAATGATTAACAGATCCATCCAACAATTGCAGATCCTAATCCACACATGGGGCACCTAGCATGGGCTGATGCTTTTGTCATCACAGCTGATTCAGTTAGCATGCTGAGTGAGGCTTGCAGCACAGGGTAGTTTTCGAGATTCCTCTATTTAGTCAGTCTCTTTTGACAGTTTCTGTTCTGATATGCATATTTTTCTATTTGTAGGAAGCCTGTCTATGTGATTGGAGCTGAGCGATGTACGTGGAAATTTTCAGCCTTCCATAAGAGTTTGCGGGAACGAGGTGTGGTTAGGGCATTTACAGGCAAAGAAGATGTAAGCAATCTAATGATTTACTATTCCCATTTGTTATGGAAGGAGTAGTTAGTTCTTTCAATCAATCGCCTGCAAACTGTGGTTGCTTTGCAGTATTTGGTCTCCTTTGTAAAATCTGATAAATGATTTTGTACTCAAACTTAAAAGCATCCTTCCCAGTCAGAGAAATAAACCACATCCCCTCAAGTACATCTAACTTAAATTCTTCCCATCTTTTGGGTGACTAATGAAATGCCTAACAGCAGAATAGCACTGTGAAATCCTTACATGGATCAGATGTTCTGGGAAGTGGACTGGACTGGCTGGTTCTATTTGCTGTGGGATCTCGTGTAATTCTAGTTGGCCTTGAACAGTTGCTTTCGTGGTTTTATGGTGATGAGTTAGCTGGAGTCTGAAAGTGAATTCATTTTTAAAAGGCATTAGAAGACTACCTTTTTTAGGACATCAGACGACTATTTCTTTTTCTTTTAAATGTTGGACTCTCTCTCTCTCTCTCTCTCTCACACACACACAAGCAGCCTTGAACCCTTGACCACGTGAGAAGAAGAACTGTTCCTTTACAACGAAGATGTGCCCAACACAAATCAGCTGACGTATTTCCACTCATTGAATTTGCCAGATATCAGATAGCTGGAGTTATCCTCCTCTAAATGATACCGCAGAAGCAGCTGTTCGGGTACGTGAGGCACTTGCAGAGCGTGGATGGACCTTGCGGCGTTAGAATTGGGCATTGAAGTTTTTGTTTCCTTTCTTCTGCCTTGCATTTTTCATTTCTTCATCTACAAATTTATGTTTGTGTAAGATCTATTCATTACTCTTTCATCTGTTCTGAGAGCTGTAAAATTAGCGGCGGCAGCAACCGCAACAGCCCGGCTTGTAAAATAAATAGACTTGTACAGCACTGGTGTTGTGATATAGAATTTTGTCTATGACACAATTTTATTGAAATGGGTTTTCTTTCTAGCCTCTCTGTTCTTCCTCTCTTTCAAGCACACACAGTTATAAATGAAATTGTGGAATGTTAGAAATGGCCAACCAGCTTTCAAACATGTCCTTACTAGAGCTTGTAAGTGGATGGATTAAGAAAACGCAAGGTAGCAGAGATGACCGGAAAATCCAAGACTGGCCAGCATGCTGGTTTACACCCAACGTGCACGAATATCCCAACGTGCACGAATATGATCCTAGTTAATCCTAGAGCACAGATGAAAGATGAGCAAGACTGGCCCCACCAGTATTAAGAATTATTAGGACGGAAAAATTCCAGCCCTATTTAAAGAACAACTTGTCATTTAATCTATCAGCGATTACCTTTGATGGAACCAAGGGAGACCTCAGAGCTCAGATTCATGGTGTCTGTGAATGTTGAATTGAAGATGAAGTCTGGCTGCCAATTTCCTCCTTTCAGGAAAGACTGCCTCTATTAAATGATCCAACAAATCCCAAACATAGCTAAGAAGTAAATAATCACCACCCTAATTTCTTGTCTTGTTAAGTTCTACCGCCCTAATTTCCTTGAGCTCCAATAGGTACCCTGGATTTGATTTTAGAAGCCAAAGAATGGCCCACTTTGACTGATCATTCTCCCATTAAGTATCACCACTAATATCTAATCACAAACCAAGTGGAGCAAGTTATCAACAGCTCCCTATTCCTGCCCTTTCATCTGTACAAACCACCTAACTTCCCACAATGCAACTAATACTCAAACATTAACATAATCTTTCTCTCTCCTCCCTAATCTGGTGTATAAAACCATAACATCTACACCTCCTTATCACAAGCCACCCATTCTCAACTTTTACCACCTTCTCTCTCTCTCTCTACAAGACCCACAAACAGAAATGGCAAGTGGAGATTTATCATCTACAGCCATCCATATTTCTGACCCAAGAACAGATGGCAAAGGCAAAGCTGCTTCTGCTCCTCCTGCTAACACTAAAGCTCAGGTTATCACTACACCTGCAAAGGCAGTAAGAGGGGGATGGAAGAGAGGAATTTCGATTTTCGACTTCATTCTGCGTCTGTTTGCCATTGCTGCAGCTCTTGCTGCTACTATCACAATGGGTACCACTGATGAAACTCTACCCTTCTTCACTCAGTTCTTCCAGTTCCAAGCCAGCTATGATGATCTCCCCGCTTTCACGTGAGTATTGTTATAAATTGATTCTAAATTATGACTGCCTTTGAATATGGAAATAATCTGCTGGAATCATAGAGTTGGATACATGGACACTTGGATAGCCAACCCGAATTGTCTATCATGTGGAATCCACCACTTGTCAGCCACAAGATATCCAGCTTACGGTTCCTCTCTGGAGAAAGATTTTGGTTATTCGTTGGATGATTAGCAACTAAGTATCATCCAATCAGAATAAGCTTCTGGTATATAAGCTTGATATGGGACCCAAATGATGGACAGCCTAGATTGAAAATCTACCACAACCAAGAGTCTAGATTGGCCAATAATCAACTGATTGGACGACCTGGATTATTATCTAGGTGGCAGCTGAATATCACGGTAACAAAATGTCCTTATTATTACCATTTTGCATGCTTTTGCAGGTTCTTTGTGGTTGCAAATGCCATAGCCAGTGGCTACCTTGTTCTCTCCCTGCCCTTCTCCATTGTAACAATTGTCAGACCCCAAGCAGTAGGGCCCAGATTCCTATTACTCATCTTCGACACGGTGAGATCTGAATTCAAGAAGAATCCAGCCATTGGATCAATATCATATACTTGCATGAAAGCATAGCTTGATCTTTCACGTTGCAGGTGATGATTGCCTTAACCACTGCTGCTGCTGCCGCGGCTGCCGCCATCGTTTACCTTGCCCACAATGGGAACTCCAGCGCCAATTGGATCGCCATCTGCCAACAGTTTGACAACTTCTGTGAGAGAATTAGCGGCGCAGTGGTCGCCTCTTTCGGAGCATCGGTGCTTTTCATGATGCTGGTGGTGATGGCTGCCATGGCTCTCAGGAGGACTTAAGTTGGGTCCCAACTTTTAGAGACTAGATTTTCTGAGTCTCTTCTGCTGTTTCCTCTTCTCCTCATACTTTGGTTTTCCTGTGTGTGGAATGGTTGGTGCATGCCATTGGGAGGTTTGGATTTGGTGTAATTTGCTTGGTTGTATGTGGCAAATGCATGTAGAAAAATGAATTATGTTCATTTGCCTTGTGCATGGATGATTTCTTCTTTAACAATTAGAAGTGGGCTCACTCTTTTTAATGATTTAAACCGTGTGTGTAATGCAATGGATAAGATATGCACCAATAATCAGATGCATCTGGAATGGTAGAGTTGTCGTCATGTAATCTTGGGGTTACGGGTTTTAGGCATGGAAACAATTTCTTGTAAAATGTAAGGTAAGACTGCGTACTATTGAACGAGTGATATGTAAGACCTTTTTTTTTTCTTGCCTTACTTCAACAAATTCCAAGAAAATTGTTTGAAGAAAAAAACGCAAGCTCCAATAAAGAGCACTCATTCATTTGCGTATCTTCCTCAAGCAAGCAAGTGCACTTTTGAAAGGCATTTTTCCAACCCGTAGATACCTTTCACGATCCCTCAAAATTCAATCCTATCGGCCTTCTGCACTTGTTGAGAAAGCCAATAGAAAGGGGTCAAAGATGGGCACTAGGTATCAGCTCATCTTTAGATGATCTAACCTATTCATTACTCTTCTTTGTCTCTCTTGATAGAGTACACGCAAAAACTGATGTCTATTGTTGCTTCTAGCTCCTAGTTTTATCCAGTTTACTCACTCAAAATGTCTAATAACCGTGATTAAAATGTTTTTCAAATCGAAAAACTAGTAGCTAGAAGCATCAAACAGATTAATTTTTGCAGCTGATCTAAATTAGAGATTGTGGAGAAGATGAACAAGTCAGATCATCTAGACATGCGACCTAGACAGAAAGGCTACAGAGTTCGTCGTGGAACTTATTCCCTGCAGCAATTCTCCTAACTTTCATACTACTCATTCATGTTCCCAGAGCACAACTTATCATGTAAATAGTTTGGATATTTGAAAACATGAGCAGTATTCCTTGTAGGGGCACCTTGGTGCACGAAGCCCACATACTAGGAAAGGGACAGACCACAAAGGTCTATAGTATGCAGACTTACCTTGCATTTTGCATAAGGCTGTTTGTGTGCCTTGAACCTGTGATCTCAAAGTTATATGACAATAACTCTACTATTACGCCAAGGCTTCCCTTCGAGCAGCATCTATCATACATCTGCCATATTAAGTAAGTAGACGTAAGTAGATGTTTTGCTTATTAGTATGACTGGCTCTCACCAAATTATCCTGATAGGGACATAACAGGAATGGTGGTGCCCACCTTATCAGCCATGAGATGATGATCCCTACATAAGTGGTGCATACACATCCAGATGTTACAACGATATGATTTGCAGCCTACGATATCTCCGATGATATTTTCTGTGATATCTAATATCAAGCAGGAAGCATGCTATCTAAGCATAGTATCAAAATGTACCATGTGGACACCAAACTCGGCCAAGTTGATGCAGTTTAGACTTCTCACATTTCACTAAATCTCATCCCTCTTCGTTTGGCTGAGCAAACTAAACACGTCCTTTGTATTTTCTAAGAAAAATATTTTTAATAACAAAAATGCTTTTACCGAGCCAACTTATTTTTTCAAAGTCCACATTGTATCTAAGTTTTGAATTTGCGCATATTTTCAAAAAACCCATGCAAATCTTGTTCACAATCTCTTCTTTAGTAAATGGCAGCTACATGCACGAAGCTCCTGCCTATGCAAGGTCTGGGAAAGGGGTGGACCATAAGGGCCTAAAGTACACAGTCTTACTTTGCATTTGCAAAAGGCTGTTTCCACACCTTGAACGTGTGACCGCAAGGTCACACAACGACAACTTTTACTGTTGCGCCAAGGCTCCCCTTCACAATCCCTTCTTTAGTCTAACTAAGAAAAATCACGCAAATCAATCAAATGATTTGAACTCTTTCTTTTTTATTGGTTTGAGAATCATTTTTTATGATTTTTTCCAAAGTACACATAGGTTTATGATCATCCAATGGCTTTTTGGTGGTAGTTTTTAAGAGAAAAAGTCCCACTCAATTCACGCCAATCATATTCAACTTGAAGAAAAAGTCCCACTCAATTTCCTAATCCCTTTTAAGAGAAAACAAATAAAAAGAGTGGGAGATACCATCTATTTCTGATTGTTTATTGATCTATGCACTCTTGTTATTTACGAGAATGCTCTTCTTCGACGTGACTTTGAGGTCATGGGTTCAAGGCGTGGAAATAGCCTCTTGCAAAATACAAGGCAAAGTCATATATTATAGGGCTTTGTGGTCCACCCCTTCCTTAGACCCCACATATGCAAGAGCTTTGTGCACTGAGGCTGCCCTGCCTCTTCCTCGAGTCTTGGCCTTCTAAGCACTGGCTCAAGAAGTTCTTTTTTGTACTTGGTCACGAGTTCAAGTCACCCATTAGTTTAGGGTTACCGGCAAATCGCTTGCCTAAAAAAATGAAAAGAAAAAAGTGCACTTCCTCTTTAGCTTTACACTTGAAAAAAGTCTTTACTGACCAAAGGCCTAAAAGCATAAAAGTGGGATCATCGTCAAAACTCACTAATTTAGAAAAATTAATCAACAAAAGGAGTGTCTTTATAAAGTAGGGGCTTGCTGTTCACCATCCCAGGACAACCAAACCCAAAAGAGAGGTAAAAGTCTAGAAAAGCTATCATGTGACACACATATTTGCTTAATGAAGTAGTTTAAGATACATACTACCTAAGACTTCAGCTATCCCATTGTCGCCATCACCCATCATCATTGACATCTAATAAGATATAAGAACATAAGAAATGCTATCAAGACTCAATTCTCCTACTAAGATCGGACCCACCTAGCTAGGCTCTATATTTAGATGATCTGACCCAATCATCTTGTTTGGCCTCCTTTGTTTATATTATTGTAGAAAAATGAGTTCATCACATGCTCCTAACTACTAGTTTTTTATATTAAAAGATCTAACAAAATACCTAAAATCATCCGATGATAACAAATTTCAATGTCTAGCAAAGCATTAAGGAAGCCGAAAAAGATGGATGGATCAGTAGGACTCAGCTGGGTTGAATTATGGAGTTGGTTTGGAGACTTTAGTCCGTGTAGCATTTCTCAATCTTTGCTTTTTAAAACCCTACATTGACCCATGTTGGCTTCTTTCCCACTTAAGGCACTTTAAACTTGTTTGCGGGTTATAAAATGAGAGCGTGCTAAAGAGTAAAGTTTTGGCTTTCCAAGTTAGTACTGGGTCATGATGGTGATCTTTCCCTGCCAGTTTACTTTATGACTTGTATTTTATTCGATTTCTCGGTCGGTGCATGCAGCCAAATGCAAAAATGAAGCATTTCACGTTTGATTGGCTTGGAAAAAAATAGAAAATATAAAAAGTTAGAAAAAATAACAGTTAAAAACTTTTTTCAGGTCATTCAAATGTTACCTGCTTGGTCTTAAGGATGGCAAAATATGGCACAATACAATAACACGACTCGAACCCGACTCATATTTAGCTAGTTAGGGTCGAATCTTATCATGTTTGTATTATTTTTGGGTGGTACACCAAAACTCATGTCGTGTTCAGGTTAATCAATGTTGACCCGTAGTGTTAACCTGTTTGACACGCAACCTATTAATTCTTCGTTTTAACCCATCTAACCTGCAAGTTGTTAACCAATCGGGTTGAATATATAGGACTATTCATCAGAAATAGCCCTATATTACTATAATATAGGACGGTTCATCAGAAACAGTTTTATATTACTATAGTAATATAGGACGGTTCTTCAGAAACTATCCTATATTATTCTTCAGAAATCGTCCTATATTAATTATTTTATATTTATTTAATCGTGTTACATAAGTCATGTCAACTCGTTTAATAATCGTGTCATGTTCGAGTTACGGGTTTTTGACACGATTATTAAGCGGGTCGTGTTTGTGTCGACCCATATACTATAATGGGTTAGTCTCAACCCGATGTTGCCAAGCCTACTTGGTCTTATGTCTTTAACTTTGTCAACTTAGTGCCTATTTAGTTGGCAGGAAATAAACGAAAATTAATTTTCATAGGCAAAGAAATTCTATATATTTTAAGCCTTCATATTGAATTATATCCAAAATCCCAAAATGCTTGCCATGTCAAATTTTTGAGTCTTTGGAATAATTCAATTTGGAAGAATAAAATAAACACTTTTCAAGAGAGGAACTCTTTTTCTTCTTTTTTTAGAAATAATTCTTCCCAAACGAGCACTAAAAATGTTATAATGGTGGAATAATGAAGCCATATTTGGCTTCAATATTGTTACTATGTGGAGCAAAAGCTTTATTGCCATTTGCCTAAGAAGAAACCTTTGCTGTGGTAGGTCATGTGTTCTAGGGTGTGTGAGTGACAGTGATATGCATGTTCAGCATCAGAAATAATAATAATAATAATAATAAACCTCATCGTCTTCTAATTTTTCTTAGGCGTTGGTACCCTTATAAGGAGAGAAAAACTCTTTGTTCTAAATGATAAAATTTATAAGAAAAAAAGGTTAGTTCTTTTATAAATAAATAAAATCTCATTCCTAGTTTTTGAGAGCTAGATAGTGCTTGTAAACTCATTTATGAAATTTAAGAAGCCACTTTCTTTTTTTTCTTGGGCTAATTTTTTTTTCTCCATCTTAAATTTTCCATCATTCAAACTTATATCAGTAAAATAAATAAATAATAGTAATAATACCATATTCTTTATGGCAATTGATAAATGAAAGAATTTTGCCCCTTCATTGACACAAAGCTAGAACATGACAACTAGTGTGGTACAAATCAGAGATAAAGCTATATGCTTTACATGTAGCCTTTGAACCTTTTCTTTTAGTTTGGGAAATCAAAAGTTGCAAGCCCATCAATTTATTTACAAGTCGAACAACTAAAAATGGGCAAGCTCCTGTCTATGTGGGGCCCAGGGAAGGGGCAAATCACAAGGGCCTACAATAGAACAACTCAAAAGAGAATTAAAACATGTAACCTAAGTTGGTTATAATACTTGACAAATACTTGTAAATTGGTTTGTTTCTATTTTTTCAACAAAGAACTATGGAGTAAATAGTCGACGCCTCTATAATCCTAATTTCTAAATCTATTTAGAATCATAGATAAAATGTCTTGTATGGTTCGTTGTACATATACGCTTGGTCTTAGGTTTGAATTGTCACTTTTTAACCAAAGTAGTATAACAAAGAGAGATGCCTTGTTGTTTGCAATCACCTGCGACTTAGAACTTGGGTAAGGTTTAAGAACTGCTGAGAACAGTGTGATAGATGAAGCACAGGTAGAAGATAATAATACACATACAACCATGATTATATTTACTTAACAACTTAACTTTAATCTCTTGTAACCATATATGAAACATTGCACCGAAGCCTTCCAGTGTAGTGACACAAGGAGTTTCACACATAGGTGACTAGGGTTTAGGGCTCTGAGTGTGGTGTGCATCTAAGTTTCAAAAAACTACACACGAAACTTTACTTGTAGTGTTATCATTTTTTTTAAATGATAATTGAGAGTGAGACCCTTGAGGGAAGGTCCAGATTGGCAAGCTAGCCAAGGATGAAACTTAGACCCTTAATCTCACTACAACATGTTTGAGCCATCACTAATGTGCCCAAAAGGTCAATTTTCATTTTGTCACAAAGACAATGTTTGGTCATTCTCCTTTACAACATTTACAATGAAGGGGAGCCTTGGCGCAACGGTAAAAGTTGTTGTCATGTAACCTTGAGGTCACGGGTTCAAGGTGTAGAATCAGCCTTTTGCAAATACGCAAGGTAAAACTGACTAGTTTAGGCCATTGTGGCCCGCCCCTTCCTAAGACCCCGCATGGGCGGGAGCTTCGTGCACTGAGCCTGCCCTTTACTATGTACTAATCTACTAACATGTTGTATTACACAAAAATAAAGAAGTGGGAAATATGTGGATAATACTATTATTTCATGCTTAATTGGCATGCAACATAAATGACATATTTTCAAAATGAACAACATCAGCCTTTCTTTTGCTATCTTATTTATATTTAAATAAATACTAGTTGAGGACTAGGTAATATGAGCATTTATATAACTTGGAGACTGGAAGAGGTTAAGATATATATTAGTAAAGGAAATATCTTATGCGTTATATATGAGAAGTGGTAATTTTAGTTATTTAATGTAGGTATAAAGTACAGGCGACTTGTAATTGGTTGAAAAAAAGTAAAAAGGAGAAAAAGTTAGAGGAAATGTTTGCTGTTGATATTTTTCTAGCCAATCACATGTTGCCTGCCCTTTGGACATGCATTAAATAGCTGAAATTACCACTCATATATATATATATAATATATATACCTTAGTAAAGTTTTTTTTTTTTTCAAATTTCTCTTCTTCTTTTTTAAAGTTAGAAGCACACCCACTGATACACAGTCTTGAATCCTAGTTACTTAAGTGAGAGGCTTTTCCCCTCCATTGTGCTAGAAGGCATTGGTGCATAAATTCCACCATTTTTGTACATCTAAAATTTTCTCTTCTTACACTTACACTTACACTTCCAAGTTTTTATATTTATGGATTTACTATCATCCAAGTGAATGGCTTTTATTTTTATTTTTTTTACTTAACTCATATTTTCCTCTAGGACTTGTACCATCCAACTCTAAGAGGCTGCTTGCAAATTGGAATTATAGTTATGAATTAAATTATTCCCAAATAGTGAATCTTTACTCTTCTTTTTTTTGGGTGATAGTAAAGGGTTACTTATTCATAGAATAAACAAACCAAATCTCAACTCAGACTACAAAATTAAACACGAAGCTACCACATATGTAGGATCTAGGAAAGGGGCAGACCACAAAGGGTCCATAATGAGTAACCTTATTTTGCATTTTGCAATATGCCGTTTTCATGCCTCAAATCCTTGATCTATAGGTTAGACAGCGACAACTCAACCATTGTGCAAAGGCTCCCCTAATTGCACCCTTAAAAAATAGATAAAATTATTTAGGTACAAAAAGCCGAATCTTCTAAAGCTATTTCCTCTATATTTGAGTAATTTTATTTCTACTTTAAGCCTTCAAATAACGGGGAAGAAGTTTGCCATTTTTGAATAACTATTTGCATGAGAGTGATGACAAACCACGTTTATTATTTTTGGATTGTGATTTTGTCTCCAGATATTTGCAGTATTTGAAAACATGTGAAGATTTTTTAAGAAAATAAAATCCCATGTTACTTAAACTTGAATAATCTTATAAATATTTTATGGCCGTGAACAACATAAATGAGTAACAATATGATACAGTTGGTTGCATTATAAGTGTTATTTAAGATTGAAAGGTGGGCTTGCTTTTTTAATTTTTTTCAGCGAACCGTTCATCTAATTTACTCCATCTTAGAAAACTTAGATGCCAAATCTCATGCAAGTTTCCTGTCTCTAGATTTTCTATTTTTAGAGCTTTTAAGGCAAAAAAAAGAAAAAAAAAAAGAAAAGATAAAAAAGGACAACCCGGTGTACAAAGCTCTTACTTTTGCGATGTTTGGAGAAAGGACAGATCACAAGGACTTATAGTACGCAACTTTACCTTTTATTTTTACAAAAGTCTATTTTCATACCTTAACCTGTGATTTTAAGGTCACGTGAAGACAACCAAACTCCTCTTCAAGAAAAATAGAAGGTAAAACAAAACAAATCGGCTTAAAAAGGTAGAAAAATGGATTACGGCATGGAATTTGGTGCCCAGGACATTTGAGACGAAACAAATCATATGATCGTCCTGGATCATTGACAAATTGAGCCTGCTTTAAGGCCTATCGTACAAGTACCTATTTATCCTCTCCATTGTCAAGTCAAATACCACCATCAAGGGGCTATTTTCGTCAATATGCACAGAGAAACAGAGAACCCGATCATCCCACAACTACTCTGAAATACCACTGATATGCCCCGCTTTACCATCGTATTACTTACGTGCAGTCAGTTCTAACAACGGCTGAGAATATGCCACGTGTCCTTCCAGACCGGCAAAGATCTGTCGCTAGCAAAATCGTCGTCATGGGGCGGTGTTTGCCCCCCCACCATAAAAGGATACCCTCCCAGTTTCTCCATTTCGCCAATATTTTCTCACCCTCTCTCTCTCTCTCTCTCTCTCTCTCTCTCTCGCTGCTCTGCAAGGAAAAGGAAAAATACTCGCCTTCGTTCGCAAGTTTTCTACCCTTTCCATCGTGCATTCTTCCGGAAATCCCAAACCGTAGAAATTGTCTCAATTCGGTTTCTTTGCTGATACATCGCTCATTCTGAGTTCTGCAGATCTCGAAAATAGAATCAACAAGGTGAGTGTGTTTGTACGTTAGCTGAATTTTACGAATTTATTCCTCGTATCGTTTCGTCGATTCTGGTGCCTCTTTAATTGTTTTTTTGGTTGAAACTGTATGTTGTACCGGTTTATCGAATTTCTTGAGGCCTTTTTACTGTTTCATGATGTTCTTTTCTTGGAAATTGATGGAGAATAGGTGTTTACAGGGTACTCTATGAGATTCTTGAGGGTTTCGAGGGTTGGAGCTTCTTGAGTTGGATTTGAGGCCTTTTTTTGTAGTGTTTTTGTGTTTTGAGAGGGATTCATGGTTTCCTGTTGAGGTGTTGGTCTCATGAGATTTGTTAGGGGGATGCGTAGGTCGATATACGAGAATCAGAAGTCATTGGTCTGGAAACAATCGTTCAGCCGTGGGATCGCTGGGCCCAAAGTGAGAACACGAGACAAACGGTTGATTGGTTCGTTATAGGGGTTTGAGTCGTTGAAGTGACCCGGAAAGACAGGTTCTTTGAGGGAGAAAGATGACTAGAATCTTGGTACAACGAGGTTCAAGTGGTGCTTCCTCGAACCAAAACAGGTCTTCTTTGCCGGGTTCCTCTTCCACTGGGTCTTCCTCGGGCACAATATTACAACAGTCGACACCTCAAATTCCGGTTAAAGATGATGAGCAGGAGAAAGAGGGTCAAGAAGCAAGTTCTTTAGATGATCTTCTAGAATATTCTGGAAGCAGTGATGAAAAGACGGAGGTTGTGCATCTTGGCAGACAAGGGATTGCATCACAAGAATATGTCGATAAAGAGAAAGGTAGTAACAATGATGAAGGTATGGATTTGGGGGTCGTGACAAGAGAGTCGGCTGGGTTAAGGATAACTGAAAGAGATAATTTGGTTGAACAGCATGAGGGGACAAGTGTGGGTTCTTCGCAGATTGTTACTGGGAGTTCCCATCCTCCACCTCCTCCCGTGCCACCTCCGAAGCCCTCAGCAGCGGGTGTGGGTCCCAGGAGAACAATGTCGGGCAGTTCAAATGCTGTGCGGATAGGCTCATCTAGGAGAGCAGTGGCATGGCCTGTTGTTTCGACTCGGACCTCACCGCCTTCAGGGTCGCTGCCTTCTTCTCCCAGGTCATTTGGTGAAGGTGAAGGTTACAACAGCGCGGATGAGCAGATTCCTTGTTTTGGATCGTCCTATGATGATGCTGTAAGTCCTTTATTTGTAAGCTTAGATGGTTATTTTTGGAGCTGTATTCTGTATATGCTGAATAGATTTCAGAACAGACTTTACTAGGAAGATGATTATGAGTTCTCTTAATTCTTCCTTGTCTGTATCCTATGTGCCACTTATGCTCGTTTTATTAAAATGCCATACTCATGCTTCTAATCCCAATTTTTTTTAGGACGTCTGAAGAGGCAAGGTTTACATATTGGTTCATTTGAATGGAATTCAATGTGGCTGGTTAAAATTTTTTAATATGTAATTTATCTATAGGTTTGAAAACTCAACAACATCTGTCTCTGTGTTGTTTAGTTATTATTATTTTTTATTGATAATTTATCAGAATGTGCATGGTCCAAAAATAGGTTGGCTCATACCTGTTCCTTCAAATCGGAATTTAGGCTACAGATACTTTTCAATATGCATTTATTGGCAGGTCAAAATAATTTACAACGTTGGTTAATATATTAATGGATTGAGGAGTATGGCTGCCTACTTTAGGCCATTGTGGCCCGCCCCTTCCCCGGACCCCGCATAGGCGGGAGCTTCGTGCACCGGGGCTGCCCTTTTAGGAGTTCTCTGTCACTGTGGTTTGTCATTTAAAATGTTGGTTGATATGTTAATGGATTGAGAAGCTCTGGCACTGTAATTTATCATCTTGTTTCATCAATTATTGTTTAGTACTCATGTCTTCATGTCAGAAAAATGTTATTGAAAGCAAATTCTTAAGATGTCATGTTCTTTCGGACTTGTTATTATCTTTTGAAGATATTTACAGGAAATTCTGTGATAAATGACATAATTGATCCTCAAACCATAGAAGTCTAGCTGGATAAGGAACTTGGTCCTAAAATGAAACTGGGACATTTGGGAAGTTAATGCAGCTTTAACCTACAGGAACAGTAAGAGATGCTGGAAAATGACCGCCAGGACGAGTAATTAGAAAAGTGTGTTAAGAATAGCAGATGAATGGGCTAAGATAGAAGAATTAGAGACAATGACATGGTCCTGCAGGGGCTTAATCTTTGATTTAAGAATGCTAGATGGGAGGCTGCCCACCTTTAATTTTGTGGATATTGAGTATTGGGGCCAGATTATGGTAGTAATGAGATGGATGTTGCATCTAGAGTTTGCAGTAGTTAAGGTGAAGTTTCTATGGCAGTAGTGTTGAAAATGTAGCACAGGAACTTGAGGATGCAAGGGAGAGAGGGAAGCAAGGTGTGGCATAGACAGACTACTTAGCTGATGCTTGACCTCTTTACTTGTAAAGGACATTCTAAGATGACCTATAAATTCCTGAAAAGAATCTAGGTACGCAGAGGTAGTCTAGATCCTTTCTGTCTAGCATGTCTCTCTTTAAGTGGTTTGTGTTGCCATTGTTTTAGCTGGTGACAGACAGGATTAAGAAGAAGTGAAGGATCTGAAAGATGCTAACTTGTTTGAGTTTATGCATGTCTGTCAAAGAAGAGATTGAAGAACTTAGCAGGTGCTTATGGACCCATACTATGGTCTAAGGAGGGTTGTATGCTAAAGTGTGATGGTTAGGCTGGTAAGCTGGAAACTTAATTGGTTTTCTCATGCTTGTGGATGTATTGGATAACATATGGGGCTTAACTATCTTTTAAAACTCCTCTATTTGAGGTCTCTTCTCCTTGACATTGTAAACTTGTTTTTCCTATCTATATATATGTTGAATGATAATTAGACTAGTATGAATAGAAAGTAGAATTATGGCAGCCTTGTAAGCGAGATTAAGCAGCCCCACCAAATCAGCAGAGGTACACTGTTTGAATGAATCTGTTCCTAGGGTTTTGTATGTGACTTTGGAGTTGAAATAACTAAAATGACCTTATATTTCTTATGCATAAGAAGAAACTGCCTTGTAAGAAAGGTTTTGGTAGGTATGTAATTAGATAACAAAACCCTGGAAAATGGGGAGCAAATGGTTACGAAATTTCTTTACATACCATAAACAAATGGTGCCTTCCATACATGAAACTTGGGGAAAAGGTAGCTGGGTGTCTTTTTCCAAGACAGCAAAATGCGATTTGAAAGAATAGACATGCGAGGCAAATCCTTGCATGTAATGACACCAATGTATATTTGAGAGAAGAGAAGTCAACTATTAGATCATGCTTCTCCTTAAATAATGTAATGACACCAGTGGATGCTATACAAAACAAATAAAAGTCTAATCCACCATACAGTGGAAATCTTCTCACAACCTTATTGTATAGTAGTTGATACATAAATTCTATAAAACAATTCAATTTTAGCAAATACGTGATGTAAATTTTGATGTAACATCCATATTATAGTCTAACATATGCCTTTATGAAGACACATTTTGTTTATCATTTAAATATGTTGTTTATTACTCTATAGTACATATTATTAGGCAGTTATAAGGAACATTCTTTAATGATATTGTTTTGACTTTCATTCGTGCATATGGTTTATAGATCTTCTTGACTTGTCTTACTTTGTTATTCAGAGATAGCTATTTAAACTTGCATTGTGATTGTCTATTTCTTGTGACCAAGTTTTGTTAGTCCGAGCGAGGTCTGTGTACTTGCTTTGTCATTCTCTCTGTTTCTCCTGTAATTTAATGGTTTTTGCTCTTATTGATTGCGGGATGGATTTTTAGATAAGTGCCAAGGGTGCAAATCATGGTCTAGTTGATAAGAAAATATGTGCTATATTGGGTGCTGTATATATAATGTACTATCTGTCTAAATATAATGGTATAGTATGACATAGTTTTATAATGTATTACTATCAAATATAGCTAAAATATTTTCTCCGAGGGACAATTCTCCTGCTGTGAAATCCTGAAGTTAAGTTTTTCATGGAGCAGTAGGGATAACCTTGGGCCCACTTTGGATCTTCATGATAATGCATTTCCCTCTCCCTGCAAATTCTTTTGTGAATCTCAATGGAGGTCATTTCTATCAGCATTTGCTGGTGAGGGAAGATATACATGGGTGATGGTTTCCTTCACAGGCTGAAGGTGGTATAATTGCTTTGGATTATTTGGCTATATCATGTCGTGGTCTCTAGTTCTTCTTTTCGAACATTCGGGGTTGTAGACTTGCCCCACAATTTTCAGATATTGGGATCTTTTGCTGTTTTAACCATAGTTTGGAGTTCTCTAACATTTCTTCCTTTGGGTAATATTTGTCTTTCTCGACATGAACAAGATTATGATCCATGAACATAATCAGTCCTGGAATATATAACATGTAATAAATTATCTTATAATGTACAAATAAATCTTAGCTGCACACGTGCATATATGGTACTGTTAGAAAATATTCACCCTCCCTGGCTTAAAGTACCGACAATCTTATATAATAGTGGATAACTTGCCATGCTCTTTGTGAATTAGTTTTTCGATAGTCTTCTACCAGTTTCCCCTTCTCCCTAAATAGAACCATTTATTTGTTTTTGTTCTACAGAGTCAAATTAATCATGGTCGTTAATGAGAACCTTAAGCCAGGTGGTGCTTCTAATAGAGAGGTCTTTGGTCATGAGCATATAAAATTTTACCTATAGTGGCTCCACATTGATTTGTTTTTAAAATTTGAAAGATCTTTGGAAATTGCAAGTGCTGAGACTAGACTATAGTTTTTATCAACTAAGCAAATGTGGATCAGTACTTTTATGTGCTATAGTTCTGAGCCATACCTCTGCTTACTTTAGCAGCAATCAGTAACTGGTTTTGAATTAGTTGAACATTGTTTTTATTTTTCTGACATCTAGAAAGATATGACTCCATGATGACGTCTACACTTTTTTTTGGAATCTTCAGATCATACTGATGATACTTTGTGGAGGTGCAAGAAATATGTATTTCTTCAATGTAGAAGAAGCTAATCAATTGAATGGCTGTTCATATTTAAGTGATATATGATGCATTATGTCTGCGTTGATAAGCAGGAACATTGCGATGCTCTTCTTGGGTTTTGGGACAGGATTTAATTTTTTATACGATGTGGAAACATTTACAAGGACTGCATCTTTTCTTTTCATTTCACCGCATTGGTTTGCTAGAGTGAGATATTAAGTGAAAAACAAAGACATTCCGTGTACTGCAATAATTTTTTTAGCTCCCTGTTATATTCCAAATGCATTGAAACTGTGAACCGAATTCATATCATATTAGATAGTGACATTTAATTCTTCTTTCAGGAGAAAGAGCGCCAGTTTGAACTTGAGATCTGGCGAGCAAAGGGCTTGGAAGTCAAAAGGATGGTAGAAGATGGAAACTGCCTGTTCCGTGCTGTTGCAGATCAAGTTTATGGGGACACTGAAGTTTATGATTTGACCAGACAGATGTGCATTGATTATATGGTACGGACACATTTTGTTCCTTCTCTATTTCATGGCATAAAAAACATCAGAAGTGTGTTTTTAACTAAGTATTTGTTGAGATGTTATGGCAAGCAAATTCTTTTTCTGTTAGTGATTCGAGTTGTGGTGAATGAAACTGCTTTGTAGTTTGTGAAAAGCTTATCCTGTCTAATGGGTTTAAGAAAAAGGCCACTTTGTTTAGACATAGTTCTTCTGACTATCTGATTCTGTTTATTCAGGAGAGGGAGAGGGATCACTTTTCGCAATTTATAACAGAAGGCTTCACATCTTATTGTAAGAGGAAGAGGCGAGACAAGGTATGAGTAGTTATGTGGGTCTTTAGCTAAGCTTTCCAGTCTGTTATCTTAAACTAACTGTTGGTAAAATTTCTTAACAAATCCTGGGTTCTTTAATACTATTGTTACTTGGTCTGCTGTAAAATGTTGTCTTTATTGCCAGTAACATTATTTCTTTTGGTTTCTATAGTTGTTTCTCTTCTTGTACTTCTTATCTACCTTGAAATGTGAGGATTTCTTATTCTCAGCTAAACAGGGCATCTAGGATATATGATATAAGATATGATCAATGATCTAACATAAGGCACTGAAAATTGGTTTGAGGAGAGAAGGAACGTGGTTTGAGTTTGAGAATATACTCTGAGAATTTGTTTTCTATGGCCTTATAAAACTTGTCTCTTTCGTATCCCTTTGGTTCTTCTGTATCATTTCTTTCAAGGGGATTGTTTATATTACTTTCTCTTGCAGAATCAAGATTCTTGTGCCAATGCATATTTTATTGCCCATGACTAATAAGAAGTTGCTATATATTTTCTTCTCCCGTATTATGTTCCCTTTCACGCCTGCCTGTTATGAGTTTCATTCTTTTTTCTTTTGATGGCTTATATTAAGAAGTATGTTTTATAACAGGTCTATGGAAACAATGTTGAGATCCAAGCTTTATCTGAGATGTATAATCGCCCTATCCATATTTATTCCTACAGCACAGGTGCTGTTCTATTGCAGATGAATGACTGTGTTTTGTTTTCCACAGAGATATGGATATTTACTTTTGACCTTCTCTTTGTGCAGAACCCATCAACATATTTCATGGTAGTTACAATACAGATACCCCACCTATTCGACTGAGTTATCACCATGGTAATCATTACAACTCACTTGTCGATCCACGGCGATTGAACATTGGTGCTGGCCTTGGATTCAGCAGTCTTCAGGGGGTGAGTGTATAAAATGTGCTTTTCTATTTTCCTCTTCGTTTTCAAATTTGCTTTTTTTGCACATTTTTCCTTTGTTATATTATCTCCTGATCTAAGCTATTGGGTTTGAAGTTGATAAGTTTGCTTTTATTCTTTCCTGATAGTTCCTTCTAATGATTATACAAATTTTTAGACTGTCTTGAATAGTGAAGTCCGCATCTTTGTTGTGAACTGTGCTATTCAAATAGAATTGAACTGTCACTGATGATGCCCATATTTTTCTTTGGAAGAATATGGGTGGAAGAGGTAGAAATGCCTCTTTGGTCAGTGATCCAAACCATTATTTTTCTAGCTGTTTGTATTGATGAGCTATGGTTCAAAGTTCAATTGGGTTAGAAAAGGGTAACCTTCAATTGGTTAGGTTAATATCAAAGCCTTAGAGTTTGCAAGATTAGCTAATTGATGATTTTAATCAAACAAAATAATAAGCAAAGCTAAAGAAGAGCATGCAAAATAACCAGACCAATGTGTCATATGTACAACAGGAGGTTGCTTTTGGACCTCTAGGACCGCTGCTTCTCTCTGAAACCTTTGCATACCTCCATTGCTGTTGACTCCAATCTTGATCAACTCTTAACTAGCAATGTTAATGTCTTGACCTGGTGAGGAACATGTGCTGACATTGTACTTGACGATTCATTACAAGTCCAAGCTTCTTGTTCTTTTCACATCTGTTGTTACAGCACAAAAGGTGTTAGTTCTTAGATATATGTGCACATGCGTGACCATGTGTGTGCATACTCATTTATCAATCTGTGTGTGTGTGCACGTGCGTGCCCCTGACTGGACCTTATTATTGGTTTGTAAACTGGAGGGCTACTATCTTCAATCAGGGCTGAGTTTTGGTGCATGGCTTGTATCTGGGCCTGACTGGATAAATAGCTAGAGCCATTATATATATGAGAGCATCTGGGAAAAAGTGCCTTCATCGAATATCATCCTCACAGCCTCTGAAGCTGTTGGCTTTGACACAGACATCAATAGCCATAATCTTTTGGCCGATACTGATATTATTTTGATAATGAGAAATACTTTCACGCTTTGTTATTGTTGTTAATATTCGAGGGGCTATTTGGATGGATTTGATGTAAACACAGAAGCATATAATTTCCTTGTTCACATACCACACAATTACGCACATACTGGTCACACCATAAAGAGACTCATAAACACGTGTATGTATGGGTAGAGGTAGATGTCAAATGCACCAGGTTTCTGTGCAAATGTGTTGCGTGCGTGATTCTGGGTGTTTACTTCAGTAAGAATATTTTGGATGTACATTTCTAGCCTGACTATTTCCTGTATCTCTATTAATTCTTCTCTTTTCTTGTTAAGAGGGTTAGTTTTGCTCACAATTCATTGCTGTTTGCTTTATAGATGAACATTAACAAAGATCAAGTAAAGGAAGCTATCAGAGCTCAACAAGACCAGCAAATTGATAATGTAAGTTATTTCAGTTCGTATCTTAATCCATGCTTTTAGATTTTCATGTTCTGTTCTTCAGTTGACATGCTTGTTTAGATATCATGTCCTTATAACAATTCTATTTTGAAGTGTAGTGAAAAATTGTATGTGGATATTTAATTTAAATATTACAGGTCTTACCTTAGGCCCTTGTGGTCCTCCGCTTCCCCGGACCCCACACAGGCGGGAGCTTCATGCGCCGGGGCTGCCCTTTTAATTATAGGTCTTACCTCCTATTGCAGTCTGGTTATACATTCTATCTCATTACTCACATTTGTGAAAGCTTCACAGTTGTAGCTACTAATAATTACATTTAGTTTAGTTTAGTTGAAACATGTCACAGCCAGTATGCTGCTTCAAGGTTCTGTCAAGTTCAAGGTTAGAATTTCTCTAGCTGCATGTTCCTTGTCTTGATTTCTGCTATTCATTTGTTGCTTTTAGCATCTACCTTGGATCATAATTTTTCTTAGAATATAATAATTGATTATAGGATGTTGTCTCATATGGGATCAGTTGCTCATATCAGGTCAGTTTCTTTGACAAATGCACATCTTTCATTAACTAGGATAGTCAACCTCGAAGTCAGCTGAGTTCATCTGCTGTTGGCTTTCTTCAATTGTCAAATTCAGATTGGAACCTTGTGAGCTCACCATGTACCATTGGTTGACGTAGAAATGTTTTACTACAAGTAATGAGTTCTTCACTTTCTTGGCTAAGTTGAGGTGGAAATGGGACACACATTTCATAGTTGTCTTCTATTCAAGGATGACAATGGTCTCTGACAGAGAGCAGAGACGAGGTGTAGAAGAGAGAGGTGAATCCACCATAGGAGGATCTCTATTTACACTGTTGCTAAAGCTATGGTTTCCCAACATATAAAGGAAGAAATCTCTCCCTCTGCATAACTAGGGTGTCCCCTTCATGGTACAAGCTAATCTACTCTAAAAGGTGCTGGTTTTCACACAAGACAAGTTCAGCACTGCCTATTACTTGCCTTTAGATCCTATAAAGTATATGCAGAGATTACAATGGGTAGTCTTGAGTCTTTGCATGAATGGATGCATGGAGAACTAATGAGTTGGAATAGGCTGTTAAATTTCACTGTAGTACATTTCTGAACTTGCACGAAGAAGGCTCTGAACTTTGATCTATCAAGCCTATTATGCTCTGATCAAACAAGCTTGACAACCTATTTCTTGCTTCCAGGTCCCATAACAGCATATGCGGAGATTACAACGGGGAGATGTAAGTCTTTGCATGAATGGATGCTTGGGGAACTAATGAGTTGGAATAGGCTGTTAAATTTCACTGTATTAGTACATTTCTGCACTTGCACGAAGAGGGCTTTGAACTTTGATCCATGAAGCCTATTATACTCTGATCAGACAAGCCTAACAAGGCCAAGAGGGCTTTGAACATCACTATACTGTGTTGCTCGACTACAGTTGGCATCCTTCAAATTTTGCATAGAAATCCACAAAATGCTTTCCTTAATAAATGTGATCTGATATTAAGACTCTTGGTCCACCATATCAATTTTTTTCCCTTGAGATGCCAATCTCACAGGTATGGGAATAAAATGTTGGGCGTTCAAAAAAATAAGAGCAAGCAACCACTTCTGCTTCCAGGAGATATTAGTACTTGTTACATGTGGCCTACTAGTTAATCAACTAGTATGGAACGACCGAGATGCAGTGGTAGAAAGTTAGAGTTTATAACATTGTCATACTGTTGATGAATTTATGGTTGATACTGTGTGTTGAGTTGTGCTTTGCCCTAGGGTTTGAGTCTTCCAACCAATGTTAACATTCTGATAAAATGTCTCACATTAGGAATTTTGTTGCATTTCTAGGTATCTTATTTAATACCCTCAGCAACAATTATGCGATTGTTGATTTCAGATGTTTCTGTATGACAGGCAATTCTAGCTGAGGGTTGCTTCTACTCGGATCTGGAGCTTACTGAGAAGGAAATGGAGCGTATGGTAATGGAAGCATCTCGGGCTGAATATCTTGCTGATGACAAATTCAAGCAGCTTGGATCGAAAGAGTCATCTACCTCTGGTGCTGAACCATCGTCTTCTGGTGCAAGTACGTTTGTTAGTTCATTTTTCACCCTTCTCTGGGTAACCAGTGGTAAAAAAAATTTATTTATCATTAAGGTGGAAATTTCCATTGAAGGCAGCAGCAAGCAATAAGCTTGCCCTCAATCGTGATGATAACATTAGGTTGTGTTGTCAACTGTCGGCACCCTACTGGAGCCTGAAATTTTTGAGCATCTGCTATTATCAAGTGCTTCAAGTCCCTTCTAACTTCATGAATTTTATTACAATCTTTTAGCTTCTGAAACAGACGAGTTATCTGAAGTGATTCTGTTTACCATATACCAGTTTTTCACTAGTTCTTAAATTAGAAAAACAGCCTACTTTTGGTTAAGTCTATGGCACACATATGGTGACACTGTTGGTTCAAAGTATATTTTTACCAGCAAAATGAAAATCCCTTTCTTGAAGCAAGCATCAAAGCTGTATGTTTCTCTTTATCTGAAGGGACACAATTGACCAAATGAAGATAGGAAGTTAATTCTTGAGCATATCTAACAATACAAAATGAGACTATTTTTCATGCATGCTGAATATGTGTTCCCTTTTTAATGAGGATGCCATCCTCCGCCCAAGAGTTTATCCTGTTTGTTTCAATATTTCAAACTTGTTGATACGTTTGAAACTTGGGATAAGTCCACTCTTTTGTAATGCTAAACTACCGACAGACTCCAACTTGGAACAAAATGGATTTGTAAGCATAGAGTCTTTCATTGAATTAGGATGGAGTTAAAAGTACTTGCTTTTCCCAAGTTGACTCTCTTGTTGGTGAACTGAGAAAAATCGAACTGCAACAGGGCCATCAAGGAGCGAGTCCAGGTTGGCGGGTGGTACGGAAAAGGCTGTGCCAGATACAGTTCTCAGCAGTGCCGTGCAGATGGTGCTTTCGATGGGCTTCAGCTATTTGCAAGTGATCGAGGCTTACGGGAGATTCGGAGACGACGTTGATTCCATGGTTTGCTACCTTCTGGAGATGAGCACTGGGAGTTCCGACCACGGCAGCTTAAAGAGGCGCAAGGGGAAGGCGACCGAGTGACCACCAAGAATGAGGGGATATTTACTTGGAGGTTTCTGGCGGCTCCCTTTGATACGTGTAACGCGGAAAAAAGAGAACATCTTATTTGGAAGTTTTAGGACTCCAAATATGTGATAGTTTCATCTCAATAAAAGCTTTAATAGATCTGAAATTGTGTACATACAAGGTGGAATTGTTTGGTGTGAATATCCTTTCTCGGTTGGTGGGATGACAACTAGTCATGCATAGGCACCCTCCTAAACTGTACTAGTACCCTTTCTCAAGGACAGAGGGAACCATATGGAGGCTGTTATAGTTCATTCAACTGAGGACGTGGTTCCATAGCTGAAATACAGTTTTCTGCGTAGGGTACCCTTGTGTACGACTTAATATAGGAGCATTGGACAGACCTTTGTGTCACACGCAGAGTAGGTTTTTGCTTAACCATTTCTCCCTTGCACCTGTCTCTCTCATCTCACCAGTCATGGGTTAGTTGTGAAAAGAGCCTCTTACAAAATGCAAGCTAAAGCTGTGTAATACAGGCACTCCGTGGGCTTCCCTTTATGTGCAGCCGTGCAGATGCGTGTGTCCTGCTGTATTATAGTGGAACAGCAAACCAGACTTAACAGATCTGGAGCCTATGATCATACGTAAATTGTGATCAAAGTAAAAACGGCCGTCAATGGAACTGAACGATGGTCACTCACTGGATTAATAGATTTGATCACGTCGGTACGTACGGCACAGGCGGCCTGAAAATGTGTAGGTTGGGAAAGAGCTTGACAGGTGTGAGCCTTGTCTTCCAGGATTTGCTTTACTAAAGTGTACCCATAAACACGCCTAATTTGAGGGCTTATGGGTTACGCGCGGAAAGGAAGTTGGGCTGTGGCTTTACCTGGTGGACGGTTTATGTCTTGTTATCAGCTATGGTACACTAGCTAGTCAGATTAGATGGTGTAGATCCTAAGAATGTGCAACTCTACACCTAATGATGGCATGATGCAACTGTTTGATTTTCATTATCCTGGTCCAGTTCTAACCAAGGAAACATCGGTCGGAAGTGCTTGCTCTGATAGAGATATGTTCTTTATTTTCACTTTTCTAGTTAATGGATGAAGTGGATCGGATTACATGAATGGGTTTGATCCTCCAAAGTGGGGCCTTTTATGCAAAAAGTGGGCCACTTTAACTTAAGCATTTTATGTGGGCGTTTAAAAAAAAAAAACAAAAAAAGTTGTCCCTTTTGTCCTATACAAGGGCTTGTCTTTTAAAATACCCCCCTAAAAGGTTTAAACTTGCAAATTCATTTTACCGCATCCATTTTGTTAACTGCTGTAAAAATCGGTTAAGAGAGCATGGTCACGTATCTTTCATGTGCGTTCCTCAAAGTCTTAGGAGGGATAGAATAAATATTTCTCCATTGGTTAATATCTTAAAAATCTTTTAAATACCCATTATATCCTGTTAATGTTTTAAAGAGGAGCCTTGGCACAATGGTAAAAGTTGTCGTCAAGGCGTGAAAACAATCTCTTGTAAAAATACAAGATAAGGTTGCATAATGCATACCATAAGTAAAAGCTTCGTGAACTGAGCGGCCCTTTTTTATCTCGTTAACTTCTTAAAAGATGCATGTGAAAGACAAATGACCATAGTCGCGTACGTGATTCTAACGACCATTCCCTCCCACTATAATGTTTGTCCATTGTACCGTGGCCTTCACAACTTAATACAGTTTTTTGGTCAGGCAGGCTATAACTTAACTGTGATATGAAAGGCTATAAGTCGGGCAGGCACATATTTCTCAACATCCAAACAATTCAGAACCTTGCAGACGGCTTTATTCTTGGATGACCTAGCAGCTGCTACTACAAGGGCAGTTCCAGTGCACGAAGCTCCTATCTATGTGGGGTCCGAAGAAGGGGTAGATCACAAGGGCCTAAAGTAGGCAGCCTTACCTTGCATTTTGTAAGAGGTTATTTTCAGCCTTGCCTAGCAGCTGCTGCTTGTAATATTAAAATAAACGGCAAAAAATTTTACTAATCATTTTACAAAGTTCCTTAAAAACAGTGGTTACGATCATCCAACAGATGGAATTTCGTATAAGAAGTCATTTAAGTCAAGAACAAGATTTTGAGTGGTCTGGAGCTTTAAAGTCTAAGCCCACCTTGAGTAATAGCCTTTCCCAATATTTACCGAGGGGCATCTAAGGAAAAATAAGGGGAGCTTTGGCACAACGGTAAAAGTTGTTGTCAGGATTTAAGGCGTGGAATCAGCCTCTTGCAAAATATAAGGTAAGACTGTCTAATATAAACCCTTGTGGTTTGCCCTTTTCTTGGACTCCACGTAAGCGGGAGCTTAGTGCATTGGGACTGCCCTTATATTGCTATCTTAAATAATGTGCCGTTCAATTCTCAACTTAAAAAGCATATGGTAGAATGATGGATGAGATTTTGATTTATCTCTTATCTTGGATATGAAAAAGATTGTCAACGGTTCAGATCTTCCATAAAGTGGGTCCACTTAAAGGTATAGCTTCTACAAGCCATGGGGGTGCGCCTCTTAAAGGGGCCGGCATATATTAGGCGCCATAGAGGGAAGGATTACTGCGGCATCTCTCTCTCTCTCTCTGGGGAGCAAGGAAATCAGAAACCCTCTACTTCATTGCATGAGAAAGAAGCGATTCCTACGGTAGAGTTACAGTTTGTCGCTCAGAGAAATCAGAAAACAATGTCGCCAAACGGGAAGTTGATGCCCAATCTGGACCACCAAAACACTAAGGTCCTGAATCTCACCGTCCTTCAAAGAATCGATCCTTTCGTCGAAGAAATTCTCATTACAGCTGCCCATGTCACCTTCTACGAATTCAACATTGAGCTAAATCAATGGGTTTGTTCTCAATTCCTTTCCCCCCTTTTGCATCAGATTCTCCGTTCGATTTCTCATCTGGGTCTGCTTCTGTTTGTCGTTGTTATCTCCAATCTCTTTTGCAGAGTCGGAAGGATGTCGAAGGGTCGTTATTCGTTGTCAAAAGGTAAGACTTCTGTTTCGAGTAAGGTAAATCTGGTGGATTTTTAGATGTGTGATCCAGTGGGGAAATTTGTTTTTGTTTGATCTTTCTTGTTGGTATCTATGGTCGGTATTTCTTGTCATTTTTGGAAGAAATTCAATTGATCTCCTCTGGAAATGAGGAATTTAGATTCTAAGGCTAGAGTTTGAAGTTTGCGGTTGTGTGTTTGTATCTTTTAGGATTTACATGTATAGTTGCAGTTAATGACATAGTGTCCAATTTAATGAGAAATCATGGTATTTTTGCAGGAATACCCAACCGCGATTTCAGTTCATTGTCATGAACCGACGCAATACAGGTTCGGGTTCATGCTCTCTATTATGTTATTTCTTTGTTTTGTTTTCAAGGGGATGGTAATCTTGAGAAAAGATGTCTGCATTCTCTTATTTAACAATGACAGTCTTCCATTTAGTGAAAAATTCCAAACAAGTAATAAGCTGATTGGAGCTTTTTAGACATTGGAGTGCTGATATCAATTCTCTGTTCATTTCTTGTTGGAGACCTTTAGATCGGTGTATCTTGGACCATTTATACTGGGAAATTTATCTGATCTCAGAGCAACAAGAACAGCATGTCAAACAAACACTGAATTGTTTCAGGTGCATCTTAAGTGATGAACCTAGCTTAGTCAATCAGATAGTTTTCCTGGGAAGAGAAAGGATAACACTGAGAAAAAAGAGATAGTACCATAGGGATGACAATAGAACTGGTTTCATATTGTGGATTTGGTATGGCATTTTTCCTGTTGAGAGAGCAGGAAAGAAGGCATTGACATAACTAGTTAAACATGTAACTATACAAATAAAAGCTACTAATTATGTTATGACCTTCCATAATGTGTATTAAACCAAGCATCAAGCTACCATGAAGTCTTAAATCAACCTTTATAATTCATCATGAGTCCGTGTTCATAATCCAGATTCATTTGCATCCTGTCTTTAGGTCCGATACTGATTACTGTCATCATTATTGTTGTCTTGTCTTCCAGTTCCTCATCCACTCGTTTCCTTGCATTTTCTTGTGAGCTGATCCTATGCTCTTTAACAACTAACCATATTGCTCTTTAACAATCTCCCAGTTAGAGTGTACTAGGTTTTATCTTGGCCAAGTTGTCATCCAATGTGAGTTTTGTCTTTGAAGTCTGTCAACTGCTCTGTGTATGCATTTTTACACATTTCATCAATCCTTCTTGAGCTGAGATAGATAATAAGCATGCAGAGCTTGCTTAATTTGTTACCCAATTTGGGTTGAGCAAGTCTTTCTAAGCAAATAAGCCAAGTGATTTTTCTAACATTTGCAACCGATAGACAAATATCACCTTAAACAACTCTCTAGAACAAATTATCTGTAGTCATCGAATCACTTCATGATATTTATTCTTCAATGTATAAGTGATCACTTCATGTTTTTGGAGTCAGGGCATTCTTTAGTGTCTTATCTTAAATTGGTGTGTCAACATTGACGTGCAGCTGCATATAGCTTTTACTGAGGGGTAGGCTTTATCTTGAAAATGCTGTTTCCAAAGAAAGTAAACAATATTGCAGTTGGCTGGTAGATTCTTAGTGTCTTTCAGATGTGTGACCAAGCAGAGGGTTGTCACTGAATGTCACTGGACTGTTAGCCTCATACTAGTCTGCTGTCACTTCTTACACCAACTTTGATTATCAGAATTAGGGCTTCAAGGTGCCAGTTACTCTAACCATAAGTCACCTCAATCATAATTTATCAACTTACCTCTTTCTACTGACATTTACATAAACTTGCTTGTCAGTTACAACTTCAATAGCTGATAGATGATATAAATAACACGCTCAGCTATTGTAGATTGATTTGCTCTTTTAAGTCAACTGTAACTGGAATTTGATTTGAAACTCTCTCATGCTCCTTGCCTTATGCAGATTCAAGTAGGTAATCTGTTGCTTTGGGTAGTCATTGCAATTGTTGTGGTTATGCCATGTATAAGAAGCTTTAGAACTGACTTTGAACTGTCGTCTCTCTGCTTCATATGTTTTTGACTTCAAATGCTACAACAGCCACAGTTATTTATGTGCAAGATATCAGAAGAGTTGATGGTTTATATGTCTGGCATTGAAACTTCTGTTCTGCACTAGATGGTCTGTTTTTGTGCATCCTTGGCTTATGCCCAGAAAAGTTGCTTCCTTGGAATCCTTTGCTAGCATATATTGTTCTGAGCTAAATCTATCTCTCTCTAAACAGATAATCTTGTGGAAAATATCCTGGGAGATTTTGAGTATGAAGTACAGGTTCCCTACTTATTATATCGGAATGCAGCCCAAGAAGTGAACGGTATCTGGTTTTACAATTCACAGGAATGTGAAGATGTTGCAAATCTTTTCAACAGGTACAAACAGTTGTAAATATAATAATATATGCCATTTGGTCTGTATGTCACTTGTCTTTTAAGATTTATATCTTTGAACAGTTTTAACATTATCAATCATAAGAAAAAGTAGAGGGGCGTCATGACCTGGTTGACATATATATAAACTTAATAATTATTGAAGCTCAATGTGTGCCTTTTACACAAAGCACCTTAAAATTGTGATACATGCCTTTCAAACTTATCTTTGATGTTTTTACATTAACTGAAGAATGTATGTATTCATTCTGTGCACTGAGTCCCTCCAATAAACCCACTCTTTTGGATTATGCAGCGTTAGTGTATTATATAAAACAAGAATTTTCACTGTATACTTTATTAGCTCTCTTTTAGAGTATTCTGGTAAGAGTGTGGCATTTTCTGTTTATGCTAATTGTGTTTTACATGTCCAGGATACTTAATGCATTCTCCAAAGTTCCTCCAAAGTCTAAGTTATCTTCAACAAAAAGGTAGTAAGTAATCTCTTTTTTAACTAGCCTCTTTAATTGTTAATCATATTTTATTTCCATCTTTACCAATGAGGGTTCCCTTGTAATTGCAGATGAACTTTGTCTAGACAATAATTATTGTTAGCTTGGATAACCTTTTCAGCACTTCATTTTCTTGAAGCTACTTTTATGAAAGCCTGGGACTGCATGACTTTTCTTAGTTGTCTTCATTAATTGGTATTTCCAGGACTTCTGTTCATTTCTTATAAGCATCACCTCCTCATCACTAGCATTTGTTAGGAGCTCTAAGCCAGTTGAATGGCTTCCATAACTACTCTTTTATTTCTTTTCCTTTTTCCCATTTTTTGAAACAGGCATAATAGCAGTAAAAGCTTGAAGATTTTATGTGAGTTGATGCTTACATTGAAACAGATTAGGTTTTAGATGCCAAAATTTAAGCAACAACTCACAAAGTTCATAACTTTATCCCAGTATATTATGACATAAATTCTCCCATTATACTGTGTGAACATTATACCCTGTGTATAAATTTTTTGGCATCCCTTTAAACACAAATCATGGAATAGCTTGCTAAGCGGACATGGGGCTATTGCACTTCTTACACATAAATTTTGGTTCTCTGTAGGACTATCTGATATGATTAGATGGTTCATTCTTGGTTAAGTCACTTCTCTGTGTTAAAACGTCCATGCCTCCTGAATGACCAAAGTCTTAAAGATGTCAGTTGAAGGAGGCATGTTTTAGTTGGTGAACTGATGTGCATCTCCAGAGATAATATTTGTAGCTTTTCATCTCACTGTGGACCAATTTCATCAGGCAGAAGATGGACCATGTTTGATCATCCCCCATTTTTTGGGGATTAATTCACTGTTCCAGTTGCTGAGGAGACTGTTCCTCTGTTATATATGAGATTTTACCTCCGTATGTCAGTTAGGAAGACATGGAGGAGCCTGGTTCAGATCCTGGCATCCCAATATGGTTCTGGATTTCCATCCCCAAATTTCAAGGTTTCTTTAGTTGGTAATTGGTGAATGACCAAGATGTCTCTTAAATGCCTTTTGACTAGGAATCTGAAGTTATATTACTACATTTTGACTAGCATTCAAATGACATTTAGGAGCCAAGTTAGATCGAGGTATTTTCTCATTTTTAATGACATGGATGGAGTCTTGGACATTTAGGACCCGAGTCTTATGATGATATGATTGGAGTTTTGGACAACACTAAAAAAATTTGGGGTTTTTCATCTATAATGGAACCGTATTTTCATAGTTCTCATATGATGAGTTTTCTGCTGCCACACATATTCTGCTCTTGTGCATGAATGATTGCAGAAAAAACCAATTAACAGCGAATGTGTTAAGATCAAGGTTCTAATCAACAATCTTTTCCATGTCTATAGAAGTTTTATTTCATCACTATCCTTTTAGATTTTAGTGTTAAGATTACTAAAGGGTTCTATCTTTGCCCTTTTTTTGAATCTAATCTTTGTTATGTGAGATGGGTCTACAAGGGAGTGCAAGTGTTTGATATGATGTGAAATTGTTTTAAAAAAGTTCATGATTTTAGGTGAGCTTTTTATACTTTCTCTACAGTGCTTTGCTTTTTGTCATGGTGGCTTTTGGATTTGATGACATAAGTATCTTGCTTATTATCATTGGATCCTTTCTCTGTATGAATACCTTTTCTGCATTTTATATGCTTTTAGCTTGCTTGAGACATTGGGTGCTTTAAGTGCATGTCTGGTGATATCAGGAGCTTCTTCTCTTTTCTAGGAAGCCTGATGTACACATGCAGAAAGTTGGAACTTGCAAGTAAAATTCTTTGATGTGATTCTTGCTTTGAAGAGTTATGTACACATTCTATCTTTCATTTAAAATGGTAGCCGTCTTCTGATTGGATTATAAACTTAGGCTGGTAGTTGCAACTTACCTTGCCTCATCTTGACCTTGCACTGGCAATTCTTGCCCTTCTAAAAGCTTGTTCTCTGTTAATAATTGTTTTGCAGCAGCGAGTTTGAGGAACTTGAAGCAGTTCCAACATTGGCAGTGATGGAAGGACCGCTAGAGCCATCATCATCATCAGCCCCTACAGTCACAGATGTTCCTCATGAATCATTTGTTAACTTCTTCAGTGTATGCACTCCTCTAAGTATTTTATCCAAAGACTTGTTGTCACCCTATGTAACTTATTCCAGTCTTGTCCTGCATTTGCATAAAAAAACTTTAAGTGAAGTTTGCTAATTTTTATGATGTGAGCAAATCATGTGCTATCTTTTATTTCTGGTTTTTGGTCTTGCGAAAATGCATCTAGCATTAGTCAGACTAGTTTGTATCTCTGCACAAAAGCTCTTTTGACAGGCTGCTCATAATCTACATTGCATTTGACTGTTACTTTTGACCAATTTATTGTTGCCACCGATTCAGTTGTAAATATCCTCTGACCATGGGAGCTCTTTTGATCAAATCTTCTGCAGACCGCAATGAGTATGGGTACTTCAAACATAGCCATTACGGGGCAACAAAATCAGGCTCCTGCACCATTGGCTTTACCATCCCGTGCACCTAGCATCATCCCCTCGCCTGTTCCAACGCTGCAAAAACCTTCTCCTCCTTTGCCAACTTCTACCCCCCCAATGCCCCTATTGGATAACCCTGATTCTAGAACTAGCAGCAATCTTGCCACCAATCTGGTAAAGCCTGATTCCTTTTTTGCACCACCACCTTCTTCTTCTGCATTGATAAAGGCACCTATTTCTTCTTCCACACCTACTGCTCCCCCACTTCATTCGCCTATTAGTCTGCAACGCCCGTATGGTACACCAATGCTTCAACCCTTTCCCCCACCCACGCCACCTCCATCTCTCACTCCTACACCAACCTATGGACCAGTGATTACGAGAGATAAGGTCCGTGACGCTTTGATGAGGCTTGTGCAGGTGTGCTTCTTGTGTCCTGCTTCTTATTCAAATGATTGTCTCATTGATTCTTCTGATAATGTTTCTTGAAAAGCTATGATATACCTGTAAAAAATAGTTACACAAATTAGATCAACGGCTACAAACTATTGGTTCTTTAGGTAAATCCTTTGTTGTCTGATTAGTTGCCTCTGTGGATTGGAGGCCCTTATTTTAAAAGCGTGCTGCTTTTTCTCACGTTGTCAAAGTTTTCTTTACTCATATGTGCTATGAGTGTATGGATCTAACTCTGGAGCGTGTGGCAAATTATTCTCTGCGGTTGCTTTTGAATTTAGTTTGTCCTTCAATTATTGTAAATGAATAGATGTGATTGGTGGCTCCCTCACTACTCAGTTAAGTCTTAGTTGCCCACTTTCAACTGCCCCTTAATGTTATCATCTACCTAAATTTTTTCTGTGCACAAAATTAGGGAAACAGATTCAAAAGACTTGGAACTTGTAAGAGCAAGAAATTGTCTTTTAGCAAAAAATATAACGCCTGAGTTATTGCTTGGTTATTGTAAAGTTCATCCGTAGAATACTCAAAATACATTGGAGTTGCTAGTGAAATTACTACTACAATTTAACAGTCATGCTTGCTAACTCAGTGAGCAACTGTATAGTTGCTCAACCATGTGAACTTGAAATCTAACTGTAAATGCTGATCTCATTGTCCCATAAAGTGGGGCTCCTGTTGGCCTAGAAACTTGAAGCGGTTCTCAATTTTAGGTGTATGAGCTCAAAGGTTCTTGTTTGGAGCTTTTTACATGATTGGATTTAAGATGCTCTAACAAGGGACTGCTTTCTAACCTCTCTTTGCTTTGACAGAACGACCAGTTCATCGACATGGTCTACCGAGAGATGCTGAACGCGCACTATTCATGACTGCTATAAGGAATGGGATTGCTGGGTTTTGCTTCTGTTGTTGGGTGAATTCAAGTTCTAGTGAGAACTAGCCTTTGTATAGTAACTTTTGTGATCAATGGCTTCGTTTATGAAGAACCTTTGTTGTTGTAGCTTCTGTCAGATGTCAGGGGTAAGAAGGGGAGCCTTGGCGCAATGGTAGAGTTGTTGTCATGTGACCTTGAGGTCACGGGTTCATGGCGTGGAAACAGCATCTTGCAAAATACAAGGTAAGGTTACATACTATTGACCTTTATGGTCTGCCCCTTCTCCAGACCCCCACATGTGGGAGCTTCGTGCGCGGCTGCCCTTTTTTGTCAGATGTCAGGGGAACGTGGGATATATGCTTGCTGTATTTGTGCATGTGGTTGACACACAACACGGTATTTAGCTAGCCAGGTTATATACCAACCACAAATTTAGATCCACACCAACCTTCAGGTCGCTTTGTAAAGCCACCAACCACCCATAACGGAATGACAAGATGAAAGGCTTGGATCGTATGATAACATGGGACCCACAATTAATCTCCCCTCCTTTTATATAGCCAGACTAGGAATTGAGCCTTGGAAAATTCTATTGAAGCAACAATAACATGTAACTGGTCCTGCCTCATTTGATTAAAAGAAGTGGGGAGTGACTCAGACAGTTGGAGTGCCAGCTGATGTTTCCCCTTAATGGACCCTGCCACTGCATTGATCTAAGTCGTTTATCTTAAGTGTTTCACTTGAGATGTGGAAGGGCGGCCAGCAAGATGTGTGAATATCACAATCTTAGTACATGTTTTTCTTTGGATTGGCAGGCCGATCCGCCGTTCACTGTCAAGAATTGACGGCAGATTATGTTGCTGTGATATCCATTAACAACAGTCCCTTCTGCCTCCATGTCAACTCAGCGGGCTTGAATCGTTCATCTAAATTGTGTTGCTTTGGATCATGTGTAGCCCATAAAATGAGCGGTTCGGATTCAAAAGGGAATTTTTTGTGTGGAAAAAGTGGACCCCGGGGATAAACCCAACAAAAACCCCAGGTGAGGCTGTGGCAAAGCGTGATACTACAAGATAGGCCAAAGATATGTGCCATTACATCACTTTCATGGCATGAATCAGCTCGTAAGATGAGATATGGACCTGCTGCCCGATCGACCGTTCAATTTCAAGACTAACGTTCTACACTGGTTTCGATTAACAATTATCAGCTTCTTTGGTTCAGATTGACAGCTGCGATCAACCAACTCCCCTCCATGTAAAATGAACGCCCCTGATTTTGTCACAGCGAGTCACCCCGCTGAAGTATTCTCTGAGCAAATGAGAATAGTGTGAAATAGAAGCAAATGAGAAGTGGAGCAAGGGGAAAGCAGCTCTAATGGCGGCGTTTAGAGGAATTTCTCGCTTCTTTGGGAATCATCTTTCAAACCCTAGCAATCATGTCCTCCCAGTGCAACTCATTCCTTCCAGAGGAATCGCCTCAAAGCTCTTCGTCGGAGGTAAAAATCCCATCCTTTCTCATGAACATGATTTCTTTTTCCCCGAAAAAGTGATGGTTTTGTTCTGATCTTCCTCCAATCTTTGATTCTAATCTCTTTGTTGCTGTTTTCTGCTGTGAGCATATCATTTTCTTTCTCCGGTTTTCTTGCTTGTTGCTTGTTTTCTTCTCATTCGCTGTTACTTCCCAGTGATTGCAGAACAAGAAAAAATTGCTATACTGAATCTAACTGATTAGGGTGGTGATCTGTTGATTTACATTTTGCTTCAAAATCAGACAGAAGATGACGTAATTCAATAGGAATAGTTACTGAAGTCTCTAAATAATTGAGTGTAAGGTCCCACCATTTTTTGTTTCCCCCAATTTGTTCTGAATAATTCAAATGTTAATATAAGTTGTAAATTTAATTCTAATTTGCGTGAACTTACCAAATACAACTCAATTTTCATGAATAAATTTATGAATTTCTCTAGTGCCATTTCTAATCCAGTTATAAATCCTAATAACAAACTGAAATTCACATCCTGATAATGCTTTTTCCCTGATGTTGCGAAATTTTCTTTGTTACTAGATACTGCCTGCCTCAAAGTTACTAAGAACAAGGAATTGGGTTAGCCAATGAAGGGGAAGAAAGGATCTCATAACATAGTTCTGTTCTCAGTAGCAAATATCTCGACTGCTATCAATACTGGATTTTATCAAAATCTATGTGAAGAATGTTTCAAGAACTACCGGGGCAAGCATTGGGTTTAGTTTATACCTAATCGAACAGTTCCAGTTACTGAATCCACATGAATAATCTGTGAGCTCAGGAAATTGGTAATAATGTACTTTCAAGGAGTTAAATTTCAAGTGAGCCTTGAATGGTACCTCAAACACCTGAATGATATTTGCTCGTAATGAGTCTTGGAGTTTCCTATCATTCTTCCACCACATTCCATTTAACTTTTCTGGGCTTCATGTTTCTGCCCATGTATGTAGTTCCTACTGAGCTTCCCTACTGTTTTAGTTAGGTTATCCAACTGACAGTTGCAAAATACATTTTGATTTGGAAGGGCTACAATGTGATGATACTAACAATAGAATGGACTAGTATATTGGTGGCTAGAGCAACATAGTGGTCTAGATCATCAAAGGATGAGCATAACCTCCACTCACATGGTAAACTCATAATCCTTTCATAAGTGCTAGACCACCCATAGGCATAAAATAGAAATAAACAGATATGAGCTCCAATGTACTGATCGTACTCTAAGTTCGGTAACAATATCTCCAATCCTTACTTTCTGTTTCGAGTGTGCTGTTTTTCCTACCAATCATAGTGAACAGGGTATGTTGAGGTCTCAGAGACACTAAGCACTTGCACCCCACATACACACCATCTAAGCTGTACGAGTTAGGCTGGTTAATGGTTTTTGGAGATAACCTTTGGATAGATAAGGAGTGTGTTTGATCAAAAACTTCTTTATATGGAAATAATGAGTGTCTTTCTGAGTGCCAACAAGCAACATATGGATGAGGATATGCTAACTTGGTTGTCCTTCTTGGGTTTTCAGTCATGGTAATCAGGAAACACTAGTCTAGGGAGATATATGACAATTGAGTTTGCAATATGTCTTTCCCAAGGATTGTGCCTATACGTGTATCAACTGTCATTTGCTTATGTCTTGGGGAGTGATGCTTGATGCCTGAAGTCCTCAGCTACGATTTAAGATGAGGAAGCCTTGTAGAATATCCTTGTCAAACGTTTCTTGGAAAGAGACTACTTGACCGATAGATAGCCTCTACACTGATCTCCAATCTACTCCTGGCCCCCATCACTTGCCCTTTAATAGCTAGAAAGCAAAAGATCAAGCAGTCGGAGATGAATTTGCATATGGAAGGCAAGTTCTAGACCTGCATTTGACTTAGTTAGCATCGGCAGGCACCCAGCTTTGGCCAGCCCATCAGCATCTAGATTTCTACTTGTCGCATTGCACTTGTATCCCGTATTAACATTTGTGAAAAGCTGGGGGTTTCGACTTAGGTCCGCATAGAGGATAACCTACTAAACATCAGTCAGGCTGCCTCCATTGTAGTTTAATAGGTTATGTGTTTTATTGTCTGCTCTTTTGACTGTCTCCTTCCTCACGAACATAACTGACTACACTCTGAGAAGAAAAAAGTGACTTTGCCTACATAAATGCCCTGACAGACAGAAATGCATATTCACCTCCTCTTCAAGGAGCGTCTTACAGAGTCAAAATGGTCTATAGAAAATTTGGTTCTATTGTCAATTGCAGTTCAACACAGCATGGAGTTACTAGTCCCCGATGGTAGCACCAACTCTATATCAACCTGCAAGCTGGCAACCTTGAAATTATTGGAATTTGGAAAAGGGTAGTCTCTCTCAAATCTCCCGTCTTTGCACTGCATCCCTAAGTCAACTGGATGTTATCCATCGGTCTGTGATGCCAACCAACAAAAGTTGAAAGGGATAATGGTAGTTAAATTGTATGACTTCCGATCTTAGGCTTGTCACTAGAAAGAGTGAAGATCACATCAAATTGATCATGCTGCTTACTTTGTTAGTTTGATTTTGCTTTTAGTGACTGCAATACCTGAAGTTTCATGAACATCATTCTCTATTTTCTCAGTGGACCCTTGCATCATAAAATGTCACACCCAAATCTGCATTAGATGCCTAATCCTTAAATCAAAATATTTGATGTTAAAACTGGAAACTCAACCCGCCAATGCTTCTGTACTATGTCTTCCATGAACTTTTTCTAATTGTGTGTTGTTACCTTTCAGGTTTGTCATTCTACACAACAGACAAGGCCTTAGCTGAATCATTCTCGCAATTTGGCGAAGTGATTGAAGGTGCTTGTTTATACGCATGCTTCATTCTCCTTTGGCTTCTTTAAACTTTCCGCGTTAATTATTGACATGTATCATCCACCAGCTAAAATAATAATGGACAGAGTATCCGACAGATCGAAAGGCTTTGGATTTGTAACCTACGCCTCTGAGGATGAAGCCCAGAAAGCCCTGACAGAGATGAACGGAAAGGTGAGTTCTCATTTCTTCTGTTCTTCATTCTCTATCCTCCAATGTGTTCTTTGGATATTGGCTTAAATGTGATGTGCAATGGAGAACAGGTATTGAACGGACGCGTTATTTTCGTCGATAAGGCCAAAAAAAACCCAGTCTTTGACAATGAAGCCCCGCCTGTAGCAAGGGGGCCGCCTGAACCCCTGCATATAGAATGATAGCTCTGTAAATTTTACGTGATTTTAGCAGCCATTAATATATCATGTCAATGCATCAGTGATCTAATCTGTTATCAGTCTTTGAATGGATTTACTGCTCGTCTACGGTGATAAGTATTGATCATGCATAATTTAGTCCACGTCTTATCAAGTAGACATCAAGGGTCCAAAGTGGTTGATCTGGAATTCTGGATTGTCCACCCAGTATCTAGAGAAGCGGTCAAATAGCAAAAATCAAATTAAACAGTCATATTAATCTGATCACTCTGTCATTTAACGTCCATGGGATCTCATTTTGAAGATTTTTTGGAATGTCCTCCTGTTTTCAGTATGGTGGGAAGAAGGATCAAGTCTTCTGGAGCAAGTGCAATGTCAATTAAGTAGCAAGGAATGATAAATAGGACTGGCTTGATATTGCTCCGAGTAGGGCACAATCTCATTCCAGTGGGTTCCACCCATGATCAATCTACACAGTCTATCTGATAGTCCCAAGGGCACAGATATCATGTCGATTGGTCCACCAAAGAAATATCTGGTCGGTTGGATAATCGTGAGTGCCAAACTTTTTGGTGTACAAATGTGGAACATCAAGGACTGAGGGCAAGCGACGGTTTACACTGGGTGCATCCATTTTAAGTTATAGTGAACTTTTCGTGGTACTTTGGCTCTCTCAAATGGCTCGACATTTAAGCTCTATCAAATGCACGGTTTGTTATTCTTGTGGCAAACAGTCTTGCAAGTAAGAAGGATCAGTAGTGATCATAAACACCTTCCTCGGTATAATATACTGCAAAACTCATAATTGACTTCTCTTAGAAGTAAGAGAGGATAATAGGGGCCATGATTTTCATCTCAAAGAAATATAGGTTGCAGAGAATACAGATAGTCCTTCCCTCCCATCGCACCTCGATCTTCTGTTTGCTGACTGTCCTCGAGGCCAGGCAGGAGTCCATGCTCAAAAGTTGGCCTGGCAATTTGGGTTGGTGGGTTGTGTTCGTGTCGTGTTGAGACGGACACATTATAGTATATGGGTCAACATGAACACAACTCGCTTAATAATTGTGTTAAAAATCCATGACTCAAACATGACATGATTATTAAATGAGTTGACACGACACGACTTGTGTAACACAATTAAATGAGGCGGTTGGTTTTTCAAAAACGGTAAAAATATAGGATAATTTTTTAAAACCCATCCTTTATTAATGGTTTTCAAAAATCATAAAAATAAAGAACCGGTTTTGAAAAAGAGGGTTTTTCAAAACCTGTCCTATGTTGAAGGTTTTTAAAAAATAATAATAATATATATGATGGTTTTTGAAAACTTATTCTATATTAATGATTTTTTAAAAACCATAAAAATATAGGACAGATTTTCAAAAACTGTCATATATTATTAATATATGATGATTTTTTAAAACCCATCCTATATTACTTTAATAGGTTGCATGGGTTAACACGACGAATTAATAGGTTACATGTCAAACAGGGCAATACGATGGGTCACAAACAAGACATGATTTTTGATGTGACCCGAAAATGGCATAAATACAATAAGGCTTGACCTTAACCTACTGAATCCGTGTCTGGTTTGAGTCGTGTCATATTTTGCCATCCCTACTCAAAAGCATCCAAGGAGTGGCACCACATTTTTCTCATGTACAGAGATATTTTTTTTTTGTAGATTGAAATAGTTCATCATGCTAAATATGAGATTTTATGCCCATGAGACATTTTCAGTCTAATTTTTATGAGCTAAACTTTTTAAGAAAATTTTCAAATCAGTGAAGCGTTAAGATCATCCAAACTCATTGATTTCTTACAGGTTTCCTCATTTTTTGTACTCCGAACACAAGGAATGGCATAGATCTTCCAACCAAAAGAGTTAAAAGATAGTGTTGACTCCTCCCAAGTGAGTTCCTAAAATCATTGGATGAAGGTCGAACCAACGATCGCGATCGGACAAACTTATGATCATCTGCTAAGTCAATGGAACCAGTTTCACATTTTCATCCCATATATGGGGCCCAAATGTCACTGGTAGGAGAAGATCGTAGAGAAACTAAGCAAGTTGAAGTTCTAGCTGTTAATGTGGAACAGTTTCAGTCCAATTGCGACCCTAAGCAAGTTGGAGGTCCACCAAGTCAATGCTCAAAGCGTATACAGTACGATTGCGTGAACACGACGCGGTCCGGTCCATTGCGACGCTGAGCAAGTTGCCAATTTTAGCAGTTGAGGTTGACAATCTTCAACAGTATGCAGCCCCATTACAACCCTAACCAGGGTGAAACTCTAGCTTTTAATGTTGATAATCTCCAGTTCTTTGCAGTCCCATTACCATCCGATCTGTAAAGGGACATTGAAACAAAAGCAACCTGGCACTCCACTTTTGCACGGAGGGCTCAAACTTTGGTTGATCTAACCTGTTCATCTTATCTCTATGGCTTCAAATGTCTACTAGTCTAAAAAAGTTCTTTAAAATCGACTGTCTAAAAGACGCTAGAATCATCCAATCCTCGTCATTTCTTAGTCTACCTTACATAAAAAGTTGAAGAAATTAGATGAACGGAGAGGATCAATACAAACGGGGTCCTTTCATGTAAAACTGGGGCATTACATGGCAAATCATTATGTCGTCGTGCCATACTGTAGCATCCTGATATTAACCAACATGATTCATTAATGCCCTTGAAAGGCCTCGGAAACTTGGCGTGGTCCGTTGCCTTCAACGAGGGTATAAATAAGTCCATACAGACGTGCCCCTTCAACTCTCCTCTCTTTAAATAAAAATTTTCAACGTAGAATCTTCTCTTATGTAATTAGACAATGATATTTAGGGCTGTGCATTTCATTTTCAAAGCCTGCCCTCAAGTTTGGACTGATAGTGATAGCTTCATAGGAAATATTGAATGCATCCATGGCGGACCAATTAGAATCTGGACCCTTAGATCACGGGTTTCTCTCCCAAGAAGAAAACGTTTCAGCAAAATTCAACTACTTTCTACTCCATCTACAGTATGTTAGATTTATTAACTGGGGCACATCGTAGAGAAACAGGATTACATCCACGGTTGACGGCAAACGAGCGGTTAAGCTTTCGGAGATCAAAATCGTTCATCATGGACTTGATTAGGATCGCACAAAATTAGACCCCACTTGTACTTGTACAGCCAGTGAATTATGATGAAGTTAGAACTTGAAGAGGGTACAGTAAGCATTGCTGTGAATTTGGAATCAAATAATGTTGATATTATATTAATAGACGATGGTTTGATAATACAAGAAGGAAGTTCTATAAAAGCAACAGGAAGAATGTCTTATCTCCACGAATCTATGAACTTTTACTCGCATTGTCTTATTTAGTCTATATATTGAAACTGATAACATTTGAGATTGTGCAGGATTATATACAAAAGATCCCTTTCTGGTTTTTTCTTTAACCCTATGTATCTTATCCCTAGGGGGTCTTCCTCCGCTAATAGGTTTTTTCAAAAAACTTCATCTATTTTGGAGTGGAGATTGGTTTCAAAATCAATGAATTGCAGGTAAGAAGATTTATAAATCTCCAAAATAATATATAAAAATATTGAAAACAGGGCCATTATAGTGAATTTTCCTTTCATCTATTTTAACAGAATTATATATAATATTGAATGAATATTTTTTATTCATTTTTGGTGAATATTCATAATTCCTTGCACTGCGATAGGCTCATCATATTATAGGGAATTCTTCTGATTTGGTCATTCTATTATTTTGCTAGGAAGTGGATGCTTGTTGATTGTTGCTCCCGGAAGATCCGAGCCGTCGACGGAACATGCTTTTGTGGATTAATCTACGGGATGAGAATAGCTTTTGGATCCAATTGATAGACTTATATCTAGTATTCAGTCTAATTATTCATTTGAAGGTCATCAGTAAAATGAGTACCAACCGTTGCAACTTTAATCAGTATGATTTTTGTACAATAAAGTAAGACCCACCATTAGATCATGCAAGCCACCCTATCTTTGGTGAGATGGTGATGTAACGCCAGACCATCTCTATGGGTTGGTGTCAGAATTTGAGACTTTGGTCACACCCATCTTTATAAACTTTTCCAGGGTTAACAACGTTACTAGCTTAGGTCTTATTTTCTTACACATAAGGGGCGCCAAGGATTTGGAGCCTTGGCGCAACGGTAAGAGTTGTCTTCGTGTGACCTTGAGGTTACGGGTTTAAGGAGTGGAAACGGCCTCTTGCAAATACAAAATAAGACTGTATACTTTAGGGCCTTATAGTCCGCCCCTTCCCCAGACCCTGTATAGGCAGGAGCTACGTGCACTGGGGCTACCCTTTTAGGTCCACATGATCTCGTCACAAAGAAACTCCTTTCAATTGGTCTGGCCTATAGATGAAAGCTAAGTTGCAACCAATAATCCCCAAACTGTGTAGTTCAATTAGTTTATCATTTGGGGGAGTTAGTTTGATTAGTAATATTTTTTAACTCAAATATAAAATTTTAAATGTTTAAGTCTATAAATAATCCAATAATCTCAACCACACTCGAATGGTAGGAGACCTGCATGCTAACCGAACAGTCACCGTCCTTGATGGTGCCGATCAATAGTGCGCTTTTACCTCAAGGGCAAGATGGAATTGAATTCTATGCTAGATTCCACCTTTTTGAACTCCAATGTCTTAGATTCCACCTACGACGAATTCTACCTTCAATCTGAAATCCTTATTAGTGTGATTCGTTTCACCTATAGGAAAATACTCACCTGTACATTTTACGCAGCTTTAGCATAATGGTAGAGTTGTTATCGTGTGACTTAGAAGTCATGGGTTCAAAGGGTGAAAACAATCTCTTAAAAAATACAAGATAAGACTGTGTACCATAAACTTTTTATGGTCTACTCATTCTCTAGACCTTGCATACGAGGGAGCTTTGTACATCAGGCTACATGGCCCTTTGGATAGGAGAATCCACTTGACCATCACCTTTCAAATCTTTTTTATGAAAGTATATCCAAGTGACTCCAAGCTGTCATTAGATTCTAAATACGTCGTGGTTGCTTGATCCATGGTTTGAGGTGCATGGCCTACATTTGAAAGAGAGTCACCCAGACGATACGTCATTCCCACTACCGGGCGTAATGGAAGGGGCAAAAGCAACGTCGAGACGGAGAGAATTCACCCACTCTCTTAAATCCATAATTGAAAATTTCATTTCGATCTAGACTAAATGGCAGCTCCGGTGCACAAAGCTCCTGCCATGCGGGGTCTGGGGAAGGGGCGGACCATAAGGGCCTATAGTACACAGCCTTATTTTTGTATTTTTACAAGAGGATTTTTTCACGTCTTAAACCCGTGACCTCAAGGTCACATAATGACAACTTTACTGTAGGCCAAAATTAAAATTTCAAAAAAATAAAAAGTACAGCCCTAGTGCAAGACGCCAGGTTTGGAAAAGGGGTGGACCACAAAGGTCTATAACATAGAGCCTTACTTTGCATTTTTGTAAAAAATTATTTCCACACCATGAATCATGACTTCAAAATTACATGACGACAAAATATTGCGTTTCATTTTTATTGACAAAATTAAAAATTTGGGCAAGCATATCTATGAAAAGTGCACTGTTGGTGCAACCATCTACCCTAGATGTTGTTGGCTTTCAACATTTTAGTTTGCTAAATTTAAACTTTCGAAAGAGGAGTCTCTCTTGTTGACACTAGGTCAGGGGTTCGAGGTTTGCACCCTCCATCCTTATGGAGGAATTGATCTAGAAAAGGTGTGTTCTTAGCTTTGTAATTCTTTACTCATAACAAAAAATAAATAAATAATAATATTAATATATTGTAATAATAATAAAAAGATTGCGTGCTCAAACATGAATTTTGGTCAAATGAGCGTGGATCTAAATGCAAAAAGTTAAATCAATTGTGGACAGCTTCTTGTTTTCCATCTTATCTTAAACTCTCCTGTTTCTAAATCTTCATTTAGAAGAGCAATCACACCAGCACTAATTTACCGATGTAGGGGCCTAATTAGATGTTTTGAATTGTCAGAAGACGCTGAAGAGAGGTGATCTGAACCGTTCATCTGTTATGCTCATGGCAAAGTGGATGTAACAACCATCGAATCTATCCTTTGCTGAAAAATCCATTTGTGTGGTTCCAAATTTATAACCGTTTATCTTCGTGGGCCATCATGAATCGACCCACATGATCTTGGTTCATGTTCCAGGAGTTTTCCATTGACAGAATTAACAACTTGTCTATGTCAGCCGTCACCATCTAAAGACTTAAAAAATCGTGGCCAGGTCTACGCTGCAGGAAGTTTAATCTGATTTAGGTTAAGACTCGCATACAATGACGTAAAATTCCTAATTTTTAAAGAGGAAAACACCCTTAAGCTGACCTAAGAAGGGGAGCTTTGGCGCGTAAAAGTTGTCGTCATGTGACTTTGAGGTCACGGGTTCAAGGGGTGAAAACAGTCTCTGGCAAAAATGAAAGGTAAAACTACTTACTATAGATGCTTGTGGTCTGTCTCTTCCCCTGACCCCGCAGAGGCAGGAGCCTTGTGCACCAGAACTGCCTTTTTTACACTTAAGCTGACCCTCAATCCATCCTCTTGGTGTGCAGTGAAAAGAAAATTGCTTTGTTTGTTAAGTACAATAGGATGATCGGCTTAAAAAATCTTTCATAGCATAAATTTTTTGGGTCTTTTGAATAATTTAATTCTAGCTTGTAAAATATTTTTGTAGAGATTTTTTTTTTTTGAGATCAATTTTTGTCGATTTCCGGGCCAACCAAACAGTTAATTAGGAGTAAGTGGGACCTATCATGTCCAAAAATCTTCTTCCTTTGACAATCATAACCGTCAATGCCCAGCCCCGGTTTGGTTGGCCTGAAAAACCACTCAAAACGCACCGGCACCGTCAACTTAATAAAGAAATTCCTGAAAATGACATAAATAGTTTACTAGACACAGAAAATACATAACAAAATGTACGAAAACTGGATTTTTTAGTAAAAATAATTAATTAAAGTGCCGTTTTGGGCGGGCAAAATGTTTTTTAATTCCATCATTTTTTTATGAAGCTAAAATGGCCAAGTACGTAGAAACTGACACTAAAAATGAAAATTTAAAGAGGAGTTCATCACCAGAACAAGTAGAAAAATAAAAGAAAGCATGCTTGATGTGGACTAAAGGAGAGCCTTGGTGCAATGGTAAAAGTTGTTGTGATATGACCTTTGAGGTTATGGGTTCAAGACATGAAATTAGTCTCTTACAAAAATTGCAAGGTAAGACTGCTTACTTTAGGCCATTGTGGCCTGCCCTTGTCCTGAACCCCACATAGGCGGGAACTTCGTGCACCGAGACTGCCCTTATGCTTGATGCGAATTGCCCTGCAAGCTTTCATTGTCTATTATAGAGCGATGACAAGTGCAGGATGAGATTATCCAGGTTTAGATCTAATATGATTGTCCAAAACCGTCTACAAGGTCATTGGATAAGTCTACTGAAATTATAAAACTGCCCATTGTTTTATTTAATTATATTATATAAAATAATCAAATAATATTGCCTTGGCCGACAAAGTCTAGCGCAGCTAGTTGCAGGCAACTTGGCATCTCTCATAGAATATGCTTGGTGGCAGGTTTGAATTTCCATATTGCCCTTTGGTTTGGGATAAAATTAGAAAAATGTGTGAGTGATTTGGTTTATTGAGCTGCTCCTCCATTTTGTAATGGTAGGCCCCATCTTTGATTGATCAGAACTGTTCATCTAATTTCTTTTCTTTTAGTGGACAATTAATAATCCTAAAACAATGCCTGTTGAGTTGAATGAATTCGCAAACTAAAATTTGTTTTTTTTTATTCATACAAATATGAACTTTATAAACAATTTTCAAGGAATTTTTCAAAATGAACAAGTCAAAGTAACTTGTTTGGATCTTAGATTCATCCAATTATGGTGATATTTATCACTTAAAATATCTGGATTTACAAAAATTAGATCAACAATTCCGATCAACCAAAAGTGGAGTCTACCATGATAAAGTGGGGGCGTAGCACACAAGTATGTGTGATGCATGCAAGACTCAAGTATTTCTCATAATTCTTTGCTTGTAAAAAAAAGAAGAAGAAAGATATATTTTTTGAATGGTGAACATAGACACCTATGCACAACCTTGAACCATTGTCACCCGGTGCAATTTCACATTTATTTAATTATAATAAATTGTCAGGTTATTGTCCATTTTGTTCACAAATTCACATTCACAAATAATTAGGCAAAGGAAATATTTGGAAAGTGCAAAAAAGTTGAGAAATGAAACAAGAACAGGATTTCAATAGAATTTGACACTGTAATTACAAATAATACTTTAGAATTTAACAAATTACTCATGAGATTTAAGTTTAATTTGAGCATTTTTCATTCTTATAAAAAATCTAAAATTTTAATTAGTTGGGAATAAATCCGCTCATAAAAAATTCTGAGATATCAAGTTTTGATGCGCTGTTTCTTTATAGATTAAAGCGCTCAAAGATTATACAAAAAATAAAAATAAAAAATCAACTCACTTACCAAAGAGAGAGAGAGAGAGAGAGAGAGAGAGAGAGAGAGAGAGAGAGAAATGCGGACTGAGCCTGTGACCCCTCCATCAAAACTTTACTTTAGGATGATCTGAATCATTCATCTTTATTACTCTTGCCTAGATTGGCTACTTGCAAAGAATCTTGTTCATTGTTTGCTTCTAGCTACTAGTTTTATCTAGTTTCTTCAATTAAAATGTCTAATGAGCGTGATTAAATCATCCAAAAAATGATTTACGAACCAAGACTGACCCCTTTAGTGCGACGATAGTTTCAAGCTCAATTTGATGGAGCCTATTACTTGAACTAGGTTCCAAGTGGCTATGGACTCTCATGCTCATCAAACTATAATGCCAAACAATCTTACACTACTCTGGTCACCTTGGCATCTGTGATGCCATAGAGGCCGAAATTCAGGCTTTACCCATGGGTATAAAGGCGTGGACAGCTCAAAAATGGCGACCACTCTACATAGAAGGTGACTCACGGAACACTTCTACAAATGAACTATCAAGAGAGGAAGTGGTTTTGGATGAGCTGAGAAGTACAAACTTTTGACCTCTTGCTAAGAATTATAAACTATGGGCCTGTTGTGATCCGAGACCACAGAGATGGATTAACTACCATATGTACGCAAAGTCACGTACAGCCGTGGAAAGGACTATTCCTTCAAAAAGATGGTTTTTCTGGGGTTAATATTTTTTCGTTTTATATAAAATTTTGAATTTTTTTATAAAAAAATATTATTTTTCAAATGTTAGAATCATCTAATCCACCGCGAGCAATTAAATGAATGAGGCAGATCCTCGTTGTAGTAGGTGGACGCTCTTACATGGAGCGTCCCCTAAGTGTTCCTCGTTAAGCCTTGTTCAGTGCCAAACAGCCCACAGTGTCTCAGCAAGCTTTCCTTTTCTGCCAATACATTTGTCCAAATACGGGTAAATTTAGTTTTTCCTTACAACCTAATCGTAAATAAGGGTATTTTAGTTATTTCAGAATTCGCATTGTTTCTGGACCGATTCTTTCGTATCTCAGCGTCAAAACTGGACTGCTAGAGAATGTTAAAATGGTGATATCGTAATATCAACGAAAAGAAAGGGCATTTCCTCATGTGGTGCTTAAATGTCAGAAAGGCTATATAAGGACCTGCTCTTCAATCTCCTCCTTATTAGTCTGTGCTCATCTTTCTCCGCTGAGAAGTTTCTCCGTCCAAGTGTATGGCATCTACGGACGGCGAAGACGCCGGCAAAACCACAATCAATTCCCTGCATTCCGACGCACTGACGCACATACTCCGGCGACTCGACGGGCCCACCTTAGCCTCTACCAGCTGCGCCTCATCCCACCTCCATTCTCTCTCCTCCGAGCAGCATCTGTGGCGCAATCTTTGCCAGGCCACGTGGCCTTCTATACAGCACCCTAGTGTATCCGATTTCATCTCTACCTTTCCTAGCGGCTACCGTTCCTTCTTCTCCGACTCTTTCGCACAACTCTCTCCGACTACAAAATCAGCCTCGCATCCCCCGCCTCATCATCTATTCTCAGCCGTCGATCTCCACCACCGGAACAATCTAATCCTCTCCAAGGTGATCCAGACCGAAACGCTAACCAGCTGGTTTCTGGGTTCTCCGTTCCGAATCGACGCGCTTGACCAGAGAGAAACACCGCCAGCGGGAGAGAATTCGTGGAAATCCCGGGACATCTGCCGGAATCTCGCCGATGATCTGACGCTAAGCTGGATCGTCATCGACCCGGTTCACCGCCGTGCTGCGAATCTCTCCAGTTTGCGCCCGGTTTCCGTCCAGAGACACTGGTTTACCGGCGAAATTCAGATCCGGTTCGCCACGATTCTAGACCGGGTTGTTGAGGGAAAACCGGAACCGGTTCAGTGCGGGATTTTGGTGACGTGTGAAGGTTGTGAGAGAGGGGAAGAAGTGACAGTGAGGGAAGTTTGTTTGCAGGTGGAGGACATGGAAGGAATGAACTTGAATGGGCAGGAGATTTTGGTAATTTTGCAGAGGGCGATGGAAGGGGAGAGGAAGGGGAGGAAAGACGAGAAGGGGATGTTTTTGGAATATTTGAATTTGAAGAGGGAGAGAAAAGAGAAGAACGAGAGGAAAGAGTGGCTGCTGGATATGGTTTGTACAGTCTTCGGCGTTACCTTTTTCCTGGCTATTTGGATGTTCGTTTCTTGCGGATAATTTTTTATTTATAGAAAATGTTGAAAAATACAATTTTACCACAAAAAGAAGAAGAAGAGAAATACCCGAGAATTAAATTCATAAGTGGAATTGAATTCCTTTGTTTGATGATCTTTTCATTGTTTTATGCGATGCCCATGATGGGATTTGGAAAGAGATTTTGGGAGCATGAGAAAATCTAAGCGAAGAAGTGTACGGTTGCGATTGTCCATTAAGCCATCAATGGCAACCAGCGGTATAATTAATGGGCGGATTTTAACGGAGAAAACATAAATGAGGACGGCAGATTGGTTACGCGGCGGAGAAGATGAACGAAAGGATGTCCAGATATGGGACCCGCATTTCGTTCTCTCATTAGTGCGGTCTTGATACCGCCACGACCCATATTTTCTTCCTTCGACAATTCTGACCACACAAGATCGACGGCCTAGAAAATCACATCTGATGATCCTATCTTTGGGTAACAAAATGGACGGCATAAAAATATTTGGATAGAAAGCAAGAAAATCTTGAAACAAGGTTAGGATTATCCAACTACAGAAATCTTTCTGGGTTAAGTCTATCTGACGTCGAATCTAACAGATGAATGGTTGAGATCACCTAATACATCTGGGCCCCACATGTAAGAATCTGTGCGGGCTGTGCTGGACTGCATGTACACAACTAAATCTGGAACCCATCTTATGTTGATCTAAACAATTCATCAGCTGGACTTCATGTTGGATAGCTCATCCTCCAAACTCTCATTCATCATACGATCCGATTGGCAGCTAGTTTCTGACTGTTTTTAACCGTCGATTTTGTAGCCCATAATGAGTTTTGGTTAGGATCATCCAGTGTGCATCAAGGGGAACCAACAAACATTCCCATGATGAGAGATCTGGAGTCATAAGGAAATCCTAGCCGTTGGATGCGTCGAGATAAACATATGCAAACAAGAATAGAAACGCAGAGTAAAAGGCAGTTTGGTGGCTAGTTGAGCCAAGTAAAAGGCAGCAATGCTTGCATCTCCTGCCTACAACTATGAAAATAGTCCCATCAGATCAATGAAATATAATAATGTGCTTCATTTACAGCTAATAAATAGCCTCTTTCTTTGAATTTCCCTGATTAGCTATGGATCGTGTGCCATTTCTTTACCTACTGCTTTCAATGCCATACAAGGTGAGAATAAAAAATTTGCAACATGGTGGGGTTACCCTGGACGATCTGATCTTTTTTGCTATCTCAAAAATGATCAACTTATGGGTCATGGAGTTGGTCAAAGAGTCTATCTAAAGTTTTATTCCAACTCTTCTTAGAGCTTTTTTTGTGTGTGAAATTTGATTTTTGAATGTGTGAGTGATTTGCTTTGTAATTCTTGGCGTATAAAAGAAAAACAAAAAACTCCTGTGCCTACTGAACTTCTCTAAGGCCGGACGACAATGGCCAAGACTACAGACGGATAATTTTCCGCAAAACCGGCATGCTAACTTTGTTTTGGAAACCTCATGTTCCACCCAAAATCTCCATTCATGCATGACTGACAGCAACTTATGATAAACTCCTCTTCAGAAGGATGGCAAGGTCCTAACCAATGTAGCCTACACTGATATCAGCATTGTGTCACAACATCCATTATCCTGATCTCAAACCCCTTGAGCATCAGGTATCCCATGTTGATGGTCCACCCATAACGATTTTTGATGTTGGCATCAGAAACTGCAGTGCTGAATGACTTGTGCCTATGCCTGTTTTCTTTTTCTTAGAATAAATTTTAATCAGCCCACTATCTTCAAAAGCTTTCAATAAAAGGGCAGCTTGGCGTACAAAGCTATCGCATATTTAGGGTCAGGGGACAGACTACAAAGAGTCTTTAGTATGCAGTCTTACCTTGCATTTTTTTAAAGAGACTTTCCACTCCTCAACCCATAACCTCCAGTTCACACAGCGACAACTCAACCATCACACAGCGACAACTCAACATCAGTGGCAGCACGGGGAGTATTATCTCCTTTACTTTTACCCGAGACATTTTTCTTGTAAATCACCTCACTCTTTTTCACTACCTTTGACACATCAGTTTTAGGAGTACCATCAGGAACACTGTCGTTCTTGTTGTTCCTATTACTACTAAGCCCAACCTTGTCCTTTGGGGGAACCCCTTTTTTCTTAACTTCCTTTACTGGCTCCAGATCAGTAGGAATATTGGGAGAATAATCATCCTTGCTGTGACTTGAGATAGCTTTCTAGGAGATCTCATTCATGTTGCCTCTTTCTATAGGCTTGCCATTGAATATCTGCAAGTTGGGCACTGAAGTTTTTATCTGTGAGGAAAAAGAAGTGTCAAAGAACAAGTGTCAGAGCCAGACATGAAAACGAGGACAAAGGCAAGAAAAAAGCATCTCACAGTATCCAACTTTTTGGCTAATTTATCCTTTTCGGCAATAGGGTTCCCTTGTAAGTTCAAGTTTTCAGGTTGTATAAAGAGGAAAGGACCTATCATTTCAACATGGCCATCAATAGTATGATTAAAATTGAATGAAACTCATACCATTAGAACTCACACTGAGTAATATTATGCCATAAAAACTAATAGCAATGCTAGCCTTAAGCCTGACCAGTTTCTGACACTAAAAGAATATTGGATCACAAATTTTGACCTGAACTTGCCTTGGCACAAATTTCTTGACCTGAACCCGACCCTTACCGCTCAATTAGGATCAGGTCTCTTAATTGTCCCAACCCTTTGCCATCCCCACTTTGGTTGTCCATTTCTTGACTGTTGTTACTTGCAAATGAAGTGTAAAAAATCCCTCGTATAAATGGAGAAACCGGCCAACAATATCCCCCATGGAAGTCTAGATTTCTTGAACTACCATCTAAAATTAAGAACATGGTTTGGACCATTACGCTACCACTTCTGCCAGACTTTTGGATCTTTCAAAACTTCTCCATTCATAGTTGCAAAATGAAAGATGGAGGCACTCGGCAGAAACCCCCAAAAAGGTGATGGTTCGGTTGAAGTACAGCTCTCATGACTTGTTAGACCAAGGCACACCGGACTGTGATCCTTCCACTGTTGAGAGCGGGAGGTGTTCGCTGCTCTGTGAAACCAGCCTAACGCAGTATCCTCCACTCTAAGAGCCAACATTGCCCTGGGCCTTCGCCTGAACCACATGGCTCAACTGCCCAACTTGGAACGGGCAATCCAGAGAGTCGCACCCGTGGGTCCTGCCACAAGAGTAGGACTAACCGTCCACACCACCTTCATGCCCCCGCTCAGGTTATAAGCTCACGCTGCTAAGCTCGGCGTTATGAATGATTTAGTAGAAGTTTGATAAGAGAACAATTAAAGTTACTTTCTTCTATGTGGGACTAATGGCTTGTTCTTGTATTTTGCGTGCTTAAGTGATATGAGGCCGTTTTAAGGATGGGCGAATTAATGTGCCAAGTCTGTCTTCATGCGGGTGAATGTTGATGGAAGACGGCACCTTAGGGAGGATTACCATCTCTTGGTTGTGGTTCAGGTCTTCCTCTTTACATTGGAAGAACACCCAGCTTCTGTGGCTGGGTAAGAAGAAAGCCTAAGATCATAACTAAGAGCTGCATTGCCACGCTTATATAATCAGGTTTATTGGAGTACACAAAGACCTGCCAATTGAGCCTCTGGTGAGGAATAACACAGCATAATCCAATAGACCGGATCATATAAACCTCCCAAGATAGAGCCCCAATTGTGTCACTCGACATGAAAAGCATAAGAAGCCGCATGTGAAAATCCTGCAAATGGCCAAACAGAAGTAATTTCTGCAGAGATATTCAAGCCCAAGGCCATTGTTTGCTGTATGGTTATTCCAGGACATGGCCTAACCGGCCAAGGGCCAAGAGATGAGTGGCTTCGGTGAGGGTATTCTGGCCTTTATGGGAGCGCACTGTGCAATGCACCTGTTACTTTTGAAGAATACAGGGGCTGGAAATACTAGTGGGCAGACTTGTTCAATGATGGAAGCCGTTCTTTTGCCTGTCTTGCTATGGATGCAATCAAACTTTCTCCTTTATTGGACCGTTCTAGTCAAATTAAGGGCTCAGATTATTAAGCTGGGCTGCAGAGACACCCTAATAAGCGTCGTAGCAATTAGCAAAGTGCATGTTCAATCAGCAAATAAGTAGGCCGTGTAAGGTTCAATGCTAAGGCAATCACCAACTTCAAAGGAGTTGGGTGATACCATAATGCATCCCCAAGAGGAACCCCATCCATTAGTTTCTACTTGCTGAAATTTAAGAGAATTCCTTAAAAAAAATAAATAAATAACATTCCATTTTGTCCAACCAGCCCAATATAGATTGAATCATCATTTGATGATTGTAAGATCATTGTTCATGAATTTTGTTGCCAAGGACAACCGAAGTATGACTTGTGGGAGCAGTCATAGGCTGGTGCTATACTTTATTGTACAATTTTGAATGGAAATCCCAAAGTTGCTGCCACATTTATCCTCCCTTGAGCAATAATCACAGTTTCATAGAAGGTAGAGTCACAATAATTCCGCAATACTACTGCAGAAATCCACAGTATCAATCTCTGTAGAACTGTACATGCTCTCTAGCCCAGCCCCCACAGTGATTTAATCGCCTAAGAAACTACATTTATAGAGTGTAGAGTGATTAGAGTGGCTCATCAGGGCAATCGCTTGATGTTTGTATGATCCAGCGGTATTTCTTCAGTTAAATCCTCTGAGTACAGCTGAAACAAGAAATAGATTTCAAAGCAAACCAATGAAGGTGGTGCATGAGAATAGCATTCAACTCTATAAACTGTGAGTAGCCGGTGAAGGCGGATATGGCCTCGTCAATTTCAAATGCTTACACAGCAAACTTACAAATAAGTGAGACTAAGAGATTATCTGGTTTTCCATTATTATGTAACAAAGTCATCTGGTGATCCAAATCATTTATCTGGTGGACTCCACTTACGTAGGAGGATCCAGACACCTCGAATGGTCAAGATTTAGAACTGTATATTTTAAACTCTCAAAGCCGTTTCATTTACACAACTCTCAAGCTGTTCATTTTAAACTCTGTCGAGACCACCCACTAATCTTATGGGCTGCAGTGGTGAGGCCTGAGATCAATGACTCGTATTTTATGCAAGACAAAGCCAAATGGAGCTATTAGTTCACTCAAACAGATCTGAGTAGCATTTTTTATTGAGGGACGGCATGCGACCCCGAAATTATAGAGAGCTCTTTACAAGTTGAGTCATGATGGCTTCCTTACGAACCCACAAAGACCTCAAAAGACACATAAAATAGAGCACATTAAATGAGTTACCTAGAGTGGCAATTTCATCTATTTTGATTTTGGAATGCTGTTGCCATTTTTTTTTTTTTGCTAGCAACTTGTCTGGACAATGTTCAAGAATAAAAGGCAATTGTATACGGTCAAAACCCTTCTAATTTAATCTTTTTTAATGGTATACACTTCTAATTTATCTCCTTACAATTATAGAAATCTACTGAATTATTTAATATATGGTCTACTTATAACTTTATATCTTATAAAACATAATGCAGAGTAGTGTGCAGCAGCTAACTTCTAATTAAAATCAACTTTTAGAATGATATTTTTTACTATATATATGACAGATGTAGAACAAATCAATGATATTAAAATTTTCAAGTGTGATTTTGTCAGGCAGTAATTTGACTGTAACTCATATGTACTCTTCCCTGATCTTGCTCTGCCACTCTTTGCTACTTGGTTTGATTGTTTGGTCAGTCTAGGGGTCCCACGGCCACTACGGATAAGTCATATTAGCCATTAGATTAGAGGCTCAAACTTGTAGATTGCAAGATTTTCCACACATGAATCCATTTGCTTGCTGTCTAACGAGGCCCTAAGCCCTGTTATTCCTCCCCTTGAGACAGGTCAACCAAGCTTGAATTCCTTGTTCCTAGTTATTCCAAGGATTGACGAGGTTGAAAGTCCTCGTCTAAATTACACATGGCAGTTAATCACCTTTTGAGCCTCTAAATTGGGATCAAGCTAGCAAAGTCAGTCAGTGGGTGGCACAGATGGCCCTTCAACATGTGGCTAATGCTCTTTAGGAGATCATAGAGAAGTAATTGGTCATTCAAAGTCCTTAGCACATTAGATGGCCAGCTAATGAAATCACTGGCTTGCTTATTACAATGTGCTAGATATGATCTCTGGCTCATTTCCAACATGTTTAGCTTCTGGTGCTGCCTGGGGTGATTCCAATTTTGCTTCTGTTTCCCTTCTGAGCTCTAGATATCAGAGTGTCTCAGCATCTTCCTCTGCTCACAATAGATTCTTCCCATCATTCAACAGGGAAAAGGAGGCAAAAGAAGTTATATGTACCAGATAACCTCAAAGAAAACAGCAGAAGGTGGAACACAGGATGAAATCCCACATATGGCGCACTTTTTCAAGAGAAGAAGATGAAATGGTGAACTGCATGTGGAAAAGGATGGTGATTGATTTTGAGGACTAATTACTAGCAAAAATAATGAACTACATGTAAAAAGAGGATGATTGATATCGAGGACTCACTATGGTTACTTTCAATGTTTCTAGTCATATTCAGGTCCACTATATGAGCATTTCACAATGAAGAAGCAAAAGAAGATTCACCTTATCACTGAACTAAAGCAAAGCAAAGAAGAGAAGGCAGCAAAAACATATCATGTGGCCCAGGTATCAAATCCTTAATGTCCAGCCTTAGCCTTATCGTCTAAATCAGTTTGTAATATGAAAAAGTAACTGCAAGTAACAGCTCTTGCAGCAAAGTATATAGAGTAGTTTTTGAGTTTATGTGCAGAAAATCATGCGGCAAGATTTGTTTCCTGGAATAGGGGGAACTTGTTATCTGATATTGTCTGATGTTATAAACCTACTCACCATCACTAAAATCTCATTTCTAGCATTTGCACTTTTTTTTTTGGGAAACAGAAACATAAATATGAAGAAATAGAGCAAGGAAAGGGTAGCTCCCAGACAACTTTTGAGAGATTCTATCAGTTGACTAAGAGAGAGCAAAGGGCAAAATGCCCAATACAGTTGTGGATTGCTGTTTGTATTCTATGTTTACCTAATTATTGACGCGTTCTAGGAATTTCTGCAGTTGGATTGTGATGTCAATTTTCATGGACTGAGACTAACTATACATTTTTGTTCGTTTTTATTCTAGAAAATCCAATAAGTTCCTCCCCAAATTTGGGCTTCATCCAACTTTTAGTAGAATAAACCTGGTTTTGCTGTTCCTTTCATCTTGTTTCTGTCAATTTTTTTAATCCTATTCTTCTTTTTCTGCTTCTTGCAAACCCTCGAGCTCACATAATGTGTTTCTGTGTTCTCTAAATCCTTATTTTGTTTCTACATTCCAAATCTCTTAATTGATCTAGGCCTTGCTTCTTTTAACTATTCCTTCAAACTCTAGCTGCAAAAGAAATGTATTTATCCTCCATAAGAAGCCTTACAGTAGAAACGGCCTTCAAACTCTCACTCCAAATAGTGCTATAACTAGATAAGAGAGGACCTCTGTGACATGCAAAATAACTTCAAGAGGCTTTCAGACAATGCCATCACCAACATTTTCTCTTATAACCAGTGCAGGCACGATCCTCACCTTCAACTTCTAAAACAACATTTAAGGACTGCCCTATCACAGTGCAATCAGCACCGGTCAGGATAATGTCACATATGGAAGACACCCATACCCATGTTTTCCAAAAACCTAATCTCTTCACTACCTAATGCCCAACACAAACTCAATTTTGACTTGATGAATCTTGGACTACACCTCCAGTTCCACATCTCTAGGTAATTCTCCAATATCTTGCATTCCCATCCCTTCTTATATGATGGTATATGAATCACCATTGCAGAAAACCCCAGATGAAAAACCTTTGGGTGAAGAATCCACTGCATACATACAGCCCAATAGAAAGCTCGGTGTTTGTCAGTCTCTTATGAAAGCTGTGAAGGATCTGAAACTCGTGAAGATAATGACATCTTATTTGGAACCTGTGAAGAATATGACAAAGGTTCATGTTGTATCCCAAAAACTGTTTGCTTGTAAAATCCTATGGTGCTGGCCTACTCATGAAAAATAAAGGACATATTCATTCTTTATGCTACTTGTCAGAATATATAGCCTATTTCATCTATATATCCAACTATAACATAATGGTAAAGCATGAAGACCACTTACTAACCAATTCCCACATATTGAAAATATAAAGGGCAGCCCTGGTGCATGAAGCTCCCGCTTACACAGGGTCTGGGGACATATTGAAAATATAAGAACTGTTAAGTGTTTAATCCAGTAAAAGAACTTCCTGCTCAGGCTCAAAAATATATCAGTGGGACTTATCATTCGTCCACGATCCATCTGATGGGTGCATTGCAGGTCACAGACAGGAAAGCTCTGAATGATCACTAATCAGTGGTCTGGTTTCATGCTGAATGTGGACCACTTCCATCCAGTCAGATAGTTGCCAAAGTCAGCTAGCAATGTTGTAGCATGTTTTACCACTGAACCACTAGATGGATGTTCTCGAAGCACTTGGCAATAGCCCCCATCCGCACAGTTTTCTTGCCAAAGGACATTGCATGCTTAAACCTAGAATTATGCGTTCCCGCAAAATTAGCTGACACATCCCATGTCCAAGGCATGTTTCTAGCCATATTTTTATGTGAGATTGTTACAAAGAACATAAATCTCAATAAAATTTTACTAAGGAACACCTGAGAAACAAAGAAAAGACATTCAAAGTTTTGCTAGGATACAAAAAGGTCAAATGTTGCTATAAAGAAAAATCAAAAGTGAGTACATAGAAATACTGACATGGTCATTCTAAAGCAGCCATAAACAGAAAACATGCTGTGATTCCCAACCTTGAGAAAAGAATGAACGGTATGACAGGAGGAACATTTAAAAGTAATACAAGAAAGATCCAACACAGTGATCCTTAACCTTTGCCACTTCATTATCCCTTTTCAAAAATCTCATCAGACAATCTTACAAATATCCTCATATTCAATTGCCTCAAGCACCCTCCCATCATATATACCCTTCTCTATCTGAACTTTGGCACAATAATTATCAGTATCAACTGATATTAACCTTGCAATCGATCCACGATATGCCCCATTCACAATCCTGACCATACAGCCAATCTGGGGAATCACTGTTTCAAGCTCCTCCTGATCAATCCGCAGCACATGCTTAGTATCAAGCATCTCAATTTCTCCAACATACTTGTCTATAACTTTTCTAACCACCCCTTTCTGCTTATAATACCCTTTCTCAGCCAATGCTTTACTCATTACTTTAACTATAATTCCTTCGCATAACCAATAATCCTTTCGATTACTCCGTTCCTTTGCCATTTCCTGCTCTTTCATCAGATCCGCCAAAGCTGATCCACCACTACCCTTTCCCAAACTCTCCAGGCTTTTCACTTTCTTCTGATTCTTCTCCACTTCGTTTTCTTCAAAAACTATTTTCGAACTTGTTGAGCTTTCAGCAGCCTCATTAGCAACCGGTTTTGAAGACGAACCAAGAGCAAAAGCAATTTTACCTCCATTCGCGGGTTTCAACGCCAATACTTCCGATGGCGTCTGAACTGAATTCACAGAATTGGGCATTAACTGTTCAGCTTTCTCAATCTGTTTCGCTATCTCCCGCTCCATTTTCTCCTCTTCGGCGACATCTGACTTCAGCCGCTTGTTTTTCAACCGTTCTTTGAAAAGGGTCTCTGAATCTCGATCTATGTAAGTCATAAACCAACCTTTCGGGGTTTCTTCAACCTTACACTTCCCTGTTCTTCCTAAATACTTCACAAAATCGGTCAAAGTAGCCCACTGTGTGGAATTCATATGAATGTGATGGCGATCGGCTATGTATTCGTTATAAACAACAGTTGCAGCAACGCGACTAAATCGATGACTACGTTTTACGTGTTCAAGAAATGTTTTCTCAAATTCTTCAGAATATCCATCGACTATACGATTAGGGTTTTGGCCGAATACCTGCATCTGGCGCTGGTGGCTTTCGCTCATACAGTGACACTTGAATCCGTTCTCGTCTCGGCATTGTTTCTGGCACATCTGGCAGTACCAACGGAGTTTTTGAAGACCTTTTGCTTTGATTCGGTTGGCGATTGCTTTAGGCGTGAGGAATTCGTTCTTCCCCATTGGGGTTTTGGATCAAATCCGCTTTCGAAAACCCTAGGTTTGGAGCTTCCTTGTTGGAATCTGATTTGAAATTACCTAGAGATGAAGAATTTGTTCTTCCCCAACTACCCTTTGGATCAAGCTTCTCAGTTTCGAAAAAACCCAGACGGCTTCTTCCCCCTTTTCTCTGCTAGAATCCTGGGCTAATTCTGCCTCTACTTTCCCTGTCGCAAGCCCTCTTCGATGCATTTGTGTCCATAACATACATGGTTGGACCGCCTAAATCAGTCAGCGCCTATCACAACCGTTAATCTCTGGCCCTTACGAACTCGAAGACATGGAATGGTTGCTCTTTCTGATTATCTCAACCACTATCTTAATATCTCGCCAATGATTATCGATAGAACTCAAAGTAGTATAACGAGATGGACGGTTTAGATCATTCAAATAGATACCCCCAATTCAGTCATATAGAGGCTCCGGCGGGGGATATTGTCTCCCTTTTAAACGCTAAATGTAGAGTTGTTGTCTAGTCCTCCTTTACCATGTAATCTCTCTCTCTCTCTCTCTCTCTCAAACACACACAAGATGATCATTTTGATTTTTGTGAAAACTCAATCTTTTTCAATTTTTTCTCTATAATATCTTAAAACCTTTAGAAAAAAAAAGTTTATAGATCTTTATTATGTCAACGTGCATTTATCCTTCATTGAAAGTCGTCGATTGGTTACAAACATCATGGTACCACAAGAACAGCATTCATGCACCAACGAACAGTAGTGCGAGTATACTTTAAGGTACGGAGACAGTTCGCACGCTGCCGGTGTTCTCGCCGCCCAGACGCTCACTTTCGATTCCACCAGCGGCGGAACAGTCAAAATTCCGAAAATTGCAATTGGATGTGGACATGATAATGCTAGAACATTTGATGAAAATGGCGACGGATTGGTTGGGCTTGGCGGGGGGCAGCTTTCTTTAGTTTCACAACTTAGTTCTTCCATAGATTGTAAGTTCTCCTACTGCTTGGTTCCACTAGAAAATACTTCGGCTAGCAGAGTCATGCATTTCGGCGACAGTGCGGTGGTTTCCGGCTAGGGCGTCCTATCGACGCCATTCTATTTGAAATCGCCGGCGACATTTTATTTTCCAAATCTCGAATATATCGAGGTTGGTAACAAGAACGTTAAGATCTTGCCGTTGGATCTTCAACAAGGCAACATCATCATCGATTCAGGAACAACATTGACGATTCTTCAAAGTGATGATTTTAACAAGCTTACCAATGCAGTTTCGGAAGTCGTCGACGGTACCGATCGATGATCCAACGCAAACTTTTCAGCTGTGTTATAATTCCAGCACGGAGTTCCCAGACATGACCTTCGCATTCACCGGCGCTAAACTGAATTTGACGCCGTTGAATACGTTTATCTCCCCCGCGGAAGGCGTGGTTTGCCTTGCCATGCTTTCTTCTAATTCAGCAGAATTTCAAGGTTGGGTATGATCTTGTGTGAAGGTCTCGTTCGAACCCGCCGATTGTATAATGGCCTAAGACTTGGGATTTCTAGGTAGTATTTGCATACGTTAGTTTGAGGTCACGGATAAGGCATGAATCAACCTCTTGCAAAATATAATATAAGGCTGTCTACTGTATGTTCTTGTGGTCCACCCTTTTCTGAACCCCGCGTAGGGAAGATTCATGCACCCAGGCTGCCCCTTTATTTGCATATTTTAGTTTTTTCCGAGTGTCCATGTGGAAATTGTGGTTTTGTATGCTATCCTTGGTTATATTTGTTAGATTATGTGGAAATTGTTTGGTTTTTATATGTTGAAATTAATTATTGGGTTTATATGTCTCATTTCTTATGTTTATTGGTTTAATTATGAGAAAATTGTTGGATTAATTTGATCATTTAAGTTGATGATCATTGTCATGCAAGTATAGCATGGCCTACGCATTTGATGATCCAAATTCTTCACAGTTTTTTTTTTTTGCATCTTCAGTGGCAAAATGCGAAGATTTTCTCGATTGGATGATCAGTACTGATCATACTCACTCAAATTAAAAAAAAAAAAAACCAAATTTAGATGGCAGGGAAAGTACGAATGATGGTAAAATCTCAACCACTGAGAGGTTAAGATAATTCAATAGAGAAGTTTTTTGGGTTATCTAGATCAGCAAGAATTTGTAGGGCCCAAATAATTTCCCCATTTATTGGCCATTGATCTTAGGACTAATATCTCAAATATGTGGGGCCCAATAAGTTTGTGTACGCCTTGGCAGTGCTCGCAGGGATGAGAACTTGCGGCAAGAAAGGAACATTCGAGTTCATTTAGAAAACTCCAACAGTCCTAAACCTCTTTAATGGTTACGATATCATCATAACTAATATCGAACATTTTGAGCCGTCTATCCAGCCCCACGTGATATTAGAAATTAAGGAATGCCATTACAGATCAAGTCGCCGTGCAGAGCCTTTTTGCACGAAGGGACAATGGCCCACTTTTGGAGATTCCAAAACCGCTCATCTGATTACTCTAGCCTTAGATATCTTACGTTCCAAAATTCACCACCATTAAGACGAGATCAGATGATTCAAAGGTGAAGTAGAGCAATTAGATGAATGGATAGATCATCCAAAGTAGGCCCCTTCTATGCATGCCACTAGACATAACATTGGGTTCTACAAGTAATCTCTGTCTTAGTGGTTAGGATCATTCAAGTTCAAAGATATTGGGTCATGGCCCACCTCAGATGGGTCCTGGGCCCACATACTCTTACAACATGAGTACAAAATAAGCAGAAGCAAACCACAGAAGCTCCACAGCCTTGTAAATGACCGGTTGGGACATACACCGAAGTGGAAAGGTGTTTTGTGAAGGTTGGGGTTCCCACGTCTACGGATAAACTCAAGACGCACGTCAGCCTGGCCTTTGTCTAAACAAAATCCCCGCCCTCACATTCTCGCCTCTCCATTCCTTAACCTTTACCATTTCCTGTGCATTTTATATTCTAACCGATTTTCTCCTGCAAGTAAATAGCAGAGAAAGGAGAAGAGAAAAGAAATTCCTCGTCATGGCGATGCGGTTTCAGCAATCGAATTGCATCTCCTCCAGGTACACTTTTTCCTTCTTCCACCTAGCTCAGTTTCCTCCCTCGCATTCTCTGCTTTTCTTCTGGTCTGTTTTGCTGCCTCTCTCCCTCTCTCTCTTGCTTGATTTCGTGGAAGTTAGGGTTCTGACTGGAATTTGGAGCAACGATTAGGTTTCTGGACTATTTCCTTGTGGACGAGGTTTCAGTGAATTGCTCTGAGAATTTTCTGATCGTTCGCGCTATTTATTCACTGAGGATGAATATTTTTATCAGCTTGTTCTAGTTTAAGTTTTGAGCTTTGAATTATCTGCTTTATGCATTCCGGAAGGCAATACTGGAAGATTCTATGTGCTGAGGGTGATTATCTGTTCCGTTCTTAATTATTCCGTCCAGCTAGAAGTTATTTCCAGTTGCCGGCTAAACTTTTGGTGTTAATCTGCATTGATCTTTCTGATAACTGACGGTTACAACGATCGTACGTCATCATAATAGCACTAAAGTGGATTACGTTGAACATGTTTTTAGATTATTAAATTATGAGATAGTTCGAATAGATCAGATAAGATCTTCTACTCGATAGTCGTATTGGTACAATTGCAAGGTTACTTTGCCCTGACGATTATAACGTTCTTGTACTGCATTCAATGTTCATGGTTTTGCTTTGCGCCCTAGTGACTGTGAAGTGCTGATGACCACACTGATTGAAAAAGTTTTAATATATGAAGATTTTGGATAATAATTTGATGATAGAGTTGATCATGTGAAAGTGCTGATATTAGGTGACTTCTGACGCTGTAGATGATCCATTTAATAGACTTTGTGTTGCTTGGACAGTTTATTGATAATATGTGCACCTGTGTCGAGAAATATTAAAGGAAGCCTCGTTTTGTTCTTTTCTTTAAAAATATATATTATTCTTTTTATATTATCTATCATGTAGTTCAAAAAGGTTGAGCCTTGCATAGCTCATTAACATGTATCTTTTTCCTGATAGTCGCTTGTGCTATGGGCATGGTAGTTTCCCATTACATGCTTACATCTGATTCTTGAAATTGTGCTTGCAGGACTTCACATCCATACCTATCACAAGAATCCATTAAATTCCATTTTCTCTGCAATGAAGTGGTTGATCTAAACTATCTTCTATGTTATCGCGGTAATTCAAAGCAGCAGCATTGTTTAAGATGTACATTATCTGAGTCTGATAAGCTCAGTCTTAACTGTAGAAGGATGGAATTTAGAGAACCCCTTTGTAGACCCAGGCGGATGATGCGCCTATCACCATTAGCTTCTGCTGATGATGGTGTGACAGTCAATGGAATCCCCCAAACACACAGCAGTGATCTGAAGGAAATGCAGGCCAAGCTAAATCAGTCTTTGCAAGATGAAGGTATTAGCACTGGACTTATCCAGTTCATATATGATGCAGAAAGGGTTTTTGAGTTGGCGATCAAAGAGTATAGCTCACTGTCAAAAACATTCTGGTTCTCAAAGGCATGGCTGGGTGTAGACAAAAGTGCATGGGTGAAAACACTTTCTTATCAGGTTGATTTGTTACTTCCTTTGGAAGTTATTATATTGTACAATTGCCACTAATAATTTTCAGAACTGTTTGATTCACACAACATTCCCAGCATATCATCTCTTGGTTGGAGTTTCACAAGTTGCTTTTTCAGGCTGCTGTGTATTCTTTACTGCAAGCAGCAATTGAGATTTCCTCACGAGGTGATGGAAGGGACAGAGATGTTAATATTTTTGTACAACGGAGGTTAGTAATCTTTCTAGTTTGTCTTTTCTTCTAGGTTGCAGATGGTTTTTCTAATCCTTATGAATTTCTTGTCACCTCTTTTGGTGGATGTGAACCATGGAGTTGCTCCTCATCAGTTCTAAGGAGTATTAATTCAAGAGTTCAGCCCTGTTCACAGATGAGTCCTTTTTTTTTTTTTTTTTTCTGACACATGCATCTCTAGGATTACTGGTGGTTATTCCTGGCGGCTATTCTTTACAATAATCACATTACATATTAAGTAAACATGGAAAGAAGAGAACCTGGATGGTTTCTTTGAGGCGTATCTATGTTGTATAGGAATATTGAACCAATTCCTATAGATAGTAGGCACAATTAGAACAGAGAATATGATTACATTATAACATCACAATTGAACAAACCAAGCAATTTCCAGTGTACATGTTTGTCTGACAGCACATGGCATGTATAATACATATCTGCATACGTGTGTTTTAGTTCATTTCCAGTTGATAAATTAGTCTGCTCTGCCAGAACCTGCACTTCTTTCTTCTTCTTTAAATCTTTTCTGTTTCTTATATGTTTTCTATTAGATTCTAGATTAGGAGATCAAACAATTAAATAATGATAACTGCAACTCTTAATGAACAACCTAAATGTTATAAAGTTAGACTAGTGAGGTTGTTTTTTGGAAAGGAAAGTTAGACTAGTAGAGGTACTAGATCCAGCTAAAAGATTAGTAAAACCTTTAATCCAAACAACCAATATAACTAATGGGTAATGTCCAATGTTTTCTCTCTCTCAATTCTTTTCTTCTTCCTTTGATCTTTTCCTTGTACTAATTGTTATATACAAAATCATTTCTGAATTTTATTCTCAGTATTTTAACTTCTTTTCCTAGTATTCTTTCTCAACAACAAGCACTTTTAGTAAAAGAAAATGAATGCAAACCTCCTTGATTTTCTGTTACTATACCTCTGTGCTAATTTTTCTGCATTCTCTGCATCTTCTTTGTATCTATGTCTTACTATTACAGACAGGCAATCTATAAATAAGAACTAATTGTGTTTTCTGAACAGTGGTCCATAAATGATTTAACTGCATTGCTACAACTCCTTGTCAGTTATCAGGTCCCAAATCTAGTCCTTGTTGAGCTACTCTTTGTCTCTATATCTTTTGCACCTTCTATGTGAATCTCTGTTGTCAAAAGTCAAAGAGCAATTGTTAGGGCCAGTATGTGTTGTTTATGTTCTTTATCTTTCTTAATACTTGTCTTTTCCTTTGAAACTTTTTCTTTTATAAGAAATTTGTATTTGAATATTATCTTTTTCTATTGTCCGTGCTTTGTATTTTTTTACTTTTGTTCTTATTTTGCCTAGAATTCCTTTTTGATGATCTGATCAAAGGAAAAGAAATTAAAACTCCTTCAGTTTTCTTTTTCAAGAAACTTTGAAAATGAAATTTCACACCACTTATTGATGCTACTTTCTCTGCATTTCCCATGCTTTCTGTTAGGAGCTCTTATTAGCTCGCAGATTAGAAATGAGATAATTTTGTTTCTAGAAGCTTGCAGGGTTCTGTAATGATTAGATGCTTGTCTACAACTCAGCCAATTCAAAGGCCCAGAGTCTGCACTTTCTTTGGGCAGCTGTGTATATCTATTATCTTTTGCTCCTTGGTCTAAGTCATCTTCATTAAAGGCTGAGTCACCTTCACTAGTTCCACTATGTGTTTAGAAACACAGTTGGATGTCATTGCTGGATTTCAAATTATAGAGTGATCTGTTCATGTGACTCACTTCTTTCAGCTCCAAATAAATTTTAGTTAGCAGTTAACCAATTATGAAGGGGAGCCTTGGCGCAATGGTAAAAGTTGTCGTCATGTGCCCTTGAGGTCACGGGTTCAAAGCGTGGAATCAGCCTCTTGCAAAATGCAAGGTAAGGCTGCCTACTATAGACCCTTATGGTCCGCCCCTTTCCCGGACCCCGCATAGGCGGGAGCTTCGTGCACATCATCTCTTAATTTGATCAACAAGTTAACCAATTATGGCCAAATTAAGTACTTGAGCAGTAATTGTGTTTGTTAAATGCAGTTTATTACGGCAATCTGTTCCTTTGGAGAGCTCAATTAGAGATGAGTTATCTGACAAGCAACCTGAAGCTTATGATTGGTTTTGGTTCGAGCAACATCCAATGGTTGTGAAAATGTTCATCGATTACTTTGAAGGGGATCCTCTCTTTACTGCTGCTACTACAGTGTATGTAGTGAATTCTTGTCGTTCCATACAGAGGCTTTATTCTTGAAAGTATGGCCACATGATCTTGAAATTGTTGTAGAAGACAGAATATGACATAGCTTTTACTGTCAGATGCTGGAAAGGAGCAACGCAGAATTCAGGGAATGCAAGTGACATATCACTCCTCATGCTTGCTTTAAGCTGCATGGCAGCAATCACAAAGCTTGGACCAGCCAAACTATCTTGTTCACAGTTTGTTTCCATGATTCCGGATATTACTGGTAGATTGATGGACAAGCTTGTGGCTTTTGTTCCTATTCGTGAAGCTTATTATTCAATGGGGGAGATTGGTCTGCACAGAGAATTTCTAGTCCATTTTGGTCCTCGAGCTGCAGCTTGTAGAGTTAAAAATGATCGTGATGTTGAAGAAATAGCATTCTGGGTTGATCTTGTGCAGCAACAGCTGCGCCGAGCCATTGATCGGGAGAAGATATGGTCGAGGCTGACAACATCAGAGAGTATTGAGGTCAAAGACAGAAGACTTCCCACTGCAAACTTCATACTGTGATCATTTCATTTCCCATTTCCATTTAATAATGATTAAGTTACTGTCTGTTTTGTTTCCAATGATAATTAGTGGACTTATCATTATGATTAATTAAAGATATGCAATTACATTCAGGTATCGTTCCTTCCTTTTCATCCTAATAAAACGTGCAAATCATAGAATAGAAAGAAGAATGGACCTTTTGCATGGGAAGCTCACTTCAGAAATCTTTTGGTTTTCTATCCTTTTTGTCATATTTTCTAGTTTTACCTATTTTTAATTTCCGTTGCTAGTTCTCATGCTTTTCCTGTTGAAAACTATTCTAGATATACTTAATTTGCAGCAGCAACCTTCATCTTCATGTAAAGTTTCATAATATTGAGTTTTTAGGATTTGTTGTGCATCATAGTGATAAGATGTATGGTCAAATTGGTTGCCTTGGATTGTTCCACAACCTCAAGTTTTTTTTTTTTTTTTCATCCTTCTCTAGTAATTGCCTGCTGCACATGCTTTCATGCTCATTACCCTATTTAACTCTTCTTTCTCACTTTGCTTCTCAGATGTTATACCCTCAATTATCATCATCATCATTATCAAGACCTTAACCCAATTGGGGATTGGCTACATGAATCTTATTCCTCCATTCCCCTCTACTAAGTATCATGACTCATTTAGTCCCAAAGTTTTTAAATCTTTTCTCACCACTTCTATCCACATTCTTTTGGGCCTTTCCCTAGCCCTTTAAGAACTTTCAACTTGCATTGCCTCACTTCTTTTAACCAGTGTAGTTTCTGGTCTCGGTTAGACTTGTCCATACCATCTAAGTCTAATCTCCCTCATCTTGTTACCTATTGGTGCTACTCCTAAGTTTCTTCTAATGTTTTCATTCCTAATTCTATCCTTTCTTGTCTTGCCACTCATCCATCTCAGCATCCCCATTTCGGCTACGTTCATCCTATGTATATGATGCTCCTTAACTGTCCAACACTCTTATCCATAGAGCATGGCTGGTCTTATAGCCATCCTATAGAATTTTCCTTTCAGTTTGAGATGTACCCATTGATCACACAAAACTTCAGAGGCGCATCTCCATTTGTTCCAACCCACTTGGATTCTTTGGGTACCCTTAGTTACTATTGGGCGAAAACATTCAGTATTAGAGAAAATTACATATGTATTCTGAAAGACTGAAACTAAATTCTAGTATTACATTTTAGCTGTCCAAAGTTTAAAGCTGTAGGAGAAGGTGATGAGGTCTATGTCATTTTCCTGCAGGTATTGGAAAAGGATTTGGCCATATTTGGGTTTTTCATTGCCTTGGGACGGAGCACACAGACCTTTCTATCTGAAAGTGGCTTTGATATGATAGATGATTCTATTGATCCCATTGACAGTTTCATAAGGTGTGCCTTGTGCTGTTTGGTTTCTCTTGGATGCTAATCAGGAAAGTCTTGTGCCTCTTTGATTGATGTTTTGTACTTGTTTGCATGATTCTAAGACATTATTTTTGAATTTTCAGGTACTTGATTGGGGGCAGTGTTTTATATTATCCTCAGCTCTCATCAATAAGTTCTTACCAGTTATATGTGGAGGTCAGCATGTAAATAATTGTTTATGCTTGTTACCTTTTGGAAAGGAAAGAACCTTGTTTACAATTTGGCCATCTTGATTAATAATATTTCATGGTTTAATTCTGATAGTTGATTCTCCTTTTGTTGGTTCCATTCATAGGTAGTTTGTGAAGAACTGGACTGGCTTCCTTTCTATCCACGTAAGCTGGATAAATTGAAGAAATCCCATGATGGAAAGGCTAAACCAGAAAGACTTCCAGATAAGGATGCCATTCCTCAAGTATTAGATGTATGCTCTTATTGGATGCAGAGCTTTATCAAGTACAGTGAATGGCTTGAGAGCCCTTCCAATGTTAAAGCTGCAAGATTCCTTTCTAGAGGGTAAATGTGCTTTTGATTGTTGAATGTTTAAAATAATTTGTTTTTCCTTTTGGTTTCTAATACTTGGGTGTACTATTGATCATATGCATGCTTTGCTGATGATTACTGTTGGATACATTTTAGACACAAGATGCTGAAGGAATGCATGCAAGAAGGAGGTGTACAAAAGTAAGTTTTAAGATTCCAATCCACTTTCATTTGTCTGTTTGTTTCTGTGGAAGTTTTCAAGCCTTGCTTCTGGAAGTCCTCATCCTTTGTCTTTTATTGCATTGTGTACACATTTTAATTAGATTTTTCTCTCTTACATATAATTGATAAATGTTTACAATATATTTTGCAACATGAGCTGCAGGGATGAAAAGGAGGATAAGGTGCAATATCCAGGTGATAGAACTGGATTGGGAACTTATACCTCTGCTGAGAGAGAACTGGATTCTTTTGATAAGGTATCTGTGATTCTTTGTAGCCATGTGCAATTTGAACTCTTTGATCAATCTTTATTGCTCACTGGTAATGCAATTTACTATTCTTCTGTACTGATTAGGTCAGCAATAAATCTGTGACTGGATCTGTTCTGACTGAGACAACTATTGCTTTTGTTGTAGTGTGTAGAGGTTGGGAGGGAAAATTGGTATCCCAAGTAGAGCTACTTGAATTGGTTGTGATTTGAACTTAAAGATGAATCCTAAGCTCTTATGCTAGACCAGCTAACTTCAGATGAGCTATAGCAACCTGGTGAAAATTTATTTGACATCTCCCAGGACTTTTGGCATGTCATTGTTACCTAGCAATCAAATATCTATTGTAGCACTTAATTAATTCTAGAAGTCAGGCTTCAGATGCTGAGTTTCTGCTGTCTATTTCTGCTACAATCTGCACCTCCTTATAAGTTTTGTCACTGATTAAACAATTTTGCAGATTTTCAGGTTTTTTTACCTGCATATGTACTGATAGACCAGTTGCTCACTCTTTCTGAAACAATTTCTGTTTTGTCCCGTAGTTCTAATCAGGAATGTGATTTTTCCTTCATTGTATTATTATATCTTTCAGGACATTGCTATTCAACTGGATAGAGTTCTATTTACATTGTTATGCAATTACGTAGTTTTTAAAGTATTTTGTGATATTTTATTTGCATTAAAGTCCATTTTTCGTCTTATTAGCTTCTGTTTTACCTTTAATAATTTGGATTTTGGTCATGTCATCATCTTGTGTTCCCAGTTTTGAGAAATGTTGTGTTCTTCTTGTCTGTATAGCAAAGCCTTGTTAATCACATAGGTTTGCTTGACCATCAAAAGTGATTAACAACTTTGAGATATTTGTGGAACAAGTTGTTACAAGGTGATAAATCACGTTTTAAAATCCTTTTATGCAGATGTGGCCATCAGAAATTATTTATGATTTTGAGGTATTTGTTTATTTATAGGAAATCAGCCTCTTGCAAAAATGCAAGGAAGGCTGCCTACTTTAGGCCATTATGGCCCGCCCCTTCCCCGGACCCCACATAGGCGGGAGCTTTGTGCACCGCGGCTGCCCTTTTATATTTCCACGTGTGAAGGGGAGCCTTGGCACAACGGTAAAAGTTGTCGTCATGTGACCTTGAGGTCACGGGTTCAAGGCGTGGAATCAGCCTCTTGCAAAATGCAAGGTAAGGCTGCATACTATAAGCCCTTGTGGTCCACCCCTTCCCCGGACCCCGCATAGGCAGGGGCTTTGTGCACCGGGGCTGCCCTTTTTATATTTCCACGTGTCCCCAAGTGAATCTTTCTGAGACATGTACCTTACCTGATTGTCTTTGTAAGTAGTTATGATTTTTTCAGTTTCCTTCTTGGGTTCCAGAAAGAGTACATGTTGGCATTTGGACCCACATAAGTTGCACTGTCCATGTTCTATAGGTGGTGCCTAAGACGTCCAATGTGGAGGCTTTTGCATTTAATTCCTTGAGCTAGTTATGTAACCAAGAGTTAGATGTATTAGAAACCTCATTTGGACATTCCAGGTTTTCTTGTGATTAAGGATGTATTGTTTGGTTTTGATGCTTATCTCATGGTATGGTGAGACCTTGATCCAACCATCCACATTTTTTTTCCCTTAATGTTAAGAAGCTTTTTATATTTAAGAAAATATGAATCTAGAACATCTTCACTACACAATGCAATATATAATGTCAATTTTATATGCTGTTGGCTGCCAGATTTACTTTCAGTGAATAGACACTGTTTTAGTCTTCTCCTGTTATTGTCATAAATGTTAAAAGATATACTCAATCATTGTTGTTACTTTAAGAAGTTTGGAACTAAAGATGCACTTCTGTTAATTCTATGCATATCTGGTTGCAGGCACTGGAGAGTGTGGATGAAGCTTTGAAGAAATTGGAAGGATTGCTTCGAGAAGTACATGTTTCCAGCTCCAATCCTGGAAAACAGCATTTGGAGGCTGCTTGCTCTGATCTTGAGAAGATAAGAAAACTGAAGAAAGAGGCAGAATTTCTGGAGGCATCTTTCAGAGCAAAGGCTGCTTCACTTCGGCAGGTACTTTTTTCTTGGGCTGGTCCTCAGTTATAAGTCAATAGCATTCAATTTCATTATATGGATTTTCTAGCTTGCTTTTGTCATATTTGATTTGTTTTAAAGAAATTTAAGAAACACAGCTAACATTGCATAAATTTACCCATGAAACCAAATCAGACCTTGTCACAACTTGGTAACTTGTAAGCCATCCAGTTTGCTACTACTGGATCGCTCATTGTAACTCTAAAATCATTTCCAAAATGTCACATTCTTGTCAAAGTTCTCTCCCAGGACCAACTCCTCTAGCTATCAATCTGAATTAATCACATTCTCTTAATTGTAATACAAAGAGTAAAGTCACAGAATTTTGATACTTCACCTTAGGAAGGAATTCTTTATGTCCAAGAGCTTTAGGAGTTGAACTGTTTAAAGATCTCAGTGTTGAGAAGGTTTTTATCCATCATAAGAATTTAGGGAGTTCTGCTTTCAAAGATCCCAACTTTAAGAACAGTTTTATGTTGGAGGAGTTTATGAAGTTTGTGTGTGTGTGTTTTTTTAATGTCTTAAATTTAGGGAACCTTGGCGCAACGGTAAAAGTTGTCGCCTTAAATTTAGGAAGGATGCTATATGGTGAAGGCCTGTTGTGAGCTTAAGTTTTTATGTTTCTCTAAGTCAACGACTTCTAAGTTGTTTCTAATGTATAGCTCTTAACTAATTTCCAAATCCAAATAGCTCTCTTCTGGAGAGTCCGCCAAAAGCTTCCAAGTTGGTCTACCAACCTCATACATATTTTTTCTATAGTGTGGATCCTCTTTGGCAATTCCCTATATAGGTTATTTGTTTTATTCTCCTTTTCTGTCTATGGTTATGTATTATTTCTATGTTAAATTCTTTGGTTTTCTATTCATCAATGTCAATTTAAGTTCCGCATCTTCAGTCTTGATGCAAGATTTTTGTGCTTCTGTGCTTGATAAACTAGGGGGATGATGGTGGTCGTTCAAAATCATCTATTAGTAAGAAGAATGGTTACTCAAAGAGGAAAGTTGGAAAAAATTCTAAAGTGGATGGAGACCTTGCAGATAGGTTGGCTGCTTTCTACTTGGTTGGATCTATATTTTTATGCTTATGGTTCTTTCATTAAGCTCATTAAACTATGATTCATTTAGTAAGTAATGAGGTAATATCAGCAGGAAACAATTTGAGATGATGGTAGATTGCCCGTTTGCTATGTTTTGACATGAGTGTTTCTCTTTCTCAGGGTGGCCAGTAATCGTTCTGGTTTCTGGAGTTTCTTGGCACACCATTCCACAAGAAATGTGGAATCTGGATCATCAGTGGCAGATCATACTGTAATGCCAATTCTTACAATCATCACTTTTTCTTTTACCTTTTTACTCTTCACTTGGTTCTGTTCTGTAGAAAGGAAATAATTTTAAAGTATTAGGTTTATGATTCATGCACAATTTTTCCACAAAGAGGTGCTTCAGCACTTCACCCTACAGGTTCTATGTCAAAAAGCTTTCTCTGTCTGTGGTCCTTGCAATAGGAACTGAATGAATAGAAGTCAGAAGAAGCTTCTGGAAGTAAGTTACTCGGGTTTGAACAAACTTGGACTGTTTGAACCCCCATCTTTCAAAGGAATCTGGATAGCCCATTCTGTTCATGTTTTCATGATGGTCATGATGTGTGTTTGGTGAAAGCCATCATGGTGTTCCATCTGGATATGATAGGCTTTCACTAGATATCTACTGCAGCATAGGCATCTGTGGGACTTGAAATACTATATCAATCATTTTCTTTCAATTTGGTAACTTTCAAGCCTCTAACCCAGAATTGAGCACTAGAGGCCATCACTACCAGAAAAAGATTCATCAAGTACTATTTACAGGAGAACCAAGTAGTTAGGTAATACGACTCTCTGGGAATTTTAATTCCTTGCCAATTATACCTTCTTAGTATCTTTTGAACTTCTCTAAAAGTCTCGGGAATAACCAGTGTCTAAATACATATTAGAAAACAGAAAAATATTATAGGTAAGTACAAAAAATACATTTAGCTTTTACTAGAATTTAAGATGTTGATCTACAATGGACATTGTGCTCTTGTTTCCTGGACTTGTGGTAATGGTTATGGCACATGGTGTAGACACTGCTGATTGACAGCATTAAATTTTCCAAGCCATCACTCTCAGATTGGATAAGATCTTTGGATCTCTTCCTTTCTGGCTCTTTCTCAAACCTTCCATGTTCAACCTTCCATGTTCAGTGGTAAAAGATAGAAATCTGTGTTTTATTTTGCACTTTGCAGCAGCAGGCCTAAGCATCCTTCGCTATTTGGACATCCCTGTTGTCTCTAGTTTTGACATGCTACAAATTTTGGCCATAAATTTCAAACCTTGTAAATTCTGAAACCAGATAAAAGTGCAAGAGGAATAACTGCATTAGAGATGTGACAACATTTGGGTGCCAACTCACGACATCCATCACATATTTTGGATTCTATATTTCCCTCTAATGTTGCCAAATAATGCACTTTGATCTTACTCAGATTGGCCAGGTTTTGGATGATTTCTTATAGTTTTGATATTGTTTGTCACTCTCTATATACTCTTCTAAGACTGATTTCCTTTCATGTCTCCTTGCTACAGGGAGATGAACCTTGTGAAGAGGCTACTGATGGTAGTGTTGGTGATGTAAACTCAGGGACAAATGAAATTCTCCGCTTTGAATTTCTAAGGAACGAACTAATTGAACTTGAAAGACGAGTTCAAAGAAGTACCAACAGAACTCAAATGGAGCAGGTTTCTTCTATACTCTTTTGTCAGATCATATTTTCTGATATAGATCAAGTGAGAAACCTTCTTGCACTGCATTTGGTCTATTATGCAAACTAATGAACTAGCAGATCTTCTCCATTTTACTGACATTGCGAACAGCTGAATTAGGGGCAACCCAATTCGCATCTACGCTAAATAGCTGGATTTTTGTTTTACAATATAGAAATGAAGCCCAGCATTCTGAAGGGTGCAGGGCACCGACTTGGATCCCCTGTCTCTTCCTCTGCTAGTTCTTGTTTACATTCCTTAAATTGTTCTCTGCAAACACTTTGCAACAAACTACTATTTTTGTCCTGCAAACACCGATGGGAATAGTACTATCCACTTGACGGCGTTGGAAACTTTAGAGATGGACTACTTAAACTGTGGAATTCGACTGCTTCACTTAGATGTGTTGACTCAGTTGCTACTTGTCTCAGTACACTTTCTCCTTTATGTTCATTCTTCAGGAAAATAATCTTACAGACAGCAAGGCCAATCATGGTACTGCAGGAGGAGGACATACTTTAGTTCAGGTGCAGAAAAAAGATGACATCATCAGCCAATCTATCAACAAGCTGAAAGGAACTACCACGGTATGGGTATATTCTGCTTCCTGGTTACATAATATTATATTTCCTTTCTGCAATACGCAGGCTATTTGGTCATCTCCTAGACAAGCAGCATTCTTGTTGAGCTTGGTCAGTAGGATGATCAAAGCCATCGAAATTATATAACGGTTTCATGTTATTGTGAGAAAATAAAACATCATTATCAGTAAGTGGCAAAAGTCTAATATCCTTACATGCATGTAAGAAGTATTACTGGGCATTTTTCCATTCATAAGGACCGAGTACTTGTCTTAAGCATTCATTTATTGACTTCCTTTTCAGCCATATTCTTGTTCTGTGATTTGGTTTATGACCTTATTCATGTCTGTTTACATTTTTTGGGGGGGAGAGATTGTTCATGTCTACATTATGTTAAAAACCGAAGAAGCTTTTCACATTCTATCTTTTAGTGAGCAAACACATTATGGAAATGATTGTCCTGGTTTCCACATAAGCAGGATGTTTGGCAAGGAACTCAGCTCTTAGCCATTGATGTGGCAGCAGCAGTCAGTTTGCTCAGAAGGTCAGTTACGGGAGATGAACTCACAGAGAAAGAAAAGAAAGCTCTTCGGAGAACTTTAACAGACTTGGCATCAGTAGTTCCTATTGGCATTCTCATGCTTCTTCCTGTGAGTATAGTCTGCCGAATCATCAATCTTTACAATCCACAATCTCATTTAATTTGTGTTTTATTGCGTAACATTGTTATAAAGAGAAGTCTTCATTACTAAACTGATAGCACTTGATGGAAGTCATGTCATTGGTCCTTTTTTTTTTTCCTTTTTTTTATGTTGATCTCACCTATGAGCCCCTTGGACCTGGGGCCTACGAGGTACCACAGGAGAGGCCCTTTTTGCACCACTAAGCTAGAAGGCATTTCCTTACCCATGCCTTTACTGCGCAAGGTACTTGATTTTGTGATCATGCAAACCCCATCAAGATAGATATTTAATACTGGCAACCATCATGGCTGCCTCTTGGATTTAAATTTGTCATGCATTCCAGCCTCTAGACTTTGGTGGGTGAGCCTGAAAGGGAAGAGCTTTCAAATGCTCTATAGCTGGGGCATAAACCAGGCTCTGAAATATTCATAAAAAAGGGCAGCCACGGTGCACGAAGCTCCTACCTATGCGGGGTCCAAGGAAGGGGCGGACCACAAGGACCTATAGTAGGCAGCCTTACCTTGCATTTTTCAAGAGTCTGATTCCACGCCTTGAACCCGTGACCTCAAGGTCACATGACAACAACTTTTCCTGTTGCGCCAAGGCTCCCCTTCTGCTCTGAAATATTCATCTCATTCAAAATAAAGCCTGTATCTCAGGATTGATCTGCAAACTGTTAAAACGGCCTTGCTAGACTGTGATCGCTAATAGTTTAGTTGTTCCTTGGGAATTTCTTGCTAAAATGTGTATACAAATTTTTTTGTTCACATTGTTATCTCTTCTATATGAAATTCCAATCTTGTCTGATCTGTGAATTACACAATCAAGCTTTTTCACCGTGCAGTCACATTTTTAATTCCTTTTTTGCCTTTGGATGTATAGCTTCTGATCAACAAACTTAACCTGCTTTACTAGTTAGAAAACAAAGATAAACATGTGCGACTTCATTGCCAGTTCAGGAATGATGAGATCTTGGAGATAAAGGCGTTAATTGAATAACTTTTGAACACGCATCCACTTTTAATAGAAGTAAATAAATATGGCCTGTAGTTATTATTTGGGACTAAAAAGCTTGATTGATACAAGATCAGGTTTGTCCGATTAAAGTGTACATGGTGTATATTTACATTATTCGCAGTTGGTTTGCTGTTTCCAGTAGTATGATACTTTCTGCAAGAACATGAAATGGGGTATTCATCATCTAATCTTTCATGCTCACCAATTGTTAACCTTATGCTTGACATATTACCTGCCATTTACAGGTGACAGCTGTTGGACATGCAGCCATATTGGCTGCCATCCAAAGATATGTGCCTTCTCTGGTACGTTGTTTCTTTCCCAGGTCTCTTCCTTGGTAATCAGTCCCTTGAAGCATCTAACCTGTATGATTTAGACTCTTGATTGGTTGTGTATTGGCCTTATTTGCTCTGGGCAGATTCCCTCCGCATATGCACCAGAGAGGTTAGATCTCTTGAGACAGCTTGAGAAAGTGAAGGAGATGGAGATCAATGAGATTGACCCTGATGAGAACTCAGAGGCAAGTAGGTTCAGTGGAAGCAGTCAAGACCTCTTATGATCCTCTTGAGGAAAATGATTCTTTAAATGTTTTTATAATGCAAGTTTTTTCTCTTTAATATCCACTTACTTCTGTAGCCCATGAATGCTTAATCACAGATCTCATCAGCAGCCAGCATATAATCTGAATTGTATCCTATGTTACCCTGTATTTACTTTCCATGGTTTCTTTTGGTGCTGTATCCGTCTGACAACAGATGGGCATAGAGAAGCTCATTCCACGTGTCAGGAACTCCAGGAAGGCACCAATGGCTGCAGTCTTGGATGATTGGAATTGGTGTGCCTGGCTCCCGATAAATTGATGGGTGACCGTCTTTCCTGAACTCTGTTAAATATGTTATGTTCAGGATCTTGATGTTTCTCTGTGCATCCTTCTGCTCAACCGTCTCAGAAATAATTGGGTTATACCATGGTTCAGCTTCTAATTCTGCATAGTTCGTTTCTGGTGTGGTGCTAGAATTACACTCTCCACCATCATTCCATGTCCCTCCCCTGCAATTTTTTATTGCTGATATTATAGTCTTAATTTTAGTAGATTACCTGTTTTCATTCTAAAAGCAAAGCAATCATTTTAAAGAAACTTCGTTACTTGCCTGTAATGTACTGGAGAATAGCTTCGAAAGAAGATGTGGCTCTTCTCGAGTTCTAAATTATCAATAACCCATTGTTTCCATGTCTTTAGAGATCTTCGGTATGCTTCCTTCACATCCATAGTCATGTTTACAACCTCACCATCCTGAAAAAATCGACCCCTGAAACACCAGACAGAGGCCCCTACTGTGACTACCAGAAGACTTTGTCAACCGAACTCCAGAAGAGTGCAAATGAAGATGGAAAAATTTACTGATTCAGATCTCAGCTTACATCTTTGTAGTTTTGTCCTCATGCCAGAAGTGGCCAGCATTGAAAATCAGCACATTTGCGCCGATGAACTTTTGGGACTGCCAGTGGAGCTTGTCGACCTTAATCGCCACTTGGACTTCCCCAGGGGAAATCTTTGGTGGGTGGCCTACAGTTACCAGGTAAGGAACCCTGTAATGTTCGACTGTCAAGTTGTAGCTGTCAAATCTGATAGAGAGAGAACCATTATGTTTGGTTATGGGGTTTCCATTTTGCTCATAGATACTAGACTGGTTTGAAATTGCATTTGCAAGCATGCACACCAGAGACTCCCACTGATTCCTCCCAAGTGAATCACCCACAAAGATAATACGCCCATCCCTACTCCTTTCGAGCATATCGCTTGCATTAAATCTGTAATTAGAAGAAATCTTATGTCAACAAAATAAAGGAAAGTTAGAAGAAATCATATTCCGATTTAATGAGAAATCTTCAAAATCTTCATGTCAGAACTGTTCTGTTGTAGACGTAATTTCTCACCAAGATTTTCAGCTGCTTAGAGACTAATACCATCTTGGTAAATGATAAAAGGAAATAATTTATTGCTATTAGGGGTTTTGAAAGTGTCTCCGATTTTAGGAAGAAACATAGCTTCTTGTTTTGTTATGTAAGTAAAAACTATTTTGGCAAAAGAACCAAAACTAGTTTGTTGCTTGGTTAAATTATGATTGTGTATACATTTATACATACTTGCTTAAGGATGTATGTACGGTACGAAATTTGATAGAAGGGAAATACTCATCTAGCTTTTTCTGGAAAAACAAAGAACTACGTGCAAACTACTTAGTACCCTATTATCCTTGTTCCAAAATCCACTTGTGAATAAATGTTTAGTACAGTTGATCACAGACAGCTCAGCATCTCTCCAGAATACACTTGGACGTAGGTTCTACTAAAGGCCAGATATTATATTTAGGATAGTGTGTTGGTTATTTGTTGTGTTTCTTCATAAACTTCTCTCCGACAAGGGGGAAACTGCACCCAAACCTCTGACTAGGCATAACTAAGAGAGGCTGCTTGTTGTTTGCGACCAATTGGCAATGACCATCTACTTGGAAATTAGGTTAGGGGGTCAAATTATTATTTTATAATTGGGCAAGTCAATCAGGTCCCTACCTTGGAAGATCACAACCATCAGGCTGCCATAGCCAATTGAGATAATCTTTATCAGATCTCCCATTCCTGTGACACTGGAATCCAATATCGACAAAAGGGCAGTCTTCCGTATATGACTGGCTCGAATAACTTGCATCCCTGACCCATCTGCCGATGGAATAATCACAAACTTTTGAAGCTGAAGTTGTGCCATGCTGTAGAACTTCCGGCAAGAAGCCAATACGTGCAAGATATTGAGGCTTCTGAAATGGGCCCATGAGATCAAAGAATAGAAGAAAACAAAGTACGACAAAGAGAGAAGAGATGGCATAGACCATCTTCTTTTGGAAAACTCTGATGGAAGTGTTTTGATCCATGAGGTGAACAAGGAAAAGCTTTGCCTTGGCGTTTGTTTAGGTGTAGGAGAAAGAAACATGAAATTTTCGAAACCGTTCCCTGACTTTGTTGGGTTTGGTTCTCCAGTGGATGCCATTTAGAGGGCTTTGAATCTGTCAAATCCCTGAAGAAACGCCTGCCGAATTTTGGTTCCAACGGTGGAAATATTTTATTTGGATATGGAAACTGCAGGAGTTTTACCTGTTCCTAAATGCTTAAGCAAATTTACTCTTGGATAGAAGGTATGTGTGATTGACTTCTTTGATCAGTCACTAGCCTTCAGTTCCCCCGTGATTCGATGATTCTAGTTCCCTGATCCAACGGTGCAGTTTAAGGTTTTGGGAAAAGAGCTTGAACACTGGCTTTTGTTGTCGTTGATCGTATGGATCTCCACTAAGCATGGTAGTTGCACCTTTAATGTCATTGCTAATCGAAGATCTCTACCATCAGATGTACGTGATGTGTTGGTGATCCAAGTTGAACCAACTTAATTTGGATAACCCAAGGAGTTGACAATACTGATATTCAGTGTAGGTGAGACTTGGTACCTAGACCATCTAAGATGAGGCAAATCAGATGAACAGTTAAGAGCGTGAAAAGAAATGCAAAAAGGAGGCTTTTCACATTTTTGCATTGTCTATGATACAACTGTGATGAGACCATTTGCATCATATAATTTGTTGCCTATCAAATTGTTTTGTGTTCATGTCATGTCCAAATCTCTTGTCAGTCTACCATCCATTGATTTATTAACAGCCCTATATATCATTAGTGCGAACCTTCATTGACTGCAAGCCATTTAGCATAGCTGTTGGTTTGTTCATGAAGTATTGCCTGCCACGAGATCTACTTCGTCATTTCTTGTGAGTTACGACTCCGCCGGCTCTTGCCTAATTTGGACTGCCTTTGGCTGCCCAAGTAAAGGCTAGATGGTGGTGCTTGCCATTTAATCCACTTGATTTCAATAACAGCACGATGGATATCAGCTGGCACTACAATTTAATGGCACAACTATGAGAAATCTCGTTTCCTATTAATTTTGTAGCAGCAATCGAAATCATTTATCTTCTCAACACCTTATTTAATAGATCATAGATTAAAACATCATCATCATCAAGACCTTATCCCAATTAGGGGTCGGCGACATGAATCTTATTCCTCCATTCCACTCTATTAAATACAATGTCTTCATTTAGTCCAAAAGTTTTTAAATATTTCCTCACCGCTTCTATCCACGTTCTTTTGGGCCTTTCCCTTACCCTTTTAAAACTTTCTACTTGTATTGCCCTACTTCTTCTAACTGGTGCCATTATTAGTATCCTTTGAACATGTCCAAACCATCTAAGTCTAGTCTCCCTCATCTCATTACTTATTGATGCTATTCCTAAATTTCCTTGAATATTTTCATTTCGAATTCTATCTTTTCTTGTCGTAACACTCATCCATATCAATATCCTCATTTCTGTGATGCTCATCCTATGAGTATGATGTTCCTTAACTGCCTAACATTCTGATTCATAGAGCATGGCCGACCTTATAGCCGTCTTATAGAAATTTTCTTTTAGTTTGAGTGGCACTCGTCGATCACACAAAACTCCATATGCACATCTCCATTTGTTCCAACCCGCTTGAATTTTCTTGATAACCTCCCTCTCAATCTCTCCACTCTCATGAATTATTGATCCTAAGTAACGAAAGTGGTCCTTGACGGGGACTTCTTGGTTATCAATCATAACTGGTGTTCTACTCCTACTCTCCTTACTAAAATTACATTCCATATATTCTGTCTTAGTTCAACTAATTTAAAATCCTTCAAATTCTAATGCTTCTCTCCATAATTCTAGCTTTATGTTTACACTCTCCTTTGTCTTGTCAAGTAAGACTATCATCTGCAAATAACATGCACTAGGAAATCTCCTCATGCAGATGTTTTGTTAGCTCATCCATAACCAATGTGAAAATGTATAGACTCAATACCGATCCTTGGTGCAATCCTATAGTGATAGGAAAATCACTAGTCATACCACTAGTGGTCGTAACATTTGTTACCGCTCCTTCATACATATATTTAATTATGTTTATGTATCCTTGTGAAACCCCTTTACTACCCAACACTTTCCATATTAACTCTTTAGGGACTCTATTATAAGCTTTCTCTAAATCGATAAAGACCATGTAGAGGTCTTTTCTCCTCTTCCTATATATCTACTACTTTCTTAGTAAAAAAATAGCCTCCATGGTAGACCTCCTAGGCATGAAACCAAACTGATTCTCCGATATACTTGTTTCATGATGCAGCCTCTTCTCAATCACTCTTTCAAAAAGTTTCATAGTGTGGTTCATAAGTTTGATCCCTCGATAATTAGTGCAGCTCTATATGTCTCCTTTATTCTTATAAATTGGTACAATAGAGCTTTTCCTCCACTCATCAGGCATTTTCTTTGATTTTATAATCTTGTTAAACAACTTAGTCAACCAAACTACCCCAATGTCTCCCATATGCTTCCAAACCTCTATTGGTATACCATCAGGCCCCATGGCCTTTCCTGATTTCATTTTTTTCAAGGCCTCTTTTACTTCAGGTATTCAATTCCTATATTCTCAGGGCCATTGTCATTTAACAATTTTTGAAAGTATATTTCCCACTTTTGTTTGATCTCATCATCTTTGACTAATATCTTTTGATCATCGCTTCTAATACACCTAACATGATCTAAGTCCTTACCCTTCTGTTCTTTTACTTTTGTAAGTTTAAACACATCTTTCTCACCTTCTCTTGTTCCTAGTCTATTGTAGAGCTCATTATATGCTTTAAGTTTAGCCTCACTTACTATTCTCTTAGCAACTGTCACAGCCCCGTCGGGCCCCCAGCAACGATATTGTCCTGTGCGCACGCGCACGGGTTTTGGTCCTTCCCCCACGTCCAGGGGAAAACGCGTCGTTCGTGTTATCAGAGATACGCATCGGACGATATTGTCCCCTCTGGGTCCCCTCAGAGTATCTTGGGCTATTGCTCAGAGTATCTTGGGTCCCCTCACAAGGCCAACCCTCAACCCATCTTGCGCACCCTCAACCCATCTTGGTCGCCCGCAGGGTTTTGTTCTGGAATTCCCCCAAACGCGTCATTCGTGTTATCAGAGATACGCAGCGGACGATATTGTCCCCTCTGGGTCCCCTCAGAGTATCTTGGGCTATTGCTCAGAGTATCTTGGGTCCCCTCACAAGGCCAACCCTCAACCCATCTTGCGCACCCTCAACCCATCTTGGTTGCCCGCAGGGTTTTGTTCTGGGATTCCCCCAAACGCGTCGTCCGTGTTATCAGAGATACGCAGCGGACGATATTGTCCCCTCTGGGTCCCCTCAGAGTATCTTGGGCTATTGCTCAGAGTATCTTGGGTCCCCTCACAAGGCCAACCCTCAACCCATCTTGCGCACCCTCAACCCATCTTGGTCGCCCGCAGGGTTTTGTTCTGGGATTCCCCCAAACGCGTCATCGCTGTGAAGGGAGAGAACCCCCCCTTATAACCAGGCCCATCACCCCCCCCCTAGCCGATGTGGGACTAACTCTCCTGCGTCCCGCCCTCAGACCATCTTGGGTCCCCTCACAAGGCCAACCCTCAGGCCATCTTGCGCGGTAGCCATCTCCTGCCTACGGGACACACGCCCCCGTGTGTCACCACATGAGCGACGGTGCGGCTAGCCATCCACCCTCGGGGTCGGGGTTTGGCTCTGATACCATTTGTCACAGCCTCGTCGGGCCCCCCAGCAACGATATTGTCCCGTGCGCATGCGCACGGGTTTTGGTCCTTCCCCCGCGTCCAGGGGAAAACGCGTCGTTGCTGTGAAGGGAGAGAACCCCCCTTATAACCAGGCCCATCACCTCCCCCTAGCCGATGTGAGACTAACTCTCCTGTGTCCCGCCCTTAGACTCCCTCACAAGGCCAACCCTCAGGCCATCTTGGCGCGTTTTCCCCTAGACGCGGGGGAAGGACCAAAACCCGTGCGCGTGCGCACGGGACAATATCGTTGCTGGGGGCCTGACGGGGCTGTGAGAAATGGTATCAGAGCCAAACCCCGACCCCGAGGGTGGATGGCTAGCCGCACCGTCGCTCGTGTGGTGACACACGGGGGCGTGTGTCCCGTAGGCGGGAGATGGCTACTGCGCCAAGATGGCCTGAGAGTTGGCCTTGTGAGGGGACCCAAGATGGTCTGAGGGCGGGACGCAGGAGAGTTAGTCCCACATCGGCTAAGGGGGGTGATGGGCCTGGTTATAAGGGGGGGTTCTCTCCCTTCACAGCAACGACGCGTTTGGGGGAATCCCAGAACAAAACCCTGCGGGCGACCAAGATGGGTTGAGGGTGCGCAAGATGGGTTGAGGGTTGGCCTTGTGAGGGGACCCAAGATACTCTGAGCAATAGCCCAAGATACTCTGAGGGGACCCAGAGGGGACAATATCGTCCGCTGCGTATCTCTGATAACACGAACGACGCGTTTTCCCCTGGACGCGGGGGAAGGACCAAAACCCGTGCGCGTGCGCACGGGACAATATCGTTGCTGGGGGCCCGACGGGGCTGTGACAAATGGTATCAGAGCCAAACCCCGACCCTGAGGGTGGATGGCTAGCCGCACCGTCGTTCGTGTGGTGACACACGGAGGCGTGTGTCCCGTAGGCGGGAGATGGCTACCGCGCCAAGATGGCCTGAGAGTTGGCCTTGTGAGGGGACCCAAGATGGTCTGAGGGCGGGACGCAGGAGAGTTAGTCCCACATCGGCTAGGGGGGGTGATGGGCCTGGTTATAAGGGGGGGTTCTCTCCCTTCACAGCAACGACGCGTTTGGGGAATCCCTAACAAAACCCCCGCAGCGACCAAGATGGGTTGAGGGTGCGCAAGATGGGTTGAGGGTTGGCCTTGTGAGGGGACCCAAGATACTCTGAGCAATAGCCCAAGATACTCTGAGGGGACCCAGAGGGGACAATATCGTCCGCTGCGTATCTCTGATAACAAGAACGACGCGTTTTCCCCTGGACGCGGGGGAAGGACCAAAACCCGTGCGCGTGCGCACGGGACAATATCGTTCTTTGGGGCCCGACTGGCCGTGACAAAGAACGTTTTTAGCATTCTTATATTGCTCATAGTTTTCATTATTTCTAATCTTCTGTCATACTTTAAAACGCATCCGTTTTTCTTTAATAACTTTTTGAACTATTTCACTCTACCACCATGTTTCCTTTGCTAATACCATTTTACCTTTAGATACTCCTAAGGCATCTTTTGCCACTTTCTTAATGCACTCAGCCATAATCCACATAGTATTTACTTCTATTTCATAGTTCCACTTTCCTTTTACCATCAACTTATTTTTGAAGGAGGTTATTTTTTCCCCTTTCAAGTTCCACCACTTAGTTTTTGGGTGTGCATTAAGTTTAGTTCTTTTACCCCATCTTTTGATATGAATATCTATAACCATTAACCTATGTTGTGAGGTCAAACTCTCACTAGGTACACCTTACAATCCTTACATGTAGATTGTTCATTATTTCTAAGTAAAAAAAAGTCTATTTGGCTTTTATGAAGTCCACTTTTAAAGGTTATTAAATGTTCATCCCTCTTCTTAAAGAGTGTATTTGCAATGAATAGGTTATATGACAAAGCAAAATCGAGAATATTCTTTCCCATTTCATTTTGTTCACCTATACCATATCCACCGTGTATTCTATCATATCCTTCCTTATCTTTTCCTACATGGTCATTTAAGTCTGCACCTATAAATATCCACTCAGTGTTGGAAATTTCTTTCATGACTCCCTCCATATCTTCCCAAATTGTTTCTTGATTATCTCTTGTAACCCACTTGTGGTGCGTATGTACTTATAACATTTATAATTTGCTCTCCTAGAACAATTTTGATTATTATAATTCTATCACTGATTCTTTTAACATCCACAACTTTATCCTTTAATTCCTTATCCACTATTATTCTTACGTCATTTCTGTTATTGTCGTTTCCTACGTACCATAATTTATACCCATATATTTCTCTTGCTTTAGCACCTTTCCACTTGGTTTCTTGGATACAAGCGATGTTGACTCTCCTACGTTTCATTGCTTCTACTAACTCCAAACTCTTGCCAGTTAGTATCCCTATATTCCATGTGGCTATACGAATCTTATGTTCTGGTGATACCCTATTTACTATTGGCTTTCTCGACCTCCATGGTATGAACCCATGTCCACTTTTCACTGCATCTAGGTTCTGATGCAGCGCGTCGCTTCCGAGGGGACGCTTTAGTAGCCCTTGCCCATTTTTTACTACACCCGGGATCCGATGTCGCACGTCGCTTTTGGGAGAACGCCCTAGCAGCCCTTGCCTATTTTTGACCGCACCCGGGATCTGATACAGCTCGTCGCTTATGGGGAACGCCCTAGCTTGAGGGAATGTCTGTTTTCAATTCATGTCATATTTGGGTTGCCATATTTCTTAAAAGCTGAAGATGATTTTCATTTCTTTCTTACAAACTTATATACATTCATTTACAAGCAAAAAAGAAATAACAAAATCATCTTCAGCTTCACCCTTGCCGGCTGGCTACCTGACGCAAGCGTTACCATATTTAAGAAGAGGGAGATGATTTTCATTTCTTCCTCACAAACTAATATACAAATACATATTCATTTGTAAGAAAGAAATAACAAAATCATCTTCAACTTCTCCCATGCCGGCTGACACCTGATGTATGACCCTCCTCCTTTTTCATCCGATCTTGGGACCGTCATTGGCGGACTTATCATAGATTAAAACATATTTTCAATAAATCATCTAATATTAACAATATCTTATCCATTTATCTAGACATCTCTTGAGCTTCTTACTGTTACTATAGTATTACTATCATATACTGCTTTTGATAAAACCAGAATAATTTTTGGGAAATGGTATTCATACTCCCATATGAATTTTATAATGGCACTCCACTACCCAAAAAGGAAATGCTTTACGTAATGACCATTGAATTTCATTAATATAAGGAACTTACGTGGAAGGGGAGCGCTGGTACAATGGTAAAAGTTGTCATCATGTGACCTTAAGGTGACATGATCAAAGTGTGGAAACAGCCTCTTGCAAAAAATGCAAGGTAAGGCTGCTTACTATAGGCCCCTGCATAGGCAGGAACTTCATGCACCAGGGCTGCCCTTTAAGCAACTTACGTATGAGGTCGCTCCCTTAAGTCGCCCATACTAATCAACGGTATTACTCAAATGATTTGATATTGCGTGATTTGCTAGTAAGTTGGCCACTTGATTTGCCTCCTTATATGCATAATATATGCGGATTTCCTTGAGCCTTTTCATTAATTCTTTACCTCTTCTTTTCAAATATTTCTTGAATCTCCATTGCACTGTACTGAATTCTTCTCGGCTATGGCCATTTAAAGTTGAAATTATAATCTCTCTGTCTTCTTGGATCTGCAAAAAATTAATAGTCACTCCATTAGTCAATTTTATCCACGCAGTAGTGCCATCTATTCCGCTATATGGTTTTTACCAAGACACTAGCAAACTAAGTTACAAGGTATATGTGAACGTCAATGTACACCGTTAAAATGGTGTTAACCTTGGTCGGAACTGTCTCCACGCTTTAATGCTGCAAGCATTGAGTTCCGGGACTGACTTTACAATCCAGCCTACCTAAGACCTAGCTTTAGATGATCTAACCCAATTATCTTGTGCAGCATTTTTTGTTTAGGCTATTAGCAAAATTTCATAACCATTGGATGCTTCTAGCTTTTAAATTTTTTTAGTTCAAAAATCCAGTGGTTATGACTTTAACATTCAAAATGCATAGCTAAAATCATCTATCAGAGATGAATTTTTGGTGTCTAACCAATCTAAGAGAAGCCAAACAATATGAATAGGTCAGATTATCCAAAGACGAGACTTAGCTAAGTGGTATTTTGGAGTTAGTCCAAAAACTCAATCCTGATAGCATTTCTCTTAACTAAAAATATCTGGTGAGCTTAATCTACTCGCCACTGGCCCACTCCCTACAGCTTGAATTTTCATTCATCATCATCATCATCATCAAGACTTATCCCAATTAGGGTTCGGCCACATGAATCTTATTCCTCCGTTCCTCTCTATTAGGTACCATGGTTTCATTTAGTCTCAAAGTTTTTAAATCTTTCCTCACCACTTCTATCCACGTTCTTTTGTGCCTTTCCCTCACCCTTTTAAAACCTTCTACTTGCATTGCCTCACTTACCCTTTTAAAACCTTCTATTTGCATTGTCTTACTCCTTCTAACCGGGGCCATTTTAGGTCTCCTTTAGACAAGTCCAAACTATCTAAGTCTAGTCTCCGTCATTTTGTTACCTATTGGTGTTATTTCTAGATTTTCTCTAATATTTTCATTCTTAATTCTATCCTTTCTTGTCTTACCATTCATCCATCTCAACATTCTCATTTCTGTGACGCTCATCCTATGAGCATAATGTTCTTTAACTGCCCAACACTTTGATCCATAAAGCATGGCCGGTCTTATGGCCATTCTATAGAATTTTCTTTTTAATTTGAGCGGCACTCACCCTGTTTGAATTCTCTAGATAACCTCCCTCTCAATCTCTAGCTTGAATTTTCATTATTTTCTAATATTACGAAAGAAAGCACGTTCAAGTGTATAAGCCAACACCATATTATAATAAAACGACAAAGAAAAGAGCGGCAAGACTGGTATGGTTAGGCCCCACAGAGGAGGGGGATAAATTATGTGAGAGTTCCTCTTATGTAGAATAGAAGTGGAGCAACTAAAAAAGTACAACTGGGCCCCAATTTTAGTGGCCCATTATCGTTGTCTCCATCGGGCATACCTGAATATGTTATCCAGTGGATGACCAATTGATCTTAGCCGTTGTTGCTCGAAGTTGTGAAATTCATGGACCACAGATCTTTAAGAAAGAGGAATTACTAACAATATTTTTAGCATTGATTATAAATACAGTGCACTGAGGATGAACTGCTATGGACCCACTTGTACCGTCAGGCCCTAAGATAAATTTCGTACTTCCTAGCCAGCATGCTATCATATAACTTCTCGATAATCTACAAGTACTTCCTGGCAATGCATCTGCACCAACACAAGCAGATGCTTTCAGATCGTAATGTGGGACCCTCTTTAGATCCCACTTGACTCTACATTTCTCCCTCATAGGTAGCCAACCAGGTCCAGTTTCACCAGGGGACAGATAAGTTCCATACACGGGGTTGTTCATTTCAAAGTTATGATACCCTTAGAGTTTCCACACTCTCAAATCTAAAATCCAGGACCAAAATGGCAACCTTGAAGAGTAAGAAGTCATATACAATGAGAGGATTTTCCGGAGTTTCCATAAATCAAGTGACTTTTGGTTAAAATTTCAAAAGGCTAATTGTTGAGACCTCTTTTGCGAAATCCACAATCAAACAATGGTGGTTGGTCAGATGGATGGAGATTGTTAAACAGAGAGATAAATGCAGTTAGACCAGTTCCTTTCAGCTTAGGTTTTTAGGTTACATAGTCATCAAACACAGCGGTATCAGTTCCTTACTGATCAAGAGGTCATGAGTTTGAATCCTAGAACACTCAAATATTAATCTCTAAGTCAACAAAGATGAGCCTACACTTGAATCGAGGTGCAAGAGGCCTTTCTCTCCCACTCAGGGTAAAAAAAAGGAACTTTCATATGTGAAAGTGTAATTAAACATATAAATATAGTTTGTTCACTTTCTATCGGCTTAAGCTTTTAAGTTGCATGGTAATCTAACACTGATGACCAATAACTTGCGTGTTAGTTTCCATGACAATATCCCATTACTTAAATACAAAAATTTATTATCTTGATGAAACATTCTTTTTTTGAATAATTTTGTTAGCAAAGGGCCAATACCCAGTTTTAGATATTTAGATTGGCCACCAAAAAATTTAGCAAACCAAAATGTTGGAGAACTCCATTCAAATGGCCCCATCATCTATATTAGGAAATTCCAAGTTTTCAATTGATCAGGCAATAAATTCCTTCGGTGGGCAACCTCAAGTGGATTATTAGGTAAATTTGTTTAAGTATTTTATGGTAAGACAATGCGGTCTGGATTGAAGGGGAGCTTGGAGCAACAGTCAAGTTGTTGCTGTGTGACTTGGAAACTGCAGATCACAGGTTTGATGCGTGAAAACAGTCTCTAGCAAAAATGCAAGGTAAGACTTCACTCTATATCCCTTGTGATCCACCTCTCCCCCGAACTCCAAACTTCATGCACCGGGCTTTTCCTTCGCAATGCAGTCTGGATTGCTTCGCTGAACACAGTTCCCATTACCACCAGTTTTGGTAGAAGTTACCAGGACTTTCTCAACAGTTTACCCAGAAAAACGAAAGCTACATTATACCTTCAATTCAGCGTCCTTTCATATGGGTTTACTCCTTTCTACGTGTAGAACAAACCGACAAGGTATTGGTGCATCTTACACCCACCCCGTGAATTAACTCTTACAGAATGATGAATGCCGAGCATCAATTGAATGGAATTATACAGAGAAGTATTATTAATGCAGTTAAAGCAGGGAAAGGCAGTTGGTCGTCCCTCCTTAATGAAAGGAAAGAAAGAAAGGGCACAAGGAGTGTCGTCACTTTGTCACCAGCTAACTTTGGATCAATTGCAGGTTCTGTTGCAGCAGCAGTGGCTTATGAGTAGGAAAAAGTGAGAAGATGGGACAAAAAAGGCAATTGGCATTTTTTTACCTTGGAAGTAGACTACTGTGTCAGCAATGGACCTTTTAAAACCTCTCATTTATGGATGGATATGTTGTCATAAGAAAAGCTCAAAAAGGAAACAAACCGAAAGAGATTAAACCAGCCAGTCGTCACCCATGTGACATTGGCTTCAGTGTTTCAGTTCATCTAGTGGGCCCAATGATATATTTGTTGTAAGTTGTGACCTACAGAAAGTCTAACACAAACTGGATCACCAAGATTCATAATATGGATTGTTGAGAACAGGTTTGTACCTTAAGGTGGGTTTCTCTTAGGGAAGTTTAGTTAGGGTTTATAGTACATAGTTTTATCTGGCATTTTTGAAAGAAGCTTGTTAAGTGTTCAATTTTGGTAAAAATATCCCTAATTTAGTATTTGATTAGAGCATCTAGACCATTAATTTTAAGATTTTACATCAAATATTTCATTTTAGTTTTAATTGGCCATCCAACCATTGAATTGTAAAATTTAGTGGTTAGATGACTATTAAAGCTAATAAACAGTTTAGATTGTGCTAATTGGGTCCTGTGCATTGCAGATTGGTCAACTCAGGCGTGGACACTCTAGATTGAATCAAGGATATCAGATGAGGATGATGAAATTTTATGGAAATAAGATGGAATTTGAAGAGTCATAGGACAAAACAAGATTAAAGACTTGCAAAGTTCTAGCAAGACTAGAATACCAGTGGACCCCACTCTTTTCCCTCTATCTCTTGTCTCTCTTATCTTCCTTCTCTCTCTCTCTCTCTCTCTCTCTCTCTCTCTCTCTTAAAACACCCTTTTTCCTTCTCCAAAAAATGGTTTTTTTTCCCTCCTAGGAGGGCTGGGCTGGTCTCTCTCTCTTTCACTCCAACCTCCTTCTCCTTCAATCCATCTCTCTAACTCCCTCTTCTTCAACCGTACCAAACCCCCTAACTCTTCTCCTCTTTTCCATCTCTCTCTCTCACGTTCTTCTTCATCTCTTCTAGCCCCTTCTCTGTCCACCTTGCTACAATACAGCCTAGCACATCTCCCACCTTCCTCCACTATCAATCAGCCCTTCTCCATTGATCTCCATCTCTCTATTATCTCTCTCACGCACCCTCTATCTTCTCTTCCTCAAGTCTCGTCCCTCTTCTCTTGGCTGGCCATTGGTGCGTGACACACCAAGAAGGCTTGGCCTTTTCTCCCTCTCCTTCTCTGCTCTCAATCCCATCTTTTCTCTAGCCCCATTCCTAGTCACCGCACAAACCTAGGATCGCAACTCCTGCATCTCCGGCATTTTTTTTCGTCAGGATAGTCGTCGCACAGTCCGGGGAAGGAAACCCAAATCGGGTTTCCACTCCCGCATTTTCCTTCATCTTTCCCCTTCCCTTTACCTAGGCCAGCATCTCCTCTTCTTCTGCGAGTCGAACGGCCCAGGGGGAGAAAACCCAGATCATCTTCTCTTCCCTCCATCCTTCTTCTTCCCCATCTTCTCCTCCGGTTCCTCTTTCTTTGCCGGCTTCCATAGTCACTGGACGGTACGGGGAAGGAAACCCAAGTCAAGTTTCCTCCCGCGTTTCCATTCCCGGGGATTTCCCACATTTTCTTCTTCTTCTCCTTCCTCTTCCCTTCTCTCCTTCTCTCCTTCCCTTCTATTTTGGTTTTCTCCCACGTTTTCCTGGTTTTTTCGTGAAAAACCAGAACCCCTGAAGAAATTACGAGTGTACCCCTGGAAAATTTCAGAAATACCAATTGGGTCCCCTGTTTAATACCAACTATGTCTCCGATTTAATTCCATCCATGTCCCCTGTTTAATACCAACTGGGTCCCTGTTTAATTCCAACTGAGTCCCCAATTTAATTCCAACTGTATCCCTGTGCTATTCTGGTTTTATCTTATCTTCATTCTGACTATTCAGGGATAGTGCAATCAGGGACAGTGCAATTAAGGACAGTGCTATTCAGGGACAGTGCAATCCAAGGACAAGCTTATCTAGGGCACCTTTTAGTTTTATTTTCTGTTGTCTTTTGAATAAATAATTGTGCAAACTGCAAAAATTGAATAAATATGAATTTTAGTTTATTCTTAGTTTATTTTTAGTATAGTCTTTGTTTTTATTTTTTTATTAATTAAATTTTATTAAAAACTCTATTATTTTAAATCAAGTCTTCGTGGGATCGACCCGTACTTGCATAAGCTACACTACAATAGCCCGTACAATTGCGGTTAAATAATCAACAAAGCTGTTCCATTGCACAAAAGCTTCTCTTCTATAACAAGACAAAAGCTATGAGAAGAGAACACCAAAATGGACAGTGAAAGGGCCAAACAACAATAGAAGCGCAAAATATCAAGAGCAAAAGCGGTTGTTTAAAACAGGCTAAATAACATGTGCACTTCGATCACGCTACCACCATTTTTATATTGCTTTCTCAAAGCAAGGAATATGGCGCTCTTTCTTCAAAAAGGGTAGTCGAAGCTCCTACATATGCAGGATACAAAAAGAAGGGGTCGACTACAAAAGCTCTATAGTACATAGCCTTATCTTACAACTTTTTACAAGTGACAATTTTCCATCCCAAACTTATGACTTCCAAGTCACACGATAATAACTCTACGGTTGCACCAAAGACTCCCCTTTAGCTCATCCTACAATAAACAGAACGCAAATAAAAATCTCGATTTCATGTGTAAATACAAGAACGTCAACGCTTTCCATCAACTGAACCTGCAAAGCAAGAAGCCTCTCCCTCCGGAAGAAAATGCAGACCAAAGAACTCTAGATTTCATACTTAAATTCACTATGAAATCATAAAATTCATTATTATCATTTTAGACGCTTATTCGAAGATAGAAATTTATCTTACAAACTCTCCGTTTCATCTGCAATGAAATCGACTTCACCATGTGTACGATTTTATCCTCAATGAGAAATGACAAAAGTTACACAAATAACACAGAATTCTCTCTCCCCGCTTTTTTCCACTCGAATTGTTTCCTAGATTGGTCACGATGTGACAACCGAAAATGGTAAGAGTTTGTTCAATCTCTTCTGCACTGTGTTCCCGATGGCACTCTTACGAAGGAGATTAAGCGGCAAGGTGGGCGACTTGAAGAATGTGCTAACTGGATCAAATGGTTGTACGAAGATTGCAAATTTGGGGTGTGCTAATCTCTCCAATAATAATTTCACTGGACAAAAAAATCCTGCATGGCTGATAAGCAACACCCACTACTGCAGTAAGTAGAGCTTCATGGTAACGTAGTAGTTTGGGATTCCGATCTAGAGGCTGGCTATGTCCCATTTGGATAAGGTCCATTGATCGGACTTGATTGGATGATGGTCATTGGATTTGGTGGTGGGAGATTGGGATTCGGCATCTGAACTGGGTCCGAAGTGAGCCGCTGCCATTGTTGTAGCAACCATCTTAAGCTGTGTCAGCTTTTATGAAATTTGGAGGTGGCGTTACAGAAGACGAGACAGGCGAGTTACCCTCTACTGACTTGCTCTCCTTTTCATTTTCATACATCAACTAATAGGCCAGCTTAGTCAAAAGACAAGTCAGACGTGCAAGTTGGACTTCTGTTAACTCAGTTAATGGCCGGGTGAATTTTGAGTATGATTGAGAATGATATTTAAGAATACGGTAAAACTGCACTGATTTAAAAGGTCAGGGTATAAATAAAAGAATCTTTAAAAATCCAGAATTTTCCCTATAATTTTTTCCTCTTCCAATTCCAGTAATTTTTTATTTTATTTTAGGACATACTAAAATAAGTCATGATAATTGCAGACGCATAAACCAGTGCCATTAAAAAGTTAACTTTGGTAATTAATGATTTTTGGTAACTACCTGAATTAACTTATCAGGTGGCACACCATAAGAGTGCCTCTCACCAGACTTCTGTTTAAGAATCCACAATTATAGGAGCTGCTAGAATTGGGTGGTAATGACAAAGGCTATAAAAAATAATAATACTAACTGCAGTAGTGGGTATTGCTTTGTCACCGACTTTAGTTTTGAGGGTTTTTTTTTTTTTGGTGAGTTGCCATTTTCTAGTTTATAACCAACCCCCTTCAATTCTAGACAAGCTTCCCTTGAGCAGTGACGCCTGAATTAAGATTACACCTCATAATAATTAATCTATCTTCTGGGACATAAGATAATCATTTTGCTGTCTTTATGAGGCATTAATTTACCCACTAAGACATCATGTATTTCTATCCAAGATCCCATCCATATAATTCTACCTTTGTCTAAATTGCAGAGTTCCATGTGATATTTCACTAGTGATTCTTTCTAGGCCTTAAGTTGTCACGTTACTTGACTCTAAATTTCATATTTGCTGACTTGAATATCCATTCACCATTCTAAAGAAAAGAAAAAAAACTTAATTACATTCACATTAGTACAATCGTCCATGAATGTATGTTTAAGCATTTACATCATTCTCATAAAATGGAACCTAAAAACTGAGATGAAATTGATAATCTCTTTTAAGTATTTATATATTATGTTAGTTCTTACATTGGAAATATATTTACTATGGGTCTATAAGATGCGGATTTTGGGTCCACCTATTCGAGGCGATACAGATGCTCTAGCCAAGATAAAAAAGATATGGTTTTGGAGTAGCCGCCCTTTTTTTTTTTAATCTATGCTATATGCTAGACTAGGCCTACGACATTTTTGACTAATTTTAAGCTTTATTTATTAATTTTGGTCAATAGTAATATCATAGTACTGCCTACCTATAGTCATCTCTTCTCTGAGTGTCCAATTAACATTTTAAGAAGTTGTCATCATGTGACCTTGAAGTCACGGGTTCAAGGCGTGGAATCAGCGTCTTACAAAAATACAAGATAAGGCTGCCTACTTTAGGCCATTGTAGCCTGCCTCTTCCCCTAACCCTTATAGGCGGGAGCTTTGTGTACGGAGGGGCTGCCCTTAACATTTTAAGAAGGCAGAATCCTTAACCAGGTGCTATAAATATACGAACACAGGAGGCCTTGTTGTCCTTCGGGCTATAAGGCCTTAGTTCCTTACTTAACTCGGCCTCTAAGAAGAAATTAAAATGTGAAAAAATTAAACGTGATGCACATCATGCAAAGGGTGTCAAAATTATTAGTTAATGTGTGGGTTAAGTTACTGGTGAGTGTTGACTAAGCACTTTGACGAAATATAATGCACATGATGCGATACCGATATTTAAATTAGAAATACATGCAAATGGTAGGCAGGCTTAGTGAATCGACAGGCACGCAGCCTTGGGCCCTTGACCAGTCCTGCCTTAAAAGAAGAAGAAAAATAACATAATAGACACCCTCTTAGAGACGAACGGTTTTGTACCTCCGTTACTAAGTGGCACTCAGCTCATAGACTGGACCCTACTAGTCTAGTAGCATGGCTGTGTCTATGTAGATGAAGTTTTTAAGATGGGATACCATAGATGCCAGTATGTTAAAAGCGAAATTAGCTACACAACGAGCTTTCACTTTTCTTACAAAGATGACGATGGAAATGTAAATAAAATCAACAAGGAAACATACATACACCATAGATGGTCATTATTGTTTATTACAAGGCGTGGAATCAGTCTTGGCATAACGATAAAAGTTGTCGTCATGTGATCTTGAGGTCACGGGTTTAAAGTGTGGAATCAGCCTCTTGCAAAATGCAAAATAAGGCTACCTACTAAGGCCCTTGTGGTCCACCCTGGATCCCGCATAGGCAGGAGCTTCATGCACCAAAACTGGCCTTTTACAAGAGGTTGTGCTTATTCCTCTTTCTTTAGCATAATTCGTATTCATGCACACTTAGGAAAACTTACATGCTCTAGAATAGAATATATGGGTAGTGAGAATAATTCCAAGTTTTGGATTAGGAAAAATTGCAATCGCCTTGCAGTTATACGTTTCAGTTGTGGTCCAATTGCACTGCTTACATGGGGTATCTACAAGAATGACAACATTGAGATGTCTGGGCTTCACCTAGGTGTATGGAGCTGCTCCACTGATGCTTAGATACCATAGTAGTGATCCGTGGTGTCTAGTTCAGAATAAAGGAAAGGAAGCAAAAGAGGTCCAAAGGTACCGTTGTAAGGTCGTTTTCTTCCAGATAGCAAAGGTTCCTTTCTTATTAATTACTAGTTGGGCATATGAGAGAATTTTAGCTAAGTTCTTTACCTAGATTTTTCAACTTATCTCTCAGTTTTTCAATGCCTCATATAAGAAGAGCACTTCTCTTTTTATAGATGAGTGCTTTGGGGGCATTAGGGGTTGTTTTCTCCTTTTGCAGGCAGGGACAGTTGTCCCTATTGCTTCATATTGAGAAGTTCTAGCAGCTCATGGGTTCTTCCAAGTGATGTGGCATGGATCTCCCTTGATTTGTTCACATGTCATTGGCTATGTGAAAGAAAATTCCCCCTTCATGATGTCATGGGTGGGACATCATGCCTCTGATTCTGAGAAATTTGCTTTGGTGATGAAGATTTCTCACTAACTGAAGCACTAGATGCATGGTCATCGTAGGGGCCATCTATGAGATGCCAAAAACATGGCTTCTTCTGGCCCTTGTCATATAATACTATTTTTTATTTTTGTGGATAATATGAGTGCCCCAAGGTGGGGCAGCTGCACCGTCATGCCCCTGTGTTAGTGTTCTAGCTGCATTACTAACTTCTGACTTTGGTGCATAAATTATGAGATGAGTTTGCGTATTCTTTGATATTTTCCTAGAGGGCCTTATTGTGGCAAGATAGGGTGGTCTACATCCACCCTTATGCCATTTACTTCTATGATTCCTGAGAATAGTATTAGCCATTAGATGACAATTTGCTAAATTGAACACCAAACAAATTAAATGAATAGGGCTCATTAGCCAAAAAAAAAAGAAGAGGAAAAATACAGAGGGGTTCGAGTCTTCAATCCAGAAGCAAAAACTCAGATACACACAGTTAGTAAAATCTCTGGTCAATTCATATTTAAGCATTTAATTCACTTTCCTAATAGTGAATCCATAAATGATCCGAAATTGACGACCTCTATTTAAGTGTTTCCATGTCATGTCCATCCTTATACTGCACATATCCACCCTCATGCCATGTACTCTACATAATGGCCTTAACCGTTAGCTTACAAATTTGCTAAAGTGGAGGCCCAATTAGTTACATGCAAAGGGTTTGAGAACTTAAAAAAGTCAGTTAATTAAGTGGTCCATCTCACAACCGTGAGTAATATAAGTTTGAAAATCTTAGACATAGCTCAACCTTGAGGTTGAATAGTAAAAAAGAGCCTTGGCGTAATAATAGAGTTGTCGTCGTGTGACCTTGAGGTTATAAGTTCAAGACATAGAAACAGCCTCTTGCAAAATGCAAGGTAAGGCTGCGTACTATTAGACCTCGCATACTCAAAAACTTAGTGCACTGGGGTTGCCTTTTTAACTAAGGTTGAATGGTATTATTTAACATGCTATCATGATTTTAAATCCTCAGACCTCTCGTTAACCCAATCCAAATACAAAATCTCAAAAAGACCTTCCACGTGATATGTGTTACAAATATTATAAACCTATTTCCTGTCGGACTAAACTTTTAGGTTGAATGATAATCTTTTAGATGCACACTTGTTCAAATCTCCGCCAATCAAGATATAACAATCCCTCAAGGGAGTAGGAGTCACAGGAGGCGTGAAGACGAAGGCAAGCATGCGCTTGTTACAGTGGACTCAATTACAACTTTCGTTCAATGACTTTCACAGTTTTACGGGACTATGCAATTCTCACCAAGTGTTGCTCGTCTTCTTCATCCCTGGCAGACCCGTGTTAATATCCACTGTGTTGAGTCAACTTACATCACGTTTCACGATGAAACATCACTAATTCCGTATTCAATAAAACAAAATTTTAATCATATTATTTGTTCTTCGAAGACACATTCATTTGCCGTGTCTACTACACAAGAAAAGATGTAGGTTGGTGAGTTCTTGTTAAGATTCTCTAACTTAAAAAACTCAACCAGAATTCTCACATATCCATTCAAGTTGCAAACCTATGTTGACAATCAAGTACAATGCAGGATCATTGAGCCCAATAGCCCGTAAACAATCTTTAACCATCCAATCAAAAAGCATTTACCTGTTGATTGTACCCACTAACCAATTTTTTGTATTAGCTTTCATTACAGAGTCCTTCCCTTACGGAATCATGATCTCCCTGACATGTAGCATCAGTGGATCTACTTACACCAAAACACCTCCAAAATCATCCGACGTGTACCATATACTCATAAAAAACCTTGAAGTTGAACTCTTTTAAGACTGCAATCTCCTATCCATAATCTTATTTTGATGGGTAACCGGATAGTTGTGGGACCCTGATCGGAATTTTTATTAACGAATGAATAAAAGAACTGCATCCGGGTATGCTCTCTTCCTGAACAATCATCACTTACGATTACCTCGGCGAATAAACTAAACCCTCTACTCCAATCTGCAACGCCAAAGACGCACCAAATTCGTATTTTGGAGGTCTCTGTCAGTGAATCAAGCCGACTCTAATCATGATTTAGGTACGAATTTGCAGTCAAGTTGAACAAACCTTTCTTAATCTTACCTTTTTGACCTCTATAGTACAAAGATCTACCTCTTCTCCTCCATACAGCTAAAATTACGTCCATAGGTGGGGGGTGGGGATCTTTTGGTGCCAGTTTTCTCTTTATTAAATCTAAGTGCATGTGAAGGGCATAAAGGCAAAATGTGGAACTTCAGTGCAAGTGTGGAACATTAAGTAGTGTCGGTCCCCCATGTTAGCTTAGGATAATTTATCTTGGAATAAAGAATTTGAAGCCCACAAACCGATTGACGCAAATATTCAGAGAATATATGGTCGTTTAACCAAGTGAGAATCATGCCCGTCCATTTCCGTCTGCGTAAAGTGATAATCTGATTGCGTTGCATCTTAGCCATTTTGAGGAAAAAAAGTCGTGGTCAAGCCACTAAGCTAGGAAACGAAAGGCTTTGGGTCAAAGCTTCTATGGGAGGAACGCGTGCATGTTACATGACACACGGCGTGGCCTAATGATGACGCCTGTGGCTTCCATCTCGCACCAAACTCGAACCCTACATTTCATGCCCGTGTGTGACCTTTAGCCACTAGAGTGTGCGTAGGATGTTGGTGATGATGCCTACAGTGTTTGTGGGTTGCACGTTACTGATTTCAAGGGGATAAATAAGAAAGGTTGGGAGCAATTTACACTGCAAAGTGGAAAGCAAGCTGTTTTTCAATGTAAAAATAACTTGTTTGTATAACATGTACCTCAGTGCATGATCCGACCTACCTACCTGTTTGATATATATAAATCATTCATGTTATGGTCGTCGTTGTGTGACCTTCAAGTCATGGGTTCGAGGTGTAAAAATAGCCTCTTATAAAATGATAAGTAAAGCTATGCACTATTAACTCTTGCGGTCCTTCCCTTCTCCGAACCTCACATATGCAAGAGCTTCGTGCATTGAGGTTGCCTTTTTTTCATCTTATGATCCTCTGGTCACTTGTTAGACAGCCAATGGCGATCTAACATTACCATTCTGGAGAGTAAAATGGACGGTTAATAGCAAATAAAAAGTTATAGTGCTACAATGTAGACCAATAATTTTCCTGACAAGTGCGGAAAAGCTTGGCAATATTAGGAAAAGAAAAATTCGCAGCAAGGGACTGTTTTCCCATTGCCGTTTGAAGGCGTAGTTGCACAAAATCCTTTACCTTAGCCATAGCTTTCACCTGGGTTTTGTAAGGCTTGGAACTACAGTTCTAAAGTTCAGATTGGGGAATAAATCAGAAATTTTCAGGAAATAAAGCATAATTACGATGTGACCTTACTTTTTAACCTTGCCTTTTGAATATATTTATTAATAATATTAGAATTGAACAGATTATTCATAAACTTCGTTTTCTTATTCTATAAATTTTTATCTAATTAGATAAATTTTCATCAAATTTAGAGAATGTTGGAAGTATTGAGTTATTCAAAAATAAACCGGGAGATCGAATTTTATTACGATGGTTGTATAGAAAATGTCATCTTGGCCGAGGGTTGCCGAAGTTTATCCGATAACCTGTATGGAATAATCTGTCATAATCCAACTAAGCCAGATTATTTAAGCCTGGCCGATTGGCCCCAAGTGGCACATTATGATTATCTGATGCCAGATATTTGTGCCCTAAATTAATGGAGCGTGTAAATTGGCTACTTATTCATATTCCTATTTCTGATTTTCAGATGATAATGCATGGGGAGCCATCATTAACGCATGCCAAGATTGTAAGGAGAGGGTGATCATACGATATCTTTGAACCGATTATGCTAACAATGATTCACACCATTTGCCATTCATAACTCCCTAATGGAGTAAGTACATCTGGGTCCCGCCCAGCCGATGGCATGAAATCCTACATCACTTGATTAGAGGTGGGCCACGTGGGTGCACTTGAATCTACTGGATCCTGCATCATGACAGCTCAATCTCAATCTCAATCTCAATCTCAATCTCGGGAGGAAACTGTATTTTGTTGATAGCCATATTAGACTAAGTTGACGGAGTTACTTGAAAGTGAAGGAAGAAGAAGAACCAGACCGGGTTCACGTCTCCATTCTGCAAGTCTCCATCAAAAAGGGGAGGAGGCACATCGGGAATGGTCTCTTTTGGAGCCCACTCTATTGCCTGGAAAGCAAATCCTCAAAACGGGCAGAATCCGAAATCCCGTGATTGGTTAAAGATCTGATAACCATTATCCCAGAACCCCATTAAATTATTACATTCTCGTCGCGGCTGTTATTGTCTCTCTTCTGTTTTTGGGTCTTATTATAGTACATCCACATTGAAAAAGCACAAGGAAAAGTTGGGAGGAAGACGAATAACATGGAAACACCGTGAATAACCGACCGCAGGGTGACAGCATACTGACGGATGGAATAACTTTATCCTTGTTTTTAGCCAATGGTGGATGAATTCGCTGGAAGAGGGTGGACAAATTCCGGGATACTTTGATATTGGCAACCTATCAATGCTGGAGATAACTTCTGCCACAGTGTATGACAGTATTCAGCAGCGTTGTACTCACAGATCACGCGCTAGTCGAGTCGACCGAGGAACATAGACTTTTAACGAGCGAGGAACGTAGACCTAAAACTTTAGGCCGAAAAGAAGTGGGCAAACGATATTGAAAAATGCTAAACTGACCGCACTGGCGACCACATTTTATGGGCTTAAAATAGGTAAAAAGTCATATGATTTAGATGAGTCTAACATCTAAAAGCATTGAAATATTGTGCTTGAGAATGAACGGTTTAAAAACTTGAACGGTTTATAGAGACTTGAATAACGCAAACTACTTGCTTTTTCTGATGAACTTTTGCTTGTGGTGACCCAAAGAGTTCGTCCCATTTCTGCCACATTGGATGTTTAGTAGGCTAATGATCCAAAGACAGAGCAGTAGCACACTGCAGTTTGTTTTCAGACACGGACAATCAGAAACTTAGTGTAACCAAGGGTGCACATTAAAACAATGGCAAGTTGCGCTACGGCAACCTACTTTGTTTGATGGGCACTGCCCACATGGTTGATTCATCTCATCTCTCACGTTAGGAATCCAGTAACCACAAATCATGACAGGTGCACAAATCTAGCATGGGAACAAGGTAGGTGTTTTTTTTTTTTTTTTTGTGAGAAAGGGACAGCCATAACATTGTAGCAGAACTCATCGACTTTGAAAATTTCAGCTTTTTGCTTCATGGACTTACCAAGTTAATGAAAAGTGATTTCCTTGGCTGGTTGGTATTTGTCTACGTGAGGAATGCTAAATAGGTGCTGGATATAAGAGTATTTGGGTACTACATTTTTTGGAATTGTTTTTGCATGATACAACTTATTTATGTGATTGCTCTAGCTATGGACGTGTTATAGATAAAAACATTATTAACAAAGCGGATTAGAAGATTCTAGAATCTAAAAATTGTAATTGAAAAGAGTAGACTAGATTATCCAATCAACATATTGCTTGATCCAAATAGGAATCCGGAGCTGAAACAGCTACAGGAATAAGCCAGATCATGCAAAGATATCTCAAGCAAAATAGTACTCAAATACTTATAACATGGAGCATCTTTTTTCCATTCCTCTTGTCTCTCGCCGGTGTAAGATGGAAATAAAGCACATTCTTTGAAAGCTAGAATTGGGCTTAATTTCTAGTACTGGAATACAAAGTTCGAGTAACGAGGGGTGTGTGCCTACCTCTCAAAAAATATGTATATATATACGAATCATGAGACGAACGGTTTCTATCAAAGTGAGCTGGGAACCTACGGGCGAAAATGGGATGGCATGCGACAACTTACCATGTGACTTTGTCCCCCCTGCAGCAAATCCTCTTCCTTTTGCAAACTACTGCAAGTGGAACTGGAACGACTTGTTAAATGACCAAATCATTGAGATACTGGGCCTTTCGATGGCTAGAAACAGCACACTTCTTGCTTCTGTGGTATACTACCAAACTTCTCCCACGTTATGTGATTCTAATCTTTTGACTTGTGGAGTCTATATGATAGATGTAGAAAGCATTTTAGTTTTCCAACCGTTCATTTAAAGCCACAAATTAGAGGCTAACAATTGTTGGATAGGGTCGAACGTCGATGCACAGCTCGCCTGTAAAATTGACCTAAAGTGGTTTGCATCATTGAGAAGGTGATATACTTGTGCTTCCTTTATCCCTATTCTCCCTTAACCAAATATGGGCTTACTTGCAGTCCTGAAAATTCCATTAGTAGCTTAGTGGAAAAGCGTGTTACAAAGCCTATTATTGATACTATCAACCTAACATGATGCAAAAATGCTTATCTTTTGAAGATAACCGCTAAGTCACTGGTCTTACCATCCCATCTTGAAAATCCCACTTACTTGGGACACACTCAATCAGCCTAATGAACCTACCATATTCGAACTCTGCTAGTGTGACTATTGTACACTAGTTGGATTAAGAGTAGGGTTGTCAACTGGTTAGGATAGTCAGTAGATTTGGTTAATACACTATGACTTATTGTAATCTGTCAGATAAAATCTAATCATTGTTCTTATGTTCTGATTTTTATTTGGGACAAAAATAATCAAGCACCATAAAAACGTAGTATGATCTAAAATCCAATTTAAATATAATCAATCATTGTACACTTTATAAATATTGGAGTTGGGTTAATTTTGAAATATTATTTTTTAGTCAATTCAATGTACTTTAGATGACAACCCAAATCCTGTTTCTAACGAAAGTTTGGATTAAGTGAGGTAAGATATCGCTGGTTCCCATGTAGACTCATCCAACATAAGTCGTCGTTGGGCCATCCACTAAAATTGCATCAATAATCAAATTTGGGTCAAGGTAAGATATGATTAGTTTCCATAAACATTCATTTAGCATGAACTGAAAGTGGAACATGCATCCACCCATCAAATTGCATCAGACAAGCAATTTCTAAGTTCCTATTCTACTCGGTTCCTCCATAGTTCATCTCAGTGAAAAAGAAAAAGACTAATTCTCCATGGTATTTCCTTTGCCTAGGAGCAATCTCAAACCTTTGGTCACCCATCAACCGGCTCCTTCTTGCCCCAGTATGATAGGAAGCGACCTTATGGGCATCAACAGTGACTTTCTTACCTTGGGGTGTCCAATCCACTGACTCTAGCTGCTCATTGATCTTTCTCAAGGCTTTTTGCGATAGGATTAGAAACTATGGATTAAGTTATTACGGAATGTGAAAAATGTTCTTGTTCTTTGCGGCTTGAAAACATAGATAAAATTATTTAACAACAAATAGCCTTAGCGTGGAGGTTTTTTCGGGTATGTTTGCATAATTTTCTCTATGCATTAAAGCAGCAAATAATAGAGAGAGAGAGAGAGCAATTATAACAAGACGGAGTGGGGAGTCCATTTATGTTTCCCGAAGTGCACAATTAGTGGCCGCGTACACACACCGTAATTAATTACGGACAGAAAGAGCGCGCGTTGCTCCGCGAATGAGCGAGTTGAAACGACGTCCGAAACGCATGCCCTTTGCCTCCCTCTTTTCATCATTGGCATCCACGGCCCGCACTTTTCTCGGCGACGTCTCATCGCCTTCTGTACTTCCGTTCTCATCCGCCGCCATGGGGCCATCCTTTTCCTCTGCAACGTGTCATATGACTCGGACTTGTCACAGATCAGCCCTATACAAGGCTGGAGCCAATCACAGTGTAAGTTTTCGGTAGTGGAAGTAACGCCTTATGCGTTACGGTGGTAGTGGCACCCAGTCGGTGAATTGCCAGACTCAGATTCATGCAAGCGAGAGTTTCTACTACTGGGTGCCGTGTCACGGCAAATGGACCAAAATTAGTGGCGGGGAAGAGTACAACTGGGGCCATTGTTCCAAAGATCGAAAGCATTAACGTGGTAGAGTTTATTATGGATAGACTTATAAAAATTCTTCACCGTTAAGTGACTCGAAGAGCCTTGACAATGGCTCCTAAGCGTTTCATTTACATAATTGAGTTTTGATTCCGTAAACCCTTTGCGTCAAAGTTTAAAATCAGACAAAAAATGCTCGGACTGAGCTTCTAATGGTGCCGGCTACTATAAACAGTGACCCCCCACCAAATGAGAACTCTGTCCATGTGTTTGTGACCTTATTAAATTTTGTTCCTTTAAACCGTCCAAGTTGCTGGGGTATTAAATGTTCATTTATGTTGCCTGAATGATTCGTGTGACTCCAATTCTTAAAACGAATTCCCTCTTTCACACACTCTGTTTTGTGCTTAGCCATGAATCTAAGAGTTCCATGGGTTCTCTATTCTCTCATAGGATTTTTTTATAGAAAGAGAATCTCATTATTGGACCCGCCAACATTATGTGAACATAATGCCACCAATGATCTGCATAATACCATCACAAATTGTCGTTTGCCCCGGAGAATCGCTCTGGCTTAATTGACCTAACCACCTTTTGATTATTTTGAAAATGGCCAAACTAAGGAAAACGATAGTAACAAATCACACTAAGCACACAAAACTCACGTGAACAAATAGCTTCAGAGTCTTCGGACCATCCAAACCATGTACACCCTGTGCTACGGTTGGCTCCCAACAAATAAATTGACCCACCATGGAATCTCATATGGAAAGTGGAAACCCCAGGACGAAACAGAACGCCGAAGAAGGCACTGTGAGTAGTAATTGTTACTTAGCGTGAGGGTCAACTCTCCTTAGTCTACTCATCCAGCTATCTGTATTCCATATTTGGGGCTAATCTTTTATGCCATTGACAGTGCTAATAATACAGGTGGGCCCAAGATGGTTTGTTAATCCAAACCATTCACCTGTGGGTGGCAAATGACCCACCACAGGGTCATCTTCCATCGCCAAACTTGTACCGCCGAGGTGGTTTCTGATCAGACCATCCATCTTCCCGGCCTAATCTCAGACATACAACTTATACCAAAATCTTAGTCGGATTTGGTCAAGATTTTACATACTTTATTTCTTTAGCTTAGATCATACTCAGATGAACGGATCAGATTAACTAAGTGGGTCTCAGAGTTAATTTCAGCGCCTGCACTGATCTACAGGTTCAGAATGGATTATGAAGATAGTTTGATCGGAACCGCAAAAATTCTGCCAAATTTAGTGGCCGTTCACTACCCGAGTCAGAATCTGTGGTCCGTTATCTCCTCCAGAACCGTCTCCACCTTTATAATCCCCACCCCCTCCATCACCTCTCTTACTCTAAAACCTATCTTCTCTAACTGTCACCGAGAGAGAGAGAGAGAGAGATGGAGAGCAACGGCTCCTTCTCCAGCTTCTGGGCCTATGCTCGGGCCCTCTCCGACACCCGCAAACGTTTGGCCCGCCGAGCCGGCTCAGTTTCAACCACTTGCGAAGAAATGAGCCGGGTTCGGGCCCGCTCCGGGTCCGACATGGACAGAAGCTTGCGGTGGTTCGACCTCGTCGGACTGGGACTCGGAGGCATGGTGGGGGCTGGTGTGTTTGTCACTACAGGCCATGCGGCTAAGACCAAAGCGGGCCCAGCCATCGTATTATCGTACGCCGTTGCCGGAATTTGCGCACTTCTTTCTGCTCTCTGTTACACTGAATTCGCCGTCGACATGCCCGTTGCCGGTGGCGCTTTTAGCTACCTCCGAGTAACCTTCGGTGGGCATTTCTTTGTATTTTTCGGTTGCTTTCTCTGGTTCTGTAACTGTTTTTGTGTTTTTTCGAATTTCTAAATTGTTTGTATCTTTTCTTCTGTCTTTTACAGGTGAATTTGCGGCTTTCCTAACGGGAGCAAATCTCGTGATGGAGTACGTATTTTCTAACGCAGCGGTTGCTAGAACTTTTACGGCATATTTGGGCACGGCTATTGGAGTTTCTACAAGTGAGAGGTGGAGAATTACAGTTTCAGGACTTCCTGATGGTTTCAACCAGATAGATTTTCTGGCGGTTGCTGTCGTTTTGATCATTTCTCTCATTATCTGTTACAGGTATCCAGAGTTTTTCCAGTTCATATGTCCAAAAAGTGTGAATTTTCTCTTTTCTGGAGCTTTGAACTCGTTATCTCATCTTGGTATCTCAAAATATTTGAATTTTCTCTGTTTCTGAAGTTTGGAACTCGTTTTCTCATCTAGTATCTCTAAGAATTTGAATTCTCTCTCTGTTTCTTAAGTTGTGAACTCGTTTCTCTTCTGGATATCTCCAAAAAGTTGAACTTTCTGTTGGTTTTTAAAGTTTTGAACTCGTTTTCCCTTCTGGAATCCCCAAAAGTCCATATTTGCTCTCTGTTTTGAAGATTTTGCTATTTTTTTCCATCTGGGTATGAATTTTTTAGCTCCATTTCTTACTTTCTTTGCTCTGTTTTTGCAGTACAAAGGAGAGTTCAGTAGTGAACATAGTTCTGACGTCGATCCATGTTGCGTTTATCCTGTTTATAATACTGGTGGGGTTCTGGAGAGGAGATTGGAAGAACTTCACCCAGCCAGCGGATCAGAAAAATCCAGATGGATTCTTCCCATACGGTGCTACAGGTGTTTTCAATGGTGCAGCAATGGTTTATCTGAGTTATATTGGGTACGATGCAGTGTCAACAATGGCGGAAGAGGTTAGAAATCCGAAGAAGGACATTCCAATAGGCGTATCGGGTTCAGTGGTGCTCGTGACAATTCTCTACTGTTTAATGGCCGCATCGATGTCGAAGCTCGTTCCTTACGATGCGGTAAGAATATAAAAAAAATGGAAAAGAAAAAATATGGGTTTTTTTGGGGAGATATCTTTTGAGTTTTTTTTTTGTCTGCCATTGACGGGTTCCTTTCGTGTTCTGTTCACTGGTTTATCGTGCTCCTTGATTCTACTGATGGGCCCCTGAATCTCCTTTTCTCTCTTTCTTTGTGTTTTTCCTTCTTTCTTTTTATGGGATTAATTTTTTGGAATAAAATAATCAACAAATTCTTTGATTAACGATAATCAGTTTCTGTGGCCAATTCTCTCTCTCTCTCTCTCTCTCTCTTCACATAGGGTACCGGTAAACGATGTAAATTTTTTAAGAGGGCATTTTAGTAATTTCAGATCTTTATTGCTTCCGTGGTCTGTGGACACTAGAGTATCGATGATCTTCCGTTCTGGTTGTCTGTGTACATTGCCTTCAAGCGGGTTTTGGTAATTTTAGTGTCCAAGTGCATGGCCTTCAAGGGTGTTTTGGTAATTTTAAAGGGCCGCATCGTTTGCCTATGCTGATGGTCTGAATAAACGGTGTCTCTTCTACTAAAAATAAAAAAAAGTGCATACGGTGTCTAATTAATTTCTTTTCTCAGTGGCTTCTCTTAACCCAATCCAAAATGAGAGTAGGTTTAACTGAGGGTGTTTACGTAATTTTGAAAAAAACTTCCCCTTTTGTAGTTGTCCAAATAAATGGCCTTTAATTACCTTCAACGGATCTTTGATCTTCTGGCATGTTGCGTCTTAATCTATTAGAATGGAGATTATGAGAAATGATGGGGTTATTTTGGTACTTTCGATAATAGTTAGCCCTGTTTTTTCTGCCTGTTATGTCGTCCAGTGGTCTACCGAGCGAGGCTATTTTGGTAATTTTGACTATCTACGTACTGATGGGTATTTTGGTAATTTCCAAATTATTGGCTTTACTTTGTTGTCAATTAATTCTATTTTTTTTTGTTTATTTATTTATTTTTGGTAAATGGTGGTACAGATAGATGAGGAGGCACCCCTTGCTGCTGCCTTTAGAGGGATGGAGGGTTGGGGTTGGGCCTCCAATGTGGTGGGAGCGGGTGCTGGTTTTGGGATCTTGACGTCTCTATTGGTGTCGATGCTGGGCCAGGCTCGCTATCTCTGTGTCATCGGACGGTCCAATGTGGTTCCTGCCTGGTGCGCTAAAGTCCACCCTAAGACGGCCACGCCAGTCAACGCGTCCGCTTTCCTTGGTACGTTTCTAATGCTGAAATTGACTTTATGATTTTAGCCGTACACTTGGTAGGACGATTTGATGATCATCGGTCCTTTTGTTTGTGTACTCCACCAAATGGCGTTCTGTTGTCAACAGATAACCGTAGCCAAATGATCTTGTAAGGGGAGGGTCCACCAGGGCTGGATGAAGAAAGCTTCTCTTGAGAGGATAAATATCCGGGTCCGTTCATATCGGATCAGATTTAATCCGCTTATACGGTTCGTCGGCACTGGAAAGAGTGCTAGTAGGTCCACGAAATCCTCGTGTCCGAATGGTCTGGATCAACCATAAAGCTGCCGCCAGTTGACTTCTTTGTAGACCGTTGATCCTCCTGCTTGGCTCTTAGAAGTCAAAAATTCAATCTTTTAGCATAAATTGCATGTAAATCAAGTCAAGAACTTCCGACAAACGGCTCAATTGGATTGCTAAGATCATCAAGTGGAGAAGATCATTGGGGAGTGTGACAGAGAATATGAACGAGTGAGATCAGGACATGTGGGGTCCACTTATTCTTAATCACCGGGTTCTCATTTCTCTTATTTTCTCTCTTGTTTCAGGATTATGCACTGCAGCCATAGCTCTCTTCACCGATCTCAAAGTCCTTCTCGATCTGGTATCAATCGGCACCCTCTTCGTCTTCTACATGGTAGCCAACGCTGTTATCTACCGTCGATACGTCACCATCGAAACGGCAAACCCCTGGCCTACATCCACATTCCTCTTCTCATTCACCATCATCTCCCTCATCTTCACTCTCCTACGGCATTTTGCTCCTCCTGGCAAGCCAAAGGCCTTCATGCTTGGAGCTTGCATTCTGGCAGCAGTTTCACTAGTCCAAACCTTCCATTTCTTGGTGCCACAAGCTCGAAAACCCGAGTTCTGGGGTGTCCCACTTATGCCGTGGATACCCACCATATCGATCTTCCTCAACGTGTTCCTGCTGGGCTCACTCGATCGACCTTCTTACGTCCGATTCAGCTACTTCTCTGCTATCGCTCTTCTTGTTTATGTTCTTTACAGTGTTCATGCTAGCTTCGATGCTGAAGAGGAAGGCCGCCTTCTCCAGAAAAATGTTCATAGCAACCATCCTGGAGAAGCTGATGATGGTAATCTAAAGGTGTAAAAGTTTTTGGTTTTTGGTTCCTTTTCTTTTTCTTTTTTTTTTGATGGATTATTAGAAGGGGGAGAAGGTGAAAATTTTACATACTTGTACATGGTTTTGGATTAGTAGGTTTGGTTAAGCACCTTAATTGGGTGCTAATCCATCAACTGTAGAATTTCAGATGCTGATAGAAGTTGGTAAAGAAAAAAAATGAAATAAAAGTTCGTTACGTTGCCGATATTTTTAGTGCAGATTACGTGGTATGGAAAAGGTGTTGATGTCGACACTGTCAAGTAGGTGACAATATATGTCGTGGAGAAGTTAAAGCAAGTCACGAAAGAGAACAAGACGAAGGAAATACCTAAATCTGTTGCCAAATCCAACTTCTTGTATATGGACATAACTTACGCATTTTTATTGGCACATTCCCCTTCCAAATTGCTTGACGTGTAAAGGTAAATATTTTTCTAAACATCTACTGATCCTGCAATTGTCATCAATGGCAAGAGTGCGTATAAAGATGGATCCCTATTTGAGTTTGGGGTAAGAAATACAAGTACTTCGGTGTCTGGGAGCGAACATGGACTAGCAACCGTTTGGCTGTGGAAGAGTGCACCTTACTGACACAGTCGGTGCTGGTTGCTTGTTATTGCAGTTTGTTCTCAATTGTTTTTTTTAGGCATATTGGATGCTATAAGTCGTACTTGCCAATCTTCCGATAAGAGCATTAAACTTGTACGCTATAGTTTATACGAACAGCAACCGTAAGTTAGCCTTTCTTTCCTGTGGACGTCCGTGAATATTTGCTCCTGTTAAACCTGTACATTAGTTTGTATGAACAGCAACCATAAGTATCGAGCAATGCTAAACTGATTGCCACAAAGCACGCCAATTTGACCGCAAAGGATAAGACCCATAATCCAACTTGTTCATCAATAGCTTTGGTATGAATGTTGAGTAGTTAAAAAGGCATGTGAATTTGATGATTCTAGTATATAAATCACAGAAAATAGACAGGTTAGAGACTTAGTAGAAGCAAGGGTCTAGCTTAACTCTCCAAAACACAGTTTTATGACACCAGAACCATCCAATTATAGAGATGTTGCATTCAGGAGACAACCATAGCCCTGATCAATTAGATGAATGGGTCGGATCATTCAAAGGAAGGACCTATAATGGGGAAGTGATTTGTGGCTAATCAAAACGTCTTATAACATGATTTATTTAGCATTCCTTACATTATGTTTTCCTTGGGACATCTTCTAATGTGTCATAGGAGCAAAGATTTGATCATTTCTTTGAAGTTTTAATCCTCTGATAAGCTCATTAAACTTGTACACAAAGTTGATGAGTTTAGCAATCATAATCTAGCTACCTTATCTTTTCCGTGTACATCCATGCATGAAGATATGTAGGAGCAAGACAGTATGGATTTTCCCTCGCATATATCCTTTGTTTATTTCTATCTCTTTCTTGGCTACAGAAGGAGGCGGCCTTATTTCTCTGTCTCTCTTCTTGTCTGGCGTAAGTTTTGCCAAGGAACCAGCCAAATAAGCTGAAAACAACAACTCTTACTCGATCAAGATGGTCCCAACAAAATATCGGCTGTGTGGATTCTTCTTGTCCAATATGACTCGTTACAGATGTTTTTGAGAGCCATATGATCTTGTTTATGGAGTACGTTGGATTATTCTTATGAAACTACATGAGATAATCCGGCACATAAATGAAAGAAAAAACTTATGGTCATATAATGAATTGAGTGAAGAAAAAAAACCCTCTTATCATCCATTTTATGACCACAAAAAGCCCATACATGAAAAACTTAGAAATGTTCAATAGATTTGCATTTTGATATCAGGGACATTTTATTGAAGCAAAATCATATGATTGCTTTGGATTAACGAGATAAACACTATTTTTCTTCAATACACATCAATACAGAAGAAATTGTAGAGAGAGATGCCCCAACTACTACCATTGGTCCCACCAAATCGAGATACTCTAAAATCCATGGCCCAAGAGACGTGCTAAAGATGCTTAATATTTGCTAACGACAGAGATGGCACAAACAGCTGCAAAATTTCGTTACCAAACGGTTTGTCACGTTCTTCTGACTAATTTCCACGAACCCATGCAATCTTGCTCTCACTTTATTCATCCCAATTCTTGGGTGGATGTATCTACAATCTGTTTGTCCATATCTGATTTTGGAGGCCACATCAGTAGTAGCACCATCAGCTAGCTTTTGTATAAAGACTAGTAGATAATAAAATGCCCATTCCCCACACAACTTCGACTTGCCAACGCATCTTTTTCACAAGTTAACAATGGAAATGGATATCCAAAGGCAAACGATAAGCCTACTTGTGACATATGGTCTAAATGACCTTTTGGCCTTTGAAAGTGAGATGGAGAGGGAGAGAACATATGGGTAGTGACCCTATCAAAATGGACGAAAACAAAATTCTGATACTACCAGGTTTTATCTTTGGGTCCAGTAGGGGGCTTTGCCTTGGATGGGCTGTAACTGGAGATTCGATCCAATTCGATTCGATGCCCCACCATCGAAACCTTTACACATTGGTCAGGAGGGGCATACAAGTGGGCCTAGTCTTTGAATCTGGCATATACTTCATGAGCCCTATCGAATTGTTCGTAGCTGGCAAATCATTTTCTTGGAAATGGAATTTCAGATGACATTGGAACAAAGGACTAGAATCATATGTATATAGTGCATTGTATGTCTTATAATAGGTCCTATTCTTCTACCTTTTTTAGAGTAGATAACTATTTATACCTATTACCTTGACATAGAAAAAAAGAGTTCGACCTAATCCTTTATTTATGTTCTAGTTGATCATGATTCGATATTAGAAGTATATTAATTGTTCTCTAATAATCAAATACTTTCTTCGGACAAGACTATATTGAATTTGATTACGACGCGTAGATAATCAGTTGATGAAGGGGAGGACCCATATAGTGATAAGTCAGACCGAAAGTTGCACTTGGAGGTCACGGGGCCTTAGCTGAGATTTGTTTAACAACGCCACCTCCCTTCGTCGACAAAGGAAAAAGGAGGATGCAAGTTGATGGTCATGCAATTCCTCTCGTGCGCGAGTTTCTTGTCACCGTCAAATCTCTAAAGACAGGTAATCCCAAACACTTTCGGAATCGAAGAAAGTTGAGTACATTTGGGCCCTTGGATCACAAACTTTTAGCATATTTTCGGTGATGGGACATCTACATCGTTGTCCCATAAGCAACTAAAGCAAAAAGGTTCAATGCAGACCCACTCAGTGATTATCCTCCCCCATTGTCTGGCCTTGCATGCTTTGGATTAGTCAATGATAATGCTAGATTCTGCGTTTCTTAGTTGGCTTGGTTTTTGTAGTTTGTGTATTTTTTAATTTTTTTTCAGGAGACAATAAAAAGACCGTAAGTCACAATCGTCTTTCGGAAAGGGCAAAAGAAAGAAAAAAGAAAGAAAAAATCACTATTAGACAGGAAAAGCAAGTCACATGAGGTTGTTTTTCAAAAGAGACTAGAGAAGTGCCTGTAAGGGAAGAAATGAGATTTGATAGTCTTTTTCTAAAAAGTAACTGCAGAAACCAACAAAACACCCTCCTTCAATTTATTATAGAATTTTACGATTAATCTATATTTTAAACAATTGTCGTGTCATCGTCATTGCTATTATTATTATTATAAGCAATAGTAATTTCTGCTATTTCACGGAGATGAAAGAAACATGTGACATCTGATTGGTTGAAAAAAAGTAGAAAACAAATAAAAGTTAAGTTTTGATAGATAAAAACTTTTTTTTCCAGCAAATCAAATATCACCTATGTCTCTTTACGGCTGTAGCTTCTTGCTGAAATTATTGTTCCCCTATTATTATTAAATTTTAAACAAGCATTTCGATCAGCACCTCAAACTTGTAAGTTACTAGGTATCATGGAAGTGGGCCTTTTTACACCACTGCGCTAGAAGGAGTTTGCTCGTGAATCTTACAATTAGGGCAAAAACTCATAAACAGAGATCCTAAGCATCGAAAATGTTGCAAATGTGCTTGTAAATTGATACTATTGTGGGCTTTTGGACCTTCACCTCGGTTGGATATGCTGACTCTTCTTGGTAAATATGGGCCCATTGTGGTCCAGCAGATCATGGGCCATGGTGGTTAGAAACATATTGAAATGCATAATGGTGCGAAAGAAAGAGAACTAGATATGTCCGACTAGGCTCACCATCGATGTTGGCAGATTATGTGTTAATCCTAAAGAAACCTGCTCCATTTGATCAATCCATAGTACTGCTCCATATTGGCCCATACCTAGCTCCAAAAATGGTTACTGGCCCATGCCTTGTTCCAAAATTGGGCCGAAATCCTCATTTTCTCAAGTTCACATGTAATTGTAAATGGACTTCTTGGGAACCTTCCAGAAGATCAAGTTTGTACAACGCAAGGCCCCCCCAAATGGGTGTTTGACCACCGGTTCAGTAATCTGCTTTGATTGACTGCGACTACATCTCTAGATGGTAATCGCTCAATCACAGCATTGATTGCCACTCCCAAATTCCAGAGAAATCAAGATCACAAAACGAACTTTCGGTTATCTTTTCACAAAACACCGCGTTCCTGCCCAGTTCTCAGTCAGCCCAGACCTTAGGCAGCAAGTGCCTAACCATTATACAAACACTCTCTCACCTCCTCGTTGATATCACCAATAGTGATATTTATATCACAAGGACACGGCGCACACAAAAAATGAACGACCTATATAATAAGCGAAGAATTACAAAGCAAATTACTCAGAAACTCTTTTAAATCTGATCTCCGGTTTAAAAAAAGAAGTAAGAACTCAAACTTGCGATCAAGAGTGTTTCAAAGAAAAGACCTTGTTGTCTACCGCTACCTAATGGCGATGTACTAGCCTCTATTGACTAGGTCAATTCTATTTTCAGTCTTAAAACATGGACAAAATTATTTCTACTAGACAACCAAATGTATTAGGACTAATTTATCTAGCAAACTAGCGAGGCCACGGGCAATGGCCCCTGGGAACAACCTAATCCTGACTTCTACAAGTGCCCTGGTAGGTATCGATACGTTGGCGCTAGCTCTACCAGCCTCGTCCAAACGTCCAATGTCCGCCTGGCAAGTCACTTTTGTCTACGTTTGGGCCATGGTTGTCAATTCCGTTTCCTTTCGGTTGGAGTTACTGGAACATCTTGTTCTGGAGTGAAAAATGGAACGGAACTAACCTTCAAAGATTTCGGTCAAATTCCAGTAAAATCTGTTCCGGTCCATTTCATCCTTAATATTCCAGTCATTCTAATCAGGAAATATGGTAAAATTCTGGCCTTTTCCTATTATTTTCAAAAGAGAAAGGATAATTCTCACCCCTTGTATTTGCCTTACTCCTGCCACTTAATGGTTTTAGTGCATGTTAAGAAACTGAAATGAGAACTGTAAATGCCCAAAAGAAAAAAAACATTAGGAGGCTGGAGTAAGACAAATAGAAGAAGTGGGACTGCCATTTTCTTCTTCTAAATTTCAAGAATTCTTAAAAAATGACTAAAATTTGTTTCAAAATTGACAAAATTTCAGATTGTTCCTATTTAGTCTCCAAAATGGAAGAGCACCAAAATGAAATTGACAAATTATGATTCATATAGTTTTTTGTTTTGCAAATAAAGAATTACAAAGCAATCTACTTATTGTTATGCGTAGCGATTAAGATCAAACTCATAGAAACACAATCACACACACAGAGAAACACAAAATTTTATGTGGTTCAACTATGTGTATAGCCTGTCCACAAGAAGAGGAGGGGGAACAAATTCACTATGAGAGAGAGAGAGAGAGAGAGTGTGTGGGTGTGTGTGTTTCCAGCCCATTCTACTTGATGCCTTTTGGCTCTGCCTCTAGTCCTATTTATAGAGGCCAGAGGTGGTCTACAAATTTCCTAGTAGATTCCTAGTAGGTTTCTAATTATGTTTTCCTTTTCATTCTCTGATTAAGATTCCTAATCAGATTGGGATTACATTTAACTGACTTACCTTATCTTGCAAGGTTCTTTGAGCATGATAATGGGGATGGACGTTATCAATTCTCCTCATTCATCCCCATGCCATACTCTACTAGTCTGAACTCATGCCTACTATGTTTTTACATAGCAACAGCTTCTCATATATTACTACCTTTGTCAACATATCTGCAGGGTTCTCATTAGTGTGAATCTTTTCTAGCTTTAGCATCTGTTCTTCTGTCACATCTCGTATCCAATGATACCGTATGTTAATGTGCTTGGTGTGCACTTGATACATTGAGTTCTTGCTCAGATCTAGAGCACTCTGGCTATCACAATGTATGTTGTATTCTTCTTGTGTGATACCAAGCTCCTGAAGAAACTGCTTTATCCACAATATTTCCTTGCCTACTTCAGCTATGGTAATATATTCAGCTTTTGTTATTGATAGAGCTACGAACTTCTGCAACTTGGACTGCCATGATACAGCTCCCCCTGCAAAAGTAAAAATAAATCATGATCTTGACTTTCTTCTATTAAGATCTCTAGCCATATCAGCATTTGTGTAACCTTCTAGGAGTGTATCTGTACTTCCAAAGCATAGGCGCAACTTAGATGTGCCATTTATTACCGTAATATCCACTTCACGGCTTCCCAATGATCTTTGCCTAGATTTGAAAGAAATATACTCACAACTCCTACTTCATGAGCAATATCTAGCCTTATGCACACCATTGCATAGATTAGACTCCCAACTACTGATGAGTAAGGAATCATAGCCATCCTGTCTATTTCCTACAATTAGGGGTGGCAAAATATGACACGACACGATAACACGACCCGAACCCGACACGAATTTAGCGGGTTCGGGTCGAGTCTTATCGTGTTCGTGTCATTTTCGGGTCTACCCGAAATTGACACGCCAAAAATCGTGTCGTGTTCGGGTCAATCAATGTGACCTGTCGTGTCGACCTGTTTGACACGCAACTTATTTATTCATCGCCTTGATGCTTGATCCATCTAACCAATGGTTGAAAATAGGACGGTTCTGGTTCACCTATAATCGTCATATATTGTTTCAGTAATATAGGACGGCTCCAGGAGAACCGTCCTATATTCAAGTTTCAAGAAGTAATAATATAGGACGGTTCGAGAGGAACCGTCCTATATTGTATAAGTAACATAGGGGAACCGTCCTATATTCCATTAGTAAAGCTTCACAAAGTTCACACTTCCCTCATTCCCTGACACTGGAGGATTCAAAAGTATATTCCAGGGTGCTGGAGCTGGTATCATCACTGGCATTACATGCGCCATACTTCTTGTCAGCTTAATTAAGTTCCTTCAATGGTTGGGACATACCTCAGCAAGATGCTGGAATGTAGCAAAGCTCCATATTGCCACTCATGGAGTGTGTATCAGGTGAATATGTTTTCTTATTGCATATGTCTCTACCATGGCATGGTACACACTCCAATATGGCAAATTTCTCTGTCTCTCTGCGTTTTTCATCAGCTCTCATCTGGGGGAGAAGCCCATGAAAAGGTAATGATGATTCATGGGACTGCCCCTTATAGTTTCAGCTGATTCCAGTGCCATATGTACCATTTTGTATAAATTGTTAGACCATCTTAGCGCGGAGGGAATTTCCACCAGATATTCATCTTTGCAGCCTTTGGGGGAATACCGTTTCATTGTTGCTGCTGCAGTAATGCAAATGTATTGTGTGAAAACTGACATGGTGATCACTTTGCCTTTGTATCAGCTCTTTATAATGAAAAAAGTTCTTAGTTAGCCTACCTGGTTCCATCAATATCTGTCATTCCATTGAAAAAAGCTCTTTCTAATATAGGACGGTTCCAGAAGAACCGTCCTATATTCACTCAGTAATATAGGACGAGTCTTCTGGAACCGTCTTATATTCTATAAGTAATATAGGATGCTTGTGGTTACTTACAGCAAAAGTGATGCTTTAAACAATAGTCTATGGTGCAATTTTCTACTGTTGGGGCAATGCATTGAATGCAATGCCATTAGCCAGAGCGCAGAGGATACCTAGTTAAATAAGTGGTCTGCGAGACTGCAACTCTGCGTCTGCGCCTCATCATCCCATTCTCATGTGAGGAGGACTGGAGCCTGGAGTTGGAGCCGTGGTCCGTGGAGGACTGAGGACTGAGGAGGTGTTGTACTGCTGTGTGACTGTGTGTGTGTGTGTGTGTGTGTGTGTGAGAGAGAGAGAGAGAGAGAGAGAGAGAGAGAGAGAGAGAGAGAGAGAGAGAGAGAGAGAGAGAGAGAGAGAGAGAGAGAGAGAGAGAGAGAGAGTCATCATGTGAGTTTTATGTTTAAATTTTATCGTATTCAGATAAGTAGCTATCATGTAAACTGGAGTTTTGTTTGATTTCTGCCTTGTAGTTAAATCGGGCAATGGTCATAGGAGATTGGAGCCAATGCTTTGAAATAATGTCTATTTAGTAGTTGCCTGAGACTAATAACTTACTATGGGTACACTTGTTAGGTGTGAAAGTGTTTTAGAGTTTAGTGTTTCGGCAAAGTATTTAATCCCCAAACAACCATTAATTTGAGAAGAGCCGGCCTCCTCTCTTATGTCTCTAAATATTAAGCCACAGTCCCTGATCATGTTTTGAATTTCATGCGTCTAAAACTGGGTAGGCCAAGATCTAGCTCGAAAGAGACAGCAGGAAAAAGGACACTTTTTAAGGTGTTGACACGCCAATTGATTTGTGTTGGTGATTGCCGCTTGTGCAAAATGGTGCTTAGACCAACGTCCAACATGTAAGACGCTAGGCCGAAATTTGAAATAATTGATATAAGATGGAGGAAAACTGCTAAGAAGAAAAGACAGTCACGCCCCATGGACCATGGTGCTGAGAGAGAGAGGGCCCACTTTGAAACTTGATTAAAAAGCCTAAGTTTATCATTTTCTAAATTAAAACTAACAAAGAGAACGTAATATAGAGGTTTTGCTTGCATTGTTGCACACATCCCACGGGGTACATCTTACATTGGCCATATTTCAATTTTCAAAAGACTTTTATATTGGTTTTATTATTATTATTATTATTATTATTATTATTAAAAATTAAGGTTGGATGGACACTATAAATATAGGATGGTTATTTCATAACCGTCCTATATTACAGTAAATTATATAGGATGGTTATACTATAACCGTCCTATAAAGGCTAGTAATTAAATATAGGACGGTTATTATATAACCATCCTATAATTGTAACCAATATACAGGACGGTTATAAAATAGCCGTCCTATAATATATATATGACAGTTTTTTTATAACCGTCTAATAAGTTATAGCCTATGCTTCTTTATTAAAAAGGTATAGGACGGTTGTTGCATAAATAACCGTCCTATACTAAGCTATGAGAGTTATGTATTTAATTAATTTTAGTTGATGATGTGCTTAAATAAAAATAGTTATTAAGTATAGAGTACAGAAAGATTTATATAATTAACTCATCTTAATTTCCTTAAGGGCGAGCTTAAAAAGACAGAGCATATATGTAATTAACTCATCTCAGATTCTCAATTAAGGATGACTGGATGAGTAAAGAAAGAGTTATGTATTTAATTAATCTTAGTTGAGGATGTGCATAAATAAAAATAGTTATTAAGTATAGAGTAAAGAAAGAGTTATGTAATTAACTCATCTTAATCTCCTTAAGGATGAGCTTAAAAAGACAGAGCATATATGATATATGTGATTAACTCATCTCATATTCTCAGTTGAGTATCAGCTTAAAAACAAAGTTATATAAGTAACTCATACTGTTATACTCAATTCAATAGTTGTTGAGATTGAGGATGAGTAAAGTAAGTGTTATATATTTAACTCATCTGATCTCAGTTGAGGATCGGCTTAAAAAAGCAAAGTTATGTAAGTAACTCATACATACTCAATTCAAAAGTTGTTGAGGATAAGTAAAGAAAGAGTCATGTAATTATTAATTAACTCATTAGGTAAGAATGATTGAATGAGAATAGAGACAGTTATGTAATTAACTCAGTAGCTTGAGAATGAGTATAGAAAGAGTTATGTAATTATCTCATTGATGGATAATGAGTAGAGTATAGGAAGGGAATAGTTATTACTTATGTAATTAACTCAATAGGTGAGGTAAGAATGAGAACAGAGAATAGGAGTTAATAGTTATGTGTTGAATTAACACAAAAGCTTATCAAGAGAGAATTAAAGGGATATTGATATGATAACTTTGGTGAAACTAAAATTAATTATGGATTGTGGTATATACTTTATAGTAAAAAGAAATGGCATTGATGGTAAAATGAATAATAATCATGAGGAAAAAAAACAAATGTTGCATGATATTACTAAGGGAGTTACTAAATTTTACTCAACATGGATCAATGGATCATTGATGAATGAGTTATTATTCCCAATCTATTATCATCAATTTGGGAGTTAGAAATGAGAAACAAATATTGAGTTATATGAGTTGGATACATGATATTCATAAATTTGATGAAAAAGAGGTATATTAGATCAATTAGTGATGACATGTGAAATTAACATAAGAAAATCATTAGCATTTATAATTTTATACAATATATGACAGTTAGTTTGTCTCTCACATGTACTTATACAAGTTACAAAACTTGGTTAACTAATTTTCTAATAAGTGTAACTTGTAAGTTTGTAACTGACAATATGTAGCTAATCTTAAAATGGTTGATAAGAAAATTAGAGACAGTGTGTAGGTCGTAGCTAAGACTAAGTCTTAGGTTATAACTTATAGTTATAACAAACAACCAGCCAGGAGATAGAGCGCTTTAGCATAAGACTTCAAATTCAATTGGATAATTAGATTTAGGCTTACTTACTTACATACAAAAAGACAAAACAATTGCCTTATACTAAATTGACTTAGTAGACCTAGATAATTATTAATTAGTTAAAGTTAAACCTTTATGTTTTCAGTTTTCATTTTATTTTTAAGCAACTACAGTCTACAAGGGGGGCCCACACATCGGATCTAACATCAAGGACTCAAAATATTTGACAAATGATTGAAGTGTAAGTTTCATTAACTCCAGTTGAGGTAGAATAAGAAGATCAATGACAAATTTATAGTATATATAGGATGGTTAATAAATAACCGTCCTATAAAACACGTAACATATAGGATAGTTATTTTACAACCGTCCTATAAAACATAACATATAGGATGATTATGACATAACCGTCCTATAAAATGCATAACATATAGGACAGTGATTTCACAACCGTCCTATAAAACCCATAATATATAGGACGGTTATTTCACAACCATCCTATAAAATCCAAACATTAACATATATGACGGTTATGAGATAACCACCCAATAAAACGATAACATATAGGACTATTTCACAACCGTCATATAAAACCCCATAACATTAACATATAGGACGGTTATGAGATAACCGTCCTATATGTTATGAATTTTATAGGACGGTTGTGATTCCTATCCGTCCTTGTAGTGGATTCACTTTCTCCCCCTTTCCTTTCAAATGAAAAACATTTTAAATATTGCGGGAAGAAATGGCGCCCAAATTTCGGCAACCTCTTCAACGCATTTTCCCTCTATTAAAGGCTCTCTTCTTGCCTTCATTTTCCACTCGTCCCCTTCTTTCCTTGAATTCTTAGTGCTTTCAATCAAAAATGGGAAAACAAGATCAAATTACAAGCCCTGAAACCAACGAACCCTCCCAAAACTTCAGAAAACCAATCAAAATGGCGTATCCGCAGGTTCTCCATGTAATGACCCTGAATTTTTGTAACTTATTAAGGAAAATTAATAAAGTTTGAATTTTTAGAAATTCTAGGCTGGAATATTAGGTTATTGAAAATTTTCTTTTTATGAAAATTATATCATGAATTAAAACATATATATTATGGATGTACTTGGAAAACTGATCGAAACAACATTAAGTACGTTCAATTCTGAGTTAAAATGAACATTCCTTAATTTTCTCCATTTAGGGGCAAAATGGTAATTTTACCAATATTCCATATCTAAGAAATAAGACCTCAATATTCATGAAGTACTTAGAAATATGATTCCAACGCCACTAAGTACGCTCGATTCCGAGTTCGGACAAATATTGCCTATTATTCTCCAATTTTGGAGTTCAAAGGGCAAAAACGTCTTTTTATATAAAAGTGGGGCCCACAAAGTTGGCCAACGTTCTAGAAGCAACAATAATTGCTCAGTGCATTATTGCTGGCAGTGGAGAATGTAGTGGAGATTGTAGTGGAGAATGGAGAATGCACTTGTAATAAAAAAATTATAAAGTAATAAAATATCCTATCAAAAGAAATGATAAAAAAATTCAAATTTGGCTATAAATATGTCCCAAAAATTTCCAAAAATTTTCACAACCTTAACCACGAAATTTTCAAATCTTCCCTGGAGTTTCAGCTCCAAATTCTCATTCATCCCTCCCCAATCTCTATTTTTCTTATTTCTCTCTCCTCTTTCTAAGTGGAACAAGAGACCTAAATTCAATTAGGCACTCCGTTCCAGGTAGAATCTGATAAATTTCACCGTCCATAACCTCCTATACTACATTATATACAAAATTCCCCAAATCAATTTTAAGATCCAACGGTTCCAACAAGAGAAAATCACAAAAAGGTGGACAATCGGGCTGTATTATCGTCAACCGGTAATTCTCTCAAATTGAGCATCAAAGATATGTTTTTTCTCCAATCAGGTAGGTGGAACTACTTCCCATTCATATTTATTATGTTTTAGTGTAATTTTTATTTTTCTGTAATTTAATTTGAATGAAAAATGGTAAAAATAAAGTAAATACCAGCCCCTTCAATTTATGGTGATAGAGAGCTCAGATGGAAATTCTGCGTTTTCCAATCAATCCAGAAGGGTCAAAAACCCCTAGGGTACAATTTTCAAGAAAATCTAACAAGGTTTGGACCCTCAATTGAGAGAGATTAATTCTGGTGGGCCCAGATCAAATTTGGACCCTAGGAACGGCTGAAAACTTCAATTTAAGATTGTGGAGTCATATGAACTCCAAATTGAGATCAGAAAGAAGCTATGGAAATCTTGTAATGTCTAGTTTCTAATGAAGTCATAATATTTCTAAAAATTATATCTGTATTTTTCTGTATTTTTTTAAATAAGTGTCCAATTTCTAAGATCTTCAAGATCTGAGGTGATCAGATCTTGGAAATTTATTTTAGTGATGATATAATAATGTAATAAAGTAATATCTATGGTTAATTTGGACATATCTTGGATAAAATAGGGGATCTACCCTTTATGGTAGAAAACCCCTAAAATAAAAAATAAAAAAATACAAAGGGACCCACTTGATCAATGAGATCAAGTATGATCAGATCCTTGGGATGGATTAAAGGGATGATATTATGATGTAATCCAGTTAGATCATGGATGAAATGTGACAAAATCAAGTGGATATGATTTTTGGATCTTAATGGATTAAAAGCCCTAAAGGTAATTAAAACCCTTAATCTAAAGGAAAACACCTAAGATCTAATGGTTGGATCATATTTAAAGGTTTATAATAATCTTAATAAAATTAGTTTAAATTGTCTGTTATTGGATATAGAAGTGTAAATGTGATTTATGTTCTAAGTTAGAAAGTATGATAGTGTAATCTTTAAATTTTAGTATGATATGCCCTAAATGAGTAATTTGTTAGTAGATTTGATTATCTTAGGATCATGTTAGTGTAAATTAGATATTTAAACATGATTCCATTAAGATAGAAGTACAATTTTATGTATTTCATAACTTAGGATCATGTTAGTTTTATTTCACTAGCTTAAGTTACATTCATAGGAAGAATGTTAGTATATAGTTGTTAAACTTATATTTGATTTATGCTTTCAAGTTGATGAATTACTTATTGTCAAAATTTATTCAATTGTTAAGTAATTGTTAAGATATAAGGAGCATAAATCACCAAAAATGTAAACTAAATAAATATAGAAATTCATGGACAACTAAGATGAATGAATGATTTTGACTTAATAAGGGCTATAGTTAGTAGGACAATGTAAGGAATGATTTATCATTTCCTTGGCCCAAAGTAGGAAAATAATGAACATCCATGGATGACATTGTGCATATCTATGGAAATTAATTAAAATCAATTAGAGAAGGGACTTAAGGTAAAGAGCTCATAGGAACCTTGTCAAAGGTTGAGCTAGTACCACTCAGGTGGACTACGAACATTGTGGTTATAGGGGGTATACAAGAGCCAAGTGCTTTTCCCTCACCTCCCATTGACGTAAGAGAGGTCTAAACGCCTCCTTACATGAGGGTTGTATTAACCACTTTTTGAGCAGACTTTAACTGGTAAGTACTGGTCATCCTGAAATAAGGAGGAGTTGTCTAGTGATAGGAAGAAATAAATTATCTTCAACCAAGTAAGACACTAACTGGTTGAATAATAATAAGAACATAAAAAGATAGCAAATTATCTAACCCTAATAAAAATAGTAAATGAGATAAGGATGATCAAACAAGATGAGATCTTGTATGACCAAAAACAATAAGGAAAAAGAAACATCAATGTAAATTAGATTGTTATGTATGATATAGATAGTATTTGTATAGATGATATTAAACCCTTGGATATATGATATTCAAGGAAGAAAGAGTCAGATTATCCTACATAAGGATGATCAAAAGACCATGTAGTATGTACCCTTGATTAAAAAAATGACATTATACATATGATTTGACAGATATATGTTGATCGAGACTATGGCAGATTTCAAGGAGTAAGAATACCTTATTGAGGTAGGTGGATTATTAAGAATGCTTTTACATAAAGATACATGTCTAATACATGATCTTATGTTTTGAAGTATTGACATGTATAATACCAATATATTAAGGTAAATACCTCAAATTGAAATATGATCCAACCAAATGATGAGGAAAATAGTATTAAATGGTCAAGTTGAGAATTGAGAACAACCCTAAGTGAATAGGAAAGTAGAAAATATTCCAGCCCTAGTTAAACAGACAGATAGTCTGATATGTATAAGTATTATTTTACATACAAGCTTGGAGGCTTGTGGTTTTGTTTTAAACAGGCATAAGCTTGGGGATGTTATGCTAAGAGAGTTAGGAGGGTTTGGCCACCCACTCTCTGAAACTTGATGATATTGAATACCAAGCCTAAGAAAGGCTAAAAGTCGGGTGGGGCAATTATGGGAAGGCCACCACTGTGACAGCCATGGTCCTCCCATATGGACATGGATATTGTAATTTCCACTGAGAATGGTATAAGTGGATTATTGAACAGTTATTCGGGCGCGTTGTACGGATCAGACTGCAAGCATAGTAGTCCTTGATTATTTTGCATTATGATGCATATGAAATTGGCATAGTGAAATGCCTTAAGGGATGGCATGATGAAATGTCAGGTAATTGTATATTACCAATATTTTTCCCAAGAAGGGAAAATCCCAGTATAGTAATCCCATTTGAAATACAAATCTCCTATAATGAAAGGAGTTGATCGGTTTGTATGGAAATGATTATTATTTTTACAATTTTAACAGATTTGTTCTTATATACTATGTATGTATAAAGGTGAACACAAATGATAAGGAAATGAGATGTTTATATAAATAATAGTGGTCTGTGAATGTGTTTATGATAGAATGAATTATGGGATAGTTGAATATTGAGATTTTCTTGTCAATAACTTACATTCTTATCCCCTACCAAGCATAGCTTCTTTGAGATATTGTAAATGTTCAAATGTTTACAATATCTCGTATACGTAGAAGGAGACTTAGGAGCTCAAGACTTGAAGAACTAGTGAAGAATAAGTAAAAAGGGTATATTCCTTGAAACATTGTATAAAGAGCATGTATTGTATTTAGAACTTTGTAATTTGACATGTGTATTTGGACAAGTATTGTAAGGATACAATGGGTTGTGTACTGTGAACCACTGGATGGATCCTGGAAGTTTAATAAAATCATATTCCTTCAATGGAATTTTATTTTGTACACAAATTGTACTTATGTTATGTATGAAGTGGTGACTTGGGTTTTCAAAACAAGTTTTAAAATAAAAGAATTTTCGTTGCTTTGTTTTGCGAAAAAAAAATTTACTAAGGGGACGCCCTTGTCTTTGAAAAAATATATTATAAAATGTGTTTAAAAAACCCGGGTCGTCATACTCCAAACCTTCTCTTTCTTTTGAGGGTAAAAAGGCTTTCTGAGAATACCAGTTTGCCTTCAAAAGGTTCTCCTCTTTCAGCAGGATATGATCTTTCGAGGTAATGTATGCTTTAATCCATCTGGGTATCAGTAATTTTGAGCAATGCCCATCTCAATCTTCCATCGTTTGTTTATTTTCTAGTTCTGTGTCAACAACAGTTCCCGCCAGAGGAAAAGCCCTTGTTCTTACCAATTTAAGCATAGGAATACCCGAAGGAACCTATGCTAGCATAGGTATGTGCTCGAAATAGAAAACCTTTTGATGCATTTGATGATATACTCATGAACAAGCTTGTTATTTGCAGCGCTGAGATCTGGTCTGACTTGGAAGCATTCGATCGATTTGGGTGCAGGCGTGATTGACGTCGATTATAGAGGTTCAGTGGGCGTGATTTTGTTCAACCATTCTGATGTTGATTTTGATGTGAAGCAAGGAGATCAGATTGCTTAGTTGATCATTGAGAGGATAATGACGCCCGAGGTTTTAGAAGTTGAAGATCTTGATGCTACGACAAGAGGCATGGGAAGATTTGGATCTATAGGAGTCTGAGTAGTCGTCCATGTAGCAGTTTACTTAATCATCTATGTTGGCTCTTTTGTTTTTTTCGTCTTTATTTGGAAGGATGATTCATTGGAGACTTCTATCAAATGTAATATAGGACGGTTCATCTCATAACCGTCCTATATGTTACACTTTATAGGATGGTTATTTCACAACCGTCCTATAAAACGTAACATATAGGACGGTTATTTCAAAACTGTCCTATAAAACGTAACATATAGGACGGTTATTTCACAACCGTCCTATAAAACGTAAACCGTCCTATAAAACGTAACATATAGGACGGTTATTTCACAACCGTCCTATAAAAGTATAAAACCCATATCATATAGGACGGTTGAAAAATAACCGTCCTATGTTTTGTGGTTGTTTTCGCTCAATGGCTCCATCCACTTGGGAGCAGTTTTTTTACCAAGTCGTAACAGGAAAATAGAGTCGTGTTGTGTCATTTCGTGTCTTGTATCCAACACGACTCAGTCAATAATCGTGTTACACAGGTCGTGTCGTGTCATTTTTTTAAGAACCGGGTCGTGTACGAGTCATAGGCTTTTGACACGACTATTAATCGGGTCGTGTTCGTGTTGCCACAAACACGACCCACCAACCCGAATTGCCACCCCTACCTACAATGTTGAGGGACACATCTTCTTGCTTAATTTGAAATGATTGCCTAGTGGAGTGTCAATTGGCTTGGTGCTCTCCATGTTGAACTTCTTGATTACTCGTTTAACATAATTTTCTTGTGACAGCTACAACTTTCTTGCTTTCATGTCATGTGTGATCTTCATTCCCAAAATATGTTGTGCTGCTCATAAGTCTTTCATGTTAAAAGACTTAATTAACTCCCTCTTCAACCTGCTGATCACAGTAGTATCTTATCCAACTATCAGCATATCATCTATATATAGTAGTGAAATGACGAATTTACCCTTGGGTAATCTTTGGACATACACACACTGATCTGCAGTTGTTTTTTTGAAACCTTGACTCCTCATGAATGAGTCAAACTTTTTGTACCATTGTCTTAGTGCTTGCTTGAGGCCATAAAGAATTTTCTTCAACCTTCATGCTAGATTGCTTCTTCTTTTCGACTTCGAAACCCTCTAGTTGTTCCATGTATATCTTCTCCTCTAGATCTCCATGTAGAAAAGCTGTCTTGACATCCATCTGTTCAAGCTCCAAGTTGTGTCTTGCCACCAATCCGAGTATAATCTTGATTGATGTCATCTTCACTACTGGTGAGAAGATCTCGTCAAAGTTCCTTTCATCTGCTCAAAACCTTTGACGACCAATTGTGCTTTGTACTTGATTGGTTCTCCATTGACTCCTCTTTTCACCTTGAAGACCCACTTTCTTTAGTGCTCTTTTACCCTTTTGAAGTAATACTAGCTCATATGTCTAATTTTTCTTTAATAAGCCAATTTCTTCTTGCATAGCTTGCACCCATTTGTCCTTGTTTGCATGTGGTAGAGCTTGTTGAAAATTCTCTTGCTCCCCCTCATCAATGAGCATGATATATTCTGATTCAGAATATTTCTATGATAGAATCAAAATACGTCCTTTTGTTGACATCTTTGGCTAAGCTTCTACTTCTGGCTGAGGAGACAATTCAACATCTTATGTTGCAACATTTCTGGTACAGGGGGCTGATACTCCCCCTACTCGAACTCCTCTACCTCTGGTTCAGCTTTTGGTGCAGCTTCTGAATTAATCTGAATGTGTGACAACCTGCGTTTTCTCATGCATTTTTAAATACAATATCTAATTCCTAAGGCAGGGATGCATCCCTATTTGAAAACTATTTTATAAAAACAATGCAATGCACAAAAAATATTTTGTTTTAAACTCATTTTGAAAACCCCGAGTGTCATTTGCTTTCACAACAACCAAAGTAGTTTTTGAAAATTACTATAATCATAAATGTCTTCCCAGGTCTATCTAGTCACAGCTCACAACCCAACTGTAAATAAATACTGATACATGTCCAAAGGGTAGAGTGTTTACTTACATTCATACTTGTTTCTTATTCATTTACTTGATCATAGCACTAACATTTCCTGATTCTTTTTCTACTCATGAGTAGTGCTATCCTGAAAAATAATATATTTGGGTGAGTATTTCTCATACCCAGTAGGTGATCTGATACTATTTTGAAAACAAGGTAGGCAACATGCATGATTCCAAGAGCTTTTCATGTAAAACATCAGTGATTCTTTTTGTGTAAGCATGCATAAAACATAAGCTTATTGATGCAATTTCAATCATGAAATCCTTTCTCATAATCTAGTATTTAGTGATATAAATATGATCAAAATCATGAAATAGAAATCAATAGATCTATATACGAAGATCTCGACAAATACATCAAACCAGCTAGTCAAATATAATAGTCATGAAACTCTTAAAATAATCATTGTTCAAGCAGATGCTAGTATCATGCACATTAGTCTCTCGGCATACACGTCACAAGTACTCGTATACGACCATCTCAATGCTATATGCATATCAATCACACTGAAATCATAGGGCTACTACGCTCACGACCAAAACCCCTCTGGATCGCGTGTCTCCGGTATCTAGAAACCAATCCACCATAGCCTCTACGGCAACTATGGATATGTCCTCGAAAGGGTGTCGTGAACACCTCCAGTGGTCGTCCCTATTTACCATAGCAGTCAGGAAGGGACAATGCCATTTTTGGCAGCGATATCATCCACCTTTTTTGTGGTAGAGGCTAGAAGGCCAAACCCGTACCCCTCAGCATAGTGCCCATTAGGCTCAATAGCCCAATAACATACACAATCCAAATTTTAAATCGACATAAATCATGCAACTTATGCATTTGTTTTCAAAGTATGCGAGCATGACATAAACTCTACTCATGCTAGTACCGTAATTAATGTTATAAATCTGTAAACTCGTATAAGAACAGCATGGTTTAAAAACACATACTAATTACAGCAATAGAAACAGGTAACTCAATTTGGGATGCATTTTGAAAACAGAGTAGTATCAGACTACCTATCTCGATGTTCCTTGTATCGAATTCTTCATTTCTCAACCTTAACCCATCTTACCAAAACCCTGGATGTTCATGAATAACAAGGATCCCAATATCATTTGCTACTTATTAGAATTATAGTTTAATGACTAGATCTGCCCTTTTTAGGCTATTGCTTACCTCTAATAGATCCAACGGACCAATCTATGAGGTTTGATCATCTTTAATCAGGTAGATCTAGAAGATATCTATAGTTCTTAGGGTATAGTCATATTAAATAGTCTTCTAATCCTAACTTTTATAGTCTCATTAGGTCCACGTCGTTCATACGAACGTAATGATTTTTTCGAATCGTCAATTGGAGTTATGTAGCCTCCTTAATTGGGTTTTTAGTGTTGTGCATCAATGGACGACCCAGATGTGTCAATTAGGGCCATGCATGTCATGGTTCCCAGGACGCGTGCGCACCTTGGTCGAACCAAGACTGCGTTCGCACACGTACACATGCCCGAACAACATGCCAGGGTGTGTATCCTGGACGGCGTCACATGGCTGTGTCTCCGGCACTGACGCGACGCGTCTTGACACCCGGGACGCTCATGTGTCCTGGTTGAGCACGCCCGAGGTTCGTCCCATACACAGTCGCACACGCCCGGGGTCCATCCCACGAGGCGCATTCCTGGTGTGCATGACACACCGTGCCCCAGGACTGTCCCCTTCGCTGGTCTGGTTTTAGGTCCGGCAACTTCCAGCAGGGAAACGCCAAATCCGACATGGATCTGACCCGGACCCAAGGGGGAAAAGCCAGAAAGAGAGGGGAAAGAAGAGATGGAGGGAAAGGAAGGTACCTGAGCATGGCAGAGGCGGCAATTTTGAGCTTCTCCGTGATGCCCGAACCCTAAGGCCAGAAAACAAAGGGAAGAAGATGGGAGGCATTGGAAAAGGAGGAGAATAAGGAGAAGATGATGACTGGGGAGGAGGGGAACGCGGGCTTTATAGTGAAGGCGATGCTGCCCAAAGGCAGTGCAGCCATTTCTGTCGCCTCACAGTGGTGGTGATCGTGCAGGTCGATGGCTGGAGGTAGGGGACGACCTGAGGGGGTGCTGTTAGTAAAATGGCCCTCTGTGTTTTGGGACGTCCTGTTTTAATTATATTTTACAAAAATGCCCATCTATCTTCAAACACCCATAACTTTGTCATATGAACTCCGTTTTCAACATTCTTTGAGGCGTTGGATTCCATTTTGAATTTAGAATCTAATGGTACTAATTTTTCTTATAAATTCCTTTGTTTACTATTTTAAATAAAATAAAACATTTAACATGGTTAATTTCATATAGAATGTCCAATTCATTTGTTGTAAAATGGATGCAAAAATAGTGAAAATGCTTGAGGCATTACAGAATGGTTGCTAAGTCTGGTACTAAAGCCGGAGTGCTTATATCTTTAGCTTTTATAAGATTTACATAGAATTGAATTTTCCTAAAATATTACATCTCTGCTTCGAATGATTCTTCTCGTCTTAGGGTCCCACAATCTGTATCCGAATTCTTCATCTCCATACCCGATGAAGATACATGGGGTAGATTTTAGGTTTAGCTTTTGTCTCATCTCTTTGGATATATGTGCAAAGGCTTTGCATCTGAATACTCTCAGGTGTGCATAGATCACTTTCTTGTCGATCTACTTCTGTTCTGGAACTTGAAAGTCAAGTTGTGCTGATGGTTACCTATTGATCAAGTAGAAGGTGGTCTTCACAGCTTCACCTCAGAATGGCTTAAGTAACTTAGCCATACTGGGCATGCATCTTACTCTCTCCACAATGGTTTGGTTTATCCTCTCTGCTACTCCATTGTGTTGTGGGGTATGTGGAACTATGTTCTTGTGTTGAATGCCGCGTGCTACGCAATACGCCATGAACTCTTTTGATGTGTATTCTCCTCCATTGTCTTTTCTGAGGCACATGAGTTTCTTTCCAGTTTGCCACTCCACCATCGCGTGAAATATTTTGAAGCATTCAGATACCTGTTCTTTATTCTTTACAAAGTATACCATATACACTATCTATAAAGGTTACAAAATATTTATTCCCACCCAGTGACTCTATTTCCATGGGACCACACACATTCAACTATACCAAACTCAAGATTTCATTTCTTTTATTATTAGAAGAAGAGAAGGCAACCCTATGTTGCTTCTTTGCAAGTGTGAATAGACCTTTCTCTACCATGTGGCCAAGTCTTCTATGCAAAAGTTTGGTGATCCTTCATCCTCCATTGTGTTAAGGCTATCTTTAGATATTCTCGTGTGCGTCTTGTATAGTGTGCTGCATATGTATCCTTCTACCATGATCATCACACCTTTCATCAGTTTCCAGGTACTATTGCCAAAGTAGTTGTTGTAGCCTTGTTTGTCAAGAGTCAAATTGAGATCAGGTTAAGTCTGAGTTCTTCTATGTGTCGCACCTCCTTTAGTACTACTGTAATGACCCCAATTTTTGTAATATTAAAATCCTATGAAAAGTTCAGTTTTAAAGATAAGGACATTTTGGTCATTTCACTAGTTTCCTTGACTAAATGTAGGAATTTGGTCCTAAAAATGGTTCCATTAGATGCGTCTCAGAAAAAGAAATCCAACAAGACCAAAATCACCCAAAACGGAGTTAAAATGAACAAGTTATGGCCATTTGAAGTACAGGGGCAAAACTATAATTTTTACAAAAACGGGTTTAGCTGCAACACACAGGGGCCCGTTTTGATACGGGCACCCTTCATCTTCCACCTCCTAGAGAGTTCTAGAACGGCGGTGATTGGAGGGAAAATCACCGCCATTCTAGAGGTTTCTCCATCGCCATTCAAAGGCGGTGAGAGCCCCCTCCAGAACCCTCTCTTAGCTCTATAAATATAGCTCTTGGGTGCCTCTAATGGCAGCCCAAAATGTTGAAGAAAACCAGTCATGAAGCAGTGACCTAGAGGGGAAAACGAGGAGAAAAACCCAGCAACAAGCCAGGTACGTCCGAGATCGCTCAAAACCCATCTCCCCCATAGTTCCAAGGTCAATTTCCCTAAGTTTTTGCATGAAAAACCATGCAAAACGGAGCCCAGGAGAGCCACCAAGGACCCAGGGACGTTCCCTGGGCCGCACTGGTTCGATAGGGGTCGAACCAGGGTGTCTTGAGGACGCCTCGGTCCCCTAGACGACGGAACGTTCCACGTTGTCTCCATTTGAAAAACCAAACGGGCGCGTCGAATGCGCCCGCTAAAGAGGAAGACGGGCGGAAAAATTGGCGCGTCTGTAGACGCGCCTGCTGAGGCACACGCTACAGACGCACAGCATGCTAGCAGCGCATCGAATTTTGGTTCCTTAAGGAAGCCAGGGCGCACGTCACAGACGCGCAGCGCCCTCGCATTCCGTCTTTTTGTCTTTAAAGACTCTATGTACATACGACACTAAAATGCTTATAACTTGAGATCTAGAGCTCTGATTGAGGCGCCGCAAAAGGCGTTGTGTCCGTGTCGACGACGCGGACACATCCAAACTATAAAATCCTTGATCAAGGCCCAATAAAAGGTGGGCATGACCCTTAGAATAGGATGGTGACGTGTGGCCACTAGACGTTTGGAAAATTGATAATACCAAGGCCCAATTAGGACCTTAGGACACCCATAGGCATAGGGATAGACCCCTAATGCCTAAGTAATAAGACCCAACTACTCTAAAACCCATAAAAGATGGGTCAAACTAACCTTGAGTCCCCAAACCATGTTCAGGAGCGTACGAGGACAAATGGGTTAACGCGACCTAGTCAGGTAGGTGCTCTATCACTATTAGATTCTTTTAAAAGATCTATTATTGTTTTGAGAACATATGTTATAAGTATATGACTTGTTTAGCATGACTTGATTCAACATGCATGTGATAAATGTTTTGTACATAGACATGTTTTGTAAATGATTGCATATACATTATGCACATATATGTTTTGCAAACAAGTGCATACATTGCATAATTTAAGTACTTGCAAAATTGCATGTCCTTGAGGGTTGCCAAAAGACGCTAGAGTGCCAAGGGCCAGGCAGTTGTGAGGGACCCAAAGAGGACTGGTTTTGAACAGAGGTTTTTGGCTTATTTGATCGTACATGATTTGGGCTAGTAAGCTCGTGGGTGCTATGCCGAGGGGTGTGGGTTGGCCACCCAGCCTCTACCACTATTAGGTGGATGGGTACCACGCCCAAAAAAGGGCATGTCCCTGCTTCGATTGCATGTGGTACATGGGGCTACCAATGGTGTCACGGCACTGGGTCGAAGTGTCATATTGTAATGACCCCGAATTTTTGTAAATTATTAAGGAAAATTAATAAAGTTTGAATTTTTAGAAATTAAATTTGGAATATTAGGTTATTGAAAATTCTCTTTTTATAGAGATTAAATTAAAAATTAAAAAAAATAGAAATTATGGATGTACTTGGAAAACTGATCGAAACAACATTAAGTACGTTCAATTCTGAGTTAAAATGAAAATTCCTTAAATTTTCCATTTGGGGGTAAAATGGTAATTTTACCCATATCCCATATCCAAGAAATAAGACCTCAATATTCATGAAGTACTTAGAAATATGATTCCAACGCCACTAAGTACGCTCGATTCTGAGTTCGGACAAATATTGCCTATTATTCTCCAATTTTAGAGTTACAAAGGGCAAAAAGGTCTTTTCACATAAAAGTGGGGCCCACAAAGTGGGCCAAGGTTCTAGAAGCACCAATAATTGCTCAGTGCATTATTGCTGGTAGTGGAGATTGTAGTGGGAATGGAGAATGCATTAGTAATTAAAAATTCTAAAGTAATAAAATATCTTATCAAAAGAAATGATAAAAAATTCAAATTTGGCTATAAATATGTCCCAAAAATTTCCAAAAATTTTCACAACCTTAACCACGAAATTTCCAAACCTTCCCTGGAATTTCAGCACCAAATTCCCCTTCATCCCTCCCCAAACTCTCTTTTCCTTATTTCTCTCTCCTCTTTCTAATTGGAACAAGAGACCTAAATTCAATTAGACACTCCGTTCCAGGTAGAATCTCATCAATTCCACCGTCCATAACATCCTATACTACAGTATATATAAAATCCCAAAATCGATTTCAAGATCCAACGGTTCCAACAACAGAAAATTACAAAAAGGTGGATAATCGGGCTATATTATCATCAACCGGTAATTCTCTCATATTGGGCGTCAATTATATTGTTTTTCTCCAATCAGGTAGGTGGAATTACTTTCCATTCATATTTATTATGTTTTAGTGTAATTTTTATTTTTCTGTAATTTAATTTGAATGAAAAATGGTAAAAATAAAGTAAATACCAGCCCCTTCAATTTATGGTGATAGAGAGCTCAGATGGAAATTCTGAGTTTTCCAATCAATCCAGAAGGGTCAAAAACCCCTAGGGTACAATTTTCAAGAAAATCTAACAAGGTTTGGACCCTCAATTGAGAGAGATTAATTCTGGTGGGCCCAGATCAAATCTAGACCCTAGGAATGGCTGAAAACTTCAATTTAAGATTGTGGAGTCATATGAACTCCAAATTGAGATCAGAAAGAAGCTATAGAAAGCTTGTAATGTCTAGTTTCTAATGAAGTCATAAAATTTCTAAAATTTATTTCTGTATTTTTCTATATTTTGGAAATAAGTGTCCAATTTCTAAGATCTTCAAGATCTGAGGTGATCAGATCTTGGAAATTTATTTTAGTGATGATATAATAAAATAATAAAGTAATATCTATGGTTAATTTGGACAGATCTTGGATAAAATAATGGATCTACCCTTTATGGTAGAAAAACCTTAAAATAAAAATAAAAATATACAAAGAGACCCACTTGATCAATGAGATCAAGTATGATCAGATCCTTGGGATGGATTAAAGGGATGATATTATGATGGAATCCAGTTAGATCATGGATGAAATGTGACAAAATCAAGTGGATATGATTTTTGGATCTTAATGGATTAAAAGCCCTAAAGGTAATTAAAACCCCTAATCTAAAGGAAAACACCTAAGATCTAATGGTTGGATCATATTTAAAGGTTTATAATAATCTTAATAAAATTAGTTTAATTGTCTTTTATTGGATATAGAAGTGTAAATGTGATTTATGTTCTAAGTTAGAAAGCATGATAGTGTAAATTAGGATTTAAACATGATTTCATTATGATAGAAGATGTGTTTCATAACTTAGGATCATGTTAGTTTTATTTCACTAGCTTAAGTTATATTCATAGGAAGAATGTTAGTATATAGTTGTTAAACTTATATTTGATTTATGCTTTCAAGTTGATGATTTACTTATTGTCAAATTTAATTCAATTGTTAAGTAATTGTTAAGATATAAGGAGCATAAATCACCAAAAATGTAAACTAATGAAATATAGAAATTCATGGATAACTAAGATGAATGAATGATTTTGATTTAGTAAGGGCTATAGTTAGTAGGACAATATAAGGAATGATTTATCATTTCCTTGGCCCAAAATAGGAAAATAATGAACATCCATGGATGACATTGTGCATATCCATGGAAATTAATTGAAATCAATTAGAGAAGGGACTTAAGGTAAAGAGCTCATAGGAACCTTGTCAAAGGTTGAGCTAGTACCACTCCAATGGACTCTGAACATTGTGGTTATAGGGAGTATACAAGAGCCAAGTGCTTTTTCCTCACCTCCCATTGACGTAAGAGAGGTCTAAACGCCTCCTTACATGAGGGTTGTATTAACCACTTTTTGAGCAGACTTTAACTGGTAAGTACTGGTCATCCTGAAATAAGGAGGAGTTGTCTAGTGATAGGAAGAAATAAATTATCTTCAACCAAGTAAGACACTAACTAGTTGAATAATAATAAGAACATAAAAAGATAGCAAATTATCTAACCCTAATAAAAATAGTAAGTGAGATAAGGATGATCAAACAAGATGAGATCTTGTATGATAAAAAACAATAAGGAAAAAGAAACATCTATGTAAATTAGATTGTTATGTATGATATAGATAGTATTTGTATAGATGATATTAAACCCATGGATATAGGATATTCAAGGAAGAAAGATTCAGATCATCCTACATAAAGATGATCAAAAGACCATGTAGTATGTACCCTTGATTACAAAAATGACATTATACATATGATTTGACAGATATATGTTGATTGAGACTATGGAAGATTTCAAGGAGTAAGAATACCTTATTGAGGTAGGTGGATTATTAAGAATGCCTTTACATGAAGATACATGTCTAATACATGATCTTATGTTTTGAAGTATTGACATGTATGATACCAATATATTAAGGTAAATACCTCAAATTGAAATATGATCCAACCAAATGATGAGGAAAATAAGTATTAAATGGTCAAGTTGAGAATTGAGAACAACCCTAAGTGAATAGGAAAGTAGAAAATATTCCAGTCCTAGATAAACGTACGAGATAGTCTGATATGTATAAGTATTATTTTACATACAAGCTTGGAGGCTTGTGGTTTTGTTTTAAACAGGCATAAGCCTGTGGATGCTATGTTAGGAGAGTTAAGAGGGTTTGGCCACCCACGCTCTGAAACTTGATGATATTGAATACCAAGCCTAAGAAAGGCTAAAAGTCGGGTGGGGCAATTATGGGAAGGCCACCACCGTGACAGACCATGGTCCTCCCATATGGACATGGATATTGTAATTTCCACGAGAATGGTATAAGTGGATTATTGAACAGTTATCCAAGGCCAGACGGATCGATCGCAAGCATAGTAGTCCTTGATTATTTTGCACTATGATGCATATGAAATTGGCATAGTGAAATGCCTTAAGGGATGACATGATGAAATGTCAGGTAATTGTATATTACCAATATTTTTCCCAAGAAGGGAAATTCTCTCAGATAGTAATCGGCTGAAATACAAATCTCTTATAATGAAAAGAGTTGATCAGCTTTGTATAGAAATGATGCTTGATTATTTTTACATTTTTAATGGATTTGTCCTTATACAATATGTATGTATAAAGGTGAACATATGTATAAATGTGAACATAAATGACAAGGAAATGAGATGTCCTTATAACTAATAGTTATTAATGAATGTGTTTTAGAACGAATTATGGGATACTTGAATATTGAGATTATACTGTCAATAACTTACATTCTTATCCCCTACCAAGCATAGCTTGCTGAGATATTGTAAATGTTCGAATGTTTACAATATCTCGGTACGTAGAAGGAGACTTAGGAGCTCAAGATTTGAAGAACAATTGAAGAATAAGTAATCAGGGTATATCCCTTGAAACATTGTATTAGAACATGTATTGAATTTTGAACTTTGTAATTTGGATTGTATATTTGGACAAGTATTGTAAGGATACAATGGGTCATCTTGTGAACCACTGGATGGATCCTGAAGTTTAATAAAAGTATATTCCTTCAATGGAATTTTATCTTATACAAAATTCTACTTATGTTATGTATGAAGTGGTGACTTAGGTTTTACAAAACAAATTCTAAAGAAAAGAATTTTCGCTGCTTTGGTTTGCGAAAATTTTTTACTCTGAGGGCCCTATCTTTACAAAATGTGTTATAAAAACCTGGGTCGCCACACATATGCCCCATGGAGGTATATGATCCTGTGTCCCTAGGTACCCGGGGACCACACGGCGGTGAGGTCGTGGGCATAGTGGGACCTCATGGTTTCGTGGATTTATGTGCATTGCATATGGCATGATATAAGGTTTTCGACCATACCATGATAGATATCCATGAGTTGGATTCAGTTGAGCATCTGATGCATATTTTTATGATTATGATATATGATACTTTCGACTTGGATTATGATATTTCTTTAAGTCGTCAGTATTCCGGTTTGACAGTAACTTTTAATATCGATATTGAACGTGATTATTCGAACAACATGCATATGTTTTTAGGAGCACATGATTTTAAAGATCGCATGCATTATAAAACTAGTAGTGATAGACTCCTACTGAGTATGGTATATACTCACCCTATCCTTAATATTTTTCAGGATGATTCCATCCATGAGTAGAGGACATCTATGTTAGTGCTGCAAGCAAGTGAATCAAAAAGGAAACACTTATATATGTAAGTAAATTCTCAACCCTTTGGACATGTATTTGTGTTTATTTACAGTTGGGCTATGTGCTGTGACTGGATAGACCTGGGGAAAAACGTTTATGATTCCTAAAGCCTGTTCAAAAACTACCTTGGTTGTTATGAAAGCAAATGACACTCGGGGTTTTCAAATTGAATTTCAAATAAAAGATTTCTCCGTTACATTACACTGTTTTTCAAATCGGGATCCCAACTTAGGAATTTAGATTTTTCATTTAAAAATGCATGAGAAAACCCGGGTCATCACAGTTGGTGTCAGAGCCCAGGTTTTATCCTTTCACAGCCAATCCAGCATGTCCAAGGGTCATAGACAATAAAGAAAATCAAGAATAAATAGTATAAATAGGAGTAGTAGAGATGACTACTTCTATTTGAGGATTATAATATTAATGACTCAAGACATTTCACCATAAACACATAGGTGAAAAAGGAGATAGTCCTAGCAAATACTTAGATATTGGATTGCTTGAATCCTATCAAAATTATAGGAAATAAGAATTATTGTGCAGTGGTGCAAAGATGAAATCTCATATAAGGATCATATTGTGATGAGAATGATGAATAAGGATGTTAGTGAACTTGTTAGTAGATAGTTTTGACCTACACTAAAGTAATCTTATCAAAGGTGAGAAAAATCAAAAGACCTAGATGGCTATCTTACCATCATAAAGAATATTAGAATATGAGTACACTATCACAAGGATGTGATATATGAGATGTAAAAGACAGACTTTGAGAAAATTTTGATGATAATGGGGATAAGCATACAAGATGATACTAAGGGAAAACTGTGACTTGTACTAGATCACAAAGGTATGAATCTTGAAAGACTTAGCTCAATTTTGATACCTTAATTGGAGTCTTATAAAGAGTGAAGTGCTATCGAATAAGAACTACTTGAGTATTATGGAACAAAATCCGGAGATGCATACAAGTGACATATTATGTGATAGGGAAATGAATTCAACCGAGTTATCAAAAGATTTTGATGATAATACTAAGGGTAATAATAGATCGATCCTAACATGAACTTGTAAGAGAAGTATAACACGATCAAAACATCAATGCCATTATTAAGACATTGTATAAATTTTATTGAGGCAACAGGCAATTGAGGATTTCAATGATCTTAAGACGGTTTAGAATTTTTGAGAAGCATTCAATTTATGATGAAGTATCAATTATATGCAACAAAGCATATGGAGACATTGATCCAAGTAGACCAAATGGATATTGAAGAAAAGAGAGAAAGAGATAGATATGTAACTACCAGTATTCAATATTGAATATTCAAAAGAAGAAGATCATGACTCTATGAGATACATACAATTCTATAGGAAGGTAGATCAAACAAATGCAAAGGAATAATACTAGGCAAGTTGGTGATCTTATTGTAAAAAGAGTATAAAAGAGAGAAAGCATATGGGCGTTTAAGACTTTGAATAGAGCATTGAATAAAAGGACATTATGCTGCACAAAAATTTTCAAAAAGGAATAGTGATCAACTAGAAGTTAAAATCCTACAAATGGTTTGATATCAATTCTTATCAGATCCATTAACTTATGAGGAGCACCAATGGATATAGTCCATAAAAAGAAAAATTTGGTGATATCTTACCTTGCCGCTACATGAGTAAATAAAGGAATTAAGCCGGAAGGGTACCATCGAGGATCAAATTGAGGTCTTATTATCATAAATTTGGGAGACCAAAAATCCTAAGACCATTATTTAGTCATTACCTTTAGAGTACTGTTGATTAAATAAAAGGTATCCCACCCTAATTAATCAAGTATGAGAGTATGCATCAGAGTACGCATCGAAAACAAGCCCTTATAGGTAAGGCCTTATAGGAGGAACAATGGAAATGATAAATTGAGGATGAACCTAGAATTGCTTCCTAAAAGGAAAATGCATTCACCAAGAAATCATCTAAGAGACAAATACCTGGAAGATAATAAGTTATGGAATTTTGAGGACGAAATTCTTTTAAGAGGGTAATAATGTAATGACCCCAATTTTTGTAATATTAAAATCCTATGAAAAGTTCAGTTTTAAAGATAAGGGCATTTTGGTCATTTCACTAGTCACCTTGACTGAACGTAGGAATTTGGTCCTAAAAATGGTTCCATTAGATGCGTCTCGGAAAATTAAATCCAACAAGACCAAAATCACCCAAAACAGAGTTAAAATGAGTAAGTTATGACCATTTGAAGTACAGGGACAAAATTGTAATTTTTACAAAAACGGGTTTAGCTGCAAAACGCAGGGGCCCGTTTTGATACGGGCACCCTTCATCTTCCACCTCCTAGAGAGTTCTGGAACGGCCGTGATTGGAGGGGAAATCACCGCCATTCTGGAAGTTTCTCCACCACCATTCAAAGGCTGTGAGAGGCTCAGAGCCCCCTCCAGAACCCTCTCTTAACTCTATAAATAGAGCTCTTGGGTGCCTCTAATGACAGCCCAAAATGTTGAAGAAAACCAGTCGTGAAGCAGTGACCCAGAGGGGAAAATGAGGAAACAAACCCAGCAACGAGCTAGGTACGTCCGAGATCGCTCAAAACCCATCTCCCCCATAGTTCCAAGGTCAATTTTCCTAAGTTTTTGCATGAAAAACCATGCAAAACGGAGCCCAGGAGAGCCACCAAGGACCCAGGGACATTCCCTGGGCCGCACTGGTTCGACAGGGTTCGAACTAGGGTGTCCTGAGGACGCCCTGGTCCCCCAGACGACGGAACATTCCAGTCAGAACGTTCCACGTCGTCTCCATTTGAAAAACCAAACGGGCGCTTCCAGGGACGCGCCCCCTAAAGAGGAAGACGGGCAGAAAAATCGGCGCGTCTGCAGATGTGCCCGCTGAAGCGCACGCCACAGACGCGCAGCGCGCTAGCAGCATGTCGACTTTTGGTTCCTTAAGGAAGCTAGGGCGCACGTCGCAGACGCACAGCGCCCTAGCATTCCGTCCTTTTGTCTTTAAAGACTCTATGTACATACGACACTAAAATGCTTATAACTTGAGATCTAGAGCTCCGATTGAGGCGCCGCAAAAGGTGTTTTATCCGTGTTGACGACTCGGACACATCCAAACTATAAAATCCTTGATCAAGGCCCAATAAAAGGTGGGCATGACCCTTAGAATAGGATGGTGACGCGTGGCCACTAGACCTTTGGAAAATTGATAATACCAAGGCCCAATTAGGACCTTAGGACACCCAATAGGCATAGGGATAGACCCCTAATGCCTAAGTAATAAGACTTAACTACTCTAAAACCCATAAAAGATGGGTCAAACTAACCTTGAGTCCCCAAACCATGTTCAGGAGCGTACGAGGACAAATGGGTTAACGCAACCTAGTCAGGTAGGTGCTCTATCACTATTAGATTATTTTAAAGATCTATTATTGTTTTGAAAACATATGTTATAAGTATATGACTTGTTTAGCATGACTTGATTCAGCATGCATGTGATAAATGTTTTGTACATAGACATGTTTTGTAAATGATTGCATATACATTATGCACATATATGTTTTGCAAACAAGTGCATACATTGCATAATTTAAGTACTTGCAAAGATTGCATGTCATTGAGGGTTGCCAAAAGACGCTGGAGTGCCAAGGGCCAGGCAGTTGTGAGGGACCCAAAGAGGACTGGTTTTGAACAGAGGTTTTTGGCTTATTTGATCGTACATGATTTGGGCTAGTAAGCTCGTGGGTGCTATGCTGAGGGGTGTGGGTTGGCCACCTAGCCTCTACCACTATTAGGTGGATGGGTACCACGCCCAAAAAAGGGCATGTCCCTGCTTCGACTGCATGTGGTACATGGGGCTACCACTGGTGTCACGGCACTGGGTCGAAGTGTCATATGCCCTGTGGAGGTATATGATCCTGTGTCCCTAGGTACCCGGGGACCACACGGCGGTGAGGTCGTGGGCATAGTGGGACCCCATGGTTTCGTAGATTTATGTGCATTGCATTTGGCATGATATAAGGTTGGTCGACCATACCATGATAGATATCCATGAGTTGGATTCAGTTGAGCATCTGATGCATATTTTTATGATTATGATATATGATACTTTCGACTTGGATTATGATATTTCTTTAAGTCGTCAGTATTCCGGTTTGACAGTAGCTTTTAATATCGATATTGAACGTGATTATTCGAACAACATGCATATGTTTTTAGGAGCACATGATTTTAAAGATCGCATGCATTATAAAACTAGTAGTGATAAACTCCTACTGAGTTTAGTATATACTCACCCTATCCTTAACATTTTTCAGGATGATTCCATCCATGAGTAGAGGACATCTATGTTAGTGCTACGAGCAAGTGAATAAAAAAGGAAACACTTATATATGTAAGTAAATTCTCAACCCTTTGGACATGTATTTGTGTTTATTTACAGTTGGGCTGTGTCTTTGTATTTGGATAGACCTAGGGAAAAACGTTTATGATTTCTAAAGCCTGTTCAAAAACTACCTTGGTTGTTGTGAAAGCAAATGACACTCGGGGTTTTCAAATTGAATTTCAAATAAAAGATTTCTCCGCTGCATTGCACTGTTTTTCAAATCGGGATCCCACCTTAGGAATTTAGATTTTTCATTTAAAAATGCATGAGAAAACCCGAGTCGTCACAACTGCTATGCAGCCAATGTTCGTCTTTTATTTGCATATCACCGATCCCAACTACTCTTGAGGAACTGTCATTCCCCATCTTTACAATGCCAAAGTCTCCTTCTTTGTATGTGATGAAAAAGTCCTTGTGTGGAGTGGTGTGATAAGAAGCTACTATATTTATCACTCACTTTGCTTCACTCTTGACTATGTGCAGGCATGACCCTTCCTTAGCAGTGAGCACTGCTATGTCCTGAGTAATGGTGACTAGTGTCTTACCATTGTCCTCCTTTGGCTTACCATAACCCATCTCTCTCTTTAGTTTTCGAGAATCTCTCTTCATATGCCCTGGAATGCCGCAGTGGTAACACTTGAATTGTCCTTTGGGTTGACTTTTTTTTTTTTTTATCTATTGTGTGTCTATGATCTCCCTCTTGGTTTGCTCTTGCTCCTCCCCCTATGTCTGTCTTTCTTAGTATGCTTGTTTTCTGTTACCAAGACATGTGCCTGGTCTATGCCAGCTTCTTTTCTTCTGGTCTCATTGAATAATGCATCTTTAGCCATAGCTATGGTCGACTTTCCTTCTGGTGCTAAGTTGGTGAGTAAAATTACTAGTGTCTTCCAGTTTTTAGGTAGTGAGCTCAGCAATAGTAGAGCTTGCTTTTCATCTTCAAGCTGTAATGCCATTGTTCCTAGCTGATTTACCAAAATTTGAAATTCATTGGTATGTTCAGCCACTGTCATTCCGCTCCTTAGCTTTAGGTTGACAGGCCTTTTTATTAGCAAGGCTCTGTTTCGAGCAGTCTTGGCTTGATACATATTCTCTAACTTTTTCAGAGAATATAAGCATTTTCTTTTTTAGCAACGTAGTGGAATACGTTGTAATCAATCCATTGTCGAATCTGACCTATGGTTTTCTTATTCATTTTTATCCAGTCTTTTTCAGAAACTCCCTTAGGTCTTTTTCCATGATCATCTAAGGGGTCATGAAGGTCTTTGCAATGTAAAAGATCTTCCATTCTAGGTTTTCACAGCATATAATTTGTGGTATTTAATTTTATCATGACCCCAGCCATGATATTCCCAGAACTGATCTCCTCTATGATTTTAAACTTTATTTCTACTTTTTCTAAGTAGAATTGGAAAGAATGGAGTGTATAGATGAGCCTAGAACAGTCAAAACCCTTAGGAAGGGTATTTTTGATAATTTGAGAGGTGCCTAAATTTTCTGTTCAAGGGGTGTCCTTATCAATTTTAGGGGGGGGTGCTATTTTAGCACATAGGGGTGCCCTCTGTAATTTTAGGTGATACTATTTCAGTCCATAGTGGGAGTGATTATATCAATTTTAGGAGAGTGAATTTAGGGCCGTGTGCGGGGGGGGGGGGGGGGGTTGTCTATATCAAAAGAAGACTTGAATTTTCAGACCTAATATAAAAATGTTAAGAAAACAGAAACCCTAACCTCTTTTTGGGTTTCCTCTCCTCTCCTCTTTGGGTGCAGCGGCTTCCCTTGGTTGAGGCAGCGACTTGGTGTGTTGCCTCCCTTGGTTGAGGCGGCTTCCAACGCTGCTTCTAGGTGCGACGATCTTTGACAAGTCGATTCCCCCAGGGTACGGTGTCCTCTAGTGTGGTTCCCCTCAGCAAAGAGATAAGATAAGTCTCTATCCCTTTCCTTTCACTTTTCTATGTGTTTTAGATCTGTCAAAGGGGTTTTGGTCAGTTTTTCCACTGGGCGGCTGAAACCCTTATTCTCTTCTTCCTAGCAACTAGGTTGCTGGCCTGCTATCTTATGGTCTACTCCAGTTTTTTTTTTTTTTTTTTTTTTTTTTTTTTTTTTTTTTTTTTTTTTTCTTTTCTTTTCTTTGTGTGTTCTTTCAGCTTGGTGGGATTTTGGACGGTTTTACCAACCGACCAAAAACACCAAATTTCTCCACCCAGATGCACCAGATACAAAAACAAGGGTTCAGGTCAGTTTTCTCCCTTCGGCCGAAACCCTAGTCCCTTCCTCCTTCTTTAGTTTTGTAGTGCCGGCAGTTATCACCAGTGACGATTGCCGGTTTCTCCTTTGTTTTTTTTGTTTTCTTTCCAGCAAAAAGTCCCACCGTGAAATGGGTTTCCCAGAAATCGATTGGAGATCTCCGATTGAACGATTTGGATCATTCTATCTGGTTGTTCTCTGTTTGGATGACCTGAATTGTTCTCTGGCTGGACGATCTGGGTCGTTTGATGGTCAGACGATCTGGATCCTCATATCTAGGGTTTTCCTGTGATCTGGGCTTCTACTCGGCCTGGATCTGAACACGATTTGGGCCGGACTTTCCTGGGTCCAAACGTAGTATGAGCCTAGACTTGAGCTAGGCCGCACCTTGCTTGCGCCTGAACGTGGATTTGGGCTGCACCTGGCCCGAGTCTAGATGTGAATCTGGGCCGCACTTGGCCCGATTTTGAATGTAGATGGTCGATCTCCTGCGTCGCCGATATTGTTCCGGTAGTCTTCTTCTGTTTTTCCCAGGCTATGTTCCTGCTTCTGTGTTTACCAGGGCTCTGATACCACTTGTTATGCATAGCGATTAGGATCAAACTCACAGAAACACAATCTCACACACACACACACACACACACACACACACACACACACAGAAACACAAAATTTTACGTGGTTCGGTTGTGTTTATAGCCTACGTCCATGAGAGGAGGGGGAACAAATTCACTATGTGAGAGAGAGAGAGAGAGAGAGAGAGAGAGAGAGAGAGAGAGAGAGAGAGAGAGAGAGAGAGAGAGAGAGAGAGAGAGAGATTTCCTTCTTTGATTAGGACTCCTAATCAGATTGGGATTACATTTAACTGACTTTTCTTATCTTCCAGGATTCTTCGAGTGTGATAATGAGGATCGACGTCATCACTTACACGCTCTGACTCACACACTCTTAAATCTAGTTCTTGGCGAAATGGAAAAACGGCCACTCCAACATAATATAGAGAAGGTGCCCAATTGTATTGCTACCAATATGAACTGTGCTAGACATTTGTTGGTCTGAATAGTTTGATCATGTGAATTAGAGCAATCAATGTCAACTGGAAGGATTATTATCCATGGATAAGTTTATTCACGATCTCTAATCCTAGTGCGGAACAGCTGACTAGTTTGATCCTGTGAATTAGAGCAGCCAATGTCAACCGAAAGGATTATTATCCATGGATAAGTTTATTCACGATCTTTAATACTCGTGCCGAGCAGCTTACCAGAATTATATACATAACCGCGACTGGGCATTTAAAGACAGGAGAACTCCGCCTCCCCCTGGATATGTCTTTCCGCACCATTTGGTGTGTCTCAAAGTCTTAAAATTTCTCTCGGCCTATCAATGAGCTAGCAGCTTCCTCCAGTTGCAGGTATTTTGTCTCATTTGATTCTTTCTTCTGTTTCTGGTACCATTTTTTGCTTATATCAGTAAATTTCAGTCATGGCTGTCGCTGCAAACTAATTCCAATGCGCTTATGTTTTGTTCCATTAGTTCCATTCTGGGTGCATTGTCCAAATGGGTTGTCTATGACCCGGCTTACTGGTCTGTTTTGTTTGCATTAGTTGCATTTTGGGTGTTTGGTGCATTGTTCAAATGGGTTGTCGGTGGCTCGGTTTACTGGTGCATTTTTGTTGACTTGCTAGGTTTTTGTTGTCTGACTGTTTGATGAATTGCTGGAGAGAGATTTCTCAGGTGTTAGTTGTTCTTTACTCTCAACTGTTTTTATTTCGTCCCCCTGTTGTTTGCATTACTTGTAATGGGCTGCTTACGACTCAGCTTACTTATTGATTTTGGTTAGCTTGCCACGTTGGTGTCGTTTGGGTGTTTGATGATTTGCTGGAAAGAGAGTTCTGGGGGTTTGTTAGTTCTTACGTATGAGGACATTAGAGTGGGTTTGAACGGCTAGTTTCTCACTCTCTTACAAGTATTTGACGTTTTAGATTACTAGAGGGCTGTTTCTTTGTATGACCTAGCACACTTACAAGGAAATTATGAATTTCCAAGGCTTATTAAATGCAAATGAAACCTAATAACGCATAATAATTGGGACATGCCAGAGATTGCATCCAATACTCATATTCACCTCAAGGATTGAATACCTTCTATCTTATTAAAATTTACTGTCATAGAAACCTCTGAAGAGATAAGTATGCAATACATTTGTTTTTCTTCAAGTGGTAAGTGGATTTGAATCCACAAACATTTGATTGTGAGACAAGGTACTCAACCAGTTTGATTGAGGCCTTGAACTCGACAAGTATGCATTAGAACATATAAGATGATAAATTTTGAAGAGCCTTGGTGCAACAATAAGTTGTCGTCGTGTAACCTGGAGATTAGGGGTCCGAGGCATGAAAACAGCCTCTTGCAAAAATGCAAGATAAGGCCGCGTATAGGAGACCCTTCGTGGTCTGCCCCTTCCTTGAACCTGCATATGCAGGCTTCGTGCATCAGGCTGCCCTTTTTAGATGATAAAATTTACTTTAATAGAAAAAATGAAACCTTTTGCAGTTATTGATCAATTAGATGCCATTAATCACAAGGGTAGCTCCGGTACACGAAGGTCCCGCCTATGTAGGGTCTGGGGAAGGGGCGGATTACAATGGCCTATAGTAGGCAGCCTTAACTTGCATTTTACAAGAGGTTGATTCCACGCCTTGAACCCATTATCTCAAAGTCACATGACGACAACTTTTACCGTTGCGCCAAGGCTCCCCTTTGAGATGCCATTAATCGTAATTTGATGAATTCAATTAAGTAGTCCTCTAAAATAGGACAAAGCAATACATGATACTTAATTGTTGTACATATGATAGCATGGGAACTACACACGGAAGACTCACACATGCACCATACATTTTTTTCAAGGAAAAAATCACAGAAATCACAGAATCATGTTGGATGTGTGGTTGGCCTTGTAGCTCAATGATTGATGTATTAGAAAACTAAATCTTAAGGTTATAGGTTCAATCCCAACTTACCTACTAGAAAAAAGAATCATGTTGGATGTTCAGCATAAGAAGTGAAACTCAACCAAAAAATGATCAAAGAATAAAAAACTCTAAAGATGGTTCCTTGATGAAAAGAAAAAACTGAAAAAGAAACAAGCATAAATGGAAAATCGAACATAAACAAGACCACATAAAGCTATAATGGTGTTCATAAACTTCACAGGTAATGTCTAAAAGGGATAGATTCAAGGCCTTACCTTTGTCTTCATATGATATTAGGAAAAAATGAAGAAAAGTACATAATAAACTTCAGATGCTTTAAGTTCATCTAGAAATAGGTCTTCCTAATGAAGATTATAGTATAAAGGGGAGAGAACTCAAATCTTATCTTTTCTGCTTCTAGCATATGCCATAACCTTCCATTTACGTAAGTTGTACCTTCATGAAATAAAAGCAGTCATCTGTTTAACCTCTACTCAAAACCCCAAGAAATTGCAAAGCCATCTTCTTTATCTGCTTTTGCTTGTTAGGTTTCATGATTTCTCTTTGCTTTGCTTTCCTTTACCTTGACATCGATTTTCTTCTATTCCTACTTCTTGATGAAGATCTTCTATCAAAAGATAGGATTGTTTGTTTATGTAGGGAATTGGATCCATCTGCTCTAACTTATAATGTATGCATGTATTGATTGATTTCAATTTAGGGAGAGAAGATATAATTTCATGTAAAATAAAACTGAAAGATATTAATATAATGCTGAAGTAAGGATTAATTTCTGCACACCCCCGTTACATTTTATTCCTTGTGTTATAGGTTTGTTGAGAGAACTTACTAAGTAGAATGAAGCTAAGGACAATTTGGAGGTAAGTGTCTGATTATGTTCGCTATGTTTTGAAGGAGATTGCCTTTCCTCAATCATTGTCAAATCCTCCTGATATAAAAAAGAGAAGAAAATTATATTGGAAAGAACACTATTATGTAAGTAATAAAATTTTCCTATTTACCCATAGTCATCTTATTTCCAAGATCTTGGACACCTTACCAATGCTCTTGTTAAGTAACTTTTATGCTTGTCTTGATTTATACCCATCTCTTATTCATTTGCATTTAGAGGGATTTGGAAATCCAAACACCCACCCAATGCAAAGAACTTGCTTGCATAGGTTCCCTTCCATATAATAATAAATTTATCCATTTATTCTAACTCTGGCTGTATGGTTTTATCATCTCACGGCCAGTCCCAAGCCCGGATAAAGGAGGAGAGCTGCATCAAGTTGCCAGCCCGCATAAAATCTTTTGGCAAATCCTATGACATTAATCTGACTACGACATTCCTTCAGGCTAGGGTGTTTCCCGTAAGCAACATGCTATGTCAGAGCCTGGATGTAGTGAAAATAGGCAAGTGTTCCCCCGTAAGCGATATGTTGCATTGGATCCTGGGTGCAGTAAGAAGTGGGTAAGGGTTGCTAGATCGTTCCCTCAAAAGCAATGCACTACTTTAAAACTCAGGTGCAGTGAGAAGTAGGCAGGGGTTCCTGTTTCGTCCTAGATGTGTATGGGTAAAAAGACTAGTTTAAAAGAATAAGATTCATATCACCACATAGAATATAGGCACATTAGCATCTAAGAGTATGGAGTTAGTAGATGCGATGAAATGTAGGAGAGTTAACATAGCTCATGTCCAAGAAACCAAGTGAAAAGGGGCTAAAACTAGAGAAAACAATGAGTATAAGCTCTGGTGAATAGGAAAGGACAATAATAGAAATGGCGTAGGGAAAGTGGTGCATGAAAAGTTAAATGATAATGTTGTAGAAGTTAGGAATTAGTGATAAAATTCTACTAAGAAAACTAGTTCTATGAGAGAAGATCATAAATGTAAAAATTGCATATGCCCCACAGGTACGTTTAGAAAATAGAATCGAGAATCAGTTCTGGGAAGATATGGGGGAAGTAATGCAAAAAATTCCCAACACATAGGGGATATTTATAGCAATAGACTTAAGTGGTCATGTAGGAAAAGAAAATGAAGGATATAATATGGTACATGGAGGGTATGGTGTTGGAGAAAGAAATGAGATGGGGGAAGTTATTCTCTATTTTTCTTTGGCATATAACCTACTTCTAGTAAACACATACTTTAAGTAGAGGGATGAACACTTACTAACCTTGAAATGTAGATAATATAAAAGCCAAATAAACTTTTTTCTACTTAGGAATACTATCAGTGTGGAAGGATTGTAAGGTGATATCGGGTGAGAGTTTAACTGCACAACATAAGTGAATGGTTATGAATATTTACACTAAGAGATGTAAGAAAGGAAATGAACTTAATAGGTGTCCAAAGACTGAGTGGCGGAACTTAAAGGAGAGAAGATAACATCATTCACAAATAAGTTGATGGTAGAAGGAAAGTGGAATAATAAAACAGAAGCATCATATAGACTAATATGGTCCAATCCATCAAGACAGTGGCAAAAGATGTTCTACGAGTATCTAAAGGTAAAAGGCAACCAGCAAAAGAAACTTGGTGGTGAAGTGAAAAACTGCAAAAAGTTATTAAAGACAAATGGTTGTAATTTAAAACATGGAAGGAGATTAGAAATGCTGAAAACTTTGAGCAATATAAGAATGTTAAAAAGGTAGCTAAAGAGGAGTGAGTGAGGCTAAACTCAAGCATACGATAATCTCTATAATAGATTAGGATCAAGAGAAGGTCAGAAATATCTGTTCATGTTAAAGGTGTTAAAAATGATGATCAAAGGATACTAGTCAAAGACAATGAGATCGATTAAAGGTGGGAAAGTTGCTTTAATAAATTATTAAATGAAAAATGTCGTGATAATATAGAAATTGAAAGAACCGTAAAACTAGATAATGTTAGACTATATAAATACGAGTATAGGATTAGCATACCAGAAGTGAAAGAGACATTGAAAAAGATGAAATCAGGAAAGGCTTCGTATACCAATAGAGGTTTGGAAGTATATAGGAGATACTGAAGTAGTTTTGCTAACAAAGTTGTTTAACAAAATTATAAAGTTGAAGAAAATGCTAGATGAATGGAGGAAAAGCTCTACTGTACCAATTTATAAGAATAAAAGAGACATACAGAGTTGCACTAATTATCGTGGGATTAAACTTATGAGCCACACTATGAGACTTTGGCAAAGAGTGATTATAAAAAGGCTATGACAAGAGATAAGTGTATCAGAAAACTGGTTTGGTTTTATGCCTGCGAGGTCTAGTATAGAAGCTATTTTCCTACTTAGACAATTGATAGAGAAGTACAGGGAGAGGAGGAAGGACCTCCACTTGGTCTTTATTGACTTAGGAAAAACTTATGTATGAGAGAGTGGTTACAAATGTTAGGACCACTAAGGGAGAGACTAGTAATTTTCCTATCACTATATGATTGCACCAGGGATCGGCACTGAGCCCATACCTTTTTATGTTAGTTATGGATGAATTAACAGATATCTACACAAGGAGGTTCCATGGTGCATGTTTTTTGCAGATGGCATAGTTTTGATTGATAAGATGAGGAGGGGCATAAACACAAAGCTAGATTTGTGGAAAGATGCTAAAGAGTCTAAAGGATTTAAAATTAGCCAAACAAAGACAAAATATATGGAATGCAAATTTAGCAATGAGAGGAGTGGAAATAAAGCATTAGTAAAGATTGATAACCAAAATGTTCCTGAAAAAGACCACTTTCAATACTTGGGATTGATAATTTATGAGAGTGGAGAGATTGAGGGTGATGTTATATAGAGAATCCAAGTGGGTTGCAACAAATGGAGATGTGCATATAGAGTTTTGGGTGATATGCGCATGCCACTCAAACTGAAAGGAACATTCTATAGGATGGCTGTAAGGCCGGCCATGCTTTATGGATCAAAACATTGGCAGTTAAGGAACAACGTGTACATAGAATGAGTATAAGTGAAATGAAGATGTTGAGTTGGACGAGTGGCTAGACAAGAAACAATAGAATTAGTAATGAAAACATTGGTGGAAACTTAGTATTAGTACCAATAGGTAACAAGATGAGAGAGGGTAGACTTAGACGGTTTGGACATGTCCAATGGAGACTGAAAGCGGCACTGGTTAGAAGGAGTGAGTTGATCCAAGTTGAAGTCTCTAAAATGGGAAGGGAAGGGGCCTAAAAGGATGTTGATACAAGTGATGAGAAAAGATTTAAAAACTTTTGGACTAAATGAAGTCATGACACTTGATAGAGGGGAATGGAGGAACAAGATTCATGTAACTGACTCCCAATCGGGATAAGGCCTTGATAATGATGATTATCCATTTCTTCTGTAGGTATTGAAGGAGGCATCTAGGCTTTATGCAGCAAGTTGGGTTTGGGATATTGGTCCTGACCTTAGGCCAAATGATTACAAGAAAGATGATGGAGCATAGATAAACCTGATAAAACAAATACAGCAGCTAAGGAAAAGGAACCATAAATGCTGGAGGATCTTGATGCGCAGCTGTCTTCTGTTGATTCTCCTTTCCTGCAAATACATAGCTTATGCCTATAGTGTTGACTCTGTGTTTGATGTTAGCATTCTCTAGATTTGATGTCCTATCACTTCCTACTATAAAGTCAAACTTTTAGTGCAAACAGATTCAAGTATTAATTTGATGTGTTACAATTCATTGCTTGGTAATATTTTTTGGGCGATATATTGACATAGGCAAACCATGTTTGCAAACTGACTTGGAACCAGGTATTTTGATCTTAGACCAATCTTATTACGTAATTTACTCTGGGCATTTTCTTTTGAAATCTACATCGTTGCCATCTTAATTCACACGGGATCGTATTCCTGCAAGAAAATGTGTGATGTATTAGGATGCAGCTCTCAAACTTCTGCATCAGTTCCTTTAGATACTGGATTTGGACAAACTAGTAAAACATGATTAGAAAATATAAATAGATACAAAAGATAGAGTCATTGTAAAAGCTTGTATTACATGAGTGTAGTATTAGATGTCTTCATAACAGATTTATAAACTTCGATCAGATTCATCGTCTTAGGAGATAAATTCTTTGATGTTGCTGCTCATGTGGCAAAAGTGTCCTAGTCAATGCTCGACTTCCCTAAGTTGACTCTTTTCTCATGACTGCTGGCTTCATTCATGTTTTGCCTGTCAAATTCACTGATTCACATGATTGGCCAAGTTATTTGAGTACTGGCGTGATGCTGAGTTGACTACTCTAGTTGGGCTTCTTTTTGGTTTGTATCCTGCTTTTTGCGGTGCTTGTTTCAGGAAGAAGCCTTTAAGAACTAGTACTTGTAATTTAAACATTGATAATTTAAGTTTATCATGATCTGTTCATAAAAGTTATTTTATGTCAGTCTAAATGTTGTTGGATTTAGTTGTTTTAATGTATTCTATGTGGGAAGGCAACAGAATATTTGGCTGAAATATCTGGTTTTATGGTCTCTTTTCTTCCATTTGTTGAGGAGCAGATAATGGTTCTTCATTCCCTGGGGTCAAGGTGGGACTTATCTTTGAAAGGAAATAGAAAAGCAAGACTAGAGTTTGTCTTTTGAAACTGTTTGATTAGGTCGTTGGGTACATCTAAGGGTTCAAGTAACCAATGTTACAGTAAAATTATGTATTGTTTGAATCTTCAACAACTAAGATGCCACGAAGGCCTTCAACATTGTTAATAAACAGCTCCACGTCCCCATTTTTGTGTAGCAAGACATATTTCCAGTCACAAGTTTAGGAAGGAAAATGATTAGTTAATTTCGTTTCTACTTCTTTATCCCATGACACAAATCTTTTGCTGGTCATGAAGACGGATTTGGAGTGGGTTTGTGTTGGCCCACACCGTTAATGGTGAAACATGGATGTTATCATTACTTGTTTCAGTTTAGAGTTATGGCACAAAAGATGCTAAACTGCTAATTTTAGGCCTATCTTCCCTATGGTGGAGTTTTGTATCTTCCACATTGAAGAATTGAAAACTTTTTGTTGAATGGCTTATGGGGTTTTGCCCTTTTGGATATTTTGTAATGAAGCACAGCATGCTATGATATGGAATTTGCCACCATGGTGTGCATATGGTTGAGGCTTTGGCTCACCTAGTGATATAGACATTGAGAATCCATCACAAGTCTCATGTGTGTGCGTAATGGAGTCCAACACAGGGAGCCTGGCTGTGTGGGCATGGAAACTCCACCATCAGTTACGTAATCTTATAAATATACAGAGACATACAAGGACTACATCCAGGGGAGTCATCCAGCAGGGAAAATGGAGGATTTGCCAGGGCCACTTTCACAAGGTGAAGTTTGAGATTCCACTACAGGGAAATTGGTAATGTGGAGTTGTAGAATGACTAGAGTACAGGGTACATCACCCTAGTGGCATGCATAAGTTTTCTATGCATATAATTGTCCTCATTGCTGGGTACCATGTTTCAGGATCTGCCTTTCAAATGCTCATGTGAACATCATCAAATTCTTCTCATGTAAAACACTAATATGAAGCACCAATGCATTATTCCTGTTTTCTTATTGTAGTTCCTCTGTGACTTGCATGAGTATTGTGTTCATGGTAGCTTCCTTTTTTCAAGTACAATATCAGCCACAGGCCCTAGTTTTCAAATCCTGCTCGTGGTTCATGTCTGCCATATGTAACAATAAGATTGTCAATGACTATCAGTCTTTGCAATTGAATTTCTACTTTGGTGGCTAAGTCCTTGCGTCCATTTTTCTCCATTTGTCAGTTACTAGGTTCCAAACAAACAATTAACTGTTACTTGTATAATGATAGAGATATACTAAATGCTGGTGGATCAAGCATATTTTTATGTGTAGAGAATTATAAAAAACTATTTCTCTAACCCTTTTCCACATTTGTTTTAAAGTTGATTTGCCATCTCCTTCCAGTAACTATCTCTGCTTTCCCATGTGTTTGTGTGTCATTTGAAGTTGATGCCAAACAGAGGAGGCATTGGCTCTAATTCAACTTTGAGCCATCAACTTCACCTTGTTGTTCTCAGGTGCATAGTGTAGTATGTAAGTAGCACTATGCTTATTCCACCACCTCTTTTTGGTTTGAGGGATCTGTTAACCTTGATGTGAACTTCTCATCCATGATCTAGTTTTGCATAACTCTAGCATGATCCATTTAAATTTCTCCCTATTGCTCTGCAAATTCATTCTGGATGTGGCTCCCAGTGCTGAAATATTTCCACCCTGATTTGATGCTCTAAGATTTTGGTGACTCCACTTATATGGGACCACCAAGTGCAGCATGATCATGGAAGAGCTTTTTTAAGTTCAAGATTTACAGCATAATCTTCTGGACATAGTACTCGTGTGCTGCAACCCTGTATTTCTGTATAAATTCTAGGAAATTATCTCCTGAATTCTTGCACCCTGCCATGTTCCCAAGAAGTGTGTTTATGTCATCTAGCAGTGCGTAATAGTCCCGTGGGGTTCAATAGTCATAGATATCATGAGATTCAGCAGGTACCTTAGGGATCAAGAGGCTTTAACACTAAATCTGATGGTAATCCAGCACACTGGTTTTTGGTTTCAGCAACATAAAGCACAAAAACAGGTATCGGTGGATTAGCACTGCTCATGCAATGTGAAATGACTCAGAATTCCAATGAACAAAGGTGTATGCTATCAATCATCAAAAGAAATAGTGAATGTGGCCCTTATACAGACAGTTCTCAGCTTCACTTTCTTCCTACTGAAAATCAACCTTTCTAGCTAGCCTGAAAAATTAAAGGGGCTCTTAACTAAGCATTTTCTGTTTGCAATTATACATTTTCATCTCACTGTTTTTTATTAAATGAAATACATGTATATGCATGCATATATCTGTAACAGAGCATTCTGACCTACATTGACATGCATATGAACGTAGCATCTTCCAATTTTAGGTTTTTGCTGTAGTATGTCTTTGGTTTTGTCTGGGACACTGAACCCATATTGTGATGCCTCTTTCTTACTGGCAGATTTACTATTTTGACTGTTATGTAGAATTAGCTTTCTGTTTGGTTTTATTTTCTGAGAACTTTATTATCAGATGCTAATATCTTATATTGGTTTAAAATTTAATATGGGTGGCAAATCAACAGCGTGGCAGCAAGAGGGGGAATAGTGACCTTAAGACCTGCTTTACAGTGAGTACACATGACAAGAGCATCCTCTTATAGAGATGCACTCAAAAGCTTTTATACTAGGCTATAAAGAAGGGATACAACAAGTCACGGCAAGGAAAAAGAAGATTTCAAATCTCATACAAAAGATGACATTCCTAGAAAATCAAACTGAACTTCTTTTGACAAAGGAAGTTGCTGTAAGTTGTTCTTGATGATAGTCAGCTGTAAGTGCAGGAGTAGAGTTGTTTTGTAAGAATTTATTTTGGCTGAGAATTCCTTGAGAAAATTACTCTAAAAAAAAATTAAAAGGATTTACAATGGTAATTTCCCGGCAAAAGCACAGGTGAAAACTTCAGTTCCTGTGTTCAATAAAGTCCCTTATTACACTCGATGCTTATCTGCCATTGTAGTGCAAAATCTGAGACTGCAAACTTTGGAAATGCTGATGCTTATGGTAAAGAGTATCAGAGTTGCAGTCTCTTGCAGAAATGTGCGACAAAGAAGTCAGCAAGAGAAGGAAAGAGTTGTCATGCTCAAGTTATTAAGGGGGGTCTAGGCACAGACATGTTGGCATCAATTAGTCTCGTTAATTTTTGCTATAAATGTGGGCTTGTTGAGCGTGCATGTCAGGTTTTGTTAAAATGCCATTATGAATCATAGTATCATGGAACACTATGATTGGTGCACATGCTCAACGTGGAGAGGAAGAAAAGGCTTTCAGGCTTTTTCTGCAGATGCAGAGAGAAGGAACACCACCAAGTGAGTTCACTCTGTCCAGTATTCTCTGTGCTTGTGCTGTTAAGTTTGCTATTGCTGAATGCAAACAATTGCACGATTTTGGCACTAAAACTGCTATGTATTCCAATGTATTTGTTGGAACTGCTCTTCTTGGTGTCCATGCAAAATGCAAATTGATCAAAGATGCATGCCTGGTTTTTGGTGGCATGCTGGAGAGAACTGATGTTACAGGGAGTTAGTGGTGGCAGGCTTGTGCAGAATGATCTCTATGAGGAGGCTTTACTGCTGTTCCATAGAGCACAAAGGATTGGCTTGGAACAGACCCAGTTTATTCTTTCAGCTGCTCTCGGTGCTTGCGCAGATCTAGCAGCTGTGATTGAAGGGAATCACGTTCATGCAATCATAATAAGAACAGGTTTTGACTTAAATCTTTTTGTGGCTACCTCTCTCATAGACGTGTATGCCAAGTGTGGAAGAATAGAGGAAGCATACTGTGTATTCTCAAGCATGGGTAAAACGAGTGCTGTCCCATGAAATGCAATTATTGTGTGCTTCTGCAAGGCTTTGATATTATTTGAGAAATGCAGCAACTGAGTTTGTATCCAACTGAAATAAGTTATATTTCTGTTCTTTCTGCTTGTAGTCATGTGGGTTTGGAAGAAAATGGGCGGCATTATTTTGACCTGATGATCACAGATAACAATGTAGAGGCCAATGTCCATCATTATTCATGCATGGTTGATCTACTAGGTCTTGTTGGATTGATTGATGAAGGTCAGAATTTGATTAAGAGAATTCCCTTTGAGGCGACTGCTTCTATGGGTTCATGCTGGATTCATGGGAATATCAGATTGGCTGAAGTTGCAGCACAACATCTATTCAATATTGAACCAAATAATATAGGCAACCATGTTTTACTTCCAAATATTTATGCGGCAAATAAAAGATGGGAGGATGTTATGAAGGTAGCTTCAGAAGGTCAGTGGAGGAAAGAAGGCGATGGGAAAGGGTTGGATTGAAGTTAAAGGTAGAGCTCATCCATTTTTTGTTGGAGAGGGAAATCATCCAAAAATTGCTGAAATCTATGCTAAATTGAAGGAATTGGCAAAAGAGATCAGGAAGTTGGCTTACAAAGCTGAGATTGAATGTGGTCTGCGTGATGTGGGGGAAGCTCAGAACTAAGAACTGTTGAGGCACCACAGTGAGAAGCTGGCTCTTGCTTTTGGGCTCATAGGCATACCTTCGGCTGCACCCATAATTATCAAGAATCTTCGTGTCTGTGGGGATTTCAATTCTGTTATGAAGTTTGCATCAAAGATATCTGGAAGGTTAATCATTTTCAGGGATACAAATTGGTTTCACCATTATAGGAATGGGTTCATTTCCTGTGGGGACTTCTGGTGATTGGAAAACCTGGCATTTTTTTCTCCGATTTACAGGATCGTCTAGTTTGGTGGTATTCTCTACTCTCTATTTCTGTGGCCCCACCATTTCTGAGCAATAATTCTATCTTTGTGCCACAGATTTGACTCTGTTGGTGGGTTGCATGACTTATAGCTGGCATGGGCCATTTTTTGTTTTTTCAGGTCTTCTCAAACAGCAAGGTTTCTGTCTCTGTAATCAGTACCACAGTGTTTGTATCTTATCTGATAAGAGATGTTCCCCCGCCTTAGGAGCTGATTGACTAAGAAGGGGTTGATACAAAGTATTCACAGACACAGATTGCTGATCTGATGAAGAAAGCAATATGAGCAAATTCTAATTTTGTTTTTGTGGGTATCTTGTGAAGGCGATGCGCAATTATTGGGGCTAGTGACTTATGGTGGCTGATTGAATTTGTCAAGAATGATAATATGAGATAGAAGATCCAGTCAAGAAAATGATGCAGATTCTGAACAAGGGTGTTGTATATGCCAGCTATTGGGACAGAAACATGGAAATTGTGCGCTACTGACATGGTATCATGGGTTTGAGCTTGTCAACTACAGAACATCATATTTCACCATCTTTACAAAGCTAAGGTTAGCTGCCGAAAGAAAATGCTTAATCGGAATTATGGTATCATTGACTTTATGGCTTGAAAGAGATGGCACTTGGAAATGGAAAGAAGTTACCTCAAGGATGTACCAGTGGAGTTACACAAAAGGAATAATGTCATAGCAAAATAAGCTATGTATACTTGGTAATGGATGGTTTTAATCATGTCTCTTCATTTAAGGTTCTACTTGCTGTGCTTATCGTTGTGTATATCGTGATGCACACTCAGTTCTCATCTTTTCCAGTTTTTACCTCTCAAAGTCCACGAAACTGAATTATATTTCCTTTGGGTTTTATTTGCTCGATTCACTTGATAAACGTCTTGTAAACCAATACCAATGTTGCGTCTCTTTTGATAATCTCGGAGCAGAACTCCACTAAATCTTCCGGCCAAGGAAGTTGCTTGACATGAATCACACTTGGATATCCCACCAGGTTCCGTAATTTATGACTGCAACAGCTCACTTCTGTGATGGATATCTGTAAACACATGTTCTTTTTCATCCTTTTTCTTGGTTCAATGAGTTAGGCACAACCCAACCAGAAAAGCAGAGAAACTAGAAGAAGAAAATACGAAGCGAAAGATGAAACACTGGTTCTCATGACAAGCCCGAGTGGGTGGCCTCCATAGATGGGCGGCCGATTGTCCATTATTCACTGACTTGTATAAAGATACGGATAAGGCAAATGTTGATGGCGTATCAGTGGTGGACCTACTTAAGTACGAGCACTAACCTGTCAGCTATATCTAGTCCCATATCCTGGATCTGTATACTGCTTTTTGGGGTCAACGGCTGCTGCCCAAAACTCCGAATTGTCCAAGCCCAGATTTGTGCCCACTTGCAATGATTTGCAGTTACTGAGATCTTTCCGCTACATTGGCTGCCTGTTCACCATACATCCTTTCCATCTTTTCCCACTCATAGTAAGGTTTTACCTGGTGGGGACAACTTTATCCTATGATCTTGACGTTTGGCCGCCCTGCAAAGCCTGTATCATATGGTGTTGGCTTGTCTTTTATGGGGAGCTCAGTTATCGTACCTATGGTTTGATATTTCCATTTGTGGGTACAATAGCTGTTATTATTTGGCCACGTATATTGGGAAAAAGAAATGTTTGGTTATAAATATAGTATTTTGCTGGCTATTTTTGGTGTGGAAAATGGTAAGAAGAAGTGCCCATGCTTATTTAAGGAAGTAGTATACTGTTTGGGACTTGCATGTGTCATGTTGACATTAATCTGGCAAATGATGAATCCAAACTAGTTTTCTCTTCACTGGATATTGCTAGACCCATCATCCAAAGTGCCATGTATGGGATTTTGCCAGGAATATTTGAATTTTTTTATTTTTGGGGAATTATGGCATATCAAAATGAAACATTTGAAGGGGAGCCTTGGTGCAAAGGTAGAGTTGTCGTCGTATGACCTTGAGGTCACGGATTCAATGCATAAAAATAGCCTCTTGCAAAATGCAAGGTAAGACTACGTACTATTTGATGACGTTCATTCCCATTATCACGCCCAAAGAGTCCTATAAGATAAGGAAAATTAGTTATTTGTAGTCCCAATTTGATTAGGAGTCATAATTAGAGAAGGAAAAGAAAAACTGAATTAGAAACCTACTAAGAATCTACTAGGAAAGTTCTAAACCGCCTCTGACCTCTATAAATAGGACTAGAGGCAAAGCCAAAAGGCATAGAGCAGAATGGGTGTAATCTCTCTCTTACATAGTGGAAATATTCCCCCTCCTCCTCTCGTGGACGTAGGCTATACATAGCTGAATCACGTAAAGCTTGTGTGTTTTTGTGTGTGATTGTGTGTTTTGATCCTAACTGAGCCTAACTAGTGTTATCAGAGCAATTGGGCCGTACATCTCTCTCAAATAGTGAAAGTGTTCCTCCTCCTCTCATGGATGTAGGCTATATATAGCCAAACCACATAAATCTTGTGTTTCTGTGTTTAGATCCTAACTATGCATAACAAGTGGTGTTAGAGCCGTGGTTCACACCAAGAAGTGTCGGAACATAGCCAGTGAACACATGAGGAGTGTTGGAGAAGGAGTAGAATGCAGATCGCGTTCTAATTTGGGCCAGGTGCGGCTTAAGTCCACGTTCAAACCCAAGCCAGGTGCGGCCCAGATCAAGTCCAAGCCCAGACAGCTGCAACCCAGACTATGTTTGGACCCAGGAAAGTCCGGCCCAGATCATGTTTAGATCCAGGCCGAGCAGAAGCCTAGATCACAGGGAAACCCTAGATCTGATGGACCATCTAACAAGAGAACGATCCAAATCACGCGACTCAAATTAGAGAACCCAAACTGATAAATTTTCTCACTAGGAAAACCAAAAACAGAGGGGGGGTACTAAGGTTCCGGCTAGCTAAAGAAAAACCCGACTAGAACCCCTTTTTTGTGTTGATGTAGCTAGAAGGAGGGAAAAGGGGTTTTCGCCAGCCGATAGAAAAATTGTCCGAAAACCCCAGTTTTGACAGACCCGAAGAAAGAAAGAAGTGAAAAAACAAAAAACAAAATAGAGGATCGGCATTGATCGCCTAGTTTTTGGGAAGAAGAAAGAAAAAAAAAGGGTGGGGGGGGGGGGGGGGGTGCGTGCGGTGGGGGAGGGGAAGCTGGTTGTTCGGCTAGCCAGTGGAAAACCAATTGAAACCAATAGATCACCATAAAAAATAAATAAAAGAAAAAGAAAAAGGAAAAAAAGAAAGAAAGAAAAGAAAAAGGGAGGCAAGGTACTTATCTTAGAGAGCTGCTTCGTCGGAGACTTAGACATTCCAAAAAACCCTTTATCGGAAGATGATCACCCACAGATGCTGCATGCCAAAGGGAGAAGCCACGCCAGAGATCGTTGCACTATAGGCAGTGCACGAAGTCGCCGTCTCAACCAAGGGAGGTAGCGCACCAAGTCACCGCCTCAACCAAGGGAAGCCATCGCACCTAAAAAGAAGATAAGAGGAAAACCAAAAAGAGGTTAGGTTCTCTCTCTCTCTCTCTCTCTCTCTCTCTCTCTCTCTCTCTCTCTCTCTCTCTCTCTCTCTCTCTCTCTCTCTCTCTCTCTCTCTCTCTCTCTCTCTCTCTCTGCTTCCTATCCTTTTATACAGTGCATAAAATCAATAGGGCATTAGCTAATAAAGGCACCCCCATTGCCCATAATAGTACCGCTAAAAATTACACAGGGCACCCTTAAGTGCAACATACCCAACACCCCCCCCCTCCCCAATTTATAAAGACACTCCCTTGATCAAAAAATTTGGGACACCTCTAAAAAATTGTCAAAAATACCCTCCATAAGGTTTTTAACTATTCTAGACTCATCTGTACACTTCATTCTTCACAATTCTACTTAGAAAAGGTAGAAATAAAGTTTAAAACCATAGAGGAGACCAGTTCTGGGAATATCGTGGATGGGACCATGATAAAATTAAACGCCATTAATTATACACTATGAAAACCTAGAATGGAAGATCTTTTGCACTGCAAAGATCTTCATGATCCTTTAGATGATCATGGAAAAAGACCTGAGGGAGTTTTTGAAAAAGACTGGATAAAGATAAATAAGAAAACCATAGGTCAGATCCGATAGTGGATTAATCATAGCGTATTTCACCACATTGCTCAAGAAGAAAATGCCTATATTCTTTGAAAAAAGTTAGAGAATATATATCAGGCTAAGACTGCTCAAAACAAGGCCTTGCTGATAAAAAAGGCTTACCAACCTAAAGCTAAGGAGTGGAATGAGTGTGGCTGAACATACCAGTGAATTTCAAAATCTGGTAAATCAGCTAGGAATAGTGGCGTTACAACTTGGAGATGAATGGCAAGCCCTACTATTGCTAAGCTCACTACTTGAAAGCTGGGAGATGCTGGTAATTTCACTTAGCAACTCAGCACCAGAAGAAAAGTTGATCGTGGCTATGATCAAAGACGTGCTATTCAACGAGGAGACCAAAAGAAAAGCAACTAGCATAGACTAGGCACATGCCCTAGTAACAGAAAACAAGTACACTGGAAGAGACAGGCAAAGGCGGAGGAGTAAGAGCAGACCAAGGGGGAGATAGCAGACACGCAACAGATTAAAAAGTCAACCTAGAGGACAGTTCAAGTGTTACCACTGAGGCATTCCAGGGCATATAAAGAGAGACTGTAGAAAACTAAAGAGAGAGATGGGTCATGGTAAGCCAAAGGAGGACAATGGTGAGACACTAGCCACCAGTGCTTAAGACATAGTAGTGCTAGCTACTAAGGAGGAGTCATGCCTGTACGTAGTCAAGAGTGAAGCAGAGTGGGTGATAGATATAACAGCTTCTTATCACGCCACTCCACACAAGGACTTCTTTATCACATACAAAGAAGGAGACTTTGGCACTATAAAGATGGGGAATGACAGTTCCTCAAGAATAGTTTGGATTGGTGATGTGCAGATAAAGACAAACATTGGTTGTACAGTAATACTAAAGGAGGTGTGACACATACAAGAACTCAAACTGAACCTGATCTCAGTTCCAGCTCTTGACATACAAGGCTATACTAACTAATTTGGCAACAACACCTAAAAAGTGATAAAAGGTGCAAGACACACACACACACAAGAATATCTAAAGATATCCTTAACGCAGTGGAGGATGAAGGATCACTAAACCTTTGGCACATAAGACTCGACCACATGGGAGAGAAAGGTTTGTTCACACTTGTAAAGAAGTAGCTCATCAAACTAGCCAAAAGTATAGCTCTTAATCTAAGCAATTACTATTAATTTGGAAAGCAACATAGAGTTGCCTTCTCTTCTTCTAGTAATAAAAGAAATGAAATCTTGAGTTTGGTGTACTCGGATCTATATGGTCCCACGGAAGTAGAGTCACTAGACGGGAACAAATATTTTGTAGCATTTATAGATAATGCATCTAGGAGGGTATATGTATACTTTGTAAAGAATAAAGAGCAAGCATTCAAATGCTTCATAAGATTCCACGCGATGGTAGAGTAACAAACTAGAAAGAAGCTCAAGAGCTTCATAATAGACAATGGAGGAGAATACACGTCAAAAGAGTTTAGGGCGTATTGCAGCACGCAACATTCTACACGAGAAGACAATTCCACGTACCCCACAACACAATGGAATAACTGAGAGGATGAACTGAACCATTATAAAGAGAGCAAGATGCATGCTCAGTATGGCTAAACTACCTAAGCCATTCTGGAGTGAAGTTGTGAAGACCACCTGCTACTTGATCAACAGGTTGTCATTAGCACCACTTAACTTCGAAGTTTCAGAACAGAAGTGGACAGGTAAGAAAGTGACCTATGCACACATGAGAGTATTAGGGTGCAGAGCCTTTGCACATGTATCTAAAGAGAGGAGACAAAAGCTAGACCTAAAATCTACCCCATGTATCTTCATCGGATATAGAGATGAAGAATTCGGATACAGATTGTGGGACTTTGGAATAAGAAGAATTATCCGTAGCAGAGATGTAATATTCCAAAAGAATCAGTTCTATGAAGATTCTAGAAAAGCTAAAGATATCAGCAATCTAGCTCTAGTACCAGACTCAACACCCATTCAGATTGACTCAGAAGCTACACCAGAAGCTGAACCAGAGGCAAAGGAGTTCGAGCAGGGAGAGCTTCAGTCCCCTGTACCAAAAGATGTTACGACATCAGATGTTGAATTATCACCTCAGCCTCAAGCAGAAGCTCAACCAAAGATGTCAACAAAGAGGACGTATTCTAATTCCTTCACAGAAATATTGTGAATCAAAATATATCATGCTCACTGATGATGGGGAGCTAGAGAACTTTCAACAAGCCCTGGTGCATGCAAAAAAGGGTAAATGGGTGCAAGCTATGCAAGAAGAAATTAGCTCATTAAAGAAAAATCAGACATATGAGCTAGTATCACTCCCAAGGGTAAATGAGAACTAAAGAACAAGTAGGTCTTCAAGGTGAAAAGAGGAGGCAATAGAGAACCAGTCAAGTACAAAGTGCGATTGGTCGTCAAAGGTTTTGAGCAGATCAAAGGAATAGACTTTAACATGATCTTCTCATTAGTAGTAAAGATGACATCAATCAGGATTATACTCGGATTGATGGCACGACATAAATTGGAGCTTAAACAGATGGATGTCAAGATAGCTTTTCTACATGGAGATTTAGAGGAGGAAATATACATGGAACAACCAGAGGGTTTCGAAGTTGAAAAGAAGAAGCATCTGGTATGCAAGTTGAAGAAAAGTCTCTATGGTCTCAAGCAAGTACCAAGATAGTGGTACAAGAAGTTTGACTCATTCATGACAAATCATGGCTTTAAAAGAATAGCTGCAGCTCAATGTGTGCATGTCCAGAGATTACCTAAGGGTACATTCGTTATTCTACTACTCTATGTAGATGACGTGTTAATAGTTGGATTAGATATGACCGTGATTAGCATGTTGAAGAGAGAGTTATCTAAGTCTTTTGACATAAAAGACTTAAGGGTAGCTTAGTAGATTTTGAGGATGAAGATTACACATGACATGTAATCATAAAAGTTGTGGCTATCACAGGAAAAATATGTTGAATGAGTAATTAAGAGGTTCAACATGGAGAGCGCAAAGCCAGTCAACACTCAACTAGGCAATCATTTCAAATTAAGCAAGAAGATGTGTCTCTCAACACCATAGGAAATAGACAGGATGGTTATAATTCCCTATTCATCAGCAGTTAGGAGTTTGATATATGCGATGGTATGCACTAGGCTGGATATTGCCCATGTAGTAAGAGTTGTGAGTAGATTTCTTTCAAATTTAGGCAAGGATCATTGTGAAGCCGTGAAGTAGATACTATGATACATGAAGGGCACATCTAAGTTGTGCTTGTGTTTCAAAAATACATTACACTCCTAGAAGGTTACATAGATACTGATATGGCTAGAAATCTTGATGGAAGAAAGTCAACATCAGGGTTTATTTTAACTTTTGCAGGGGAGATGTATCATGGCAGTCTAAGTTGCAAAAGTGCGTAGCTCTATCGACAATAGAAGATGACAAGGAAATGTTGTGGATAAAGCAGTTTCTTCAGGAGCTTAGTATCACACAAGAAGAATATAAGATACATTGTGACAGTTAGAGTGCTCTAGACCTGAACAAGAACTCAATGTATCATGTGCACACCAAGCACATTGACATACGATATCATTGGATACGAAAGGTGACAAAAGAACAGTTGCTAAAGCTGAAAAAGATTCACACTGATGAGAATCATGTAGATATGTTGACAAAGGTAGTAACTTATAAGAAGCTGATGTTATGTAAAAACATAGCAGGCATGAGTTCAGACTAGTGGAACATGGCATAGGGATGGAGGGAGAGAATTGATGATGTCCATCCCCATTATTACGCCCAAAGAGTCCTGCGAGACAAGGAAAGTTAGTTATTTGTAAGCTCAATCTAATTAGGAGTCCTAATCAGAGAAGAAAAAGGAAAGCTAAATTAGAAACCTACTAGGAATCTACCAGGAAAGTTCTAAACCGCCTTTGGCCTCTATAAATAGGACCAGAGGCAGAGCCAAAAGGCACAGAGCAGAACTAGTGTCATCTCTCTCTCACATAGTGGAAATATTCCCCCTCCTCTCGCGGACGTAGGCTATAAATAGCCTAACCACGTAAACCTTGTGTGTTTCTGTGTGTGATTGTGTGTTTTGATCCTAATTGTGCCTAACTCTATTTACCCTTGTGGTCCGTCCCTCCCCTAGACCCTGCATATACCGGAGCTTCATGCACTGGGCTGTCCTTTTTTATGATGAAAGATTTGTTTTGCATGGTATATAGCTTTTATGTAGGCCTATAAAGTGACTTCTTCATTGATCGAGAAAGTGCCTTGCTTAGTAGTTGGACTTTTTTTATAATAAATATTTAACAATAGATATGAATCAACCTACAATTATAGGTACGAAATTAGTAGGGAATCTGGCGCAACAGACTTTGCCGGTTGAACTGCAAACTGTGGCTTCATAGATCGACAGATTTTGCTGGTTGAACTGTGAAATCTGGTGCAATAGATGAACTTCTTGTTACCTTTCAATTGACAGACTCGATTACGTAGGTGCAGATTATAAGAAATAGAGTGAAGAATCACTGTATTTTTAGCTTTATCCAAGAACTTAACACCGGATTTGGATTTACGAGAAGATGTGATGGCCTATTTCCTTTATCTGCAATTGTGACAATTCACGTCCATGAAGGAGGCAGAACGCCTTTTGCAGCGCTGAATTTATTTTGCCCTACAACGCCTCTAAAAGCTCCAGAAAAAAAAGAAAAAAGAAAAGACAGTCATGGAACACTTTTCTACCTTCCAACCATGGTATCAAATGTGCTGAGTCAATGCTGTTTTTAGACTTTCCGTATTTTACACGCGCCCGAGTCAAGGAGAAATACGTTTATTGGCGAATATTTTTCACCAGTAATATGAAAAAAACTTTTATCTGCGGACATTTCTCCCCAGTAATATTAAATTATATCTCTGCAGTTACCACGTTGTTCGAGTTTTTATCCACATTGAATCTGAGTTGACTTGTTTCTTCAAAGACCTCATTGTGCTGCTTGCGTAGGCTGTGCATAAAGCTGTTCATGGTCCGCTACATTATCTTAAACCCTGTATTTACAGCTAAACGTCGATGGATAATCTTAAAAGTAATTTCTTTTGATATGCGGCTGCCAAGATGCTCTCGCATATGCGTGGTTTGGAGAAGGGGGTAGGTAGTCTTATTTTGAATTTTTACAAGAGACTGTTTTCACACATTGAACCCATAACCTCAATGTCACACAACTCTACTGTTTGCACAGTATATTATCTCAGTTTGGGAATGAACATTCAGAAGGGTGCATGAGGAACAAATCAAATATTGTGAAATGCTTCGTCCAAGATGCTAGAGCTCCAATACTGAAACCATAGTTGATGCTTCCGTTTCATCGGAGAGCTTCTTAAGTTAACAAATCCTCGAGGATCTACAAGCCATGGATTTCTTCTCAACAGAAGTAGTCCGTCAACATGCTGGAAGTCTTTCACATGGCACGAGAGCTTCACGGACACTGCTTGCATGTGTCCATTTACGTGTTTTCACGACGTTCTTGATGCAAGAGTCAAAGACCTAATCATAATCTATGTAGCCAAATTATGCTTAATTTATTGCTCATATAGTAAAAATAGTCAAGTAAACATCGGACTTAATCTTCCATGCACGTTGTTGTTCATACCATCAAGAGAGAGAGAGAGAGAGAGAGAGAGAGAGAGAGAGAGAGAGAGAGAGAGAGAGAGAGAGAGAGAGAGAGAGAGAGAGAGAGAGAGAGAGAGAGACTAAGGAAGAACTCATTCAGTGTCATCTAGAAGCTGGCATTTTCATTCTTCTGTTCATACATGGCACAGGTATAGATAGATACAAGTCAGTAGGCGAGACTTCTAAGTATTTTTCACTAAACATGAATAATTTGGGAGTCTTAGGGATCGACCAACATCAACTTTCTCATGAAAAAAATGAAATGGAAAGCAGGACAGCTCTATGATCTTGAATGACATGGTTGTTTTTACTTTTCATTGTAGATCTTGATCAAGAGTGGGTGCTAAGTTAGAGAAACTTACGTATAATACATGGAAAATGATACGGAGACGCGGCTGGAAGTGAATTGGAAGACAGTACATAGCATGTTCCCTTTTCTCCTAATTTGTAGGAGAGTTGGTCTGATTTGTGGGATCTTGCCATTAACTTTACGCCACATAATCCGGCCATCTGCTGGTTATCTCCAGCCCTAGTCAAATTTGCCATTTGACTTGGTTTACAGTCAAAGAAAAAGAAGTAAAATCTCCATTGATTTATGAGCACAATTAAGAATATCAAAGGTATTCATACGTCACAATTTTCAGAAACTCATATGCCAAAATTGTCGTGACCCAAGGCTAAGACCTTCCAGTGTAGTAGCATAAGAAGGAGCCTCTCCGTAGTAGTTCACAAGTTTGATCTAATTTTGGATGTATCATCCAACCATAGTTATTAGGAAGTTTCATTGGGTGCAAATAATCCAAATAACTTAAAATTTTTCCCATGACCCATTTTCATCCCCCTATTTGTCTTTATTAACTACAGAGAAAAAAAACAACCATACTAAAAAGAATTTTGCACCAATTTCTTCTAGCACAGAAGAGAAAGAAGTCTCTTACCTGAGTGACTAGGGTTCGAGCAGTGTAGGAGAATTGTGTGTCCAACCCTAAATAAAACAAAAAGTAAAAAAAAACTCGAAGTAATTTCACAAAAAATGAACGAAAAAGGGAAAACAGGTCAAAATTTTCACAATAGAAAAATAAAGATCAGGTGAAAAAAATGAAAAGAAATTCCTGTCTATCTTTCTTGCTTGCCTCTCCATTCAAACCAAGAACATGTGATGAAGAGCAGCTTGGGTTTGTCTCTCCATGTACTAGTCCTAGTGGTTATCAGCCCACCACTAGAGTTAGTTGATTCCGTTCATCCATTTTCCTGCCTTTTATTATTGTTTTCTATAATGAGGACCATGATGGGTACTTGAAAAATTGTTGGGTTCAAAATCTCAACAGGGGCGAGAGATTCTTCGGCAGAGGGATCTGGGAGGGCTGCTGACGTCAGCCCTAGGATTGCCGGGTCCCACTCCATTCCCTTCTTCAACGCTTGCCCGACAGTCCGTACCGTGGAATCCTAAAAAGGAGATGCCGGAAAATCAGGCTTGGAATTCCTAGTTCTTATTGGTGGTTCCACGGCGTCAATTTGGACCTTGGTGCGATTTAGGGAGCACGGTCACAGATCTCCCATCCCATTTTCTCGAATTTATTTTTGAAAAAAAAAAAACTGAGCCCAAAATATCAGCTTTTTAATTAATTAATTAATTTTCCATAAAAAAAATTAAGTTCGTCATATAATCATTACTACTAATTATTATCATTTAATCACTAATAATTCAAATGTTTCGCATAGTTGGTCCAAGAGAACTCAGCATCTTGACTAAAATACGCTTGTCGTAAGTTTGAGTTGTCCCTTTTTTCTTAGGCAATGTGCATTATTGACTATTTGCTTTGTGATTTATTGTTTGTATACAAAATAAATAAAAATAAAAATTGCTTAATGGGGCTCTTTAATAAACACTATTTTACATATTTTATATGAATTAATTGCACATATTCTTGCAGCGAACAACTCAAGCATCTGTCAAGAACACATTTGTTGTAGGTTTAAGTCATTGCTTCTCCTGTGACTGGTTATTGTAAAAATATGAAGACTTGCTCGGGATTACTCGCATCTACAAGCATAATGCAGACCCTGCATTCAGTAGGTCCCATATACCGAATATCATCAAGCAATTAACTGTTGCGTATAGACCTCGCATTCAGTGGGTCCCATATGCAGATATCATCGGCCAAAGAACGGTTGCTTGGCCGTTCTTTCGACTGTCAAATTGCACGGCAGGATCAAATAGTCTGGGTTCACACTGATCATATGATTATTAAGGTTTTGTCAATCGAGTAGGTCCCACTGACGAATGGTCAAGATCATATATACTGACAACATGTGAATGCGTCTGTTCACGAGCGCGTTATATTCGCGCATCTCATCGTACCGTTCCACTTTGAATGTTCACCGACGTTACAAAGAAATTAGTCGTACTATATAATTCCCAGTTGAGGAAGTCACGGGCTTGGCCCCACCTTACCGAACAAATTCTTCAACGATGAAAACAAAACCCACACTATTTCCACGGGACTTGACGACAGCCACATGTTACGACCGTTCGATCAAGATCGATCGAAAGGGTAGACGCTCGCGATTATCTGTTTAATTGATAATTATTTAAACTGCCGATCCTCCCTTGGTTGTCAGATATACGGAGAAACAACAAAAACCAAATAAGGCAAAAGGGGTCCACAAATGCAGCAGATAGTGGACTCACTGTGGGGGACGCCGTATGTTTGGATGTGGTCCTGATCCGTCGAATTACTTTATCAAGAACTGGGTGGTCCCCACACTAACTGCGTTAGACTTGCAGGGCCTATTGAGAAGAGGTTGCAACATAACCTGGTGTGAGCTTTCTCCCACCATTTTTCATTCACAGATTACAAATTGGGGCCTGCACCGAACCGCTTACAAGCCTTGCTGTCGCAATTCACTGAGATTCGGACAATCTCGTGTATCTTGTTATTGTGGTTGAGAGCTGGAGCCGGCAAAGAAAATTGGGTGGGTTAGACCCTGGCTGGGTTGCTCGGGCTCGGGGTCGTCCGTGGCGCAATCGAGGTTGACACCAAATAGTCTTAGTCGTTTGGAGTTGGCTGGAAGGACCGGATTTTGAACGAGCGAGTCACCTGTACGTGGGAACAGACGGAGGAGGAATTAGAAAAATGAAAGCTCTGGAGAATGTCAAAATAATATAAAAAAAGGATTTTCAGACGCGGAAACCTTTTCTTTCTTGTCAAAGAGACAGCTCGATGGGATGTCATTTAAAAGCAATGAAAGAAAAGGTTTGGAAGAACAATGAGGGGGTGACTTCATGAAAACAAAGGGGTATATTTACGAAATTAAGCGTGGTAATATTTTCCACTCGCTCTTTTTCCATAATGGCACTCAGTTTAGTTCATAAACACTTCTTTCATCGGCTTCTAATGATTTTTTGGGCTCTTTAGTAGGATTGGCTTGGGCAAAGTTGTGCATGCGCTTTCTGCTAGAAATGGATTTCTAAGGAAAACCATTTCCATTCCTATCACTTTCCAACGCTTTTTCACCTTCAAAAGAAATGAGATTTCATGCTCTGAAGAGATGGGTTAGAACCCACTCATCACAGGGAAAATAAAGGTTTGATTTCCACAAGGAATTGTATTTCCAGCAGCTGAAACTAGATCATGATTTTCATTTTCGACGCATTTCCTGCTAACCAAATAGGCCATGGAACAAAATAGCTCTAAAACTTTGAATAATTTGTTCTTAAATAATTTTATCTGTGTTTTAAGGCTACAACTATGAAGTCACAAGCTACAAGGTAACTTAATCCTTGGATTAGTATCCCAATGCCAAAGAGTTCTTCTGATAATTCTAGTAGACATCGACAGCCAATCATATTTTTTGTAGTCAATATTATAAATAACTAAGCATAAAAGGACATTATGAATAAAAATCGGTGTCTCTCCTCCAGTTTCTCATAAATGCAGAAAATAATTCTTTTAAGCTTTCCTTTATTGGGTAATTATCATCTCATTTTCTCAAAATTTTACCACAATCAATTTCCCTATTAAACAACAATAACTCCTGTAAATTTCTTATATTAATATTTCAAAAAATGTTTTGAAATCTAGCGTTCAAAAATTAAGGAGAAGAAGATATGAGTTTGTTACTATGCCTGCATGAAGTAGCCCATCATGCTGCCCAATGTACACCACCTGCCCGGCATGGTGCGCAGGATAAAACATCGGCCCCCACGTTACAGCAGCCCTCCCACCATCCTGAACGGCAGCAACACTCCGCCTCCTCCACCCAATATACAACCTCTCACCACCAGGCCTCTGCCGCTGAAATAACACAACATCTCCAGCGTCCAGCTTCTTCTCCTTCACAAATCTGCTCCATCCTTTGGTTAACACATAACTCTGGCTACTATTCCAATAGCTATATCGAAATCGCCACGTTTTCCCCGACTCGTCTTCGAAACTCAGCAGCAATCCTTTCTCCCCCGACTCAGCGTCGAGCGGAAAATAGCGCTCGGCGTACTGTTTGGGTATAACAAGCCGATTCAGCTTCCCCACGTCGCTCGGTGTAAGTGGCTTCTCAAACATGGGCTCTTTTTCGCCTTCTTCGTCAAGGTCCCGTTCTTGGCCCCCGTTGTTATTGTTACAGTCGTCGTTGTCGTCGTCCTCCTTGAAATTAACTGCTGCATCGTGGCCGCGGAATCGGACGGCAGCGCAATCGTATGAGCGGGCAGCGTCTTCCTCGGTTTCGAAGGTGCCCAGCCAGATCCGCTGTTGGTTTTCGTAGATTTGTGCGCCCCAGCGACCGTTGGGCTGTGGAACTACTCCTTTGTATTTGGAGGATAATAGTCTGGACGTTTGTTGATGATTGTGATGGTGGTAACGATGAGGATCCATGGGTAGATTTACCCACCAGTCGACACCGCCGTCGCTGGTTTTGGGGTGGTCTACGGCGAATTGGTTTATGGGCATTCCAGGAGGAGGAAGTGGGCTGGCAATGGTTGGAGGTACTGGTAACGAAAATGGGGTGGGGGAATTAGACGGAGAAGGGGAGAGCAGGGATGGGAGAAATGCCAAAAGACGTAGACACCAGCAGCACCCTCCCGCAAACAGATTGCAAGTACCAGGGTTCTTTAAGGTTTTCCGTGATGGAAAACCAGCCACTTTTTCATGCTTTTTTAAATGGAAAAATCTTAGGGCAAGATTATCTGCTATTATACATGTTATAATGGGATTAAGAAGATTATCTTATGTTACCAACACGAAGGGGAGCTTGTTTCAACGGTAAAAGTTGTTATCCTGTGGCCTTGAGGTCATAGGTTCAAAGTATAGAATCAACCTCTTGCAAAATACAAAATAAGTCTGTCTACTATAGGCTCTTATACCGTCCTTTTCTGGGAACTTTGTCCATTGGAACTGCCTTTTTATCTCATGTTACGGACGAAGATAAAATATGTAGAATTCGTGTACATTGTATACAGTGGATGGCCGAAGTAGTCACTGGGTCCCAGTTTAGATGTATCAAAACCCTCAACTTTCGGTGAATAATAAATATCATCGGTTGTATGATCTTAGCCTTTGTTATTCGAAGGTAGATAATGTGTGGGCCAGAAAAATGGTTTAGGAATTCGAGGAGTGTGTTTTAAGATTGTCCAAGGGATGGGATGGGATGTTTGGCACAACCTTCATCTTAGATGTTTCCCCAACAATGAGTGGCTCTGATCATCAAACCTTGGGACCCACTTTTACTTTGATCATATTATGGGCAAGTTGGATCCATATTTGGACCCCACAAGTATCAGTTGATAGGACACCATGGCTATCATGTGACCATATGTTTTAGTTTAGTGTATTGCAAGTACACCTGACGGCAAAATAATGGAGTTTTACAACGATATGAAGCATCATATTCCAATTATCTCACAAAATAACGGCATTATTGTGGAAAGAATCTATTCTCTGCATGCGTTATGTACCAAATATTTGTATAGTCTTTTCATCCAACGACAGTGACGAAGTGGGGTTACCACCAAAAAGGTGGGACCAACTGTATACACTGAATATTTGGTGTATGTACACCGACCAAATCCCTGTTTTGCAGAAGAAGTGTAAGAGGAAATTAAACAGTTTGTTGTGGAAGGGGTAATTCCTCACGTGGTTCCAGCATTATTGTTTTGGTCCCTTTTGGGGCGTTTCAACTATTTAAAAGGAGATGGGCCTACCAAATTCCGGAGATCCTTTCCATTTCCAATAAGCAGACGGGATAAGATTATCCAATTGGCTGCTGAATCCGTGTTCCAATCCAGTCCACACAACCCCTTTCCCTCATATTATTTGTCCTAGCAGCTATCTTTTATTATCAATTTCTGTTTCAGATATTGTCATTTTATGTCCTTTTTTAAAAAAGATTTATTGGAAGTTGATGTTGGAAAGTTATACATTCCCACCAATCTATGTTATTTTATGTAGATAATAGGACATGATGCATTGCTGTTACAAACATAGTCAATATGCTACCGTAGGGTGCGGCGATGCAAAAAGTTGCCGTGTAGTTCTATCTTGGATGATCTAATCCGTTCGTCTGATTGCTCTAGCTATTTGCATCAAGGAAACAAAAAATCGTGATGATCGGATGGATTCTCAAACACTTTGGACTGTTTGTGTGAAGTGTTTGAAGTCTATTTTAAATGCTAAATTCATCCAATCTAAGGGTTTTTTGGGCTAGTAGACAGCCAAAGCTAGAAAAATGTCAGATCATCAACTTGCTTCTGCAGAATTTAACATAATTTTAATTTGAAACATCTGGAAACGTCATTTTTTTTATTAAAAATATATTCACAAGTCTCAAGATATTTGATGGCTCATATTGACTGGATCTTGTAATTGTTTAAGACAACCAAATTGGTTTCATGACTGATGGAACTCATGGAGGTTTCTGGTAATTTGGTTTTGTTTTTTGCTCCAGTGAGTGGGGACAAGAACAGGAGAAGAGATATTTGAGGAAACTGATGAACAAAGAATAATATAAAATAACATAGAAAGACACCGATTTTGGCGTCTCCCAAGCAAAGTCACAGCCTGGTTATTGGGCCATTATGCATGCATCTTTTTCACGTACAAGAAAAATTAAAGAAAAATGTCTCATAAACTATGATAAATAATTCAATTTTGTTAATATATTAAAGTGACTTATGGATCAAATGCCAATTCTTTTTTCTCTTAAAGTGATGATTTATTAGTAAATGAAAAAAAAATAAAAAATCAGATTGTGAGGCTCTGATAAACAAAGGTAAAGCTAACAACCATGGATATTAGCACTGACTGAGCTTCCCACCTTCCTATTTCTTAAAAAAAAAAAAAAAGACTTCTTAGTCTGCGTTTGGATACTGTTTTTTATTTTTCCTGAAAAGTTTATGGAATCCATACTGTGATCACAGGCTTATAGCTTTCAGAACATATTATTTTTCTCTTTTCCTGTTTAATTGGGTATTCAAAAAAGAAAAGAAAATAAATAGTGTATTCAAATGTATTCTACCAATCCCAAATACCATTCATAACGCAGACTTAACCTACTCAATGTAATCCAGAAACGCCATGGAGAAACCTCAGCAATGGTGAGCCAATGAATCACTAGCATTAAGTCAGTCTCAGCCGATTTTTACAATTGCCATATTGTAAAAAAATAAAATAAAAAATTAATGAATATTATATTTGGAGCTTCCTCATTTTGATATCAGTAGCCTCTCTTACTATTCGTTTGATTTTCTATTGGTTGTTACAGTTTCCAACAAGCTATATATGAACAGCCAATGACACATACGCTTAAAATATAGAGAGCGCCAATATTAAAACCGGGAAGTGGAAATATCATTAATCTAATTAATTGAGATCATCTGTGGAGTGGCTTCAGATTCTCCATCTCTAATGCAATGAATGTAGAAGTTGATGATCTGTGGAAGCAGATGCAAATACTATTATATTAGACGCATTAAGATCACTCCATCAATCATCACCACCATCCAGTGCATCAACCCTAAATTACCAAACATCTTAATAATTAAATCTAGCTAAAGTTCCCAATTGTTCAATAACTAGTTTTCTTCAAACAATCTGCAACTTCAAAAGGCAACGTGTGCACACTAGTTTATATTACATTTTAGGAAAAGAGATTCTTATTAAGCAAGTGAAGTCACCTGAGGTTTAAAACCCGATGTGATCTTAGAGCTATTGACTGTCATCCCTAGTGGTAGCATGGTTTGAATAAAGACTTTTCTTATTGAATAAGAAAGAAAGAACATTAATTGAATTGTAGTTCATTTAAGAATCATAACAGCAATCTTGAGCTAATTGTTCAATATAAATTCAAGCAATAAGCATAGTTGTCAATTCTAATTGGTGTCCATTTGGCTACTGAAACAGAATAATTCAGGATCGTGTCAATTTCAGGATTGAATTTTGGTCACCATTTTGGAGAAAAATCTTGATTTAAAAATATATGAAAAGATCAAATTTTACTAAAATTTGTAGACTAGAAGACTAAATGGGCTAACTACTAAGTTTGATTGAAATATTTTTTTTGAAAGACACCGTGTACAACCTTGAACTTTGGTCACTCAGGTGAGAGACTCTTAAAATTAATTATATTATATTTTTATTTTTATAAGAAATAATGTTTCAAGAATTCTAGCCGGAACAGAACAAAATTGACAACTACAAAATAAATGAAGTGCTACAAAGTAAAGAATGAGAATAAAATTATTTTAGATTTAAGTATTATAAAAAATTCCTGTATTTTCCCTATAATTAAACATTATGAAAGATTTTCATTAAAGCCATATGTAATTGAAACAAAATTTTCATCCAGGATCTCATTAAGACTAAACCTAAGGTTAAATTGAGGACCATGATAGGGACCATATTATGAGCTGAAGGAACTTAGCAGCCGAAATTATAGACTCAGAGGTAGGTGGGCCTAAGTATGTGCTCATTTGATTGACTTTTAATAGAAAACGCCAGCAACCTTCCTGCCATGAGATCAGAAGTCACAAGAAAAGTAGAAGAGAAGGAAGGAACGGAGCAAGAAGAAAATCAGAATCCTTCTTCCATGCACTTCTCTCACACCATCCAATCTCAGATCTTCTACTTATTCATTACAGCATCGATGCTGTTGATACGTCCAACATCAGAGCGTCCACAGACCACTTTTCTGGAGCCCACCTTTGTACGATCCAACTCATGATTACAATTTTCGATTGAGGTGGTCTGTTGACGCTCCTACTGGGAGCTTTCTGTAGCGGTGTCTCTGAAAATAATGAAGGAACGCACGTCTTCTCTTTCTCTGCCTGTCGGTCCGACTGTAAATGGCGTCTGACAACAGTTTTTTCAACGGCACAAGGCATGCCATCTTTCCTTCCGGGCCCACCAAATCAACCTTCTTCATCACTACGCTACCAACAAAAGCAGCTGTTCAAGTATTAAAGCCAGTCCTACATGTCAGTTTCTAGGGCCACGCAGAAAGGATAGATGTGGGACCATCACCCATCCATCTCATGCGATGAACATAGTCCATCCGTCCTTTTTCTTACCTGGACAGCCATACCCCTCACCAATTACAAAATTACCAAAAAGTTGTTATATGCTGCATGGGCGTATTTTCGCCTTGGCAATTACTAGCAGGCAAAAGTGCGAGTGGGACCATTTTTGTAGTACAACGATGAGTGAAGAGAAAATTTTTTTTCACCATCAAATAATTGAGGAATGCTAAGCAGTAGAGCCCATGGTTGATCGGACTTGCTGTAACTTTGGATGTTTATTACTTTAAAAGGATACGTAGATTGAATGATTATAGCGTCTAAAACTTAAAAATAAACAAATTAAAAATAATATAAATATTATAATCATCCAATTCACGTACAATTATTTGACATTCAAGAGTCATAATATGAATCAAGCGAATTATGCCATTGTAGACCAAGAAAAAAGTGGTTCCTATCTCTCGAAGGGCATCCATTTGGCACTCCTCTAGCTAGTTTTAAGGCATTGTAATGCAGTGGCACTAGAAGGGCCTCTTCCATGCTTAAGGCAGGCCGCTGGACCAGCGGGGTGCAATTTTCAGATGGGTTTGAATTTTGTTGTGCATACAGCACATTGATAGAATGACCTTTGAGATAGAGGGTTTGGATCGTTGCAAACAGTGGGCCCCACTTGTAAACTTAGCTGCTGGCAATTCTTAAACAAAAATACGCGCGTGCGCCATTTAAGAACTCATTGCATATACAGTTTATGGATACTTCACATGGGTGGATGAGGAAAAGATGGCAGAACGGTGTTGAAGGAATTAGATGCGTCACAAGTTCTACTGTTCCATACGTATGAGAAAAGATTATCCGGGCCCACACATAATTCCACCACAACCAGATCCTCTGCGTGGTGGGGACCGGCCACGCGAGGATCTAATAGCTGAGAAAGGGTACTTCATCTGGCAAGGTGGGTCCATCTGGATAAAGGGATCGGATCATGCTGATATCATGGGAGTACACCTGGATTTGGGGTTCTCATACCCTTTGGCATCATTCCTTCGGAAAGGTTCATTGGATTCTTACGAAATTGAGTACTTTGGCAAAATGGGAGGAAGAAATAGCGTATGCAATGCACATGCAATTTCAGAGACGTCGCAATTTGGGCCCACATACGTCTTGTCAACAGAATCTGGACTGTTTATGGAGCTGATGCCCTGACATTCTCATGCTTTGATTGATCTAAGTTGAAATGTAAGTCCTCCTATTGGACGGTCTGGATTTTCAACTGCCAGATGATTACTTCCTTTTGGTATTGTTGTGCTATAACGTGAGAGCTGCGTGTTTGTGTATATATATATATATTATAAGAAATGATAATTTTAGTAAGAGTCGCAGGTGTAAAGTGTAGGCGCCGTTTGATTTGTTGAAAAAAGGTTTCTAACTATCATTTTTTATTTTTTTCAGCTAATCAAATATCATCTACTCGTGGAAACACCTAAAATTCACATACCCCATTATATATATATATATATATATATATTAATTTTTTAAATAATATAAATATATTTAATAGGATTAAAATTTCACAATTAATTTGTCAAATTTGTAAATAGTACTAGTAAATTTAGTTAAAAATTCATATTAAAAGCTTAAACTCAATTTGAAAATTACTTTTGCCTAGTAGTTTCGCAAAATTTTCACAAATCTTTACCGAAATTTTCAAATATTTGGTGTGCTGATTTACTCCAAAACAAAACTTGCTTACCATAATTCTAGCTAGTGTTTGAAAAACTTGGGATCAATAGCCGTAAAGTTTTTAGATGGGGTTGAGTTAATTGCACGGCTAATCATAGCATGAATTGAGAGGTAGATAAATGGTTTGTATCATCAAAAAGAACAAACCCAACTAGCACTCTCGACCGCTACTTCTTTTGTAGTGATACCGCACCATAAGAAATAAAAACAGTACCTCCATGTGCAGAGGTACTGGCCATGGACGGCTTTTCCTTGCACAAACGGCTCATCTACTGTTCCTGGTGTTTAAGTAAAGATGAATGATGAATCAAGTGCCAACTCTACAGGTGAAGTCAATGGAGAGGCCTTCTTTGTACCAATTCCTTGCCATGCACCTTTAATTAACCTTGTCAAGTGCACACTATGAGATTCATGTGTTCATGGTAGTACACCCCTGACTAGGGTATATCCGCTGTGTGTATAATTCCTCCTAAATATTAAGAGAGAAGTAAAATTAATCTTAAAAGAAAAAAGAATGGTACAGAAAGCTTCAGAAATTACAAGGTTTTGATTGTACAAGCATGAGATTTTGGTGCATGGCCTATCGAAAGGGCCCAAGAAGGTGAGAGGCAAGCTTCCGATCATGGAAAATTGGACCCAGTTTATACTTTCAGCCGCATGATTAGACTTAAAACTTTATGAGATCAGAATCTTCTTCCAGTTATTGGGCTTTGTAACTTGCAAGTGAAGAAAGGTTCTTTTGGTGAGAAAAGGTTTTTCCTTAGTGTGAAACCTTGAGGACACAAGCGAGGCCCAACGCCATCGCCCATCCATTTACTGGATTACAAGATCTAAAGATCACAATTTGGTTAAAATAGAAGCTAATTTGCCTGTTTAGCACTGCAGCAACAACCTGTATATACTATGAATCCTGATATTTTCAAACACTGTGTCACGGGCTTAGTTTTTTAGACTCCCGTGTGACAATTAGTTTGGCTTCTTACTCTGCTGTAACAAAGTAAGCCTGACTAGAATCTCTAAAGAGAAGAACAACTGAAGGGAACGACGGACCTTCTTCCATAGATCCTCAACCACAGGCTCGAGTCCTTTAGGCCAAGTCCATGATTTGAGCAGGCCTTATTTAGGGTCTACAAGCTTTGGTCAACGACTTCATAATAGAAGTCTGTGACATAAGGCAGCGGCTTATTCTCAAATGCTGCTTCTCTTTGCTTTTTCTTTAGATTTTAAGACGCTTGTGTTGTTTGAGCCCTATTCTTATCTTGGCAGTAAAAAATCATGTCAATTGGTTTATCGTAATTTATGTATTTATTTCAATGGTTTTGATTCAAAATAGAGAAAAACATAAGGCTGCGAGAATTCCGTAGAAGTGATTTTATATGTAGGAGTAATCTAAGGGATTTCAAATAATATGACCAGGTTAAATCTTCTGAAAATCCAGCCTATAAAAATGATGAAAAGGACGCTTACGAAAATAAGACACTGCCTTGGCATTTGAAAAGACCAGGATTCATGGACTCTGCACTTACTTATCAATGAATATTACAAATTTTTTTTTTTCTTTTTATGAGTGATGATTTTTTTGGTGAAAAAAAAACAAAGATCAGACTGATAGCAATAGCATCCGAAAGTAGAAAGGCATTTCTCGGAACTCGCTTCTAGCCAAGTCATCAGCCTGGTTATTTGCGGATCCTTGACATGCTGAACAGTAACCTGATCGATGCCCTCACAGTTGCATCGATGAATAGTTATTTTATACCTTGACATTTGCAGCTCCATGATTTGAACTTAGACAACATTTTCCTAGCACCTTGGATTCATTGTTGTAAATAATTGGCCTGTCTTATGGCAGCAAATGGAAAGAGGCAAAGATCACCATCAATAGATAATTCAGTCCTTGGATTTATCGTTCCGATGCCAAACAGCCTCTCGAGAACTGAAGAATCATCTAAGGATGGTCTACTAGATCAAGTCTCGATTAGGTGAATGTCCCTTTCTTAGACCCAAACATCGAATTGTTTCGATTGAACCCGACACCGACAACGCAGTCTGCAATAGACTGGCAGAAAAAAGTACTCTATAAATCCACTGTTTTCGAGCATCAAGTGCTAATCTCCTTGCGCAAAAGCTAGGCTATACCATAGATTTATACAATTCATACTGGTGGGGAATCTCGAAAGAGGCGTTTTTCTGTAGATGACAGCCATTGGTGGAGACTTTCTTACGTGGGTGCCTCGGTAGTGCTTATAATAGTAACTAGAAAAGGACTAAAATTAAGGAACATGTGGTTTCTGATTCTCAGATGTGTAAAATGGGCCATTCCTCTTAATTCCAGTGATGGGCGTTGGGAATGCGCAGCTCTGATACACTGTTAAGGAAGTTACTGTTGCAATCCAGATATGCCGATCTGTACAGATCTAGCCACCAGATCTAGGATTTTGAGATTGAGAGGAACAATCACACACATAAAAACAAAGAGATTTACGTGGTTTAGCCTGATCTAGCCTACGTCCACGGAAAAAAGAAAAAAACACTCACTAGATTGAATAAGAATACAATGGAGGAGGATCACAACTAGATCCTCACTTAACTCTACTCTCTCTCACACTCTTTCTCTCTTCAGATTAACTGATATATTTCTTACACCCATTGTTTAGCAGCAATGGGATTTCCCCTATTTATAAGCATCATGGTGCTCTTAACATGGGCTTCCAACTCATGATCACAATTGGAATCCCTGCAGCCAATCTTGTGAACTCGGGTGCAGATAAGATCAAAGCTGGGTGGGGCTGGCAAATCAGCTTGGCTGGCCCCTGTTTTGATCATCATCCTTGGTTCCTTGAAGGAGGGATTCAGATGATAATCTGTCAGATAAAAGAAGCTGGTTATGATCTCATATATAATTCACATTTGAACCACACAGGATTAGCTTGGTTAATCATATTATAGTTTATACTAGACCAGCGTATTGGACCACTAAGTTAATAGTCGAGAAACATTAGGCAGTTGTCATCCTGTTTGATTCTTTATTGTAAACACCAAGGCTAACATGGAATGGAGTTTAATGGTTTCCCTTCGTTTCTGTCTTGCAAATCCTCGTCGGAGTTTTCACTGCAATAAAGTTCTCAGTTTCAGGTGTGGGAGATGTATCCAAGGAGTACGCCTATGTAGTTGTATCTACTATCTGCATCTACGTAGCCAGATTTGCACGGTCATGGGGCCACTTGGAAGGTGTGCCTAGTGAAATCTTCCCCCTTGTGATCCGATCTGCGCCGGAAAAAGTATAAATGTGTCCGTGAACATGCTCTTCATCATTGCACAGATCTTCATGACCGTACTATGTCACTTCAAATTGGGTCTCTTCTTCTTCTACGCTTTCTGGGTTTTGATGGCAACTATTTTATCTACTTCTTGAGCGAAACAAGGAATGTACCCATTGAGGAGATGATTATAGTCTGGAAGAAGCATCCATTCTGGGGCAAATTCATTACCGATGAGGATGTTCCAAGAGGGTTGATCGAGATAGGGAGCAATGGACAAAAGAAAGAAGTTTAGGTTGTAGATTTTACTTTACCTGTTTCTCTCGCTTCTCCTAAACTGATTGGAGTTCTCAAGAGAAATTTTCTCGATTCCTTTTAGGTGAAAGGCCTCTCGAAAGTATTGGCTCGTTGTTTTAAATTTGGTGGACGATAATGTGCATGCAGGTTATTCAAAGAATTGTATGGGTATGAAATTTCTTCAAATGGTGGAATTGTTATTGGGTTTCAGGAATGAGATATGGTCTCCGTTTATTTTGTACTTCCGTCTTCTGAATGTGATGAAGCCAGATTACGAACTTCCTGTCCATTATAACTGTAGTGCGTGGATCAAGGTGTATGCATGGGTTCAGTAAGGGGCTTTTAGGCGCCGGAATAAACAACAACGCGTGGATTTAACTCAATCCATGAATAGTGGTTTTTTCCCTGCTGTTTGGAGCTTATGAGGTAGATGAAATTATTTAACAGAGAGAATAGTTGTGTGCTGTCGTGTGACCTTGGGGCTATGGATTTGAGGAGTGGAAATGGTCTCTTACAAAATGGAAGGTAAGGCAGTGTATCATTAGCCCTTGTAGCCATTCCTTCCCCGAACCCCACAGGCACGGGAGCTTCGTGCACCGGGCTGCCCTTAAATAGAATAGCCATAAAAGGTTTGGCTGTTCATTCTAATATAATTTGATCAATGTTTGATATAACGAGCTTTTACACTTAGGTGCTACTAATGTCGGCATTCACTCAAAGTAAATGGCTAATTAAGAGATTCAGGTCCCATGGTTGTGGGAATTCAATGCCGGTGCAAAGAATTTCAAGTCTTGTGGCTCAGTAGGCCCGGGCCATGATCCATGGTGTGCTCAATGCATTTTGACATTGCTTAGTCTCTTGATGTGTTTGTATTAACAGTCTTTTGTTTCTTCTCCTCTAGTTCCATGGTGATTTCAAGTATAGGATTTCTTTGGTGGTTACTACCTTTTCTTTAAAGGAAAATTTTATTAGATAAAAGAGAGATCTAAGAAGATTGCAAAAGTACAAGGTTTGGTTAGTTTCTTCCTCTGTGTTGCATATAAATACTGGCGGTTTACTTTCTATCAACTTAAGGTTTTAGGTCTAATATCATAGCCTTTATAATTGACCAAAACACTATAAGTTCTAATCTTAAGACCCCATGTTAATTTCAACCGAAAACTAAATGTGCTTGCACTTGAGTTTATATGCTAGAGCCCAGGGCCTTCTACATGTTGGGGTATGTGTTAGACATGTAAATTAATATTGTTGTTCTAGTTTCTATTAGTATGAGTTTTTAAGTTGAGTGGTAATCCAGCATAGTGTCATAGTCTTATTGAGTGAAAGATTCTAAGTTCGAATCATATATAAGACCTTTCATATTACTTTCCAACATAAGGCAGATGATCTTACTATTTGGTCCAAGTGCAAGAGCTTATAAGAAGACCTTTCACATGAGGGGACGTGTCGGACATAAAAATATTCTTAGCCCACTTCGTATTAGTGTAAGTTTATAGGTCGAATGGTAATTCAAGAGACATCTTGCTCACTCTAAGTTTGTGAGACATGTAAACATTCTTGCTCACTTCCTATCCACTTAAGTTTTTTTATTGAATAGTAATCCAACATTGATAACAAAGCCTTATTGACCGAGAGATCATACAAGTTCATATCCTGAGATCCATATTAATTTTCAACATATGGTAGATGAGCCTATTCTTAATTCCACATGCAAAAGGTATTCCACAGGGGGGGATGTGTTGGGTATATAAATGCTGTTAACTCGTTTCCTATCAGCTCAAGCTTCTAGTTTGAGTGATAATTCAACAGAGTTGTCTTTGCATGTTTGCCCTTGGTGCCGAGGAGTTTTTGTTACTTCTGTGATTCTCTCAGCCACCATTAATGAATATTTACTTCTGGCATCTCAAAAAGAAAAAAAAAAATGGCACATGCCCATAAATAACTAAGAAAAATAGTATGGCAAAATCACCTGTGACGCCTTTTGATCGATTGATCCAAACTATCGACATGCTGAACTTGCTATTGATGAGTCAAAGTAACAATTCTCGACCATAAGATATTCCCAAGCCTCTAATTTGTGGAGAGATGATTGTTGAATGGATATCCTTGCTGTTTGTTTCCTAACCGGGCCTTTAAATGGCAAAACACGGGCTTATAATGTTCAGAACCATAGCAAAAGCTGCGAGATATACGGTTGGATCATAAAAAAGAATGGACCTACTTTTTACTCTTGCCCACTACAATTTTCCTTGTTTAAATATGCTCATTCACCGACCAATAAGTTAGTCAATTTGAGTAAAAGTTTAGAATTGTTTGATCAACCACATGGTTCACTGGAAATCTCAGCCAACTCCCCAATCCCCACTGAACCCAATACAAGTTGTATCAGAATCCTTCATGCAGTGGTCCCATGGCTCTATTCTCGCCATTGCCGTTATATTTTGGACAAAAATCAACTCCTGGATGGAAACTATGAGAAATGAACAAGTTTCGCTGCTTACAAAGAAACGTGTAAGGCAGCATGCATCTTCTTACTTGCGTGTCGTTTACATACTGTTAAGAAACCAGATCCATATTCATTGGGCGATTACAGCTAGATCCACAATCATCGGCTCTTATGGCTATCCATAGTCAATAGATGGATATTGACTATCATCTTACAATCACACCCTAATTCATTGTAAATCATTGACTTTTCTTTCTGCAAACTGTATGTATATACGTAGAAGATGAATTAAAAGACAGTGAAGAACAATAGAAATTTTACATGGTATCAGAGCCACAAGGTTTAGGAATGATGAAGGGGGGTGTCATTATTAAAACGACCCCCTGCGCTTTATGACCCTTAGCCTTTGTGAATTTAAATTACAAAACTATCCTTAATCTTTAAAGGTCCATAACTTGTTCATACGAACTTCTTTTTCAGTGTTCTTTGAGGCGTTGGATTCCATTTCGAGCATAGAATCTAATTATGAAGATATTTCTCACAAATTCTTTCTTTACATATTTTAAATAAAATAGAATATTTATCCACTCATTCAATATAATTATTTTTCAGAATAGATAAGATATAAGAATTTCGTAAATGACAAACATCATGATTAATTGTGGTTGAAAGAGTGATATAAAAATATCTTAAAATTTTGAGTCATTACATCATTACCCCCTTCAAAGAATTTCGTCCTCGAAATTTTACAATTCATTACTCAGAAAGATTTCAGGGTAGTTATTCCTCATTTCAGATTCTACTTCCCAGGTTTCTTCTTTAATGAATGTATTCTCCCTTAGGATTCAGACTAGGAAAATTTCTTTGTTTCAACTTCTTAATCTTCTCACCCAAAACCTCAAATGGTTCACTAATTAGAAGAATTTTGTCATTGAAATTCTTTTCATGTTATCTTTCAACCAACTCTAGGAACATTCATAATTCATCATTCTTAGAATCCTTAAATATAACTCAAATGCAGCTAATAAAAAGCCGCTTCATATGCAAACTCTGATACTTAGTCCTTACTCGTTAATTAATCAACACTGTTTCATAATTTTAGTTTATATAATTGATATCTCCAAATCCTTAGATTACCATACTCCTTTAATCATGTATAACCTACTCCACACTTCTTTGATACTAAATTACTCCTTGTTCTTTAATAATCTTATTTCTTGTCTTTCATTTTGAATAGTAAAGGATAATCTCTTTATCTTTTGTCTTCCATCTAGTGATCTATTTATCATTACTTGCACCTTGCTGGTAAAAGTTTCAAAGTTTACATTCTTTCTATTATGTCTCATTCCACTTTATATTTTCTTCAGGAAACTTCAAAAATTGATACAGTATTACTTCTTATCTCTTTACGTCAATGCTAAAAGCTTTCTTCATATTAAACTCTTTAGTTGAAAAAAATGTTTGAGAACTGGTCTCCCACTTCGAATTCCAGTTGTATTCTACCTTTCATATATTACTCGATTCCTCAACCAATATTTACATTCTAAATAGAACCATGAAAACAAATCAAGTAGCATCTTCCATCAATTATACTATCACATACTGCAAATAAGATCTCCTAACTATATATCAAGTTTCATAGATATTGAGTCCATCAAATACTTTTCTCCTCGAAGAATTTATTCAAAATTATGTCAAATATTTATGGTCAATTTATCATCATAGATCGAATGTTCTTGTTTAGAGCCTTATATCACCATTTGCATAAAATTTTCATTAGGATTTCCAACAACATTTATACTCATGTCAAAATTCTCTTATCTATAACAAAGTTCACTCACTGGATTCATGGTTGGATCCCTTATCATTATCCTCTTTAAGTTTTCCTTGGTTGATTGATGATTTACTTCGTGATTTTCCGAACCAAAAGTTATATATATATATATATATATATGGCTTCTCAATCTAGTAAAGTTAATCCTTATGAAATACCTTTTTGTCTAAAAGCTATTAAACATCACATGTTAGATATTACCATATGGTGTGACATCTATCATAACTTTTCTTCTTCCATTTCCTATATCGATACATTATTCAATCATTTATCAAAGGTATTGTCAGCAACCATTAAGTCTCAATTGTCAGGAGGTATTGTAAATAGTGGTTCTCTCAATTTCTCAAAATTTGTCTTTCACATACCACCTCATACTTATTTAGCAATAATAATCATCCAATACGCTATTATAGCAATTTGTGCTGAAACTATTGGAGCAACAACACACAGGTAAGCATGGAACATCTTTTTAGATGTCGAAAAAGAATCTGCTCAATTACTTGTCGATCTCTTTCCAATTTATAGGTTACGAGCTCAAAGGCCTCTAAAGCAATTGGTGCTTAATCGCCCTTCCTTCCAATCCAAGGTAGTAGCATATCTTTCAGACTCAAAGTGACCCCTACATCTATCATCGCATCTGGTAAGGTCTGGAAAGATCAACAATTTTGGTCATTATGTTAGATCTTTTCTTATTTCACTTTTGACTCAGTTGTTACTAGATCTATTGTAATTTTACATCCTCAAATGGCTTAGTCTAATTAGTTGGCTTCCTTTAATGAAAAACTCATGTATAAGTACCCATAACATTTCTCTTATTGTACTACATAACTTAAGCTACTGTTTACGAGTATACTAACATGTTTAATTAGATATGATTGGAATACCTTAATTCAATCAACATTATTCTAAAGGTAATGACACTTAAATCTATTGCTAAATAATGTCCTCAAGATACTTGCTCTTCCAATTCTCCTTTATGATATCAAGACATCAAGTTGATCCTTGATGGTACTCTAGTTGGTGAAGATTGATTGGACAAGTCACTATCTTTGCTTTTTCCTTCTCATTTAATCATATAATGGCAATGTAGGGTATTATCAACTTCTTCTTTTTATCGACTACAGTCACTAGTGTTTCCTCATAAACTAATGGATCTGATAAAATTTTAATTTCAACAATTGATATAAGCATTAAACTAATTTTAGAATTTAATTCCTAGTTGATCACAATCCTTCTTTGGAAATTTCTTGCAATACTCTATCCTTAATTTCGACACTCAACTCAACGTCTGCATTTCCTACTAATTTAGCTCTATTATACTATTCCATAATAAAATCACCAACTTGCTTACTATTATTCCTTCAAATTTGATTTATTCATCTTTCAATTTGGCAATACGACTCAAGATGAAAGATCTTTGATTCTATACTTCTTTTTTCTATTCTCAATGAAGTCATGATCTTCTTATTTTTGACTATTCAACATCCATTAAATACTTGTAGTTACATCTCTCTCTCTCTCTCTCTCTCTCTCTCTCTCTCTCTCTCTCTCTCTCTCTCTCTCTCTCTCTCTCTCTCTCTCTCTCTCTCTCTCTCTCTCTCTCTCTCTCTTATTTATTTTTATTATATAGTCAAAATCCTCCTTTCGTCCACTTAGATCAATGTCTCCATTTGATTTGTTGCATATAATCGATACTACATCCACACTTTTGATCAACAACTATGATAAACTCAATCCTTCCAAGAAGTATTAAACTTTTCTAATATCATCGAAATCCTTAATTGTTTGTATTCTCAAAAAAACCATGCAGTGTCTCAACAATTACATTGACATTTTGTTCATACTATACTTCCCTTATAAGTTCATGTCATGATAAATTTATTATCACATATCAGTCATCCCCATCAGATTATCGTCAAGATCTTTTAGTAACTTTGTTATAATGACATTCTTTATTGTTCTTCTCAGATTCAGTCTTTTATGTCCACTGTCATATTCATGTTGTATTCCTCTTGTTAATATATTGATTATTATACTCATCTTTTGATCTGCTCCATTATACTCAGGCTGTCATTGTAAGATAGCAATTTACTTTCATAAGGTTCTAATTAAGTCATCCAGAATTGAGCTAAGTTCTTTAGGATTCTTACTTTGATCGATCTAGTACAAGTCAAACTTATCCCCTGATCTAGTACAAGTCAAACTTATCTCCTAAAGATTCTACTAGCACCATCTTGTATTTCCATTCCTTATTCTCATCATAATGTTATTCTCATTGGTTTCCTTACTTACTCCACTACTCAACACTCCTTAATCCCTAAGTCGTTTAAACTAGATTTTTTTATTTATTTATAGGGTTGCACCATTCCATGCCCAAGTATTTGTAAATCCAACTCTCTTTCACCTATTTATTTATGCTGTATATCTTTGTGATTTGATATCATTTCTTATTCTAGTCATCTTTATTCTTGTATTTAGACTACCTTTTTCATAAATATTCTAGTCGTATATGACTTTTGGACATGCAGGACTGGTTGTAAAAGGATAAAACTGAGCTCTAATACCAACTGTGAAGACCCGAGTTTTCACATGCATTTTTAAATGCAAAACTAATTACTAATGTGGGATCGATTCCTATTTGAAAACACTTTTATAAAATCAATGCAATGCAGTAGAAAAATCTTTTATTTTGAATTCATTTTGAAAACCTTAAGTGTCATTTGCTTTCAAGATGAATAGGGAAATTTTAAAAATTAAAACAATCATATATGTATCCCATATCCATTCGATCCATGACTCACAAATTTTTATAATAATTATATATACATGTCCAAAGGATAGATTATATACTTACATTCATACTTGTCTTTGTCTTCGTTTACTTGATTGTAGTATTAACATTTCCTTATGCTTCTTCTAATCTTGTTGGAGCTAATCTGTAAAAATAATGTGTTTGGGTGAGTATCCCTCATAATCAGTAGGTGATTTGATACTACTATTTGGAAAACACGGCATGCAACATACACGATTTCAAAAGAGGCTTTCCACGTAAAACATCATGCAATTCCTTTTTGTGTAAACATACATTTTTATGCATAAATCATAAGCTTGTTTGCACATTTTCAATCATGGAATCTTTTATCAAAATCCCAAAATCAACAATATAATTATCACGAAAATCATATAGTAGTAATCACACAATCCATGTTCTAAGATCTCGGCGAACACATCAAATTGACTAGTCAAAGTCAATGATCTATAGAATAATAATAATTATAAAATTCTTAAAATAGTAATTAGTCAAAGCAGTTGATATTGTCACTATAGATATCATGCACATGGGTCTCTTGGCAAACACATCAAGCCGATGGGTTGGTGAACAGATCAAGCCAACTGGTCACGAGTACTCATCTACGACCATCTCAATGCTATATGCATATTGATAAAACTGAAATCACAAGGTCAACTATGCTCATGATCAGAACGTATTTTGGAATTGTGTGTCTCTAGTATCTAGAGACTAGCCCATAATAGCCTCCACGGCGACTATGGATATGTCCTCAAAAAGGGTATTATGAACACCTCCAGTGGCTGTCCTTGTTTAACACAGCAGTCAAGGAAGGGATAATGTCATTTTGGCAGTGATACCATCTACCTTTTGTGGTTAGAAGCCGGGAGGCCAATCCCATACATAAACAACCTCTCAGCATAGTGCCTACCAGGCTCATTAGCCTGAAATATATATATATATATATACATGTAATCCAAATCTCAATCATAGTAAATCATGCAATTTATGCAATGAGTTTCAAAACATGCGAGAAGTGCTCACATAAAATCAGCAATTGCATTTAAGACCATAAATCATGAAGACGATTCAGAGGAGTTAAATAAATCAATTACATTTGGAAATGCATTTGAAAACTTACTAGTATCAGATTACCTACCTTGATGTCTCTTGGATTGCGTTTCTCTTCAATTCGAACTCTAGATTACCTTTGTGAAGTCTTAGGTATTATTTGAAAATAAGAATCCAAGTATTATTTCCTATTTAGATCAACGGTTAGATCTATTCTTAGGTTATAGGTCTCTAATTTGTCTGTCTCTAAGTTAGATCTCACTTATAATAGTTGATCGATATGATTTAGGGTTGATATTGGAGTATTAGTCTTCCAATTTTATCAGATGTCTCCGAAGAGAGGGGAAAGGAGAAGGGAAGAGGGATCTTAGCTGGAAGCCTGAGGTGACGCTGCTGGAATCTTGAATCGTCGGCTAGAAACCCTACTCGTCGAAAATTGCAGAGAGAGATTTGGAGTGGAGAAGATGCGTTGAGAGGAGGGGGAGATGAGGAAATTTATAGAGGAGCTCCACGGTGACTATGGATACGTCCTCGAAAAGGGTGTCGTGAACACCTCTAGTGGTCGTCCTTGTTTACCATAGTAGTCGAGGAAGGGACAATGCCAATTTGGCAGTAATACCATCCACCTTTTGTGGTAAGAGGCTAGGAGGCCAACCCCGTACATAAACAACCTCTCAGCATAGTGCCCACCAGGCTCATTAGCCCGAAAAATATAGATACATGTAATCCAAATCTCAATCATCGTAAATCATGCAGTTTATACAATAAGTTTCAAAACATGCGAGCAATGCATATATAAAATCAGTTCAATGCAAGCAATTGCATTTAATACCATAAATCATGAAGACAATTCAATAATAGGAGTTAAATAAATCAATTACATTTGGAAATGTATTTAAAAACTTAACAATATCAGACTACCTACCTCGATGTCTCTTGGATGGCATTCCTCTTTAGTTCAAGTCATAGAGCACCTTTGTGAGGTCCTCGGTTTTATTTGGAAATAAGAGTCCAAGTATTATTTTCTATTTTACATATCAACGGTTAGATCTATACTATAGGTTATAGATCTCTGATTTATGGGGCTCCATGTCAAATCTCACTTATAATGGTTGATTTATATGATTTAGGGTTGATCTTGGAACATTGATCATCTAATGCATCCAATGGATCAATTTATGAGATCTAATCATCTTTAATCTTGTAGATTTATGAGATTTCTATGGATTTTAGGCTATAGTCACATCAAACAGTCTTAAGATCCTAAATTTTATTGTATAAGTAGATATACATCGTAAATACAAACGCAACGGTCCTTTCGGATTGTCGATTAGAGTTATATAGCCTTCTTAATTGCATTTTTAGTGTTGCGAGTCGAATGAACTATATAGATCTGACAAAACAGGACATGGGTGCCATGATTCCCAAGACATGTGTGCGTCCTGGTCAAACCGAGACCGGACCCGCACGCCTGAAGGATGCTCTAGGGCGTGCATTCTGGATAGGCATCATGTGCGTGCGTCTTTGAGTGCACGATCAGGTCGACCGGATGAGACGATGCGATCTGGACTGTCCAACCATCCTGGTCCCTAGTCAATGCCCAGGATGCTGCAATACACCTATTGTCCTAGGTTTTCTAGGTTTACGGGGTCCGACCGACTCTTCGGACGGCTTAGATCTCGCATCTAAGCTGCCCACGAGGTGGATCTACAGTAGATCCACCGTTATTGGTTTCACTAGCAATTTGTCTCTCAATGAGACTAGATCTGGTCTGGATCTGAGGGAAAACGTTGGAGAAGAAAGGGGAAAGGAGAAGGGAAGAGGGATCTTACCTGGAAGCCTGAGGTGACACTGCCGAAAGCTTGAATCATCGGCTAGACACCGTACTCGTTGAAAATCGTAGAGAGAGATTTGGAGTGGAGAAGATGCATTGAGAGGAGGGGGAGATGAGGAAATTTATTGAGGGAGGCGGTGTTATTCTGTGGCGGTGCCGCCATTTTTCCTGGCTCCACAGATGCTGACCGGAGGAGGCAGTGTCGACACATAACGCATCGTGAGGTTAGGGATGATGAAGGGGGTGTCGTTATCAAAATGACCCCCTGTGTTTTATGACCCATAGCCTTTGTGAATTTAAATTATAAAATTGCCCTTAATCTTTAAAGGTCTAGAACTTGATCATACGAACTCCTTTTTCAGTGTTCTTTGAGGCATTGGATTCTATTTCGAGCGTAGAATCTAATTATGAAGATATTTCTCTCAAATTCTTTCTTTACATGTTTTAAATAAAATAGAACATTTATCCACTCATTCAATATAATTATTTTTCAAAATAAATAAGATATAAGAATTTCGTAAATGACAAACATCATGATTGATTGTAGTTGAAAGAGTGATACAAAAATATCTTAAAATTTTGAGTCATTACACTCTGGCAACGAAAATAGTGAAGCAATAATGGCGAAGATCGTTTGCTTTAAGATTTTCTCAATGGTTAAGATTTTTCCATGCGACGGATTCTCCATCACTCGCACCGGATCTCAAATCAAAACAGCAGAATTTTGCAAGGCTTTCTCTCTTCACTCCATTTTCTGCCGGCAAACATTGCCCATAGTCGAAAATCGACTCCCTCACCCGCCGAAGATTATCCAGCTCTTGATTCTTACAATCTATTACCACTGCTCGGCTAGACCAAACGGCAACGACTAGCAACGTACATACATTCTGGTCATCAAGAAAGTTGCCTCTCACCTGAGTCACTTGTCATCACAATCCTGGTGGACCCATCACCTTGGCCACCATTCTTTAGCAGGAACAGGAGTGCGCCCCTCATTTCTACCTCTCGGAAGCCCCCTTGTTTTCGTTTCAATGAGAACACATATTTTGAGATCAATGCATAGTTGGCAAAAAAAATTAAAAAAATCCACCAAGTACTCATTCACACCAATGACAAAACGAGAATCTCAAATTTCAGTCACAACTGAGACCAACATGTATGATAATCCCAATGACCCCCTTTTCATTTATCATTCTAATCAACCTAGACTTGTCCTTGTTACACAACCATTAAATGAAGACAACTATAGTACTTGGAGTCCTACCATGCTCATGGCCCTGAGTATTAAGAACAAGGAAAGTTTTGTTACTAGTACTATTCAACAACCACCAGTAACATCCATCATAGAGTTTCAACAATGGAAATATTACAACAATCTTATAAAAGCATGACTTTTCAATTCTATCTCACATGAGATAGGAGCAAGTATAATATATAATGAAAATGCTCATGACATCTGGTCTGAATTGAAGGAGCATTTTTCACGAACCAACAGTGTTCACCTCTTTCATGTTGAAGAAACCATTCATGATTGTAGGCGAGACAACATAACTATTGGCAATTATTATACTAAGTTAAAAGGACATTGGGACGAACACGAATTATATCCAATTACAACATGCACTTGTGGTGTTATAAAAGGAAGTTTTGTAGTTTCAGCAAAGTCAAAAGACTGTGAAGCTCCTCATGGGTCTAAATGAGGATTATGCTGCGATCAGAAGACAAATCATACTTATGGAGCCTCTTCCTACAGTCAACAAGGCTTACTCATTTATCCTCCAAGATGAAAAGCAACGAACAATACCCAAATCACGTACTTCATCGACAGAGATTTCAGCATTCGCCGTGCGAAGTAAACCAAGAAATTTTGGTAAGAATTCCACACTTAAATTTTCTAACTTGAAGTGTGGAACCTGTGATAGAATGGATCATACCTTAGCAACATGCCGATCACATCTTAAGTGTAATTATTGTGGCTCCAAAGGTCACACTATTGATGCTTGTCATAAGTTACAGAGGAAATATTCTACTGGTGAAAAATCAGATCAAATAGAGCATAAAAATTCTAACTCTAAAGCCAATTATGCTAATAGCAGTATGCCAACTCAAAATTCCTTCACCCACACAGCAGAATAGTATCAAGGTTTGACTAAAATTCTTAATGGTCACAAGCGGAATTCCATGGCCAATCATGTTCATAATACATCTGCCATAAGTGATCTCTCAGCTCAGGTACATTTTTTTGTGCTTCTGTTTCTTACAAAAAAAATGTGTTAGATTCTTGACATAGGAGTAACTAATCACATGGTTTGCTCTCCTAACTTCTTGATTGAAAAATTTCAAGTCATCAATCGAAAGGTGCAACTGCCCAATGGAACAATGGCTACTGTCACACATACAAGCATTATTTCCTTTGATGGTTTCACATTACATGATGTGCTTTGTGTTCCATCTTTTCAATTGAATTTGATCTCCATTAGCAAGCTTGTTTATAGCTCCCATTACATTACATGTTTACTGTTAATGCCTGCCTACTATAGGACCATTGATGGGGGAAGATGATTGGGACGGGAATTGAATGAGGAGGACTATACTATCTTGATACTCTATAGAAAACTTCATGTAGCTCAGCCATCATCACAGTACCTTACCCTTCACATCTTTGGCACTAACATCTTGGTCATCCTTCAAATAAGATTCTTCATGTACTTTTTCCTTTTGTCATAAACAAACATTCCTATAACATTTTTTATTGCTTAATATGTCCATTAGCTAAACAAACTTGCTCTCCTTTTTCATTGAACTCTATTCATACTCACATACCTTTTGAGGTCATTCATGTTTATATATGGGGAAGATATCATATTCCTACAATCAATGGGCAGGATATTTTCTTACAATTGTTAATGATTATACTCGATGCACTTGGGTCTATCTAATGTAGCATAAATTTGACACCTAAAGGTACATCATCACATTTGTTAATCTCGTAGAGACACAATTTTCTCTAAGGTTAAGACTATTCATATTGACAATGGTCCTGAATTTACCATAACAAAGTTTTATTCTAATAGAGGGATCATACATCAAACTAGTTGTGTTTCCACTCCACAACAAAATGGAGTGGCTAAATGAAAACATCGCCACCTTCTTAATATGGCACGATCTTTGCTATTTCAAGCTCACCTTCCTAAACATTTTTGGGGGGAAGCTATCTTAACTATCATATATCTTATCAATCGAACACTTATTCCAATTCTCAAAAACATAACTCCCTTTGAAGTGCTTTTTCAGAAATCGCCAACATATGATCATTTATGATTTTTGGATGCTTATGTTTTGCTTCAACATATCACCATCGCCCTTCAAAATTTGATGCTAGAGCCATACGATGCATCTTTCTTATATATTCATATGGTTAGAAAGGTTATCAACTTTACAACCTATCACAGAACAAAATTTTTGTAGATGTTGATTTTCATGAAACAATTTTTCTTTATCCATCTTTATCCCCAAATATTCCTCCATTACTTCCTTGAACTCAATCATCAATTTATGATGACGATTTTGACAATGAATCTCCCTCATCAAATAATCCATCTTCCAACATTGAAAGTTCATCAAATATTTTTGTAGTTCTATCAGCCTCTCAATTGTCTCATTCACAAAACCCTTCAAATTTATCTTCTCAATTGACATACCCCACAAAAACACATAGCTATCTGCGTGAGTATCATGTTGGGATTCCTCTTCCTTCAAGATACGTTCCAACATCTAACTCAAATTTGGTCAACACTACTTATCTATTATCTGATGTGCTTTCCTAGGAGAGATTATCATCAAAGCACCGTACTTTTATTGTTTCTCTTTCAATTGAGATGGAACCACAGACTTTTACATAGGCAACTCGAGACCCAAAATGGTGTCTTGCCATGCAACACGAACTCGCTGCTATCGAAGCAAATAAGACATGGTCACTTCAGCCTTTACCTCTTAGCAAAAGACCCATTGGATGTAAATGGGTATACAAAATCAAATTCAAACTGGAAGGAAATGTCTAGAGGTACAAGGCCCGCTTAGTCACAAAAGAATACAATTAAATCAAAGGACTCAATTATCACGAGACTTTGGCTTCAATTACCAAACTTGTGATTGTTCGCCTCCTCCTTGCTATTGTATCCATCCAAAATTGGCATCTCCATCAACTTGATGTCAATAATGCCTTTCTACATGGCGACCTTAATGAAGAAGTTTACATGTCTTTACCTCCTGGTCTCGGATGAAAGGAGGAGACACGTGTTTGCAAACTCCACAAATCCCTTTACGGTCTCAAACAAGCTTCTCTCCAATAGTTTATAAAATTATCAACTGCTCTTAAGCAGGCTGGTAAAATCACCTCCCTTCTCATTTATGTTGATGATGTCATCTTAGCAGGAAACAACCTTCAAGATATTGAAGATACCAAGTCATTTCTCAAAGCTCGTTTTAAATTGAAGGATCTTGGACAATTAAAATACTTCCTAGGCATTGAAGTTAATCGATCCAATAAAGGCATTACCCTTTCACAACGAAAGTATGCTCTTGAAATCTTATAAGATATAGGATACCTAGGTGCTAACCAGTTTCATTTCCTATGGAACAAAACTTGTCTCTCAACAAATTTGAAGGTGAATACATCAGTGATCCTTCTTTATATTGAAGGCTTGTTAGACAGCTAATTTGTTTGACCATCACATGGCCGGATATAACATATGCAGTGAACATCCTAAGCCAATTCATGGATAAGTCACGAGTTCTTCATTTAGAAGCAGCTCATCGCTTCTTACGATATATCAAACATGCACCAGGGTAGGGCATTCTTCTCTCTTCAAATAGTCAAATTCAATTAAATGCTTTTTACGATGAAGATTGGGCTAGATGTCATGATACTCGACATTTTATTACTGGATATTGCATATTTCTTGGAAATTCACCAATTTCTTGGAAAACCAAAAAGCAAACTGCTGTATCGTGATCAAGTGCAAAATCAGAATATCAATCCATGGGTATCACTTGTTATGAGATTGTTTGGTTGAAGTATATTCTACAAGACTTGGGCATTAATCATCCTCGTCTTGCCAATGTGTTCTGTAGCAACCAAGCAGTACTCCATATTGCTTCAAACCTGGTCTTTCATGAACGAACAAAATATATCGTGATTGATTGTCACCTGGTACGAGAAAAAATTCAAGATGGAGTAGTGAAGCCAACCTATATACATACATCTCATCAACTAGCTGACATCTTTACAAAACCCTTAAGTTCTTTACAATTCTCAACTTTAATCAACAAGTTAGAAATTATCAACATACATTCCAAACTTGAGGGGGAGTGTTAAGAAACTAGATCCATAATCATTGGGTGATTATGGCTAGATCCACAATCATCAGGTCTTACGACTATCCATAGTCAATAGCCGAATATTGACTATCATCCTACAATCATGCCCTAACTCATTGTAAATCATTGACTTTTCTTTCTGCAAATAGTATATAATTACGTAGAAGATGAATTAAAAGAAAGTGAAGAACAATAGCAATGTTACACATGCATTTCCGCAATCACTGTTCATATATCACAATAATAATCGTGTGATGCGCTTAATGCTCACAATAGCACTGTACAAGCAAAAATGTGGAAGTGCCCCGTCTTGTTCTAGAAGAAAAGCCGTGAACGTAATCAAGAAAACTTACTTTGCTCTTTGAGATGATTGAAAAGAGTGACCCCCACTTGTTCTCTTGCATGCTGTATCTACGAAATGAAAATGTGCATACGCTTGCTAGCGAACAGATTTAAGAACTATAAAGGGGCAGCTCTGGTGCACGAAGCTCCTGCCTATATGAGGTTTGGGGAAGGGGTGGACCACAAGGGTCTAAAGTACATAGTCTTACCTTGCATTTTGCAAGAAACTGTTTCCATGCCTTGAACCTGTAACTTTAAGGTCACACGAAGACAACTTTTGCCGTTGCTCCAAGGCTCGCCTTCAAATTTAACTATCCGATCATAAATTCTTAATTGAAGGCAATTCTCAGGTTTTATCAAAAGAAGAAGGTGATTCCCAGGCAGTAATCAAATGGCTTAAACAACCAAATCCGGCTGGACGAGAATTTGCCAATTTATTTGATGAAACTGTGGATCTCTTAAAGCTTTACCTATACTCGTTCAATCACACTCATCGATCAGGCAACGAGCAAGCTGATTTCCTCGACAAGAGAAAGTGGTTAAGCTCAGGAATAGAATCACCGTGACTGATAAGGGGCATTCTTTTTCAACCTCTAAGTTCTTCAGTGTGGTGGATGCATTTTGGCATTGCTTAGCCTATCATGTGTTTGTACACACACTCTTAACTTTTTACTGTCTTTTGTTTCACCTACACTAGTTCCTCGGTGATTTATGTAGTAGATAATATGTCTAGCGGCTAGTTACACCCTTTGGACCTTTTGCTAACTCCAAGTTATATATGTTTGCTTGCATTCTCCTATGTGCCAGAAGCTATTGTAATTTACATGATTTTCTCAATCGCCATTAATGAATGTTTACTTCTTGCTTCTCAAAGAAGAAGAAAAAAAAAAGGATATGCACGTAAAGAACTTGATAAAACAGGATCACAAATTTACATGTGGCCCATTTGATTGAGTGATCCAAACCATCTGTATGCTGGAACTCGTTATGGAGAGTCAAAATAACAACTCTTGACTATTAGCTAGACAATTCTAAGACTTAATTTGTGGAGAGTTAATTGCTGAATGGATGCCCTTGTCTTGCCTTTTTCTAAAATAAAAAAGATACGCTTGTCGTTTGTTTTCTAACCAGGCCTTCAAAGACCAAAACACAGAACACAGGAGATGCTTTCGAGTTTTGGTGCATGGCTCATCCATATCATCAACAATAAGATAAACAACTGTATCATTACAAAGAATGGGCCCCTTTCTAGTCTTGCCTGCTAGGTTTTTGGTTCTTGCCAGCCACAAGTTTCCTTGTTTACATATGCACATCCACGAAGCAATGAGTTGATCAATTTTCTGGATTGATAGAAAATTATAAATGTTTGATCAAAGCACCAGTTCCACGGAAAATTTCAGCCAACTTCCTACTAAGCTTACTACAAGTGGCTTCAATCTACCGCACATATGGCCTCAGAATCCTGCATGGAGTGGTCCCATGGCTCTAATTTGTGGCAATTTCCGTTACATCTCCCATAAAAATCAACTCCTGGATGCAAACTATGAGAATGAACAAGTTTCACTGCTTAAATGGAAACGTGTAAAGGCAGCATTTCTGTTTTTATTCGCGTTTCAACTGCATGCATTTCCACGGCCACTGTTCGCATGCAAGGAAATAACGTTTGACGCGCAAGGTTCATGTTAGCACAGCAGAAGAATTTTTTTTAAAGTGAGCCGTCATGTTCCACAAGAACCATAGAATTATCCAACAAAATATACTCTGTTGTTCCAAAGGCCACCGTTCGTATATCTCGTACTAACCTTGTGATCTGCTTAATGCTCATGTTAGCAGAGCACCAAGCAAAAACTTTAAAGTGCGGTTTCCAAAAGAAGAACTATGAAAGTAACCAAGAAAAACTTACTTTGCTGTTTCAGAGAGATGCGCAGGAAGAACAAAACAAAGAAACAACCATAGAGGAGAAGCAGAAGAAGAATAAGAGAAACACTAGAAATTGTCAGAAGCATCGGCCCGTGTATGATCCTTCACCTCCCAAATCGCGGACTTCTTCTAACTTCTGATTCCTATTTCCTGGAAATTCGGTGATGGATGCCACATTTGGAGGCGAGAAAGTCTGTGGAGGGGCAAATGCGTGATGTAAGAGCCATTCTATTGTTTCTCCGTCAGATTTCAGGCCGAGTTCTTTGGTGAGTTGGAAGATCCGAGCGGCACAGGTTGGCGGAATCCGGATTCTCCGGGTGCGTCCCCCTACTTTTAGATGACGGTCTCTTTTGGTCTCTCTCGTTTTCTTCGTCCTCTCAAAGTTTTCCGGCGCCGGAAACTCCATCTCTCCCTCCTCTCTCTCTCTCTGGTCGAAATGATTACGAAGCGATGAGCGTTACATAAAATGAGTTGCTTCTATTAAAAAGGCCGAAATACCCCTGTTGAATGACTTTATGAATGATAACATTGACTGACAGAGACGGTATTATGAGGGTGATGATGGAGATTTCGGGTATAATGGCAAGCTGACTCCATTTGGTTTGTTTTGTCCGCTTGAAGCCCACTGATTTACTGCATTGGGTCCGGTCTGACATTACATCAAACGGGCAGCTGTGTCTTATATGATGGATGATGGAATGACTCCCACTAGTTAAATGATCGGAACCGTGGATCAACCCCCACTCGTTATGATAGACTTTATACCAAAAAATTCCCTGGTTGAACGCCCCACCATAACCTTTTGACTTATGATTTAATTAGAAATAAGTAGGCCATTAAAGTCTCATTTTCTAGTTAAATCCAGAAATTAGACCTTTACGGTCCTTGCATATAGCTGAATTTTGGTGAATAAATCTTAACTTCTGCCTCTTTAAATCTCCACCCTATGCACAAATCATCACTTGAACAATAGTGATGAGAGTAAGAGTATCAAGGGCCCCACTATATTCGATGATCCAAACCGTCTATTTCCTAAATGTGCTACGGATGAGCCATGGACCAAGTCTGGACGAAACTAATATTGCAAGCCTTTGATATGTGGACTTCTAAGGGACGTTTAGAATATCTAAAGGCTTAGATTCACCTCATGTTACATCTAAAACGGTGAGAAAATGTACACCTGGCATACGATGCTGTATTAGGTGGGACCAGGGTTCTAACCCTTGATAAAGGAAACATGCAAGACAAACTACTCCCTTCCCTCTGAGCAGAAATGAGACATAACATAGTGAGTTGGCCCTATTCATTTCATTCCTGAAAGGAGAAAGCAGCAAATGAACTGAACTTACAAATGAAATGGGGGCAAGTGACGCCCTTGTGACATATGGTACGACACATTGCCATTGTGCCCCGGTTACACTCTTGTTATTATGTTGCCCTTACGAATAGGGCTTATCATTTTTTCACTCATTGAAAAAAAAAAAAAAAGTCTTCAAACATATTATGTCTTGCATAGAATTGTCCAATCTTGCACCAAAGTCATGGTAGATCCCATTGAATGACAAAGGATAGATTGGAATGGATCACAATGACTAATAAATCCAAAGATTTCTCGGACACGTATCTATATATTTCTAGAAGAGATAGATAGGTATATATCTTTCTTTGAAAAGAAATTTTTTATTTAAATTATATCAATAAAAAAAGAGAGTCTATATCCTATATTAACAATACAGTCACTCTATGAATTGGTCAATTCTCATTAACTTTCCCTCCGTTCATTACATCGCTTGCTTGTGGTCCCCTTCAATAAGTGCTTGTGCCTATTTTTACCTACATTGCAACCATTATAGTAGATGTCTCACGCAGCGTGGCTGAAGTTAGCACTTGTCAACAACATGCTTGGGTTTTTCAGCCCCGGAACCTCCATGCATGAAATTTCTCTCCCCCCACCCTCCCTTCTTATCTCTTTCTACACACACACGCTTGTACACGTACTAATTACCAGTGATACTCTGCCTTTTCACCTGTAGGACCCAGTTCTAGAACGTTACTCAAGTGGGCTCCGTCATGCAATGAGTTAATCAACTTAGTGTTTCGATATTCGACGGTTAAGATTGCTTGATCAGATTCATTACGCTTGAAATTCCAGCAACAAGGTAAGCTTGGGCCTACCAAATCTTACCTAAGGTAAGCCAATTTCCGCATCTGGATTCCACTGTCCATGTGACGGAGCCTCATGCATGCATTAGAACCATCGTCGCGATTGCCGCCAGATATTCTCCATGAATTCTAAAAGAAACAGGTTTTACCCTTTACAGAAAACGTGTAACACAGCATGTCTGTTGTATTTGCTGTCAACTGCGTTCATCTACACGGAGGCGCAATGCGTCGAAGCTTCATGTTAGCACAGTACAAAAGAAAACCCTAAAGTTGGCAATCATGTTGAAAATGGACAACCATGGAAGAAACAAGAAACGCTTACTTTGATGCTGTAACAGACATGAAAAACAGAAAATGGAAACAACCCAACAGAGATTACAAGGAAAAGAAACAGAAACAGAAGAAGAAAAAGAGATTTCCTAGTAATTCTTGGAATGGTTCTTGTATACAATAACTCGATCACCCCAATCAAATACGAACTCATCGCGATCCAGCGGATTAAACTCAGGAGTACGGATGGGGGTGGTGGGCTGTCTAAACCCACAGATTTCTTCTGAGAAAACTTCTTTCGTTGCCTCTTCCTCTTCCTCTTCCATTTCCTCTTCGTCTTCCTCCTCCTCTTCGTCTTCCTCCTCCACCTCGGGCAAATCAGTGCTGGGTTCGCTGGTGGATTTGAAATTCCATGGCCGGCCAATGTGTGGGGGTATGTCGGCATGATCTAACAGCCATTGGATAGTTTCTCCGTCTGATTTAAGGCCCAGCTCTCGTGTAAGCTGGAATATTCGTGCTGCAGGTATCGTCGGAACTCTTACTCGGCGGCCGCGGCCTTCAACTTTGAGATGTCGATCTTTCTGTTTCCCTCTCGGTTTAGTCGTCATTGCAAAGATTTTGGCCGCCTGAGACTCCATGCATGCAGTTTTTCACCCCCCCGGCCCCCCGCCCTTTCTCTCTCTCTCTCCCTCTCTCTCTCTCTCTGAGTCTCTCCCTCTCTATCTGTTTGGTCTAAATACGGTCCCATAGGACGAGCTCTAGGGTTAGTGGCTGAAAGCATCCTCGAAAAGACAAAAATGCCCTCGGTTCATCTTTTATCGATGGGTTTAACTTTAATTGACTGCTATGCGAGTGCATCATTGTGAAAGTGTGGGGTTCGCATTGTCGTAATATCGGGTTTCACTGGACCAGTGGTTAAGGTGACCTTTTTATTTTGTTTTGCCCTGGCTAAGGTCGACAGATCCACTCTACTCAGTAAGATATGGCAGGACAGCAAAATAGGGAAGCACAAAATTCCAGACTAGGAAAGAGATCTGGCTCGCGCTGACACTCTTTTATCTTGTGCATCTCCAAAATATCCGCTGCGCGTGTACAAGATCAGCTCACTTGTTAAGGACCGCTGGGAAATGAGATTTACTAACATAAATGGAACAAGGGACGGAAGGACTCATTTCGATTATAGGTTAACATCATGATGCGTGGATAACATTTTTAATTCAAAAGTCTAACGTAAACTTTGTGCTAACTGTCCATGGTAGTTATTCTTAATGTAAGGATAACTGACATTAACCATCCATTAAGTTTTATTTAAAAGGGTTCCTCATTCAAGTAGATCACTCTCTTGTTTTGCCATCATCTAGTGCTGCTTAAGAATAACAAGATCTCCTTAAAGCTGTTTCAAATTCACTGCTATGGCTGGAGCTAAGTTTTCTGTTTATTTTATTTTTGCTTCTGCAAATTAATATGATTTACTGTAAACATCATAGAGAATGGTTTACATGATGTACTTATACCCTCTATTGTGTATGGAATTTATGGTTTCTATTGGTGCAAATCCAATCACCTCAATTTGAAATGAAAAGCAATTTCCCATTGGTAGCAAATAATTATCTATTAAGTGGGAAAAATAGTATTTAAAAAGCAAAAAATTTGAGGCAAAGATTTGGAGAGGGCCTTTGAGCTACTAAAGATTATTATTTGGCATCCATTTTATAGTGAGAGGTGGAAAGGCCTCTGATAGAATCCTAGAGAGTTAATATGAAGGGTGTTGGGCAATAAAGGGGTTTTGTGGGGGTATATTGGCATAATTAAATATATGTATGAGAGAGCGGTAATAAATGTTAAGACCACTAGTGGTGAGACTGGCAATTTTCCTGTTCTTGTAGGATTGAACTAAGGATCGATATTGAGCCCATACATTTTCACGTTAGTTATAGTTGAGTTAACAAAACATATGTATGAGGAAATTTCATGCTGCATGCTATTTGCGGATGATATAGTCTCACTTGATGAGATAAGAGAGAGTGTAAACCCAAAGCTAGAGTTATGGAGAAAAGCATTAGAATCTAAAAGATTTAGAATTAGTTGAACTAAAATAGAATATATGAAATGCAATTTTAGCAGGGAGAGTAGGAGTACAACATCAGTTAAGATTGATAACCAAGAAGTCCCTGTAAAAGACCACTTTCGGTACTTAAGATCAATGATTCATGAGAGTGGAAAGATTGAGAGGGAGGTTACTCAGAGAATCCAAGTAGGTTGAAACAAATGGAGATGTGCATCTAGAGTTTTGTATGATCAACGGGTGTCACTCAAACTAAAAGAAAAATTCTATAGGATGGCTATAAGGCCGGCCATGCTCTATAGATCAAAGTGTTGGGTATGTAAGGAACATCATATTTATAGGAGTTTCGCAAAATGTGGATTTGAGATGGATGAGTGACAAGACAAGAAAGGATAGAATTAGGAATAAAAATATTAGAGGAAACTTAGGGGTAGCACCAATAGGTAACAAGATAAAAGATATTAGACTTAGATGGTTTAGACATATCCAAAGGAGACCAAAAACATCACCAGAGGCAATGCAAGTAGAAGGTTTTAAAAGGGCAAGTGAAAGGCCCAAAAGAACACGGATAGAAGTAGTGAGAAAAGTTTTAAAACTTTGAGAGTAAATAAAGCCATGGTACTTAATAGAGGGGAATGGAGGAATAAGATTCATGTGGTCGACTTTTATTGGGATAAGGTCTTGACGATGATGATGATCCATTTTATAGTACTTTCAGGAATATTTTATCAAAAGTTTGAAAAGGAAAAGAGAGCATTGTTTGGAAACGAGGCCCATTTTATGAATGATTTTAGGTTATATATGGTGTGATTTTGGAAGTGAAAGTAGTCGAGCCATTTGATTTTGGAACAATTGCGAGTTACGGGGACATGATAAAATCTCAGTGACAATACCATTATCAAAGGACAATCTGATTCTAGAGCTACTCCAAAGAATGTGGGATTGATAACGACAAACTTATTTCAAAACCATTGAAAAAATGCGGATCAATGGTGACAAACTATTTTTGAACCCGCTCCAAAATGCTAATGGAAAATCATAGCTAAGTGAAACTTAACACGATAATTGATTGGAAATTATTTCTAGTATGGTTAAGAAGAGAATCAATGTAACCTTTTCCTTAAGAAGGTCACACTACAGGACCCTTGATTCTAAAACAGCAGGTAGTTAGGAGACACAATAAATTGTTTTTTGATAATATCAATATAAGATGACATTCTAATTCTTGAATCGTCCCTAAGAATGTGGGATTGACAATGACAAAATCATCCTAAAGATGTTGCAAGAAATGTATTTTCGTGAATTAAACCCCGAAGTCAATCAGTTGGACAATCATTATGACGACATAATGCACCAATTGCATGGAAATTTATGCTAGTATGCAACAAAGAAGATAAACATAACCTTACATTTCAGAACTCAACATTTCTTAAGTGCCTTCCCTGAACTTTTGGACTTCTTAGGCTTCCAAAGTTTGCTTTGGTGGTTGTTGATGCTAGGCAATTGCTGGCAAACCTCTCAACCATTTTTCGAGTGATCTTTCCTTTCTAGAATTTCCTACCTCACCTAGTTTAGTTGAGGTTTTTAACACTCCTTAAGTGCCTTCTTAGACATGGTTAACTTTGCGATTTGCATCTTGAGGTTGAGTGGCAACCAGAACCCTAGTTGTGGAGACAACTAGTTGACCAAAAATTTGCTCGAAATAACTTGGCAGTAAACTGAGTCGACTTGTCGAGTGATTTAATGCTACTCAAAAACATCTAAAGCCTCAATCCTAGTTTAAAACCTTGAAGACTCTGCTAATCTTGAATGAAAGGGGTGTCGGGTTTCCATGAACCTACTTGTTGGTGACTTCAAAACAAATTGAGTAATATTTTTAAAAAAATTGTCAAGCTTTTTTAAAATTACATGTCTAAAGCATATGCCGACTTGATCAACAAGTTTACAGTAAGTGGTCTAACATTCAAGTCACACCAGCTGCTTTAGATGATATTAACTCAACTATAGTGTCTTCGGTCAACTTGTGCAAGTTTTGAGTACACTCAACTCAGTTGTAATCAATGTCTCGTCTATACAATGGCTTATTTGTATTGAAGGGTCTTACACTAGATAGGCCCCCCAGCCAAACCCAACCCAAAAGTCACTATGTTTCAAACTAATCATTTGAGAAAGACTAGAACATTACAAGGCCAAAAAAGAGAGGTATTAAATAGATTAATGAACCCAAGCTGCACTTTTTTGGGGTTATGGTGATTCTAAGACCTAGAACAGTACTCCCATCTTTGCTTAAAGTTTAGCTGATTTATTTGCAAATCTTAGGAATATGATTAACGACGAACATATGAAGAGAAAGAGCCTCTATGATTTCATCTAAACAACATGCACAAAGATTAAAGAAGCTACCTAGGGAGTTTCCATCTCTCTTGTTTTTCTCGAATGACACTTTTATGGGCTTTTTGCAAAAATTCCATTACAATTTTGCATGTTGCAAAACCGTCCAACTTTTTTTGAGTTTCGCAAATTTGTCATTAAGTTTTCATAAGCTTTACAAAATTGTCATCCTATTAGTTTTTTCAAAATTTTGATACTAGCTATTCTATTTCTCTTTCTTAATATGTTCTAACAGACCTGCTACCTCAAAGACACATACATGATTAAGTTGGAGACTTTGGCCACTAAGTTTAATGACTTCTCGATGGAAAGTTTCAGTGAAACTTGGTATCTAACAAAATTGGATAATATTATGGAATCTAATATGGTTTTATTTCAACAAATACCAACTAATAGAGAGATATTTAATTACAAACATACCATGTTCACCAACCTATGCAATAGTATCTCTTACGCTTCTTCAATGAAATTCAACAATTTAAACTTTGATTTCTCAATAAAAACTAATATAAAACTCTTACTAACATAAATTAGAACATATTCAATGCTTTGGATTAATTAAAAAATAAATTAAATTAAAGATAAATTTAAGTTTAAAACATAAGCAAAATACTATTACTATTCACATGAAAAATAATGAGTAGTAGGCTTTAAGCTCTTTGCTCGATGCCTTTTTGAATGAAAATTTAAAATCTAAGACTTTGATCCTCCTCTTCTTCTTCTCAATGTATTCGATCTATCATGATTAATTTTAGATATTTCTATTGATTAACAAAGTGAAAAATCACATACAATCACAGGTCTGTTAGAATATATTAATAGAGAGAAATAGAGAAGGGTAATATTGAAACAGGGAAGGTGGATGGAAAACTAAATGAATGACAAATTTTATGAAGCTGACAAAAACTTAATGGTTAATTTGCAAAACTCAAAAAATATTAGAATTTTTTGTAAAAATACCAAAAATGCAATGGCATTTTTTTTTGGCAAAAAACCTCCTTTTATTTGTACATTTCTTTTTGCTGCAGGCTGCATATATTATAAACATGACAACTAATCTTTATAGCTTCTTGTGCTGACTTATGTAAGTTAACAGTGATTAACTAGTCCTTAGTTTTAAGCTTGCTTGCCTTAAAGAATGAATAGGCCATAAACCATTAGAAGTAGTTAAGGTAACATGACCTACTGGACGAATGCTTTAAGGGGAATGAACCCAAATTATAATCCAAAAATGCACAACCGCAATGGCATATGAGTTCTTGAAACGGTTCGCATGTTTTAGGCTTTATGAGAGATCTATGCAGGTTGTTGAACTCCATTTGTATGAGAATACTTACAAAATGCAGTAAAACCCCTAGCTCAAGTAGAATTAGAAGCAGGACTCTGTGACTGTGAGTACTAATATTTAAAAAAAAGAAGCTACGAGTAGGTTTAGAGTTTTTTCTCAAATTTCCCCAATTTGTTCCTCTTTGCATAATCTTTATACATGTTTTCAGGCTACAAATAACTTATTCCTTATAGACATGTGTATGTGAATAATACAGATTGTGCCATTTAAAGGAAAACGTGTAAAACAGCATGGCTGTTGTTACTCGCTGTCAACTGCAAGCATCTCCGCGGCCCTTGTCCATATATCACGACATACTTGCATGATTCGCCACAGGCATAAGTTAGTACAGTACAAGCTAAACATGTAATGTGCGCCGTCATATTCAAGAGTGGAATCCCATAGAAGAAACGCAGAAAGCTTACTTCTTCTGACATTGATGGAGAAAATTAAAAACGGAAGATTTGAAGAATAAGAAGAAAGGTTACAGAGAGAAGGAGGAGGAGGAGGAGGAGAGAAAACCTAGTAAAGCCGGTAAAACCTTTCCATATTGAAGATGCCAGACCAAACCAGTCATGTATAATCTCTTCCACCGCTGGTTGCTGAGGCAGAGGAACATAAGCGGGGTCACTCGGCGGCTGAACTGGGGTACTTGGCTGTCTAGTTCCCCCCACTCTATGTGAGACAACTTGTTCATTTGCAGGCGCTTCCTCTACCTTTTGAGTCTCATTTTCTTTCAAATCTTCTTCATATTCCTGCAATTCTTTTTCTCTTTCTTGATAATCGTTGCTGGATCTGGGATTTGAAGGTTCTCCACATCCTGGAGGGATGCCGGCATGGTCTAGCAGCCATCGGATGGTTTCTCCGTCAGACCTGTGGCCCAGTTCTCTAGTAAGTTGGAAGATCCTGGCGGCAGTGGTCGCCGGAACTCTTGTTCTCCGGCCACGGTTTTCTACTTTGATATGCCTATCTCTCTTCTTTTGTCTTGGTGGTTTCCTTTCCACTCTTCTGAGAGGCCGATCTTTTTTCACAGTGTGGGGATGCCTATCTTTCTTCTTTTCCCTTGGTTTCCTCGTCCTCTTCAAGTTTTTGGCCGCCTGAGAATCCATGCATGCACACACACTCTCTCTCTTCCCCTGTGGCTTGCTGTCTCTCTCACCCACCCCACTCTCTCTGGTTTGTACTGTTCAGGTGATGCGCTTTAGGTTTAGTGAGAAATAACTTCCCTTAAAATACATAAATACCCTTGAGACAATCATGCAAAGACAGACCTAATTGACTGATGTGGGAGGCTATTTTGCCGAAGTATAGAGTTTATTTCGTCATACTGTGAGAGTTTACTGGACTGGTAGGTACTATGACTATTTTCTTTTGTTTTGCCAGGAAAATACCGACAACTCACTCTAGTGGATCGGCAGTGACAGGACAGCTAAATAGGAGGGTAGAAATTTCCAAACGAGGAATGAAAGCTGGCTCGGCCTACCACATTAAGTTGTGCATTTCCGAAATATCTGCCCGCGTATACATGGGAACCGGTTATTGAGGACTAAAAAGGGTTTGCATCTACTAAGATGAATGCGACGAGGGGATGCAGGGGCTCCTGCAATTAATTTGCAGGATACGGATTGATGGCATAAAATCTAATTTGAGTGAACTAAAAAAAGAGCAGCCATTGTGAATGAAGCTCCCATCTATGCGGGGTCTGAGAAAGGGGCAGACCATAAGGGCCTATAACATACAGCTTTACCGGAGAAGGGGAGCCATGGCACAACGAATAAACTAGATAAAGTAATTAAATTGAGACACATTCGAGTCAAAAGCCATTTCACCCGCTAAGGCTGCATATGGCAACCATTTGAGAGCAAGTTTTGGAAACTTCATGCTAAAAAAGAGAAAGGAAATGAGGTTTTTGCTTTGATAATGATGCCGATTTTGAAAACTTTTCTTTGGTATAGTGTGAACTTCTATTCATTCTTGAATAAGCATCCAAACGTACACACACAGATATATATATATATATATATATGGAGAGCATTAATTTCAGCAAGGTGTTGCAGGTATAAAGTGCAGGTGACATTTGATTGGCCGGGAAAAAGTTTCTAACTGACATTTCCTCCAATTTTTTTTTGTTTTCCAATCAAATGTTACCTGCGCATTGCACCCGCATGAAGCAGCTGACATATTATATATATATATATATATTTCAAACATTACATTTGACACCCAAGAAACATCATTACTAAAAGTAATATAATAGTAAATTCCAACTGCTATTATTAACTCTAGAAGTATGGACACTTAATTTTGAGGCAAATGTGATTTATGAAAAGGAAATATATTCTGAAAATACCTTATAAGACAACATTCTCATTCTTAAAAAGCTCCAACAAATCGGGATTGACAATGACAAACTGACTTAGTAACTACCCTAAAGAATGTTGGATCAATGAAATTAATTCTAAACTTCAAGAATTAGAAGGACATTGACATCTTAAAGCATTAGAATATTTGCTAAAAAGCAGCTAAGGCCCCAACTACATGAAAAATAATAGTTTTATAAGAAAAATGAACATAAATGTATCTTTTCTCTTCAAAAGATGTTATATCTTTTCTACCAATAAAGTTATTAGATGAGAATCTATATTATATACTAAAAGAAGAGTAAGGATAGCAAAAAGACAAGTGATTAATGAATTTGAGATATTGTTTAGTAATATTAGAAAAATGTGATGGCCAGTATTGTAAAATGGTATTATGGAAAAAAAAAAAAAATTGTAATGATATCTCTCTCCCCTACTTTTAAGGCATACATGAGAGAAGTAGCCCTTCCCACTCTTTCTCTCCTATTATTGAGGGATACTTACCTCTCTCCCTACTTTTAAGGCATACATGAGAGAAGTAGCCCTTCCCACTCTTTCTCTCTTATTATTGAGGGATACTTACCTCTCTCTCTCTCTCTCTCTCTCTCTCTCTCTCTCTCTCTCTCTCTCTCTCTCTCTCTCTCTCAAACTTAATCATTCAAAAAAAGAAGAAGCCAAACTTACTTTGAAACTTGGCAAGAATCAGAAACAACTAATAAAACCACCCAAAAGAATTGGGGATTAGTGTTATTTATTCATAAAGTCTTGAATTAGAATTGAGAGTTGTTGGTGTTTTATTACTTCAAAATAGTTAAGGACATGATCCACGTCCCAACTAATTCAAGACTAACTCTTATCTATGTGAGAATATCATTATCATGCAACATCCTAAACTCAAATTAGTTCCAAAGATATGTAACTGACAAAGACAAACTTATTCCAAAAAATGCTCAAGATGATTGATAGTGCCAACCAACCATAGAACTTTCCAAAAGAATGTGTCACCAATTGAATTCATTGCAAAGCTAAGCCAACTAATTGAAGTTCATTATTTGGAATTTGGAGAGCCCAATGTGGTATAAGGTGCAAACTAAATGAAAACTTGTAGTACTCTTTGAATAGAAAGGATAAATCTAAAATTGGTTTCATAGTGAAAATAGTGACTCTAAAACTACTCCAAAGAATTCAAGACCAATGAAATTAATTATCAAGTTCATGAATCAAAATTTTTAGAAAGTATTTGGTGTTTTAGTACTCAAAATTATTAAAATCACTATCTATGGCATTGATTGATTGAGGTTTAAATTATTATATAGAAAGAAAATCATAAATACTTGCTCTCCTATAAGAATTTATTGACAATACTCTTCCACTAATATTGCAACCAAAAAATATCCTAATCTCAAAAATAACTCCAATGTGGAATCAATAATGACAAACTTATTTTGAAACCACTTTAGAATGTGGGATCATAATGAAAAAATGACTTTGGAAGTGCCCCAAAAGAATGTATGATAAATGAATTCATTCTAAATTTGAGTTGACTAGTTGAAGTATATGAATTGGAAGCTGAAGGATAGTTGCCAGAGGCATTCTAAGGTGTCACCTAATTGAAAGTTGATACTACTAAATGAAACAAAAGCTATATATCTTAAGAGCAATTTTGATAATGAAAAACTAACTCTGAATCTATTTCAAAGAATTTCAGACCATTGGGATTACATTTGAAGTTCATCGATAAAAATCCATAAACTAGTTGGTGCCTTGGACCTTTAGAATAGTTAGGTCACCTGAGGTGCCAAATGATTCAAAAGCAATAGTATACTTCAAAAAGAAGACTAAAATAAACCCTATTCCTAAAGAAGGTAGTGCTCCTTTTTTGACATTTCTATTTGGGAACTACTCCAAAGACTACAAACTTATTCTTAAACCACTTCGCATGTGGGATGTATAATGACAAATTGAATGTGAAAGAGCTCCAAAGAATATGCAACTAGAGGAATTAATTATAAAAGTGTTGACTACTAAAATTCATGAGCTGGACTCCGAGAATAGAGCAAATATGGTCTAATAGATCTAGTTAATAGAAAATAAATAGTATTTTGTGAAAGAAAAATGATAGGGGCACCCTTTTAAATATCATGCACACTGATATATAGATCATTTGACGCTTTTTGAAGTGTCAAAAAAATGTCAAATAGGTATTCATACTATTTAAAATGATTGTTCCCATCGATTCACTTTGCAAAAAGCAGACAATAAATGGGAGATAAGATAAGCCCTCGTTTGGAAACAAGGATTTTGTTTCTATAGAATAGACTAAAAACAGATCCAGAAGATTTAATGTGGTTTATCTTAGTTGAAAGGTAGGTCAAATTAAGGAGAGCACTATAAATTGTATATAAAAAAAGGAGCAAATGCTTTTGGATTTTTTGACCTTTTTTGTCTCAAGTTTTCTCTATCTCACTTAGATGGAAAAATAAGGAAAGAAGGGGAAATCTCTATATCTTTGCTGAGTCAAAGAAAAATACTTTTATTGGAGAGCTTCTTCATCTCGCTTCACTTTCTCTCTCTTAGATTTTGCCTCTTTCTCTCCATTCCCCTCTAGATCCAGTGAAATTTGGCTACAATTTCTATCATTGCTACCACATCAGTCTCTCTCTCTCTCTTTGCCTTTCATGTTAAGTTTGACAATGAAAAAGTTGCTAAGTACAACCTCTTGTGGAAATAGGATTAAGAAAAATGTTGCATAACCAAACAATGTTTTACTTAAGAATTGAAGCATTTATTATATTTCTCTATTCCTATAAAGTAGAGGTCAGAAATATAGTTTTCAGACACACTCTAAGTTTCATTATAAAAAAAAGGGAGTGAGGTTTAATAGTGTCAAGCTAACTACTATGTGACTTAGACTTGCAAAATAGTTTGTGAACTTTGATTAAACCATCGTGTCAAAACTCAAAATGCTAATGATGTGCAAGCTTTAAAAAAACAAGCCGACTTGAAGTCAATGTGGTGAAGAACTAGGATAATGCAAAATACGGAGATATGATTTCATATACTAGTAGCACATATATGCATGTAAAAGTATTTGCATAATATTGGCTAGGAAGCCCACTAGTAAAAATTATTTTTCTTTGACTCAACAAGATACAGCTGAGTCCAAGGTGCAAAATGCACAAAGTCTAAGACTGCATCAACTTAGTTGAGTTCTAAGTTGACCGAGTTCAAGATGCAAAATATGGGAAGTCTAAAACCACTTCAGCTTAGCGAGTTCCAATTTGATGTAGTGCATTTTGATACTATAATTAAACTATCAAAATCATTGAATCTATGAAAAAAGACCATAAGTATCTATTTCTTTTAGAAGGCAATATTCCTTTTCTAAAAATCTAGTTGCAAACAACATTTTGATTTTGAAAATATCTCCAAATGAGATGGGATAGACATCAACAAAGTCTTTTGAAATCATTTCAACAATGTGTAGATTGATAATGATGATTTGACATGAAAACTACTCAAAAGAATGCATAATTCATGGAATTCCATATATGAGTAGGTTAATTGAACTTTTTCAATTGGATTTCTTGAATTGCTTCCAAATGTGCTCCAAAGTTCCAACTCATTGAGAATTAATAGCATTCCGCAAAAAGTAGATGATAATAATAATAATAATAATAATAATAATAATAATAATAATAATAATAATAAAAGATCTAGAATTGCTCCAAAGTATGGGGGATAAATGGAGCTAGTTTTAAAGTTTATGATTGAAATTTTGAGAGTAGTTATTAAAAAAACAGTGACATTGTCACTCACACATCCATAAAATTGGAGAACAGTTGGTGTCGTACACCTTCAAAGTGTTGATGAAGTAGTCTAAAACTCTAAATTGCCAACTAATTGAAAATTAAAACTTTGGTTGAGTTTTTTTGACTTACCATATAGTCATTTGGAGTTATTGGCCTATATAAGTTATGCATCTTAGGGCTTTGGTTTTATATTATTATTATTATTATTATTGCATTGTGGCAATGATGTGTATACATCTCTTTTTAACATGAGCCACCCTTTTCTCTCCTTACAAAAAGAATGTATATATATATCTATCTATCATTAACTTTATTATTATTATTATTATTATTATTATTATTATTATTATTATTATTATACAAAGAAAGAATACGGAAGCAAATAACTTAGGGACTCTCTTAAATTTAATCCCCCACCAACGTTAGAGCGAAAGATGCCATGTGGTCTTCGACCAGCCGGCTGCGCTGGACACATTCTTGGCTCCTTTTAATTAGCCAAGTGGTCAGCTGGTTAATTGCTAGTAGATCTACGAGTTTGTCTACTAAAAAATGAATTTCAAATGATGACCCTATAATTGGTCTGAAGCTTCAGCGAGGAGATGGAATGACATTGGAGAACTTTACATAAGTTTTCCTAGGGAGTGCGACCATGAATAGTAGTGAGCAAAGAACCCAAGGCTTGCTCTTTTCAGCGACTATAATTGAGCCGTACACTAAATTTCGACCCATCTTAATGTTTACGCCTCTGATCTTATAGTTTTTTTTTTCTTTTTTGAATAGTTTGATTTATTATATATATTTTTTGTTATATTGAAGATTTATGAAGCAAACTATTTACAATCTATTATTTTAATTTCTAAATTTACTTGAAATTTTCTCAACAAAAAGAGAAGTACCAACTCAAATGTCTGTCCAAGCATAACAAGGAGAGACGGTTTTCAGCTTTGAATGGTTTGATTTACAGTCTTGAAATAATGGTTTAGAAATTATGCCTGCAGTGTTTATGCGACACTAAACATTTGAGGAATCAAGGCTTAGAATCACTTAACCTTACGTTGATGGTAATTTATAAACAGCTAGCCCGCAACGACTTATAGATAGACGGTTCAGACCACTGGAGTAGTGGTCCATTTGTACTTTCTCCCGATACTAGTTTTTGCAATAGTCCATTAAGGACTATTTGAATTCAAGGATTTGGGGAAACTCACCAAACGAGAAGTCCATCTCCTCTCTTGCCTACGGATCTATTCGAAACATGCTGGATCTCAAATAGGGTTATCAGGGCCTTTCGTAATCAGGAGAGTGCCGCAGAGATAAATAGATATTAACCAATAATATGGTAGCAATGATATATGATCTAATTGAGGAAATGCAGCCTTTTGTCAATCACCAAAAATGCACACGATCGGTACCTTAGCTGTGATTGTCTTTACCTCTGTACGGTCGTGATCATCAGACTAGTAGGTGACTGGCCCATCCATACCCAGCAACCTATGGGCTGAGGAGCAGAGCCCTTGCCCTATAAGCCCATATGAAAACTTGGTGCCCCATACCTATCCACTTGCTAGCCGAAAGCTATCAGCCAAAGAAGCGGGTGGAACCCAGCAGTAGAGAAAGGAACAACCTCAAATAGAACCACAAGGACAAAACATGGCTTATCCATATCTTCCCACTTGGCAGGACCTGATTTGCTCCAACAATCAACTCTCGATCACTGCAATCCATGTAAGATATTCTGCATCACAAATCTAAACTCTCGATCACTGCAGTCCATCTAAATTGCCACCAAATTCCATCACGAACAGTTAGTCGCTTCTGCAACTTCTGAGAGCCAGTGAGAGTGAGAAAATGGCTTCCATGGCGACAGCAGCTACCGTAGCAGGATTGGGATCTTCTTCTCTTTCTCGCCCTTCCACAAGGCCAGCTCTCTCGTCTGGTGCGTCTAAATTTATTTCTATTTATTCCAAAGATCTTAATGGCCACTAAGAACCTGAGTACCTATCTAAGACTTTTCGGTCTCACTTAGTTTTGATATTTCAGCTTTCATTAGATCTCCTGTGGCTGCAAGAAACCCTCTGAAGCAAGCTGTGACTTATAGTGGAAGGTTTACCTGGTAATTCATCCACCAAGATCCGTCTTAATTAAGTTAATGGAATTAGTGTTCTCCTTAAACAGTGCTTTTCACGTGTTTCTTAGCTTTGATAGAGATTGGCTTCGGAGGGACTTCAACGTTATTGGTTTCGGTTTGATCGGATGGCTTGCGCCTTCGAGCATACCAGTTATCAATGGTAACAGCTTGACAGGGCTCTTCTTTGGTAGCATCGGAAAGGAGCTTGCTCACTGGCCTACAGGCCCTGCTCTTACATCTGATTTTTGGTGAGCATATATAATCAATACCGTGGTATTCAATTTCATTTCTTACTTATGAGATGTGCGTAGATGAGAACTTTTGTTACACCCATACTATAGATCTAAATGTGGTGGAACTACTGAAAAGATAACCAACGAATGATCCCGATCGTTCAGTCAAATGTCTCGACCGTTTCTCTGTCTAAATTTAACAACCCATTGTAGGACACTAATGGGATGATTTAAGATCATTTGGATTTCAATGGTACGGCTAGAAAATGAAAGGTTAGAATCACATGGATCACATGAGTGCGCAAATCATAGTGCCACCATTGTCTTTCACTGGGTTGCAGGATCAATAGACTTAACTTTTGTATCTCTTACAATGACCGAAATGTTTAATGTCGAAACCTTCTGGTTTTGGTGTTAGGTTGTGGATGATAACCTGGCACTTCGGGCTGTTCCTCTGCCTCACCTTCGGGCAGATTGGCTTCAAGGGACGAACTGATCGGTACTTCTGAAGTTGCTTTTGTGTATAATTGATTCCGTCTGTAGATCTTTTGATCTGTAACGTCTCTATGTAAGCGTTCAAAATACTGGTCAAAATTTCAGTTCGAGAGGCATTGCCATGCATGGTCATACATAGAGTCTGCTCTGCTCTCTCTCTCTCTCTCTCTCTCAAGCTATACATGGAAACGTGGGAGCAATTCTAACTCTGTGTAAATTGATAATGATTTCATATTCAGAAATTTTGGTAACAATGAAAATTTATGGAAATTACATTGCCTCTAATTTGTGATAAAAGAAGAAAATGTTACTTGAAAAATCAGTAGAGAGAACTGAACCTAGAGTTCATGATGGGCCAAATCCCTGTGGTATTGTTTCAGCCACCTTGTTATAATCTTGATCTCCTTCCTCCTTACATGTTGAAGCCACTCTGGATCTTCTTTAGTTGAGAATCTAAGGTCTACATGGTGGGCTCCTGTAAGAAGACGAAGAACATATTTGTACCCAAGTTAACATATAGCATAAACAAAAGTTTGTAACTTATATATAGAGAAAGTCACAAATAAACCTTGTGGTGCAACTATGGCAACAATGCTATTGGATACACTCTTCAACACCCTGTAACAAAGGCATGAGATAATTTGGTCAGAAACTCTCTATTGCACCTGAATGGAAAGAAAATGCAACAGGATTAGTGTTGAGCTCGTTTATTACCCTCCACCACTCCATGGATCCCTGAGCCCGTTGAAGAAGATAATGTTGCTCCCAAATCGTCTCATCACTGTCGAAAAATTCTGCCCAACCAAAAAAGTTGTATCGAATGCAAGTTCAAACACCTTTGTTTCAATCAATCTGAACTCTGCGGATATTTTCGGGTATTCTTTGTACAAAATTCTCATCAATTTGGAAAGAAATCAAAGTTGTGAAGTGTTTCTAATCTAGATTAGAAAAGTGTTTAGATTTTAGATTTTGTTATACTCACCTTGCCACCAAATTCTGTTGTAATCCAATGTGGTCTTGGTGTTATGTTAAAGGCATATTCGCAGAAAGTGGCTCTATCGCTGTAACTGTGGGTCGAAGCAGGAAATATGCTCTCATTGTTGCTCCCATCATTTGGCAAGATCATCTCTGTACAAGCCTACATTAATTCATAAGATACAATGTTATTCATTACCCAAGTCCACTGTTTTACCAAAATCAAAATCAAAGTCCATATTACAATTTCTCCAAATAATTGCATTTTTTAATTAAATAGGAATTCAACAAATTAATCAGAAATCTCAAACATCATTTGTAAATCTCTCAATACATCCAAATTGAGTAAAATCCCATGACGGAAAACTGATTTCTGTATCTTAATCGTCCTAGTCGAAGACCATGAGTCAATTCTCTAAAAGTTTCTAATGTTTGCTTTGCCGAATTATTCCAGAATCCAAGAACTCTTCAACCATAGTTAAGTGATTAGGTTCTTAATGGGGGTTCAAATACTGTAACTTAGGGATTAAGACAGATAGACTGCAAGATCGATGTAATGGACTCGAAGCGCGTAGCATGAGACAACACAGTGGATAAGAAAGCATCTCCCAAATGCATTGAATTGGACAGAATCGACAGAAGAAAGCTTCCATCATAAGGCAGATTTTAAATATAGAGAAAATTGTAAAGAATTATACAAGCTTCATGGATCAGTTTCCCACTTGTTGGAGTAATTTAAAAAAGGGCAGTGCCGGTGCACGAAGCTCTCATGTATGCAGGGTCCAAGTAAGGGGCAGACCACAAGGATCAATAGTACTCTGCCTTACCTTGCATTTTGCAAGAGGCTGTTTTTACGGCTTAAACCCGTGACCTGAAGGTCACATAACAACAACTCTATCATTGTGCCAAGGCTCCCTTTGACTTGTTGGAGTAATTTCCACCTTAAAAATCCATAAATATCAGTAGAAGTACTGTGCTTCTAGTAGTCTAGGCTCATGTGCCTGATGTAAAAGTCATTCCAACATAGTAAACCAATTTCACTACTTTTCTGACTAAAAAAAAAAGATACTAAACTAAGACCTTTATCTGTAGATTTGATCTCTTGTTGTATTTATGCATTGATTATAGTGCGGAAGGTGATGGGTTTATGATAATCGAATGCATTGACTCTCCTAAATAAGGAATGCTATAGTAGGTTACATGATGGTAAGTTACTATCAGGCCCCACATTTATTTGATGGATGACACCATTTGCCGATCCGGTACTTAAAACTGATCTTTCTACTTTGGAGATCTAGTAACCCCTAAACCGTGAAGATCGAATGATTTTTGTTCACCGAAATCTGACGATCAGAAATTTGCATAAGCAATGGTCCACAATTAACGATCAAAAACACATTTTCTAGCATGCTAGAACAATCCAACTTTGTGATTTTCCATGGACCTTACCATGCAGATGCCATAGCCCAAAAGCCCTACTGGTTGGCACATTTCCATTACATGAAAGCAACCAGTATCCGCTAATACCTCCTAATAATCAAAAGGTCACTATTCGCCGATGATATAGATTATGATCTACATGACATCCCCAAGTGGTCCCCTGGTTCATCTGTTCTAGTCATTCCAAAACTAAGTTGGATGGAGCCGATCATTCGTTAGTGCAGTAGTTTAATATCAGCTTCCTCACTTTCTTGTTTCTGCAAATTTTTTTTAAGGGCAAGTGGCTTTCCCATGCCTTGAAATGCCAAGAACTTAGAAATTTGGAGTGCTTGGCTTCTAATTTAAGGATGAAACAAAACATGAGCATGTGACCACATGCACATGCTTGTCTCAGAAGTGACCTGAACTCTTAGTTCCTTTCTTTTAGCCAAATTTCTCTTCATGGAATACTATATTGGGGCGCACCTCATGGTAAGTTAATGTTTGGCACACTATCTACTTTTAGAGGAAGGGTATCCTTTGACTGATCCAATTTGTTCATCTTATTTCCCTGGCTTCCATTATCTCGTGGCCTCCAATTGCTTATTCAAAGCAGATTTTTCCAGACGATAAGAATCACACCACGTGCAAAATCAGAGAGATCAAATGAACGGGTTGGATCGAAAAAACGATGGGGCCCATCATGCAAATGTGGGGCGTCTCAGAGTATCTTACCGTGAAACTCGCCTTACCGTAGCACTCTACAACTTGCTTACACCAATTTTTTAGAGAAAAACGACGGGAAGCCAGTAAGCATACCTGCCATGCCCATTCTCCCATCCCGTGCGGATCTGAATCACCATTCAGATCGAAACAAGCTGCTTTCCCTGTGTAGTTGTAGTATACATTCGCTGCACCATATATTCTCGCAAAAGTATCATTTCCTGCCGTTGGATTGTCGATTGCCTTGCACATCTGTCGGTGAAAAATGGGTTAAATTCATCATATATCATATGATATCTGCCTTATCTCCTGCTCAGGTAAATCTATATGTATATAGGCCCAGTTTGTTGATAGATCCAAACCGTTCATCATCTGATTCATTATGATTTAATTGGAGATTATCCATTTTTAACTACAAAGATAGTCGTTTCGCATCATCATTTAAAGAGGATTTTCGGTGCATGGACCATCTAAGTTTTGGCACGGAACTATAAACGATCATCAAAATATCTGGGTCCCATATGAGAATTTGGGTTCCTACAAGTACAAATGTCATACCAACCAGAAACTAAATATTTCGAGGGCCCGCACCCTACACCACACGCATACACATGGCATTTTGTTCTTACGTACCTCTTTTACAGGATAAGCTGGTAGAGGTTTCAGGAAATTTGAAGCCGTCGGATAGTCGGTCATGGCGGTGTAGATATAGGCCGTAGAGAGCCAACCCTCCAGAGAACCAACGCCAAAGTCATTCCTGTTATTAGAAAGAAAAAGAAGAAGATGAAGAGATCAAATCCCCTAGAATTCCAGAACGAGTGGCTATCAAGGGATGGATGAATCATTTATCTTACTTGCATATCCTAAATGATTTTCTGAGTTTCTCGAGTCCCCCACCTTGCTGTGCAGTCTCTTCAATTTGCTGCCATGAATCTTTGATTGTTCTGTAGCAGCTCTCGCTCTCGCTCTGATAATCAGAACCGATCCATCAGATGATTGACATGTTGATAGAATCACATGGGTCATCTAATATCATATTGATGCATAAGCTAATATATATTGGTTGGTGATCCGAACTGTTCATCTACTTAGACTAACTCTTGGATGCCCCAAAAATCTTCTCCACTTGATGGTTTTAACCTTTGAAGACCCAACCTTTTCCTTCTCCTTCTACAACATTTTCGCACGATCAGATGGAGATTTTCTTTTGGTGCATTGCCTACCTAAGATAATGTCAGAAGCAGTTTGTATCACCAAATGTCTTGCCCAACGTTTACTTTTAAAGCAGGATCAGTATCCCTGCACTGATCCACACGGGCTAACATTATACAGAACTAGGGCTTCAAATTCTGTGATGTGAGAGGAGTGACGAGTGTGAAAGGAGGCAAAATAAACCAGCATGATTGACATGGATAACATTCTCTATTGCAGTAGGAAAGAAGTTGAATATAAGACAGATCCAAAGCAGAAATTGTTCCCTCCATTGGATTTTAATCCAAAACCAATTAGAAGAAAAAACAAATCATTAGTCATTGGCCAGCAGGAAAGCAAGTTGGCAACTGGGGAGAGAGAGAGAGAGGTAGGTTTTCTTTATTATTAAACCACCAACAAGACTTTCAGCCGAAAAAAAGGGGAAAAAAACCCAACAAGACAGTGAAGCAAACAGAACCAGAAGATACCGTGTGATTAAAGTACTTTCTAGCCTTTTTTCCATCGTCAAACCAAGTCATGAATTAAGAACTCCTGGCCTTGATAAAAGGCAAATTTACAAGTAAAGACAAAGTAGGCAGGACTTCTTCAATTATCATATGAGGTCAACCAAGTCTTTGCATATCCATTAAAATACACTTTTTGGAGTATTAGGAATCTTATCACGTTTAACTATTGGTATTTCCTGATGAGAGAGAGAGAGAGAGGACCCTGAAATCTTGTGTAATAATATTGTCGAAGCTGTATGGAGAAACAATATCCTCAAAACCAAGGATTGGAGCAGATGATGCCAATGCGCCAATGGCCACATGTGGATATTTCAGCCTGAACCATGCTGCCAACACTGCAAAATCCATCCCATCCCTCAGTTCAACAAGCCCAACAAACAAATTCATTTTGACAAAAGAAAAAAAAGAAAAAGACAAATCAATTGGAAAACAAGTTAATACAGAAAAAGAGAAATCATACTTCCTCCATATGAACCTCCAAAAACAACAACAGGAGACTCTTCGGCCGTCAAATTCTTCTTCATATCAATGATCAATGTTGCATAATCAGCCAAAGCCTGTGTGGAACTCAAATACCCAAGAGTACTTGCATTTCTGTAAGCCACCCCTTCCCCACCAAAAGGAATAGATTCCCCATAAAATCTATGCTGGAAGATCAACCCAAATCACAAAAAATCAAATCAAACCCAATTAAAACGCCAGAACATCCATTGAATAATTGAAATTTACCTCTATAAACACAAGAAGTGCCTCAAAATGACGAGCATTATCAAACATGAAACCAGTGTTCTGCGCAAACCATTCGATATTGCCTTCGTTTCCTGTATAAACAAAGATGGGTGATCTCTTTGCTGCACCACCCCAATAGTTGGAATTGATGAGATATCTGTGTTGGAACGTTTCGTAACTCTGAGGATGAAAATTGAAGTGATCTAGCGTCTGTGTGAAGAACTTAGTCTCGTAAAGCTTTTCGTTTCGGGCCAAAACCGATAGCGATTCGGGGCGAATGCTAGTAGGAAACAAAGGGGCAAATCTAGTGCTGTGGATGATAGAGAAGAGATAAAAGAACAAAGAACATAGAAAGATGGCTTTCAGAGCCATGTTGGTATGAATTTGGGTGTTTAGATTGGGAAGATTTGTAGGGGGATGAAGAAGTTCTTGCTGTTCACCTTGTTAGCAGGTGGGGAATTAAGTATTTGTAGGGGGATGAAGAAGTTCTTGCTGTTCACCTTGTTAGCAGGTGGGGAATTAAGTCTCCTTTATAGACTTAGATTTTGAGTATTTTAGCTGGGAGAGACTTCGGAATCTTCGGCACTTCCGTAACGTGTGTATGGAACTGTTGGACTGATTTGGTGGGTGGTGGGACCCGGTGTGATGATAAATGGGGCCTACGACGGATGGGTGATTGGCAAAAGTTGCAACTGGAGCCCAGTTGCTATTGGATTCTTCGAATGGAAATTATCAGCCATTCAATTACGAGCAAAAGTTCTAAGGTCAAGTAAGATATTTGTGCATGCATAGACTATTTTTGGACCCACTAATTAGTTGATTTTTTGCCATGTTTGTTAAGGATTCCATGCTTTGTAGGAGATCTGATCCAATCGAAGACTTAGTTTGTTATATTATGCTTGTAGCAGAATGGAGATTGGAATAGATCCAGCCGGAATTTCTGAAGGTCCCACATGCCAGCATCCCCAGCAATATGAAAATAAATTCACAAACGAAATATTTGAAAATTTTGGGAACAATTTTGAGAAAACATTGGAAAAGAAGCATGATTGAAATAGGATTTGCTTGGTGAATTTGGATGCGGATCCAGATTTGGAAATAATTTATTGATTAATTGTTCTTATTAAGTTGGCAAATTGTCTTTAATTAAGTAAATCCAAGTGAAATTCTAGTGACAAAAGAACTTTCAATAGAAGTGATAAAATAAGGCATGCCTAGGCATCAATCTAGGCATCTTTTTTTGGAAGATTCATTCCATTCATCTTGTTTGCCCTCACTTATATAGGCCACTGCCATAAAACCACGCCATTTTATCATCGTAATCTATGTTGCTTTGGATAAAAATCGGAGTGTTAATCCTAAAATTAAGAAAAAAAAGAAGGGTTTAGATGATTCAATTAGCATAATTTTTCACATGTAGATTAAACGAGGATTGTAAGCTCTATCTATAAAACTCTAATTGGACAATCTTATCATCTGATCCATTAGTCGTCGGTTGACCTATATAGTCACTGCATATCATGCATCAATCAGTTGAAAATTCTTTCTTCTTGCTATTATGGGGTGTGAGTACACGACAAGTTGCGAAAGAAATCAGACGAACAGGTCAGATTAACCAAATGTTAGCCCTCCGTGTAAGAATAGTCAGGCTTTTGAAGATTCCGCAATATTTGATGGGTGACAAGGGACTTCTTATCGTTTTATATACTTTGAGAACTCATAAATTTCTAAGGATCCTAAGCTCAATTATAGACTAGCATCTCCAATTGGATGCTCCTGATCATCCCGGTCAGTTCCTTTCCTTTTCACTAGGAACTAACACACTAAATACGAAACATCATCCATCAATGGAACGATGCTCGTTATTTTTGCTTGGTGATAAGCTTTGGGACCGTATTTGAACCCCGGTCATCTAAGAGAGCCTCAACTAAAGAGCGTTCTGATGCAGTTTGTCTAAACCTAAATATAAAGAAGTTCAAACCACCAATCCGGAATTTCAATGCGATTATTAATGGATACTCCGTATTTACAAGAACAATATATTTTGCAGAAAAAAAAGGCTAGCGTAGTTGGTTGCAGGCATCATCGTACTTCTCCTTATTTGTTTCGTCCAGAGGTTCGAGATAACAATTTATCCTTACTAGAAAGATTTCAAGTAAATTTAGGAATTAGATATTCTTCGAGATAGTTTACTTCATAACTATTCATGTATAACTCATTTTCTATTCTCCTAAATGAAGAATAAATCTAAACATAGGTTGGTGATATTGACGACGTTATAAGTAGGCATATACCTATCTTGTCTTCTACTTAAAATTGTGAAATCAATAAGACAAGATTTAAAATTGATTAATTGATGCCCTTACTATCAATCCATTTCATTTGCTCTGACTATATTACATGTACATGGAGTCTAGGAAAGGGCGAACCACAAAGGTCAATAGTACACAGCCTTAGCTTATATTTTGCTAGAGGCTATTTTCATGCCTTAAATATGTGGGATCCAGGAAAGAGGCAGACCACAAAGGTCAATAGTACATGGCCATTGTATTTTGCTAGAGGCTATTTTCATGCTTTAAACCTATAGATCAATTTGACAAATCAAACTTGCAAAATCTTGCAAAATAACGTGTTCTGTTACCTGGTTTCCTCTAGCAGTCCAAGATCACATGCTCCACTTCCATGACAAATTCTCCTGTTTTAAGCCGGTGAAGTTATTTTATTGTAACTGGATATTGCAAGAACAAATCAGGCGAAGTCACGACGTGGAAAACAAGACAAGAACCTAAATAAAATGTGAATAACTCTTCGTTATCGTGACTCAGGTTTACGAAACTATCAAGGTTGGGTTAGCAATAGAACTCTATGAAAAAGCCCAAATGCAGCTCGGAAATCCCACTGTAGAACAAGCTATTAACGCGAATAAATCAAGGACCAGTGATCGATTTCTATGTTTAGTCATAATCAGAGTGAAACAAGGATCTAAGGAAGAACATACTTTCGGATGCTAGTCTGCTTGGCCTGATTTGCTGGCCAGTAGATATCCGATGGAGGAGAAATCAGATGAACGGCATCGATCAACTATAGATTGCGTTGGTATATAAAGTGGGGGCCCTTCCCAATGTCAGTCCCTACAGCTGGGAAAAGAAAAGTATGAATTAGATGCATGAAATTTGCAGTTTCTATTTTATGAATTCTGAATATTCAGTGATCAATGAGCAGGTCAGCTTCCTCTTTTCTTAACTTGCCTGAGAGTAGAATTGCAATCTAGAACTTAAAATTTCTAGAAGTTGTTTCACCTACTAGAAGACTTTACCTTGGCATTCCTGTTGTGCCTCAACTACTTGTTTGCACGAGGAAAGCAAAAGACTAACACCAACTAGTCATGATTCGTGTGGATGAATCAATTTCAGCTCCACAAAGCTCATTCTAATATATTGTAGTTTCCAGTTCTTGCTTATGGAGCTGGTCAAGATGGAATTGAATTCTATGTTGGATCCCATGACTCCCATTCTTTCATGGAATGCACCCTTGGGTGGTGAAATCGACCATGTTAGATTTCATCCGTGATGGGTTCTAACGAGAAAATCTTATGTAAAGTCAATGAAGGATTAAATTCTACAGTAGCCCTGGTGCACAACATTCCCATGTATGTGGTGTCCGAGGAAGGGGCGGACCATAAGGGTCAATAGTGCGCAGCCTTACCTTTTTATTTTGCAAGAGGCTATTTCCACACCTTGAACCTGTGACCTCAAGGTCATCTACTGTTGCGCCAAGGCTCCCCTTTTTCTACAGTAAATTCTGTAGTTAAATTAATGGATGTGATGAACTGCAAGTGACATAGCCGGGCCCAAAATTAGCCATCCTTTTATCATTTGGGATTTTGACTGCAGCCCAAATATTTTAACCGTACAAGTTTACACGTCTGATGATTACATTCTGTACGTTACAAGTAATGGATGGACTTTCAGGGTATGAAGTTGCTAACCTGAGAACAAACGAGCCTTCATCAAGGCAAATGGAAGCAATGACATAGCAAAACTTGAAAGTTTGATTGAGAAACCTGGGAATGCAGATGCTGCGAGGCTTTACAATTTCGAAAGGTCTCCATGTTTGGCAGCAGATTGTGAATTGTGATCCTCCATCATGAGCTTTGGAACCTCCGGCCTTAACAAGATATAGTTTGAAGTCAAACTTTGTTCGTGTGATTCTCCAAAGATAGACAGATCATATTAAGCATTAGATCAGCGTTTAACCAGAACTACAAGAATATCCAAGTTTTTCCTCTAGGAAACCCAAGTATCTGCATATAATATTTTTGCATTTCCATTTAGGTTGTATTTATTCCTGAGCGTGACACGGTTACAAGCTTGATCCTATATGATCACAGGTTCGGTCTACGATTGAAGTTACAAAATCTGCACAATTATACCGATTGAAGCAGAAAAACTGAACTGTTTGCATCAGATAAATCAGGGCCTTTTCTTCACTGTTGAGTCCTCCAGGGAGAACACCTGATATTGAGATAATGACTCTGCCGCAGGATGATACAATGAATCTGGAGAACATCATTAACTACGTCCAAAATCATAATAGGAGTGGGTGATAGTCCTTTACTAGGAACAATTAGTCCAATGACAGAATAAAGCATCACCTCAATGTGGGCAGCACTCGGTCATGCATGCCGGACACACATCCTTCGCACCAGCCGTGGCTGCATAATATATCCGTTGCCAGGGAGATACAAGGACAGAGAGATGGGTTCAAACATTGAAGTTACAGCAGGCACCGCAAAATTGTATGCAGTAGCAATACCAAATAATCATAACAGCATGTGAGAATGACCAATCATATATGCAAGTAATCTGCATGCAAATGCATTGAGGCATGAGGCATACAGAAATATCACTTGATCCTCCACTGGGACCGATTGGCTACATTGTTTAGTATCAGATGCATATATGAAGAGTATCTTAGTCTTCCAGCAAATCAAGTCTTTCAGGTGCTTGTTAGTAATTATTGATCATCATCATCATCAAGACCTTATCCCGATTAGGGCTTGGTTTGTTAGTAATTATTGAGGAACATTAAAATTTAAGCTCGTCAACAAGCCTTGTCTGTGCCACCAACATAAAAAGTTTTCCAACATCAGTAACTTGTTAACAACATTGCTGACCATATCCCTTGCCACTTCAAAAATAAAGAGTTCCATGTTCAGAGAATTCCCAGAGCATAGATAGTCTAAATTCTGCCCTACTTAATTAAGTTTTTTGTTTGCCAGAGTCATCATGAAACTCTCAGCATCAATTAATAACTCATCTTTGTTGATTTGGCTTTACATTGAGCAAGGGGTTATCCAATTATAGTTCTAATAATGCCTGAAAACTCTCCAAGTAAATCCTCATCTAGGTTCCTGTTCACTATATTATTGTTCAACCCTGACTTTTTCCCTACTATGTCAATCAAAATCTCCTTTCAGTCCCCAAATTAATGAAGAATGAACACGGCAACCATAGACTCCCAAATTGACTTGGTGTAACCTTGCCCCAGCTCTTGCCAGATCCAGTTTTTAAACTCTGTTATTTGGAACTGAAAACCTTTTCTTCTCTCACTAACAAAGTCTGCTGATTTGCCAGAGTCAACTCTCAGTATCAATATAACTCATGTATGTCGATTTGGTTTTACTTTGAGCAGGTGGTTATCCAATTATAGTTCTGTCGAAAACTCCCCAACTAAATCCTCAACTCATCCATTCATCTAGGTCATCTTGGCCATATTATTGTCCAACCCTGTCTTTTGCCCTACTGTCAGTCAAAATCTCCTTCATCCGCCAAGTTAATGAAGAACAAACACGGCCTCATCAGGTCCAGTTTCTAAACAATATTATTCAAAAGCACAGATAGAGCTTTGGAATCCCAGAAAATTTTTCATCTCTCACTGACAAATCCACAGCCTCATTTGCGATCAACTCTTTCAGAGATGTGTGCGTACAAATGGGGAAGGACTAGTGAAATCTATTTTTATTTCCTTTAACAAGAGATAATACAACCTATTAAGAAAGGCAAATGTACCATTTGTCACATAGAAGGCAAAGGTTACCCCTTTACCAGATCTCCAATGTGAATAACCAATCTCCAAAAGCTCATACAAAGATTTAATCATGCCATGAGAATACCCAGCATTCCAACTAGTGAATTTGTAATTCTTTGCTCATCTGTTTTTCTATTAGCTGAACCATGTTTGCTGCACTTAGTACCCATTTCTTCTAAAGATTGAAAAGCGACAACTTTCTGTAAGTTCACTCTCCGCATGTTGGATTGAACACATGCACTTGCAGAAAATTGGTCATGCTCTGTTGTAACTGGGCACCAAGTAATGAGGAAGATGAGATATACCCCAACCATAGTATAAGTTATAGATGCATAGGAAAGAAGTATCCTAGGACTGTTAAGTAGATGTGACATGCATAACTTTAAACAATGTCATTAAGTGCTTCTTCTCTTAAAGCAACAATAAGCTCGCCCATGCATGCATTTCATAGGGAAAAAAATACGCATTTATGCTACTATAAATGCTCTAGTTAATAAAATTTCAACAGTTAATCCATTTTCAGTCATGGATATATACAATTTAAATCAGATTCTGAAAGAATCACAAGCAGTGGACAGACATACACAAGAACTCCAAACTCAAGGGAAGAGAAGCGTAAACCTGGGTGAAAGAATAATTTTCTTACACTGAAGGGGATCATATGTTGAAATCCAGTAGCAACCCCCAAATATCTCTCTGTGACCCGCCAAATCTCCACTAAAGAAGCTTTACATCACCGAGTGACACGATTTCTTATTGCGAACTCTAAAATGCAGAGGAAAATGCAAACAAGGCCCTCCACCCTCTTTTTGTGTGTTTTCCATCATTTCCAATTATCAGCTGTGACACTCTTTTATCATTCCAGCAGTTCAAATTACAGCAGAAGGTAAATGTGTAGTAACACGTTCCCCTGGGCCACCTGAAACCTTTGTGTTGCAATTCAATGTTGGCATTTTTTATAATACTTCTCAATGGGATTTAACAACAGATAGAACCTAGCTCTGCATACTCATATGTATTAAACTAAAGACTCCATGAATGACTTAATGTTCCTCAAATCCTCTTTGGATTCTGGGAAGGCTTGCGGCTTAAACACCTTCCACAATCCAGCAGGATGTTTGGGCTTATCTTCAACACTTTTCGAAAATCTCCCAAAGATCTGTTCACATTCTGGGTATGGCTTAACAAAAAGGTTGTAGAACTTAAGCCTGCTGAACTTCACCAGACCCTTCAGTCCCAATGGAAAACCAAGCCCGCCTTTTGATATCAGGTACTCAACAACATTGTATCTAGGAATTATTTGTTTGTCAAGATTCACACCGAGATACTCCGGAACTTCAACCAAAGAACCGATACTTAACCCAATTCTATTGCGTAGAAAATCGATCTTATTCTCTATATCCGGCAATTCATATATGATTGTTCTTGGCTCTCTATACAACACCGTAAAAGCTTCCCTTCGGATCAAACCATGTCTGCATAGGCAATCTACTCTCAGTTTCACTTCAATGCCAGCGCGAAAAACCCCTTTACTTAGGATCTTCTCCTTTATCGGAAATCTACAGTTCAAAGTTCTCACTAATTCGATACATCGCGACAATTCGCCTACTTCCATACTAAGTATTTGAGGATATTCAATGACCATCTTTCTAACTTCATTTTTGCCAAGACCCAGACCCTCAAACTCTTCCAATAAAGGTCTCAGCTTATCTCCAAGGCTAAACCCTAAAACACGTGGAAATCGATAGCAGATTCGATCAATTTCGCACACTTTAAGCCCAATTCCCTTTAATACATGAATTCTAAGATTGAGAGCATGTCCATTCATCAACATTACTGTTGGGAATTCCTCCAAAGCTCTAGTTACGGTCTCATCACTAAACCCCATTTCCTTCAGAACTTGTAAACTCCTACGAAGATCAGCAGGCTCAATTCGAAATCGTTCAGCTTGTTCCAGTACATTTTGCAATGCCATCGGAGAAGCAGCAGAAAACCCTAGTTCGGAAAAAAACATCTCCCATTTCTTCAGAAACCCTAGTTCTAGAACCCTAGGGTTAGAAAACAAGATTGAGACGAGAGATTTTTGCGACAACTTGAATGAAAGGAGAATGCCCAGAGATTTCTCGACATCGGACAAGCTGAAACTCAATAAAAACTGGTTTTTCTGAAGAAAATCGTGCAGCTGAGATGAAGGAACGCCATATCTTTGCAGTAGATTGGCAAGTGAAATCCGTTGTCTGAAATGGGATTTCGCCACGAAGTTTGTTGGGATTTTTGAAGGGGTATTCGGGATTTCTGAGAAAAATTGGATTGTTTGAGTTGGGAGAGGTGGGATTTTTCGGAAGTTGGTCATGATGGGAAGGAAAATATATCTGGTGCGATCCAAAATCGGCATTACAGCAACTCGGAGACTTTCAGAAGACACCTTCGGTTACAGTTCCAAATTTTGGACAAGCATAAGCGCCGCCATTAACGCGAGCGAGCGAGACAGAGAGAGAATCTAGTAAGGTCGCCGGATACACTAGTGATCAACACCGTTTATTTCATGGGGCCCTTCTAGATACCCACAGGCAATAATCATGCCCGTTGATAGCAGGAGTTCATCTGCTGGGCCCATTAGATATTCCATGGCACGCCTACTAGGCTTCCGAACAGAAAAATCTAAAAACTAGTTACTCGGGGCCAAAAGTGGGCTAGTACACAAAGTTCCTGTACAATCTAGACAATTTGGAGGGTTAGGATTGTCTGAAGCTTCAGCTTTTTCACGAGGCACTGAGCCTCAATTAGTGGAGCTCTCTCCTGTAAATCTATTGATAATCAACTCATGCTGCAATTTTTGTATCATACCCATGCAGTAGAGATTGATAATCAAGTCCCTAAAAGAATACTTTCGTTATTTAAAATTCATAATTTATGAGAGTAGAGAGATTAAGAGGAAGGCTACTCAAAAAATCTAATTAAGTTGGAACAAATGGAGATGTGCTTCTGGAGTTTTGTATAATTGCATAGTACTACTCAAACTAAAAAAAAAATTCTACAGGATGATTGTATGGGCAATCATGCTCTATAGCTCATAGTGTTGAACAATTAATGCATAACATATACATATGACGAGTGTCGTTGAAATATGGATGTTGAGATAAATGAGTGACAAGACTAGTAAGGATAGAATTAGAAATGAAAACATTAGGGAAAATTTAGAAGTAGCACTGATAAATAACAAGATGATGGAGATTAGACTTAAATAGTCTGGACATGTCCAACATAAACCAACAAGGGCACTAGTTAGAAAGAGTGAGGCGATCCACGTTGAAGGTTCTAAAAGGACAAGGAGAAGGCCTAATGGGTAGAAGTTGTGAGAAAAGATTTAAAAACTTTGAAACAAAATGAAGCTACGACAATTAATATAGAGGAATAGAAGAATAAGATTCATGTGACCCACTCTAGTTAGGATAAGGTCTTCGTGATGATGATGGACCCATGCAGGCTATCTACTAGACAAAAAGAACAGCAGCATGCCAAAGAATGCATCAAGATGGATGATGGTTCCCCCCACCCAAACATTACGTGTTTTACTTTGCACCTCCATCATGGTTGAGCATGTAGTGGTCAGGTGATGGTGGTTCCCATCGAACCCAATTTGTCTTTGGAATGTCTTTGAAGGTTATTTGTCTCCATTATTTAAGGACAATCTGCGCCTTAAATTTATAGTTTGTGCTACAGCAGTTTGTGACTCAGTGGTTAGAGCAATGAGTCTACTCCAGACAAGTTCAGTTGCTTGCTGCAGCATCTGATTATTCCAGAACAACCACAAGCCCGTGCCAATTCGTGCAAGCTGTCGCAATATATTTTCAGCAACACCCTTTGAGCTCATCTGCTGATAATAAAGCAGCTTGCAGAAGAGTTTCCTCCAACCCAATCTCATTTCGATCAGAAGATATAACCACCCACAATCATCCCATAAAGCCAGATGAACAGCCTTAATTCAAATAATTAAATCACTTCAATCAAGTGGTTACTTGTTGTTCTAGTTGCATCAAAATCCTCATGATACGGAACTGCCAACAGATTAACACCTTACCGTATCCAGCATCCCCTACATTTCAGGTTTAAATCCTCCATTGACATCAAATTTGTTTACATATCCGGACCTGATGAACATCTTACAGATACATGGAATGCCTCGAAGTGCCACTTCTGTCAGCGTGTTACCGGACTATCTTCTTGAGAAAAATATCATCTCCGGCATACATTATCGAACTCTTTCTTCATTTTCAAGGGATTCAATTTCTGTGACTCGATTCATAAAGCATCTATACGGTCTTCTCCATACAAAAACTGTACAACGTCACCTAATGAGTTCTTTACAGTAATATCATACTTGACCATGATGTCCACCATACTCTTCACAAGGCGTCTCTGAAGACAACCAATTTCAGAAGCTTTCACCGACCGCCTATAACACTCAGCATGGAAGAAGAACTCCAGTAGAGTTAACCCACGCAGATATGAGTTCTCCACAAAGCTACGAATTTCTGACCTATAGTCATCTTTGGTGAAATGAGGTAATGTTCGAGCAATGAAGCCAAAAGGAATTCGTTCGCCCTTACTACATTTTTGTCCCACACAAGCAATCATCTGGGAAATGTTGACTAAACTTCCTGTGAATCCTCCATGATGACATGATGACATGATGTTACAAGCTGTTGAGAAAGTAATGTCACTAGCTGTTGCATGATGACATGATGTTACAAGAGTCTTCTTGCATGGAGGCCTGAAAGAAGCTCCCCCCCCCCCCTCTCTCTATTCTAATTTGGTTATCTCCTGGCCATGCAGAGGTTCTTATCCAAAGTGGTCTGGGTTTGAGGATTGCTGGAGCAGGTATTTTGCCATCAAAATCCTCCCACAAAATCAACATGTTCATAAAGACATCCTGACAAAAAAAAAAAAAGAAAAAAAAAAAAGAATCTCAGTGATCCTACGAGGAGTAACACATTGAAAATACATGAAAAAGTGGGAAAAAATCACTGTTCTATGAACGTATTGATTCTGGTGATTTTCCAGCATCCTAAAAGTGTATCCTGGACAGTACCCATAACAGAGGCATTGGATTGGGGTGAAACTATAAACTTGGGTACCATCGTCAAACTGTGAAGTACCAAGACATAATCAGGAACTTAGTCCAAGTCTTCTTGGGCTAGGTTCATAAACAATGGAAGCAGAAGGAACCAAAACCCCATTTCCACCCGAGTTTCTCACGAGGGACTTGCTCATTGTCAGATGGGGAGGAAAGAGGATAAGGATAGACTTATCCACGTAAAACAAGGGAGGCATAACCCTTTAGGTAGATCACGCCATTGCCTACTAGTCTTCCCACTAGAAGATCCTAAACACTAGTTAACTTGGGCCTAAAATGGTCAGATCACAAATCCAGACTATTTGGAGGGCCAGGATTCTTTCATGGTTCAGATTTTTCCATATGGTCTGTTCAAGGTCCTGAATGATTGATGAAATTTTTTAACACTTTGTGCATAAATCAAAAGGATGTACTTATCGAAAGTTCTCATGAGGGAAGTGGTGATTTAGCCAACCCATGTGAAACCCTTCATTTGGAAATGTTGTAGGTTAGAAGCCACGGAACCAGGCAATCCCAAGCTTAGGAGAATCTCTGACAAAGTCCTCGGACAAAATAAAATTGCTTGTGCTCTATATCAAGAACATTTGCTGTCATATGGGTACATTCAATTCATTGGCTATTTTTCCACACCTACATCACTGAAGCCCCAATCAGAGGAAGCCATCCAACCAATTGGAGCTTTTTCCTGTCATGTATTTGAGTTTGTAACTTCCTTTTGCACAGCTACTTGATAATTAAAGAAAATTTTCACTTCAGTGCCTTTATTTATACACCATTTGTCATTTAACCTTATCTATTAAAACTTTACATTGGTGGTACACAGATGATATTATTAAGTATGTCAAGCTAAGACTTCCGTTCACTTGCCGTCTGTTTTACTAACAAAATAGCTTTCACTTGAATACTAAATGGCAGACTCAGTGCACGAAGCTTTCGCCTATACAGGGTTCAGAGAATGGGTGGACCACAAGGACTTATAGTAGACAGCCTTATCTTGTATTTTGCAAAAGGCTGATTCCACGTCTTGAATACTGTAAGGGAAAAGTGTCTAAATTGCCAAAGCTTCTTCTTCGTCATCATACATGATAAGAAGAGTTAAAAAGAGATCTGTGGCAGCGTTTTTAAGGATTGGGTGCCGTACTTCAGTGATTGAGCTATTTATCTTCTTGCTACTGTTTTAGATGGATGGTCATGATTTATGCTGCATATACAACATCAATCAGTTAGTTACTAAAGATGATTGTACACGTAAATTCAGTGTAAATTTTAGAAGTCCCTGAGACAGACCTGATTATCTGCATAAACTCCACCTTACATGCGATCCACAACCATTTACATATGTGAAAAGCCAGACTACACTAGTGTCAAAAGCCATACCTGTCCTAAAATGCTTTACTTTCAATTTCCCAAACAATATCGGTTCGCATTTAGTGTCACCCCAATGAGATGGAGCATTAGTCACCTATTTCCCTTCATCTTTCTGAATCGAGGCCTGGCCTGGCTCGCGTCGTTCCAAGTCGTCAAATGGGTAAAATTCCTCGCTAAACTCTAAATTATTTGAACAACGACCCCTCCTACCATCTTAGGTTGTAGCCCTTTCGAGAATTCAACGGACTTGCACGTCTCTGAAAACTAAACCAAATAGTTTTTTCACGCTTCCTTGTTCGAATTGCAAATAAGTTGAAGCCCGATATATTTGTCGTAACATACTTCTGATTACTCATAGTAAAAACATTCAAAATTACCTATTGAGGGTTCAGAGTCGCCAAATAGGTACAATTCGTCACTCATTAAACTGCTACAGAAAGGCCCAAATCATTGGAATAAAGATATACCACGCAATGATCCCTCTCAGCTCACGACAGAACAACAAAGAGATACAGAAACTCATATTTTATGAAGAAAATTTGAGAAATCTCAGAAAATATGTCAGTATTCCAAGTGTAGAAGATTCATCATCCTAATTAGGGTTTTCTACGTGAATCCTGTTCCTCCATTTATCTCTATCAAGTGCCATTGTTTCATTAAGTCCAAGAGTTTTTAAAATAAAATGTCACTACTTCTAACCATTTCTTTTGGGGCCTTTCACTTACGCTTTTAGATCATTCGACTTGAATGGACTCACTCCTTCTAACTGGTGTTATTTTCGGTCTTAGTTGAACACATTTAAACCATCTAATTATACCCTCTTTCATCTTGCTCCTAAGTTTCATCTAATGTTTATATTTCTAATTATATCACTTATTGTCTTGCCACCCTTCTATCTCAATATCCACATTTCAGTCATGCTCGTCCTATATATGTGTGTGTGTGGGTGTGTGTGTGTTGTTCCTTAACTGCCCAATGCTCTGATCCACAGCGCATAACAAGCCTTACAGCCTTCTTATAAAGTTTTCCTTTTAGTTTTCTATTTATTCCAACCCGCCTGGATTCTTTGGGTAATACCCTCTCAATCTCTTAGCTCTCATGAATTATCGACCCTAATGTCGAAAGTGGTCTTTTTGTGATACTTCTTGGTTATTAATTTTTACTAGTGCTATCCTCCCACTCATCTCATTGTTAAAATTGCATTCTATATAATTTATCTTAATTTAGCTATCTTTAAATATATTAGACTCCATAGTTTATGCTCCCCATTGTCTTATCAACCAAAACTATGTCATCTGCAAATAACATGCACAACGGATTCTCCTCATGCATATATTTTGTTGACTCATCCATGACCAACGTGAAGAGGTATATGCTCAATGCCAATTTTTTGTGCAATTCTATGGTGAGAGAGAAATCAGTGGTCTTTCTACTAGTGGTTCTAATATTTGTTACCATTCTCTCATACATATATACATATAATTAATTATGTATATGTATCTCCATGAAACCTTTATCCAACACGCACCATGTTAACCCTATAAAGACCCTATCATAAGCTTTTTCTAAGTCAATAAAGATTATCTGAATATCCTTCATCCTCTCCTTATATTTCTCCATCAATTATCTACGAAAAATAGCTTCTATATTAAACCTCTAAGGCATAAAACCAAACTGATATTCTTATATCTTATGTCATAGACCCTTCTTAGTCACTCTTTTCTAAAGTTACATGTAATACCTCATAAGTTTGATCCCACGATAATCAATGCAACGCTATATGTCTCACAGCCAATTCTTTTAGCCTATAAAACAAATCTCCAATTCAAAGGCCCAGTAAACTATTTAATCCACAAAACCCAAGAAATCCTTATCATCCCTAAGATCTAAACTAGTCAACATACATACAATATAAAAGGGATTTCCAAACCTTCTCAGATCTTTTTGAACCCCAAACCATTTGCACCTTTCTTGCCCATGTCCATATCCGGGTTCACATCACCGCAGCAAAGCTTCCTCAATATCCGGGTTTAGCAAAATCGTCCAGAATCTCCCAACCCATAGCTCCATTGTGACAGAGGAAGAATGCCAACCTCTGACACTTCTGCCTCTACAATATTCATGTAATATTCACATGAAAGCCATTTCGTTAGTAAAATAGACAGTAACTGGACCGAAGTCCAACATTGACACATTTAATAATTTATCTGGGTACCAATGTTAAGTTATAATAAATAAGGTGCTTAAGTGAGAAATGGTGATAGACAAGGGTGCTAAAGTAATTTTTTTTTTATAATTAAATAATTTAATTAGCGCAATTTTGAAACATAATAATCCAGGGCTATGCAGTACAGAGAGAGAGAGAGAGAGAGGAGATTGCACAAAAGCTTTTTCCTCCAAACTTCACATTTTTGGATAAGAAGACCATAGAAGAGTGGTTTCATCAACAAGGTAGGGGATCAAGATCATTCCTAAACTACCTAGGTTTTTCATAGATTAGATCTAAAAAGGCATGTTGTTTTGTGAACTTAAATGTGACGCAGTGTCAGGATTGAATATGATTCTCATATAGTTTTCTTTTAAAAAAAATTTTTTAAACCATGTGCATGAACTATGCTATGTTGTGGAATTGCGTTAGATTTCCAATGCCGCATCAAGAATCCAAGATGGAATATAGATATAACACAACTCAATTATGAGCAATGTACTTCTTGTCCAGTTTGTACTTTCACCATGCAACAGTTTCATTAGTGGAAATGTCCGCAGATATATGGCAAATGATGATTACATTCTGTAAGTATCAAGTAATCATAAGACTTTTGGGTCGGTCATCGGATGTCACCAACTAACCATTTTCGAGTTTCCAATGCGAGAACAACACAAAGAAAGAGTTTCATTAAGGGATGTGAAAACAATGACCTGGACAAACCCAATTATTTGAAATAGGTATCTGTCAGCTAAATCTGAAGTTGTTTACAGTTTCTTGGAACCTTCAGTTTTGGTAGCAGCTGCCTGGGTAGATGCAGATGCAAATGAAACTGTTGGCAAGGGATGATCCTTCACAGTCAAGCTCAGAATCTCGGGCCTTGCGTAGTGTCCAACCACATCGAAATCAAACTTGGCTCTGGCAATTTCTCCAAGATCTGCATATCATATTAAACATCAGTCTACACTTTTAACCATAACTATGAGAAGGGCGAGTTTTTTTACCCAAGGATGATCTTAGGTGAGTGTCGATCAGATTTCTGTTTGTCTTTTCCCCCTCTCTTTAATTTAAATCTATAATCTATTACGAACCGGATTTTCAGGTTTATTATTTGGTCACTTTCAAGTTGTAAGCATGGACGTATATTGAGGAAGCAAAACAATATACCTAGATCAGCAGAAATGAGGGCCTCCCCTTCGTAATTGGGTCCTGCCAAGACAGCTCCTAACGGAGAGATAATGGCACTGCCTCCTGCACATACTATCGAATCCGGTGATAGCTCATCTTCCGCACCACCAAAAAGATACTCAGGAGGTGGTGGATAGTCCTTTCTTCGGCAGAACTGGTTTGCAGACAGAACAAAGCATCCCCCCTCAAGAGCAATGTGGGTCATGGATGCCTGCCAAACTTCCCTGGAATCAGCCGTGGGTGCACAATATATTTCAACACCTAAAGACATAAAGGCCCTGTAAGAGATATGATATAATAATAAGAGTATCAAGTCATAATGATTCTCCAATGTGAAAAATAATCAAAATCCGCTTAACACATGACAAGGAGAAAAATCAAGAGTGCATAATAATTTAATGGGCATGTGAATGTGTTGACGCTTGAGATCATAGAAATTATGTTCCTGATCCTGAATACAGACCGAAGAATGGATAATTTCATCTTACACATTGCAAAGAATCTAACATTTCAACTCAACCATGTCTTTGAGAAGTTCTCAATCATTGTTGATCAACAACAAACCAAACTACAGATTAGTATCTCAGCAACAAAACTAAAGCTACCACCAAAATTAAAGATTATTTAAAAGAAAGATACATTTCCGAACTTGACAGCTGCAAAAGAGTTCTACAGATGAAAAGAAAAGAAAAGTAATCATCAGCAGAAGTTAAGATACAAGTTCAGAACCATTTACCTTTACCATACAATGCTGTTCTTGCAAGGGGCATTCTGTTTTCCCAACAAATAAGGGCACCTATCTTTCCAACTGGAGTATTGAACACAGGAATAGTTGATCCATCCCCAAATCCCCATATTACACGTTCCAATGCTGTTGGCATGAGCTTACGGTGTTTCCCCAAGTACTGGCCTTGAGAATCGAAAAACAGAATTGTACAGTAAAGTGTGTATCCTTCCTTCTCTATAACCCCCATTACTAGATACACTTTGTACTTTCCAGCCATTGCTGCTAGCTGGTCAACTTCAGGACCTGAAGATGCATAAGCAGCAAGATTAGACCCCATTAAATAAAATTAGTTTCTTCTTATTAATCTCTACTCAAATTGTCCTCTCTATTACTGCCAGTATGTCCTATTCTAACTGCTTTTTCTTCCCTTCTTACTTCTGTGAACATCCTTAGTTGCCGGTTTGAAATATGACACTGCGGGCTCTCTGGAGTCACTGGAATTGCATAAGTTTCAACTCTGCTTTACTTATCATTTCCAAATGGGATTACGGAATGTAATTTCTTCCTTTCCTTTCTTTATTTAGGACATTGTTCTCATTATTTAACCCTTCCCAAACCATTGTTCTCAGAGGTCCCAATAGAAACAGTTTACAACAAATTCAAAGTCTGTGGCCATACCTAAGCTGCAAAACAAAAGGCAAGCATGCAAATGTACACTGCATGTCCACTTAAGCCATGTGTACATGTTAAAATTGCACTCTGTAAAGAAAAGGTTGGTAAGTAGGCATCTAGCCAAGCTAGCCCGCAAGTTGTCCCAACTAATGGCATATGTGGAAGTTATTTTTTGTTTGACCTGCAATCTAGTTGTGTAAAATCAAAGGAAATGCTTAGTGGGATACTTGAAAGGATCATAGAGTGGAAGATGGTTAACTATAAGTCCACAGGTTTAACTGCATTCAAAATAAGACAAAACAAGTCAAATATGAAGAGAGGCTTACCAGGCACTTCAATAGCAGAAGCATGATATTTCCTGAACTCTTCTCTGCCCTTGGCTGATCGGCTACCTATGGTAACTCCAAAGGTTGAACCACGGGGATAGCCACCAACAAATGCTTCTGGGAAAACAACTAGTTGTGCTCCATATGAAGCAGCATCGGCAATCAGTCTATCCGCCTTATCTGTCGTTTCAGCAGACATGTGAGAAATTCCAGAAACATATTAAGTTCAATGGCCAGGCATAATTACAAAAGACTTTAAATAGCAAATGGGGCTTTTCTCCAATCATCATGATCATCAAAGCCTTGTCCTGATTAGGGATAGGCTACACAAATCTTGTTCCTCCATTCTCCTCTATCAAGTGTCATGGCCTCATTTATCCAAATGTTTTTAACCCCGCCTGTGTGCTTTTAGTTTTATATGGTTTTATGATCTCGCAGCCAGTCCCAAGTCTGGATAAAGGATGGCTGTGCAAGGGCCGACCGGCATTAAATTCTATGGCAAATCCTTAACATGGGGCTTTTCTCCAATAATTATAAAATACTGCAGCTTCAAGCTTTTTGCTATGAAACTATAGCCGACTAGCATACTTCATAATTATATACAGAAAGAAATTATCTAACATTCAATAGAGATGTTAGAATTTCACAAGCAACATAGATCAAGCTTGTAAAAACTAATTGAAAGTCATGTCTGGTTATAAGGAAGTTTATCTTTTAATTATTCTAGCTTTCATAGGCACCAGCATAAAAACCAAAATAGAACCATCATTTCACAACTGAGTCACGCATAATAGCCTGCGCGGACCTATACAAGCCCTAATAAAAGTCAATGGGAAAAACACATCCCTTGAAAACATCTGCCAGGACAAGTTCAGTAAATAGTACAGTACGAATTTGAAGTGGTTCCCTTCTTAAAGGATGGAACTTGCATCTGTTATTGTCAGTAACCTGGGTGATCCGAAACAAAGGGAGAACAAGGCCCAGCTTATTTCAGAGTCAAATACATGACCAGTAATTTACATAACATGATTATATAACACAGAAATTCGTCAAAACTCCCAGACACGTAGATAACCAATCAATAGCGAAAACTGCAAATTACTTTAACGATAAAGCTCCAAACTCATTCTCATGTGGCAGCCATTGGCGAAATGATTTTCCATCACAAGTAAAGCTGAGTCCCACTGGATGATTGACCTTAACTCGCAATTCGAGACGGCCTTAGCTTGCAACAAGAAAGATAGAAACAAATTTTTTATTTTTTATTTTTTCTAAAAATAAAAGAAAAAATGGAAAACATGTTCATTTGGATGAATAGTTCCAGTACATTGAACTTGGGCTGCAGTCAATTCATGGCGGACTAGCAGTAACCCAAAAAATTGATCTTCTCGTTCAGCATTTCTTTCACCTCCATGTAGCATCTAAAGACTGCAATTCAACTTCTTCATGATCCTAAAGGGCTCAAATTACAACTATCATAGATCAGAAGAGCAAAAGAAAAGAGAAACAAACTGAAATACAGAATCACCCAACTACAAATTAAAGAAAAACTAGAAACCAAAACAATCAAATCGATAAAAAAATCAATACCTAGAGTTGCAGGAGTATCATAAAATACAGTAGACGCCTGCACAACAGTAGCTCTAACAGTAGTTGGAGCAGAATCCGAACCCATATCGACTTCGGCAAATACAGGTGGAGGAATCGAAGTAGGAACCACAGCCATTACTGATAAAGAGCAGAAGAATTTTGATTTGGTTAGAAGATTAGGAATGGATGGCTAGTGTTTTGACTTTCCGTATTTCTTGAGGAAATGTTCCTTTACAAGTATGTCTCTGGCTAGAGTTCGAGTTCGAGTTCGCAGAGGCTTGATGTTGGCTAGAGAGCCGCCCCAGTTAGGAACCACATGGACGACAATTAAAATCTTTCCCCTTCTGATGCAGATTTTGAGCGCACGCGACAGAAAGTTCCAGAGCTTAAGACGACAAGAAATTGACAATTCCCGGTATACGCAGAAAAGGAGAAGAAATCTACGCCCTTCCTTTTTCTATACGTTGAAATTTTTTTAGATCTAATCCGTTCATTATCGGATTCTTCGTATTAAAATAGGGAACTCTATTCAAATCAATGCATTTGGATGATTTAGATACTTGCTTTGCGTAATTGAAAAGCATAACAAAATGGATGACCACTTGATGTCCCTATATGCTTGTTTTGGGTCATTGAAAAATTAAATAAAAATAGATAATTAATATTTTTTTTTTATCATGAAAATATAAGCTAACAGCATTTAAGGACTTTAGCTACCCCGAGGCATGAAGCTCCCGCATATATAAGGTCTAGGGAAGGGGCTGCATATACAGGGTTCGAAGAAGGGGTGAACTGTAAGGGTCAATAGTACACAACTTTATCTTGCATTTTATAAAAAGGCTATTTTCACATTGTGAACCTATGACCTGAAGGTCACACGATGACAACTCTACTATTGCACCAAGATTCCCTTTCGCGCGCGCGCACACACACACACACACATATATATATATATATATCAACCATCAAAATATAGAGTTGTCCTCATATTTTAGCTCATTACTATTTATTAAAAGCATGACAGCGGTGTTTGAGATGAATGAGCTGACCCATGATTGCTTGAGCCAGGCTGATATACACTCGTCCATTGTGAGTAGCGCTTGAGATAGGTGAGACGAAAAACATAAAGCTAATGATGCTAGCAATCAGTTTTTCCAAGCGTCACACGCAGATTGCCGACTTACACACCAACAAAAATAAGTTCCCGGACGAACCCTGCCATTTGCTTCATTTGGTTCTCGAGCGACTTCTCCAAGATCCTTCAGATTATGCTACGTCTAGCAACCTGTCGGCAACAAAGCTTCCAGAGGCAGGAATCAGCTTTGAGATGAAGCAGGGGCGTGATTTGCATGTGAACTTCAGTAATGGGTTGATGGAAATCTCTTATTTGTCGAAGATTTCACAAATTCTTTCTTCAGAAACCAGATAGCATGGAAGCAATGCTATCCTCATCAAGCATTTTACCTCACGGCATACATGGTATTCATGGATTTTGTGGTCAATACGAGGGAGGATATGGAAATACTCAATGGGATTCTTGAAGCGGATTAGGCAGTGGTAAAGAAATTGATTTGCTCTTCAATAAGATATGCAAGGAAGTTGTCTTTGTTTCAAATTAGACACACAGAGAAACTTAACAGTAGCATCAATAGGTAGCAGGATCAGGGAAGGTAGACTTGATGGCTTGAATATGTCCAAGGGAGACAAAAAATGACACTATCTAAATGGAATGAGTCCATCCAAGTCAAGGCTTAAAAGCACTAGGAAAGGCTCAAAAGGACATGAATAGAAGTGATGATAAAAGATTTAATTACTTTTGAATTAAATGAGGCCATGACCTTTGATAGAGGGGACTTGAGAAACAAGATTCATATAGCCGACCCCTAATCATGATAAGGCTTTGATGATGACGATGATAATTTCCTTGAGCATTTTTCTAAAAGTGACAGATTATTGTGAGATCAAATACCATGTGTGGCGTGCGAAGCTTGTTCATAATTTTTTTTGCAACCCATGGACGACTATCTCATTAGCTGCAGTAATTTTCCTGCCCATTTTCACTGTTGTCTCGACCTTCTTTTCTCCATTTGCCTATTTCTTTCCTCCCTAAATTCTAAAATCTGCCTGCTTTCTTGAGGAAGATTATGTAAGGTGCATCTGTTAGATATAAAAAACTTAGTATAGCAGTATGCTGGAATTTTTACTTTTTTTTGCTGGTCTTTATTTACTTGCTCACTCTATGCAAGGAGTTTGTCTTTGAGGAAGAAAGAAATGTATCTAAGGGTCTATTTTTCATTGTAAAGTGTTATATAACATGTAGGGATTAGTGTAAGTGTTTTGTTCTCAATCATTACTTCCTTGTATGAACTCTTGGAGTGCGACACATATTAACGAGAGGGAAATTCAGTGGCAAATGCAGACGACAAGGAGGCTGTTAAGAGTAACAGTTGTAATAGGTAGATCATCAATCCAACTACTTTTATGTCCAAGCCATTGTGGGAGGACCAGGTATGGATATCTTAAGACCAGACCTATTTAGTTTGCTTTAATTCAATAGAATAGAGAGTCCATCGTTTTCTCTTACCAATAAGCTCCATTTTGAAACCAATAAGGGCAGCCCCGATGCACAAAGCTCCCGCATATGCAGGGTCCATGAAAGGGGCGGACCATAAGGGTTAATAATAAATAGTCTTACCTTGCATTTTGCAAGAAGTTGTTTCCACTCCTTTGAACCCTAGACCTCAAGGTCACACGATAACAACTCTACTATTGCACTAAGGCTATTTGGTTTTCTTTAATTTCATTTTGAAACCAATAAAAAGGAAAACAAAAAAAAGTCTTTCTGTGTTAGATCCTCAAATGATGATGTTTTCTTCCTCAGCAAAACCCTCTTTTTCAGACATAAAAAAGGAAGAAATAAAAGGCTTTTCGTCCTAGGTAATCTAGTATGATGTTTTCTTCATGAGTAAAACCAGTTTGGAGCTTTCTGTAGGCTTATTTATTGGAGGAAAGCATGGGAGATAAAATTTTGTAAGAAAAAGCTTTTCTACACTGTCAAGCCCATTATAACTCATAGAAGTAAGCACAACAATAATCTTTAAATTGTCTTCCTATTTTTTTGGCCTTTCTTCTTACTCTATTATAATAGTTTAAATATCTCTTTTAGTCATAACTACATCAATGTCTTTCTTTTATTTGAATTTTAATTATAAAATTTTTGTTATAGCCAATTGATCATCATCATCATCAAGACCTTATCCCAATTAGGGGTTGGCCAAATGAATCTTATTCCTCCATTCCTCTCTATTAAGTATCATGGCTTCATTTAGTCCCAAAGTTTTTAAATATTTTCTTATCACTTCTATCAACATTCTTTTGGGCCTTCACTTTGCCCTTTTAGAACCTTCTACTTGCATTACCTCACGTCTTCTAAGTGATGCTATTATCAATCTCCTTTGGACATGTTTAAACCATCTAAATCTAATCTTTCTCATATTGTTACCTATTAGTGTGACCCCTAAGTTTTCTCTAATGTTTTCATTCCTAATTCTATCCTTTATTGTCTTGCCACTCATTCATCTCAACATCCTCATTTCTGCGACGCTCGTCCTATGAACATGATGCTCCTTAACTACCCAACACTCTGATCCATAGAGCATGGCAAGCCTTATAGCTATCTTATAGAATTTTTCTTTTAGTTTGAGTGGCACCCACCGATCATATAAAAATCCAGATGTATATCTCTATTTGTTCTAACTCGCTTAGATTCTCTAGGTGACCCCCATCTCAATCTCTCTACTCTCATGAATCATTGATTCTAAGTACCGAAAGTAGTTTTTTAAGAAAACTTCTTGGTTATCAATCTTCACTGTTGTTCCACTCATACTCCTCTTATTGCTAAAATTGTATTCCATATATTTTATCTTAATTCGGCTGATTTTAAATTCTTTAAATTCTAGTGCTTCTCTTCATAACTCTAGTTTTGTGTTTATACCCTCCCTTATCTCATCAAGTAAGACTGTACATTTGCAAATAGCATGCACTATGGGATCTCTTCGTGCAAATGTTTTGTTAACTCATCCATAACTAATTTGAAAAGGTATGGATTCAATGCCGATCATTAGGGTATAGTGACAAGAAAATCATCGGTTTCGCCACTAGTGGTCTTAACATTTATTACCACTCCCTCATGTATATATATATATAATTATGTCTATATACCACTATGAAACCCCTTTCTCGCGCAACACCCTCCATATTAACTCTTTAAGGATTCTATCATAAGCTTTCTCTAAGTCTATAAAGACCATATGTATGACTTGTTTCATGTCGTAACCTCTTCTCAATCACTTTTTTAAAAAGTTTCATAGTATGGCTCATAAGTTTGATCTTCCAATAATTAGTATAGCTCTATATGTCTCCTTTATTCTTATAAATTAGTACAAAAGAGCTTTTCCTCCATTTATGTAGCATTTTCTTTAATTTTATAATCATGTTAAACAACTTGTTCAATTAAACTACTCAAGTATCTCCTATATGCTTATAAACCTCTATTGGTATACCATCGGGCCCTATGGCCTTTCTTGATTTCATCGTTTTCAAGGCCTCTTTCACTTCAAGTATTCTAATCCTACATTCATATATATAATATCCAATGTTATTTAGGTTTATAATATTTTCAATCCCTATATTCTTAGAGCCATTGTCATTTAACAATTTTTGAATGTAAGTTTCTCACCTTTTATTTTTTATTTTTTTATCTCGTCATCTTTGACCAGTATACTTTGATTATCACTTCTAATGCATCTAACATGATCTAAGTCCTTACCCTTTTGTTCTCTAATTTTTGCAAGTTTAAACACATCTTTCTCACATTCTCTTGATCTTAGTCTATTATAGAGGTCATCATATGCCTTAACTAAGTCTCAAAGTAAGTCTCCCTCTCTACCCACCACACATTCATTTAAATCGTAATAAATGGTTAATGCAACTCAAAAGGAGTTAACTAGAGTGGGTGATTAGATAGGAAACATGGCAAGCTGAGAAGAAGACTTCCTTTTAGGCTTGGTTAAAGAGCCTCAATTTATCACTTCCTGTGACAACGTGGGTTTTCACATGCATTTTAAAAAAAATGCAAAACTAATTCCTAGGGCTAGATTGATCGCTATTTGAAAACACTTTTAGAAAAACAATGCAATGCAGCAGAAAATCTTTGATTTTAAATTCTTTTTGAAAATCCCGAGTGTCATTTGCTTTTAAGATGGACGAGGAAAGTTTGAAACTAAAGAAAGATCCTAAATATTTTCCAAGTCTATCCAGTCATGGCTCACAGCCCTACTGTAATAATTACAGGTACATGTCCAAAAGGTAGATCATATACTTACCTTTATACTTATCTTCCCTTCATTCTCTTAAGCATAGTACTAACATTTTCTAATACTTCTTTTAATTCTGTATGGAGCTAATCTGTAAAAATAATATATTTGGGGTGAGTATTCCTTATACTCAGTAGGTTATCTGATACTACTATTTTGAAAACACGATAGGCAACATGCATAATTCAAGGCGCTTTGTCATATAAAACATCAGTGATTCCTTTTTGTATAAACATGCATATTTATGCATAAGATCATTGATGTCATTCAACTATGAAATTCGTATGCAAATCTAGTCTTCTAAATATGACTAAAATTATATAATAGAAATCAATAGATCCAAGTAATAAGATCTCGGTATCATATCAAACCAACAAGTAAAATATAATAATAATAATAAAACTCTTAAAATATTTATCATTCAAAGCAGATGTTGGCATCACTATAAATATCATGCACATGGTCTCTCGGTGAACACATCAAGCCGACTCGTCACGAGTACTTGTATACATCCATCTTATTGTTATATGTATATCAATAAAACTAAAATCATAGGGTCAACTATGCTCCTCTGCAAGCTGCCTCATTCGGTGATCTACCCACTTGGAACTCAAGGGTTTTGTGTTCCATCATAGGCTGCCTCATTCAGCGATCTGCCCACTTAGAATTCCATGTTTTGTTCTCACCGCAGGCTACCTCATTTGGTAATTTGCCCACTTAGAACTCAAGGTTTGTTCCTACCATAGGTTACCTCATTCGGCGATCTACCTACTTAGCATAGTGCCCACTAGGCTCAATAGTCCAAAAAATATAAAAATAATGTCCTCTTTGGGTCCTTCACGCTGCCTGGCCGTTACAATTGCCTAACCAGTGTCTTTTGGTAACCCTCAAAGTTATGCATCATATGATGGTATTACAAGATGATTTATATGAAATGGCAATCCCTAATCTCACTCATCGTAACTCAGGCTATTTATGCAACCATTTTCAAAACATGCGAGCAATATCTAAAATATCGTAAATTATGTAATTTGTGGAAGGATTTCCAGAACATGCAAACAATGCATATAAATCTGTTCATGCCAGTAATCACATTTAAGTCCATAATTCATAAAGACAATTTCACTAAGAACATCATATATCAAAAAGCATACTAAATACGACAAATGAGTCAAATAAATCATTAGGGTTTGAAATATATTTGAAAACTTAGTAGTATCAGACTACTTACCTCGATGTTCCTGGAATCGCGCTCTTCATTATTTGACCATAAGTCCTTTTGTGAAATCCTGGATATTAACTGATAACAAGGATTCAAGTATTATTTCCATACGTTATAGATTGTTACTTAGACTTATAGATTAACGGCTAGATCTGTCTTTTAAAAGTATAGATCCTTGTTTAAATGTGTTTCCAGGCTAGATCTCACGTATAGATCTAATGTTTAATGGTCAAATCTCTCATTAGGGCTGATATATGTACTTTGGGGTTAATCATGAGCTATTAATCTCTTAATATCTTTAATGGATCAATTTATGAGATCTGATCCTAAATTTCACAGTCTCATTAGGTCTGTGTCGTTAATACAAAAGTAATGGTTCTTGCGGATCGTCAATTAGAGTTATATAGGCTCCTTAATTGGGTTTTTAGTGTCTCGCCTCAATGGACAAACTAGAATTATCCGCGTAGGGCCCGCGCGTCACTTTTCCCAGGACGTCCCTCGCATCCTGGTTGAACCAAGACCGCATTCACACACGTGCGCATGCTCGAATGGTGCGCCAGGTGCGCATCCTACACGGCGTCGCTCGGACGCGTCTTAGGTGCAGGTGCGCCACGTCCATGCTCCCGAGGCACTCGTGCGTCTCAGTCGAACCGGGACCCCGCTCGTATGCAGTTGCACGCCTGAGGTTCATCCCACGGGGCACATCTTGGGTGCGCGTTACGCATGCGTCCCTGGGACGCTTGGTTCGAATGGATCGGCAGATCCATTGAAGTCAGGGTTTTCTCCGGTGATTTTCGGCTGGGAAAACACAGATCCGCTCGGGGATTTGGGTTGGGAAGCAGAAAAATAGAAGGGGGAGGTGAGGACTTACCTAGGCAGCCGGAAATGGCTCCCCATCTTGTTGGCGATGCAAAGTTTTCCTAAGCCCGCCTAAATTCCATGTTGTTGGAAAAACACAAAGAAGGAGGGAAAATGGGGAAGAACAGAGAGGGGAATGGTTGGCCCAAAGGAAGGACCTAGGCCGGTGTCAGAAATTGCAGAAGATATAGGAGGGCTTTCCGCTGAAGAATTTGCCAGAACCCTAGTCTGAAACGACCGGAGAAGATGGGGAAAAGGATGATCAAACTGAGAGGGGGGAAGAGGGCTTTATAGCCTTGCGAAGGCGGTGCTGTCTAATGGCGGTGCCGCCATTTTTCTAGCGCCACCTTGCAGAGGCAGTGCTGGAAGTTGGTGGCTAGAGGTAGGGGACGACCTAGGGGGGTGCCGTTAGTAAAACGGCCCCCTATGTTTTCAGGTCTTAGTTGTTTTACAGTCAAATTACATATATGCCCTCCATCTTTCAATGCTTATAACTTCTTTATACGAACTCCATTTTGAGTGTTCTTTAAGGCATTGGATTCCATTTCGAGCGTAGAATCTAATGATACTAAATTTTCTCACAATTTCCTTTGTTTCACATTTTAATTGAAATAAGACATTTAATGCAGTTAATTCTAGATATATAATTATACAATTAATCAATTTCTATTAATTTAGTTAAAGTGATGCAAAAATAGCATAAAATGTTTGAGTTATTACACTTCCGCATCATGAATAACATATGCAAGTGGAAAACGATTTGGAAACGTGGGAAATAACATGTTTTTGTAATGCAATCTTGATAGGTGTTATATTTGGAGCTCTGATCTATTCATATTGTTTGGCCGACCTTGCATTTGTTAGATACCAAATCCACAATCATGGGATGATTGTAGCTATTGTATTTTGGCTTCATTAATCATGACTATCAAAACTAACAGTTAGAAGCATATGATAAGTATGAATTAATTGGCAGTTAGCCTAAATAGCCCGGCTGAACAAGTTAAATGAGTCTGATCATCCAAAATATGGAGGCTATTTTATTGAATTTCCCAATAAGTTCGTTTTCCTGTCACAATGGCTGATAAGTCTAGGCAAGTACACTAATATGTCTTTGTTAATACGGAAATGCCATAAGCAAAACATTAACGAGGCAACATTCCTATGGAGATATTGTAGTGGAAGCGTATACCTGATGGACTTAAGGCTAGCAAATTTTACATCATTTTGTAGGGCCACAGATCAGTTATATGCCACTGCACCCTACTGTGTATACCCATCCACGGATCAGACCCGTTTGGTGGTTGGAGAGCTACTATCCGACAGTGGCAGCTAAAACTAAGCGGACCGTAGCTTTCTGGTGATCCAAACCGTTCATCACCTTGGCGATCTCATGCATCAGATAATCCCTATCCTTTGACTGCTCAAGCATACTGTTCTCTAGTTGAAAATCTTATAACTAACGGATCATCCAATGGATAGGTTTTGGGGCGTCCTACTTAGTTCGTTCTAGTAAAAGGCAGGACCTGTCAAATCATCATCATCATCATCATCATCATCAGCAAGACCTTATCCCAATTAGGGGTCGGCCACATGAATCTTATTCCTCCATTCCACTTTATTAAATACCATGGTTTCATTTAGTCCCAAAATTTTTAAATCTTTCCTCACTACTTCTATCCACGTTCTTTTAGGCCTTCCCCTTACCCTTTTAGAACCTTCAACCTGCCAAATCTGCCACCGAATTCAACTCCATGTTGGGCATGGAATCTTTGGCCGGCCGAGATAAGGTCTTGATGGCCTGTCTCTATCAACTTTGGAGTAAGCTTTGAACGAGCCACTCAAGAGGTTGATGCAAATAAATGAATTTTTGTTCGACAAAGGGCCAGCTTACACGAAGCTCTCACCTAAGTGGGTTACAGGGAAGGGGAGACCAAAAGGGCCTATAATATATAGCCTTATCTTATATTTTTATAAGAGACTGTTTCTAATCCTTGAACCCATGACCTCAAGGCTACATGATGACACCTTACAAAGCATGAAAATCGAAGGACCCATCTTGGATGATCTGACCCGTTCATCCGATGAATCTAAAATCTGAAAATTGTAATTTTGATCGTATAAAACGGACGGTTTAGAAACTTTGTATTTAAGCTAAAAACCTCTATCCGAGAGGGGCCTCGTTCACGCGGTGCTTTGTACGAGAAAAAGGAGACGGCAAGTCCAAAGCGATGGAGCAAAGAAGAGAAAGTAACCGTTTCGAAGCGGGTTTTTTCGGGAGTCTCTCCTCCTCGCTTTCTCCCTCCGTCGCTGGCAAACCCTAGCTATTCTTCTTCCAGATCATCTACTCTCGCAGCTATAAAGGCGGAAAACCAGTTCTCTCCAGTTCCCATGTCTTAAATCAATGCGAAACGTTGAAAATAGACTACTGAAACCCGGGGATTTTTGTCGAACAATTCCGTCTTATTTCGACGAATCTTTGAAATCGGGAGAAGGATTCATGGAGGGTATATCACTTCCTGGGTTCCGGTTTCATCCCACAGACGAAGAACTGGTGTCTTACTATCTGAAGAAGAAAATCGAGGGTTTCGAGGAGAGTGTGAAAGTGATCGCTGAGGTGGATTTCTGTAAATTTGAGCCTTGGGATTTGCCTGGTGAGAGCTTCTCTGCTTTCTTTGATCTTTTAGGGTATATGATTGAGACCTGAAGTGGTTTAGAACTTGAACCCTTGTTTGAAATGCAAAAAGGTCGCTGTGGAGTCAAGTCTCTGATTGAATAGTGATGGCGTAAAAATGGAATTAACATAGTAATTAGCTATAAAATGGAGAACTATGGTCAACTGAATAAGAGGCGTTATAGAAGGAAAAAGAAAATTGAAAATTTGTTTCACTATTCAAATTTCTTTTCCCATTTGTGTACTATAAATCTAATGGATATCAAGATTTTGATAAAGCAGTCGGATTTCTGAATGCGATTGTAGGAGATTTTGAAACATTAACATGGATGACTGTGATTGAATCAGCTGATGCTCTGTTTATTGAGAGTAAAAAATAGTGGGTTATCTGTTCATCGTGAACCCGAGCTTATACTGTGGAGGGCTTCTGATGTTATCCTTCATAATTGGTTTCTAAACTGAGTAGAAATCTATAAGTCTTTAATATAAATAACAATGTTTACCCTTTCAATGATGTTGCTTGTGTAAATTACTTTTCTAGCTTTGCACAATCCTAATTGGCCTCTCCAATGTGAGATTGAAACTTGATGGTGGTAGTGAAACATGGTTAGTCCTGCTAGCTTGATCAGGTAAAAATGGGTGTTGTCAACAACTCAAACTTTGTTTAGCGAAAACATTGGTCTTTTCGTCTTTTGGGGATAGTCACATATTTTTTGAAGTATGAGTCTCTCTGTCAGCAAAGTTTTGAACTTATTTTTGAGCCTGGAATTGATTATTTCTGGTTTATTTGATCAGCTAAATCCATCATTCAGACTAGGTATCAAGAATGGTTCTTCTTTTCTCCTCGTGGAAAGAAATACCCAAATGGCTGCCGAACCAACAGGGCGACTGGAGCTGGTTATTGGAAAGCGACTGGAAAAGAGCGGGCAATAAAGTCCTCTTCCAATTTGATTGGTATGAAGAGGACTTTGGTGTTCTACAGAGGCCGTGCTCCAAAAGGGGAGAGAACAGAGTGGATAATGCATGAGTACTGTGTCAAAGGAAACAAACACGATGAGCCTCAGGTGCATTCTTGTGATTTTATCAGGAAGTTTGGTAGTTATGCATCAATGTAATTCACTTTCTGTGACTGTAGGAATTTTGAGATCACTGAAAAGCCATGGAATAAATCTATCAGCAACATAAAATGCCAGACTTTGCTTGTCAATTGACAACATTGTCCCATATACATTAATTGCCTTTGATTTATCCATCCTAAGCCTATTCTCAGCCCATCTTGAAAAGAATTATCTATTGCACCGTTTCTAGACTGTGCTAATATATGTTATCCATTCAATAACTGTATCAGTGGTTTAGTGGTGTAATCGTTCTGCACCATGCCATTTTGTTCCTTGTATACCACCAAGACCTCTAGAACTAATTATTGGGACATCGTTTCTGGTCCTAAGAAAAAGATGTGGCATCTTTTGACCATAATTTTCCTATAGGTGATTGCATTCATCAATTTATTATTTCTTGCTATCGTGCAACTGGAAAATGTAGGCTCTGTTGACATATCTTGTTCCGAGTAGAAATACATTAGGTGCATCCATTCATCAGCTTAGTTTTTTATTGTGGAGAATGTCTTCTTTGGGTGGGGTCGGTGTCTTTCTACTGCCTGAACTGCAATTTGTTGAGATATTAGTATATTAATGATGATACCCTTCTTGATGTCATAAAATGCTGCATGCTATATGTGATTTGATAACTTGAATTCTTTTCTGAGATTGTGATTGCGAGGGTATTTTCATAGTCCTGGAAGTAGCTTTCTTTTTCTTCCTTTCATTTTTTTCTTTTTTCATTTGCCTTTTCTAAATATATAGTCTTGGAAGTAGTCAATTACCTATCTTTCCTCTGTTGTAGTATTGCAGCTATTGCTTAGTTTTCTTTATAAGTTGGTTTGGAATTGTATGCTAAATGCAGCCTATGCCATTGTAGGATGCTTTTGTTCTTTGCCGGCTCTGGAAAAAGCAAGATTTTAACACGATGAATGGAGTTCCAGACGAAGACCCTTTGAATCAGGGGCACTTGCCACCTGGAAATCCTGATGAGATGCCTAATGCTGTAAACCAAACTGGCTGTGACATGCCGCCACAAATCAAAGTACATGAAGAGCAAGACTCTTGTCAGAATCTGAGCAGCAGCCTAGATTCTTCTTCGTTGGAACGGAGTGATCCTGAGGTGCCTGAATCTGCAGAAGTTGAACCTCTGACCAACCAAAAGGTCTGGCTTACTTGTATTTCTGTTTCATTTACCTTAGTATTGTAACTGGAGGATTGATATGTTTTCTATGTTAAAGCTTCATAATGCCTTCACATCCTGAAGGGATTATCAAGATTCTTCTAAGGCTAAACTATCATGTAACTGCCTCTTCATTTTCTTTTGCTAACTCACATGTGAAACATATGATTTGAACTCGAATGCGACGTTGTGATGTGTTTTTATTGCTTCCAGATTCATTTTGTGACTAGGCTTTTTTTTTCTTTATGTTTTTAACCAGGACCACAAAATAGGACTTCTAGGAGATGATTGTTACGATGATATATTGGAAGATGACATTATTGATCTTGATGGCTTCCCACCACATGCAGTTCGTGATAAAACCATAATTGACAGAAGGTATAGACAGTGCGAACATTACTCACCAGGAGTATCTTTCCAGGGCACAGCACGCAGGAGGATCCGGATGAAAATGCAAGACATTGGGGATTCTTTACTAGACAGGGCGGTGGACGTTAACGTCAATTGCATGGTTGGTGTGATACAAGATGTAACATTGCTGAGGAAAGGCGTTAAGAGCACGTCAGTACTTCGGAAGACCCATTATCCTTTAATATTCGCATTTTTGGTTTGCATGGCTTTGCTGGTTTTACTCATGGTTTTTCGGAGGAAGCTTGCAGTTTCCTAGGTTCCCCTCGACTGCTGTATTGTAAGAATTTACAGTGAATGCAACAAGGTCATAATAGTTTATAGAAAACTTCTGTTTTCTCAAGTCTTCGATACCATTGAAAAGTATTAAGTTAAACCCTTTCTAAACAAAGAGAGGAGTTGATTATGGCTGAAAGAATTCAGAAACATCCTTTATAAACAAGCGTCAGAGTTGATTAAGGTGGAAAGCATTAATGATTACATGAACAAGTTACTTGTAGAGTAAGAATTGGAAAGTTTTTACCTGCCCCGTGGCAACTAGATGACTGTTGTGGCATTTATATAGGGTTGGGCACGGTAGGCACCAGCTTGTAATATGAAATTTAACCGAAAAAGGGTTTTGTTGGTGGGTCTGACATGTTGTTGATCCATGCCGTTCATTTGTCTCCCAAATGAACAGTAGTGGAAATCTTTTACCCAGTGTTAAGGAACACAGCTGAACAGTGCAGCATTTGTAGTGAAATCTCCACGGAAGGTAACCAATGCTGGAAAGAGACTGATGTATCCATAGTTTAGAGGGAGTGCTCAGAACTGATTTGCAGTTCTGTAGTTTCTTTTGGCTGGTGACTAGATTCGGCCCCACAACAACTTGGTTGTGAGACAGAGCACTTCCTTAGTTGACTCTTCAGGTTTTGCAGCTACTTCGCAAGACTCAAGAAACATAGTAGCCCTGTTACCTTGATCCCCGCTCATATGAAACAATATATTTAAGTAAAGGAAAAGCTCATTTTGACTAAACAAATTGCATAAGAAATTAAAAATAAAAAATAAAAAAATCTTTCATCGCCAACCGAGTAGATTTTACCATAATATATCGAGATGGGAGACATTCTATTACATCTGACTAGACAAACTATGTGATTGAATAAATTCTCCTTTATCTGTTGCAGGTAGAGGGCTTCTTCTCCTTCCCTTGTTCAATCTTTGATTTGTATTTTTCATATAGAAATTTCTGATCAACGATAGAACAAGATTTATTTTGCATCGTATCTAACGGGTTCTTGTCAGACAAGAAGTGATATTTTCAGTGGTGTATGGGTGTGGGTGAGTAACGCATAATAACCTTTCCTTGGGAGGGCTACAACAACCAGAAACGGTTGCTAATAGCCTGTAGGTTGAGCAAAAGGTAAACAATAATAATATATAATCGTAATTAATAACAGCTAATAGCCAACAAGAGTTTCCGAAGTCCTATCCATGCACTTGTGGTAACAAAAGTATATTGTCCTGAGGTATATCAAGATTCAGTCTTGGATCCATATTTTGTTGACCAATCCTTCTTAGATCCTGCCACGACTGTGCATGGTCTGTGGGCAAATTAGGCTATTTTTGCCCATGGGCTACATGGGTATGCACCAATCTGTAAAACTTGGTTGCTGTATTATTTGATGCCTGATAATGGCGATGCACACTAAGCTCACGTTGCCAACAGTGGCATTCCCTACTGTCAAAAAATTAATCTCCAAGTTAGCAGACACAATGTAGCCAGGGAAGGGACCTTTCGTTTCATTTTGGCTGGGACAAGTGACCTTTTTCTTCTGGCAGGGAGGAAAAAGTTTTCACCATCTAGGAATTGGATAAGCATTACTTAACTAGGAAAAATAACCAGAAGCAATGGAACATTTGTGATAAGAGAACAACACTTCTGACAAACAAGGAAAAGAACCTCGGATAATTCAGCAATTTTAACTGCTGTTTCTTGTAGTCTGGAAACATGTCACAACTAGAGAGGTTTCCTTTGCCCTTTACAAACCCAAGTACAATGATAGTCCAATCGAAGTGGCAAATGCTGGGTGGCAAATTCTCTAAAAACTGTCAGCATGTAGGGTGGGGTGCTTGATACAACAACAGTCATCTACTGTATACTGCTACATATCATTTACATGGCTGTCCAAGTAAGTAAGTGCAACACTAGCATGCATAGCTGCTCCGATTGGAAGAACTTGCTCGTCCAGAATGAAGTATGGAGAGTGTAATGGTTTTATTGATCCCAGAGTTTCATTTCTTATTCCAATCCAGAAAAGTGCACTTGGCATCTTTTCCGAGTAGAAACCGAAGTCTTCAGCTGCCATGCACATCGGACTCAAGTGCATGTTGGCTTTCCCAACGAGGCTTTGAGCTACCTTCTTTCCATGCTCGTACATTGCTTCGTCATTCACAGTTGCCGGGTAAGGTATTAGTTCCTCTTCCATGAAATCCACGCTAGCAGTGCACTGATGCACTCCTGACTGCATCTCTATAACCTGTAAAGAGAAATATGGCATTGTCATATGTAATGTAACCTTAACAGCGCCCTGTTATCAACAGTGCTGAAACATTGATGTCTTGTGGCTGTTTTAGCTATGTATAAATAATTCTATCAATGTCTTGCTGCCAAAAGCAAGGGATGAGATCATTATCCAAGGATATGTTGGCACTGCCTCGCACAAAAATAACAAACCGTGGATAAACTCACCCATGAATAGTTATACTATGCCCTGCTATGGACATCCTTAAAATGTAATAAGATTATCAAAAACAAAAATAGATACTTTACTTATGTCTTAAGGCAGCAAATAGCATGGGCAAGGATAATATCAATATATAATTTTGTTTATAGTTGTCATTTAAGAGTCAGTTTGTTATCCCCAACCCAAAGACCTCGACGTTGCTCCACCATCATTTTATAGGTCTATTAGAGGGGAAAGAATGAGAAGATTATATGAGAGGTTTGGCAGTCCACTACTAGACATCGAAAGACTAGCAATCCCGTTTGCAGACTAATGTCAGTACCTCTCTGATCCTTTTTCTAAGGTAAAAAATGCCTTCAGATGTCATGCTTCTTAAGGTACCTCCAAATTTCACGGATTCTGGGATTACATTATGTGCTTCTCCACCATTAATGAATCCAACAGAGACCACCTGAAGTCAGAAACAGTGACAAGTCAGCATTCATTTTAACTAATAGAAATCATCAGTGATTTACCCTTTCCTCTTTGCAAGCTAAATATTAAACATGGATAAAACTATTCAAACATCAGCAATATCCTAAGATCCTTGGATGTTAGTTCTGAAATGATTATATCTATTTAAGGCTGCACATGGCAAGAGAAAACACCACTATCATTGATAACTTAATCCATGGACTGTTATCCCCATGCCAAATAGCGTTTAAAGTACAACAGCATCACAATTGAAAAGAATGCCTCTTAAATGCCCAATCAGAATGACATAACATCACAAAGTTGCACGGAATGGGGAAGATGTTTACTCTGCTGTCCAGAGGATTGGATTCACGAGATACGAGTTGCTGGAGGGCAAGGATAGCAAAAGATGCTGCAAGAATAGGATCTCTGGTTTTATGAGGGATTGCAGCATGCCCACCTTTCCCTTGGATTGTTGCTATGAAGCGTGCTGATGCAGCAAGAAGAGGACCTGCTTTTGAAGCAATAACACCAGTTGGTACATATGGATCAACATGTAATCCAAAAATAGCATGTGCCTTCTCAAGAGCACCCTCTTTCAACATATGGTAAGCACCACCCCTGCCCTCCTCTGCAGGTTGGAAAACAAGCTTCACGGTACCCTTCAGATTTAAGAAAGGAGGAACACTCGTCAGTATTTGGTCAAAGGATAGCCTCTAAACATTAATCAACAGAACCTAAAAGGTAATGTATTAATGTTATTGTTCGTCTTTTATAAATGCAGACGGTGGTTTAACCTATAACATTTTCCCACTCTACATGTAAATTTATAAAGCAATGGGGAGCAAGGTTGTTAACTCACCTTCAGTTCATCCTTTCGGCATTGAAGCAGTTTAGCAGCACCAAGAAGCATGGTTACATGAGCATCATGGCCACAAGCATGCATCTTACCACTGTTCTTGCTCTTGTGTTCCCAATCTACCAGTTCCTTTGAAATGGTCAGTATTGCAAGTGATCAGACATTAATAAGGATAGAACTTCTGACATAGACAAGATTCAAGACAGTTACAAGTAGACATAATTAGATAAGTAGACCATGGGACAAATTTTCTACTGAATGAAGAAACACTTCTTGCATTTCCTCCAAGAAAAATAACCTGGCTTAAGTGTATAAAATGGAGGATATTGGCCATAGCTTATTCACCGCCCTGTTATCATGGTCGAAAGTCTTCTTGATGCCGAGTAAAGAGGTGTGGGAGTGATCCAAGCTTTGATGCAGGGATGGCAATCCATGCATTGGTTTATCTTGGGGATATCCTTTCTCCAGAAAGTATTCCAATTTCTATTTTTTGTTCTCCGTTTTGAGACATCCATTAACAAGAATAGGATAGATATCCATGCAATATCTTATCAATAAGATAGCTTGCATGGAGATCTATCTCAACACTGAACTGCTGGAGTAGACAACTACTAAGAGCAGTGAGGTATGCCGAATGTTAGTACCATACCTGACTTGTTCATGGATGGTGTGTAGACCACAGACTCAATGTTCAGATGCTATACATCTCATCACTCATTCAAAATTCTTGTTCTTTCCTAAGCACTCCATTTTAATGATAGCTAATCATATAGATTATTGCAGAACCCAAAAATTAGTAACGCTTCATTGGCCTTAAACTACAGAAAATGATGCTGGTTTGGCCTTAAAACTGGTGGTACAATAGAGAAGTTAGTACTGAAGAGAGCGGGATGAATTTGTTTGCAAGGACAAAAAGAGTTTAACAGCTGGACCACCAACAAGTACAGACTGAATCACTGTCGCTTCCAGAGATAACAAACCGAGGACAAGATTATCCGCGACTAGTGATAGTTATTTGGGAATACCCAAGACAACAAAAGTATACACAGGTTTCAATAGATCTGATTGATTGCAGAATAACCAACCCGATTATGGTGAAATACTTATCCACTAAATCTAATATATAAATAAGCCATTTCGAAAAAGAAAAACTAAATCCAGTTTAAAAAGACTACCAGCAAGGGAAGAGCATCCATGTCTGCTCTGAGAGAAAACCACGGGGACCCGCCAGATCCAATTTTTCCCACAATTCCAGTTTTGGCAAACGGCCACGAGTACTCAATCCCGATAGAATCAAGCTCTGATCTGATTAGTTCACTTGTTTTATATTCCTGAAAACCCAATTCGGGATTCTCGTGAATTGTTCTTCTTATCCTCTTCATCCAGTCGAAAAACTCCGGCTCCCTCGCCGATTTCAGCAGCTCTTGGGTCAAAATTTCGGCCTCCGGCGCCGAATTCTGGGAAGCCCGTGACTGGGTAAGAATGGAAATTAGCAGAAAGCAAAGAAAAAGGTAACAGGATGGCGGAAAAAGAGAAGAAAACGCCATGGAGAAGACTAGTTACAGAGAAAGAAAACTGGGGTCTGATTTCGAGAACCCGTAGGCGAATCTTCGCTTTCCATTTTCTTAAACGTTGTGAGAAATGCTACAGCAGGGCGCGACCTCATGGCCATTGGTAAGTTACCGTGGTTAACATCATTTCATCTGTTGGGTCCAATTTTTGGCTTGGTCTCGACCGTACGTCTGATTTCCTCGAGTCTGAAATCAGATAAACGAGTCGGATCATCCAGAGGGAGCGCTTTCATACGAAGGTGGGTGAATCTGTTCCCTTGAATTAATATTTTTTATTTTATATGTTTGCAATAATTTCTATCCTCATAAACTCACACACCCAATCAAACACACACGTGTGTTACACTCCCTAAAATTTCTTTTCCTTTTACAAGAAAAATGTACTAAAATCCGGTTACTCCAATTTATGTTTATTTTTGTAAAATTATTCCTGAAGCAAGGCAGCCAATAAGTCATTGAAGGGTTTGTGGATAATGAAATGATAAGTATTACTCATTTAAAAGTATTTTACTGTGATTTAATATCTTTTGAAGAAAATGATGCGGGAACTAGCACTGAAGAAATCCGAAGACCTACATGCTACTTGTCTTGCCGGGATACTTACTTGAACAAGGACAGGGATCAAAGTGAAAGACAAAGCTAATGTGCAATTCGACACAAAACTTCAAAGCAAACGATCTGCCAACAAGGAGAAAGCGTAGCGGAAAGGGAGGAGTCTGCTTAGCCCATCTTTTTATGGCTTACGGGAATAGCTGGCGTTGACTGAGAAAGAGATAGGACAAAGAGGGAGAAAATGGCTTGAGCACTAACTAGCATATATGAAGCAAGAAAAGGCTTTAAAGGCTAATGCGCCAACTTAACTCTAATAAAGCTCGAGTGCTAGTTAACATGCGCTAGGCAACTTTAATAGGGGGCCTCTTGGCTCATCCTTTGCTTGTTTAGATCAGTTGGGGCACCCTAAAATTTACAGCAGAACTAAGGGATTTGGGTCTCTGCATCCCAACGGCAAAAGTAGTTAGGTTTTGTCCGTGGTTTTCCCTTAAAAAACCAGGCCAAGGGGCCACATCTACAGGCTAGAAGAAGAAAGGAGACCTGACATTCTCAAACTACACTTATCCTAACAGTTTTGACGACCTCTTCCGGCGATACAGAGCTATTTGAAACACGGTATTAGAAGTTGGGGGTTATTTCAAGACTGGCAAAATAAAGTAGGGGCCTCCTCTATAGAAGAAGACGGCTAGAGAGAGAAATGGAAAGTTAGATTTTCTTTCTTGTGAAAGAGGGTATTGGGGAATCCTACTTTAAGAGCTTTTCTAGAAACTTATGTTATTAACATGCAAAAAATTAAGACCCAAACTCCATCTAACATCTTTGACTTCTACGGGCATTTTGTGGCTAATTTAATTTTGTAGTGTTCTAGCCTACATTCATATCTTCTATTGTTTAGCTGTGGACTATTTCTTGTCTTGACTATTTAAATTATAGAACTTTGTTTGGATAAACAAGTTTCAGGGATTTGACTAGCACCAGCGTCAATTCTGGTAAACAATTCTCTTGAAACCTAGGCGGTTCTTCTCCTTAGAATTAACTGGTTTTTTTTTTTTTTTTTGAAAAGCAAAATAAATTTTTTATTAATCGGCAATCAAGAAGATTACTAAAATTACAATAAGCTCAATCATGCCAAGATGAAACTCCATCTTGAAATGCTTAGAGCCATTAAGAGGTCCAATGGATGCAACTGAGTGCTAACCAAGATAAAGAAACATTAGAGCATAAAAGAGCAAGAACATGGAACATCAAGGATACACATCACTTGATAGAAGTAGAGCAAACTCTCTGTATCAGTTACAAAAAGCCAGTTGGTAGTATTGAAGCTCTATGTTTTGCTCTTATTCCTCTTAGACCTCCCCAAAAACCCTTACATAACAGTGCTTAGTTTCTGCTATAAACCGTACATATAGTCTTGCCCTTTTTCGAATTATTTTCAGGTCTTTCAAAACTCTAAATCATAATTAAAGTTGCCACATATTGCCTTATACCTGCCATTCCAGCATCCTTAAAACTGTGTTTCTTTATCACTTGTTTGTAAACCCTTTTTATCGAGACATAGACCGTAATCCCCATTTTGAGTCAACTCTGCCCTAACCTAGTCACACCCTTTTCCCAACTCTATCTTTATGTTAGCCTACACCAAATTAGCATAGACTATCTTGACTCGTCATGGGCCTCGTGGCTTTCCCTGTACTTTTCTCTTCATATAAATCTAGAAACATAGGCATAAGACATTGAAATATTGATGCGTTGGAAACTTAAGCAAATTTTTAACTGCCATTTCTTCTGACCTGGAACATGTGAACATTTGTTGTCAGCAAGCACGATCAGAATCTAATTTGAGTGTATTTGAGAGAAAATTCTGCAAAGACTGTTTGGCATATAGTGCGAGATGTATGTACATTGATCCTCAGCTGTTATAGATTGCTAGAGTTCATTTACATGGCTGTCCAAGTAAGCGAGTGCAACACTAGCACGCAAAGCTGATCCTATTAGAAGAACTTGCTCATCAAGAATGAAGTATGGAGACTGCACTGGTTTGGTTGAACCCAGGGTTTCATTTCCTGTCCCATTGAGAAAAATCCGTACTAGGCAACTTTTGAGAGTAGAAACTGAAGTCTTCTGCTCCCATGACCATCTCAGTCATGTGCACGTTGGCTTCTTTGATGACAAGGCTTTCTGCTACCTTCTTTCCATGCTCATACATTGTTTCATCATTCACAGTTGGTGGGTGTGGTCTCATTTCCTCTTCCATGAAGCCTACACTAGCTGCATATTGGTGCACTGATGACTGCATCTCTATAACCTGTCAAGAGAAATATGGTAAATTCATATGCATATATTCTTACTTGGGCTTAAATGTGAGTATACGAATCCATATAGTCATTGACCAGGGACAGAGTGGTTTATGTGATTCTATTTGTAGCCTTAAAATATAGATGAAATTATTCCAAAACAAAGGGCTGAAGGTTTTTGGGCTACTTTATCAATGCTTGAATTGTTTTATTTGAATCTCATGCACGGATCTGGCACTCAAATAACAACCATGAACAAACTTAGCAATGGACGGTGATTTTGTCACTCTGCCATGGATAACTCTGTTAGACACAGCCCCAAAAAAGAAAGATGAAATTATAATAGAACAAACAGCCTATCTTTTTAGTTCTTTTAAACATACTTAGTCAAAGATCAAAATCCATTGCACGTTGGAGCCATTTCATATGAAAATAAGAAATCATGGATATACTTATGATTAGTTGGTTACATTATTGCCTGATATTAACAGCCTTTTTATCTAAGAAGTTTATCTATGTTTAGGACTTCCTACTAGCAGAGATATTTTGAAGTTCCCAGTAGTAGAGATAACTCTTTGTGGTTCAGTTTGTCCACAGTTTCTAATCGCCATGCCTAACAGCCTGATGGTGGGCACCGTTATGGGTGTAGGAGTGGAAGAAGGGAAAGGCAAATGAGAGTTTTTGGACTCTGCTCCTAGACAGAAGGACCTGAAAGATTGATAATCCTCTTTGCAGATAAGTGACAGTACCTCAAAAGTAAGAGAATCCTTTGGTTGTCATGCTCCTAAAGGTTCCTCCAAATTTTGCGAACTTGGGAACTACGTTGTGTGCTTCTCCACCCTTAATGAACCCAATAGAAACCACCTGTTGTCTGAAACATTTAACTCAGTAAGTGGTTCTTCTTAATCAGCTTCAGTTGTTATGACTAGAAGGGAATTACAAATAGAAAAATCGGACGGAGACTAGATATATCTATTGATAGTGAATTTATAAATTGTTTATGGAAGCCCCAAATTAGATAAGATAATTGTGTTGTAGGTGAAACAGTGGTAAAATCTTGATTTGTTTGCTATTAATAACTGTATCTATGTTAAGGATTGCCAATAGCAGAACCTCTAATCTGCGGATATTATTCCTGTGCGAAGCAGTCCTTAAAAGACATTCTCAATTCTGAACAAGAATATTACATAAAGAATTGGACAGTGAGGGAAGGGTTTTACTCTGCTATCAAGAGGATTTGATCCTGGAGACACAAGCTGCTGAAGGCCAAGGATAGCAAACGATGCTGCAAGAACTGGATCTCTGGTTTTATGAGGACTAGAAGCATGCCCCCCTTTCCCTTGGATCGTTGCTATGAAGCGTCCGGATGCAGAAGAATAGGACCAGCTCTTGCAGAAATTATACGTGTAGGCTTGTAAGGATCAATACATCATCAGTTTTTGATTCATGTCATGTTAGGGTTGCCATAACATGTAATCCAAAAATGACCTGAGCTTTCTCAAGTGCACCCTCTTGTAACATATGGAAAGCACCACATTTGCCCTCTGTTGGTTGGAAAACAAGTTTCACAGTACCTTTCAGGTTGAAGAAAGAAGACAAATCAGATTAGCATTTGTCCAAGGATTAGGAGATGATACTAATCTGGGGAGCTGCTAAAAGTTCATCCTTGGGGAAAGAAGTAACCCATTAAGATTACTGTTCATTGTTGATAAATACATATGATAGCTTAACTACAACTTTTGCTTCATATATAAATGGAACTCTTTTGATATACAGGTAAATAGAAAAAAAGTAACTGACTCAAGTGTGCAACCAAGTCCCAGCAATAGTTCGCAAATTGGGATTGAATATATAAGGGAGCAAACTATTTGATTAGGATTGAAATCATTTGGGAAGATGGAGCAATGCAAAGAAGGGCTGTTGACATGCCTTCAATTCATGTTTTCGGTGTTGAAGGAGTTTAGCAGCAGCAAGAAGCATGGGTACAAGAGCATCATGACCACAGGCATGGTTATTTCCAGTGTTCTTGCTCTTATGCTCCCAATCTACCAGTTCCTTTAAAATGGCCAGTTTTTCAAGAGACCTCTAACATAGACAATTTCATAAGACCATAAGTAGTAATCAGTTATATTTCCTCCTGAACTAAAAAATTATTCCAGCACTTTAAAAGAGGTGTATAGCCTATAGCTTATCCAGCATACCATTATAATGGCCAGGAATATAAGCAATTACCTCAAGCAGGTGATATTCCCTACTTATCGCTACCAAACCATCTGATTATGATCAAATATGGTTCAACAGATGGTAAATAGACTTTAGACCAGATGCTTTCCTCTACTTGTTTTACAACACTTGTTTTTCACTAAGCACAGAATGTTAGAAACAGCTAATGTTCCATATTTTTTACAGAAGCCTGTGATACTAGGTAAGTTTTAGATTTACAGAAAAAGAAGTTTGGAAATAACGTAATTCTGTTTTAACCTTTTAATTGCTGGTGTAATTATCAAGAAAATTGAAACTTTAATTTGTTTCAACAGCTGAGCTCCCCAGCAAACATCAAACTGGTTTTTTTTCCCATCACTGCAATAGCCTCTTGAAAATATGTAAGATAAAGCTACATGCTATAAATCTTTGGTGTCTGTCCCTTCCCTAGACCCGGCATATGCATGAGCTTTATGCACCGTTCTGCCTTTTTTTAGTTGATCCTCAGATATTAACAGCCTTGAAGAAATTTAAATAAAATTACTTAAGAACAAACAACCTATGCATGAGCTTTATGCACCGTGTTTTAGTCTGACTATCGCAGGGGATATGATCATTATCCCCGGATAAATTTTTCTATGGTTTGTTATCCTGTGACAAACAGAACCTAAACATGAACACAAACTTGTGTTTCAAAGATTCGACATATTCAATAGCATAGATACAGTTTTCATCATCAAAACAGAAACATGGGAGAAAAAGAGCCATAAATAGGAATCCAGCAAGGGTAGAGCATCCATAGCTGCTCTGAGAGAAAACTCACCAGACCCAATTTCCCCCACTATACCAGTTTTAGCAAACGGCCATGAATACTGAATTCCAAGAGAATCAAGCTCTGATCTTATGAATTCACTCGTTTCATACTCCTCAAAAACCAGCTCTGGATTTTCATGAATTGTTTTTCTTATTCTCTTCATCCAGTCAAAGAACTCCAGCTCCCTAGCTGATTTCAGCAGCTTCTGGGCCAGTATTCCAACCTCTGGCACTCAATTATGGGAAGCCCATGTTAGGGTAAAGGTAAAAGCTAGCAGAGAGAAGAGAATAAGGGGAAAGAGCCATAGAAGAAGAACAGGAAACGCCATGGAACGTGAAAAATGTCGCATTTCTCCATACATGTCCAGGAGGAAACTTTGTAGTGTTACAGCCTTACAGGAAGAGAACCAAACATGCCGTGTTATTAACAATCTGAACCATTCGTATTAATGGTGTCGCGTGGTCTGTTACGTGGTGCATGCGCACGTGAAATGCAGATATGGGAGCAAGCGAAGGTACAGTGGGACCCACTTGAATGATCCTAATCATTTAAAAGATGTTCTAAGCTATGTTTCAGGGGACCTAGGTGGCTAAATTACAACCCGTCGAAACCGTCTAGTAAGGTAGTGAAAGTCATGCGGGAAACAATCATCAAACCGATGATTTGTGAGCCTTGATATTGATGGGCCATAAATCATAATTCTAACTTGTTGGACGATTTTAAGCCCTTTGATGTAGTCATTTTTCAGATGGATACAGACCATTGCCAATTCTATCTTGTTGGGGCCCAATCTTATATGTTGATTTTTGAGTGCTACCCTACATTATTTGAAACGGACGGGTAAAAATTTATGGAGTTTCGATATGTTTCAATTTTCTTGTATGGGGAAATTATTTTTGTTAGATTTAACTTATTATCATATTAAGAATAGATTATACAGGTTAGGAGATAAAATTTTATGCCAACCAAATATTTTTAGCCTATTCTTCTTTAGTTCAAGAGTCATGATCATTCATTTTTGTTGAATTTTTTAAAGATCTAAAAATAAGTAGTTAGGATTGTTCAAATGCATTTATTTCTCATCTATTACCTGTTTTTTATATTCTAAACATGAAAAATAAGTTAAATTTACAAAAGTATTGTACCATGCAAAGGGATATAAGTGCAGAGGAAGGAATATATGCCCTTTTCCTTTTTCACGTTGAGGGATCAAAACACTTTTCTTTTTCTTTTTTCTTTTGCGCTTGGGAATCCCAAAATCAGTTGAAAACTCGTTCCGGATAGCATTTGTCTGTGGACAATCAAATCTTACCTAACAAAATATTTAAGCGAGGAGAGTTTGGAAGATTTTCTTGTCCAAAGTCCAAAATCCCGTTTGGCAAAAGAAGTAAAACTTGTGTGAATGCTACAGTATGGTGCGACCAAACTGCTAGTTATGTGTCATGCCCATTTTCTCCACGAAGAACCCGCCTTTGATTGATCCGACCATTCACGTCTAAGTTCAGATAGGCAGGATTCCAAAATTCTAGCATCTTGAGAAATGTATGGTTAGAAACTTTGTATAAGCAACGGTGTACATTAAATGGTTAAAAACTTATTCCTCTGGAATCTAGCCATTGAATTCGAGTTCAGAGAAATTAAATGAACGGGCCAGATCAACAACAAGACACGACAGGGTAACGAGAAGCCGGTTCGCGCTAGAGGGTAGCATTCTTTTTTTTTTTTTTTATGTAGTTGATGAACACGAACATATATATCAAAGATGAGAAAACTCAGGAGGAATTGTTATAATGAAGGGTGCAGCACGAGTACCCATCTGGTACAACTACTCTGGCCGAAGCATACTTAACTCAGTTTGGAGATGAATCAGGCACACGAAATCCTCATAGCGAAGTACGAAAGATGATCTTTCCATAACACGCAGCGGTGCACCAATTATTGAGACGGCCTCAAACAACCATGGGAATCTCCTCCATTTTTTCAGCTCTATCAAGAAGGTGATCTTCAATGTTTATTCACAGTTCTCAGAAACTGGTTTGTCTATGACCTTTTATTTGTTATTTAAAGTTGGTTTTTTGGCATTGGAAGTCTGGAGCGTATGAGTGATTGTCGTTGGCATGCAGCCCTTAGCTCCGTTAGTCCCAACGGAAGGCACATCCATGATATAACTGCTCAACCTAATTTGTCTGGTATCCTAGTATTTGTTCAGGTTAGAAGGAAAGGTAGCACTCATCACCGGTGGTGCTGGTGGGATTGGCGCATGCACTGCAAAACAGTTCCGTCGGCACGGTGCCGAAGTTATCATAGCTGACATCCAAGATGAATTAGGTCTCTCACTTTGTGAAGAACGTGGCTATGCCGACTCCTTCATCCATTGCGATGTCTCCGATGAAGAAAGTGTTAGAAGTTCTATAGATAGTGTCATCGCCAAGTATGGAAAGCTCGACATTATGTTCAACAATGCGGCGGTTGGCCCACCCCACCGAAACATACTCGAAACTGAGAAGGCAGAGTTTGAGAGAGTACTTGCTGTCAATGTGACTGGGGTCTTCTTGGGCGTCAAACATGCGGCTCGTGTCATGATCCCGGCTAGTCGAGGCAGCATAATTAATACTGCTAGCGTTGCTTCTATCCTTGGTGGAGTCAGCACCCACGCATACACATCTTCGAAGCACGCACTATTGGGGCTCACCAAGAACGCAGCGGTTGAGCTCGGGCAGTTTGGAATTCGAGTAAATTGTGTATCGCCTTATGCTGTTCTAACCCCTATTATGAGAGAGGGAGTGCTTAAGGTAGGTCCCGAAGAGCTTCAGAAGGGGATCGATGCTGCTGCTAACCTGAAAGGAGTCTCTCTTAAAGCAGAAGATATTGCTGAAGCAGCCGTTTATTTAGGGAGTGATGACTCACAATATGTGAGTGGGCATAACCTTGTAGTAGACGGTGGTTACTCCATCGTCAATCCGTTGTTTGCTAAGATGAATCCAGTATTTTAATGATGTTTTGTGCTTGGATTAAATGGAGACGCGATTAGGCTTCAAATTAGTTAGCTTGATGTTTAAGTCTCTTCTTTCCATTTTTCCCTGACTGCAAATTTACACTCCTGGTTTCTCGCCTGATGTAGAAATGGTCAGCTCTTGCTAAGCTGGATCACAATATCAGTCCAAAAATCTTCATGGGGGGTCTACTCTTCCGAGAACCAGATGATAAAGTCTGGTCATCAATAAAGATGAACTAAAGCAGCCTATTTTCGTGAACGTTGTCCATTGATAGAAGGAATGCACAAATGAGCCAACTTCATGTACCGGTGCGCAAGGTTATTAATTCCTGAGATCAGTCTTCCTTGTTTTGGAGTAAAAATTCTGAGTTTCAGTCCTGTTCTTCTTGTAATAATGGGAAGCTTACTGAACTACTTTTTTCTTCACCTAATTCAGTCTGTGAGTGTCCACTAACTTGATTTTTAGGACGTATAGAGTCCTGCCCTAATCTTTCAGGTAATAAAAATCTATATTTTGTCGTCTTTTTAGATGATTTCTCGTAATATACATGCTTTGTTTTGAAATATTTTATGCTTATTTATCATCTAAAAATGAGCATTAGACAATAATATATTGAAATCGGATTATGGGTTATAGGTCTTATTACGCATGATGCATTACACATGGTGGACGATTGTAGATGATGTTGATAACTTAAGAAGTTTATGATTGATTGTTAATGATTTGATGACTTTCAAACTTTCAACCATCATTCTTAAACAAATGTCAAAAGATATTCATAAATGGCATTAAGCCATGCTAAGCCACATGAACATGACATGGGACAGTGGGAACTAATTGGTGAGAGCATGGTTTGGTTTATAAATAAACATGCCTTACAAGTATAGCCCACGATAGGAAATTGCATTAATTTAAAACATCATGTTTCCATTATAATATTGGAATTTGAACAATAGCTCTTATATGCTAGATTTCAGTTTTGATTATGCCTTATGTTAGTTCCCTAATGATGTTGTAGGATCAGAGTTCTTACTATAAATTCAACCGCTCCATTTTTACATTCCATTTTGGATCCAAGTAAAATATGGTTCACCAAATTACATAGTTCTAAGTCATGCACAACCAGTGCATGGGTAGTACTTAAGGCACCTAGCACTTGGGCAGCTCACATTGCACCCAAACACTCACTCATGGCACACAATACCTAGCACCTGGGCTGCATAAGCAAGACTTGGCATAAAGATAAAAATAAATAAATAAATAAATAAATAACATCTACAACTTGGACATCACCTTTAACATCTAGCATATGGGCAGCCTGCATGACATGCATTAGTTGGTCGGCATGATTACTACTTAGTGCATAGATACTTTGCATGAAGCCCAACATGGGCAAATCTTGGGTCTTGGTTTTCGTTTTGACATCTTAGATTATGTGTATGGGCCCTTAATACATTAATAAATATTTTTGAGATTCAAATCCTTGTGAATTTTATGAGACACCTTGCTAGGATTGGCGTTTGATAATTAGCAATATTTATACCGTAAGGTGATGTGATTAACACCTAGTGCATGAGAGTTTTGCATGAAGCGTTGCTAGGACAACATGCATGACATTGTAACATGGGAGGTGTAAATAATACTTAGCACATTCTTCATACATAAGCCACTTAGTGCGTAGATGATGCATTGTGTACCTAGAGCAAGGGCGGCTGTTGTGGCACTAGCTCATGGGTATCATGGGCTTGGCACTTGGGCATTCGTATAACATCCCAAGTTTTTCTAACTTTTATTCATTTTAATTTAAAAAGGTAGTGGAAATTTTCTTTTTTTTTAAAAAAACAAGATTAGAGTGATAATATATATAAGAAGGTTTAAAACTCACCAACTTCATTTCCGGTAGTTAACTAAGAAAACCTCCACATATGGGTAAAATAATAATCATCTAACCTAAGGATGGTTAAAGATACATGCCACATGATCTACCACACAGGTACAATTAGAGTCACAATCCTTTTAAGTAACTTAAGGCAATTATACTATAAGTATCCAAAGTGTCAACAAAAGTCTTGATTATTTACAATACTCCAAAAGGAAGATCCTATACATGGATTTCTAACAAAAGTAGCTACAACAAAAAGTATATTCTTCTCACGTCTAAAGTGATTATGGAATCTTTGCCTTCCCAGATTCTTGCGCTCTTGAACTACCTCGGGTGCCACCTGAAATGTTTGGTTGTAGGAGGTGAGTAAAAACAACAGCTCATGGTAGAGTAAAAACCTAATACAAGCCGGAACGCTTAAAATAGGTCAAGCAATAACATAAGCATAAGCATGTGTAAAATTATGCATACATACATATATAATTTCTAAAAAGAGGGTGGTCGATGCATGTGCGATGGAGATTACTAATGCCTACGAAAATCAATGTCGACTGTAAGATCAAAGTTAAACTTACCAATTTGTTAAAATCTATGCACATCAAACCAATGCCGTCGAATTGAGGCGAAAAACCTCTAAATCTGCAAATGCATAAAGCCATTCCCACATCGCCGTGGTAAAACTGATCACTCCAATCACAATGGCATACAGTCTTGCCACCTTGGACGAGGTCTAACGCTAGAGATATGACCCACATAAATATCACACAAACTAGACACCTATGCTCGTAGGGCCGTACCGTCACCCACAGGCTACTACCATAGCCTCTACGTCTACTCGTGGATTCCTGAACGAACCATAACTCACAGGACCTCATGGGGACTACCCTGCCACCACTCAGAGCGCTTCCCCATGAGAAGCTACTCCTACTGCCCACCGTCTCTATCACAGGACTGGTATCAAATCATCTTAGAGGTCAGTGGCTAATTGCATCTCCTAGCATAGGGTCTCAGGACTTACAGCACATGGTAGGCTTCCAGGACTTACGGTACTCCTAGTGCACCAGCCAAGCGATCCAAGACTTAGGGCACTCCAAGAGTGCTTGCCCAAAACATCGATGAAATCCATATCTGTAAGGACTTACAACTGCTCAGAGGGCATCGGCCTAAATATCAATAAAATTACATCAATCAAGACTTACAGCACTCATAGAGTGCCTGCCAAACCATTGATGAAATCTATAATCATCAAAACTTATAGCTACTCATAGAGCGCTTGCCTAAATATCAGTCAAATATAAAATTATTGACTTGTAAAACGATCCAAGGTTTATGAAGATTTATCATAGTCTAAAGCCTTGGTGGTTGAGCCTAAATAGAACACTATAAGAGGTTTCAATCTTAGGTTTAATTTTTTTTTTTCCAACTTGTCCAAGTTTTAACCCCAAGGGTAATTTGGTAATTTCTCATACTTTTAGCTTGAATCATCTTTTTACCTTTGTTCATATCTGGTTTATAAATTCTATTATATTAATCAATCTTATTGTGAAATGGTGGGAGAAGTTTTTATCAAGGGATTCAACTTATTTCTATAATTATTTAAAAATTTAACTTGAGGGTAGTTTTGTCATTTCCTCTTATTGGGTGAATTTACCTTTATACCCTTCATAATTTCTAATTGATGGGTGAGTTGTATTACACTTAGTGTCAGTGAAGTAAACTAAAAATTTGGTTGCTTTCCTAGCTCAATAATTATAAATTTTAACAAAAATTTCCCTATACTACGTAAGTAATACTTTTACACTAGAAATTACTGGAACTAGAATTCTCAAATGACTTGAGAATTCCAATATTCTTCTACCTCTTGAATATGTTCTCCTGCCCTTTGTGAGCGTATAGTAAATTGGATTCTCATCCCATTTCAGGGCTGTTCTTTTTAAAATTACAATCCTTACTATCCATTCCCTGATCCAATCAAATTTCCTTTAAGAAAACTCAATCGAATAGAGTTATTTAAGATTAGGAACTCATGTTTCCCATATGCATAAGAGCAAAACCAGCACCATACCTGGTCTGTTTGGCTCATGATTTTTAATCACATTAGGTGTATCTTTGGGAGTAGCTTCTATTGAAAATCTTAGATTGCAATGTCATCTACAAAACCATATCTTGTTTTTCTTAAACTCTCATTGGTTTAAGAGATTTTCATATGGGAACTGGGCATCCAAGACTGCCAGTAAGTAGAAATCTAGGCATGCCCAATCCCCTACTCTTATTTTCCCACTCAATTTGTTCTTCCTTAATTTCAATTCTAATCAATTTACATGCTAGATTACAAATTCAATGCACAAAGAGGACCCAGATTTCACTTTGTCCTAATTGATTAAAAATCTAAGAGTTTTAAGGATGGAAATTGGGGCACCTTGCTTGCCTGTATGTAAAACAAGGAGCATGAAATCCCTGTTCTTACTTTGTTGTATGCAAAATCCATGAAAACCATTGCAAAGTCACAACTTGAATGCATGTATCACAAGTTAATACAACAAGGTAGAAAACCCAAATATGCTTTTGGAAATAGTAGAGATTTAAAGGGGTAACTAGCATGATGAACCTCTCTTGTTCACCATGACCTAGAAGTGATGAACAACCAGAGCATGATAAATCTTCAATGAAATCAAGATAATTTTAACAAAAAAAAAGCCTTAAACTTGTCATTCTTATACAAGAACCATGCAATGATACAATGCAACAAAAGAGACTATGAATTTAGGCACGAAATATTCAATTCAAGGTAAATATTCTATTTTCTTCATGCCTACTGGTTCAACATACAAAAAACCAGTAGCATGAAGAGTTGGGGGTGAAATCATGCGATTTTTATGCTTGGCTAATCCAAGCCTATATTAGGTTTTCATCCTACATCAAATCCCCTACCTGAGAGTGAAGTTTGGACGATCCAATTTTCAACTATCTTCCCTGGATTGCAGATTGTTCTACCTCTTCATAGAGCTTCAACTCAACAACAACTCAACTCCCTAGCTCGCCCCTACTTCTCCAATGGAGTCTTTCTTCCTCTCCTTTGATTCCTCCTCTCACCACTGACTTACATGGACCCTAAATCTCCCAGCTTCTTCTTCTTCGGTTTTCCCTTCTATCTCTACTGGTTCGTCAATGGCTGAAAGTAGTTTCAGCCTAGGTTGATTTAATTTTGATTTTTTTTTTCTTTTTTATACATAGGTTTTGTGAATATATTGTGCATGTTGTTAGTATGACATGTGGGGGCCAGCTGCCCTTGGCTGTTGCTCCCACATGAATGATCCAAATCCACTGATCTAGATCTGGACCCATTAAAGTTACTATTTACTTCCACCCTAAATTTAACTTCTTCTTTGCAATTATATCTTGTTAAAGCGAACTTTCTCAATTGTACCCTAACACATCATGTTACCCATTTCTGAAATTCCAAGCTAATTACTTGAAATTTCATTCTAGGATTTTAATGTAGTTTATCTTACTATCTCTCCTTATCAATGGTCTAACTATTTCTTTAATTTGACATCAATTCTTATATTATTATTATTTTCTTTTATTAACCAACTTAAGGTAAAATTTAAAGAAATCATCAAATACTTCACTATTTTTAAAGATCTTCATTTCTAATGGCTTGTATTAACCTAACAATCACTTCAAATACTTTAGCCTAACCAAATTTCTCAATGCGCTTGTTTCAATCTTCATTTTCACCCTAACACCTACCCTAAAATCAACAAAATAAATTTCTATCACATTTTTTTTGTAAAAATGTAACTTATCATATTTGTGAAATTACATGTATTACAGTTCGCACCCAACACTTGGCCATGGTGCACTGCACTAGGCATAGTGCACACACATAGTTCATAGGGCTCACTCCGAGTATAGCCACAGAGTTTTGATTCATGAATTGATGTTTATAAGTGTGCATAGCCTCTAAATTTGTAGTTAGTGTGGTTTGCAACTGAGATAATTGAAAAGTGATGAGTTTAGTATTTGAAATTATGATGTATTGAGAAAGTAAAATGATATAATAAATGAAAATTGGGCAACTCTAGAGACTAGCCATGGGCAAAATATAAGCCTCACATGGTTGCTATGCTAGGAAGTCCAATTGACTACTAGCTTCTGAAATGAGATACCTGCCCTAAGAGGCCAATTATAGAGAGTATAGTATCATGGGGAAACTGTTCTCTTGTGATCCAGTGCCCCCATCAGGACTGGTGTAGCCCGTGTGGTATCCATGGTCGAACGTAGTTGGATATGAGTCCTCTATGTGCATAATATACCATACAATTATTGGACATGTTGGTCATCCTCGAGGATATGGACCATTGCCCAGATGGGTTTGTGGTAGGACGCTACCACTTAGTGATATGTCATTCTTTGACAAAAGTCATAATGGGCTTATATGTGTGAGATTTGAAGGATATATTAGAATTTATTGGAATACTAGATGTTTATAAAGGCATAAATGTCTTATAATGTTTATTTCATACTTTTTATTGAGCATTTAATTGTTTGTACTAAATTTATGCCAATACTTTTGCCGTGGTTTTCAAATGGCTAGTTTAGGTTTGTTCCTATTGAGTCTTTGTACTCACCCCTACAAAACGTTTCAGGTGAAGTGCGGGAGGACTAAGCAATCAACTAGACCAAATTAAATAAAGAGAATAAGAAGAGAAGTATGGATAAATAGTTAGTTAGACATTTTATTTGTTATCTTCATTTTGAAATAATGAACACTTGAGGATGAATGTAATAAGACAGGCGATATTGATATATTTAATCTGAAACTTGATTTGAGCTTAAATTACTTATTGTTTGGGGTCTGACTAGGGAGATCCTATAATGGTATTTTTTATTCTGCTATTATATGAGAAGGTTTTAATGTAACACCGGTTGAAGGTGGAATTGAGAAATATAACTATGTATTATGTATTTCAATTTTTTTTTTTAAAGAAAAAATATCCCACAAGAGAGTTTCATTTTGAAATTATACTTCGAAAATCTTTTTGTAAAACCCGGGTCGCCCCAGCAGTGTTTTGGGCTTAGCTTCTTAGATTCTTATGTTACACTTTGGCATTTTACTCTATACCAACTAAGTAAGTCTAACTAAATTCTTTAAGAAGAAGAACAACTAAAAGTGATATAAAAGCTTTATTGTTTTGAAGATGCTTACAACTCTCGGATGAATTCTAAGATGTCTTACAAATGAGGGAGCTCCTTTATTTATAGGTGCTCATTTCCTTTCCACCTCCTTAATGAATGGATTGTTACATGTGTCAACCATCTAATGGTTGAGGATCATTTTAGAATTCTCTCTAGAAGTTTCTACACAAATATCTAAGCTTACTTCTTTCTAAATATTTACAATGATTCTTCCAGAAACTAGGCCTTCTAAAAGTAAGCCTTATCCACGAATATGAGCTTGAGTCCTTTGGGTCAAATCTACAAGTTATGTAGGCTTAGGCCTTCATTAGAGCCTTTAGACCATGGTGATGGGCTGTATAATAATAGTCCGTGACAGTAGGCCGGATGGTAAAGTGGCATTCACTGCTGGTGGGGCAAGGAGCATCGAAGCGTGAACCGCCAAAGAGTTCCGTCATCATGGGGCTGAAGTCTACACTACTGATATCCAAGATGAATTAGGCCACTCAATCTGCAACGATCTTGGCTCCCCGGACTCGTTCATCCGAAGTGCCATCGACTATGTCACGGCCAACCATAGAAACCTCGACATCACGTTCACCAATCTAGGCATCATAGACCAGAAGATGCATAGTATCCTTGACTACGAGAATGCAGACTTCCAGAGAATCGCTAATGTAAATTTAACAGGAGTGTTCCGCAAGAGTTACGATCCCAGCTCGTCGTGGTAGCATAATCAATACTTCTAGCATGGCTGGCGTCTTGGGTGGAATCTGCCGTCATTCATACACACGGTGGTGGGCTGAATGCAGCGGCTGGACTCGGGCAATTTGGAATTAGAGTAAATTGTGTCTCACCATATGCGAGTCCAAGCCCTTTGGCTAAGGAAGTCTTTGAGCTAGAGAATACTGTAGGGCTCTATAAGCGGTTTCAAGATGCTGCTAAGCTTAAGGGTGTGACACACGAAGAAAAAGATATTGCTGAAGCTGTTGTGTATTCAGGGAGTGATGAATCCTAAGTATGTGAGCGGGCACAATTTTGTAGTAGACGCTGGTTATAGTATCGTTAATCTGTTGTGTTCTATGTTAAATACGCCATCTTAGTGTTGTTTTTAGTTTGATTAGATGGCAAATTACATGCCAACGACATCTTGTGTGCTAGTCACAGATAACTCGATTTCTACCCAGATACATGTTTGTTTGTGGTCATGGTCAGGGACTAGATTTAGGAGAGTGTGTGCGGGTGATTTACTTTGAAATCCTTTGCTTGAACCAATGAAAAAAAGGCGACTAAGCTTCTAATTAGTCAGGTTCATGTTAAGTCTATGTGAGTGGGCAAAACTTTTAGTAGATGCACATGCAGATGTGGTTGAATATACCTCGGCCCTATCAGGATTGTGATCTGTAGGGGATGAGGGGCCTAATAGTCTAGTAAACTTGGGTAGCTTCCCAGAACAGAGGTACTTTCTTCAATATTCACCTAGTGGTCTCCATATGGCATTCTGAGTGAAAAAACTCATGGCTAAGCAAATACGGTTTTGATAAAGAAATGTGTAAATGTGTTTGTTATAATCCTAAGTGGAGGCAACTGGTACACGACATAAGGGGCACACCAATGGCATGGGACATTAGTTTAAAAAATTGACTTGAAGTGATTCTATCAGTCCAAGGACTTTTAGCATATTTGTTAAGTTATTAACATTTGATATTTGAACAACTGTTAGGTCAAGGGTTCGTATCTCCAAAGGGATAAGCTGCAGAAAGGGCTTCTTATGTCGGAGTGAAAGCTCCCACAAAGGTTGGGAATGATATCTGGTTTGAAGTGTAAGCTGCCCAAAGTGGGCAGCCATATGTGTTGGCTGCCACATATGTTATGATCCTAAGTGGGACCAATTTGTGGTATGGGACATAAGGCCCCACTAATGGTAAATGAGACATTAGTTTAATTAGTCTTGAGACTTTCGGTTATTGGTTAAGTCCTTGACAATGTAAACTTACATATATAGTTTTTCGGTGGCCATATTTAATGAACAAAGCAAGATCCAGTTGCGTTATAAAAAATGTTGGGAGTTAGTGTGTACGCCTTATCACCTGCCAATGAGCTAGTGCCTACTCAACCGTTCTTTATTGCATTTGTCACATGAAAAATGACATATAAGATCCTAGTAGTTCGACTCTTCTCCATAGCCCTATTCATTTTTCTCTTAGCAAGAGAAAAAGATTGCCACTAATATTCCCAGGAGTACTCTACTACTGCTCCAAAAAGACAATGTTCTTCACCGTAAAGATTTATCTTTATCTATACTATTTAGTAAACAAATTCTCTCCTACTTTTAAAGGTGATTAAAAAAAAGTAAATTTTTATACTTTTGCCAAATATTTTTTGTGTAGAGACTGCCAAAAATATTTACTCTTAATAAAGCTATTTAGATTTCTAATCTTTTAAACCTTCACTAAGTAAACGTTATATCACAAATATTAGTTATCATAACTCCTATAAATCTATCTTAAGTAAGCTTTGTCTGCTCTTATTTTTCTCACACTTAAAGTTTCATCTTTAAATCTAAACAAAACTCACTATCTTTCTCTAGTAAAACAATTTCCTTCCCTGGCCTATTTAAGCGCCTTATTTCCCAATGAAACGGTTCAAGTCTGCCTACCATTTAAGAAGACAAAAAATGGAAAAAGAGTGAAGTGTTTCCTATCTATTTTTTGTCACAGTAATGGTTTTTCTTGCGTTCATTTTTTATAAACCACAGGGTCTTTTCCGGTAGTCATTCGGTGATGGACTGATACGTGACGAGCAATCACCAGAACCACATAAATTCATGCTTGTTTTCAACTGTAGACACGTGATTCACAAACTTCATATAGAAATTGCACCAAACTTCCAAGAAAGAGAGATTCGTACGAGCCACTGTGATCCACATGTAAGGGATCCATATAGATATCTTACTTTCTTTTGGTAACCATATGCTAGAACTCTGGTAAATACAATTTCTTTCCCTGGCCTATATAAGAGGGAAATAAGTCTTGGAAGCACTATTCTTGGATCGAAAGAACATCATGGGAAGCTCTTCCCTTCTGTCAAAAGTCGCGACAAGGTATCTAATTCCTAGAAAATCATTTTGCATATCGAACTTTGCAGATTTTATTCAAGATGGTGAACTTTTGTGTTTTTTGTTTTCTTCTTGATTTACTCAATGGAATACCTATGGCTTGGTTTAAGCACGGAAGCTTGGTTACTTGAAAATGGACGACCTGAAGAGTCCGATGGCTTTTGGCTCTGTATGTAGGATAGAAATTGATTCTAAAAGAACCTATTTCACCTGGTACTGCTAATTTCTCCATTTTTAGAATGGCCCCAGCCGGTGTCCGATTACCGGTGACTATGAGGCTGAAGTTACCCATGCCATACTCCCAGAAAGGCTCCCTGTTTGCATTATAACTCTTCCAATTTTAATGTGTCGAGGCGCAATAACCGCGGCTCGTTCAGTCAATCACATGTCAATATTCTCCTGACAAATTTATGTGGTTCCTTTTTTTTCTTTCCTTCTGAACTTTATTTTTGTACGGATCTTGATCATATATTTAGGTATTCATTGAAAATGATATTTTGGCAGCAGAAGATCCAAAATATATGGTAACATTTGATTGCTGGTGCTTGTAAATATACGAAAATAATTTTTTTTTTGCTGAAAATTTGGAGTTTCATAACGTTTAATTTTGTCGAAAACTGTTTAACGGCTAATGTATGCTAACTAGTGGTTCTTACAACTGGAGATTGAGTTACCATGGATAGCATTTTCCTCTTCCTATTTGCAGCGTAAAAACACAGAAAATTATTCAGAAAGAAAAAGAAGAAGAAAGGCTCTCAGTCTGTAATACGTGACGCACTTTATTTTATTGATTGGCAAATTTAACACCTATTTTATACCCTGCGAATGCGTATATATATAGGCTGGAAGGTAAAGTGGCACTGATTACTGGTGGTGCAAGTGGCATTGGCGCATGCACTGCCAAACAGTTCCGGCGTTATGGAGCCGAAGTTGTGATTGCTGATATCCAAGATGACTTAGGCCAGTCAGTCTGTGAAGACCTAGGCTCCCCTGACTCATACATTCATTGCGAAGTCACAGATGAAGACCAGGTCCGAAGTGCCATAGACACTGTCATGGCTAAGTATGGAAAATTTGACATTATGTTTAACAATGCTGCCATCATAGATCCAAGAAAGAAAAGCATCCTCGACAATGAGAAGGCAGACTTCGAAAGGGTGCTTGGCGTCAATTTAACCGCAGTGTTCTTGGGCATCAAGCACGCTGCGAGAGCCATGATCCCAACTCGTCGTGGTAGTATAATCAATAATGCCAGCATTGCAGCGGTGATGGGTGGAATCTCTCCTCATGCGTACACATCTTCGAAGCACGGGGTCGTTGGGCTCACCAAGAATGCAGCGGTCGAGCTTGGGCAGTTCGGAATTCGAGTAAATTGTGTTTCGCCATACGCGGTTGAGACCCCTGCAGTAAACCGAATATTTAACCTCGAGGGTGAAGAGCTTGAGAAGGGATTTAAGGATTCTGCTAACCTCAAGGGCGTGTCTCTTAAAGCCGAAGATGTTGCTGAAGCTGTTGTGTATTTAGGGAGTGATGAATCCAAATATGTGAGCGGGCACAACCTTCTAGTAGATGGTGGTTATACCATCGTAAATCCAATGTTTGCTATGTGTAATTCGGCTTCTTAGATGTTTGCTATGTGTAATTCGGCTTCTTAGTGTTGCTGCAGTTCGATCCTGATCACTACTACTATACTGTTTAAAGTGGATGGCCTAGAAAATAAAAGAATTTCAAGTTTTGACTACTCAGAGAATATAACTTTCTCTTTTCGGTAGCGATAGAATGGAACCTTTCCGGGCACCATTGCAAAAATGAAATAAAACAAATAGTAAAAGAGAAAAAACCTTTTGGGCACAGCCTATCAAGATGGGTCTACCAAGTGAATGGCTTAGATAATCAATTGGATGATTTGCATATACTTTTCGAATTTCATCTCAGTCTAAAATAAGGTCATTAAACAATGGGGCTAGAAATACAGGTGAATCCTACGTATCTAATTGGTCCATCGTATTGGGCCGCCTTATCCAAAAGCACATGAAGGAACCACATTGATATTTTTGGTTTTTTGAATGGTTAATAAGCATTAAGAAAGGGGGAACTTACAGGAATTTGACCAAGGTGGTCAAGCGGTCAAAACAGGAAACAAACAGACAATAGAAGCCACGGCAAGGGCGCAAACATTGGCCCTCAGTGCTTACATATCTTCCTCAGGTATGTTGTTAGGATTGAGCATTTGTGGGCGAAACGCCTTTCTTAGCAAGGGAGTTTGCAATAGAATTGGCAGATCTATTGATATGCAAGAATTCCGCATGACAATGGCTAAGATATCTTCAGAGGAGAGATAGAGTGCTAAGATATCTCCAGGGAAAAAGCTTTGCTCCTCTCGCCCAGCCAATGACGTTGGCAGAGTCTCCCTCAACAATCAGCTACTTCTGATGAAGAGATAACCAACTTCAAATGGCGAAGGTAATAACTTCAAGTTCTACAGGATTTGAATCTGTTAATCCAAGTGATCCCGAAAAAAACAAGAAGGGGATGCTCATGTTGATCTCTAAAAATTCCTCTTATGCCAGCTGAACCTAGTTCCCAAAGGCCATCAAAATTGATTTTGATCTCACCTGGTTCCTGGGGATGCCAAAAATTCTGAATCTTGGATTCATGAAGGAAAATGACTCTGGTTTTATTTTCAAATGTTCTTGGGTTTCTTTCACGCCAGATTAACCAAAACATGACTGCAAAAATCTTAATCCACATTATTTTCTCTCTAGTCGTGCTATTTGGGAAATTCCACATATCATATGGTTTCTTGAATGTGTTGGGCATGACGGAATTAACTTCAAACAGGATGAAAACTTTGTGCCATATTTGGAGAGTGAAGCCGCAGTCTGTTGTAATGTGATCAATACTTTTCTCACAATTGTAACAAAGTAAACAGATATTGGGTAGAGACCAGCTGCGCTTCATGATATTATCAACGGCGAGTATTGCTCCTTTTAGTGCCGTCCGTGTCAAAATCGCATCGTGATGTGATATTCCCAACCAAGTGTTCGTAGGCCGACTTGACTGAAAAAACTCCTTGAGAGTTTCGATATTACAGATCCATTCGTCACCAATACCGGTACTCATGCATGTGTTACCTAAGGATCGGCGTAGATCATTCCACGAGCTAATCTCCAACAGCCCTAGTTGCCTATTCATGAAAATGTTCCATCTTGGGAAGACCTCATGGCCATAGACCAAGTTGTTTACTGTTGCATTTTTGCCCTGTGATGCATTGTACTGTCGGCTAAAGGCATTGCAAAGAGATGTTTCAAGACACCAAGGATAGTGCCAATAAAGTATTCTATTACCTGTTATAGCTTTTATATCGAATCAGTGAAGTTGCATTTCTCCTTGAAAATATAACTCTAAATGTAAGAGGCCTTGCTTCTTTTCTTCTCGTCTGTAAACCATCTCCCCCTTGTAGACCCGTATTTGTGAAGGGTAACTTCTCTCTAGATGAATTTTTCTTCAATCCCAAATCTCCACAACCATTTCTAAAGCAAGGCTTTATTAAAATTTCGAATAGCCAACCCCTATAATCCTTAGGAGTACAGAAGCCATCCCATCTAACGAGATGATAAGGTTGTTTTTCTTTGTTGCCTTGTATCACAGGCTGAGATTTTCAGATACCCGTGCAGCACTTAGTCTTGTAATGCACTCAAGGCACCAAGGCTAAGTTCAGCCTTCAACCCTCAAAACTCTCATTTGCTGGGGCTTTCACTCGCTCACCCACTCAAACAATGAGAGGAACTTAGAAGGAAACTCTCCCACTCTATTATACTTCACAAGTCTGAGATGATCTGAGCTGATTACAAGTGAGGAGCTTATACTTATTTATACATGTTCCCCTCCATCCACCTTCTCAATGGATGGTTCGGATTATTGCAAGTGCCAACAATCTAATGGTTAAGGACTATTCTAAACTCACTCCAAAAAACTCTACACAAGTCCCTAACCTTCCCTCTTTCAAGATATTTACATAGAGCCTTCCAGAACCCGAGCCTTCTAGAATCAGGCCTTCCTCCTTGGATCTTCACCAATGGGTTTAAGTCCTTTAGACCAACTCCACGCTCTAAAGGAGCCTTCCCTTAAGCCTGTAAGCCTTGGTCACGGACCTTGCAGTGCAAGCCCGTGACACTTGCCAAAGAAAATCCTTCTTTTTTTCTTTTTCTTTTCTTTTTTCAGAACGCGAATGACTAAAATTGGGCATTTGAAAAGGGGAAAATAGTAGACCGGTAGACTAGATAGAACGAAGTTAATAAGGGTCGTTCTTTCCGGCTAACCTTGTCCACCCTAGGAATGACTTCTTCTCACTCATGTTTCGTTGGTTTACCCCGGACGATTGGTAACCCAAATACATAATTGGTGTACACGGGGCAGAGCTCCCAACTTGAAAAAAATGGCAAATGATTTTTTTTTTTATATCTATATTGTAATTAGGGGGCAATACCTATTACGTTTCTAAAGGGTGAAGAAATCTTCTGTACCTTGTTGTGATTATTTTTTAACCATGTAAATAATAAAACTGATGTGAGCTAAGAGGGAACTGCGTAAAGTGTATTTTTATTTCTTATTTTTCATCTTTTTTTGCATCTTCGTGGCACAGGGTTTTGGAAGTGATTTAAGGATTCTACTGACTGGATATCTCTTAAAGCAGAAAATGGTGGTGGAGTTTTTATTTATTTACAGGGAATGATGAATCAAGCACGTCATAGCACAACCTTGTAGTTTATGGCATAGTTTAGAGAATAGTGAGTGGGTATAGAAACTCATCCATGTCAACAGCAAAACGAGTTGACTTGCTGAGTGACTCACTAGTTTTAAGACCAATTAAGATAAGCCTGGGTTTGGAACTCCAGACCTCCAGGCAGCATGAGGGATGAAAAATAAAAAGTGACAAGATGAAATGTCTCAAATTCAGCTAAATTCATGGACTGGGTATAAAACCTCGCACCCTATTTTCACATCATGTACCTTTCAAGCTATAAGAAGTGCCATCATAGACCATCACTTGCTAGAAATTCTAATTATTAAGACTTCCCATAGTCGATCTCTTTCTAAGAATGGGAAGAATTATGATTCACAACAATCAATCTGGTGGGGCTGGTTGGGATCGATCCTTACACTTTTATTCTTTTAAAATGCAAAGACTTCACGTGGATGTCTAGATTTTGAGTGTCAAGTATCTCGTGATTTAGATATTCATCTTGTAGACCCTATCTCGTGATTTAGATGTTCATCTTGTAGACCCTATCCTTTCCCCTAATCGATCTCTTTATATAATTACGTTACCATTCAAAAATATAAAAGAGAAAATTCAAAATGATCAAGAATCTATTGCAGCCATGCCCAAATCTTTTCAGCCATTTCATTTACAACAACAAATATTAGCTATTAGGAATGTCAGGATACAGCTTCCAATAAAGAGCACGAGGATGATGAGGATCGACTTACTTTTAATTTTGGCTTGGTTTAACGGTAGGATTATTCATGTCAACAATTTTTCTTTTATAGCAAATTATATATCTAGCATATCATTATAATTCCCAAATCTACTTCAAATCCCCTAGAAGTAGGGAAAATGCCACGTTGAACGCCTGACCACAAAATAATGAATGGTGCCTTGTTGTCTGAGACCCACTACTCTTTCATATCATTTTTATATCCTATCCTTCATCTCAAAACCACTTCAAATTGAAATTTCAAATCGCAACCAAATGGAAGAGTGTCCTCTATGGATGGGTCATCTAAGGCAAAGCCTCAACCTCATTTTATGAAGAAAAATGAATATGGTACAAATGATATTGGGTAAAGGACCTTTTCTTCCCTTTTTTTTGTCTTTGCAAAAAGAAACCCCAAATAAAATTCTATCACAAATTATAAAAGACCATCACTTATGCAACAGCCTTAATCATGGCAAGAACCCTTATTCTCTCTACATATTCAAGAAGTTACTCTTTCTTGTTGACCTGCAAACCTATATTGCTTGAACTTTTATTTGGAACTCCTTTGGTGTTGTGAACTACTAACTTTATTTTTTGCCCTTGAAATAGAGTCAATGAAAAAGTATGCTTGCCCTTTTCTCATGTATGGTGATAGTTTTGTCTCATCTAAATAATTCATCATATTTGGAATAGCTTCGATAGGATATATACAAGTTTTCATGCACATTGAATACTTTTAGCTCATGTTTCCTTCAATTCAAAATCACAACCATCAATTTTTACAAAGAACCAAACCTAGGGCTGTCGATTGGTTCAAATTATCCAAAAATCTAAATCGGCCAAGGGAGAATTTTGAAGCAAACTACCTAGAACCCATTATCCTAATTCCTACAATACTTGAAATCTCCCTAAAAAGGGAGAAAGTGCCACCTCAAATCTCCGACCAAGCATAATGAGGTGAGGCACCTTGTTGTCTACAACCAACTGTAGTAGATGACTTTCAACTAATAGGGTATACTTTGAGGCATTGAATGTCTTAACTCTCTCTCTCTCTCTCTCTCTCTCTCTCTCTCTCTCTCTCTCTCTCTCTCTCTCTCTCTCTCTATATATATATATATATATTATTTGCCTAACTTCAAAAAGATTAACATGTAATATATATATATATTACATGTTAATCTTTTTGAAGTTAGGCAAATAAAAAGGGTAAAACAATCATTTTATACTTTCTTTCTCTCTACACAATTAGATTGCTCCATGGATCTTTTCGTAATTTTTCTATGGCAATAATGGATAGACTTAAAGAATTTGTTGCCTTTTAGCATTGAAAGGACGGAGAAATTTTTGCTAATCTTTGAGAAGAGATAGAATTCATTTCTTGCAATGCATTCAATTTGTGATTTGAATTGAGACCTACCAAATAACAATAGAAAGTCATAACCATATTGTCACGACCCCAATCCCCAGGGCCGCGATTAAGCTTAATCAAGCCTAATGATTGGGCGAGCTAGGCCTACGTGGCCTTGCTTCTTCTTTCTTTTTCATAATAATATCACAGCGGAAGTGTTGAGAGAGCTAGGTGCTCTTGTCCTGGGCAAGTCATAGTTTACTAGTAAAATATTTTTCTTCTTTAACAACCGAGTCCTATTGAAATTTCGGCAAAGTCTCCCCTATTTTTCGGACATTATGCATTTAACGCATGCTATGCGGTTCACCTGATAGACAATATAGTAGTCGTAATATACTGAAGGGAGACTCAGTCTCCATACTATCTATCATAGTAAGACATACATGATGTATAAAGAATCAGTGTCAAAATAAGACATAACTCGTTTACAGCATTAGCACATATATACATGTATTTATATACAACTCAAAATTTAACAGCTTCAAGCAAGCTTTCTTTAACTCAGCCAACAACCTTTCTATTCTCTGCCTGACTGGTACCTGCAAAATAACAAGGTGAGCTGTTAAGCCCAGTAAGGGAAAAGAACTAAACCCATGCATATCCAGTCATTCTCATTGCTACGCTTAAAAACACATTCAATATAACATAAGCATGCATTTTTCATTTTAACTAGTCATATATAACATAGTTAGCATGTGCTATCAAGTAAGGCCTATGGTTATTATAGCAGAATTACAGTTTTTTTTTTTTTTTTTTTTTCCAAATTCAAAACTGACACAACAATCATCGCATGCAAACAAGCACACCCCATAAGGATTTCCCATTTGTGTCCAACCACAGGACATTATATCGATGAGTGACCAAGTTATGGACCTCGTTCTATAGTTAAATGCAAATCATAAGCGTTACATCCAACAAAGCTGCATATTCATTGATGACTTTCTCAGTAATAATAATCATGCCTAGCATTACACCAGGATTCAACAGTCATCTCCCTCAAGGATTACCATCTTGGGCGCCCCACTATGTGTATCATCATCAAGGCAGCCAGACCCTTAGGATTTACCATCTTGGGTAGCGCCAAAGTCAGGTTCCCTTAAGATTTACCATCTTGGGTGGCTCCACCTTAGTCGAAGTCAACCAGGCAGCCCTTTCCCTCAGGGTTTACCATCTTGGGTAACTCAATATGTCAGCTCATCCCTCAAGGTTTACCACCTTGGGCGGCTCCACCGTGATCCCAAAAGACCAAGCAGCCCTTTCCCTCAAGAATTACCATCTTGGGAGGCTCAATACCTGACAGCTCATCCCTCAGGGTTTACCATTTTGGGGCGCTCCACCATGATTCCAAAGAACCAGGTAGCCCTTTCCCTCAGGGTTTACCGTCTTGGGAGGCTCAATACCAAACAGTCCAATCCTCAGGATTTACTGTCTTGGGCGGCTTCACCTTAGTTGAAAGCAACCAGGTAGCCCTTTTCTTCAGGAATTACCATCTTAGAAAGCGTCATCATAGCTTACCGGGTGGCCCTCAGGGCTTATTATCTTGGGCTTGACTATTTTATAACAGTTTGCGTCATCACAACAGTTAAGCATAGCAAATCACACTATAACATGACCTTTTTAATAAGAGATTACAATTTCTATCATCCATTAAACCAAGGTGGCAATATATACATTTTAGACATGCATAAAGTTAATTTCAAGAGAACATAACAACAAGAATTTAAAGAATGCAAGGGGTCAGGGTCCTTACCTGCTCTCCAAGTACAACTCAAGGTTCTACTGCTAAAACCGTTCACACTGCTTTCAAGCCTCTGCAACAAATACAAGGTCTAAGTAAATTTCAGAATTTCATGTCATTTTCTATAATCACTTCTAGCCCTATATTCACAATGTTCTTGATCTAACCTCATATATCTAAATCAAGGATTTGCACACCAATTGGTCGCTATCCAATTGGATCAGCGCCATTAGTCTTACATCGATGGTCTAGATCAAGCGTGTACCTCTAGAAGTTTCAATTTTCAACATTTTAGGTAAGTTATTTCACAATTCAATGCTTTTAGCCATAATTCATGGTCTGATATCCTTTCCTGACCTCTGACATTCGCTGATCGAGTATTGGACAACCAGATAGGATCTCCCATCAATTTATCCGTAATTAGTCAGTCATTTCTGTGATAATTCATCACCAATGGTTACTTGAAGTTATATTTGACCCAAATTTACCTCTCAATCACATTTTTAACGGTCGGATGTTAAGACTCCAAATTTTCCCTATACATTAACAAGCAATTTCGTGGATCAATCGATTCCTGATAGACGATCCGTCTTCGCGGATGAAAAGATCACGTGCAAATTGTTCATATCTGAAAAATTCCATTTTTCACATTTTTTTAGGGGTCGCCGGAGAAGATGACCAGATTCCCGTCGTCGCCGGTGACACAGGTGACGTCGTTTTTCAGCCAAATTTAATAGGAATGCTTGGAATTTCCTGAATTTTCGTTTTCTAGTGTTTTCCCGTTTTGATTTTTACTAAAACTACCGTTTTTCGCCAGATTTTTCAAGGGTTTTTGAAACTAACCCTAGGTGCTGGTTTTTGCAATTTCCGGTGTCGTTTCTTGCCGAATTTTCATAAAACCAAAGGGGTTTCACTCAAAAGCATCTAAGGAACAATATGAACGGTTAGATTTTCAATCTAATCCCGTTCTGTTCCCTGTATACTCTGAATCCGACGGTGTTTTTTTTTCATCGTCCAGTTCTTCAAAAAAAAAAACGCTGTATTCGCGTTGAAGAGGAAGGGGAAATGGGAAGAATAGAAGAGGTTTGGAGGCTTACCTGGGTCCATCTTGCAACTAGCACGACCCGAAGATGGTGACCCAACTCCCCGTCGCCGATGAAACTTGGGTCTTGTCTGGCAGGCAAGGATGGAGATGGAGGAAACGAGGGATGGGGAGGGCGTGAGGGCTATGTAGGGTTGACCGGAAGAGGGGGAGAACAAGGGAAACGGGGGTGAGTGGGTTGCCAGGAAAAATCATGCAAGAAGGGAGGGAGAGCAGCCGGAAAATGAGGGGAGAGGGGAGAGGGTTGCCGGCTTGGCTCCCTCTTCCCAGTGTTGCAGACAGACACGTGGGAGTAGAGCTCCATGCGCCCACGTGTAGAGCTCCTCCCACGTGGCACTGAGTTCACACGCATTAGGGGGGGTGCCCTTATCAATTTGTACCCCCTCTACTCGATGGGAAAACCCTCAGGTCTTTCGCTCTCGATCTCCGTTTCGCGCGTTCTTAGTGTCGTTAGAAAGCTCTCTCCGAGCACAGTCTGACGAGTGACTTGGCATCATGGATTTCTAATGTTCGTGATTTTTATGTTTTACCCTACTATTTAGGACACGAGCGTGACATATATCACTTAAGTTGTCTATACTCTAAAGTCAAATTTTCAAATATAATAATGAAGAATAAATTTTTATTAAAAATTTTGTTCTAATATTTTTGAGCTACTCACAATTTGAATTAAGTTACTTCAACTTGACTTGCTTTTAATCCTAGTCAAGTTTGTAGACCATGATTATCATTTAACAAATGGTTTTGATTTTTATTATTTGTGGTTGTTGTTTAAGAATTTATATTTTAATCTTTTTATAACTAGTTTCGAAAATATTAGTAACTTGAACTGAACTCAAATAGTTAGGTTTTGGATATTGAAAATAGAATCCAAAGGAAAAACCTAGATCAAGCCCTATAAGAGTTGAAATGGTTTGGGAATGTTTGTAGTGAAATCCTAGGATGTGGCCCGAATCAAACTCAAACCTAAACCAGTGAGAGTTGAAATGGCTTGGACGGAATCCCACTGAACCCTACCAACTGACAACCTACTCAAAACAAGTGGGTAGAATAAATGATGCATTTGATTCTATGTATGTAAGTCGAACTTGAGGAATTGCTTAAATCTCCTTCAATTGTCATAGTTGTAATTAGATTTTGAGAGCATATATCAACACAATTGATCTTGTATGGCATCAATAAGTGATAAACATGTTCCTCATCCCATAGATATCCCAATTAGGCTTAGGAATCAAAGGCTCGTGATAATTTGATAAATGTGATGCCCATAGCAGCTCTAGACTAGTACACTTCCTATTCACTTGTGAGATGCAAAAACAAATTATCTTTTAGCCCCATTATCTTTTCAACAAATTCTCTACTTAGACAAAGTGTTGTCGAGCTAGATATCATTTTCGTTTTGCATTATTAAATAGCTTTGATATAAATGACACTCACATTACTTGATAATTTAGTTGGCCTCATTATGATAATTTAGACCAGAAACCACTATTTTTTTTAATCTAAAACTAGTAATTGCCCCATGCATGTGGCTACATAATGCACAATCAATATTTAGTAATAAAATCTTATTAGTTAATTATAGTTTTACTAGCAATGGAAATCCACTAGTAAAAGTCTTGTAGCTCTTCCAAAATACCCACACCATATAGCCTTCTACATGTGCGTATCTACAATTTGTGCTACCACTTCTATTAATTCAAAAATACCCTTTGACCTTTATATTAAGTTAATGTCGCAATCTTCATTTCCATCGTATCTGGAAGTTGCTTTTATATCGGGTGTTAGTCATGTTTGAGATGGAGTGAGGTGACTTAAGATGAGATGGACCATATCATTGTTGATGGTGCTTGAGATAAGATGAGTTGAAGTAACATCTCCTCTTCTAACTATTAGTGGGTCTTAAGATGAATTGAGACGAAAATAATCTCATCTTAACTCTCTATTAAGTTAAATTTTTAGTAATTTCACTTTATCTCCTGCCAAATTTGAGTTATCTCAACCTAGCTCAAGTCATCTTAAGTTAGATCTCATCTCATCTCAAGCCACCTCACTTCATCCCAACCACCACTATATATAATATAGATATCATATATGTGACATATATTTCATATCTTCCAATTTCATGTACTAGGGTCAAGGTATAGTGGCAATGACTGCTAGTAGGGCAAGAGGCTTTGGCACATGGAACACCAAACAAAGGTTGAAGCCATCATTGATAATATCCAAGATAAATTAGTCCACTTAGTTTGTAAGGACCTTTGTTCCCCGTACTCATTCATTCATTGTAATGTCTCAGATGAAGATCGTCCGTAGTGCTATATGAATCGAGTCATGACCAAGCATAAGAACCTCAACATTTATGTTCAACAACGCAGTTGTCCTAGATCCATACAAGAAAGTATCCTTAAAAACAAGAAGATAGACCTTAAGAAAGTACTTAGTGTTAATATAATCAAAGTAGTCTTGGGCATCAAGCACAATGCAAAAGCCATGATTCTAGCATGGGTGGAGTCAGCACTCAAGCATACACATCTTTGAAGCATGGAATGGTAGGGCTCACCAAGAATGCAGTTGAGCTTGGACAGTATGGTATTCAGGTAAATTGTATTTCACTATATGCAATTCTAACCCTTTGGTTAAGGGAATGCTTAAGTTAGACAATGATAAGCTTGAGAAGTGCTATCTTGAAGGGAGTAACAAATGTGGAGAAGATGTCGCTGAAGCTATTATCTATATAAGGAGAGATGAATCCAAGTATGTGAGTGTTCACAACCTTGTAATAGATGTGGTAACACCATTGTCAATCCAATTTTTGTTATGTGTAACTCGGCTTCTTAGTTTTGTTTTATGTTAGTGAGTCCACATTTCACTAGATGCGGTTGACTATATCTCAACCCCAGGCTAAGGTACTTTATGGACTATTCATCTAGTAGTCTCCAAATAGATCTCTAATTGAAAAAAGTCATGCCTAAGCAAATATGTTATGAGACATAAGGAGCCCACCAATATCATGGGACATTGGTTTAAGAAATTGACTTGATGTGTTCCATCAGTCTAATGACTTCTAGTGTATTGGTTAAGTTCCTAACATTTGGTATTTGAACAACTACCAAGTCAAGGGTTTGAATCTCGGAAGGGGCAATCTTTGGAAAGGGCTACTTGATGCCAAAGAGAAAGGTACCATGGAGGTTGGGAAGGATATCTGGAGTGTGAGATGCTTAGAATGAGCAACCATGGACATTGGCTTTGGAAATGTGGTGGTATGTTATGATCCTAATTGGGGCCAACTTGTGGTATAGGCATAAGGGGTCCACTAATGGTATAGGATATTAGTTTAAGAAATTAACTTGTTGCAATCCATCAATCCTGAGACTTTTGATTACTGGTTAATTTTTTGACAATGTCAATCTACATACATAATTTTTGAGTGGCCACAATTGATGAACAAAACTATATCTATTCGTTTTGTCCAAAATGGTGAAAGTTAGTGTGTAAGCCTCATTGCCTTCCACAAGCTAGTGCTCACTCAGCCATCCCTTGTTGTATTTGTCACTATAAGAATGATGTATAAGATCCATGTAGTTCGACTTTTTCTCATGGCCTATTCCACTTAGTAGGAGAAAAATGATTGCCACTAATATTCCCTAGAGTACTACACTATTGCTCTCAAAAAGACAATGTTCTTCACCCTAAACATTTGTCTTTATCTATACTATTTAATAAACAAATTCTTCCTCCTACTTTTAAAGGTGATTAAAAGAATATACTTTGCCAAGTATTTTTGGCATTGATGTCTGAAAAAAAAAAAATCCAAAATTATTGACATTTATAATGTTTTAAACTTTCACCAAGTAGATGGTAGTCATAAATATCAGTTATCACAACTCCATAAACACTCACTTATCCTCTTTATCTTGCTTAGTGGTGCAAAAATACATTTGCCTTTTCCAGCGTTTAAAAGACTTTAATCATTTTTACTATGATATTATTAGAAATTTGACTTCTTGTGCTGTCTTTGAGAAATGTTTGGCATCGGTCACACATGTTTTTCATGAAAATTGTTCCTAAAAAAATCTGGGAAGCAAAGGGAAGCAAATATTGTGAATTGATCACTTGTTTTTTGTGAACCACAAAATTGTTCCCCAAAAATCCAAGAACACTATTAATTCTTTAATGAGGGGCTCGTCTGGTTGGCCTTGAGCACTTGGCCAAGTTGGTAAGTACTTTGGTTCACAATAAAGAGGTTGTTGGCTCGTCTGGTTTCACCATAAAGAGGTTGTCGGTTCAATTATAACTAGCGATCCATAACGTACATATGGAAATTGCGCCCAACTTCAAAGAAAGAGAGATCTATACGAGAGAAACTGTAAGCCACACACGAGGGATCCTTATCGATATCTTACTTTCTTTTGGTAAACCACAAACGCAAGTGGAAAATAAGTCTTGGAGGCACAATTTTTGGATCCAGAGAACATTATGGGAAGCTCTTCCCTTCTGCCAAAGGTTACGAGAAGGTATTTAATTCCTATAAAATCATTTTGCATGTCGAACTTTGTGGATTTTATTCATGTTGGTCTACTGGTTTTTGTTTTCCTCTTGATTTACTCAATGGAATCCCTATGGCTTGGTTTAAGCACAGAAGCTTGATTACTAGAAAATTGAAGACCTGACCATTCCGATGGCTTTTGGCTCTGTACGTTGGATAGAAATTGATTCTAAAAGAACCTATTTCCCCAAGTACTGCTAATTTCTCCTTTTTTAGAATGGCTCCGGCCAATGTCCGATTACTTGTCACCGTGATCCTGAAGTTACCTACTCCATACTCCTAGGAAAGGCTCCCTGTTTACATTAAAACTCTTCCAATTTTATTGTGTGTCGAGCAGCAATGACCGAAGCTGAAGGTCCAAAATAAGTATTGGCATTTGATTGTTGGTGCTTGTAAGTATGTGAAAACAAAAATTTAGCTGAAAATTTGGCGTTTCATATGGGTTAATATCGTCCAAAACTTTTTAATGGCTAACGTATGCTACGTGTGGTTGTTACAACTGCAGATTGAGTTACCACGGATTGTATTTTCCCCTTCCTGTTTGCTTCATGAAAACAGAGAGAAAATTATTCGGAAAGAAAAAAAAATGGTTCTCAGATTCTTTAATATGTGACACTCACTCTATTTTATTATTTCGAATGGCAAATTTAACACTTACTTCGTACCCGGCGAATGATTATATATATAGGCTGGAAGGTAAAGTGGCACTGATTACTGGTGGTGCAAGCGGCATTGGCGCATGTACTGCCAAACAGTTCCGGCGTCATGGGGCCGAAGTTGTGATTGCTGATATCCAAGATGGCTTAGGCCAGTCAGTCTGTGGAGACCTTGGCTCCCCTGACTCATACATCCATTGCGAAGTCACAGATGAAGACCATGTCCGAAGCGCCATGGACAATGTCATGGCCAAGTATGGAAAACTTGACATTGTGTTCAACAATGCTGCCATTATAGAGCCAAGTAATAAAAGCATCCTCGACACTGAGAAAGCATACTTCGAGAGGGTACTCAGTGTCAATTTAACCGCAGTGTTCTTGGGCATCAAGCACGCTGCGAGAACCATGATCTCAGCTCGTCGTGGTAGTATAATCAATAATGCTAGCATTGCTGCGGTGATGGGTGGAATCTCTCCTCATGCGTACACATCTTCGAAGCACGGGGTCGTAGGGCTCACCAAGAACGCAGCAGTCGAGCTTGGACGGTTTGGAATTCGAGTAAATTGTGTTTCGCCATACGCGGTCGAGACCCCCGTAATGAACCGAATATTTAACCTCGAGGGCGAGGAGCTTGAGAAGGGATTTAAGGATGCTGCTATCCTTAAGGGGGTATCTCTAAAAGCAGAAGATGTTGCTGAAGCTGTTGTTTATTTAGGGAGTGATGAATCCAAGTATGTGAGCGGTCACAACCTTGTAGTAGACGGTGGTTACACCATCGTAAATCCATTGTTTGCTATGTGTAATTATGCTTCGTAGTGTTGCTATAATAAGTGTTGGTTATCCAGTATGATAATTCGAACGATCAATTGATGGATCAAGGTGGCCTTGAAAATGTCTTCACCGCAGTTTGATGCTGACCATTACTACTAGACTATTTAAAATGGATGGTCTAGAAAGTAAAAAGATTTCAAGATTGACTATTCATAGAAATCTTTTCTTCTTCTTTTTTTTTCTTTTTTTTGTAGCAAAAGAATGGAACAATTTCTGGGCACCATTGCAAAAAAATAAAAAACCACCTTTTGGGCACTTCCTATAAAAAATGGGTCTACCAAGTGAATGGCTTGGATCATCAAGTAGAAGATTTGCACAAACTTTTTGAATTTCATCTCACGTCTAAAATGGCGTCATTAAACATTGTGGACAAGAAATACAGATGAATCCTACTTATCCAATAAGCCCGACCATTAATTTACTAGGACTTGGTTTGTTTCGATCGTACTAGACCTACTTGTCCAAAAGCACATGAAGGAATCACATTGACATTTTATTTTAATTTTTTGGAATGGTTAATAAGCATTAAGAAAGGGGAAACTTACAGGAATTTGACTAAAGTGGTCAAGAGGTAAAAACAGGAAACAAACAAACAATATAAGCCACGGCAAGGGCGCAAGCATCGGCCCTCAGTGTTTACATATCTTCCTCAGGTATGTTGTTAGAATTGAGCATTCGTGGCCGATATGCGCCTATCTTAGCAAGCGAGTTTGCAATAGAATAGGCAGATCTATTGATATGCAAGAATTCCACATGATAAAGGCTAAGATCTCTTCAGAGGAGAGATAGTGTGTTATGATATCTCCAGGCATGAAGCTTTGCTCCTCTGGCCCAGCCAATGACTTTAAGGAAGAGAGAACCAACTTCTAATGGCGATTTTAATATCTTTAAGTTCTACAGGATTTGAATCTGTTAATCTAAGTGGTCCCGAGAAAACAAGAATGGGATGCTCATGTTGATCTCTAAACATTCCTCCTATGGCAGCTGAACTTGGGTTCCCATAGGAAGATCCATCAAAATTGATTTTGATCTTACCTGGTTTCCTCAGGAGCCAAGAATGCTGAATCTTGGGTTACTGAAGGAAAATGTTTTTATAGATTCTCCAGTCTCTCTTCAGCTACCGTGGGTGCATGCCTTTGAATTCCTTCTTTTCAACCCGCCAATTTGTAGTTTAGTGGAGTATTGCTTTCCAAACTTGATCGAATGTTTTGGTTTTGCCTCCAAATGTTCTTGGGTTTCTTTCACCCCAGATTAACCAAATCACGACTGCAAAAATCACACTCCATCTTCACGACTGCAAAAATCACTCCACCTTATTTTTCTCTAGTCGTGCTACTGGGGAAGTTACACATGTTATATAATTTCTTGAATGTGTTAGGCATAACCCAATTAACTTCAAAGAGGCTAAAAACTTTGTGCCATATTTGAAGGGTGAAGCAGCAGTTTGTTGTAATGCATGTGATTAATACTTCCTCACAATTGTTGCAGAGCAAAAATATATTGGGTACAGACCAACTACTATTCTTGAGATTATCAACTGTGAGTATTGCTCCTTTGTGTGCCATCCATGTGAAAGTAATGATTCGAGGTGGGACAACAAGTGACCATAATCTTTAGTGGTCAAAATTGAGTCGTGGTGTGATATTCTGAATCAAGTATTTGTAGGCCGACTTAGACAGAAAACACTCGTTGAGTTTCGAGAGTCCCTATCCATTCATCAATACTGGTATTCATGTATATCTTATCAAAGGAAGCATAGATCATTCCACGAGCTAATCTCCAACTGCCTTGGCTGCCTATTCATGAAACGTTCCATCTTGGGAAGACCTCATGGCCATTGAAACAGTGTTTCACTACTGTATTTTTGCCCTGTGATGCATAGTACAGTGGCTAAAGGCATCTGGCAGAGGCATTTCAAGACACCAAGGATAGTGCCAAAAAAGTATTCTATCCCCTCTATTAGCTCTCTATCTATTCAGTGGAGTGAAGTTGCATTTCTTCTTGGAAATATTTCTCTAAACGTAAGAGGCCTTGTTTCTTTTCTTCTCATCAATGAGTCATCTCCCCCATGTGGACCCGTATTTGTGAAGAATAACTTCTCTCCAGAGGCATTTTTCTTGGATCTCAAATCTCCACAGCCATCTTTGAAGCAAGGCTTTATAAAAATCCGAAGATTATGAATACCCAACCTCTATGATCCTTGGAAGTACAACAGCTATCCCATCTAACAAGATGACAAGGTTACTTTTCTTTTTATTGCTTTGCCAAAGACAATCCTTGTGTTCTCTGCCAGAACATGAATGGCGGAAATTGGCATTTGAAAAAGGAGAAATAGTATATTGGTAAACTAGATAGAAGGGAGTTAATACAGGTCATTCTTTCCGTAAGTGAGAGGCAGCACCTGTTCCAACTGCTAACTTCTTGTCCACCCTAGCAATGATTCTTCCCAGTCATGTTGTTGGTTTGCCGCGGAAGATTGGTAAACCAAGATACTTAATTGGGAGTTTTTCACTTGAGCATCCCAATAATGAAGATAGTTGAAGGACCTCATCTTCACGGCAATTTAAGCTCACCAACGGACCTTTTGACCAGGTAACTCGCTGCCGATAGACAGTTCATAGAAACGCACTATTGCTTTCATCTATGCGACTTCCTAGTAGTTAGGTTGGCAAAATACTATGATATCTTCAGCATATTGTAGGTGGGATAGAGTTGGGCCGGTTCGGTTGACAATGATTACTGAGAAGAGTGAGAGGGCTTTGGCTTTTGCGAACATGAGACTTAGGGTTTCAAATAAATAAAAAAAGAAGATAAAGGGGGACAATGGGTCGCCTTGTTTCAAACCTCTAGAAGTGCTAAAAAACCCGAGAGGTTTTCCGTTGGTGAGGATTGAAATTATAGCTGATGAAAGACACTGATAAATCCATGATATCCATTTCAATGAGAAGCCCATTTGATGTAGAATGAAATCAATGAAATCCCAGTCGACCCTATCAAAAGCCTTGTGCATGTCCCTCTTGCCGATAATTCCTTGCAATTGAGACTTAGAATAGAGTGGACAACTTCATTAGAGATGAGGATTCTGTATTGCATTTGCCTTCTAGGGACAAAGCCAGAGTGCTCTGGAGACAATTTTGGCAATTACAGTTTTAAGCCGATTAGCAAACAACTTTGTCAATAACTTGTATAGGGGCTATTTACTAAACTAATCGGCCTAAAGTCACTGATCCGGGAGGCACCATTCATTTTTTGAATCAAAACGACATAAGATTCACCCACCCTGCGGTCGATAATAATGCCGCCGTGAAATGCTTGAAAGAAATCCATAATATCGACTTAGTGAAATTCCAGCAAGAAAGCTAGAAATGCATATCAAAGCCATCTGGCCCGGGCGCACTATTTTTGGAGCAATCAGAAGCAGCACGATGAACTTCTTCCTCGGTGAATGGGCGATCGAGGAACGTCCGATCATTGTCATCAATAGTAGCGAAATAAAGAGAGTGCAGTCGGATGAAAAGATTCTCTTTTGATAAGAGACGCTGAAAATGCAGGAGAACTGTTTTGGAAATAACATCGTTATCATCAATCCAACCATCATCCAGTTGGAAAGAGGAGACGTGGTTGTTTGCTCTCCAGATGAAAGCAACGCGATGAAAGAATGCAGTGTTTTTGTCCCCTTCTACAATCCACCTTGATCTTGCTCTTTGTCGTCATTTCAGTTCTTCTCGGTGACTTAGAGTTTTGATCTTTCGTTGGATCTCTCCCTATGATCCCAAGAATCAGGATGTAAAGGTTGGTCCCCTCTCAAATTAAGGTTGGCAACAATTTGTTGGTGATATTGAAACTCATCCGCCAGAGCCAAGGATTTAGCTTTAGTCTAATTCTTGATTTTTGCCTTCAAAAGATTAAGCTTAATCATAATTTTGCGGTCTGGGTTCTGATGATGAGTAGCTGTCTTCGACATTATTCCAAGAGTGGAAAATTCTTTATCAGTCCAAACGTCCTCAAATATGAAAGGGATCGGTCCCCATCTCGCCCTAGAATCAACAAGAATAGGTTTATGGTTGAATTAATTGCCAAAGCTACTTTTTGTGCCGTCTCTCGGAAATGGGATGCCCAGCCATTGTGGAAGAGAAATCTATCAATTCTTGATAGACTGGGATGAAGCTGCATATTCAACCTAGTATATCTCCCCAGATAGTGGTAGGTCAATGAACTCCCTATTATTAATGAAATATGAAAATTGCTAAGCTTGAGGGCTAGAAAAGTAAGAAGAATTTCTTTCAAGGGAAGCGAACCGCATTGAAATCACCTCCGTAACATCATGGAAGATTCCAAAGTTCATCAATCGCTTGAAGTACCCCAAAAATAGGGGCTTTAGATTTTCTGCCGTTGGCCCATACACCCCTCAAAGAATCCATTGAAAGTTTTCTTGTTTGGTTTTGAAGTGAACTGAGATAGAGAAATCCTTAATTCAATGCTCCATCCCCTAAGAAAAATTATTCTGCCACAAGATCAAGATACCGCCAGCTGTACCTTAAGAATCTTTGTGCAGCCAGTCACAAGAGTTGAAAATGCCAATTCTTCTCAAGGGTGAAGGATGCATAACAGTGATCTTTGCTTACTATAGGATAAGACCGATGGTGAAACTTCAAGCGTAGTTGCTTTAACGTGGGCTCTTCTCTCCCGTAGCCCAAACCATGGATCTTCCCTCATAGAATCTGTTGAGAAATTGGGTTGATAGTTAACAATTCTTGTAAATATTTTTGAGATTCTTTTATATTTTTAGAGATAATATAGCTGTAAATTAAGCATGGACAGTAGACACATAGATTAATTGTAGGGTCAATAGCTTCAATATAGGATCTATACTATTAAAACATGACTCTATTTATGTATGTAAACAGATTTATTGAAGAAAAGAGAATAAAAATATTCTTCTCAATTATTTTCAAACTTGTTATCAGGGCCACAAAACTTGGTACCATGGGCAAGTTAGATTCTGAAGCTGCTGGGACCAAGTTTGCTCCCATTATTATTCAATCAGAAGGTTCGTCATTCAATGCAGGAATTGTACTCAATGAGACAAATTATGATATGTGGTCTCAAATAATGGAGATGCATATTGTTGAGAAGGAGAAACTCTCATTTATTCATGGTAATTCATAGCAACCTATCGAAAAGGATGATGGATATGAGAAGTGGTATATGGACAATCAAAAAGTCAAGAGATGAATGTTGATGTCTATCTCCGCAAAAATTATGAAGTGATACATTCAACTACCCACTGCTTGAGATATTTGGAAGGTTCTTTATAAAGCTTTTTATGATGGAGCAAATGAATTACAAGTTTTTACCTTGAATCAAGGGGCTTTCTCTGCCAAACAGAATGGTAGAACATTTTTTGTGTATTGTGGAGAATTAGCCAAAATTTGTAGTGAACTGGATCATCATGATAAGGTGATCCTAGAGAGTGAGGAAGATGTTGCATCTTACCAAAAATCAGTTCTGCAACTAAGGATGCACATTTCTCTTGCTGGATTAAATGGTGAATTTGAATAGGTGAAATTTTGAGAAAGGATCCTATTATCAAATTAGAAGAATGTTATGAACTGGTCCACCATGAATCTATTCAATGCCCAACATTGAAGGAGAACCTAAAACTTCTGAAGCGTCAGCCATGGTGATTCGAAACCAATTCAATCAAAACTAGTCTCCTCAAAGCCAGCAAGATCGAACAAGGTCCAACCATTCTAAGACTGCTAATGGTGCTAACAAATCTAGCTACAAATGTACTCACTGTGATCAAACTGGTCATACAAAAAATTGTTGCTTTGAACTCATGGGGATCCAAAATGGTGGATCATAGCTGTGACTCATGAAAGAAGAATTTCAAGAAGACCTCCACTACTATGGTTGTTGGAACAAAGACAGAGGATGATGTTGCAGAAAAAACCTTTGCAATGATAGTAACTTTTGGTAATAATGGTAAGGTTTTAAATATGCCTACATTTGTTTCTAATAGCGCATGGTTAATTGATTCTGGTGCTACAGATTATATGACATTTGATTCTAGACAAGTCTCACCCTTAAACCATCCTCACAAAAATTTGTTTCAATTGCCAATGGTACCTCGGTCCCTGTTGTTGGAGAAGGATCGTTGTCCCTCATTAATACTTTCAATTTAGATTCTGTTTTAGTTGTTCCATCTTTGGATTCTAATCTTTTGTCAGTTTCTCAAAAAATTTGTGAGTTTTAAGGACATATGAACGAGATAGATGATTAGTTGAGGTTGTAGGCAAGAGAAGCTGTATTACCTGGACTTGGTGTCAAAGAGTTTGGATAAGTTGTGTCAAGCATTTACGATGAATAGTTCTGAGGGGGAAAAGAATAAATCTAACATTTGATTATAGCATTGGCGTCTAGGGCATGCTTCCTTTGGTTACCTTAAGAAATTATTTCCTAGTTTATCTACAAAATTTGATGCTTCTAGTTTTCAATGTGATGTTTGTGAACTTGCAAAGATCCATAATGCGTCATTTCCATTAATTTTAAATAAAAGTCCAATTACTTTTATGGTTGTACATGTTGATATTTGGGGTCCAACCAAAGTCGCAACCTTGGGTGGATCACGTTAGTTTGTTACTTTGATTGAAGATTGTACTAGGATAACTTGGGTGTGCTTGATGAAGTCCAAATGTGAAGTGAACTTGTTGTTTCAAAAATTTTATAAAATGGTTCATACTTAGTACAATGCACAGGTTCAGGTTCTGCGTAGTAACAATGGAAGCAAATATTTGATCTTTGACTTTCAATAGTATTTAGAAGCACATGAAACTATTCATCAAACTACTTATTCTAACACACCCTAGCAAAAAGGGGTGGTCGAACAAAAAATCATCATTTGTTGGAAGTTGTATGTGCTTTGTTGATATAAGCACATATGCCACTATCCTATTGGGGAGTAGCACTTACTTCAGCATCGTATTTGATCAAGCAGGTACCCCTCCAACTCTATTGATTTTTGGACACCATTCTAGGGTCTCTCTAAAGCTATTGTTGCCCCAACCATCCCAAACTTACCTCCTCATGTCTTTAGTTGTTTAGAATTTGTACACCTTCATAAGCATCAGCACAACAAGTTGAGTCCTCATGCATTACTGTATGTCTTTCTAAGGTACACTACTTATAAAAAGGGATGCCGATTCCTCCGACTCAACGAATGTTTGTTACATTGGATATAGGTTTTCATAAAGGCTTGATGTATTTTTCCTATGAGGCTGAACTTCAAGGGGAGACATGAGAAAGTTCTGACTCTAGACAATGATGTTCACATATTTGAAGAAAGGAATCTCCCTGAAGAAGGGCAACTCATTGAACCATGTAGTCAACATGTAGGTGAATTGGATTTGAGTGGTATAACTTTGGAGCATAATAGTGACGAACACCCAGAAACTAAAGTTTTGTCAGAATCCCTAGCACTACAGGCAACTGATACACCAAACCAATTGCTTACTGAGGATGTTCCTAATTTAGTATCTTGAGGATCTAGAAAACAGCAACCACCATGTCACACCAAATGTGTTCCTAAACCCACATATGAGCTAGAACTTTCTAGTAAAATTAAATATTCTATAAGTCATTATGTGTCTAACTATCATCTGAAAGAATCAAATCAATTATTTGTAAATCAATTATCTATTGTATATATTCCTAATAGTGTGTAGGAAGCCTTAGCTGACCCAAAGTGGAAAGCCACTATGACTGAAGAGATGACATCCTTGTAGAAAGTAAAACTTGGGAACTTGTTAACCGTCCAGCATAAAAGAAACCAATTGGATGTTGATGGGTTTATATTGTGAAGTACAAAGCAAGTGGTACAATTGAATGCTTTAAAGCAAGAGTGGTGGCTAAAAGGTACACTCAGACCTATGGGATCGATTATACAGAGACAAGAACACTTGAATCTAAAATCAACACTATTCGAGTCTTATTGTCTCTAGCAGCAAACTTAGATTGGTCATTATAACAATTTGATGTGAAGAACACCTTTCTACATGGTGAGTTGTGTTGAGTCCTTAATTTTGTAAAAAATAACTTTAGATAACTATTTTATTAGATCATTTAATAAGGTAATTTTGTGATTTTAAATCAATTTTAGTTCTAATCAATCATCCAACCGTTAATTTGAAAAGTTAACGATCAGATGATCATTATAACTAATTATTCACATAAGATAATTCTAATCTTGTATTTTATTTTTACAGATAAGCCAAATTATGTTGGACGGTTCAAATTAGCTTATTTTGATAGGTCCCATGCCACAAATCTAGGCAAATCTGACCAATGATGGCAAATCTGACCAAATTTGGGCAATGATGGCAAATCTATGCAAAGTTGACCAATGATGGCAAATCCCCTTCTAAAGGAAGGAGGGGTTGCATTAGGGTTCCTCTCTTGTCTTTCTTCCTCCAAGGGTAGGAGCAAGCTGCTCCTCCCTCTCCCTTCCTTTAGCTTCTCTCTCATGGAATAAAGGTGGAAGGACTGTTCCTCTCTCTCTCTCTCTCTCTCTCTCTCTCTCTCTCTCATTTCATTTTCCTCACCAGCCAAATCCCATCTCTTCCTCTGCTTCCACACTGGATGACATCCCAGCTGGACCTAGCCACGTCAGACATCCTCCATCACCTGCCTCTCTCCCTCTCCTATCATACCCAGTCTCTCTCTCTCTCGTGCTCTCCCTCTCTTACGCACCATCTCAGCACCCAACTCCCCTAGTCAAGCCATTCTCGTCTTCCACGCACAACCAGCACCCAACTCCCAAACCAGGCCTTTTTCTCCATCTCTCTCTCAATCTCATTATCTCTCACTCCCATTCTCCCTCTCGTTCTTTACATCACACCAAACCTAGAAAACACCCTTCTTCTCTAGTCAAGCCAACCTAAACCAGCACCGGCCCAGGTTTCTCCTCTTCTTCCCCTTGCTTATCTCTCCTCTGCCTTCTCCTTTTTTTTCCCACTGCGCAGAGGGAGAAACCCAGATCAGGTTTCTTCCCTTTTTCTCCCTTCCTCTTCTCCCCCATCTTTCTTCTTCTTCTTCTTCTTCTTCTCCATCTCTGCTTCGATTTCATCGTTTCATGAACAGTAACACCGTCTTACTACTCATGAACAGTAACTCGGTACTGTTCATGAACAATATTTTGTCACAGTTTCATTTTTGCCCTCATCAGATCTCAATAATTACACACATGCCCTCTTTTTAATTATGCATGTATCCCCGTTTTAATTCTGTTTGAGTCCCCATTTTATTTACATCTGTGTTCCTAATTGTTCTAGTTTTGTCTTATCCACATTCTGTCTATGCAGGGACAGTGTTATCCAGGACTGTTTATTTAGTTTCATTTTCTTTTCTTTTTTTAGAATAAATAATCCTGTACATTTCAGTAGTTAAATAAATATGAAATTTTCTTTTATTGTTAGTTTATTTCTGTTATTTGTGTTTTTATTAATTAAATTTTATATAAACTCCAATATTTAAGTCGAGTCTCCGTGGAAATCAACCCATATTTGCATAGCTATACTACAACAACCGTGCACTTGCGGAAAACACTCAACAAGTTGTCTAAAGAAGTCTACATAGATCTCCCACCAAGATGCATGTACCAAAAATGCATAATCAAAAGGTTTGTAGATTAAAGAAATTGATGTATGAGTTGAAACAATCTCTGAGAGCATGGTTTGAATGGTTCCCAAAGTCTACAAGAGCCTTTGGCTACCCTCAGAGCAATGCAGACCACACTTTATTCTTAAAGAAATAGCATGGTCACATCACTACACTTATTGTATATGTGGATGACATGGTGGTTACATGAAATGATCTTGAAGAAAGAAAGGCTCTACATAGTTACTTGTCTAAAGAATTCAAAATGAAAGACCTTGGTTTGTTGAAATATTTCCTTAGGATTGAAGTGTCTCATTTGATAAAGGAAATTTCTCATCTCAAAGAAATTATACCTTAGATTTGTTACAAGAAACTAGTATGTCAACATGTCAACCAACTGATACACTAGTAGAAGGAGGATTAAAGTTATGTATTGAGTCTAATCAGGTACTAGTTGATAAAGAGAGATAACATGGACTATTAGGAAGATTGATGTACTTATCACACACAACACTAGACCTTGCCTATGTATTGAGTATTTTTCGTCAGTTTATGCATAATCCTGGAGAGCAACATATGAATGCGGTTATGTGCATTTTGAGGTATCTGAAGTATGCTCTTGGAAAGGAAATTTTATTCATTAAAAATATAGATTATTAAAGCATGGATGCATATACTAATGCTGACTAGGCTGGAGCAGTAGATGACAGTAGATCTACTTCAGGTTATTTCACCTTTGTAGGTGGTAATCTTGTTACATGGAGAAGCAAAAAATAGAATGTTGTTGCATGTTCAAGTGCAGAGGCTGAATTTAGAGGTATAGCACTTGGAGTATATGAAGCATTATGACTAAGACTTGTATTGAGGGATTTGGGCCATTCACCTAAGCAACCAATTTGACTATATTGTGATAATAAAGCATCACGTGATATTGCTCATAATCTAGTTCAATATGATCGTACAAAGCATGTGGAGGTAGAGAGAATCTTTATAAGAAGAAGTTGGATGAGAAAATTGTGTAGTTTCCTATGATTTGATTAGAGGATCAGTTCGCCGATATAGGTTGGGCATGTGTGAGATCAATGCACCAATTTGAGGGGGAGTGTTGAGATATTGGGTTGATAGTCAACGATTCTTGCAAATATTCTTAGGATTCTTTCATATTTTTAGAGATAATATAGCTGCAAATTATGTATGGATAATAGACATGTAGCTTGATTGTAGGGTTAATAACTTAAATATAGGATCCATATTATTAACCCATCACTCTATGTATGTATGTATGTATGTATGTATGTATGTATGTATGTATGTATGTATGTATGTATGTATGTATGTATGTATTTGTATAAATTCATTGAAGAATAGATAATAAAAATATTCTTCTCAATTATCTTAAGCTTTCAAACTTTTCATTGAAGAAGATTTTAATGGTTCCCCTCCTTAAAGATCCATGTACAATTGAATATCCGAGTATAGAGTATAGAGTATAGCTTCTCCAACCTCCTGCTCTATCCTAATCAGGCGAAGATTTTTGTTTTGTGCATTGTGAATGGGAGGGTTTGTATTGAGTCTGCTTTTAGAGTTTGTATTTCTTTATCCCTGGCCATTGTTTGCTGCTTACTGAGGCCGTTGGTGTTTTGATTTCTCTGTTGAGGGGCATCGTTGTCTTGATATCTGCTGTTGTATTAATCCTTTCTTTTAATACAACAACTTGCACCTTTCTCAAAAATAGAAAAGAAAAAAAAAATCTCCTTTCCTATTCTGCGATTCTACACCATTAATTTGTGGAGGCTCTGTTGATATAATTAAATTAATTATCTTTTCAATTTCTAAAATTTCATTTAATAGCTAAAATTAAAGGCCTGCAATTGTTAGAGGGGGGATCGAATCTTTTTCATTTTTATAGTTAATGACTTTATCATTACTTAATCGAGATGAAAAACCCTTCATGGGCTGAGAATCAAATAGAAAACCAAAGATGAAGTCTAAACACAAAGAAAAAGTTGCACTGTGACTTTGAACTGCTATATATCAGCGCATTCTTTAGCTAACACATGAGCTCTATCATTGGCATGCCTCAAAACATATGAGAATGTGGTGCATGACTCATCATAAAATGGACTAAGAAATAAAGGACTTGGATCATTAAACATGTAGGTCTACTTCATCCTTTTCATTGCCTATATCCACTTGGAGAATTGTTATCCAGACTGAGTTTCAGGACTCACTCTGGAATACCACCTGGCAAATCTCCATATTTGGATGATATCTCCTAATCATCTTGTTCAACTTCAAATATTTAAGCTATTTATTAAAAACTATACCTATTGGATGCTTTTAGTTACTAGTTTTTTCAATTGAAAAATCCAAAGTTCACTTTTAAAAACTCAAAATATCATAGCTAAAATCATCAACAGGTCATGAATTTTGATGTCTAGCCAAGCGAAGGGAGGCCAAACAAGATGAATGGGTCAATGATGGGATTAGCTAGCATATCTCAACCCTTATTTTTGTAATGACTCCATTTTTGTAACCTTGAAATCCCAAGTTGGTAATGAAAAGTTCATTTTTTGGAGATAAGGATATTTTGGTCATTTCACTGTTCACCCTAACTAGACCCAGAAATTTGGTCCTTAGAATGGTACCCTTAGGTACATCTCGAAAAAAGGAATCCAACAAGATGAGGATCACCCAAAACAGAGTTAAAATGAGTAAGTTATGGCCCTTTGAAGTTCAAGGGCAAAATGATAATTAAATTTAAAAATGGAATTTGGCCTGAGAAAACAGGGACCCGTTTTAATACGGGCACCCCCTTCTTCCCAAACATACTAAAGGTTTCTAAAATGACGGTGTGCTAGGGAAGAAACCACCGCCATTCTGAAGGTTTGGCGGTGGAAACCCCCTCCAAAAACCTCTTTAAGCTCTATAAATAGAGCTCTTGGGCGCCTCTAATGGCAGCCCAAAACCCTGGGAAAAATCAATCTGGGAACTGTGTGCAAGAGGAGAAAACGTGAAGAAATACACGGCCACGAACCAGGTACGCCCTAAACAACTCCAAACTCATCTCCCTCTCAGTCTTAGGTTGAGTTTTCCTAAGTTTTTACATGAGAAACCATGCAAAACTAGGCTCTAGGGAGCCACAACAGACCCAAGGTAGGTGCTTGGGGCATACTAGTTCGACAGGGTCGAACTAGGGGGTCCCGAGGACTCCTAGGTCACCACAGCGCCAAAATGCATCAACTGCGTTAAAGGAAAACCAACGGGCGTGTCCGTGGACGCGCCAGCAAAAGAGAACAAAGGGCGAAAGTCAGGTACGTCGGCAGACGCGCCCGGTGGGGCGCGCGCTGTTGACGCAGGACACAGTAGCGTCCCGGGATCCCGCCTCATATAGGCCTTCTATATATTCTTAATACAAAATTGCTCATAACTTGAGTTCTAGGACTCCGATTGAGGTGCCGTGAGAGGCGTTGTATCCGTATCGACGACACAGACATACTCAAACCATAAAATACCTGATCAAGCCCCTATCTAAGGATGGTATGACCCTTAAACCATGATAGTGGCGTGGGGCCACTAAACCTTTGCAAACCTGACTATACCAAGGCCTAGTTATGGACCTTAGGAGGCCCTTAAGCATGGGAATAAACCCTTAATGCCTAAGTAGTGAGGTAAACTATTCTAGAACCCATAGAAATAGGCCAAGCTAACCTGTTTCCCCTAAACCATGTCTAGGAACGCACGAGAACAAGGAGACTAGCACGATCAAACCAGGTAGGTGTCCTATAGCTACTAGACTTTTAAAAAGAACCCATGATGCTTTGAGACTGCATGTTTTGAGTCATGGTTGCTTTTCTAATGCATGTTTTAAGTTTTTGAGTTACATGTCCTGTTTAACATGAATTGATTTCATAAATGAACTTAGCGTGCATATGAAAAATACATTGCACATATACTGCCAAGACATGTGTTACATGCATAGACATGTTTTGAAAAAGGATTCTTGTCTGCATGATAAGTGTAGCCTTGGCCGATGAGGGCGGGCCAGAAAGAGCTGACAGGCTTATAGGCTATCAGGCTTCTAGGCAAGGTTATGACTTTGAATGCGATACTAGCATGAGCAGATTTTATGCATTGCAAACATGTTTTGCAACCGATTGCATAAATTGCATGATTTACAATAAATAAGTGCATAAATTGCATGATTTGTGATTATTGAGTTTTAAATAAATGCATATCCTTGAGGGTTACCAAAAGACGCTGGAGTGCCCAAAAGACGCTGGGTAGGCAGTTGTGAGGGCCAGGCAGTTGTGAGGGACCCAAAGAGGACATGTTTTGAAAAAGAGGTTTTTGCTTGCTTGATCGTATATGATTTGGGTCAGTAAGCTCGTGGGCGTTATGCCGAGAGGTTCGAGGTGGCCTCCCAACCTCTACCACTATAGGTGGAAAGGGTACCACGCCAAAAAGGCTTGTCCTTACTTCGATTGCTGAGTGGTAACGAGGACTACCACTGGTGTCACGGCACCCGATCAAAGTGTCATATGCCCCGTGGAGGCTATGACCGAGTGTCCCTAGATACTCGAGGACCACACGGCGATGAGGTCATGGGTATAGTGAGCCCTATGTTTTTGAGGATTTACTTGCATTGCATATGGCATGACATGAGGATGGTCAACCATACCATAGATCCATGAGTTGGATTCAGGTGAGCATCTTATGCATATCATATATGTTTATGATATCTATGCTACTTTTGACTTGGATTATGCGATTCTTAAAGTTGTCAGTATTCTATTTTGACAATGGCTTTTGAGCATGAGTGTCCAAACGTGCACATGGTTTAAAGAACATATGGTTTTAAAACATAGCATGCATTATAAAACTATTAGTGATAGACTCCTACTGAATATAGTGTATACTCACCCAACCCTTAATATTTTTCAGATATAAGTAAACACTTAAGGACAGGATACACCTGTGACAGAGAACTTCCAAATTAAGTACAAGTAAGTAAACCCCTACCTTATCTGACAGTGAATGTTACTTGATTGTAGTTATTCTCTGTAGCTAGGGCTATGACTAACACTTTCTTAGGAATAGAGTTGATTTAAAACTATGCCATGGCTATATGATTTGAAAATGTGTTTTGACACTCAGGGTTTTATACGAAAGATTGCTTTCTAAAATAAAAGATTTTCATGCATTTCATATTTCTAAAGCAAGAGATCTCGCCTTTTTATGAAATTTGCATCATATAAAACCCGGGTCATCACAATTTTATTGGTAAATGTAGTATTATTATGACTAACCAGAACTTCGAGCTTAGTGGAGCAAGGATTATCTCTCACTTGGGTGACCAGGTTCGAAGCTAGCTGTACATGGGTATGTTAACTTTCAGATTATTCACAAACATAGAATAACAAAGTAAGGCAGAGATGAAACAGAAGCCCGCATATCACACTTTCGTCTAGTGAAGAAGATGAGGAAAATATATGCACCGGATAAAAGAAGATGCGGGAAACAAATTATAGAGAAAAAATGTACACGTGAAGTGCATTGTTGGCGATTGAATTAATTGCCTGCTGGACCCATTTAGATATCATAACGAAGATGGTGAAAACAAATAACACATTAAAAATGTAGAAGTGATTTCTTTGGTGATTCGAACAATTGGCTGCTGGACCTATCTTCGATATCATGTAACTCTGAACGTCCAGATTAGATTTACTTTCACTTTCAGATTCTCCAAGCGTTTCCATTTTGCACCCGAACATTAATTTATGTGGATTATGTAATGGGCGAGGATTTTTACGCATATGTAGGACACGCACATCTTACCTAACAATAGGCCAAAGAAATTGTCTCCAAAGATTTCTTGTTAGAAGCCAATATCTGCCGGATCATGATTTACCGGCACCTTTCAAGAAACATCTTACATATGACTGTGCCATATGATAGGAATGGTGCAAAATGAAATGGATATCACTAGTCTATATATATAAAGAGGATCCTTCTGTAATCAATAGCATTGGCATCAGTTTTTCAAACGGCCTGAACCATGGCAAGCTACTCAATTTTCTCTACAGTACCGAGAAGGTAATGCTGGCCTCCAAACCAGCACTATTCAACAAGCCCTCATTCGGAGTCGGTTTATAAGTTTTCTTTTCATGCTTTGGCATTTACAGTAGAATCAGAGAGCTTGTTATTGCAAGCCCTTAGTAGACTCCCACTCATGTTACTGCGTCTTGTCTGGTTACCCCATTATCGTTTATCTTTCAGATATGTTTAGTGAAATTTATCTTTAAAAATTGGTGGATGTGTGCCGTTCCTCCTTCACGATTCCTTTTATTTGATGGACCATGCCAGAAAAATCTTATCTACTGGATGCTTATGGCCTTTGTTTCTTTGAGTTAAAAATGGAAGGTAAACAAAGCCTCTTGATTATAAAACCCACGAACTTAGAAAGGTTAGTGGAAGTATCATTTAATTTTCATATATATATATATATATATATATATATATTACCTGTCTGAAGTCATTTGCTCAATATTTTGCGATTCAGAAGCACAAATAAACACATAATACGGATACAAATTGGACAGAAAAGGTAGTGTCCTTGGCCTCTCTAACATGTGCACTTCTCATGTTCTGAATGTGTTGTATAGATTGGAAGGCAAGGTGGCACTCGTAACTGGTGGCGCAAGTGGCATTGGCGCAAGCATCGCCAAACAGTTCCATCAACACGGGGCGGAAGTCATCATTGTCGATATCCAAGATGAGTTAGGCCTCTCGGTTTGCAAAAATCTAGGCTCCCCTGACTCATTCATCCATTGCGATGTCACAGACGAAGACAATGTCCGAAGTGCTATTGATAGTGTCATTACCAAATATGGGAAGTTAGACATTATGATCAACAATGCGGGAATTGAAGACCCACCAAAGCAAAGCATCATCGTCAACGAAAAGGCAGACTTTGAAAAGGTACTTAGCGTTAATTTAATCGGAGTGTTCTTAGGCATCAAGCACGCCGCTCGAGTCATGGTCCCAGTTCGTCGTGGGAGCATCATCAACATCGCTAGCATTGCTTCGGTCATAGGTGGAGTCGGCACTCATGCATATACATGTTCGAAGCATGGTATGGTGGGGCTAACCAAGAACGCAGCGGTCGAACTTGGGCAGTTTGGAATTCGAGTAAATTGTATTTCGCCATATGCAGTCGCAACTCCTATGGCTGAGAAATTGCTTCAACTCAAGGGTGAAAAGCTTGAGAAGGCAATCAATGGTCCTGCTAGCCTTAAAGGGGTGTCTCTTAAACTAGAAGATATTGCTGAAGCTGTTGTGTATTTAGGAAGTGATGATTCCAAGTATGTGAGTGGGCACAACCTCGTATTAGATGGTGGATACAGCATTGTCAATCCGTTGTTTGCTATGATGAATTCGGCTCCGTAGTGTTGTGATTATAAATGTGTTAAGGGAAATGAAATAAAAGAACCTTATACTTCCAGGGCAAAACCATCTACCAAAGTATGAAACCATCGAAAAATCCTAAGCCTCTAATTTTGTGGGCTCTAAACAAACATCTTGGAAAGCAAAACTTCAGAAGTCATGAATTGGAAATAAGCTAAGACAGATGACTAGTTCTGATCATATTTTCACAGGAGAAACCCAGCCTTTAGCATAAAAAGAGGGCCATCTTTAGATGATCAACCCGTTATCTGATTGTCTGGTCTCTCAATATTTTGATGATTCTTGCATCCTTAAAACCGTATTTCGAGAGTTGAGTTAAAACGTGCTCCGTCTCCTCCTTGTATAAGAGTACAACTTCTTTATATGATAGAAATAGAATAATCCAATCCACATAGTTTTTGAGTTAGTATGCATTTAAAGATGAATAGGTCAGGTCATCTGCATGCGAGGCCTATTCAGCTTCTATGAGGTTACTTTGTCTATTTAGCATTCCAAACGATAGGCAATTTCTCGTCAAAATTGGGCGCAGATGCGAGGGACCTTCATTTGGATATTACCGTGATAGCCAATTATTTCTTCGTCATAATTGGGCCAGAGACGAGATACAATTTGTAAATTTTTACATGGAAACGTCTTGCCAAAACCCCATATTTTTTTATTTTTCAAATATACCTGAACTTCAAATCACAGCAATTCTACGGTGGACTTAATAACCGATCTCAATCATCCCTAAATTGGACGTAGCCCGTTGATGCCATTAACAGAACTCCACCCTAGGCAGCTGAACATCGTTTAACTTGGAAGATGTGTAATTTACACTTGATTTTTAGGAAATGAGAAAAAAGTGTGAAATAAAACTTTTGTATGAAAACCGTATTCCTACAAAAAACAGTAAAACACGAGAAGTTCTCTTACTGATTTGGACTATAAAATCGAAGGGGAAGAGAGGTGGATAAGGCAAAATTAGTCCCTATATGTTTTGGACTGTGAACTGAAGGTGGAGAGGCGTGGACGGGAAAATCGTGAGTAGATTGATTGAGAGGGTAAAATTGAAGGCGGAGAGGGATGGGTAGGAGAAAATGGAAAATGGTGACAAAAACCCATAAACCACCATATTATTACTGTTAATCGAAGTAGAGGGGTGCCAAGGGAAAATCGAAGGTGAAATATCATCCTGTAAAGGACACAAACAAAAATCCCTTCTGTAGGAACCCCAAGTATTGGAATGATTTCAAGAATTTTTCTAATGCTTGCATGTGGACCATTCAAGTTTATAATTCATTTAATCTCTTACCTATTTGTTTTCAATCCTGACCAGGGATTCAGTCAATGGCTGCTGAATTGGATTGTTAACTTATCATAAAAAAAAACTGCTGCTCACTCCTTTCTTTTAAATACTCACACAAACTAGCACTGGCATGAGAGGGACAGGATGGGCACCTTGAAGACCCAACAAAGAAGTTGGATGGACAATACCAGCAGATCTATTGAAAATCTTTAAATTCAGTTTGCATTCTTAGGACTGTTATTTCTTGTCTCTTTTTTTTTTGCTTAGAAACCTACTTATTGTATTTATAGATGTCTTTGTATATGCTAAGTGGCCAAAAAATTTCAATTATGCTAAGTGGCCAACCGAACGTATGGTTCTTAGGACTGAACTTATAGTTATCTGCATATAATTTTTGAGACTGAACTTATAGTTATCTGCATATAATTTTTGAGACTGAACTTATAGCTATTTGAATATAGTTTTCAAGACTAAAATTAATGCAAAAGTGATGGATCATACGGTTCCGCATAGAAACTACATAGAAAATTCTCCAATGAATAAAAAATAATTCAAAAAGTTGATGATCCGGACCTTTTTCCATTTGGAACTAAACATTGAGAAAGAAAAATGTCGAATTCAGATAGGGATTGGATGGATGGAGGCTTGGCCGGTAGGGTTGTTTCTTTTGCTGATCAGGTAACTGGATCTTTGTTGGTGCTATTTTTTGTTCATTATACAATGTTGATATCTATCTAATAATGCACTTTATGCTTGACTTGTTAGTTGTTGCTGTCTTTTTCCCTCATTTAGTGGAGGAAATTATACCTAAATCTAAGATCTATACTTCTCCAAAATGTATGTAGCTGGAAACAGGCAAACAACCTGGAACCTGAAACCTTGTTTTAGCAAGATGTCGCTTTGTCCTGCTTTGATAGAGGACTCCACAATTTTATCGTAGTTCACAGTGTGAATTCTAGGATTCATTGTATTTCTCTTTGCTTGATAATGAAGTTTTAATTGAATCGGGTGCATTAGTGATGATCTGATGGGATAAGCAGAGATTCCTACTTGCCGGCTACCAGCTGCAAGGCGGATTTATAACTGCTTAGATTCATGAGAGAAAAATTTACTCCTGATTGAGGAATATTAATTGAACTGAGGGTTCAAACCATATTTGCTTGCGGGAAATTCGAAGTCTTTAATAGGCATTCGGCCTATCTCTTTGAATGGTGATTGTTCATTGAGTCATTGCACTGGTCTCTCTCCCTGTATGCAACCAGCTGAATGCGTCCAGCATTCAGGAAAGTAATAATAATAATTCCTCCTTGCAAAACGGGTATCCGTTAATCTTGGCCAGTCATGTGTAGTGTAAAGGTCAGTGCTTTATTGGCTGACAAGAATTTCACTATTTCTCGACCATTATTTTGATGAACATGCCGCCAAATCTTTACAGGCCATTTCCAACGACGGAAATGAAGAGAGTTGGTCGAGGAGCGGTTGTAGGGTGAGGAATTTTTGTATTTTCTATAAATAAATAAAAACCTGTAATCCCTGATTGTCGATTGCAAGCGTATTATTTGATTAGTAAACGATTGATTTTAGATTAGAAAAATAGAAATCTAAAAATGCTTAATGTGTAAACAAAAGGTGAAAACTCTTAATCTCTCATGTTATTAGAATCCATCTTCAAAATCCATTCTTTCCTTTAAAAGCTCCATCTTTTATGGTCTCCACTTTTTGATACCCAAGGTTGTTGTTCTCTTGCTCTCTGCAATCTCAACAGAAAACTCTTCTACGGTTGTATGATCAGTCTTCAAAATCCTATTCTATTGTAACAGTCGGTAGAACCAGAAGTACTCTAGCAGAAAATTGGCACAGGTTTTGAATAATTTTGCCTATAAATTTCATTGGGTTTGGACTGCAGCTGCTCATAACCGGCTTTTCTGGTGCCGATGTGCCTGATTTGGCCTGCTCTAATTCCTCGTGGGGTGACAATGCTTAAACAGTTGCTTGTCTGTATCACCACTGCGAAGACTTAACAAGATGATGGCGTGATTATGAAAGTTGACATATATACATAGGGCGTTTTTGTCATTCACAAGTTTTGTTTTTTATGCGGAACTAAAGCCAGTCTTCAAAAGTGTTTCTTAGAAAGAAAAAAATAAGGGCACACTTTTTTAACCTTTCCTCGGCGAAACCGATCTTGGGCTTTCGGATATCTTGTAGCTCAAAAGCCATACGATTATCGAATGGTTTTAGCATTGGAGAATTTTGCTTTTGATCAAAGAAACCGAGGTTTGAGACTTTACAACAGCAATGGTCTACGCTCCACATTCAACGGCAAGTAACACATTTTATTGGATGCTAAAATCGTCCATTAGTGTATTTTTTAGGCTACGAGTTATTGGATCAAGCAAAGGTGGAGCCCTTCACAAAAAGGTAGAATGACACGTTTGGTAACTAGCCGCCTGGTCGCTCTCTCAATCCATTCAGTGTCATACGTAACTGTGGCTTGGATTAAATGGGAGAGCTGTGTCTGCGACAATGAGAATCTAGATCATTCGATGATTTCTGGGTCATCCAATACAGGCACGTAGATTTTTTTTAGAGAATTTTATGTGCATGTTTCCAGGTATGTGAGTGATCACATCCTTGTAATTGATGGAGGATTCACCATCGTCAATCCAGCCTTTGGTATGTTCGGTTCCCGTTCTTGTTGATGGTTTTTTATTCCTGAGCTTGTGAATATTACGACTTTATGTAACATTTGAAGGGCTCTTTCTATACGGGAACAAGGAGAGAGGCCACTAGTTTGAAAATTGTAATACATGTAATGGACCAATAAGAGTGCCCTGATTTTTTGTTTCGACCACATAGTTTTAGATTTTTTGTACTAATTTATTGGGGCCTAACTCGTTAGGTGGTCTGGGTTAAACATGGTTATGATATTAAATGGTTTCTTTGTCACAATATTATATCAAGTTTCAAGTTTATATCACTGCTTCCACTAACTTATGTATCAATGTAAATCATGCTTGAGCTGAGGATACTAGAAGGGCATCTCTCTTTCGTTTATTATTTTCAGGTTCAATTTGCCCTTCTGGTCCAGCCTAATCGTAACCACTATTTTTGTAAGTCATAAAATAGATGCAAACATGTAACTCAAACCCAATATGAACACTGTTTTTTGTTTTTATTTGGAAGAATGATATATGCAGGAGAGCTAACCAATCTTATATTTCAGGAGCTTTCTTGAGAAGTGTCACGGACTTACATTGCAAAGCCCGTGACTAAGGCCTACAGCCTCTAAGGAGGGCTCACTTAGGACGTGAACCTAGCCTGAAGGACTTAGGTCTGCTCTTGAGGAATCCATTGAAGGCCTGCTTAGCTCACGGGTTCAGCCTGAAGGACTTAGATCCATCTAAAGGATCCATAATCTAAAAGCCCCCAACACTTCATGTAAATATCTAGACTCTAGAATTGTCCAGGACCATCCTAAATATGGTGGAACCATGGACTTGTGTAGAGACTTCTAGAGAGGATTCTAGAGTAGTCTCTAACCATTGGATGACAAACATTTGTAAAGATCCCCACCGTCCATTGAGGAGGTGGAAGGAGGCAAGCACTTATAAATAAGGGAGCTTCCTCACTTGTAAGACATCCAGTGATCGATCTGGGAGTGTGATCAAGGAGTGATCCAAGTGGGATCCAAAAGAGTTGTAAGCATCTTCAAGCAATAAAGCTACAAGTTTCTTCAAAGTGCTCTTTCAGTTGTTCTTCTCCTTTGGGTCTCAGTCAGGCTTACTTAGTTGGTTCAGGGTGAGAAGCCAATCTAAGTGCCGCACGGGAGTCTAAAATCTCAACCCGTGGCGGTTGCTATCAGAGCAAAGGTTCGGCAAGTTAGGAGCGAAGGTTCGTATGCTAGCTAGGAGAAGAAGATGGCGGATGATTCTCATGTGTCAAACATGGAGCTTGTTGGTGAAGATGCTCGAAGGAACAACAAGAGAGGTAAGTCCAAGGACTTAGTCAGACTTGTGAAGATGGAGTCGACCGTAGCGAATATCTCCACTCAGCTTGAGGTAGAGCACCCAACGTTTGGGTCCCTTAAAGCTATAGCAGAAGAGCTTAAGGGAGAGTGGGAGAGTGGTCTGAACTCCTTAAGGAATGCAAGTCATGTGGAGTTCCAAACCCAACTTAATAAGCTATTCGTGGAGTTAGCTACACTCCGTGATGAGATAAGGGTAATGCGCGAGGATGTATCCTTGTGCAAAGAAGCTGTGGCAAATAGGACTCACATGATTCGTGAGACCCCTAAGATCGACGTCCCTAAGCCAAAGAGCTATGGAGGGAAAAGGGATGCAAAGGAGATTGACACATTCCTTTGGAATGTTGAGAGGTACTTCCGGCACTTACAAATGGAGGGAGATGAGCAGAAGATAGCTACTGCCTCACTCTACCTCACAAACTATGCTTTATTATGGTGGCGTAGGAGAAGCATGGAGATCAAAAGAGGTACGTTCTCCATCAACACCTGGAACAAGTTTAAGGATGACCTCAAGGTGCATTTCTATATTGAGAATGCACTCATAGAGGCTAAGGAGAAGTTAAGATGGTTGAGGCATACGAGGACTATTCGAGATTACATTTCAAAATATTCAAACCTTTTGTTCGAGATCCCCGATATGTCTGAAGAAGACAAATTTGTGTACCTCTTCAGTGGGTTGAAGGATTGGGCAAAGCAGGAGTTACGCCACCGTAACGTCTCTACTTTGTCCGCTGCCATCGCTGCGGCTGAGTCCTTAGTCAAAGTAAGGAAGGATAATGGGAAATCAAATGGCCAAGAGAGTAGCCATGACAATGGTGGGGGAGACAAAGGCGCTCTTAGGAGCAAGCCTAAGTCATCCAAACCAAGCTGGAGGGTAAAGAGCAAGGAGCAAGCCACTCCATCGAGAGCTTGCTACTTCTGTGATGAACCGAACCTCATGCAGGACTGTCCAAAGAAGAATGCCTTAAACTCAATGATCGCACATCAAGAAGAAGGAAGTACTGGGGAAGATTATAAACTATCTTCCTTGCAATATCTCGACACTGTTAAGTCGGAGTTTCCTAAACCCTCTACTGGGAAAAGGTTGATGTATGTGGACGTGTGTCTCAAAGGCAAAGGCACACGAGCCATGGTGGATACGAGAGCTACCCACAACTTCATCTCTAAAAGGGAGGCTAAGAGACTAAGCCTCAAAGTGAAGAAAGATGAGAGCATGATCAAGACAGTCAACTCCAAAGCGAAGTCTGTACTAGGAGTTGCCAAAGACGTACGAGTCAAGGTGGGGAAATGGCAATGCACCATCACTTTGACTGTAGTACCATTAGACGATTATGAGGTTATCCTGGGAATGGATTTCCTCACCAAGGCCAGAGCAGTCCTCATGCCACACCTTGGAATGTTGAACTTCTTCGATGAGAAGACCCCTTGTGTGGTCTGGGTGTTGAAGAAAGGAAAGGGGCAAGGGAAGATGCTATCCGCCTTACAACTAATAGAGGGATCCACAAAGAGTGTGGAAAAGGCACAACTAAGCTTACGACGTCTAGGTGCCATCGAGGTACTAAGGTCTGAAGGGTCCAAGGAGAGACTAGTTGATGACAAGGGTGTGTCACAATAGGGAAACTCCAAGAGGGACAAGAGCAAGCAAAGACATGCAAGGACCACAGGAGCTGGTAGCTGTTACACCCATGCGTAGGAGGCACAACAACGGAGAGCACCAGAGCGCAACAATTTCCAATTGTGCAAAGGTGGACAGGTGTGCAAGAACGCACACAACATGGAGGAGCCAAAGAAAGTCCCAGAAGTGCACAAGAATAGTTGGATACCAAGGTGCAAAAAGAGGGACACAACAAGGTATCTCATGAAGAGGACAAAGCAACATGGGACTTGCCCAAGTGAAAAAGGGTGCTACACCAGCGAAGATGTGTCGACGAGGGCGTGGACATTATCTAGTGGGGGAGAATGTCACAGACTTACATTGCAAAACCCGTGACCAAGGCCGACAGCCTCTAAGGAGGGCTCACTTAGGACGTGAACCTGGCCTGAAGGACTTAGGTTTGCTGTTGAAGAATCCATTGAAGGCCTGCTCAGCTCACGGGTTCAGCCTGAAGGACTTAGATCCATCTAAAGGATCCATAATCTAAAAGCCCCCAACACTTCATGTAAATATCTAGACTCTAGAATTATCCAGGACTATCCTAAATATGGTGGAACCATGGACTTGTGTAGAGACTTCTAGAGAGGATTCTAGAATAGTCTCTAAGCAACATTTGTAAAGATCCCCACCGTCCATTGAGGAGGTGGAAGGAGGCAAGCACCTATAAATAGGGGAGCTTTCTCACTTGTAAGACATCCAGTGATCGATCCAACAGTGTGATCAAGGAGTGATCCAAGAGGGATCCAAAAGAATTGTAAGCATCTTCAAGCAATAAAGCTACAAGTTCCTTTAAAGTGCTCTTTCAATTGTTCTTCTCCTTTGGGTTTCAGTCAGGCTTACTTAGTTGGTTCATGGTGAGAAGCCAATCTAAGTGCCGCACGAGAGTCTTAAATCTCAGCCTGTGACAAAAGGCAAGTTTCAAGTTAACCCAAGATGGGTCAAGATGACATGTGGCTTTCAAATTCTATTAATGACTTTTCAAGAAAGCTCCTATGATCTGAGAGCAAGTACATATATTACTTCTCTTTGAAGAAAGCCCAACTTAAACACAGTTCATCTCTAAATTTTGGCATCAAAGACGATCAAAATGCCACAATAATGCTCAACAACCAATCATTCCCAAATCTTAGGCTTAAAGTCGTCCAACAGTAGACAAGCTTTTATATCTTAATCGATCGCCCACTACCATCCTCCACCTTAATGAATGGTTTTCTTCATTTGCACTTTTGCTCGTTCACTTTCTCCGAGTAAAAATGTGCGCTTCCACCGTGTAAAAAACGAAACATACGAAGGGCAGAATTTTATCATCCGACTTATTCTTGGATTGGATTAGTATAGTTTTGGGTGCCTGGAGATACAGTTCAGGCTCACTTGTTCAACAATCCACAATCGATCTATTTGGCCAAGGGATGACAACGACCAAAGCGACCTATTAATTGATTAGCGTTAGTGGCAGAAAATTTTTGACTCAACTGAACTTGGGGTAGAAAAATCTTTGACTGAAGGTCGGCTAAGATGGGAGCAGGGGAAGCAAAAGACTGCCCGACCGACATGTTGCCATCCCTACATGATCTTCAGTAATGAGAGAATTTTGTAGACCTTTTTCTTTTCTTTTTTGTAAGTTTTTTATGTCAACCTTTGCAAAAAAATTAGAGAGAAAACTCATTCGTTGCTGCTTATATCATTGTATGGCATGGGTTTTTTAGGAGACGACAAAATGACCCCATTAGGTAGAGACGACGGGCAGAAAATGTTAGACCCCAATGCGAGACTCGAGGTCGGTTATGGTTGGGACAAGGGTAGAATAAAATCTATCCCTAGTTTGCCTTGCTATAGATGGGCTTCAGACCAAATCTATTCCTTTTTCACAATGTAAGCCTTTGATTTGCAGAGACTCTGTTCAGTGCAGACCATTGTTCAGGCGTCCATGTATAAGTTAGATACTAGAGGTATGCGGATGTCGTATTAGCTTGAATCTTAGTAAATTTCCGGTGCAATCAAAGAGCACAAAAATGGTTCGGATTTAAAATTAAGCATGTGGTTCCCAGTTGTCCTTCTAGCTAAGAACACGCAAGCGTTCCTGTGTGGGTGATTGAAGTCCTTGTTATATATTGAAGAGACGACAGCCCACTTCGGTTGATCTGACCTGTACATGTTCACAAGAAACACAACCAGCTCATCGGATGGGAAAGCGTAATATACAAAAAATTGGGAAAGAAACAAGAAAGACTGATCAAAACTTTGGCTCATGTATGCTAGTTTATATAATGAAATATTAATAAAATAAACCAATTTAAAAAGATCGTAATGTTTGGATTACCATAGTCGGTAATCCACCCCAATTTTCACGGTAGAGATCCACAATGATTGTGACCAGTAACGACCACGAAGAAATCTATTTAACGATCCAACAGATTTGCAGGGCACATGGACGTTAACACCACAATTTCTTATCTTTCGTGGACTAAAGCCAGTGGGAATCTTTATTAAGAAACGATTACATTGTTAAGCATCTTTTACAGAAGAGGAACGTAGTATAGAGCGCGACAACACTCCAACAGCGGACCCATCTAACATTGATCCAAGCCGTTCATCTGACTTAACTAACTTTTAGATACTACTTCATGGCCCAAAAATCGTATTAAAAAAAAGTCAGTAGCATCCAACAAATTGTGTTTTAGTGCGTTAAATGTAAAACGTTGATTATGGAAAGTTTCTTACCGTCCGTTTTGAGCAAGATGAAAGCTGCATTTCTTGGATTTGGCATGGCTTTGTACCATCAGATACCCAATCTTAGGAGAGTCAGATAAATGGCATGGATCAATCTAAAGAAGTAGAAGAATTGCACCAATGCTGGGTTATTGTCGCCCTAATCACGATGAGATGACTATTAATTAGTGTTAGAAAAACAAGGTTGAAGAACTCTGGACGGCTTTTATTAACTCTAGCTACACGTTTGTTGATCTTGACCTGTCCTGCAAGATGCCAAAAGGCGTATAAATCTTCCCTGCAACCGTAGAAGACTCCCAGAAAGGATCTTAGCCGTCCTCAGCTATGAAAAGCAGCTCTGCTCTATCTTCTATCGCAAAAAGGTAAGTCCGACATGCTAACCATCGTTAATTTTTACTCCAAATTCTGGTTTTAATTTCCCTATTCCTAGCCAGTTCTTTTTCTTAGTGCTGTGATTCAAATCGATCTCAGTTTTCGAATTTTGATAGTCGAGTATACAACTACCGATCTTGATTCGATGTATTGCCGGGAAAGCTTTGCGATGGGAACAAAAGTCCATGGATAATGGTTTTCATTTTCTCCATGGCTATTTCAGGCTTAAGCCGTGAACAAAATATTTAGAGCAAACTGAATAACATTATCCATGTTCTCAGGTTGCCAATAGCACCGCATGTAGGAGAAGATTCATCATCAAAGATCTCTTTTTAGTGTCTAGATCGAGGTTTAAGGTCAACCAAACCATTAAAGTTCTGGACCACATGCATCTCAGATAAGCCAGGCACAAAAATCGTCAATATTACGATCGGTTTTCTTTTCCTAAATAGTCTCAATTTGATTATCTTAATCATTCACTATTATTTATCCGTAGTGAAAAAAAAGAACGGCTTAGAAGAATCAAATGAAAGGTTAAGATTATTCAGTGGAGAAGAATGGGGGGTCGGTTACATCTCTAGAAGGTCGTCGGTGTGTTATTGGATTTTAGATTTAAGTAAACCCATCTAAAGTTTCTCATAGGCTGCAGGCTAACATAGGTTGACTCTGTCTTCCAACAAGTTTCTTCGTCTCCCAACAGGACACATTTATTTACCCCGCTTACAACCACATTCTCTGCAGATTAGAAGGAAAGGTTGCACTAATTACTGGTGGGGCCAGCGGGATTGGCGAATGCACAGCGAAATTGTTCTCTCGCCATGGCGCCAAAGTTGTGATCGCAGACATCCAAGATGAGTTGGGCGACAAAGTCTGCGGCGACATGAGCCCTGAATCCTCCTACGTCCACTGTGATGTAACAAACGAGACTCATATCCAAAATGCCGTAGATACAGCCGTCTCCAAGTATGGGAAGCTCGACATCATGTTCAACAATGCCGGCATTGCGGACCCAAACAAGCCATCCATCCTTCAAGTCCAAAAGGCCGACTTCGAGAGGGTTCTCAGTATCAATCTGATGGGCGTGTTCTTGTGCACGAAACATGCTGCCCGCGTAATGATCCCAGCTCGCAGTGGCAGCATTGTAAGCACCGCTAGCATTAGTTCGGCCGTAGGGGCCGCTGCCTCTCACGCCTATACATGTACAAAGCATGCGGTTCTGGGGCTCACCAGGAATGCGGCAATGGAGTTTGGACAGTTTGGGATTCGAGTGAATTGTGTGTCTCCTTATGCCCTCGCAACACCTTTGGCTGAGAAATTTATTGGGTTGAAGGATGAACAACTTGAGCAGGCCATGAGTGTGTTTGCCAACCTCAAAGGGGTTCATCTGAAAGCAGAAGATGTTGCCCAAGCTGTTCTATATCTAGGAAGTGATGATTCCAAGTACGTGAGTGGGCTCAATCTAGTAATAGACGGGGGATTTTCAGTTGGGAATCCATCCTTCGATATGTTCAAATACCCTGTTTCTTGATGTTTGATGTTGGTTTTGATCTAAGGGGGTGTAGCTCCGGAATTCGCCGCAGAATTTGAAATTTGATTGCGGAATTCCAAGGATGTATGTGCTAGGGTAAACTTTGGGTCCTCGTTTCCTCGTGTGATTCCTTGTTGTAGAATTGGTAATGTGACTCAGCAAGTATCTCCACTTACTATGCGTGCCAACTGTATTGATCATCTGGGCCCATCTTGGCTGGATTGTTACTCAAAAATCCTTACCATTGAGTTTTCTTCATTATTGCACTGGGACGTTTAATATTGCCTAATCAACAACATTTTGGAGTCATGCCATAAGTAAGACACCGTCAAGTAAATGAATGATTATGATTACAAAAAGAGTGCCCACGTATTCTTCAGCTTGGCATTTAAGCCCTCAGATCCATGAGCGCACGACGCAGATAATTTCACATGTTGTGTCAGCAATACGGCCTGTATCAGATGCCGTTAATAAAACCAGGTTACCAACCAAATGCTAAACGGACCGCACTATGAGGTGTGGCCTGGTGATCATATTCTATGGGGTCACTAATCTGTGATCCTAATTGATCTCGTTGATCTGGATTTAGATGTCATTAGACTGTGTTTTTCTTATTTTTTCGTACACATTCTCTAACACATGTCAAGACGCAAAATTGAGGATTGAGGAATGGTAAGTAACAAACGCTTTTAGTTTTTGCATAATAGGATCTACTTAATTCATCTAATTATTTTGATTTTGGATATCTCTTAGTCCAAAAATCATACAAATTATACCATTCTAATATTTAAAGAAATCTTCTTTTTCAGGATGGCAGGAAATTTTCTTACAATTGTTTATATGTGATGCCCGAGCAATTTACACTATTTTTAACGAAAATTGGGAAATAAACTGAGTTAAATGTTTCACTTTATTTAGAATAATAAATGAAAGAATTTGTAGGGAAACTTAGTACCATTAGATTCTACTCGAAAAATAGAATCCAACGCCTCACAAATCACCCAAAACGGAGTTCTTATGAAGAAGTTACAGCCATTTAAAGATAGGGATATTTCTGGAAATTAAACAGAAAAACGAAAAAGGGCGAAAAACGCATGGAGCCGTTTTGATAACGGCACCCCCTGTCGTCTTCGACCTCTAGATCCTCCCAGAAACCCTCGATCCCAATTTTTCTAGAGGGATCTGCCACCGCCAATGGCAGCACAGCCATTGAGGGGCACCGCTATAGCCGGTCTATAAAAACCCCATCTCTCTCTCCAAAAAACCACGTTTTCCAGCAATTTTCCAGTCATTTGAGACTGGGGTTTCCGGCAAAAACTGGAAACCCGTTCCTCTGTGTTTCCGGCAACGGCCAGGCCAAGACTGGCCGCCATTCTTGTCTCCCCATTCCCCTCTCTTCTCTTGTTCTGGCCTTGCATGACATGGGAGTTACCTTCTTTGAGTTTTCCAGCACCAAGGGTTAGGCAGGCAACCTACCAGGAGGAGCGCCATCTCCGGCTGCCAGGTAAGCCCCTCCTTACCTTCCCTTTTCTCCGTTTCAGTTCCCTCAGGCCAAGATCCATGCCGGATCTGGCCTTTTTCCAACCGATTTTTCCAGCCGAAGAAGACAATGCCGGTTCCAACCGGCCATGAACGACCCAGGCATCCCAAGGACACCAAGCACCACGTGCACCTGGGACTGGGTCCCTGGGACAGGTTCCAGGTGTACGACAGTGCGTACACTGTCCCAAGTGCGGCCTTCAAGTGCGTGCACGACATGGGGCACGGGTCCTGGCTCGACCAAGGTGCACGGGGTGCCCTGGGAGCTGAGACGCGCCATGATACAAGGTGCGTCCGTGCGATGATGCGCGTCATAGCTCGTCACTTGAGCATGCATATGCACGTGCAAAACGCGGTCCTTTGCACGGCCTTTAGGCACGCACGCACGTGAGGGAATTGGGACACGCGGACCCAATAAGACTTTAAAACTAGGATTAAAGGACAATTTACAGAGTTAGTTATGGAATAGTAGGATCTAGCTTGGCAATGAATTGGGCAAGGACCATTGACCCTAAACAGTAGATTTAGCGGTCTAATGTCTAAATAGATTAAAAGTAATAGGGACTCCTTGTACCCAGGAGTTTATAAATGAGACCCAGGGACGGGTTGAGTACTAAAGAACGCGACTTCAGGAGACTTTGAGGTAGGTGCTCTATCGCTACTAGACTTTTTAAAAGAGCCATGATTGTTTTAAGAATGCATGTTTTAAGAATATGACTTGTTTAGTATTACTTAATTCAGCATACATATGAAAAATGCTTTATGCATAGATATGTTTTGCAAATAATTGCATATACATTATGCATAGATATGTTTTGCAAACAATTGCATACATGGTATGATTTATGAAGCATTGAGTTTTTGAAAGACTGCATGTCCTTGAGGGTTACCAAAAGACGCTAGAATGCCCAAAAGACGCTGGGTAGGCAGTTGTGAGGGACCCAAAGAGGACAGGTTTTGAAAAAAAGGTTTTCGCTTATTTGATCTGATTATGATTTGGGCTGATAAGCTCGTGGGCGCTATGCCGAGAGGTTTGGGTTGGCCTCCAGCCTCTACCACTATTAGGTAGATGGGTACTACGCCCAAAAAGGACAACGTCCCTACGTCAACTGCATGTGGTACAGGGGGCTACCACTGGTGTCACGGCACTAGGTCAACGTGTCATAGGCCCCGTTGAGGTTATGACCGAGTGTCCTCAGGTATCCGGGGACCACACGGCGGCGAGGTCGTAGGCATAGTTGGACCCTATGGTTTCGTGGACTTATTTGCATTACATATGACATGATATGAGGTTGGTCGACCATACCATACTAGATATCCATGAGTTAGATTCAATAAATGTAATATCCTTAATTTTAAAGATAAAAATAGGAAATTATTAAATAAATTAAAATAAAAATTTATGGATGAAATTCTTTCCTGAAAACATAATAATTAGAAAGTGCTCATCGATACGAATCCAACGCCACCAAGAACGCGAGAAACGGAGCTCAAACGAGGGAGTTATGAGCCGTCAAAGTTGGAAGGGCAAATTAGTCATTTGATAGAGACGTATTAGACAGGGGTCCAAATTGATACTGGCACCCCCGTCTTCCACACGTCTGTACCCAGATCAGGCAAAATCGCCGGAGAAGCCATGGGAAGAGGCGTGAATGGAAGAGGTTCTCCTCCCCTGGGACTCTAGGCCTATATCTACCCTCCTCCCAGTTGCACAAACGCTCCACTTGGAGCCTTTTCACTGAGTAATTACGCTAAACCCTAGCCCTGCAAAACTTGGATTTTCCCGGCGAGTGGAGCCCCGGCAACACGAGCAACACCAACCAGGCTCAAGGTAAGCCTCAAATCCATATTTTTCTCAGTATTTATTAATTAGAAAACTAATTAGAAAAACATGAAAAAAATTAGGAAAAAAATCGGATTTTTTTTAGGAACTGTGTGCACGCCATCGTTGGAGTGTGATTTCACGGATCAAAACTTGTCCGTTTGAAAATACGCAGACCGTCCAACTAGTGCACAAGAGACCCAAGAGTATACCCTTTAAATTTGGGAGTGATCCAACGGTGGAATTGCTCAGTAAAACTCAAAACCGGTACCTAGGGAGGTTTTTAGGAACTTGGGAAAAATCGTTTAAAAACCATGGTTTTGAGAAAATTAGTGAAAAAGGAGGGCATAAATGGATTCTAGAGAGAATTATGAAGAAAATGGCGCAAAAATCACGCAAAACGGAGCTCAGAGCTTCATGAGGCGACCGAATCCGGGCCGTCTTCTCCGGCTGTCGTCAATCGGCTGCCGCGCTCGCGCCGACGCCAAGACGCACTCCCTAACGCCCGAGGGGACGACGTCACATGACGTCGTCGTCGCACGCGTGCGCGGCAGCGCGCGTGCGAGCGTGCGTGGTTGGCCGTCGCGGTGGGACCGGACGCGGCCGAAGACGCGCGGCGCGTCCCTGCGGCGTCGCGACGCCGTGCGTCCCGTGCGCCAGTACGCCGGTGTAAACCGCTGAAAAGAGGCGCCGCCGGTTTAAACCACCTTATGGTGGTCCCACAGCCCCATTTTAGCTTATTTTTCACTAAAACTTGATTTTTGGGAGTGTAGAGGTCCAAATCACGATCCGGAAGAGGCGTTGTGACCGTATTGACGACGCGGACCTAGTTTTAACTTAAAAACTTAGACATGACCACTTTTTATTTAGAAAAATTTTAAAATAGTGATGTGACATGTACAGGTGCACTTGAATATACCAATTAAAAGGAGTTATTGACAAGCTAGTGATCTCACACTGAGGTAGGTGACGACAACTAATGTTTTGACTTGATTTTAAACCATGTTTAAACATAAAGATCATGTGTGATTGTGTTTTAAATTGCGATTTTTATTTACCATGGATTTCATGCGACATTGCGTACAAGATGGTTATTCCAAATTGAAATCTTTTACTGAATAAACTTATTTCAAATGCTTTTACAAGCATGATGTTAATTTGTTATGCTTACTTAGAGACTTATTTCTTATTATATATATAGAAAATGCATGGATTTACATGGAAATGAGAATAGAGGCTTATTAGGGCTGTCCTTTGATAGTGCTAACCCCAAGATGAGGGGCATGTCTGGGATTGCAAGTCTGTAAGTGCTCTTGAGTTTTAGCATATACATGATTTCCGTGTTTTATATTTGATGACGGGTGCTCTCGCCCTTGGCGTCATGCCTGGGAGGGATAGGCCTGCCACCCACCTTCCGAGATTATGATGTGATGAGTTTGTGATATGATGTACACCGCCCATAGATGGCATTCGGTAGGGGTTTGGTAACATGGATAGTCCACACTACCGGCTCGAGCCTTTCCATGGGGGACGTACGTTAAGTCTCCCGTTATGGTGTCGACGGAGAGCGGCAGTGGTGGTCGATACCCACGAGGGTTGCCACTGCACATGATGGCCCATATTCTTGTTATGTGTGCATGTATGATGAGCATGATTATGGATGGTATGCTCCGGGTGTGACGACACTCGTAGGTTGACTATGTGTATTCTCGATCGGGGGATGTTAGTGTGATGTGGTGGGACCCATTACCTTAGGGTGCCCTTATTCTTGTTGTATGCTCCATTTATTGATTCATGTCATGTTTTAACTCCGTGAATTTCATGTTTTAGCATATGGAATAAATTGGCATTTATATTGAACATGGCATTATGATATCACTATTTCCATAAATGTTAGACTTTTCATCAATCTTGTTCATTATTTCTCGCATTTATTACATTAATTGTCTATGTACCCCACACAAGCGATATATGAGGCATCGTGCTTTGTTTTGCAATGCCTTGTATCTCGACGCGACACCAGAAAGGAAAAGCTATTGATAAACCTTCGAGAGTCACGAAGACTAGTTTCCCTATAGTTTTAGAAAGTAATGTGAGTCATTAGAGTGGATTATCATTTGAATTTTATTATGGACTGCATACTTTATATTTGGATGTGATTTAGATCTTTGGATATATATTGGACATTTATATGGGATGTTATGATGGATAGACCCTGGGCCATATTATTATTGTCTTTTGGATGTTTATTTGATTTAAAATAAAGGCGCCTATTTATTGACGTTGATTTATACGCGGATCATTTATTTATGTTTAAATTACGTATACGTCATTTTGAGAAAGGAAAAATTAACACCCGGAGTTTTAAGATAGGTTTAGTAAAATGTTAAATAAATCTTTTCTCATGGGATCCCAAATGTTCTTATTTAAATTGCCATTATAAAAAAAAAAATTGTCTAAAAAAAAAATCCGGGGTGTTACAATAAAGCATCTTAGGCATATTATTATGTTATGATATATATGATACTTTCGACTTGGTTTGTGCTATTCTTTAAGTCGTTAGTATTTCAATTTGACAATAGTTTTTTATATCGATATGAGTGTTCAAACATGCACATGTCTTGAAAGAGCATATGATTTTAAATATAGCATGCATTGTAAAACTAGTAGTGATGGACTCCTACTGAGTATAGTATATACTCACCCTATCCTTAACGTTTTTCAGGATAGTTTCGATTACAAATAGGAGACACCTCAAGAAATATTAGTGCTACGAGCAAGTCAATAAACAAAGGAGACAACTATACATGTGAGTAAACTCTCTACCCTTTGGACTTGTATTTGTATTAATTTACAGTTAGGCTGTGTGCTGTGACTGGAAAGACCTAGGGAAAAACATTTATGGTTTCTAAAGTTTTTCAAAAATTACTTTGGTTGTTGTAAAAACAAATGACACTCGGGGTTTTCAAAACCAGTTTAAAACTAAAGATTTTTAGCTGCATTGCATGGTTTTCATTGCATTGTTTTCTTCAAATAGGGATGCATCCCGCCTTAGGAATTAGATATTGCATTTAAAAATGCATGGGAAAACCCGGGTCGTTACATTATATTCAAAAACAAAAAATATGATCTTGTTAGATCTCAATTTACATGATTTTGGACTAGAAGACATTCAAAGCTGCAGGAATTAGATAAATTATGCAAATTATCTATCTACATATATTCCATCATGCAAAAGTATGAGCATTTTGACACAAAACTAATATGTTTACCTATGCTATCCAATGGTGACTCATTTGTTCATTGATTAAAACTACTAATTTAAGTGGACGTGGCATATTTCTTCAAAACATAAGCACCATTGCATAGGGTGAGTAAATTTTCTTTTTCTTTTTTTAACTCAATATTGGCACGAACGAAATTTGTAGTGGTAAAAATAATAATGCTAAAAGAGTCTTCCTTTGCACTGGTAATGGTGGAAAAAAAAAATGTCCACTAGTCGTTTTGGAAATTGTTCTCTCCACCCGTCATATCTTATAAAAAAAAAATACCTGCCTGTCTATTTTCCTCAACCCGATGATGGCAGTACGGAAAACGAAAGTGCTATTGGACCATACTGAGGCCCTGCCTAGTGTCACGGGCTAAGATTTTCAGACTCCTGTGTAGCACTTAGTCTTGAAATACGCTCAAGGCATCAAAGCTAGGTTTAGCCTTCAACCCCAAACTCTCACTTGTTAGGGCTATACTCACTCACCCACTAATGCAATGAGAGGAACTCAAAAAGGAAACTCTCCCACTCTATTAAGTCCCCAAAACTTAGATGATCTGAGCTTATTACAAGTGAGGAGTTTACACCTATTTATACTTGCTCTCCCCCATCTACCTCCTCAATGGATGGTCTGAATTATTACAAATGTCAACCATCTAATGGTTGAGGACTAATCTAGAAAACTCTACACAACTCTCTAACATTCTCTCTTTCTAGATATTTACATGTAGATTTCCATAACTCAGGCCTTCTAGAATCAGGCCATCTACTATGGGTCTCCAACGAAGGGTTTAAGTCCCTTAGGCCAAGTCCACATTCTAAGAAAGCCTTCCAAAGAGCCTGCAAGCCCAGGTCACAGGCCTTGCTATGCAAGTCTGTGACATTCTCTCCCACCTGATAACATCGACACCTCGTCGACGCATCTTCTTCAATGTTGCAAGCTTTGACCTTTGGCATGTCCCAAGTTACCTTGCAATCCTTCTTTGGGTCGTGCCTTACTCCTCCCTTTACACATTTGCATCCCGCCATGCTTGTGCTCCTTATGGAGCATCTTGGTCGTTTCCATGATGTATGCATCCTTACGCACTTGTGCACTGTGGTACATTTGAACGTAGTCGCCCTTCTTACACCCTTGCATTGCTACACAACATTGTTGTGCCTCCTGCATCTTAGTGTGGCAGCTGCTCCTCATCATCGTGCTCCTTGCACAACTTTGCTTAGAACCACCCATCCTAGAGTTCTCCTCTTGTGGCACACTCCCCTTTGTGCCAACAATGGTGTCAACACTCCTGTTGATCACCGCTTCCTTCTGTGATTCACTAGGTCCAAGCAATCTCGTAGCACCTAAGCTTGGTAAGCCTAGCTGTGCCATATCCACACTTATTGCAGATTCCCTTGTTAGCTCCAAATCATTCAACCTAGCCACTTCCTCATGTGGCATGATCATTTGGCCTCTCGAGATTTGTTGTGTGGCAATGCTTCCATTGTCCACAATCTTATCAAGTAGAGCTTATGTAGTACAGTTTAGCGGCTCACCTAATTGAGCTAAATCCTCTAACTCTTCCCCTTCCTCTTCCTTGTGTAATGTCAGGTTGTGTAGAACCTTCCTCATTGGGCAATCTCACATGAAGTGAGGTCCGTCACAAAAGTAGCATGGCTTGATGGGGTCGTAACCTTCCATCAGCTTACCTCCCTTATGGAGCGCAATCCATCCTCCCCCTCGCCCTTAAGCTCTTTTCTCGCAGTTTCAAGGGATCCAGAACTTGGGTGCACTTCCTCTAGCCAAGTGGAGATGTCAAACACAATTGCCTCCATCTTTGTAAACCTTCACTGTTAACCTTGTTTCCGAACCAACTTTGATCAATCTGGCTTAACTACCAACCTGGTCGAACCTGCTCTAATATCATTTGTCATGGCCTGAGACTTTTAGACACCCGTTCGGCACTTAGTCTTGAAATACGCTCAAGGCACCAAGGCTAAGTTCAGCCTTCAACCCCAAATTCTCACTTGCTAGGGCTACACTCACTCACCCACTAATGCAATGAGATGAACTTAGAAAGGAAACTCTCCCACCCTATTAAGTCCCCAAAACTAAGATGATGTGAGCTTATTACAAGTGAGGAATTTACACCTATTTATACTTGCTCTCGATGGAGAAACTTGTTCTTTGCTCTTTTCCTTCCAACTTGGTAGTTTGGATGACTCAAGCTTGTTTTTATGAAAGCATTTGTCTCCCCCACCTTTGACATGGCTACTCTTTTAGCTTTTTAATTTTCCATCATCTTTCCTTAATTCGACTAAGGATTCAGTTGCGGTGATTGCGGCAAACAAGTAGAGACGTTACGACGTAACTCCTACTTTGCCTAATCTTTTAGCCTACTGAACAAGTACACAAACTTGTCTTCTTTAGACATGTTAGGGATCTTAAACAAAAGATTTGAATACTCTAAAATATAGTCGCGAATAGTCCCCGTATACTTCAACCATCATAACTTTTCCTTAGCCTCAATGCATGCATTCTCTGGATAGAAATGTCTTAAGGTCGTCCTTAAACTCGTTCCAAGTGTTAATGGTGAACGTCCCTTTTTCGATTTATATGTTTCTCCTACGCCACCATAATAGGGCACTGTATGTGAACTAGAGTGAAGCAGTAGCAATCTTCTGCTCATCTTCCTCATTTGCAAGTGTCGGAAGTACCTTTCAATGTGTCAATTTTCTTCGCATCCCGCTTCCCACCATAGCTCTTTGGCTTTGGGACATCAATCTTTGGGGCCTCATGAACCACGTGAGTTTTATTCACCACGGCTTCCTTGCACAAGGATACGTCCTTGCCTTCATCTCATCACGAAGTATAGCTAACTCTGCGAATAGTTTTTCAAACTGGGTTTGGAACTCTACATGACTTGCATTTCTCATAGAGTTTAGACCTTCCTCCTACTCTCCCTTAAGCTCTTCTGTCATAACTTCAAGGGACCCAAACGTTGAGTGCTATAACTCTAGCCGAGTAAAGATATCTGCAACGGCTGTCTCTATCTTAACAAGTCTGGATTCCATAGAAGAGACTAAGTCTTTGGACTTACCTCTCTTGTTCCTCCGAGCAAGCAAGCTCCACATTTGAGACATGAGAACCGCCCCCCATCTTTTTCTCCTTGCTAGGATACTAACCTTCCCTCCTAACTTGCCGAACCTAGCTCTGATACCAACTGTCACAGTCTTAGCTACTCAGACTCCCGTGTGGCACTAATATTGGCTTTTCACCACGAACCAATTAAGTAAGCCTACCTAGAAGCTCAAGGAAGAAGAATAACTGAAAGGGAACTTGGAAGAAGCTCTAGCTTTATTGTTTTGAAGATGCTTACAACTCTTGGATTCTAAATTATGGATCCCTTTGATGGATCTAAGGCCCTCAAGTTGAACTCACAGGCCTCCATTGGATTCTACGTGTATTGGTCATGGGCCTTGCAATGCAAGTCTATGACACTAAGCCCTAAAATAAGCACTTTCCTTTCCTTATTTGCTACGCGTGTTTGGTTAGTAAGAAAGTGATGAAAATTGATTTCAATTAGAAAAAAGAATCCAATGAAAAGGCATTCATGTCTCCAAATTCAATTCCCAAAGACCCGTAAAATTTCTGAGTCTCCAGAAATTTACTTTGAAAATGTGACACAGTTATCACGAAGGATTTCTTTTTCTACAAAATCAACTCAATTTCCATGGAGGAGACCCTTTACTTCGAAGTTGTTAGGCGTTGAATTTAGATTCGGCAGGCCACGGTCTTTGCATGGACCCGATGGAAAAAAAGTTTATATTTCGCTAGTCTATCTGCACACGCTCTTCCTTGCTCGTCACTGTGCTCACCTGGGCCCATTTATACTTTTATGCACTAATAAGTCCTTGCTCCGTGATTCGACCATTCAGATACTTGCTCGTCACGGTGCTCACCTTGGCCCATTTATACTTTTATGCGCTAATAATTCCTTGCTCCATGATTCGACCATTCAGATAAACGGCCTGATTTTCAAAAGCAGACAGGCCCCACATTTCTCTTCGATAGACATTTCCACATGAGATTATTTCGTCTTTTCTCTTTAGTAAGTAAACAAAAGAGACGTACCGAACCATAGTTTAAGGCAGGGATCCACGTTTTGTTGGCTTCTCCTTTATAAAAATCAACTTTTCAGACTACCCTGTCCCAAGCCCAACATCTCGCCTGCATTTTCCTCGGCGAACTCTGGCAAAGATGAGTACTTGTGTGTCAACTCCGATTGCTAGAAGGTAAGCTTATTGCAGTTCACAGCTTACGCTTTATTTTAATGGCAGTCTCTTTCCTTCAATCCCATAGGAAAGATGATCAAACATGTGCTTTATGTGATCGGTTATGCGATTATGCGGGAACATCGTTCACATGGAATTATCCGGCATAATCGCATAAACCGGATGACATAAGCCTTGCCAGTCAGGCCCTTGCTGTTCCATTAAGGCTTGGCATCGTAGCTTCAACCACGTCCCAGGTGAATGATCTTGGATCCCATCAAAGAGTGGACTCCCTCTGTTTAAAAACTTTGCATGTAGCAATCAGAAAATATGGAAATTTTACCCACTTTATTTTTCAGGTTGGAAGGAAAGGTGGCCGTTATAACTGGAGGAGCTAGCGGGATCGGTGAGAGCACGGCAAGACTATTTGTAAGGCACGGTGCCAAGGTTGTCCTTGCCGATATTCAAGACGACTTGGGCCAATCTATTTGCCAAGAGCTTAATGGTTCAGGGGAAAATGCCATTTTCGTACACTGCGATGTCACGAAAGAAGAAGACGTCCTAAGTGCCATCGATGGTGCGGTCTCAACGTTCGGAAAGCTTGACATAATGTACAACAACGCGGGCATCAGCGGCCAACTGAAACCTTCTCTCTTGGACGTTGATAACAAAGAGTTCGAGAGGGTCCTTCGCATCAACACATTCGGGTCTTTCTTAGGTGCCAAGTACGCTGCCAAGGTGATGATCCCACAGAGGAAAGGGTGCATTCTCTTCACTGCTAGCTCTGTTACGGCCAAAAGTGCAGCGACATTATACGCCTACAAGGCATCAAAACATGCCGTGGTCGGTCTGGTTGAAAACCTTAGTGCTGAGCTCGGCCAATATGGGATTAGAGTTAACTGCATCTCTCCTGATGCAATTCCCACGCCATTGTTTAAGAGCACATTTCCGAAGAACGCAACTGACGGCGAGAAGCGGATCGAACAGGTGGCTAATTTGAAAGGAGTTACACTTACGGTAGAAGATATAGCGGAAGCTGCCCTGTACCTAGCTAGTGATCAGGCAAAGTTTGTGAGTGGCCTCAACCTTTTGGTCGATGGTGGTTTTAGCACCGTTAATCCTGCCTATACCGCAGCTTCATTTCAAGCATGAATCTGATAGACATGCCCCACGTTTCTCTTTGATAGACATTTCCACATGAGATTATTTCGTCTTTTCTCTTTAGTAAGTAAAGAAAAGCGACATACCGAACTATAGTTTACAGCTTCTTTTCGTGTTTCTTTTGAGGTGAACCACTTACAGGTTTTTTATCCTTCTTCGTTTTCTTGTTCTTGTCCTTAGAGGTACTTGCCAAGTGAGCACTTTCAATCTTTTCTTACATCAGCCTTTTCTCCTCTTGCACACAATGAGAAATGAGCTTGTTAAGAGACCATTTGTCCTTTCGGCAGTTGTAGCCGACCTTAAATTGACTAAATTGTGCATTAGGAGAAATTAAAACTAAATGCATGAGCAAAACTTCAGACAATTCTAGCTTTAGTGCTTTTAGTTTTGAAGGTAGATGTAACATCTCCATTATGTACTCCCTGATATTTTCTTTTCCCTTATACTTTATTGAAATCAAGTTTGACAAAATCATACTTGTTTTACCCTTATCGTTTTTAGCTAAACGTTTTTCAATTTCCTTAAGAAACTCCTTGGCATTAGTTATCTTTTTGGACACAGCACCCTTGAAAGTTTCTAGAATTTCACGCTTCATGATCATAAGACTCATGCGATTTGAACGATCCCACTTCTCAAAGTCCCGTTTTTCCTCAATGAAACTTTTATCTGTAAGAGCAATGGGTTGTTCTATCCTTGGAGCAAGGTCCAAATCCCATGCAGCCAAGAACGATCATAACATTCTCTTTCCATTCCTTAAAGTTGGTCCCCTTCAATATGGGAATAGAACTGATGTTGGCAGATATGATAAAAGCAGATACATTAACTGAAAATAGAACAAAACAACATGTTCACATAAGTTTTATATCACACTTAAATTAAATTAAATTCAAATAATGATGGGGCCTATCACAAGATACCTAGCACAAAATCAATATTTAGTCTTTTGACAGAAATATTAACTTATAAGTGGTATTCTTGGTGTAGTAATCAAATATTGACAATAAATCCTATCAAACAATAAGCCTTTCTTTATTACCATAGGTGTGCACATAATTTGGCCAAATATTGGCCTTCCTTGAGGTCTGTCAATATCCGCATCAAAAAACATGCCCGCAACCATCTTGATGTTCAAAAAATAAATTAATTTACATAAGATGGACTACTCTGGTAGCATGTTGTTTCAATCAACTAATTTTAAAACATTAGACATCCAAACAAAACTTGTATGAATTCAATTTTTCCTTTTTGATTATCAAATATTCTAGTTTTAGGGCCCGATCACCCTCTGATCGGCCCAATCTAAGTGATTAGGCACTATTTTATGAATTTAACCTATCTAGGTGTGATCGGATCAAGATTTTAGGGCCAAAACCATGTTTGCGTCATCAAAACAATTCCAACGAAGCTTCTGGATCTTAAATCAGGCTTCCATAACTCCCAAAATCTCAATTTTTCTGTTTCGGGTCACTATTCAACAATCTGGATCAAAATCCAGGCCGGAACAGCAATTCCCGACCCGCGTGCGTCCTGGTCGACGTCATCTTCAACAAGTTCTGTGCAAAGTATCCTTGGCACATCGTCTAGCAGAGACAATTAGCCCGAGCCGTTCATTGTGTTTTGATCAGATCAGTGTCCATGATGACCCGATTTTTGTTCTGTTTTCATTGTTTTTTAGGGTTTTGAAGGTACTTGAATCCATCCATCAATTCAGAGCATTCATTTGAGGTATCTATATGATGTGTTTTCTACTATAAACTACGTTAGAAAGGTCCAACAATTTGCTTATCTATTAAGCTTTAAAATTTTCATTGGCATAGACTACTGTTGTTAGATCCTTAATACTTTATCTATTTCCTAGCAACCTCCATGTCAGTTTTAAAAACATGGCTTCATAAATTTATGAATTCTTAAAGCTTTATATTATTGCCGGTTTTTATCTTCTTCTAAGTTTTTATTTTTTATTTTTTTGGTTTGATTGACTGTTTCATTTTGCTAAAGTGGATCTATGACATTTCAAGAACCATGGTTTTGGTGGACTATAATAATTACGAGAACATGAAATATGTCGTATGCACTGATCCCTGCCCTTTTTTCTTCATTTTCTAGTGGATTAGTGCATGGGCTTAAATTTTGTTGCTTGTATCCTAACCCCTCATTTTCTTGTTTAGATTCGTATTGATTGTTTAACCGCAAGTGCACGGGCTATTGTAGTATAGCTATGCAAATATGGGTCTACCTCACGAGGACTTGATTTAAAATGATGGAGTTTTAAATAAAATTCAACTAAAAGAATAAAAACACAAAATATACTAGAAATAAACTAAAATCCAGATGTATTCAATTGTTCCAATGTTCACAAATATTGATTCCAAGGAAAACAGAAAATAAAACTAAAATGCATCCTGGATAAGCTTGTCCTTGGATTGCACTGTCTCTGGATTAGTCTGTCCTTGAATAGTCTGTCCTGGATTGCACTGTCCCTAAATAGTCAAAATGAAGATAAGGTAAAACCAGAATAGCACAGGGACATAGTTGGAATTAAATCGGGGACATAAATGGAATTAGTCTGGGGACACAGTTGGTATTAGATAGGGGACCCAATTGGTATTTTTGAAATCTGCCAGGGGACACAGATGTAATTCCTGAGATCTGCTAGGGGACATAGATGTAATTCTATTGGGGACACAGATGGAATTCTTTTGGGGACACAGATGGTATTTTCGAAATCTGTAAGGGGACACAGATGTAATTCCTGAGATCTGCCAGGGGCATATCCAGAATTTCGGGGGTCTTTGGTTTTTGACGAAAAAACCAGGAAAAAATGATGAAAACCTAAGAAGGGGAAGAAGGAGAGAAGAGGAAGAAGAGAAGGAAGAGGGGAGAAACTGTGGGGAGAAAACCCAATTCGGGTTTTCTCTCACTGGGCAGTTCGGTGAAGAGAAGGACTGCCGGAGAAGGAGGGGGAAGAAGGAAGAGATGGGAGAAAACCCAATCGCAATCCGACGACGAGGAAGAAGGCCGACGCCTGGACGGGTTGTTTAGGCGTCGATCGCCTAGAAAAGAGAGAAGGAACTAGAGGGAAGAGAGGAAGGTAGCTTCATGCCGTGAGTGGGGGGTCTGTGCCAGAGGAGCGTGAGAGAAAGAGAGACAGAGACGGGAGCGGTGCTGGAAATCTGAGCAGTCCAGTGCGGTGGAGGGTTGCCGGACCGGAGCAACAGACGATCTGGGCTGTTGGGTGCATGTTTGGTCTAGGCTCCGTCCGGTTCTGGAAGTGGAGGCGCGATGGGGGTCGATTGGCTTCTGGGCTGTGGACTGGCAGAGGCGATGCACGGATAGGTGGAAGAGAAGAGGGAATAGGAGGGAGAGTGAGCGGGTAACAAGGATTGAAAACGAGAAGTGAGGGTGTGGGAAAGAGAGAGAGAAAGAGAGAAGAGAGCGTTGAGAGGGAGGAAGCAGGGAATGGGGGGGGGGGGTCGTCTGCCTCCTTCCTACGTCCAGCCTAGAGGGGCATGAAGAGAATGGTTGGAGAGAGAGAGAGAGAGAGAGAGAGAGAGAGAGAGAGAGAGAGAGAGAGAGAGAGAGAGAGAGAGAGAGAGAGAGAGAGAGAGAGAGAAGCCGAAAAAGGAGGTGGAAAAGGTGGAAAAGGTGAGCTAGCTAGCCTCCCCTAGAAGCAAAAACGTCCTTTTGAGAAGGAAGAAGGGTGTTTTTAAAAGAGAGATGGGGAGAGACGTACATGAGAGAAGGATAAGAAAGAAAAGAGAGGAGAAAGAGAAGGAAGAGGAGATAGGTAAGAGAGATAAGAAAGAGAGTAGGGTCCACTGGAATTCTAGTCTTGCTAGAACTCTGCAAGTCTTCAACTTTGTCCTGTACTAGGATTCTTCAAATTCCATCTGATTTCCATGATTTGATCTGGAGCATCCACGCCTGAGTTGACTGATCTGCAATGCACAGGACTCAATTAGCGTAATCTAAACCGTCCATTAGCTTTAATAGTCATCTAACCACTAAATTTTACAATTCAACGGTTGGATAGTTAATTAAAGCTAAAATAAAATATTTGATGTAAAATCTTAAAATTAATGGTCTAGATGGTCTAATCAAATACTAAATTAGGGGTATTTTGACCAAAATTGAATACTTAACACACCCCCCAACCAGCATTTTGCTAATCCCTAGCAAAAGATGCGAAGAAATCAACTCAAAATTTTTTATTTTTCAGGTCATCTCCATTTTTTTCTCAGAGAATTATCTTCAATGAATCTATCAACTTTAGCAAACTAATAAAGATGATTGAAGAATTCAAAACCTTACCCATATGCTAAAAATATTCCATTTGAACTCAAATCTCAGAGTGAGTATGTGCATATCCAGTCTACACATAAAATAATCTTTATCTCTAAGTAGACTTCTAACTTTTGAACTCCATCTGAAATATGTTTTGACCTCAATCCTTACTAATGACATACGCTCAAAAATAAAGTCTCTCAGATAGAGGGTTCAAATCATGTCTCTCTTTTAATTATGTGAGAAGAGTCAATGAAAACAAATTTATCTCACATATACTGATGAAGAACGGGAGTTACTAAAGAATTTACTTGTATTGATCCCTTTGGAATGGATGTCATTACCTTTGAATATTTAGAAATACCACTCTTTTAATCCTATCCATTCATTTCCTCATCAAGACTATATTCATCCTAGAATCAATAGGTCTTTAATTGGGACAAAACATAGGCTTAGGACAGGGTACCAAAGAAAGGGTATAAGGGTATTCAAAGTTTCTTCAAAAAATAAGTAGAGATCTTCTACTAAAGTTGACAATTCTTCTTTTCTTTGCTTTTTTCTAAAGTGAATATTTTTGTTTCCATTATTCTTTGTATTCTTCAAACCTTTTCTTTTTTTTGTCTTTCTTTTTACACTTTTGACTCACTTTGAAGAATATTTCTTTTCTTCATATCCACTTTTCTACTTTTATTGCAACTAAAAGATATTCTTTCATTCATCTCTACCTTATTTTTCAAACAAAATGGGTAATGGATAATTTATACTGGGTTAATATGGGTAAATGGTAATTTGGGTGACAAAAGAAAATAGCTTTATATTCAAGGCTCAACTTGGCTAACTAGTAGTAAAAATACTTCTGGGTAGGCTTTATGTCTCTATGTTAACAACAAGGATGGCCTACATCATTTTATAGGTTTCTTATAATCTATCAAATTCAATGAACTTCCAGAATTTTAAAGGTAGTATTCTAATTATTTTGGTAATAAGCCAAATTTAAGAGTTTGGGATCAATTTTCTTTAAGCACGCTGAAGAAAATTTTGAACATCTATAACCTCTCAAAAGGATGAATGGTTCTAAAACTCACTTAGGTTATAGGTCTCTACAGAATTTCTTCAGGATATCTAAGTTATAGCCACTTATCAATTTGGACTATCTATATGCAACTGCGTGTACAGATATTATATGAGACTTTGCCTTCATGGAATACTTTAGAAAATGAGTAAAATGATGAATTAATCATATTCCATTCCATTAATAAGCTAAAGTTATCCAGATTATACTTCAGAAAATCCAATTCTCATCATGGTATAGGAAATGACCTAAAATTTTTCTTTTTTTTCATTTTTTTTTTTGAAAAAAAACCAAGGAAAACACCTAAAAACTAAAAGAAAACTAGAATTTTCTAGAATTCTACACCCCCCAACCTAACAGAAACATTGTCCTCAATGTTTAAAAAGTAGAACCTAAAATGAATATGGGTGATGCAGAAAACAACAAAATATGGTACAAAGAGATCAAATTCACTCAATCCTGATAAATAGGATCCTCCAGAGTTGTGGACTCAACTTCTAGATTCTCATAATCTAGGAAAGGCTTTAAATGTTGACCATTCACTTTAAAAGAATGACCAGTCTTAGTATTCTCAATCTCGACAGTCCCATATGGAAAAACTTCTTTTACAATGTATGGACCAATCCATCGAGATCTAAGCTTATCTGGAAATAGGTGGAGCTTAGAATTGTAAAGTAGAACCTTCTGGCTTGGAGTAAAGGATTTTCTCATTATGTTCTTATCATGAAAAACTTTCATCTTTTCTTTATATATCCTATTACTCTCATAAGCTTCTTGCCTGATCTCTTCCAACTCATTAAGTTGGAGTTTGCGATGTGAGCCTGCTTTATCCATATTGAAATTGAATGTCTTTATTGCCCAATAGGCTCTATGTTCCAATTACACAGGCAAATGACAAGCCTTACCGTATACAATACGATAGGGAGACATACCAATCAGGGTGCGATGTGCAGTCCTGTAAGCCCAGAGCGCATCAGTCAGTCGAAGAGACCAATCTTTACGATCTTGATTAACAGTCTTTTGAAAGATTTGTTTGATGGCCCGATTAGATACTTCTACTTGTCCACTTGTTTGTGGGTGATACGGTGTTGCAACTTTATGTGTAATATTATATATTTTTATTAGTGCTTCAAATGGTTTGTTGCAAAAATATGTACCGTTATCACTTATAATGGCTCGAGGAGTCCCAAATCTAGAAAAAAATATTTTCTTTTAAAAATTTAAGAACTATTTTGTGATCATTATGCCTACATGGGATAGCCTCAATCCATTTTGAAGCATAGTCTACGGCCAATAAGATATAAATGTAGCCAAAAGAAGATGGAAATGGACCCATGAAATCTATACCCCAACAATCAAAAATTTCTATGATAAGAATAGGGTTTAGAGGCATCATATTCCTACAGGTTATTCCTCCTAACTTTTGACATCGCTCACATAATTTACAAAACACATGTGTGTCTTTGAACAACGACGGCCAATAAAAACCGCACTGCAAAATCTTTGCCGCTATTTTCTGGGTAGAAAAATGTCCACCACATGCTTCTGAATGACAAAAGGAGATAACACTATGTTGTTCTAAGTCAGGGACACATCTCCTAATGATTTGATCTGGGCAGTATTTAAACAGTATGGATCATCCCGTAAATAGTGCTTAACATTGGAAAAGAATTTTTTCTTTTCTTGTTTAGTCCAATGTCGAGGCACTCTACTCGTGACTAAATAATTTGCAATATCAGCAAACCAGGAAGGATGGGAAACATGAAAAAGTTGCTCATCAGGGAAAGTGTCTTTAATTGGCAACTCATTTAAAGGCTCTGTTAGAACTAAGCGAGACAAATGGTCAGCTACCACATTCTCTACTCCCTTTTTATCTTTTATTTCAATGTCAAACTCTTGGAGTAGGAGAATCCATCTAATTAGTCTAGGCTTAGCATCTTTCTTAGAAAGAAGATACTTGAGGGCCGAATGGTCAGTGAATATGACTATTTTAGATCCAACCAAGTAAGACCTGAATTTATCCAATGCGAAGACAACTGCTAAGAGTTCTTTCTCCATAGTAGAATAGTTCATTTGGGTGCTATTTAAGGTCCTACTGGCATAGTAGATGATGTATGGCTTCTTTTCTTTTCTCTGTCCTAGTACAGCTCCTACAAAGATAGTCAACGGCATCACACATGATTTCAAAGGGTAGACTCCAATCAAAGGCTGCATGATAGGTGCAGTGGTCAACTTGTCTTTCAACTTTATAAATACTTCTTGACAATCCTCAGTCCACTCAAAAGGAGTATCCTTTGTGAGGAGGTGACGTAGTGGTCTAGATATTGCACTAAAATCCTTAATGAACCTCCGATAGAATCCTGCATGACCTAGGAAAGATCGAATGTCCCTAATAGATTTTGGAATGGGTAGATTGGAAATTAGATCAACTTTAGCTCTATCTACCTCTATACCTTTAGATAACACAATGTGACCTAAGACAATTCCCTTAGGAACCATGAAATGACATTTTTTCCAATTAAGCACTAGGTTCTTTTCTTTACAACGAGTTAAGACTTTTCTTAGATTTTCAAGACATGTTTCAAATGAATTACCGAAAACAGAAAAGTCGTCCATGAAAACCTCTAAAATTCTCTCTACCATATCACTGAAAATGCTTAACATGCAACGTTGAAATGTAGCAGGAGCATTACATAATCCAAATGTCATTCTTTTGTAAGCAAAAGTGCCAAAAGGACATGTAAATATGGTCTTTTCCTGATCCTCAGGTGCAATTTCTATTTGGTTATATCCTGAATAACCATCTAAGAAATAATAGTACTGATGTCCTGCAATCCTCTTTAACATTTGATCAACGAAGGGCAAAGGAAAATGGTCCTTCCTTGTAACAGCATTCAACTTTCGATAGTCAATACACATACGCCAACCAGTAGTAACCCTGGTAGGGATCAATTCATTGTTGGCGTTAGTTATTACTGTCACTCCAGACTTCTTTGGAACCACCTGAGTAGGACTTACCAATTTGCTATCACTTATGAGATAGATGATTCCCACATCAAGCAACTTTAGGACTTCTGCTCTAACCACATCTTTCATATTAGGATTTAACCTTCTTTGCATTTGACGACATGGTTCAGCTTCATCCTCTAGATATATCCTATGGGTACAGATTAAAGGGTTAATGCCCTTTATATCAGCTATGGTCCATCCTATAGCACCTTTGTGTTCTTTTAAAGTGTCTATTAATTTGTCCTCCTGAGATGTTTCTAATTGGGAGGAAATTATTACAGGAAAAGTCTCTTTGTCTCCTAAAAAGGCACATTTTAAATCTGATGGTAGAGATTTCAATTCAAGCTTAGGAGGTTCTATGAATGATGGAAGGGGAGTGGACTCCCTCAGTGGAAGGTCCTCGAAAGGAGGTTTCCATTTTTATGTTTCCATGATAGGAACAGAATCAAGGAGGGCATTAACTTCTTCTATTAATGCATCCTCATTAAACTCATTAAAATGGGCCAAACAGGCCTCAAGTGGGTCCGACAAGGAAGATGACTAAAACTGATCTTGCACAACTGAATTGATCATGTTAACACAGTGCAAATCATCAGTAGTTTCACCAGGTTGCTTACAAATATTGAAAATGTTGAGCTCTATTGTCATATTGCCAAAGGACAATTTCATCACACCATTTCTACAATTGATTAAGGCATTGGACATAGCCAAAAATGGTCGTCCTAGGATGACTGGTATTTCATTCTTCTCATTCACCACCGTTGTGTATCTAGAACCAGAAAATCAGCAGGGAAGCAAAATTGTTCTACCTGGACTAACACATCCTCTATTACCCCTCTCGGTATTTTTACAGAACGATCAGCTAGCTGAAGCGTAGTAGATGTAGGTTTCAATTCACCCAGACCTAACTGTTCGTATACCAAGTATGATAATAAGTTTACACTAAATCCTAAATCAAGAAGAGCTTGGTTTATCTCGTAGTTGCCAATACTGCAAGTAAGAGTGGGGCAACCAAGATCCTTGTACTTTGGTAGTATATGGTGTTGAAGAAAAGAACTAACCTGTTCAGTCAAAAATGCCTTCTTTTGGACATTTAATTTTCTCTTGATGATGCATAAGTCTTTTAAGAATTTGGCATATGATGAGATTTGTTTTATAGCATCTAAGATCGATATGTTGATCTTGACTTGCTTGAAAATCTATAAAATCTCATCATTAGATGCAAACTTTGGGGCTTAGCGCAACCTTTGAGGGAATGGAGCAAGGACTGGACATGGCTCAACAGGTGAAACATGGTCCTTTTCTTTAGTTTTTTCTTTAGGTTTTTCTACCTTTTCAATCTTTTTAGGCTCATCTTTCTCAATTATTTTACCACTCCTAAGAATAGTAACAACAATAGCATAAAAGAAAAGAAAATAACCATAAACAAAACAAAATTTCTTAGTGCCTTGCCCATGCATTCTCAAAGTAAAATGTTTAGCCTCAATAGTAAGGTGCAGAGACATGATGCATAATAGGCAATGAGTCATGAACAAGAAAAGATCCGTAATAATTCTCTTTCTAAAGTGACTCTATGATTGAGATAACATAAGCTAATAATTTTTCAAGGATTTAAGATCAAGATATCAAGGAGAATATGTGAACTTACTCCTGAGCACAAGCATTTATTTAATAAATAAGAAAACATGTATTAAGGTATAACAATAATTTAAAAAAATTGAAAATCAACTGGTTTAGGAAAATTCTGAGAGCTAAATTCTTCTTAAAAAAATCAAATTAATATTATTTCAATGGTTTGAACACTAGTCACAAGTCATTAGCACCTACTCTATAATCAATTGAGCTAGCTTGCTTCTAATAATAGTTTTTGTGAAAATAAACATTATATTGTAGAAATTTGGGGTGTTACACCAATAATTAAACCTTAATCTTGTTTTCTTTTTGTGAATCATGAGCAGATTCGAACCCACAAGTGCTTATTTGGGAGAGAGTGTAACTTGACCAACTCAACTAAGTTTTCAAAGCCAAGTAATTGAACATAATTTCTCTTATATGCCATGATTTTAAGCCTTTGATTTATGGAGGCTCAGATGAATATAGAACGTTATATGGCATATGCACTACGTGTGGGTCTAGATGAATAGTAATCTAAACCATTCATCTACTGGGCCACATCTTAGCTACCCATTCCAAAAAATCCCTTATACAAGATTTGCATAACCCTTGTGTGCCAAGAGTTAACGCAAAAAAACACGATAGAAATCCAGCTTAGGGCAAGTGCTAGGTTATCCCCATGGCAAATAGCAGCAAATTAATTGGTCGATTGCAAATCTTACCGTCCAACTTATGTGGGCAACTTGATCATCGGATGCCTCTATCTTGGAGTAATGGCCTGAAAAATATATCAGTTCATTGATCCTAATTGTCGAACAGTTTGGGTGTGTGTGCAGATTTACAGAGTGAGGGGCCACCTTTAGATGACCAGATCCATTCTCACTGCGCCAGCTTTACAATTCAATTGAAATGTGAACGATGGTGCCTAGTGTTATGGACTTGCGTAGCAAGGCCCGTGACCAAGGCTTGCAGGCTCTAGGGAAGGCTTTCTTAGAGCGTGGACTTGGCCTAAGGGACTTAGGCCCGTCATTGAAGACCCACAGTAGATGGCTTGATTCTAGAAGGCCTAGGTTCTGGAAGTCTCCGTGTAAATATCTAGAAAGATGGAAGGTTAGAGAGTTGTGTAGAGTTTTCTAGAGAAAATTCTAGATTAATCCTCAACCGTTTGATTGTTGACATTTGTAATAATCTGGACCATCCATTGATGAGGTGGATGGGGAAAAGCAAGTATAAATAGGTGTAAGCTCCTTACTTGTAACCAACTTAGCTCAAGTTAGTTCAACTCAATTAAGGTCAATATGTTGGAAGGTTTCCTTTCTGAATTTTCTTGAGTTCCTCTCATTGCATTAGTGGGTGAGTGAGTGATAGCAATAGTACAACTATTAGTAGTATAGGCAATGTGCCAAAAAGAACAAATAGGCAGCCAAATTCTCCAATATGATAGCAGTAGTACAGGCGGTGCTCCAGCTGCATTATGAACCTTTCAATATCCAAACAGCTACCGAATAGCAAAGATTTTGGGTTGTTTAAGTGAGATGACGGCGATTGGACCGACTTGAGGCCTTTGCGTAGCCAACCAGATCTTCTGGTTCCTTCTCAATATCTTTTGTATGAAGTCAGTATACCTCCGCCTAATCAAGTGTCCCTGCAATAATAGACTTGTGTTGTCTGATTTTATCTTTTGTCGCGCCATAATTTTTATATTAGAGCAGTAATATAGGACGGTTTTAGAAAAACCGTCCTATATTATTATATTATTTATTTAATCATGTTATACGAGTCGTGTCGTGTCGACTCGTTTAATAATCGTGTCATGTTCGGGTTACGGATTTTTGACACGATTATTATGCGGGCCGTGTTCGTGTCGACCTAAACTTGAATCGTGTCATATTCGTGTGAACACAAACATGACCCGTCAACCCGAATTGCCAGGCCTACGTGAAACGCACGAGACCTTCGTAGATGGATTGTCGATAGATAATTTTTCATTCAAAACCAAGAATTAGGGGACTCTACTGTTGGAAGGGTTGAATACGGTGCGTGGCTTTTCTATGGGTAAATGCTTCAGATAATCAAACTTGTTGGTCGCACTTGTACTTCGGCCGCCCATGTTCTTCTAAAAGAAAATCTACGTACGAATGGGTTCCACCTATTATTAATGTAAACGATTCAGCTACAAGGCCCCGTCTCAGAAAGGCCAGCCCCAGATAATCGTCTCCATAGAGTGACCCAAAAGGATCCATTTTTTAGAGTAAAATGGACAGTCAAAAAGAGTTTGCGAAAAGATTTTGATTGTTCAGACGCCTAGGATTGTTGACGCTGTAAATTTCTTAGTATAGCATATTGAAGATTGGTGAAGGGGAAGGCATAACTGTAGAGTTGTCCCAGTGTGACTCGAAAGTTATGGTTTCGAGGCATAAAAATACAAAGTCAGGCTGCGTGCTATGGATTCTTTATAGTCTCGGAGCTTTGTGCGTCAGGCTATCCTTTAGCATATTTAAGATTAATTGAAGAGATGAATAATTTTGATCATCCTTAGCTGGTCTCTGCATGTAGCTATGACAGAGAAATCATCATATAATTTCCTATTAATAATGGCAAGAACGACTTTCCGCTTCTTTTGGTCTTTTGGATTGTGATTTTTGGTGGCTACGCCATCTATCTTATGCCGACCGATATGAATGATTTGGATCTTTGAGAAACCAAAAAAAGTGGCCCCCAGTGGTGGTCGCCGGACCATCATGTAACTTCTCTTTATGTTTGTATACATACATACAGTAAGCCGATTCAGCTATTAGCTATTTAACATTTCCGTTATATTTTTTATGCATCTCATATTTTGTTCCAAATAAATTAGTGACTAATGTCATGGACTTAAATTTTCAGACTCGTGTATGACACTTAATCTTAAATAAGCACCTTTTCTTGTTTGCTGCACCCGTTTAATTAGCAAAAAATTGATGAAAATTGATTTCCATTAAAATAAATAAAAAATTCCTATGAAAAGGCGTTCATGTCTCCGAATTCAATTCTACCAAAGACCAAAGATTTTTGAGTCTTCAGAAATTTAATTTGAAGATGTAACACAATTGTCACGAAGAATTCTTACAAAATCAATTTCAATCACTTCCCCGACAAGGCAGCACTATTTAAGACTCAATTTCCATGCGGGAACTTCAAAGTTGGTAGGCGTTGAATTTAGAATCGGCAGCCTCGTTGGAAACCAATTTATATTTCACTTGTCTATCTGCACACGCTCTTCCTTGCTCGTCACTGTACTCACCTGGGCCCATTTATACTTTTATGCGCTAATAAATCCTTGCTCCATGATTCGACCAGTCAGATAAACGGCCTGATTTTTAAAAAGTAGCTAGGCCCCACATTTCTCTTCGACGGACCGAACTAAACTTTGAAATATAGTTCAAGGCAGGGATCCACGTTTTGTTGACCTTCTCCTTTATAAAGTTCAACTTTTCAGAATACCTTGTCCCAAGCCCAACATCTCGCCTGCATTTTCCCCGGCGAACTCTGGCAAAGATGAGTACTTGTGTGTCGACTCCGATTGAGAAAAGGTAAGCTTATTGCATTTCACAGCTTACCCTATATTTTAATGGCAGTGTCTTTCAATTCAAACCCATAGGAAAGATGATCAAACATGTGCTTTATGTGATCGGTTATGCGATTGTGCGGGAACATCGTTCACATGGAATTATCCGGCATAATCGCGTAAACCGGATGACATAAGCCTTGCCAGTCAGGCCCTTACTGTTCCATTAAGGCCTGGCATCGTAGCTTTAACCACGTCCCAGGTGAATGATCTTGGATCCCATCAAAGAGTGGACTCCCTCTGTTTAAAAACTTTACATATAGAAATAAGAAAATATGGAAATTTTACCCACTTGATTTTTCAGGTTGGAAGGAAAGGTGGCTGTTATAACTGGAGGAGCTAGCGGGATCGGTGAGAGCACGGCAAGATTATTTGTAAGGCACGGTGCCAAGGTCGTCATTGCCGATATTCAAGACGACTTGGGCCAATCTATTTGCCAAGAGCTTAATGGTTCAGGGAAAAATGCCATTTTCGTGCACTGCGATGTCACGAAAGAAGAAGACGTCCGAAGTGCCATCGATGGTGCGATCTCTACGTTCGGAAAGCTTGACATAATGTACAACAACGCGGGCATCAGCGGCCTGCTGAAACCTTCTCTCTTGGACGTTGATAACAAAGAGTTCGAGAGAGTCCTTCGCATCAACACATTCGGGTCTTTCTTAGGTGCCAAGTACGCTGCCAAGGTGATGATCGCACAGAGGAAAGGGTGCATTCTCTTCACTGCTAGCTCTGTTACGGCCAAAAGTGCAGCGACATTATACGCCTACAAGGCATCAAAACATGCCGTGGTCGGTCTGGTTGAAAACCTTAGTGCTGAGCTCGGCCAATATGGGATTAGAGTTAACTGCATCTCTCCTGATGCAATTCCCACGCCATTGTTTAAGAGCACATTTCCGAAGAACGCAACTGACGGCGAGAAGCGGATCGAACAGGTGGCTAATTTGAAAGGAGTTACACTTACGGTAGAAGATATAGCAGAAGCTGCCCTGTACCTGGCTAGTGATCAGGCAAAGTTTGTGAGTGGCGTCAACCTTTTGGTCGACGGTGGTCTTAGCACGGTTAATCCTGCCTATACCGCAGCTTCATTTCAAGCATGAATCTGAAGTTTCGGTAGGATGCAGCTGGATGATGCTCAAGTTTCTTTTAATCATGTTTGTCGATCTGATTAGTGACTTTGATGCACTTACAAGAAGACTTACTGATCATCCTGGCATGAGAATGAGAATGATACTGATGTAATTTTTTCTCTCTTTCTTTTTCTTTTTGTTCCTCTTGAATGGGTTGCGTAGATCAACTCAATTTTTATCAATAAAATCCTGCCATATTGAAATGAAAAGTTAAATCGACTATGTGGCCAAGTTCCATATCCAGTAGGTAACCAAACGGAGGGTCGAGATTTCGCTAATCATATATAGGCTCATGATCCGTTTTCCTTCGTTTCTGTTCAAAAGTTATTGATCAGAGATTTGAGGACATTTGACAAGTGAATTTAATTTTTGACAATGTCATCTAAAAGTAGACCAGAAGAAGCTTCTACATGTTGTAAATGTCAATAGAGGCAGGCGATTGAGACCAGTAACCATTCCACGGAAAATAAATAATTAATTAAAGTGCATAACATTGTCTCATCTTACTTTTCAGATTGTGAATTTACACGGCACCTATTGTTATAAAGACAATCTAGATCATAGTCGATTTTTTTCTTTCGGGACGTCTACACGGTCATGATTTTTAGTGATGGTCATGTTAGACTATCCATCCCAATACCATGAGGAAAAAACAACAACAAAAAAGTCCTTCAAATATGTCCGTAGTCGTCTGCGGCCGTAGTCATGCACTGTAATAGATATAAGAGCGCGTGAGTGCGACTTAATTTATGTAGCAAAAATGGAAAATGGTTTCAGGTCCGATGTCTCGCACATCGATACACAGTTGCACATGAAATCAGATCTTGTCACAGATCAGATCAGATCAGATCAGATCAAACTCAATCTATCCAGATGTTGGATACCTTTTTCAACGTTTTGAGAGCAAAAGGCACATGAAAATCCAAATCTATTAATTGTACGACTTGAGGCTGGGCTGAACTACGGAGCAAGCGATCGGGCCTAGTCCAATCTTCGTACATAAGAGCCAGCGGCCATGATAGGATTGATTGTAGAACAGCCCACTTCAATTCAAGCAAAATATCAAATACCAAGAATTTATAAGACATATAATGTACAATGCACCGCCACGTTTAAACTGAGACAACAAAATTTACATAAAAAATTCGTAAGCTAAAGGAAACAACTATGGGCCAAGCTTTTAATCAAATTTTCACTCTAAAAATTATAGAGTACCAAAAATTTTCTCCACTCAAACTTCTCATCCAAAAATCAAAAAAGAACAACCCTAGAGAAAACCCTAATTTAGGAGCAAGAAAATCCACTTTTTCTTCTTGGCTAACTCTCTCTTCTAACTCACACGCAAAACAGCCCTTTCTCTCTCACGCACTCAAGTAAAATTGGGCCCACAATATAAAGCTGGACACATGGTTCTGCCCAACACAAATTCTCAGCAATTGATAGAATCTGTCTCGGTATCCAATAACCTTACCCCTTCACCAGCAAGATCGTCTACCTCTTCATCAGCAAATATTGTGACATGGGAGAAAGACACTGGGACTATCCAATTACCTTCACAATTCTATAAATTCTGTCCCAGTGTGCCCATGGTGGAGGTTTCCCACGTCTAAGCTAAGACTGACATTTTTAGAGTCACCCTCCACAACCACAGAAAGCCCCCGAATGCAATGTGCGACTCAATAGCCTTGGCATTAGCAATCAGCTTAACCGTATCTGAATTTCCAAAGGGTGCTGTTCCCCCAACATATGTAGAACAGAACCTGCCTGTGGCAATATTTAAGTTCCTAGTGTTTGTTGTACCGATATTTTACATCAAGATATGTAACACCCTGGATTTTCAAGACAAATTATATATATATATATATATATATATAATAATGGCATTTTAAATAAGAGCATTTGGGATCCCATGAGAAAAGATGTATTTAACATTTTACTAAACCTATTTTTAAAACTCCGGGTGTTAGTTTTCCTTTCTCAAAATGGCGTACATGTAATTTAAACATAAATAAATAATTCGCGTATAAATCAACGTCAATTAAATAGGCCCCTTTATTTTAAATCAAATAAACGTCCAAAAGACAATAATAATATGGCCCAGGGTCTATCCATCATAACATCCCATATAAATGTCCAACATATGTCCAAAGATCTAAATCATATCCAATTATAAAATATGCAGTCCATAATAAAATCCAAATGATAATCCTGTTTAATGACTCACATCACTGTCTAACACTATAGAAAAATGGTCTTCAGCAGCTCTCACGGCTTCTCAACAGCCTTGCCTTTCCTGTTATCGCGCTCGAGATCTAAGGCATTGCAAAACAAAGCAATGCCTCAGCAAGCTATCGCTTGTGTAGGTGCATAGACAATTAATGTAATAAATGCAAGAAATAATGAACAATACTGATGAAAAATCTAACATTTATGAAAATAGTGATATCATAATGCCATGTTCAATAAATGCCAATTTATTTCATATGCTAAAACATGAAATTCACGGAGTTAAAACATGACATGAATCAATAAATTGGAGCATACAACCAGAATAGGGGCACCTTAAGGTAATGGGTCCCACCACATCGCACTAACATCCCTGCTCAGGGGTACACGTAGTCAACCTCTGAGTGTCGTTACACCCAAGCATATCATCCATAACCATGCTCATCATACATGCACACAAAATAAGAATATGGGCCATCATGCTGCAGTGGCAACCCTCCATGGGTATCAACCACCGCCGCTCTCCGTCGACACCATAACGGGAGACTTAGCGTCTGTCCCCATGGAAAGGCTCAGACCGGTAGTGTGGACTATCCATGTTATCAAACCCCTACTGAATGTCATCTATGGGCAGGTGTCTATCATATCACAAACTCATCACATCATAATCTCGGAAGGTGGGTGGCCGGCCCTATCCCTCCTAGCATGACGCCCACCGGGCGAGAGCACCCGTCATCAAATATAAAACACGGAAATCATATGTATATGCTAAAACTCAAGAGCACTTATAGCTTACAATCCCCAAGACATGCCCCTCATCCTGGGGTTAGCCTATAAAAGGACCAACTAATAAGCCTCTATTCTCATTTCCATGTAAATCCATGCATTTTCTATATATATAATAAGAAATAAGTCTCTAATTAAGCATAACAAATTAACATCATGCTTGTAAAAGCATTTTAAATAAGTTTATTCAGTAAAAGATTTCAATTTGGAATAATCATCCTGTACGCAATGTCGCATGAAATCCACGGTAAATAATAATTGCATTTTTAAAACACAATCACACATGATGCTATGTTTAAACATGGTTTAAAAATAAAGGCAAAACATTAGTTGTCGTCACCTACCTCAGTGTGAGACCACTAGCTTGCTAATAACTCCCTTTAACTGGTATATTCACGTGCACCTGTACATGTCACATCACTATTTTAATATTTTTCTAAAGAAAAAGTAGTCATTTCTAAGTTTTTTAAGTTAAAACTAGGTCCGCGTCGTCAATACGGTCACAACGCCTCTTCCGGATCGTGATTTGGACCTCTCTAGCTCCCAAAAATCAAGTTTTAATGAAAACTACCCTCAAATGGGGCCTGCCGGACCACCATAAGGTGGTTTATACCGGCGGCGCCCTTTTACACCGGCGCATGAAGATGCACGCCGACGCAGACGCCACACGGGACGCGCGCCGTGCGTCATGGTCGCCAGGACGCGCCGCGTCCCGACCCCTCCACGACCGCCAATTGGCTTCTCCCTCGCATGCGTGCGACGACGACGTCATGTGACGTCGTCCCTCAGGCGTCACCGAGTGCGTCCTGGCATCAGCGCCAGGGCGCCGACGCCGTTGACGATGCCAGAGAAGACGACCGAATTCCGGTCGCCTCCGGCGGAGCTACAGAGCTCCGTTTTGAGTGATTTTTGCACCATTTTCTTCAGAATTCTCTCTAGAATCCATTTGTGCCCTCCTTTTGCACTGATTTTGCCAAAAACCCATGGTTTTTAAATGATTTTTCCCAAGTTCCTAAAATCCTCCCTAGGTACTGGTTTTTGGGTTTTCTGGAGAAATCCACCGTTGGATCACTCCCAAATTTAAAGGGTATGCTCTTGGGTCTCTTGTGCACTAGTTAGACGGTGCGATTTTCAAAACGAATAGGTTTGATCAGTGAAATCAAGCTCCAACAGTAGCGTGCACACAGGTTCCTAAAAATCTAATTTTTTCCTAATTTTTTAAATGTTTTCCTAATTGTTTTTCTATTTAATAAATACGAAAAACATAGGTTTGAGGCTTACCTTGCACCTGGCCGGAGGTTCTCGTGTTGCCGGGGCTCCACTCACCAGAAAATCCAAGTTTTGCAGGGCTAGGGTTTTGCGTAAAAACTCAGAGAAAACGCTTAAAGTGGAGCGTTTTGGCTCCTAGAGGAGCATAGATATAGGGTTTTAGAGTCTTGGGGAAGAGAAACTCTTCCCCACACGTCTCTTTTCACGTCTCTCCGGCGATTTTTCCGGCACTGGTAGTGACGTGTGGAAGACGGGGGTGCCAGTATCAATTTGGACCCCTGTCTAACACGTCTCTATCAAATGACCAATTTACCCTTCCAACTTTGACGGCTCCTAACTCCCTCGTTTGAGCTCTGTTTTTTGCGTTCTTGGTGGCGTTGGATTTGTATCGACGAGCACTTTCTAATTCTTATGTTTTCAGGAAAAAATTTCATCCATAAATTTTTTATTTTAATTTATTTAATAATTTTCTATTTTATCCTAAAAATTAAAGATATTACAAGATAAAACATACAGCAGAACAGATGGGCAGATTGGCTCTTCTGCATATAGGTCCTTGCAAGACACAGTTTATGCAAAACGGCCAGTTTTGACGGGTGGAACCGTTGACGAAGGAGATCCACCGTGATCTTCCATGGGCAATCTGCATCCAGAAAGATCTATTATTTGTGATTTTATATTGTTATATGAGAAATAACCCTGTTTATTACCAGAGTCATATCATAAGCAACTTCTATTGCAATTCAATGTTCCTCCGCAAAAGTCATGGCCAAATTATATGCTAAAATTTCCATTGAATCACGGTGACGCTTATCTAATGAAATATTTATCTTTGTGAAATACACAATGGAAAGTGCTTTTGGCTGTCGCTTGCCTAGAAAAGAGCACTAGGTTAATTTGGCTGATATAGATGCAAACAAGTTGAGTTATTTCTTGATCCAAGCCATTCACTTTGTCTTGTCTTAGATAGGATAAGCCCTCAAATCTTATACGCTCCATGATCTAGACCTCACAAAGGAGAAGAAAAACAAGAACAATGGTTGGCCTTTCCCATGCCCCACGAATCAAAGGCTTTAGAAACATCCAACGGTGAATTATTGTCTTCAAATGACATATGTTTATTGTTTGGCAGGAATGAAGAATATCAACCTTCTAATTAATGGCAAGTATGAAAAGTGATATTCCCACTCCTTGTTTGCTAACACTAAAAATTCCTCTCTTTTAGTCTGACCTGATTGCTCACGGTTTTTATACTATTTATTTGAAAAAATTTTAATTTTCCATTTGTAATTTAGAGGACCATCTAACGGAGAAGTATCTCTTGGTACATGGCGTCTATGGGGGGTGCCATAAGAATATTGGCTTGGTTCACTGAAAAACAGGGGCAAGCGATTACCTACCCAACGCACCTGCCATAAATGGGTTCGGTGCGGGTAGTCATTTTATCGCCCATTTAAAAAGTGAATAATTTTACCCGTACACTTGAACCACAACCTGTGACACCCTGTCCGGTCCACCCGCTCGACACCTCTAGGTAAGGCCGGTGAAACAAGGGCCTGGTTTGGAGAAGGGTTTCTAGGAAGAATTTCTACAGCTTAGGGCTTCTGAAAGGGATTTTGAGCAGCTACTTCGACAAGCTTTCTGGGCTGGGTATTGAGAAATGTTTGAATGGTGCTTCGACTGCCAAAGAACAGAACTGAAGTGTGTCAGGGAAACAGCTGTTGAGAGTTTTGATAAAACATATTCTGTAAACACCATATTTGCTTGATCAGGAGCAAGGTTAACCTTGAGCCTGTTTCTCTTGGATACAAAGTTGGAACCAAATACCGTGTACTTCCGATTTTCATAGATTGTTACATGCTCTTGGATTAGCTACTGTGAGCTGATCTTTCTGTGATTCATAGCAGAAGGGGATTTGTGAGAGAAGATTCTTCAGTTTAAACTGAGGTTGAAAACCTGGGTTTTACCTGCTTTTACCCCTGAGCATTCGCAGCCATAGTAAGTACTTGCGTCGCAACAGCAATTTCGATAAGATAGCCTAGAGAGTGCACGCTGAATGCCTAAATAGACCTCAGCCAGAAGGGCAGTACATTTGTCATAACAGAGGCCCATTTGGATGAATTGACCCGTTCATCTCATTTCCCTGGATGACTTGGTATTTAAACTACACGTAGATTGGTAATTTAAGCATCCGTAAAAGTTTACTGTCTATCCCAAGAAATGGGCCGTTAAACGGTCTGAATTCAACTCCCCAAAAATGTAGTATCCTACATTAATGGTCATCCAAAATAGAATCAATGAAATGAACAGGTATGATAATCGAAATATAGGCCCCTTTCATGGCAAATATATGGCGCTTCTGACTAAGTGATATTCAGGGCCTTCGCCCTACCATTCCTCAAGACTCTAACCATTGTTAGCTTAACCTGTGATGGCATGACTGCATTACATGTATAAGTATTCGTTTGTTTATGTTTTTAGAGTAAGGCGAGCCCGTCTAAAGCCCATCATAGCCACGTAGTGGATGCAGCTACAGCTTGAAGTCATGGAACTGAATCTGCCTCAACAATGCAATTAGTTTCCAGTTCACAAAAAAGAAAGAGCCGAATGCTAAACCAAAACTGCATTTTTTGCATGCACGGGACCCAATTTTGGATGATCCAACTTAATCATCTTGTTGCTCTACCTTCGATGTCTACAGTAATCCAGTGAGCCTGCTGATTGAATGATTGTAGCATCTGAAAAAGCTCAACCCTTTTTTATCACAATCAATATAAGGTTGGAGCTTTTATTAAAACATGGGTCCAAATTCGACAACCTAAAACACATTTACAAGATGCTAGAGAAACCAGATGAACAGATTGGATCACCCAAAGGTGGGGCCCTTTCATACAAAATAGGTGCTTTTCATTTGGATGCTTTGTTTGCTAGCTTTGGTTTAGCATTACTCAAGGCCAACTATGACAATATTCAGCAGTTAAGACCATCAGATTGCCGGTCGTTCATGCATGCAGCCTTCCAGATCAACACCCTCATTCAATGGGCAATCAACAGTTTTGAAGCATGATGTCAAATATTCCCCACTTAATCAACAGCTGCGCTCACTTCACATATTTATCGTGCGGAAGGTGCCTAGACATGAAACTCACTGGACGAGAGACTTGCAAGAATTTTCATGTAAATTCTTAACAGATGAGACTGGTAAAGGAATGTGAATTGAATACCACTGCAGGTTCATGTTGGAGTTAGCTAACATGGTTGCTGAAGAAACAAGGCACAAGAAGAATGTTAAAACATAGGGTCTCCTGACACAACTCAGCACTCGGATATGTGGGAACGATACGTGGAGCTTGAGTCAGCTAACAAGTTGGAAATATCATGAACGAAAGAAGCTAAATTGCATTGTAAGATTTGCTTGCACCTTCACATATTTGCAAGACTAAACGTTTGCAGATGGCTCAGGGGGGCGCCAATTCTTACATGTCTCATGGAAACCACGGCAGGAAGAAACCCCGCAGAAATAACCTGAAATTCCCAAAACCCATAAAGTCCTTCATTCTAAATAAACAAGGTAGCCTATCAAAGTAGAGATAAACTGCCTTCTATGTCTCCAACGTCTAAAATCGCCATTTGCCACTGACGCAACAGCTTTAGAAACTGATAGAAGATGCCAACCCCAAAATTTAGGGCTGGATAAAAGCAAGGATAAAGAGGAGCATTGATGAATGCTGGAATTGCACACAGCTTTGCATGTGGCGAAGTTGTGCAGCTAATACCAATAAGAATCCATACCTAGCTTCCCCTTGACTATGCTTGTAAGACGCACCTTACTGGCTGTGCTGTCACTAACTTCAACTTGGTATTTCATAACCCCTATGATTGAGTCCAAACTCCAAAAGACTAGAATAAAACTGAGTAGCAAAGCAACTAGTTCCAAACCATATAAGATACATGTCACTAACTTCAACTTGGTATTTCATAACCCCTATGATTGAGTCCAAACTCCAAAAGACTAGAATAAAACTGAGTAGCAAAGCAACTAGTTCCAAACCATATAAGATACATGTCACCAATAGAAGTAAATAGGTCATCCCAAGGAACACAGACACTAACCAATACTCCAAAGCTGTGTATAATCCAACACGCAAGTATAAGATACAGTTCTACTCTTTCAACAGAGTCAACTGCAAAAGCATTACCTCATTTGCACCCTGATAAAAACACTCATGACAACAAGATACAACAGCCCAAGACCGACCAGCATTTCGACCAAGAGAACAATTCTAGATTGCTGGAGACTGCTGGCAACTACTTTAGCTGACTCGCGGTAAATCCTACAGTTTTCAGAATCATTGCTACCAACTAACATATCCCAAATCTAAGGAAACCACTTCTTAGTCTGACTCTACTTCTAGTGAATAGCATTTTTGGTCTTTGACGAATTGCTAGCTCAATGTATAGTAGAAAGCAAGAATCAGATATAAAAGTAACAATTGAAACGACCATTGGATTATAAGCACATAGCCCAGATGTGTCTTTCTCAATAAAAATCATCTCAAAACGTAATTTACGCACATACCCACATCAAAATTCCACAAATTTGTCCACCACACCAACCTCCTTGTCCAAGAAAAACATAGCTAAACAGTTATACTGCTACAAATACTACTAAGTAACCTTACCTTGCTTCAGATGATTTAGTATCTCCTTCCTCCAGGACCGCGAGAGAATCCAGAGGCTCCGCCAACCGGGGCAGCAGCCGGATCCTGCTGCTTAACAACGCCAGGAAGATCCGACATTCCAAGAGCAGCAAGCATGTCAATAGTCTCCTTATCAACCTCGATGGTGTCCGTCTTGATTGCAGATTCATCTGGGACGAAATCCATCCGTCGCTCTCTTTCTTCCTCCTGCAGCTTAAGAGAGATTCCGCGAACTGCGCCGCGCTGGATCCGCTTCATGAGATGTGTCGAGAATCCGGCGATTTTGTTGCGAAGACGCTTTGATGGGATGATGGCGACTTCTTCCAAGATCTTCTTGTTAGTGTGGAAATCCAAGGTCATTCGGGAGTAGTATCGTTCGATTACTACTCGGGAGGATTTCTTCACGGTCTTGGTGCGTACGCGACCCATTTTCTAGGGTTTTGGGAGTTCCGGGGTTTCGTGGGCTGGGGGAAGGGGGAAGGGGGAAGGGTTGAGGTAGGCAGGGTCCAGGATGTTCTGGTTTGTTTGTTGGGTTGAGTAGATAAAAAGGAAGTGAGACTAGGGTTTTTCTCTTTCCTCAGACGTGCTATGAGGACGCGCCGCATCTAGGACGTCCACTCATGCGCCTAACAAACTGGCATCCCACTTTTGGATGATAAGCCCACCTTCGAATAATCATTATGACTTTCCACTTGGGAGATATTCAAAAACGGAGAAATTAGATGAATTTCCAGATCCATTGACCGTTACAGATGTGTGGTCTGGATACAATTATCTGCACATCCACGTACATTGGCCCACCCTTTCATCTATGGGTTGTCATCATCCGATGCATAAGTTTTTCAAGTTTTGGAGTGAAAATTTTGGCTTTAATAGATAACAATTAGGGTGGGCCTGCCATTAGTTTTCATCCTGTTGGCCTGTTTGATGCACATAGTTCCACGCTTGTATCCAAGGGTATGGTTCATCCATTATATTGCAGAGCAGATAAATGATTAGATCATTAGCAGCTGGATGACTCGGACTTGACTATCTACGTCCTGAGAGAGCTCTCCGCTCCATATGTAATTCACTGTTCAAGTCCGAGAAATTTGTATAACATAAATTAATTGCCTGGCAGTTGGAACAAATTGGCTAATTTGGTTGAATCTTAAGGCACACTTTAGTTTGTCGAAAGATGAAGGTCATGGCTGCTTACAGAATCCACATTCCATAGCATCGGATTGTAGCTGTTGTTTTTTATGCAAAGGATGTATAATTATCCTTCATTTCTATCCAGAAATGAACTGTGTTACAAGTACAATGTAGATCGGATACAGGATCTACAGTTGCTTTCCTGCCTTCTTGAGAATGATTACAATGACGAACCAACTGAAATTAAACCAGTAAGAAATCAAATTTACTATCTGAAAGTTGAGTGCCTAGTGGAGAAGACAGCAGGAACTGCGAGTCTATATACGGCTGCTTTCTTGAAGTATATCTGGAAATTCTCTGATAAGTGTTCAATCCCTGCCTGGACTGCCTGACGAACAACACCAGATGTGCCTCCTGATTTCAAGTCCGATAAGTAAATAACTTCTTCAAGCCAACTAGAAGTTGGCTGGAGTTGAGGCACATTTCCTTCCCAAGGGGTGGAACTCCGGGGCCTTCACTTACTGGAATTCGCAAGCCCCACCATGTTAAGCATGTGACGATCTTCTTTGAACCTCTCCAAAACAGTACCTTTGAGATGGCCAGACCTTTCGTCATTCGAACCTTTTGGCTTGACACTCCAACACTCTATTACATCTGGATGTATTTTGTTCGACTTTGAGAGACAAGGACTATCGAAAGTGGTGCATGGTAATGTGTGGCCCCGATCAAAGCTTGCAGACAAGAAAAGTCCGAAGTGATTCACTCGTCCCCCGAATCCAATGCCATTAGGGATGCTTTCTGAACTGAAATTCACAGCACACTAGCAATAGAAGGAATCAGGTGATGTCACTTCTGTTTTGAAGGAAAACTAATTAAATTACATGCATTTGCATGTGTTGGATGTTAACATGTAAGGTTTTCTGTTTCTCCCAGCTGTAGATATAAGGTACGCCACCAAGCAAAAATTACGGTTCATCCCAACATTAAAGACAACGCAACAGTATCATATATGTATATAACCACACTAAAAAATATTACAAAATATAAGTATGAATAACATACGTACATAAGTACATGCATACATGAATACTTGCAACGTGCGTATCTTTGTTTATATGGATCCTAAGGCTAACATTTAGTCTTTCGAAAGGTTTTTCTTCTTGCTTTGTCTTTAGTCAAAGTATTGAATTAAATCAAACTGGGAAATGACTATATCTGAACATGTTGTGTTTTATCACCACTGAAAAATCATTGGGTAACTCATGTCTAACACTTGTTGGAGGGTGAAATCATCCCTCTCCAAGAATTCTTTTTACCTCGCGAAAATAAAGAAAGATACTCTGTTAAATGAGAAAAGAGTTGACTTTTTTGGATTTTGAGGGAATTATGGTGCAGAAAAAATCTTAAATAATTCCATTCCAGACATCTGAGATTCTTTTTTGTATCACCATTTCAGTTACGCTATGGCATACCAGTTGGAGCAGCAAGTGATAGAGATGACACGAGGAGATCAACTTGAATCAGAGCTTCCATATTACATAATCCTGATATTGAGAAAGTTATATTTGATAGTAGAAACATTCATCGTCATCAAGACCTTATCTTGACTAGGGGTCGGCCACATGAATCATGTTCCTCCATTCCCCTCTATTAAGTATCCTGGCTTCATTTAGTCCCAAAGTTTTTAAATCTTTTATCACCACTTCTATCCACGTTCTTTTGGGCCTTCCCATTGCCCTTTTAGAACCTTCGACGTGCATTGCCTCACTCCTTCTAACTAGTACCGTTTTCAGTCTTCATTGGACATGTCCAAACCATCTAAGTCTAATCTTCCTCATCTTGTTATCTATTGGTGCTAATCCTAAGTTTCCTCTAATATTTTCATTCCTAGTTTTATCCTTTCTTGTCTTGCAACTCATCCATCTCAACATTCTCATTCGGCTGCGTTCATCCTATATACATGATGTTCATTAACTGCCCAACACTCTAATCCATAAAACATGGCCTGCCTTATAGCCATCCTATAGAACTTTTCTTTCAGTTTGAGTGGCACTTGCCGATCACACAAAACTCCAGAGGCGCATCTCCATTTGTTCTAACTCACTTGAATTCTATGGGTAACCTCCCTCTCAATCTCTCTATTCTTGTGATCCAAACCCACTCCTCTCCTTGCTAAAATTGCATTTCATGTATTGTCTTAGTTCAATTGATTTTAAATCCTTTACAAATGAAATGAGACAATTAAGATAAATAGTTATTGAGGTGTTTTTGCCGGATTCAGGCATATGCTACAAGTGGACAACTTTAAAGTGAATGAAATTCCTGTGATTTTTCTGATCTTCCCAATATTTTGTTCATGTCCCCACTACTTTGGAAAACCATGCCGAAGTTATGTTCAGTAATGCTACAAAACCCCATGCATCCAATCGCATCCATACTGTATCCATTGCATTGCACTTGTCATTGCCTGGCAGTAATTTAACAGCCAAAAGATCACCTATGCATATTTTACTTGCCATTAGTACATCATCCAGTATCCAAAGGACTAGCACCAGTTCTCTCCAATATGTTTTATGTTCTTTGTCATGGTATTCCTTATTCCTAGTGGTTAGCTCCTCTCCAAAGATGGTTCTAGTGTGCATGATTCTTGGGAACGAAGCAGGAGGAAGGCTAGTCCATTAGAACTTCGATAGGAACTCAGAGATCAGTTCTCTTCTCAGGTCAGATTCTCTTTTGCTGCTCTGGAATCATAGGTTGAAGACTTAGAACTTCAGCAGAGTCCTTCCAATGGTCAGGCTAATATTTTATGAAGCACTCCTCAAGCCAAGTCTCCAAGAATGCTGCTAAAGTTTTGAGATGGTAGAAGTTGGAAATGATTTAGTTCTTTCAATTTCTTCATGGTACAACAGTCAGACTAGTTTTATTGCACGCATTGTAATAGAAGAAATCTTATCTTACTGAAGCTGTAAAGTTTCAGACTAATAGAAACAGAATCTGAAGAATTCTGGTCTCCTAAACAGTCAGTCAGTTTTGTATAAGGCGAATTTGATTCAATTTTTTCTGGTGCGTAGGTTCATAAGAAAGCTATGCAGTTGTAGAAAATGCATCTGAGATTATTTATGACATATATTCTCTTGCCAACCTACTTCTCATTTGATCATTTTCCAAGGTAGCACAGAAATTATCAACGATAACAAAAAGGGCAGCCCTTGTGCACAAAGCTCCCGCGTATGCAGGGTCTAGGGAATGGGAGGACCACAAAGGTCAATAGTACTCAGGCTTACCTTGCATTTTGCAAGAGGCTGTTTCCACGCCTTGAACCCGTGACCTCAAGGTCACACAACAACAACTCTACCGTTGCACCAAGGCTCCCCTTCAACAATAACCAAAGGGGAAAATGTACGGAACCACTCTCTACTACCAGCTTTTATCAAGGCAGTACCCTCTTCTATGAAAACATCAGACACACCTCATCTACTACAAAAGATTCCTCAAGAGCACTCCTTCAAGTCACCATTGCTTCAAAATGACCAAGGAATTCCATTTGGGAGCCCGCCAGCCGATATTTTTATTAAAATTTATGTTTTCTTAATAGTTTCAATTAAAAACAATTAAAAATGAAGAAAAGAAGAGCATACTCAAATCTGACCTCAAAAAAAAATGAAGAATGCCCTCTGATTCCTTTAGTAGGGATCAGAGGACCATATCATCTCGTCTCTCATTTATTGCCATCATGAAACATGTTATTTATTTGTGTTGTTAAGTCAGCAGTAGAAGTTCATATTTCATGGGTTTGAGCTCCTGCAGAGGAGAGAGAAGGACTTCAAATCTGTAGTTTGCAAAAGGATGAAAGAAGGAAGGATTTCAAATGAGTGGCGTGCAAACAAATGAAAGAATGGAAGGTTGGTTACATCTACTTCGCCCCAATTGGCTTGGTCTGCAATATTCATGGAAGCAATATTATGTTCTAGAAGATATCTCAGTTGCTTCAAATCACCACCATAATCTGGTAGAGGTATTTTTGGTTTCTCCTTTTCTTGCCATTTGCTATATTGATCGATTTCTTGTTGCTAGAAATCCAGATCTAGATCTGTGACTCTCCTCCATGGCTTCTGCCAGGGTTCTCATCATGTTTGCCAGGATATTATATATAGAACAGCAGAGGCAGTTAGGAAACCATTAAGAGTTGAACCACAGTTGAGATGAATGTGTTCCAGCGTGAGGATTGATTTCCAAGAGTTTGTATAAGGATTTCACAGTTAGGGAGGTTGTTCGGAAAAGAAAATGTGCAGTTGACATGGATGGAGTTTATATGGGGAGAGCGACATTTTATCAGTTTCTTTTACAATGTCTTCCTTAAGGTTCAAAGGTGAAGAGAAGCAGAGGAAGTCGTTGGCATTTCCATATAGAGTGTTTCCCTATAGAGGGCTCTAACTGTTTTTTATTTATTTTTAACAGTTTTGCATTTTAAAGTTTAGAAAAAGGAAAAATACCAAAAAATCCTTAACTTTTACTAAAATATTCATTGGCAGCCCTAGAAATGCGGTTCCGTTAGTCATTTTGACAGAACCGTGATGGAAAGGATGCCTCTGAGGAATCTCCTGTTGTATGAGCTATTTGCAGTTTCAAAAGTAGAAGATCCCAGTTTAATGGAAGGTGATAGTAGAGGCTGGTTCTGCATATTTTTCCCATGACCAAAAGACACATGCAGGAGCTTTGGAAAGGTAAAGCAATCTGGAGAGCTAAAGAAGCTCCTAAGCATAGTAAACAATCCCTTTGAGTAAGCAAATGAATACTTGTAACAGGTTGCAACAAAACCATAGTCAAACAGGTCAACAAATATTACCTTGCTGCTACAAGGTATCAAAAGGAACAAACAGACAAGGGATAAAGATCCTGATCTTAGACGAAGAGCAAGAAAGACAATCCAACTTCAAAGGAAACGTCAATAAATAGAAACTTACCCACTGCAAGTTACTATTAGCACCTGTAGGTCGGAAAATTGATGCCCTAGGATACAGCTGGAACAGAAAAGATTTCATATCCCCATAAAAATCACTATGTTTTTCCCAAGTCTGAGACGCATATCCTCCATAAATATAACCTTCTTTATCTTTAATAACCAACACAGTTGGTCCTTCTTCAACCCTGCAGATGATTGAACAGTTACTCAGCTGCCAAACCAAGGTCCAAAAGCAATTTTATTAACAAATAAAAATAGTGTTACAGGATTACAGAACTCAAAAGTCATGGAACTCCCTATAGAAACCGTGTAACTGGGCGTTGATATCCTTTTCTGTTTTTCCTGATTATCTTACCAATCAAAGGACACCTCTGCAAAATCTCAAGATACATCCTGCGTATCGGAACTAATTTTGTGTTTGGTACCGATAAAGAAACTTCAGAGTTCAAACCATTAAATGTTGCTAATTACATAACTGAGTCATTTTACCATTTCTCCTAATTAAAACCCCTCGTTTTGATATGGGTACTTCCTCACTTTACCAAACACTGCTAATTAGCTGTAATGGCTTTTCAAGAATTATAACAGGTGAAATAGTTGTTGGGACTAATGTCCCTTTCTGTTAAAATTTCAGAGTATGCGTAGAAAATAAGTAACAAAGTCAATACAGTTAATAACTTATAACCAGAAAAGGGTACAGTTTCAATTCCGACTTGTCTTAAACCAAGATAAGGGTGAAATAAAGAACTTCATGTACATGTATGAACAGCTTCAAATTCAAATGTTGCCTGTCTTGAGTCTCTTCCCATAGTTCAGCAATACAAAGGTTTTAATTTCACACAGCAACTTCAGCCAGAAAGAAAAAGCAGATGCACTCACGATATACTGCCCAGAAAGGTGTTGAAGCTTAGACCATTCACTCCACTGTGGTACAAAAGCTTCCATTCCTCCAGCTCTTGTTGAGAAAGGGTCCCTCCTATATGCCAAGCATACTCTTTCCTCATAATTAGTAAATTGGTACTTATATCCTCTGAATATAGTAAATGAGGCACCTGAAAACCAGATCTCCCTGCAGACAAAGAAATGTTCAGATTCTTCAAAATGAAATACACAACCAATTGACTGTAAGCTAGAATGCTGTAATTTGATTTGAATAGATTCCCAAACACACAAATGGACATGTTGAGAAACAGTAAAGCAGCGGTTCCGTGAAGCAAAACAAGGATGAGGGCCGGCTAATGTCTAACAGCTTGAAATAGTCTTAAAATAAACATTGAGCAATCATTTCAAGTGGAGAAGAAAATCAAAAATTTTAACATCGTAAATATTTTCAGGAAACTGTTTACCAACAGCGGGTCGCACACCAGTGTACAGGAATTTGTTTTTAAACCAGTAACAAGCTACACTCATATCAGCTTGCCAGCAAAAAAGACACAACAGATGCACGCCGATACAGAGAACTGATTGAGAAATAGATGAAAACCTGGAGCAGGAGGGCCCAACAAGCTTCCAAGAAACTTTCTGACCGAGGGGAGAAAGGTACACCAGCTCTTAAAATCCTTAATAGACATGCTCTTTTCAGCAGATCCTTCAACATCCTTCGAAAATGTTGCAGCACTGAGAAATATGTCAATGACATCCTGATGTGAACTCAATCCGGGTTCAGTATTATTCGGAGAAAAGACAGCCTCAATTATTGAAGTTGAAACAGCTTCCAGATCAGACCTGATATTTTTTAAGTTTATCAGAGATGTCCTAAAGAAACAAACAATTACAGGCACTGGGTTTGGAATCTAATTGCCCTGTAGATGCAATTTGTGTGTAAACTGCAATCCGTTGCATCCAAGATCCAATCAGATTGCAATGTTCAGAGAAAGAACCTATAACATAATGTGAAGAACTACTCTGAGAAAGTTCGATTTACAGGGTAAGAAGACATAGATCTAGCATATTGTGTACTACAAAAAAAGAAAACTATCTCAAGGGTTACTTTCATTAGTTAACATTTTAACGGGTAGACTTGAAAACAGGGGGAGGTAGCCATCGAAAAAAACATCATCAATATGACCAGCAGCATAAATGAATAACGGATTCATAGAGACAAGGATCAACACAGATTAAAAAGACTGCCTACCTTAGATGCTAGACATAATGGGCTTCATGGTAACACTCTTAACTTAGATGCTAGACATAATGGGCTTCATGGTAACACTCTACAACTCCGCCAATGCCGGTCCCAAGGTCGGATGAAAAAGGAAGAGGGTTTTGCATTAGGTGTCAGCCGGCAAGGGAGAAGTTGAAGATGATTTTGTTATTTCTTTCTTACAAATGAATATGCATTTGTATATTAGTTTGTGAGGAAGAAATTAAAATCATCTCTAGCTTCTTAAAATATGGCAACCCTTGCGTTAGGCGCCTGCCGGCAAGGGTGAAGTTGAAGATGATTTTGTTATTTCTTTTTTGCTTGCAAATGAATATGCATCTATATATTAGTTTGTAAGGAAGAAATGAAAATCATCTTTGGCTTCTTAAAACTATAGCAACCCTAACATGACATGAATAAAAAACTGACATTCCCTCGAGCTAGGGCATTCCCTATAAGTGACGCACTGTATCGGATCCCGAGTGCGGTGAAAAATGGGCAAGGGCTGCTAGAGCATCCCCTCGGAGGCGACGTGTTGCATCAGAAACCATGTGCAGTGAAAAGTGGAAATGGGTTCATGCCATGGAGGTTAAGAAAGGCGACAGTAAATAGGATATCCCCATAGCATAAGATTCGTACCGCCACATGGAATATAGGGACATTGACAGGTAAGAGTTTGGAGTTAGTAGACGCGATGAAACGTGGGAGAGTCAACATCACTTGTATCCAAGAAACCAAGTGAAAAGGGGCTAAAGCTAGAGAAATTGATGGGTATAAATAATGGTATGTAGGAAAAGATAATAACAGAAATGGCGTAGGAATAATAGTGGATAAGGAATTAAAGGATAAAGTTGTAGACGTTAAAAAAATCAATGATAGATTTATAATAATAAAACTAGTTCTAGGAGAGCAGATTATAAATGTTATAAGTGCATATGCACCACAAGTAGGATTACAAGATATAATCAAGAGATAGTTTTAAGAAGATATGGAGGGAGTCACACAAGAAATTCCCAACACTGAGGGGATATTTATAGGTGCAAACTTAAATGGCCATGTAGGAAAAGAAAAGGAAGGATATGATAGAATACACAGCGGGTATGGTCTAGGTCAACGAAATGAGATAGGAGAGAATATCCTCGATTTTGCTTTTTCATATAACCTGACCATTGCAAATACACTCTTTAAGAAGAGAGACAAACACATAATAACCTTTAAAAGTGAACTTCATAAAAGCCAAATAGACTTTTTTCTACTTAGGAATAATGAATGATCTATGTGTAAAGATCGTAAGGTGATACCCAGTGAGAGTTTAACCTCACAACATAGGTTAATGGTTATGAATATCCATATCAAAAGATGGAAAAAAAGAAATGAACTTAATAGGTATCTAAAAATTAAGTGGTGGAACTTAAAATGAGAGAAAATAACCTCATTCACAAATAAGTTGATGGTAGAAGGAAATTGAAACTATGAAACAGAAGTAAATACCATGTGGATTAATATTGTTGAGTCTATTAAGAAAGTGACAAAAGATGTCTTAGGAGTATCTAAAGGTAAAAAGGCAATTAGTAAAGGAAACATGGTCGTGGAGTGAAACAGTGGAAAAGTTATTAAAGAAAAACGGATGTGTTTTAAAGCATGGCAAAAGATTAGAAATTATGAAAATTATGAACAATATAAGAATGCTAAAAAGGTTGCTAAGAGAATAATAAGTGAGGCTAAACTTAAAGCATATGATGAGCTCTTTAATAGACTAGGAACAAGAGAAGGTGAGAAAGATGTGTTTAAACTTGCAAAAGTAAGAGAACAGAAGAGTAAGGACTTAGATCATGTTAGGTGCATTAGAAGCGATGATCAAAAGGTATTAGACAAAGATGATGAGATCAAACAAAGGTAGGAAACATGCTTTCAAAAATTGTTAAATGACAATGGCTCTGAGAATATAGGGATTGAAAATACTATAAATCTAAATAACATTGGATATTATAGATGTGAATGTAGGATTAGAATACCTTAAGTGAAAGAGGCCTTGAAAAAGATGAAATCAGGAAAGGCCATGGGGCCCGATGGTATACCAATAGAGGTTTGGAAGCATATGGGAGATATTTGGGTAGTTTGGTTGACCAAGTTGTTCAACAATATTATAAAATTAAAGAAAATGCCTGATGAGTTGAAGAAAAGCTCTATTTTACCAATTTATAAGAATAAATGAGACATACAAAGCTACACTAATTATTGAGGAATCAAACTTATGAGCCACACTATGAAAATTTCTGAAAATGTGATTGAGAAGAGGCTACGACATGAAACAAGTGTATCAGAGAATCACTTTGGTTTCATGACTGGGAGGTTTACCATGGAAGCTATTTTCTTACTACAACAATTAGTAGAGAAATATAGGGAGAGGAGGAAAGACCTCCACATGGTCTTTATTGACTTAGAGAAAGCTTATGATAAAGTCCCTAGAGAGTTAATATGGAGGGTGTTGGGCGATAAAAGGGCTTCGCAGGGGTATATAGACATAATTAAAGATATGTATGAGGGTTTCGATAATAAATGTTAAGACCACCAGTGGCGAGACAGGTGATTTTCCTCTCACTGTAGGATTGCACCAAGGATCAGCATTGAGCCCATACCTTTTCACATTAGTTATTGATGAGTTAACAAAACATCTGCACGAGGAGACTCCCTGGTGCATGCTATTTGCAGATGATATAGTCTTACTTGATGAGACAAGGGAGGGTGTAAACATAAAGCTAGAGTTATCGGAGAGAAGCATTAGAATCTAAAGGATTTAAAATTAGCCAAACTAAGACAAAATATATAGAATGCAATTTTACCAAGGAGAGGAGTAGGAGTGGAACACCAGTCAAGATTGATAACCAAGAAGTCCCCGTAAAAGACCACTTTCAGTACTTGGGATCCATGATTCATGAGAGTGGAGAGATTGAGAGGGAGGTTACCCAGAGAATCCAAGCGGGTTGGAACAAATGGAGATGTGCATCTGGAGTTTTGTGTGATCGGAGGGTACCACTCAAACTAAAAGGAAAATTCTATAGGATGGCCATAAGGCCAGCCATGCTCTATCGATAAGAGTGTTGGGCAGTTAAGAAACATCATGCTCATAGGATGAGCGTCGCAGAAATGAGGATGTTGAGATGGATGAGTGTTAAGACAAGAAATGATAGAATTAGAAATGAAAACATTAGAGGAAATTTAGGGATAGCACCAATAAGTAACAAGATGAGGGAGATTAGACTTAGATGGTTTGGACATGTTCAAATGAGACCAACAACAGCACCAGTTAGAAGGAGTGAGGCAATACAAGTAGAAGGTTCTAAAAGGCCAAGGGGAAGGTTCAAAAGAACTTAGATAGAAGTGGTGAGGAAAGATTTAAAAACTTTGAGACTAAATGAACCCGTGGTACTTAATAGAGAGGAATGCAGGAATAAGATTCATGTGGCCAACCCCTAATTGGGATAAGGTCTTGATAATGATGATGATGATGATGATGATGGTAACACTCTACAAGTAGTTGTCTAGCCTTCCATAAAGCTAGAAAATGAGAAGGAAATCTTCGGGCTACCTCAATAAATCGAATTTTAGGTTATTGAATGTCCTCCTTATGTAGTTTACATCAATGACATAAAGGGCATTTATGCTGGTCCAGGACCTAGTTAGAGGGTGCATTCTTCTAATCATGATCACCTATGCAAATACTAGAATGTGCACACACTTTTATAGCATTTAACATTCATGGTTCTTCTTGAAATTATGATCACGTCATATGCATGTATATCTGGTGACTGAATGGATAAAAGCAAGAATCTAGAAATATACCATAACATGATGCATTACATATCTTACATGCATCTCTAAGTCTAGTGGAAGTAACAATGTCGCAGATTTCATGATCTAAATTTCAACATTTGGATGTTTCGCGGAATTATATGGAAAAATGATCAAGTTGGTAGACCATAACATGATGCATTACATGATGCATTACATATCTTACATGCATCTCTAAGTCTAGAAATATACCATAACATGATGCATTACATATCTTACATGCATCTCTAAGTCTAGTGGAAGTAACAATGTCGCAGATTTCATGATCTAAATTTCAACATTTGGATGTTTCGCGGAATTATATGGAAAAATGATCAAGTTGGTAGACCATAAAAGTCATTCTTTCAATTTCCATTAGTCATTGCCCAACTCACCTAATCAGAGAGTCTGAGAGCCCACCTACTTATGTCCAGTTAAGTACAAGCCATGCAGTATACTCTGTTATAAAATTAGAAGTACAGGACACTGTTTAAGCAATATATATATATATATATATATATATATAATATTATCGTTAAACCAGACTGCAGGACCAAGTTCCACCTTCAATTAACTAGCCCTTTAGTAGGTCTAGCTGGAAAGCAAAAATTTGACACTGATCAGAATAGATAACATCAAAGAGAAAAGTCAGTATGAAACCCAGCACAACTTATTTTCTTGTACTTTAAAACCATGTAGATTGGATGAACCTTACAGATGCAAATAAGATTGGACCCATTTTTCCAAATAATTGGGGATTTCTAAGAAGAAATCAACAATTAGTTTATGGTTCAGGATCGACCAAGGATTATGAGCTGTACCTTCCCAATACTCCATCCCCATTAATATCTGCTAACTGATAAATGAACTCCTCAATGTCATCTCGAGTTCCTTTCTCGTAGATTGCCTACATATAGCAAGTAAAAAGTAAGCGTGTAACAATAGATTCATAAAGAAACAATAGGAGATGCCATTGAACAAATTAAGAGCTAAAGGATTTTCTACAGGTGTGTTTTAAACACAAAACTGACAGCAAGTTCCAATTATTACACTCAACAAGGTTAGAAACCTGAAAAAAACTCAAACGTAAGGATAACTGAACCAGAGCTGTCAAGTTTGATCAATGTTTTTCTCTTCCATCGTACTCTTTACCCCGTTGGATCTAAAAATATAGATCACATCAATTGTTTCAGACAAGTACCAATGTCCTTCTAAAAATATAAATTATTCGGTGCCAAGACCAAGATGAACAGTAAGAAGTAGATGTCTGTCCGGTCAAAGGTGATTTCGTTTTTCATTCAAAAAGCTATTTAAGAATTTTTCTAACTCGTTTCAGTACCCAATGACAGTCACTAGAGTTCCCAAGACAAATCAAAAGTCCCTATGATCGTCTGATCCGAAAATTGTCCAAGAATTGACAGGAATACCTGTTCAACTCAACAAGTATTTTGCTAACATGTTACGCAATCATGCTCAAATAACAGGAACAGATATAACCAGTTGTAAGGACAAGACAGTTGCCTCCTAAATCCCATCTTACCACCTCGCCTAATAAACAAATCCCAGAAGGGATCTTCTCAATGCATTTTCACACCAACTAAATCAAGATAAACAAATGAGAGATCTTACTATGGTAATAACGAGATCCTGGTGGGTAAGCTTATTGTCATTCTGCTTTTGGGTAGCCAATTGAAACATCCTAGCAGCAAGAGGACCAGGAATTCCAAAGTAAGTCTGCAACAATTGCATGAGCATCATTAAGGACAGCATTCAATTTGGAAGAAAGTGGGAATTCAAACCTTACACTAACCCTAGCCCTTTCCCAACGAGGGAAACAAATGGAGTAACAGAAACAAAGCAGGAACGTGGGCGGAGAAGATTTAAGGAACAAACCTGGAAGATGGGAAGAGAGACGTATTCGCCATTGCTGTGAGATTGGGCAGCAAGAGAAATGAAAAGCGATTTCAGATCATCCAGCTCAGTTTCAGTGAATGATCTGAAATTAGATGGGCAAGTAAGTCGGAGAAGAGAGAAGAGAAAAAGATAACAGAAATGGGAATTGTGATAGGAGGAGAGTGAGAATACCTGCAAGCAGAAGCGAAGCGAGGATCGGTGGAAGCCGACTCGGCGTTGCCCATCGATGGAATCCCTTTCCGACTCGTTTCTGCTCCTAGAAATCAATTCTCGTCTCTGCTAGTAGAGAAATCACATCAGCTGTTGATCCCCGAAATTAACGACGCTTGGCTCCCCGAAAGATCGTTTTAGGCCACTCGGTGCTGGTTTGGGGTTTGCTTGGCACAATTATTTGGAAATTTTCTCCGCGTTGCCCATCGATGGAATCCGTTTCCGACTCGTTTCTGCTCCTAGAAATCAATTATCGTCTCTGCTAGTAGAGAAATCACATCAGCTGTTGACCCCCAAAATTAACGACGCGTGGCTCGCCGAAAGATCGTTTTAGGCCACTCGGTGCTGGTTTGGGGTTTGCTTGGCACAATTATTTGGAAATTTTTATTTAGACATCTTTTCCGAATCAATTGTTGTAGGGCCATGGTCAAAGCTTTCTTTGATCTGATATGAGACCTACCGTCGATGGAAGAATGTTTTGAGATCGGCAAAGCAGTCTATGGATCAGAATTATCCATTTATGATAGAACTTATTCCTGGTACTGGCAGCTTCTTTTTATTAAAAGCGAATATTTCACTAAATAAATGAGTCCTAATAGACTCGGCTTTTAGAGTTTGAAAGATCTAAACCATTTATCATACTTGGCATACAAAAATTAGCCATATTGACAGAATTCAGTATATTCATTTGGATGATTCAAACCCCTTGTTTCAAATCTTTAGAAAATCGTTAATTCTAATTGTAAACTCAAAGAAACATAAGCTAATAGCTTCCACAGTCACTTCCAATATAAGTTGGAAATCCCACCCAATCTCTATTAGAGAACTTCAAGAAGGTATGGGCATTTTGCAAAGACATAGTTTTCATTATTTAAGAACATTAAACAAACTCTTTAATGTTTTAAGGTTCATTATTTAAGAACATTAAACAAACTCTTTAATGTTTCAAGGCTATCTTTGTCTATATTTAAATAACTTCATCCATATTCTAAGGGAAGCCAATAGCAGGGGAAAACTTGGGTATTTCTATTAGATCATTGAACATTGGTCCATGGAACTATAGAGGTCTCCCTAGCAAAATCTTTTAAAGTTTTGTTAAAGTATAAGTTATAAAACCAATCGTAGCTATCAACATTCATGGTTCATAGAATGCAATAGTTATTGGTCTAATCCCTAGATTTCCTACCAACTTAGGGAGAATTTGTAATATCCTTAAATTTTTAAGATAAAAATAGGAAATTATTAAATAAATTAAAATAAAAATTTATGGATGAAATTATTTCCTGAAAACATAATAATTAGAAAGTGCTCGTCGATACGAATCCAACGCGACCAAGAACGCGAAAAACGGAGCTCAAACGAGGGAGTTATGAGCCGTCAAAGTTGGAAGGGCAATTTGGTCCTTTGGTAGAGACGTATTAGACAGGGGTCCAAATTGATACTGGCACCCCCGTCTTCCACACGTCTCTACCAGTGCCGGAAAAATCGCCGGAGAGACGTGGAAAGAGGCGTGTGGGGAAGAGAAACTCTTCCCCAAGACTCTAAAACCCTATATCTATGCTCCTCTAGGAGCCAAAACGCTCCACTTTGAGCGTTTTCCATGAATGCCACGAAACCCTAGACCTCGCAAAAATCTGAAGTTTCGGGCGAGTGGAGCTCCGGCAACACGAGCAAACCCGACCAGGCACAAGGTAAGCCTCAAATCCATGTTTTTCTGTATTTATTAATTAGAAAATTAATTAGGAAAGTATTTAAAAATTAGGAAAAAATCGATTTTGGGGGCTTTGTGCACGCTAATGTTGGAGCGTGATTTCACGGATCAAACCTTATCCGTTTGAAATTCGCACCGTCCAACTAGTGCACAAGAGACCCCAGGGCATACCCTTTAAATTTGGGAGGGATCCAACGGTGGAATTCTCCAAAAAACTCAAAAACCAATACCTAGGGATGTTTTTAGGAACTTGGGAAAAATCGTTTAAAAACCATGGTTTTTGGAAAAATTAGTGCAAAAGGAGGGCATAAATGGATTCTAGAGAGAATTCTGAAGAAAATGGCGCAAAAATCACGCAAAACGGAGCTGTAGCTGGCGCCTAGGAGGCGACCGGAATCCGGTCGTCTTCTCCGGCGTTGTCAACGGCGTCGGCGCCTGGCGCTGATGCCAAGACGCACTCAGAGACGCAGCCAGGACGACGTCACATGACGTCGTCGCCGCACGCGTGCGCGGCGCCGCACGCGTCCCGTACGACGTCTGCGTAGGCGTGCGTCTTCGTGCGCCCGAGTACGTCGGTGTAAACTGGCGGAAAAGGGTGCCGCCAGTTTAAACCACCTTATGGTGGTCCGGCAGGCCCCATTTTAGTGTAGTTTTCACTAAAACTTGATTTTTGGGAGCTAGAGAGGTCCAAATCACGATCCGGAAGAGGCGTTGTGACCGTATTGACGACGCGGACCTAGTTTTAACTTAAAAACTTAGAAATGACCACTTTTTATTTAGAAAAAATTTAAAATAGTGATGTGACATGTACAGGTGCACTTGAATATACCAATTAAAGGGAGTTATTAGCAAGCTAGTGGTCTCACACTGAGGTAGGTGACGACAACTAATGTTTTGCCTTGATTTTTAAACCATGTTTAAACATAGCATCATGTGTGATTGTGTTTTAAAATGCAATTATTATTTACCGTGGATTTCATGCTACATTGCGTACAGGATGGTTATTCCAAATTGAAATCTTTTACTGAATAAACTTATTTCAAATGCTTTTACAAGTATGATGTTAATTTGTTATGCTTACTTAGAGACTTATTTCTTATTATATATATAGAAAATGCATGGATTTACATGGAAATGAGAATAGAGGCTTATTAACTGGTCGTTTGATAGGCTACCCCCAGGATGAGGGGCATGTCTTGGGGATTGCAAGCTATAAGTGCTCTTGAGTTTTAGCATATACATATGATTTCCGTGTTTTATATTTGATGACGGGTGCTCTCGCCCGGTGGGCGTCATGCTTAGGAGGGATAGGGCGAGCCACCCACCTTCCGAGATTATGATGTGATGAGTTTGTGATATGATAGACACACCTTGCTAGATGGCATTCGGTAGGGGTTTGGTAACATGGATAGTCCACACTTACGGTCTGAGCCTTTCCATGGGGACAGACGCTAAGTCTCCCGTTATGGTGTCGACGGGGAGCGGCGGTGGTTGATACCCATGGAGGGTTGCCATTGCAGCATGATGGCCCATATTCTTATTATGTGTGCATGTATGATGAGCATGGTTATGGATGATATGCTGGGTGTGACGACACTGAGGAGGTTGACTACGTGTACTCGATCGTGGATGTTAGTGCGATGTGGTGGGACCCATTACCTTAGGGTGCCCTTATTCTGGATGTATGCTCCATTTTATTGATTCATGTCATGTTTTAACTTTGTGAATTTCATGTTTTAGCATATGGAATAAATTGGCACTTATTGAACATGGCATTATGATATCACTATCTTCATAAATGTTAGATTTTTCATCAGTATTGTTCATTATTTCTTGCATTTATTACATTAATTGTCTATGTACCTGACACAAGCGATAATTGTGAGGACATTGCTTTGTTTTGCAATGCCTTAGATCTCGAGCGCGATAACAGAAAGGCAAGGTCAGTTGAGAAGCCGTGAGAGCTCTTGAGACCATTTTTCTATAGTATTAGACAGTGATGTGAGTCATTAAACAGGATTATCATTTGGATTTTTATTATGGACTGCATATTTTATATTGGGATGTGATTTAGATCTTTGGACATATGTTGGACATTTATATGGGATGTTATGATGGATAGACCCTGGGCCATATTATTATTGTCTTTTGGACGTTTATTTGATTTAAAATAAAGGCGCCTATTTATTTGACGTTGATTTATACGCGGATTATTTATTTATGTTTAAATTACATGTACGTCATTTTGTGAAAGGAAAATTAACACCCGGAGTTTTTAAGATAGGTTTAGCAAAATGTTAAATAAATCTTTTCTCATGGGATCCCAAATGCTCTTATTTAAAATGCCATTATTAAAAAAGAAAAAAATTGTCTTAAAAATCCGGGGTGTTACAAAGTTATAAAACACGGAAATCATATGTATATGCTAAAACTCAAGAGCACTTATAGCTTGCAATCCCCAAGACATGCCCCTCATCCTGGGGTTAGCCTATCAAAGCCAGACCCCGACCCGGTGTGGGTGGCTAGCCGCACGTGGGCGCTCGTGTGTGGTAAGACACGCGGGGACGCGTGTCCCCTAAGGGGGAGAGGTTGTGAAGCCTTGGCCGATGAGGGCGGGCCAAGAGGGCTGGCAGGCTTCTAAGCAAGGTGAAAGACTGAGAGTTAGTCCCACATCGCTAGGGGGAAAGTTACTGGGCTCTTGATAAGAGTGATGAGGACTTTCCTTGCAACGAGGCCTTTTCCCTGAGCAACTAGGGAAGAACAAAACCGTGCGGGGTGTATGGGCACTCCGGCACGGACAATATTGTTGCAGGGTGTGGGCCCTCGGGCTGTTACAGAATCATTCTCTGGGTTGAGATTAATGTCTACGAACTGAAACAGTAACTCACAAGCCACTTACATTTGAATGTTAAATACATGCCTATGAGCAACTAGAATCCATGACCTACTAGGTACCATAAGAGAAGCACTTCCCTCTTTTTTGCATGTTAAATGCAAACAGAGACACTCACGAGCACCTCAAATCCATGACCTACTAGAGGAAAGTTCCCTTCTTCACCATTGCGCTAGAAGGCATTTGCTTTGCCTACCCCTTACACACCACAAAATGTTGTTATGAGACAGAGATAGAGGTTTCAGCTTGTATGAGAGCGAGTGTGTGTAATAACTCCAATTATTGTAAATTGATAGAGAAAATCAATTTAGTTTGAATTTTTAAAAATTCTATATTGGAATATTAGGTTATTAGAAATTCTCTTTTTATAAATATTAAAACATGATTTAAAACTTACAAATTATGAATGGATTCGAAAAATCGATCAAAATGACACTAAGTACGTTCAATTCTGAGTTAAAATAAAAAATTCCTAATTTTCTCTATTTTTATGAATAAAAGGGTAAAATGGTAATTTTACCCATAACAGAGATCTAAAACATTAATATTTAGAATGTACTCAAAAATACGATTCCAACGCCACTAAGCACGCTCAATTCCGAACTTGGGAGAATAAAACAAATTTTTTTCCATAAAATGGCAAAATAGTCCTTTCACACCTCCGTGGGGCCCACAAATGAATCCAATGGCCAGAAAATATGTAATAATTGGTCAAACCACTACCAGGTGCTAGTGGAGAAGGAGATGGTAGTGGGAATCCAATGCCAATTTAATAATAAAAATAATTGAAACATGATAATTATATGTAATCATAAAAAAATTCAAAAACACCTATAAATACCCCATAAAATTTTACAAAAAATTTTCTAATGTCCCTCGCGAAATCCCCTACAATGCCCTCAAATATCAGCTCTAGAATCCTCCCCCATTTCCTCCTTCTTTCTCCTCTTATTTTTTTCTCTGTATGAGCGTCTGAATATGCACCCGGCACTCTAGGCTCATTGGAGACGTCGAGCATGTCAATTGACACATCATCCCCGATGAGCCAGGGTTTCTGCCTGAGAAACCCTAACTCAATTAGCCATCCACTTCCAACCATTATTTTTCAATCTCCACCGTTGGATCTGGTTAGACATGGCTAATCTACAAAAGCCCTAAGTTTCTATAATGATCCACCTCCTGGATCGCCGAAAAACTCAAAACAAAGACAAGCACGGTACTATGTACCATCTACGATGGAAATTTCAACTTATTTTGGCCAATTTGGCCGTTAAACGGTGATCTTGCACCGTTAAATATCTTCAAAATGGGGTGGTATGTGTTTCCCCCATGGTCCCCCACCTTTTCCAACAACAGCAATGGTGATTTTCTTGATTATATGCATTTTTCGGTGTTAGGATTTTTCTTTCGTCGGTAAATCTCTTCTCCAATGAAATTACTTCACCGAACCGGCACAGGTAGGCCACCCACTTCATTCCCCTTTCATTCTGACATGTCATTCTAGGTTTCCGGCCATCTCTAATCTCCCCCGCTCATTGATCTATTAAAAATGATGGATCCGGCACAAAAGGTTGAGATCTCATCCTTGGATGGCTCATATCCAACTTTTGAGTCATTGGATGAGTTTCTGGGACCAAACAAACCCAGGGGATGAAATCCTAGGCATAGATCTTGTAAAATGAGGGAGATTAGGAGATGAGCGATCGGACGGTCCAAATCTAGACCATCTCGCCTATCACCGATCACCCATCCCTGGTGACTGGCAATCCTAGGTAACAGGCATAGGCCACTGGTTGTCCCCGCACCTAGGACACCCAGATTAGATCTGAGCCGTCCAATATTTGTATTGAAATCTTGTTTCTTCAATTAAGAGCTCAATTTAGCTCCGATTTTAGATATGAAATTTGCTATAGATTCCTTGTTACTTGTATAAGGTACTGAATTCAGAAAATTTATGTTTTAATGCATGTAAAATTCTGTTAATAAATAAAAGTATTACTAATTCCTATGATCAGTAAAATTTGGAATGATCAGACTTTATAATTCTGATCCACTGATGATCTTGTGATTCTGGAACATGGAATCGATGGTTAGAAGTGATTGATCTATATTTAATTAAGAGATATGGCCTTAAAAAGAAGAAAAATCATAAAAATGAGCATGGATCTTCATGATATGATTAGTCAAGCATGATTAGACCTTTTAGAATAGTTTATATGATGATCTAAATGTATAATTACAATAATTAAATGGTTGGACATGAGTTATTTTCCAGATCTTAACCCTTAAAAGTAGTAAAATACATAAAAATGAATGGTAATCTCTTGAATCAGTTTGATCAAGGATGATTGGATAATGTGGATGTATTAGATGATGATATAAAGTCAATATCATATTGATTGATGGGCTTGATGATAATAATTTGGGATAGATTAAGATCTATGCCATTAAATTGGATAAAATGGCTTAAGATCTTCTTAATTGGTTGGATCAAGAAGGATTAGATCATTTGATGAGATGCATTAATGATCTAGTGATAAAATCACATTAAGAAAATGTATTAGATCTAAACCCTAAATGAGATGAAAAATGAATAGAAATCAAATATGATCATTGGATCATAATGAACAGTTATGACATGTTAAATTTTCATTTGAGTTATTGGATGATATTGTAAATATCTTTTATTGCTTAGTAGATTTAATTATTAGATTTACTTATTTGTTTATTTATTTGTGCTTTAATGCATATATTATGTAAATTACATTGTAATTAAATGAAAAATAGAGTTGAAAGACATTTACATGAAAAGACTAACATTAACTTAATGATAGTAAGGGCTATAGTTAGTAGGACAATAAGGATTATCAAATCCTTAGCTCAAACTAGGAGAATAATAAACCCCATGAATGACATTTTAAATGTTCATGGATTTAATTAAAATCAATTAGAAAGAGTACTTATAGTTAAAATGCTCATAAGAACCTTATGAAAGGTTGAGCTAAGGTCACTCTAGTAAATGCTGAACATGGTGATTAAAGGGGTTTTTTAATAGAGCCTTACTCTTCTCTTACCTTCTATTGACGTTTGTGAGGTCTAAACACCTCATTGCATGAAGATTGAAGTAACCACATTGTATTCATGTGACGACCCGGGTTTTTCAATGCCATTTTTGGTAAAAATGCAACGAGATCGATCTCTAGTTTTAAAACAATTTATGCAGAAGAATGTAGGAAAATTTTCTTCTTTTTCAAAGAACTTTGTATAAAGAGCCCGAGTGTCAAAATGAACGCTCAATGCATAGTGTCATGGCAATTTATAAATCAAATCAAAACAAGTAATCACTCCTAGGATTGTTAGTCACAGCCATAACTACAACAAATACTTACAATCAAGATTATAGTAGTTATCAAAGGAAATTACTAATTAAATCGTACCTTTTCCTACTTGACTTTGGTTCTAACGCCTCCTGCTGTTTCTTCTATTTGTCTTTTATTTGATCTGAAAAATAATGGATTGGGTTGAGTATTTATCATACTTAGTAGGTAACCTGACACTACCCTTTTTGAAAACATAGCAATGCATAATACGGAGTTCAAAGTGGTTGCATGAAAGACATACTAAATTTGTAATGGGTGCACAAATGTATGCATAAAGTGTAAGTAATGCCATCTATTGAAATTCTTTATCAATCACGAGTTAGTATGCAATACTAACAGTATGTCTGAGTTTAGAAAGTCAAAATCAATAGATTCACCATATCCTGGTTATGAGATCTACACCCTATGTCAAAGCCATGCATAGTATATAATGATAAAAAAATACTTAAAGTAGTCTATGATAGCATCACGAAGTAACATGCACCGGTCTTAAGTCATTTGGTCACGAGTAATCGTTTATGACCAATTTAAATGCTATATGCATATCCATACTACTGAAATCATAGGGTCACTATGCTTGTGACCAGAACCACTCTGGATCGCATGTCTCCGGTATCTAAAGACCAGTCCACCATAGCCTCCACGGCGACTATGGGTATGTCCCCGAAAGGATGCCGTGAACACCTCCAGTGGTCGTCCCTGTTGACCACAGCAGTCAGGGAAGGGACGATGCTGTTTTTCGCAACGATACCATTCACCTTTTTGGTGGTAGAGGCCAGGAGGCTAAACCCGTACCCCTCAGCATAGTACCCACTGGGCTTAATAGCCCAAAACCATACATAGTTCAAACCTCAAATCAACATAAACCATGCAATTTATGGCTTTGTTTTCAAAGTATGCAAGTATTGCGTAAAATGCCATGAATCCGTAACGTGTATAAAAACATTATTTCTCAATAGCATTCTTCAGTTAATGCAAGATTTTTTAAATACATAAATCATGCAAGCAAGTCCTGCATATTTGTATAAGAACAGCATAGTTTAAAACACATGCTTAATACAGTATTAAAACAAGTAACTTAATGAACGTTTAGGATGTATTTTGAAAACATAGTAGGATCAGACTACCTACCTCATGCGTTGTTACGTCGCTCGTGCCTGTCTTCACCTCGAGTCCGAGAATATCTTGGTAAGGTCTTGAGTGATGTCCAAACATAAGATCTAGGCATTATTCTATGCTATTTTATTGTATAGGCTCCAACTTTGGATTTTAAAAGGTCGTGCCTTAACGGACGACCCAAATGTAGCACCTAGGGTCTTGCACGCCATAGTTCTAGAATGCGCACTCTACGTTTTCTAGTATATGCGTGTGCCCTGGTCACACCACAACCAGGTTGGGTCATGTGCGCACATCCGAATGGTGTGCCAGGGTGTGCACTCAGGACAGCGTTGCGCGAACGCATCTTAAGCGTAGCTGCGGCGTGCTTTGGCTCCTAGGACATCCCATGAGTCCTAGTCGAGCCAAGAAGACTATTTGCACGCGATGCGTGCGTAATGATAGCCCCCAGTGAGCTTGGCATGGCTGTGTGTCAAGCCAGGCGCCCCATGGACCGCGTTGTGTGCCCCTGGGAGCGCTCTCTCTCTCTCGATGGGTTTCCACCCGTCTGGTTCTCTTTCCAAAAGACCGGTGATTTCCGGTCGGAAATATTCCCAGATCCGATGAGGATCTGGGCTGGGAATGAGGCGGAAAGGAGGGTCAGTCGGGCCGGACAGCCTAGAACGGTAGCCTGGTTGTCTGACCCTAGGGTTTTGTAAGGAACCCATCTTCCCTAATGGGTTCTCCGGCCACGAGACGCCAGATCCGGTCGGATTTGTGAGGGACAATGGAGGGGAAAGAGAGGAGGAATAGAGTGGGGACGAGGAGGTACCTGGACATCCACCATGAAGTCGTCATACGCGTGGAATCGTGTTCTCCAAACTCTTGTTGCCGGAGATTTGAACTCGGAAATACTTGGAGGAGAAGGGGGCTTAGGGGGTATTTATAGGAGAGGGAAGGCAGTGCTGCCAATGGCGGTGGTGGAAATCTCTGGAAACCGTGGGTTTCTGGAGAAATCGTGAGAAGGCTAGAGGAGGAAGAAGACAGGGGGTGACGTTATCAAAACGGCCCCTGCTGTTTTTGACTTTTTTGTTTTTAGGTATATTTTACCAAAATGCCCTCAATCTTCTAATGGCTATAACTTCGTTATATGAGCTCCGTTTTAGTCGTTCTTTGAGGCGTTGGATTCCATTTTGCGTGTAGTATCTAGTGGTACTAATTTTATTCACAAATTCCTAAGTTTCCCATGTGAATTTTGATCAAACATTCAACCACCTAATAAGACCCTTAAACATGTAATAAACATATATTTATTCCAAAATTGTCAAGTTACAAGATCATTAGTACATCCCACTATGTTTGTTCTTTATGCAAAATGTTGGGTCATTACAATTCAGCTAATAAGCCTTAGTCAATTGGAAATAAGACGAGTTGTTTAGACTTAGGATGGAATAAGCTATCTTCAACCAATAAAGCATTAATTGGTTGAATAATAATGATAAAAGTATAAAAGGTTAGTAGATTATCTAATCCTAATAAAAATTGTAAGTACAATAAGGATGAGCAGACAATATCCATAGGATCTTGAATGATCAAGAACAATAATAATCCTAATATTGTATTTTATTATGTATCAGTGTATGTATGTTGTAGACAAATCTAAATAGAGAATCCTCCTTAGGGATGATCAAACAACTAAGCTTAGATCAAAGAAGAACTAGATGATAGAAGATCTAGGCTCTTGATCTTTATCAACAAGTATAAATTGTTAATCAAAGGATCTATGAAAAATCAAGATCAAAGAAAGGAATACACAAAGACTTAGAATAGAAAATACTTAGATCTGAAAGATTAGAAGATCATTCTAACTGTCAAATTTATTGATCAATACTATCCGAGGAAGATAGATCATGATAGGACATAAGACATAGATCATTTATATCAAAGGACAAGATTAGACGGAATATAGATAGGATCAAAACTATAAGATTATTTAGATTGTATAAATATTGATAGTATGTATGAATTTACAGATTACATACATAAGTCAGGATCATGGAAGATTTGAAGAGATGGATCACTACTTGAAGGTAGGAGGATTTTATGAATGCATCTACATGAGAAATACATGTTGAATACGTGATCTCATGTTTAAAAATGTTGACAAGTATAATGTAAATACTTGCATTAAATCCTAAAAACCCTTATGATCCAACCAAAAAGCATTTGAAATGCTTAAGTTAGAATTGAGGAAAACCCTAAGTGAATAGGGAACTATGAGGTATTCTAGCTTCTAGCCCTAGATGTAGCGACCCCAATCCCCAGGGCCACGATTAGGCTTAATCAAGCCTAACGATTGGGCGACTAGGCCTACGTGGCCTTGCTTCTTTCTTTTTTTCTATCGCAGCAGAAGTACTGAGAGAGCTAGGTACTCTTGTCCTGTGCAAGTCACAGTTTACTAGTAAAATATTTTTCTCCTTTAACAACTGAGTCCTACCGAAATTTTGGCAGAGTCTCCCCTGTTTTTCAGACTTAAGCATTTAACGCATGTGCGGTTCACCTGATAGACAATATAACGATTATAATTTCCTGAAGGGAGACTCAGTCTCCATACTATCTATCATAATAAAACATATATGATGCACAAGGATCAGTGTCAAAAATAAGATATAACTCGTTTATAGCATTAGCACATAAATACATGCATATATGTACAACTCAAAATTTAACATCTTCAAGCAAGCTTTCTTCAATTTACTCAACGACCTTTCTCTTCTCTGCTTAACTGGTACCTGCAAAATAATAAGGTGAGTTGCGAAGCCCAGTAAGGGAAAAGAACTAAACCCCATGCATATCTAGACATTCTTGTTGCTACGCTTAAAAGCACATTCAATACGACGTGGGCATTCATTTTGATTTTTAACTAGTCATATACAAAGTAGTTAGCATGTACTATCAAGTAGAACCTATGGGTACTAGAGCATAATTACAGTTTTCCCCCAAATTCAAATATGACGCAACAATCATCGCATGCAAACAGCACACCCCATAAGAATTTTCCCATTCGTGTCCAACCACAAGACATTCAATAGATGAGTGACTAAGTCGTGGACCTCATTCCATAGTTAAATGCAAACCATAAGTGTTACATCCAACAAGGCTACATACTCATTAATGATTCCCTTAGTAATATTAAATATGCCTAGCATTACACAATGATCCAATAGTCATCTCCCTCAAGGATTACCATCTTGGGCGGCCCATTATGAGTATCACCATCAAGGCAGCTAGACCCTCAGGATTTACCATCTTGGGCAGTGCCAGAGTCATGTTCCCACAGGATTTACCATCTTGGGCGGCTCCACAGTGATCCCAAAAGACCAGGCAGCCCTTTCCCTAAGGAATTACCATCTTGGGAGGCTCAATACCTGACAGCTCATCCCTCAGGGCTTACCATCTTGGGCGGCTCTACCATGATTCCAAAGAACTAGGCAGCCCTTTCCCTCAGGAATTACCATCTTGGGAGGCTCAATACCAGACAGTCCATTCCTCAGGATTTACCATCTTGGGTGGCTTCACTTTAGTTGCAGCCAACCAGGTAGCCCTTTCTCTCAGGGTTTACCATTTTGGAAGGTGTCATCATAGCTTATCGGGCGGCCCTCAGGGCTTACTATCTTGGGCTTAACCATTTTATAACAGTTTGCATCATCATAGCAGTTAAGCATTAAATCATACTATGACATTAATAAGAAATTACAATTTCTATCATCCATTGAACCAAGGTGACAATATATTCATTTTACACATGCATAAAGTTAATTTCAAGAGAACATATCAACAAGAATTTAAGGAATAGAAGGGTTTAGGGTCCTCTCCTGCTCTCCGCGTACAATTCAAAGTTCTACTGGTAGAACCGTTCACATTGCTCTCAAACCTCTGCAACAAATACAATTTCTTAGTAAATTCCAGAATTTCATGCCATTTTCTATAATCACTTCTAGCTCTATATTCATCATGTTCTTGATCTAACCTCATAAATCTATATCAAGGATTTGCACACCAATTGGTCGCTATCCAACTGGATCAGCACCATTGGTCTTTCATCGATGGTCTAGATCAAGCGCGTACCTCTAGAAGTTTCAATTTCCAACATTATAGGTAAGTTATTTCACAATTCAATGCTTTTAGCCATAATTCATGTCCTGATCTCCTTTCCTAACCTCTAATATTCGCTAATTGAGTATTAGACAGCTAGATGGGATCTCCCATCAATTTATCCATAATTGGTTAGTCATTTCTATGATAATTCATCAACAATGGTTATTTGGGAGTTATATTTGACATGAATTTATCTCCCGATCACATTTTTAACGGTCGGATGTTAAGGTCTCAAAATTTCCCTACGCATAACCAAGCTTGTGATCACAATTTCGTGGACCAATCGATTCCCGATTGACGATCCGTCTTTGCAGATGAAAAGATCACACGCAATTTATCCATATCTAAAAATTTTTATTTTTCACATTTTTTTTAGGGGTCGCCGAAAAATGTCACCGTCGCTGGAGAAGATGCTCGGATTCCGGTCGTTGCTGGCGACACAGGTGATGTCATTTTTCAACAAAAATTCATGGGAATGCTCAGAATTTCCTAAAATTTTGTTTTCTAATGTTTTCCCCTTTTGATTTTTGCTAAAACTATCAATTTTTACTAGCTTTTTCAACGGTTTTTGAAACTAACCCTAGGTTTTTTTGTTTTTTGTTTTTCGACGTTGTTTCTTGCCGGATCTTAATGAAACTAAAGGGGTTTCACTCATAAACGTCTAAGGGACAACATGAATGGTCGAATTTTCAATTCAAAATCGTTTCTTTTACTATGTTTCCTGAATCCGACAATGTTTCTCACCATCCAGTTCATAAAAAAATGCAGTACATGCGTTGAAGAAGAAGGGGAAATGGTGAAGAATGGGAAATAAGGGAGAGAAGAGGAGTGGAGGGGACTTACCCGACCTCTACGATGTGAGGTGTCACCGATGGAGTGAAGTTTCTGGCGAGATGGAGGACGATGCGGCTTCGTTTCGCTTGAGAAACAGGAACAACCTGCTTCTTAGGCAGGTGGGGCTTGACCGGAAGAGGAGGGAGATCCAGGGGAAGGGGGGATGGAGTGGAAGGGGAGAGGGTTGCCAACTTTGGCTCCCTCTTCCCTGTATTGCAGACGTGTGGGAGTATAGCTCAACGTAGTGAGTTCCACTCCCACATGTAGAGCTCCTCCCATGTGGCCCTTGGTTCACATGCATTAGAGGGGGGTGCCATTATTAATTTGGACCCCCTCTACCTCGATAGTAAAATCCCTGGGTCTTTCACTCCCGATCTCCGTTTCACACGTTCTCAGTGTCATTGGAAAGCTCTCTCCGAGCACAGTCTAATGAGTGACTTGGCATCATGGATTTCTAATGTTCGTGATTTTTACGTTTTACTCCACTATTTAGGACATGGGCGTGACACTAGATAAACAGACAAATTGTCTGCTAAGCATAAAATCAATACACGGGAATCATTCACATAGAATGGTGATTCCTAAACTTATATGAACACGGGTATTATTCATTATAAATGATAATCCCTAACTTTGAAGTGAAATCCTATCATCGATATAAGAATACCAAAATATGAGGATGATGATATAAACAGACAAAATGTCTAATAAGTAAAAAACTACTTTATATACGAGCAAGGATGCTTGTGGCTTTTGTTTTAAATAGGCATATGTTTTGGGGATGCTATGTTAGGAGGGTTATGAGGGTTTGGTCACCCGCTCTTCGAAATGTGATATATATGATGATACCGTGCCCAAAGAGAGGTAAAATGTAGGGTGGGGAAATTATGAAAAGGCCACCATTGTGACGAATCAGACTGTAGCATAATAGTTCTTTGAGTATTTTGCATTATGATGCATGGCATAATGAGATGTCAATACTACCCAAATAAGGGAGTATTTTTCCAGTAGAGTCCAGATGTTTTATTAACTCAGTATAGCTAAGTGTGATGATACTGCCCAAATGAGGGAATATTTTCCATTAGAGTTTGGATGATTGATCAACTCAGTGTATTTGAGTGTGACTATTGATGTTTCAAATATTAACTATTTTTTAATAGTTTTGATTGTGTATATATCTATACGACATATACAGTATGCATGTGTAAAGATGTATATATATGACAAAGTAAAGAGACTGATCCATGAGTATGAATAATGAGATTATGAAGTATTAAGATTATACTATTAAATTATTATGCTTCTCGAATCTCTTGCCAAGTATAGCTTACTGAGATATTATAAATGTTTACAATATTTCAGATACAGAGAAGGGGAATTAGGAGCTCAAGACTTGAGAAGACTTGAAAGAATTATCAATCAGTGTATATCCTTTGAAGATATGCATTTTTATTTGAGGGCATTATATTGTATGGAAAGTTTTTAATGTATGGTGAGGTTTGAAATTTGGATTATGTAATTTGGACAAGTATTGTATTGATACCCAGGTTGTATTGTGAACCACTAGATGGATTCTAAAATTTAATAAAAGTATATTCTTTTAATGAAATTTTATCTTGTACAAAATTATACTTATGTTATGTATCAAGTGATGACTTAGGTTTTACGAAACAAGTTGTAGAGAAAAGAATTTCCATTGCTTTGTTTTGCAAAATTTTTTACTACTAAGGGCGTCTTGCCTTTGAAAAATATATTACAAAATGTGTTACAAAAACCCGGGTCATTAGAGAGAGAGAGAGAGAGATTTTTCCTATACATCCTATCGCATGGATCCATGATATATATTAAATTCTCCTTGTCTCAAGGATACAAAAAATATCATCCAATAGGCATTTCTACACCGAGCTTGCAAAATAGTGTAAGAGATTATTATTACCATAGATCATTTTTTTAAAAGTCATCTTATATTTTCCTTCCACTAATCCTATTATGCCACGTGGCATTCTCTTGAAAATGATTCAAGAGAAAATACAAATTACAAGAAAAAGAGGAATGTGTGAGCTACCACTTTTACAATGATAACCCCATGTGGTGGTTCATCAGTCTGTTCTCCTGATTTTCTAACTTTGATGTCTTATATCTTATATATAATAAATATTATTGAGAGTAGATGATTTTAATATCCAAAAAAATATGCTTTCAATAGGCTTATATTGGATTATTCTTCAAACATTGTTTATGACCATTCATGTGCATATATTGAAAGAAGTAAGCTCAAGAAAGGAGTACACACCTATTTTTCAATGCACTGTGAAACTTTCATTGTAGATCTAAGCCGTCCATAATATTAGGAATTGCATAGATAGGCTAGAACTAAAATTTCATATCCACTGAACAATGGCATCCTACATTTTCTAGGATAAAAAATTACAATTATTCTTTTTTAATAATTTGACAAAGACTAAAACAAGTGGCTTAGGATCATTCAAATGCATTGATTTTTCATAGCTTACCTACATTTGACTTCCTAAGGGAACCCTTGGAGCAACGGTAGAGTTATTGTCGTGTGACCTTCATGTCATGGGGTTCAAAGCGTGGAAATAGCCTCTAGCAAAATACAAGATAAGGCTGCGTACTATTGACCTTTGCGGTCTGCCCCTTCCCTAAAACTTCCATATGCATGAGCTTTGTGCACTGAGGCTGCCCTTTTTATCTACATTTGACATCCTGAATATAATAAACGACTTAGATCTATCAGTAAAGTTGTACTTAACATAAAAAAAAGGGCGCATACACCTTCCTCTTCTCTTGAGCTTGTATGCTTATAAAGACTATTTAGACTTATCCAATTAGCAATGTTTTAGATTAGTAGTCATTTACAATAATACAAATCAGATGAACAGGTCTGATCAACCACATGTGAGTCCCACATGGTCAAGTAGGGGCAGGACTCAACTTTAAAGCATTCCTCCTTCAAGAAAAAAATCCTCATACCACTCATTCATTTGACTAGCTTGCTCAATCAAGATAGTGCCTATCTCCGTATCATTTTCCAATCTTTCTTCGCCAAGCAAATCACTTGAATTAAGCACTAATTAATGCAGTTTCAGCCGGCAATAATCCGTTCAGGGGTTCCCACTCTGCGGGCCTCTCGTCGACTGCTGTCAGAGCAGCTCCATCGTCATTAGAGCGGGATTTTTGTAAGTAAAGGGCAAAAAGCGAATGCAAGTGATCATTTTCCCTCCGTAATCTCTTTCCTTTGTTTTCTTACAAACAAAATGCTCCCAAGTTATTCTTTCTAACCTTCCACCAGCAAAACACCGACCACACTTTACCAATCGCTCTCCGCGGAAAGACTTCGGCTAAGATGGCCGGAGAAATCCATTGATTCGCCTTCCTGCTGTCCCGGGGAAGACTGGCCGGCGGACGGGATGATCTTCATATGGAGCTTCGATCTGTGAGTATTCTCTTTCATACTGTGAAGTTCTTGACCAGTTAGGGTTCTCTGGGAAGAGAGTTTGGAGTCCCAGCGTGCAACGGTGCAAGGAAAACTTTAAGAAACTGAAAAATGGGGGTGGCTTGAACAAAAATGAGTCAGATCGGAAGGAATTCAATTGTCTAATGGTTACCTTAGGGTAGTTATTTGATCTCAATAATTTTATACATGTTTTCGGCTGCCAATGGCAACTTATAGGATTAGTATCCGTGGACTCCTCAATCCACAGGTTGTTTTATCAGCGGGTCAACTTCGAAGATTCGGATTTCTCCAGAGGTTTTGAATCTTTTGATAGGTTAAGATGAAATTAGAAGCAATGGAAATATATATAATTAATCTTGGATCTTATCTGGATTCAGGCTTAGTGCAGAATCCGGTTGCTTCTTGGGGAATGAGGAATTGGGCGAATGCTTGTGCATAGCGAGCTGTACTATGTTCTCTTTCCATTTCATTTGTTGTTATTTGTAAAATCGGAAGGAATTTTCTTGCTCTTGATTATTGTGAGCATGTTTAGAACTTGGGATAAATACCAGAAAAAAGCATGATTGGGATGTGAAATCAATGTTTTTACTTTATATTGTAACTAGATTTCCGATATACCATGTGAATTTGATGAGTTATGCTTGAAATATACTCAATTGGGGAAGTTCCTAAAATACTAGAGCCTTTTCATCCAGTTCCCTTTAAAGTTTAATTAGAAATACCTAGAAGCAGGATTTAGAATATTTCAGTTATCCAGAGAATGTGTAAATCATCATCATTATCATCATCAAGACCTTATCCCAAATAGGAGTCGGTCACTGGAGAATTTATAAATGTGAGTTGAAATTCTTTGATTATGTAATCATGCACAATCCTTTTGACAGGTTTGGTGAAAGCTTCCTTAAATGATGTCTAGACCCATGGTGCTTGTTTTCCTGCTGATGGTACTCATAATTACATCCCAGTTTGAGTGGAAACAACTTGTGAGTGAAGTGGATTCTAGTCCAAGCATTTGCCAGAAACAGCAAAATATTTTAAAGAAAGAAGAAGCTATAAAAGAAAAGGTAAGTATTTAATACATGACTTTCTTTGCTCTTGTCATGAGATGTTTCTTTTATCTCTTGAAATGGGCTGATCTATTCGGTAATGTTGTGATATAAGTTACAATTTGGCTTGGCATTCCGATTCCCCCTTAATTATATATTTGATTTGTTTAAGCGAATAAATTTTTTTTGGATGTAATGCAAGGCAGCATGCACATACACAAATGTGACTGTTCTCTCAAAGACATGCAAAGCCCATGTAAAACATGTATGTATTTAGCATGATATCACATTTTACTAGCCAATTTATTAATACAAAGTACAAAGTCAAGTTTACATTCTCAATTATTTGTATGGTATTTAAGAATAAATATGATGTTTCCTAGCTGTACATTAGCAGGTGAAATACTTAAGGAGGAATGCTTGACCACCAAGTTTTGGCATGTGTCTACATCTATTTGGATGTAAATATCTAAAAGAGAGATGGACATGTGGCTTTATTAAACATTTGAATACTTATTAAAGGTAAGCAAATATAATCTATTCTTTTATGATTCAGTTTAGGTAAGTAGTGAAAAGCTCCTTGAACCCCACCATATTTATCCATCCCCCGTCCTCAAATGTATTGGATGATCTGATATTTGCAAATTTCCAAAGAGTGTGCTATGTAAGAAGAAGATTAGTTGAACTGATTGGCTTTTGGAAAGAAATAATGTTTGACTTCAAGATTTTGATGGCTTGAGACTTATGATATCTTTATCTCTTAGTTTCAAAGTGTTCAACAGTTAAACTGCAGTTAGAAAGAACATCCTCTTAATGCTTAGCATGTGAATGTCTGGTCTCCATCCCGCCAAATGAGGGCTGTTGCTTGCAACATTGGTATTAAATTGGTGAAACATATCACATTGTCTGGGGAATTCTGTCAGAAATGGATGAATGGACCATCTCGGAAGAGTACAAGAAGCCATTAGCGATTAATAAAGGATTATTTGCTCGTGTTTTAGGAAATAGCTGAGGATCATTAGAAGGTTAAAAGGAGATAAAAGGGAGAGAGCTGCACGCATGAATACATACCTGCATGCAGTAAGCAGAAGTGCTCATGCAGCTAAAGTGCACATGCATAGGCAGGTGGAGATTAAACATCTATGCTCATACATGCATGCATCATACACGAGATAGAAAAATGAGGAAAGGGGAGGCACAATAACCCCCTAGATTTCGTAACAGGAAACTACAAACCAGGGGTCAAAGTGTCCATAGTCTCCAGACCATATCTTCTTTAGATGAAGAGTCTAGGACATCTATAGCACTTGCAGCGAATTTGTTGAAAATGACTGAGTTTTTGTTTTTTTCTTTTGAGGAATGAAACAAATTGAATTCCTTAACATGATAAGACTGGAATACTCCTTGACTACCTCATCTATCCTCAGAGTCATTCTTTATGTGGGTTAGGTTGCAGCTAGATCTTCCATGAAAATGTAGCTTATTTTGTTAGGGGGTGAACCATCTATATAGCAACAAAATTGTCAAGGGATCTCCTTCCACGTTGATGTTAGCAACCAAGAGAGAGTCCCTAGAGGGCCAAACTAACTATGCCCAGTTTAAGCCTTAAATGTCATTGAACAATATTGATGTGGATTTTTGAGTTATAAGCATGCTTAACACAGGAGTTCTAAACTTTAGAAGTCTAAGTTTCTGAGAAATGGGTTAAGGATCCCAAGAGATGTTGAGTATGATCACTTGGCATGGTCCATTGACTTTTATCTCTTGTACTGCAGACAAAAGCATAGTACCTTGTGCATGACAGTCATAGTAGTGCCAAAAGGACCTCATGTGCTGTTGTACCACACTTCCCATAACATAAAATAAAGGTAATTGGATAGAGGATTGCATATCTTTATCTATCCCAGAAAAGGCTTCACAAGGACTAGGAAAAAATGAAAAATCAATCAATCAAGAAACTGTGTGTAACAATAGCCATTTTTTAAATCCTAGAAATATTTAATTTTGTGAAATTATGGGAAATTGAAAAAATTAAGAAATTAGAAAATTAAGGATTTGGAGAATTTGGGTATGAAATTCCTAGTTAAAACCTCAATAATTAGAATGTACTTGAAAAATGGAATCCAACGATACTAAATATGCCCAAATAGGAGTTTGGATGAATTTTTGCATAATTAAGGCAAAATGGTCATTTGACATGTAGGACCCCACACTGAAAGACATGACTTTTGAGAATGAAGATAGTCAAAGGTGGGTGGAAACATAATAATTAAAGGAGTAATCATTTTGTCTCACAATCATCGTCATTAGGAAATGACCAAAATACCCTTGGGGTTACTATTCATCACCCCCATCGGTTAACTCCTCATTTCTCATGATCAGCTGATCAGATCGTGTTGAGATCTTCACCCGAGCTCGAGTTCATCACCCTCTACGGCATGAGAATGTTGGATCATTCGTGGAGTCGCTCGATCTCAGTTGCTCGATCTCATCGTTTTTCCATGTCTTCATCGGAACCATAAAACCACAAGATCGGATTTTTTGTCGATCTAAGAGGTAGGAGCCTAATCCTTGGGTTTTTTTTTCTTTTCATTCCAGTACTTGTATTTCATATCCATTATCATTGTAGAATAACTAGATCTGGAAGAAAATCAGCATTTTGGAGATCTAGGAAAAACCAGAGAACAGTACTAGAAGCACACTTTAGAGGGCTCAAATGAAAAATCTAAGGGGGGTTTATTTAACGGCACCTGTTTGGCATTTTGTTGGCATGTCTCCTGTGATATCTCCGATGATATCTTGCGTGATATCTGAGATATGTATCATACATTCTGTGATATCTTGTATGATATCTCAGATATGTGATATTTGTTCTGTGATATCTCCGGCAATATCTCTAGTGATATTTTTTATGATATTTAAGATATGGCTGTCTATCTGAGATATGCCTCAGATATGAAAAACATATGCCTTTCAGATATCATAGTTAAATAAGCTGCATTTCTAGCATATGTCATGATATCAACTAGCACCTTAATATTCATCAATGATCTGGGCCATTTATCTATGCTATGATATTTCTAAGGCCTAGGGATTTTATGGTACTTTGTTGTATATGCATTTGTGTGGCACCAAATGTTGCAAAATTGTATGTGTAATACCCTCATTTCTTTGTTAAATAACATAATTGAAAGATCTTGAGAAGACTAAAAGGTCTTCAGAAGAATTTCATAATCGATGCAATGTAGCCCTAGCAAGTAAGAATCAACCGAAATTGATTGGCAGGAGTGATTCTTGCAACCATATTATTATTCTCCCTTGGTGAACTTGCAAGATATCAGAAGAGGGTAGTGGATGAATGGTCGGATTGTCCAAAAGTGGGGTTTTATAATTCAAAATTGGGCCAAGCAGATGAATGGGTTAGATCGTCCAAGGCAGTTGGACTCAAAAGTGGGGCTCCATGGCATTCCTCTTGCTAGATGATAGGAATAACACACGGCTAAATGTACAAGAGGAGTGCTCACAATTTGGTGATCCATTCCACTCATTTGTTGGACCCCACCTTAGATGGGTCGTGAGGAGAAAATCTCACATATCAAACAATTCTAGCCCTTGGATTCGTTATATTATCATAGACACCAAGAATGAGGATTTCCAACTTTAGTTTGATTTCTGCCAAATGGAGTGGTACATCTGGTGGGACCAAGAAATTTCGATGAATTATTTTAATGGCGTGTCATTTGTGGCACATTTGAGTTCCATTAAGCGGTCCCCATCATCAATGGCAAACAACAAACAAGATCCTAGGATTAGATAATCACAATCGTTCATTAAGCAGTCCACATCATCAATGCCCATGGAGTAATGCAAACCCCCCTAAGGAATGTTGAAAATGTCTTCTTCCCTCTCTCTCTCTAAAAAATGTAGTTTTTTTTCTCTCTCTACAAGAGGAGCAAATATACACTTGAATCTACATTTGGCATATTTGAAATAACACCAAACATATCAACATGACAAAAGTTAAATAAAACCGATATCTTAGATATGCTAGAGATAACGCGGTTAAATAAAGTGCACATCTCACATATGCCACAGATAACGCGGTTAAATAAGGTGCACATCTCACATATGCCACAGATAATGCAGTTAAATGAGGTGTACATCTCACATATGCCACAGATAACGCGATTAAATAAGGTGCACATTTGAGATATGCCCTGATATCTCAAAAACGCCATACATACGCCGTTAAATAAACCCCCATAAGCCATTCATTGGATTCAGAAGACCTCTAAACCCTAGGAACGGCGAAAACAGAGAGAAAGCGGACCTATAGAGCCCAAGATTTGGCAAAAACAAAATGAACGGTCTTGGTTCATTGTCCTCGATGGACCAGGCGACCAGGATGCTCTTGCGGGACGCATGGACCCCTTTAATTTAATAAATTAATTTATGGGGTATTTTCAATAAAAACATGATTTTAGGAGCTACAGAAGTCGGATTTTCGATCCAAAAGATCCGTTGGAAACGGCTCTACGAGACGGACATAATTGTAACATCAAAAGCACAATTTGACCAAGTATAATTATATCAAACTTAAGAAATGTAATTTGATAATTTAGATTTGGCTGATCATTGGATGATCAGGCCTTATAACTTGAACATATTGATGATCCAAGACATGAATGGATAGAAATTATGATTTGATCATAGGTAGAAATTCTAGAAAGTGATCTTGACCATCAATCTGATCAGGTGCCGTAGGATTGGTTGATTAGAGAGCAATCTGATCGTCAGATCGAGATATGATTATAGAGACATGTTTAAATCACTAAATAAACACTGAAAATAAATGTATCATGATAAGAATGGTTAGAATTGATGATCAGATATCAATTGCGAAAGTGGAGCAATCCAACGGTCGGATCGTCTCCAAACTTCACGAAATGGTAACCCTTCATTGATTAAGGGGCATAAATTAAGTGGATCATGACATAAATTGATGATCAAAGATCACAAATGTTCGTCTAGATGTTAGAAAAACCTACATCTAGTACAGGATTGACCTGATAGACGGTTCACTAGACGATCTGGGCAGTTGATCCAAGATTAACGGCTAGATCAATGAAGTTATCATTTGAGTTGGTGACTTTGAAATGTGAGAATGTAGTGATAGATGACTTGTGATGTGATAGGTACGTCAGAGCACACGACGTAACATTATCTACGCACCTGATTGGAGCATCGCGATTGTTGAAGTAGGTGATCACATTTGGAATTTTCCTTTTGATTTCATCGATCATGACTTGTAAAAAAAATTCTTGAGGCATGTGTCTTATGCATTATTATAATTTATTGAAATGCGTTTAGTACATGTTTGATATCATGACATTTGATTTCATGATGATCCATATTTTGATATGTGATGGATTACACATTATTATGCACCTTGATTGAGACCATTGGGTGAAGCGGGGTAAGCTGGGTCTTGTGCCGATTTGAGGGCAGGTCAGTAGTTTTGGGTTGACAGGCTTCTGTCGGGAAATAGATTGATGCAGGTTGTACGTGAGGGACCTAGGGTCGAATTGTATCGGGTGAAGCAAGGTAAGCCAGGTCTTGTACTGATTTGAAGGCAGGCCGATAGTTTTGGCTGACAGGCTTCCGTTGGGAAATAGACTGATGCGAGCTGAATGTGAGGGACCTAGGGTTGGAATCATTGCCATTGCCGTGAGTGTAGTTGAGGCACTCACAGGATTTATTTGTGCATGGCATTCTATGATCACAACATGCATTATTTGTTCTGTGGATACGGACTTTTGGTTATAGTGATTGGTGAGTATCTATGAGTTTCATGCATTGCACGCTATGATATTCAGATTTAACACCATGGATGGTTGATGTTTCACATGCCTTGTATACTTTTGTCTTATGAGATTTTGTCATGATTATGATATTTCATGCCATTTGATTTGATTTGTATTTATTACTAAATGTGAATTACCTACACAAGCATAGCTTGTTGAGGCATTGCTTTGTTTTGCAATGCCTTAGATTTTGGAGCCCAATACTGCTAAGGGTAAGTAGATGGAGTTGCATTGACTGTGCGAGGACCATCTTCCTTTTTGTACATCAAAGATTGATTTGGTGTACGTCTCTTGGACTTGTGTTTAGATTTGTTGGGTTGTTCATGGATGTTGATATTTTGGATAGATTGGACCCACACTACTTGTATAGTGTGCCTTTACTTGCCAATGGGTGTATGACATGGTGATCATGGATGGACCCTGGGGGGAATTTATACATATCATTCTTATTATTGTCTTTTCATGACTGTGTATGATTTGTCATGGTTTTACTTTGAGCATGCTCAGTGTATCGACGATTTGACTTCTGTTTATTATCGTGGTTTTGGATATAGGATGACTCTCAGGGATTTCTTTTGAACGTTGTGTTATTTATGTTAATTGAAAGTTTTACTTTCAGGGATCCCGTTTATTTTTCTTAAAAACATATTATTATTATTATTATTACGACCTTGGAAAAAGGTTTAGAAAAATCTGGGGTGTCACAGTTTGGTATTAGAGCCAGGGTTTATTCCATTATCACCACTTTAAGGGTCCAATTAGATTTATAGCCCATGAGTTCACATTGAGATTGAGATAGGAGTACTTATACGATGTGATATTGAAACTTTAAATAGATGGTTCCTTGAAGGAAGACTAGGTCCACCCCTGCTCCACCAGTTGCTGCTCTTGTCGAGTCATCAGGGCAAGGGGCCTGTGACATAGACTTAGTGGCCTGAGGGGTACAAGGTCTGATATTATATATACAGTCCATTGAGCGAAGTAATTCCTGAATGTGAATCATAGAGATATGATGATTGCGAAATACTTGATGTTATAAGAATTGACAGACTTTCTTTAATAAAGATGAGAGTTCAAGTCCCAATTTGGGCAGTATGTATGAACATGTGAAGAGGCATAATGACTATTATACGACAATCATGAGATGATAATGGAAAAAGGATTAGAAATGATTACAACTAATGAGAACTCAAGAAAGTGAACAAGAGTATTGTATAAATTTAAACTTGAAGTCGATTTATTTGATGCATTGATGGTAATGTAGTCAAAACTATTGAAAAAAAATAAAATGACAATGTAAGATCCTAAGGTTCTATGGATGAAGATGAACTGTGAAGTGAAACTTAATGGGTTATTGTGTATTAAGAAATTTTGATTGCCAGTCATTAATGAGAAGCCAATGCTTCTTACTTATTTTGAGGAGTTTATTTATGATTTGAAGACACATAGCACTTAGAGAATATAACAACTATTTTATGATAATAGTTAGTAGTAATGATATTAATCAAGCGATGAGTAAGGAATGATTTTAAACAATCCCCTACTTAGAGGATGAGATGACAGAAAAGGTTAAATTAAATACAATACTATGGGAATTGACAAGCTGGGTTATTTGATTTCAAATTAGAGGTGTCTATCATATGAAGGAAATGAGGTAAGATGAATTGATTATAAATAATTTACGTCCAATGCAGATAAAAATGATGATGTTATCCTCTATGGCTAAGAAAGTTATTATGAAAGATCAATTACATTAGATGTGAGATTGACAATCTTAAACGATTTTGATCGATATGACCATGAAGTAATTTATTTGTTAAAAGAAATGAAATGAGGGAGGTGAGGACACCGGAAATGAATTATCAGTTAAAAGAGATCTAAGGATAGAGATGAGTATACCTAGAATGTGATTACGAGGATTCTAATGATAGTCATTTGAGAGGACGTGTTCCCCCATTTTCGAGATTTTTATCTAGAAGGCTTTTAAGAAGGCCTATAATGATCAGTATTTTATCATATGAGCAGTTAGTGATATTACGAGAGTTTGCCATTTTAGAACAAAAGACATTTGATGGTTTAATGGTATTAAGCATGTCTACACCACTAAAAATAATTGCCTTAAACCCGTCATGAATGAGAGACTGTAGATAGAATTGTTGATGTGTTGACGCCTTAATTGTGAAGATAGTTGATCTTAGTGCGTTGCATATTAGTAATAAAGGCAATAGACATAGCTTTTTTGTTGAGGAAAATCCTCTTAGGGCCAAGGGGGCCGACTGTAGAGACGCGGATGTGGATAATTCGAGTTAGCTCGGTGAGGGCAAGAGACTCCTTTATCAATACAGTTACATGGGTCACTGAGCCATTGACATCTGAACGGGCAGTGTTGAAATGTGGACACGAGAAGGTGCACTAGTGGAATGGACATGCGCCTAAACAATATTATACTAGAGTGATAGACCACCACAATAGCAGTAATAATATCCATAGTCGTCATTTCAATGGCAATCTTGGAGACATTGTGACTGTGACTGTTAGGGACATTCTTTAAAGATTGCCCCAAAGGACAATGTGTCGGATAGACTGACAGTAAAGATAAAACAAAAACTACATTGGTAATAATGAGTATTACCATTGCTGGATGAATGTACAAACCTCAACCTATATTGTGAAAGGTACTCTTTTGATTGTGGATAAACACACCAGGATCCTCCTTGATCTAGGATCTAGTCATCTTTATAGTTCGAGTGTTGGAACCCTGATGAATGTGCCTGTATAAAAAGGGCAGCCCCGGTGCACGAAGCTCCCGTCTATGTGGGGTTCAGGGAAGGGGCGGACCACAAGGGCCTACAGTAGGCAGCCTTACAGTGCATTTTTTGCAAGAGGCTGTTTCCACGCCTTGAACCTATGACCTCAAGGTCACATGATGAATGTGCCTGTATATATAATTAAAAATCCTTGGGTTGGAGGTTATGACTTTGATGGACAAGTTATTGAAACTTGTAAGTACTTTTGGAGAGTATTGGTGGAGATGATGAGTTAGAGGATAGATATTGATCTTATTCTGCTCGATTTAATTGATTATGATATCATCTTTGGGATGGATTACATTGTTGGAGGATAGTTGATTGCTGTGAGAAGAAAGGTATTTTTAGTATACCTAGTTAGTTATTGACCTCGCTCCTGAGTAAGAAGGGGCATAACTGAATTTGCTTTAACCTTGCCTTGAAGGCAATATAGTACTCATCTGATGTACCAAGTTCTCCTTGTTTTGTGATTGCGGATGATAGAGAGCAGCCACAGATTGAGCAAACAGAGGGTGTGTGAAGATTCACGATCTTCTTGAGGAGATTTTAGGATGTTATGCCGCGAGAGTTTGATTTTTTTATATTGATGTGGCATCAGACATAGTGGCATTTTCTAAGGTGCCATATAGGATGGCCCCAGCTGAGTTGGAAGGGTTCCAACTATGATAGCCATTTGATGAGAGTTATTAGACCTGGTGGGTCTTCATTGGATGCATTAATCCTCCTTGTGAGAAGAAGACTAATCCTTATTGCTGTTGATTGTTTTACCGCAAGTGCACGGGCTATTGTAGGGTAGCTTATGCAAGTACGGGTCGATCCCACGAGGACTTGATTTAAAATGGAGTTTTCAATAAAATCTAATTATTTAAAAGAATCAAAACAAAGAATATAGCAAAATTCAACTAACAATAAAATAAAATCTATATTTATTCAATTGTTGCAATGTACACAATTATTTATTCCAAAAACACAGAAAATGCAATAAAATGATCAGTCCTGGATAAGCTCCGTCTCCGATTGCACTGTCCCTGGATAGTCAAAATGATGATAAAACAGAACCGGAATAACACAAGGACATAGAAGTAAATAAACTAGGGACCCAGACGGTATTAAACTGAGGACATGGATGGTATTAAACGAAAAGGACAGAGGTGGAATTTCTGTTAAAGAAAGAGGGCAAAATAGGAATTAAATGGGAAATCTGGTTTTTAAGAAAAACCAAACGAAGGAGGAGACGGTGATGGAGGGGAAACCGGAGGAGAAGAGAGAGGAAAGAAGGGAGACCCGTTTCGGGTTTTCTCCCCTGGGCAAGCTCCAGTCGACGCTCGGGCTCTGCCATTGAAGAACAGAGAACGGTGTGGAGATTTTGGGGGCAGACGACCGGTGATGGAGAACAGGGAACGATGACCGGTGATGGAGGAGGGAACGTGGCGATGAAGCAGAGAAGGGCTAAAGCAGTAAAACACAAGCAGGCCAGTGGAGCATCGCCAGTCTGTGTGTTGGCTGGTGATGGGATGACGCCTAGGCTAGTGAAGACGACAAAGGCGTCGGGTGGAGGGGCTGAAGCAAATGCTGGTGATTAGAGTTGACGGGGAAGAAGAAGAACGAAACTGGGAAGAGTTGCAGAACAGAGGTGAAGAAAAACGACGCCTTTTCTGGACGTCGTTTGGAACAGAGAGAGCAATCTGGAGTGAGAGAGAAATACGCACAAGGGAAACCTATTGGACAAAGGAGGAAAGGTGCGGTGGGAGCAGGAGTGACAAACTTTCACTGGGCATGCGATCTATGGAGGGCAGGCAACGATCTGGCTATGCAGGACCACCATGCGTTGGTACTGGAAGTGATGGATCAGGGAAGTGCCGTGGATCGGGTAGTGATGGAAGAGAGTTCGATGTTCTCACCGTTGGGTTTGGGCAATGATATGATCTGGGTATTGGGTTGTGGTGATAAAGTGGAGCAGGGAAGGTGGTGCGGTTGAGGAAGAGAGAGAGAGGAGAAAATGGTGAGAAAGTTGGGTACGGTTGGGAGCAGGCGGTGTTGGTGATGAAATGGAAGTGATGGGGTGTTGTGCAACGGTGAGGAAAAAGGAGAGAGAGGGGTAGAGAGGCCTGTAGGTTGTTAGTCTTCCTTGTAGCTTCTCTACGGTGGAGATGAGATGGTGGGATTCTAGAGACAGAGAGAAGCAGCTAGAGAGAGAGGGAGAGCGGTGAAGATAGAGGTAATGAGGAATCTAGGCTGTAGAGAAATAGAAGGAAAGAAAGGTGAGGAAGGAGGAAGCAGAGAGAGAGGGAAGCAGGGAGCAGATGTGAGGGGAAGGAGAACGTGAGAGAGAGAGAGAGAGAGAGAGAGAGAGAGAGAGAGAGAGAGAGAGAGAGAGAGAGAGAGAGAGAGAGAGAGAGAAATGGCGATCCGCTGCGGTGAAGATGGGGAGTGAGAGAAGGGAGAGGGAGTTAGGAAGAGAGAAAGGGAGTGTGTGAGTTTGGAACGAAAAAGTGACGGAGGAAAAGAAAGATGGATGGGAAGAAAAAAAAGTAGAAGGAGAGGAAGAAAAAAACTATAAGAAGAGAGAGTTGGGTACGTGAGAATGAGGAAGGGAAAAAGAAAAAAGGAAAGAAGGAAAAAGAAAGAGAAGGAAAAGGAAAAGGAAAGAAAGAAAAGAGGAAAAGGAAGGAAAAAGAAAAGGAAAAGAGAAAAAGGAAGGGAAAGAGGAAAAGGAAAAGGAAAAAGGAAGAAAAAGAAAGAGGAAGAAAAGGAAAGAAAGAAGTGGGGGAAGGAGTTGTTCTTTCCATTTTGTCCATTATTTTTATTCCATCCATCTCCATGGGTGATCTGGTCCATCCATTGCCCTTTAAGATGATCTGCACCGTTATCTTTTACTCGTATCCATCCGTGCGTCCTTTGGTTGATCTGCAAAAGAAAAGACTAAATTAGAATCATCTGAACCGCACATTAGTCATCTAATGAACTCTAATGATCATCTGACCGTTGATTTTGACAAATTAAGGTTTGGATGGTCAATTGGATTTATATTCAAAATCAAGCTAAGTTTTGTAAAATTGAACGGTTAGATGATCTAATTGAACGCTAAATTAGGGAAATTTTGACCAAAATTAAACACTTAACAATTGCTATGCACATATTGTTGATTGTTTGATAGCTCAACAGTGGAGAATTGATATTCTTTATCATATGTTGATGATTTATATGTTCAACCTTGGTGGTGCATAGTATTAGTGGATATTGATTTGAGGTATAGTTCTCACCTGCAAGGATTGTGACTGAAATGTCTTTAAGACAATTTTTAGAACTTGTTATGATTGTTACAAGTTCTGGGTGATATCAATTGATGAAATTAGTACATTGATAATATGTATGGATATGATGGGCTGAATTTTTAAAGGTTGCTGAGATGAGTCATGATTATGTAGTGAAAGATGTTTTTGTATATTCCATGACTTTGAGGGGCATAAGAAGTCCTTGTGCATTATTCTGAGTATCTAAAAGACTCATCTTTTGTTGTAAATGTATGTGAGTATGAATTATGGTAAAAAAAGATGAATTTTCTTAACTGCGATATCGCTATTGATAAAGAGACTGTTACGGGACTTTGATTTTTTTTATTTTGGATTAGCTAAACTAATGACGAAGGTTGATAGTTTTCTTAGTCTAGTAAATCGATGAGTTATTGAGTTCTCCAGGATAATAGTGACATGGATACTACTTATATAACGTATATGAGACTGATGTCTAATAAAGGTGAGAGATGTGACAGTAGAGTATGTTTAGTATGAGAGCATTTTTGATGAGTAATCAGCTTTTGAATTTTAGCTGATACTTGTGAGTAGCTGATGAGGGCGGCCTAAGAGGGCAACCGATGAGAACAGGTGCGAGAGGTGCTAGCATGCTTCTAGGTGGCGAGCTTATAGGTGGCAGGCTTCTAGGTGTTCATAGTATGATTGTGTGGTTGATTGATTATGATTGGCATGTGATTGCCTATTATTGAGCTGGTATGCTTTGATTTTGATTGGCATGTGATTGCTCTGATTTGGTTGCGTGGATTGCATATTGCTGACCAGATGTGATCCAGTTTTGATTGGCATATATTGCTGATTCAGGAGTTAATATGATATGTGTGATTGATATACATTGCCTAATGATGAGGTAATATGCATTAGAACAGATTTGACATAGAAGTGTATATATGTGAGTTGTGGCACTTCAAATTTTGTCAATGTGGTGATTTACTTATGCTGAAATTGTGTAAACAAATGAGTAACTCTTAGATGAGGCGTAACCATCTGGAGCTTTTCTCTTGAGGTACGTATATTTTAAATTTCGAGGATGAAATTTTTTATAAGGTGGGTATGATATAACATCCACCATTTTTTAAATCCTAGAAAGATTTAATTTTGTGGCATAATGGGAAATTGAAAAAATTAAGAAATTAGAAAATTAGGAAATTAAGGATTTGGAGAATTTAGGAATGAAATTTCAAGTTAAAACCTCAATAATTAGAATGTATTCGAAAAATAGAATCTAACGACACTAAATATGCCCAAATCGGAGATCGGATGAATTTTCTCGTAATTAATTTAAAAAAAAGGGACAAAATGGTCATTTGACATGTAGGACCCACACTAAAAGACACGACTTTTGAGACTGGAGGCAGTCAAAGGTGGGTGGAGACAATGATTAAAGGAGTAATCATTTTGTCTCACAATCATCGTTATTAGGAAAAGACCAAATGTGATTACCTACCTCAATTATTGCGATAATGACACGTCATGCGCTCTAATGTACCTGTCACATCACAAGTCATCTATCACTTGACGTTCTCATATTTCAAAGTAACCAACTCGAATGATAACTTCATTGATTTGGCCGTTAATCTTGGACCAACAGCCCATATCGTCTGGTTAACCCTCTATCAGGTCAATCCTGTACTAGATGTAGGTTTTTCTAAAATCTAGACGAACATTTGTGGTCTTTGATTATCAATTTATGTCATGATCCACTTAATTTATGCCCCTTAATCAATGAAGGGTTAGTCCCTAACATTTCGTGAAGTTTGGAGATGATCCAACCGTTGGATTGCTCCACTTTTTTAATTGATATCTGATCATCAATTCTAACCATTTTTTATCATAATACATTTATTTTTAGTGTTTATTTAGTGATTTAAACATGTCTCTGTAATCATACCTTGATCAGACGGTCAAATCGCTCTCTGTTCAGCCAATCCCACGGCACCTGATTAGATCGATGGTCAAGATCACTTTCTAGAATTTCTACCTATAATCAAATCACAATTTCTATCCATTCATGTTTGGATCATCAATATGTTCAAGTTCTAAGGCCTGATCATCCATTGATCGACCGAATCTAAGTTATCGGATTACATTTCCTAAGTTTGATCTAATTATACTTAGTCAAATTGTGCTTTTGATGTTACAATTATGTCCGTCTCGTCGAGCCGATTCCAACGGGTCTTTCGAATCGAAAATCCGACTTCTGTAGCTCCTAGAATCATGTTTTTATTGAAAATACCCCATAAATTAATTTATTAAATTAAAGGGGTCCGCGTGTCCCACAGGAGCATCCTGGTCGCTTGGTCCATTAGGGACGATGAACCAGGACCATTCATTCTGTTTTTGCCAGATCTTGGGCTCTATAAGTCCAATTTCTCTCTGTTTTCACGGTTCCTAGGGTTTTGAGGTGTTATGAATTCAATAAATGGCTTAGATTTTCCATCTGAGCCCTCTGAAGTGTGGTTCCAGTACTATTCTTTAGTTTTTCCTAGATCTACTCCAAAATTCTGATTTTCTTCCAGATCTAGCTATTCTACAATGATAATGGATATAAAATATAAGTACTGAAATGAAAAAAAAAAACTCCAAGGATCAGGCTCCTACTTCCCAGATCAGCGGAAAATTTGAATCTTGTGGTTTTATGGTTCAGATGAAGATGTGGAAAAACGGTGAGATCGAGCGACTCCACGGATGATCTGACATTGCCATGCCGTAGAGGGTGATGAACTTGAGCTCGGTGAAGATCTCAGCACAATTTGATCAGCTGATCATGGAGAAATGAGGAGTTAACTGACGGGGGTGATGAATAAATAGTAACCCAAAGGATGATTGTGAGACAAAATGATTACTCCTTTAATCATTATGCCTCCAACCACCTTTGACTGTCTCCATTCTCAAAAGTCGTGTCTTTAAGTGTGGGTCCATGATCTGATCAGCTGATCGTGGAGAAATGAGGAGTTAACCGACAGGGGTGATGAATAGTAACCCCAAAGGATGATTGTGAGACAAAATGATTACTCCTTTAATCATTATGTCTCCAACCACCTTTGATTGTCTCCATTCTCAAAAGTCGTGTCTTTAAGTATGGGTCCTATGTGTCAAATGACCATTTGCCCCCCCTTTTTTTAAAATTAAAGACGCAAAAATTCATTTGAACTTCGATTTGGGCATATTTAGTGTCGTTGGATTCCATTTTTCGAGTACATTTTAATTATTGAGGTTTTAACTTGGAATTTCATCCCCAAATTCTCCAAATCCTTAATTTTTCAATTTTTCAATTTCTTAATTTTTTCAATTTCTCATAATTCCACAAAATTAAATATTTCTAGGATTTAAAAAATGGCCGATGTTACACTGTGAAAGGACTCAAGATGACTGCTCTGCTATGGATGAAGAAATGATGCCTTGTTTTCCTTCGCAAATCATACATGCTTGCTAGTGTACAAGGCTTTTCTTTGTAGCATACCACTGGTATTTAAGATAAGACCCTTTAAACAGTGGTTGAACCAGAATTGTGGTAGTCCTTCTTAAAGGATTAACTCTGCAAAGTGCTAACTTCACATATTATGATTTAATTGATCCCAACTTCGAAATTCTCCTGAAACCTCAAAATAACAAAATCCAATTGGTTTTGTCTTTGTATCTGACACTGGATCAGTGGCATATGATGCAGACTATGAGCTGCTTGGGCTTCAGTTAAATGAGATTGCAATTAACCACCTTTGGAATTTCATATTTTTCAATTCAACTGCGTGCCATATAATAACTTTTCAGATAAGTGAAAAGATCTGTATTTACAGTGACTAGCTTCTCAAGTTCCATCCCTTTCTTCCCTCCTCATTTCTTCTTCTGCTTCTTCTTTGTTGATAGTTGCTTGGTTATGTGCCAATTTGATGGGTATAAGAAGTTTGACCCTCATGGATAGATTTAGCTACTTAAGGGGTTTTCTTGTGTAGGTGACCATCCTATTACTTGTGTGAGTTTTTGGCATAGAGGATCTTTAACATTGCAGCTCCATATGAGAAATCATTCTTTAGTCGGTGGGCATCTTCTTTCTTGTATGAATTTGTGAGATCTGTATCAGAAGGTACATTATTGAATGCATGGATCCAAAAGCCAGTTATAACTCTAGTCAGTTAGCAGTCATGATAGAGCTCTTTGAGTTTTCGCAGCATGAAGCATATGAGTTTCTAGAGCTTGGAGAATGATTTCTGTATGATCAATTATGTTATAGTTTTGTCTTCCTCCTGAATGACAGTGTTGTTAGATTACTCCACATCTAAAACCTTGCGTAGTCCTACACCTGTAGCCCTATCTAAAGAACACAGTTCTCCTGTTACTGCTTAATAGTGCTTCATCTTCTGCTGTTTGAAGATGAGCAGAAACACCAGGCATCTCCCTTTCATCGTCTGACAGTTCATGTAGGCATCTTGCGGCCAACTTATACCCTTCCAATAAATAAGAGGAATGGGCATTTGAAAAGCTGTTTGGAGTTCTCTTTTAAATTGCCCTGTTCTCTTTTCATTGCTTTCATTACTTCGGTCTGGAAGTTGTTTTCTTCCCTTTGATCTGGAAGGAGATCCAGGTGCCTGCACCTGTTAGGAAAGTTGCTAATCTATTTTTGTTGGAGGCGGATGCTAAATTTACATTTGAACATTGTATTTATCCAAATCTTTCACAGTAGAGTAGGTTCAGAATTTTCTTTCAATATATATCTCATAGTTCTGTAATGATCTAGTCTCACCCTCATTGCGATGCACATGGGAGCTCAATTCAGGAGCCACATGGGAAAAGCTAAAAGTAGACTTAGTCACATTTTTACCTTATTAAGATCTGTTTCTTGTTGCAGATAATCCTATCTCAGGAAAAGAACATTCAGCGACTCAATGAACTTGTCCTGAGTCTTCAGGAGCAATTACGACAATGCGGAGGCGACAACATTACACTGAAAAGCAGTGAGAGTTCTCCAACAGTAAATGTTATTGAGCTTGAGAGGCAGCATATTCTGGAAGACTACTGCCTCCAAATCTTTACAAACGGTTCATAGTCTCATAGTTTTCAAATCAATATTGTATGTCTTATGGATATTTGTGCTTCCATGCCCAACCAACTAGCTATGCTCTGAGGTTAGCTTCCTTGTAATTCTAATGTTCGAAGCGACGTCACATATTCACTAAACATACGCCTCCAATGCGGCACACCTGGCCAAGATCTGGTGTGCTGATTGCCACAACAAGGGTACCATTACCTCGCTAAGAGTTAAAGGTGATACTGTCTCATTGCCTTCATTGTCTTTGTCCTTGACGAACTTGTAATGCGCGGAGTATACAAGGCTGTGGAACAACTGATAGTTGCCATCAATTGCCATCAAATAGGAGTAGCTTTGACTAGAAAACCTTTTGGGCTGTTTGGCAATGGGATAACTTATCTTAGGTTAAACTTTTTCCTAGAAGTTATTCATAGCTTTTATGTTCTGCCACAGCTATGAACTATTCTCGTCTTAGAAATGCCAATTCTGGTCGTGGGAGGCGTATTGAACAATGGGTCTGTAGGTGCAGTTCAGTAGGCTGCTGGGCACAAGAATCGGTGATAAACTGAAACCAATTCTCTCTCCTTTGTCTTTGTTTGTTTCAGTATGAGATTCACCCAGACCTATAGGGACGATACCACTTCTCCATAATGCAATGTAGAGCCCCAGTAGGAGTTGAAGCAGCAGTTCTCATATTGGGCGTGTCAAAAATAGTTAACTCGTAAGAATTCAATGCAACCGGATGATCTTAATGACTTGTTTCATGTCTTTAAAAAATTAATAAAATTGAATCGTTTAAAATTTTAACTCAAACACTTGCACAAAAATTTTGTATTTAGCCTGTTTATGACATTAGCAACATGGTAGACGGCTTAGATTTTTCAAAAATTTTTACTATGCATGTCAAAAAGGGTCGTAGGCTTGACTCGATTCCAAACTTGTTTAGGCTGTAGTTCAAACTTCCCATCCGTATACCCCTTTAAATGATCCAACTCGTCCACTAATATCTCAGCTTTGAATATCGAGTAGGTCAAAAAGCAAGAGCGCCATATTCTAGCATCTGAGAAGTTTTACATTGGATACCAATAAACGAATGGGTTAGGATTGTTCAATCATCACGAACCTTTTTCAACCATATATCCAAAACCAAAGCAATAGATGAATGGTTTGGATCATCCTAAAGTGGGCACCATCATTCAAAACCGGACCACGGTTGATGGACAGGCGTCCATTCAACATTCGTCGCAGAAGAATGGTTTTGATTACAACAAGATGGGCCGCCCATTTAAGTTTTGCTCCGCCGACCCCATATAGAATCTCCCACGTACAACCGCACGAAGAATATCCACGCACTCAGCCAGTCTATCTTCTCCACCGGAAAACCGAAGCGGGGGTTGGCCAGAACTCCCACCAAGTTCCCAGATGGAATGTTTCTCAATTTCGTCTTCCCTTCCCCGTTCCTCTTTCTCTTCGTATCTTCTCCATTCAAAACCCCAGATCGTTTCCTCTTCCTTCAAAAATTTTCCGGAATCTGACACACCTACTCACTCTTCCCGGCATTCCGACACTGTCCGCCGTCCTAAAAGCGCCATCATCAGAGCCCCCCTCCCAGAGCCTAAAGTTCCCACAAACCCTAACAGCAAACTCTCCACAAATCACCTTCGTAACCTCGTGAATCCCTCCAAGTTTCCGAGGAATTCGAACAATCTCACTGAAAAACTATGGCTTTCAAGTAAAATCTCTCCCCCGCCGGCTCCTCCTCCTCCTCCAATTACTTCGCAAGAAACCGTAGATGAAGAGGAAGCTAGGGCTTCATCCGGGGCTGATTCTGGGCCTCCACCGGAACCTGAATTCCGGCAAGAAGGGAAGATATTCGTTGGCAATCTTCCTCTCCGGATTAAGAAGAATGAAATTGCTGAATTTTTCAGGCAATTCGGTCCTGTAAAGAATGTAATTCTGATAAAGGGGCACGATGATCCGGAAAGGAATGTGGGATACTGTTTTATCATTTATGGTGGTCCTACTGCTTCGAACTCTGCTTCGAAGGCGGTGGAGTTCGATGGAATCGAGTTTCATGGGAGAGTTTTGACGGTGAAGTTGGATGATGGAAGGAGACTGAAGGCAAGGGCAGCAGAGCGGGCAAGATGGGTAATGGGGTCTAATGAGAAGGACTACAGGTCTAAGTGGCATGAGAATAGGGCGAAGTCGTGCAAGGAGTTTCGGAATGTTCTTGAGACCGAGCCGGATAATTGGCAGGCTGTTGTATCGGCATTTGAAAGGGTGAAAAAGGTACATTGTCTGAATTTTGAGTTTTGGCGCTTGAGTTTTTGTTGTTTGGAGTTTCGTTCACTAACTTTGTGGTTCCGTGAACTATTAGTCTTAAATGAATGTTAGTCTTATGTTTTTCGTTTTGTTGGCTGCCGCATTGTACTGTTCCTCATTGTTTCGAGTTTGCTTTGACAATTCATGTTTTATCAAAAGTTTGATGTCTAAAGCATCTGTTTAGTTATTTTGATTTGTATTATTATTTTGAATGGTATTTCTTTTGAATTTTTTGTCTATTGCAATTTTTTTTTCTATTTTTTTGGGCATGGGAAGATTTGTGGGCAGTTTGAAAGTTGCCAAAATATAAGATGTTTTATATTTCTCTTAACAATTGGCACGCTAAGAAGCCTATCCAATCTGGTGGTAATGGCTGTGTCTGGTTTTTGTTTTGGGAGCTGATATTCCCACATCCCTTTGGAACTAATGCCACACCCTCTTTTGGAGTTTATCATGCTATCTGAGGAGCCCACTTTCATGATAATCTCAACCGTGCATCTTAGCTGTTTTTCAGTACATAAGGTCTGACCCAACAAATAATATACATTGGATAACTGTATCACTGCTCTTTTGGGAGTTCTAAAATCAATGGTAGAAAAATTAACGGTGTTGAGAACAACTAAAAAATCAACTTTGGATTGTTTAAAATATGCAAATTTTGAGACGTAGCCCATCTATAGCAAGATGCTTAAGATGAATGGTTTGATTACTAAGAAAAGTGGGCCACACATGTACTTTTACCTTAAAAGCCCAAAAGAGGATGTGGTGTTAGTACCAAAAAGGTGTGAGAATATCAGCTCCCATTGTTTTTAGTGTAAAGTATACCTAGAGCTATAGCCCAGTGCTGATTTCATATCCACATTGAGATGGATGGAGTTATCATCCATGTTGAAATGATTAGATGTGGGCGAATCTAAAGCTGCTAGAGGCTGGGGCAGAGATGACCTTTTCCAATTTGGATAGAGGCTCTAGCCCTTTGCGGTGGTGTTTAGTAATCTGATACTCTGAACCCCTAACCATGCAATGGAATTGCAGGCTCTCATGTATGCATAGGTATGCTTGTCCAGATCGTTAATTTATTTGCGTGCAATTCTGTCACTAGAAGCCTGTTTTACCTATGTTAGTAAATGGTTATGGACACCTGCATTATATTGGAACATTCTGCTTCTGCATGCATATAATTGTGTTTATGTAAAAGCAATATGCCCTTGTTAAACAACTGCATATAGTTTCTTTCTGTTGTAATTTCTGCTAGTTCTTTTTGAATTAGGCCTATTCTTTCTGTTGCACTTTCAGCCTTCTAGAGGAGAGTTTGGGTTAATGGTGAAGTATTATGCAAGGCGAGGGGACAAGCACAATGCACGTGCAACTTTTGAAAGTATGCGAGCAAGAGGAATAGAGCCGAGTTCATATGTCTATACTAAGTAAGTGGAGACCTTAGCAAAATGGTGGTTTGGTTACAATCTCAATGCTGACCACATGAGTTGGATGGGTAAACTTGTCACTTAAATTTTCCATGGTGTTGGTATCTCATTTTATGCACCCAAATTCCAACTTCTTGCCAGCATCTGGTATCTTATCATATGCTCCAAAGCTCCAACTTTTTCGCCAGGATCATTACTACTATTTTGTAGGCAACTTTTTGGCTATGAATACTACTTGATAACTGCATTTTTTAAAGCTAACAATTGAACAGATAAAGTTTTTATGTATTCGAACTTAATTAAAGAAAAGACACAGTTTATTGCAATATTTTTTACTGGAAAATTATTCAGTAGATCTAAGTAGGTGTAGTTCTACTGTAACTTATCGGAAGTTTTCTTTCCTACATTGAGGGCAGTTCATTTCATGCAGCCTTATTAACGCTTATGCAGAGGCTAGAGATATGCGGGGAGCATTGTCTTGTGTGGAAGAAATGAAATCTGAGGATATTGAGATGAGTTTGGTGACATATAGTGTTATTGTCAAAGGCTTTGCTAATATTGGTGATACTGAGTGAGTAAAGAATATGTCTACAATTGGTTTCCCTTGTTTTCTCTGTTAATTAATGTAAAAAGGAAGTAATATCTCATTGTCTTCCCCTAATACTCTCCTTTTTGCTATGAAAGAGGTGCAGATAAGTGGTTTGAGGAGGCAAAGCGGAAGCACACAACCTTGAACAATATCATATATAGTAACATAATCTATGCACATTGGTGAGTAATTGTAGTTGGATCTAGATCACAAGTATTACTTCTATTCCTTAATTATGTCTTTGAAGTTCTATATTTATTATCTCTATTTCAATATTAGCTGTTGCATACTTGCAGCTGATGTGAAAGAACCACAAATAATGTATCTGTATCTTCGTGTTACTTACTAATCTGAAGTGAAGCATTATCTCTTCTTGTAGCTGATTGTAGGAAGGTCTTGAAGGCTTGGAATGGTCTCCTTGGCAGCCAACAAAATTTGTCATTAGAGAGTGACATTTTCTAAGCTTCTGTTGATCATTCATCGGCATTCCATTTTCCTTTTTCTTTCTCTAGGCGAGCAGGAACTTTTGGTCTTTCTTTAGTTTAACTTATTCTAGGAACTTGTCACTAGGGATCTGGCCATAAGAGTTCAGATCCTCTTCTTGATGATTCTTTGGAGAGTAAACTGGCTTAAATAAAAGGGCAGCGTGGTGCAAGAAATTCCTGGGTATGCAGGGTCCCGGGAAGGGTGGACCACAAAGGAAACTGGCTGTATATGAATATTTTGCAATGCTGCGACATTCTTGGCCGTTCTATGGTTTGATTGCCATCTGTAATGAAGTTGGAAAATATGGATGTGAAACCCTCAGACTTTGTGCATTAGGCTTGAGAAACATATATTCCCATATTCTATTCCACTAATCCCTCACTCAAAAGTTCCTTTTTCATCTGCACCTTTTAGCTTAATTTGGGAGAGTAGATAATCAATTAAATAACCTCAAGTTGCTGTGAGGATTCGTAACGTAATGGTATTAATCACTGCATGGATGGTGAACATCAGAATTTCTTCAGCTAGTTTATTGGCTCTGGCAGATTCTCGAATTGTTCAGTTAACTTCTTCTGAGCCTTTTCCTTTAAAGGTTGTTGAGATACAATGAGGTTTTAGGGTAGAAACTTAGTATGACTGATTCTTTTGTTGTTCAACATGGTTCTTTAACTTCCTTGTCAAGCTCAACAACCTTGCTATTTATATTTATTTGAACTGGGACCTTGCATACTTTTGTGAAGTGAGTATTTTTCTTTTCTAGGTTACTGCTTTTAATTCTGTGGTGCATCTCCTAAAGCTGCATGGCTGTGGTTGTGATGATTCCATTTATTTAGCCAAGTGCCTATTTCTTGTGGCACTATATTATCAGCAATTGCCTAGACATCCAGAGCTGAACTTTTTCTCACATCAGTGACTGAAGCTGAAGTTTTTCATCTTCTCATTGTTGGTGTCTGAAGTTAGTATGAGACGTCCCTTGAAAGGTGAATTGGAGGAGGCGATGGTTTATATTAGACATCACACATTTGTTCTGCTTTCTTCATGCTTGGCCCTATATTTAGAATCACCAATCTCCTCTTTATTGCAGTGACCATTGACAATTTAACCATCAAACCCTATGACGATGTGTGTACAAAGGACATCCATGACAAAATTTTCAGCTTGTTTTCTGCCCTTTTCTTGTGTTGAAATAATAATGATTCTTGATCCTGTTCGTTTAAGATTACTCTGCACGCCACTTGTATCGCTTTCCTACAACCCTGTTTTCACGGGTCAAGCTGCTCCCACTTTGCTTATATGATGTCATTGGAATTTGGAGTGGATTTACATTTACTCCTTGAGCATTTATTGTAGGATCTATGAGATATAATGAAATTTCAGAGCAGAAACTTTAGCTGTGATCTCAAGTCTTAATGCTCTGGTTGTTTGCTAATTTGTGGACGTTAAAAGAATCAGTGATGGAATCATAATAATAAAAGTTGTTCTAGTAGAGCATATTATAAATGTTATAAGTGTATACGCACTACAAGTAGGGTTACAAGATATAATCAATAGACAGTTTTAGGAAGATATGGAGGGAGTCATGCAAGAAATTTCCAACATTGAGGGGATATTTATAAGAGTAGACTTAAATGACCATGTAAGAAAAAAATGAAGGATATGATAGAATACACGGAGGGTATGGTATAGGTGAATGAAATGAGATGGGGGAGAATATCCTCGATTTAGCTTTGTCATATAACTTGGCCATTGCAAATACACTCTTGAAGAAGAGGGACGAACACTTAATAACCTTTAACAGTGGACTTCATAAAAGCCAAATAAACTTTTTTCTACTTAGGAATAATGAAAGATCTGTGTGTAAGGATTGTAAGGTGATACTCGGTGAGAGTTTAACCTCACAACATAGGTTAATGGTTATGGGTATCCATATCAAAAGATGGAAGAAAGGAAATGAACTTAATAGGCATCCAAAAATTAAGCGGTGGAACTTAAAAGGAGAGTAAATAACCTCATTCACAAATAAGTTGATGGTAGAAGGAAATTGAAACTATGAAACAGAAGTAAATACCATGTGGATTAATATTGCTAAGTCCATTAAGAAAGTGGCAAAAGATGTCTTAGGAGTATCTAAAGGTAAAAGGCAATTAGTAAAGGAAACATGGTGGTGGAGTGAAACAGGGCAAAAAGTTATTAAAGAAAAACAGATGTTTTTAAAGTATGGCAGAAGACTAGAAATAATGAAAACTATGAACAATATAAGAATGCTAAAAAGGTTGCTAAGAGAATAGTAAGTGAGGCTAAACTTAAAGCATATGATGAACTCTATAATAGACTAAGAACAAGAGAAGGTGAGAAAGATGTGTTTAAACTTGCAAAAGTAAGAGAACAGAAGGGTTGGGACTTAGATAATGTTCGGTGCATTAGAGGCGATGATCAAAGGGTATTAGTCAAAGATGATGAGATCAAATAAAGGTGGGAAACATACTTTTAAAAATTGTTAAATGAAAATGGCTTGGAGAATATAGGGATTGAAAATACTATAAATCTAAATAACATTGGATATTATAGGTATGAACGTAGGATTAGAATACCTGAAGTGAAAGAGGCCTTGAAAAAGATGAAATTAGGAAAGGCCATGGGGTCCGATGGTATACCACTAGAGGTTTGGAAGCATATGGGAGATATTGGGGTAGTTTGGTTAACCAAGTTGTTTAACAAGATTATAAAATCAAAGAAAATGCTTGATGAGTGTAGGAAAAGCTCTATTGTACCAATTTATAAGAATAAAGGAGACATACAGAGTTGCACTAATTATTGAGGGATCAAACTTCTGAGCCACACTATGAAACTTTTTGAAAGAGTGATTGAGAAGAGGCTCTGATATGAAATAAGTGTACCGGAGAATAAGTTTGGTTTCATGCCTGGGAAGTCTACCATGGAAGCTATTTTCTTACTAAGACAATCAGTAGAGAAATATAGGGAGAGGAGGAAAGACCTCCACATGGTCTTTATCGACTTAGAGAAAGCTTATGATAGAGTCTCTTGAGAGTTAATATGGAGGGTATTGGGCGATAAAAGGTTTCTTAGGGGTATATAGACATAATTAAAGATATGTATGAGGGAGCGTTAACAAATGTTAAGACTACTAGTGGCAAGATTGGTGATTTTCCTGTCACTGTAGGATTGCACCAAGGATCGACATTGAGCCTTATGTAGTTAGAGGCTCGCCTAGGTGCAAGTCGACAGGTATGAGCCTGGGAGTGTGCGAGGCATAGTGGAAAAGAGGCGCAGTTGCCTAGGCGTGCGCCCCCAACTCTAGGTGCACGCCACTTATCCGGTAACGTATAAACCTCGTTTTTTTTTTTTTTTTCACCTTCCAACCCTAATTTCAATCTTCCAACCTATTGAGAAGGTGAAAACGACCATTCCTCTTCGATCTTTCACAGATCTAAGCAACAAAAGGTATGGATTTACAAATTTTAGCATTTGTTTACAATTTCTGTAAAAAAACGTAAAAACTGATACCATTTTTTCAATTTTTTTTGTTTTTTGTTAACTATTTTCCATAGATCTTGATGGGTTTTAGTTCTATATGTATAAGAAAACATTCCATTTGAGTTTTATACTTCTTTACTCTAGATTTGAGTTTGTTTTTAGGTTTTTTACTGTTTTTCCAAAAAAATCAGTTACGGAAATATAAAAAAGTCTTTGTTTTTTCATATTTCTTCATTGAAACGTATTTCTATCCACATATATAGCTTTCCCATGCTTGTGCCTTCATGTGTGATAAATTTTTCATCTTTTTGTGTGTGTGTGTGTGTGTAATTTAGGGTTTTTTTAATAAAAAAATTCAAAAATAAAAGTTACGAAAATTAGAAAAAATTTGTTTTTTTTATATATTTATTAGTTAATACCTATTCTTATCCATATATATCGCTTACCCATGCTTGTATCTTCATGTATGATGTATTTTCATGCTTTTTTTTGTATTTTAGTGTTAATTTTTTTTCAATTTTTTTGAAAATAAAAATTACGAAAATTAGAAAAATATAATTTTGTGCCTCATGTTTCAGGCACGCGCTTAGGCGCCCCAAGCTCTAGGCGCACCCCTTGCGCCTGTGACTACATAGATTGAGCCCATACCTTTTCACATTGGTTATGGATGAGTTAACAAAACATCTGCATGAGAAGATTCCCTGGTGTATGCTATTTACAAATGATATAATCTTTACTTGATGAGACAAGGGAGGGTGTAAACATAAAGTTAGAGTTATGAAGAAAAGCATTAGAATCTAAAGGATTTAAAAATAGCCGAACTAAGATAGAATATATGAAATGCAATTTTAACAAGGAGAGGAGTAGGAGTGGAACACTAGTCAAGATTGATAACCAAGAAGTCCTTGTAAAAGACCACTTTCAATACTTAGGATCAATGATTCATGAGAGTGGAGAGATTGAGAGAGAGGTTACTCAGAGAATTCAAGCGGGTTGGAACAAATGGAGATGTGCATCTGGAGTTTTGTGTGATAGGCGGGTGCCACTCAAACTAAAAGAAAAATTCTATAAGATGGCTATAAGGCAGTCCATGCTCTACGAATCAAAGTGTTGGGCAGTTAAGAAACATCATACTCATAGGATGAGTGTCGCAGAAATGAGGATATTGAGATGGATGAATGGTAAGACAAGAATGGATAGAATTAGAAATGAAAATATTAGAGGAAATTTAGGGGTAACACTAATAGGTAACAAGATGAGGGAGATTAGACTAAGATGGTTTGGACATGTTCAAAAGAGACCAACAAAGGCATCGGTTAGGAGTGAGGAAAGATTTAAAAACTTTGGGACTAAATGAAGCCATGGTACTTAATAGAGAGGAATGGAGGAATAAGATTCATGTGGCCGACCCCTAATTGGGATAAGGTCTTGATGATGATGATAATTTTTGCCAATTTGGTTTTCTTTGTTCCATCATCTGAATGTAACATTGATGAATGGTTGCCAATGTATGTTTTATTAAGTAGTTATGGGTTGTGCCTACAAAATAGTTGACAATAACTCTTACCCAATGACCTATATCTTGTGGGACTATGTTATAATGGTTTAGGCAACTACTGAAGTAAATCTTACATGACAGAGCTGATTTTTTTCAAGGCCTTATACCCAAACATGTACCACTAGACCCATGCCTATCCATTCAAGCTGGAGGGTATACACATACATGACAGGTTCATTTGCATGCATGATGCGACATACTGGACTTGAGCCTTTAACCCTTTAGTGTCTGCCTCTAAGATGGGCGCACAAGAAAGTTGTCCTTTCTTCCAACTTTGGCATGTGGCTCCCATTTGCTTCTATCACTTTTTTTTCCTTAGAGGTGCTTTGCTTATGAGTAATTTTTAAAAATTTTCCAGGAACCTTCATAAATTCATATTTTCAATGATTGGCTATTGTAGATGGTAGCCATTGGCCTCACTGTTTTCCGGTTATTATTGCATTTCCTCTATTCAATATATACTTTTATTTATAGTCTGACTGCATGCCATGCTTTTTGTGAGAAAATGAAACAGCTCTTCTAGTTATGAGATTAGTGCTGCTGATTTTTTGAACACAATGCAGTCAAACGGGTAATATGGCTCGTGCTGAAGTCTTGGTAAAGGAGATGGAAGAAGAAGGAATAGATGCCCCCATTGACTTATACCACACTATGATGCATGGTTACACCAAAATCCGCAATGAGGAAAAATGTTTGATTGTGTTTGAAAGACTAAAGGTAAGCTTCTGAGAGGAAAACTACTCTAAGTTGGTTTTTCTGTTTAAATGGAAAAATGTGTTATTATTATTATTTCATAAATGTGGCGGTACTTCTTTAAAGGGATGAACATACAACCTTAGACACTGTTCCCATTTATAAACAACCCAGTGTTTTTTTTTTTCCCTTTTTTCCTGTAAAGGCAAGGGTCCCACCACTGTATTAAGATGAGGGGTGTTGCAGTCTCTAACATTCTTTTCTAGTACAATATTCATTTCTTTTCTATGCTTATTGGAAAAAGAATAAAGGAGCATTGTTAGGCTTTGCAATTGGAAAATTTTGTTTGGAGAGAATTAGAATGCTGGGGTCTTTAGCACTTTTTCACAATTTGGTTGAGTGCCTTGTTTCCATAACCAAGAAGTTGTGGGTTTGTTTCCACTACTGATGAATTGAACAAAGAAGAGAATTAGAGTTCTGGTCTGCTGCTGAATATTTTGGATTAGGGCCTTGATTTGAGCGTCAGTATAAAGGTTCTATGAGGACAAAGAATCACGTTATTGATGATAGAGACTCGTAGAAGAGATCAGATTAATCATGGATTTGGCGAAAGTCATTAGATCTGCAAATTTTTAGTAACTGAGAAGAAGATTAGCTTTTAAGACAAATTTTACAGCTTATATCTTCACTACAAGAAATGGACATGAGTGCTTTCGGCAGAAGAGGCGTGTATATTTTGGATTTGACCTGCACATGGTTTAGCCAAGTGCATCTGTCTTTATTACAGTTCTTCCTGGTCTAGCACTAAAAGAGAAAAAGAAAAAATGGATTATCATCTTAAGAAAAATTTAAAATGTCATGAATGCTACCAAGGATTATCTTGAAAATGGTTCGGTTGCTGTGTTTCTGTTGTATTTGGAGATACACCTCTTAAAGTAATAACAAAGAGACATATGAGTCAATGATTAACTAACCTTTGCCGAATGAGATCTCCCTTGGTCCAATAGTTGTCTGTGTGGGTTTTTCCCAATTACATGGATCATAATGCTTCTATTTTTCTTTATTTTATAAACATTAATCAATTAACTTTAGCAATCACTTGTCTAAAGACTTCGAACCAACTCCATGTACCTCGATGAAGTTCTTGAATTTCAGTTCTTAAACTCTCTTTGGATCATCATAGTTGCTCCCTTAGTAGCATAGAGGTTTGGTTCTATTTACTCGTGAATAACTTAGCATATACTATCAAGACCATTTATGTGTTTTGGATCCTGGATTATGGCCTGAGCATTTTGGTCATGCTTACGTGGTTGTTTGTTTTATTGTGTCATACACTACTTACAGTTTGGTACAAATATTGCTGCAGGAATGTGGCTTTATGCCTTCAATAATCAGCTATGGATGTCTTATTAATCTCTATATAAAGGTAAGGCTCTTTGGTTTCTTTTTGTTTCTGTCTTGATTTTAGCTGCTGTCCCTTCTTTCGAAGAAAAATAAGACAGCACCTTTTATGCTTTAAATCATTGTGACCAAAGGTTACACAGTAAAGCACGATCATAGATCCGGCAAAATTCTATTTCTTGATGTATTTATTTTACAGTATTGTTTCTCAATCTCGAAGGGAAGCCTTGGTACAATGGTAAAATTGTCTCCATGTGACTTGGAGGTCAAGGGTTCGAGGCGTGGAAATAGCCTCTTGCAAAAATGCAAGGTAAGGCTGAATATATAGACCCTTTGTGGTCCGCCCCTTCCCCAGACCCTGCATACGCAGGAGCTTTGTGCACCAGGCTGTCCTTTTTTCTTTCTTAACCTGCTAGCTGTTGCTACAATGGATTGAAGGAACTTTTTAGTGGAAACTCATTGAGACCCTGAACTACTTCCCATGACATCACTCTGATGGTTGAATGTTTCTCTTTCAGATGGGGAAGGTTTCCAAAGCATTAGAAGTTAGCCAGACAATGGAATCGTATGGCGTAACACATAACAGAAATACTTATTCTATGTTGATCAAGGGCTTTGTACAACAAAGGGATTTTGCTAATGCATTTGCCATTTTCGAGGACATGCTAAAAGTGGGGTTAAAGCCTGATGCTATTCTCTACAATAATATTATAGAAGCATTCTGTAAGATGGGTAACATGGATCGAGCCATTCGTATTATTGGCGAGATGCAGAAGGAGAGGCAGAGGCCTTCCTCTCGAACATTTACCCCTGTAATACGTGGTTTAGCAGAAGTTGGGGAAACGAAAAGAGCTTTAGGAATTCTTGATATGATGCGGCGAACCGGATGTACTCCAACAGTGAAGACTTTCAATGTTCTTATTGATGGCCTCGTTCAAAAGCAACAGGTAAATATTAGTTCATGTGATTTAAACTTGTAAACAATTACGATTTGGAGCTGTATTTATCTTGGGCAAATTTGTGCAGATGGAAAAGGCTGTTGAAATAATTGATGAGATGTCAGTGGCTGGGATAAGTCCCAATGAGTGTACCTATACAACCATCATGAAAGGTTATGCTTCTCTTGGAGATACTGGGAAAGCTTTCGAGTACTTTTCAAAAATTAAAGATGAAGGTCTCAAGCTTGACGCATTCTCTTATGAGGCATTACTGAAGGCATGTTGCAAGGCAGGCAGGATGCAAAGTGCTTTGGCTGTTACGAGGGAAATGAGTGTTCAAAAGATTCCTAGGGACACCTTTGTCTATAACATACTAATTGATGGGTATGGCTTCATTTGTATTCTGGTTGAATATTTGACTTTGTCATGAAGATGACTTGTATTTTCTTTGCAAATTCTCTTTGAAAAGTATGGTAGCCAATCTAACTTAAAACGTAGTTATCCATACAAAAAACAAATAAAGTTAATTACATCTTTCAATTGGAACAATAGAATCAATGGGGATAAAGAGTCATACCAAATAATGTACTTTTCTTTGGGAATGTGGCCCGTAACTCTCTGTTTATTGAGCAGACATAACTCTGAATCTGCAGAAAGAGCTCATAAAATTTGGATTCTCTATGTGACACTTGATATGTTCAGCTCAGGCTGTCTATGTCTTTTTGTCTGAGAATCAAAAGCTGCATGGCCTCTACGTATGGTTGTCAAATTTGGTGCAATCAAATGCTGAAGAAACAGTTTTAAACTTGATGCATCTGGAAAAATCTGATAGGCATCCAATTGTGGAACTGTGGAGAAGTTAGCAAGTTAGGATACAAATAACAGCATAAAATATGCTGAGTTGTTAATTAGAGAACTTGGACCTTTGATGATAATTGGCACTGAGCAAGTTCCAAATTCCAATTACCAATGGATGATTCTGAGGATAATGATCAGCAATTGTTGTTGCTGCAGCAAACCCTTTCTTTATTTTCTTGCTTCGGTATTCAACTTTTTGATTCAGTGCTCAAGTTATTTGGCCTTTAGCTGCTGAGAAAATTTGGCAATTCCTGCATCTGTTTTCTCTGAGCTGCTAAGAAAGAATTCTGCATTCTTTGGAACTTGTGTCTTAAACTTTGAGCCGAGTTTCTCTTTTATATCTTAGTGTCTAGTGCTCGTGATCGCTTCCCTACTATGAGTACATAAATGAAAATTGCATTTTGTTCTTTGATGAAAATATGTGGCTGACAAACATATTTTATTCTCCTTTGGAAGAAATTTTCAAATATACATGAACTAGGGTCTTGGAATTGATATTAGCTTTTTCAAGACTCTTTAATTAGAATGCATAATTTAAACATGATGAGTTTGCAGATTTGCAGGTTGTCCCCCATGTATAAGCTCCCTTAAGTTTCAATCTCAAAGCAATGCTCTTCATTCCATTTTCTAATGGCTCTCCTCTTTGTTCTTTCCTCAATAGTTTCCCTTATATTCGCATATTCTTCTGTAGATGGGCCCGAAGAGGTGATGTATGGGAGGCCGCTGACCTGATGCAACAGATGAAGCAAGATGGTGTCAATCCAGACATTCATACGTACACCTCATTCATAAATGCATGTTGCAAGGCTGGCGATATGTTGGTAAATAATTCTTTTCTAGTTTAAGCCTTGGCTTCTCTTTATGCAATCTGATACAACATATCTATTTAAAAATTGAGTTCGCGAAATTTTGTAACAAGGATAGAGCTCAGCTATTTAAGCACCTAATGTCTTAGAATTAAACAAAAGATAGTGGAGATAAAGGTGAACACTGACTTGCATCCAAGTAGGAATAGTGTACAGCTTCAAACGATATGCAAGTCTGGTTATCATGCTCTTTTTGTTGGCTCTTTTTTCACATTATATTGCTAAGTTAATCTTTTGGCAGAGGAAATGTCTTCACGTTTTCTGAAAAATGACCAACCATCCCGTCTGAAATGATATTGGAAGCCTATAATTTTCCAAGGATGCCTGAAAAACATGGAGCTGCTAGTGTTATCATCCTCAAATTTGTTGGTATGTCTTTGATACCCAGAATCAGATACCAAAAGTTGAAATATTGCTCTTGTAGAGTAGGATCCCCATCAAATGGACAAGTGTCTTTGCAGCTCTTTCATACAATCCTGATTCTCTTTTGAGGTCCTCATGCGTTTGGTTTTTTCTGTTTTGCAATCCATATCAGTTTGTTGTACAAATTTCAGAAAATTTGGGTTGAATATATTTTAGAAAGATTATTATGGATTTTATTTATCTTTCTTATTTAAGATTTTTCTTTGTCTTCAGAGAGCAACAAAGGCAATTGAAGAAATGGAAGCTGCAGGAGAGAAGCCTAACATAAAGACCTATACTACATTGATACATGGATGGGCAAGGGCATCACTTCCAGAGAAGGCTTTGAGGTGTTTTGAAGAGATGAAGTTGGCTGGGCTGAAACCAGACAAAGCTGTATACCATTGCTTACTGACTTCACTACTGTCAAGGTCTACTGTTACTGAGGAATACATTTACTCTGGGATCTTGAACATCTGTAGGGAGATGGTGGAATATGGCTCGACTGTTGATATGGGAACTGCAGTTCACTGGTCTAAATGTTTGCGCAGGATAGAGAGAACTGGTGGGGAACTCACTGAAGCCTTGCAGAAGACCTTCCCTCCTGCTTGGAATTCATTTCCAACTCTTGAGGCAAATTACAATCACATAGACCAAGAATATCCTGACATCAGTTTTGATGGAAATGACAGTGATAGCATTCACCAGAGTGAAGATGAAGATGACTGTAAAGATGATGGTGCTCTGTCTGGTGATAATGACCACAGCGTCTGGTTTTAACTTTTGATGTGGAAGGCATTTATCCTTTGGACAAAGCACAGTGGCTGCAGCAATAAATGCCTCCATCATTTTTATGAATCTGAAAGGTATGAAATAACATCATTCTGCCATGAACTAACCGTCTTCTTTGGACATGCTTTGATCTTTGCTCAACTTTTCTAGTGTTCGTTAAATAGCTACTTCTTGAAGCAAGAACCGAAATTTATGCTCCCTGATGGATGGCAAAACCTAATAATAACTCTCAACTCCCCTGGTGTTTCTTTCAATGCTTTACTTTTGACATGCTTATGTGAGCATGTACATGTAATTTGCATCATTTGGTTTCATTATCTCTATGAAAACTAAATTGTCATCCAACTGAAGGTAGAAAATGGTGTAATGCAAGGACGAGTGTGTTGTGGATTATGTTGAGTATCATCATGGTCTTGTCTTCAAATTACTTGGTGGTGGTAGCTCTACTTTGTTTTTGCTGACTGCAGCTTGACTACCAAATCAGAGCACGGCTTCCAAGCTGGATATGTTCATCAAAGGAATGAAAGTAAGAACCAAATTTGGTATTCTCTGCTGGTACCTTACCAGTGTTTGCTGGTACCTTTGATCACCTGGAGCATCAACAATTGGGCATATTTTATTAATTAGTCGGCAGGCAATACCTTAGATTTTAGGCTCTTAGAAGCAGCTTTGCAAGAAGTGCGCCTCCAGAGTAGTATATCACTATATCAATTAGAAAGAACAAAATGTATTTTGGTCATTTTGGAAAACATTTTAGAGGCTATGACCATTACTTTCCTGTGCTTTGATGTGGTTACTGTGGCAAAGTTTTGATAAATGACAGATATTATTGAGGCAGGACAAACTACAGAGCTGGTGATAGTTTGTCATTATGATGTATTTCTGATTTATCTAGACTCTGATTAAATCTTCTAACTACTCAGACACCCGGAAAGATCATTTTCTGGTGGTTTTGAACTTTAAGATTGTCATTTGTTATTGTATCAGACTGTAAAAGCTTTGCAACAATAGGTAAGTGGGTCAATTGGTCGGTTGGATAGTGATGGTCAGAAAGTAACCCACAACTATACACACCAGACTTTATTCTAGTGTATATATACAGTATAAACCCTCCAAGGAGCCTTCAGGCAAAGTGATCACGACAACCCTAACTAAGATGTCGGACATGGATAGTGAGAAAAACACCTTGACTTCCAGAATAACTCTAACCTGCAGTCAGCTACTGCCTTATAAGATTTTCACATTTATGCTTATTATACTGATGTTCTTTTATCATCTATGCAGAAACCGGAAGTTACCATGGAGGTTGGTGATTTTGATGAGTACAAAGGCACTTACTGGGAGCGTGCAGTACCTCCGAGTGAGATATAGATCTCATCAGATGTGCCTAGGGGTGAATGTGCAGCCTTCTCTCTACTGCCCCCACTTTAATTTTCACAGCTAATACAGCCCTTCTTATGCAATTTGATTAGGTTTATTAATTTGCCTGCCAACTAAATTAATTAGTTAGGCAAATTTTCTGTTCTTATGAAGGAGTCCCTTTGTCGTTGTTCATGTGGGATGTGGTGAGGATTGTTGATATGGTTGAAGCCATAATATTGGAAAAGACTAATTAACTATCTGTATATTTTTCATAAGCGTCTTGTTACCTGCAATCCCTAGTTTTGTGCTATAAACACAGTCATCTCATGTGGTGGAAAGATTACCGTTAAAGGCTGTAATTGTGATGAAAACCTCTTCCTCTACTTGTTAGACATTGGTCATTGATTCTACTTGGAATTTAAATTCTATGATGAATTCCACCCAAGGGATGTTTATTTGTAGGTCACGATAGAATCGACAAGTGGACGTGGTATGAATGTGGTTATATAGCTTGAACATGGGAGCATGGTGATGTTCACAAACTGAAGAGTCTTATAACCTGAAACTTTGCGGAATATAACCTTGAGTAGGAAATTGGCAACCCCATGAAACAGTTATTTCTAGCTCTTTGCAAAGTGAGGAACCACTTGCCATAATCTCCTGGAGAAATCACTTTCTGCCTTCTCTCACAGTGATGAACTCATTAACGTCTCCATAATCCTTCGCACAGTCCTTGCCTTCACCATTTAAATGAAAGCATCTAACTCTGTTTAAGCATTTGAAAATCGTTTTCAGCATTTTAATGATGTGGGCATTCAGAACATTGATTGGTTTATGCAATACTTACTAAAGACGGCATTTGGAGGTCACTTGCTGAGCTATGCTCTCATTCACGTATTGGCTGTGAATTATGTTTGTCGGATTCAAATTCAACAACCAAGGGGGCATTTAAATGGTTGTCGGATTGGCATTATGTTTGGGCCGTGAGCTTCAATACAGGGCTTCTAAGTAGGTTTTTATGTGGTGTTATTTACCCCACTAAAACTTGTGGCAGGCACGCCCATCTTATGATCCAAACAACTCAATATCTGAATTGCGTAATACATGGATGTATCCGAAATCCTTCTTCATGGGTTTCTAGTAGCTATTCTCGAGTGAAGAAGTAGACAGCTCAGAAAGCTTGAGGACTGTGACAGTTAAAATCTTTAACAAATTGGAACTCTAAGATTGCTCCTGAAAGGGTATCACCCGTGAAATTGGTTTGCCAATCATCTGAGGTCCAAATGTAACATTGCATGCAAGACTAAATGGACAGGTCAGAAACATTGAGAAGGGAGGTCACTAAATCTCTAACAAATTGGAAAGCGAAAATTGCTCTCTGTAGACAAAAGTGTGGCGTATTAGATGAACAGCTTGGTTCGATTCGATAATCATCTAGGGTCCATTAACATTTAGTCCCCTCGAATATTGAATGCAAAGGGACGAAACTTCCTCTCTATAGGAGATGCTCCTTAGATAGATAATATTGGATGGGAAAATAAGGGCAAGTACAGGCTCACAGATATATAATAAACAGTCCAAAACTGCTTAGACAAGCAGTAGCAGCAACGAAAGGGAACAAGCCTAATGGCCTGCTTTAAGACATAAAAGATGCGAGTGGTTGAACATTACCCCTCAAAATACGCCAACTGCCTAAGAAACTATAGGGTTTACTGCTCTGTTTTGGTATTCTATTCCGTCCTAATCTATAACAGGTGAGTTGGACCATTTCAGGAACTTCGGTGAAGGATTATAGTGCTAAAATCAAGTTTAAACATGAATGGCAAAAGCCGTATAAATTCTGTAGAGGAATGCCATCATGGAATGCGATTACATTGTAAGCTACTCTTGTGCACCTGCTTTTGGTTGATCTAACTCATTCATCTGATTTCTCCTTCTTTCAATATCTCAGATATGAAAAACAGAATGATCGGACAACTCTATCATCTGAAAAGGTGCTTCCGGTTGTTGAATTGTGTAATGTTAGTTTGGTAACTCTATAGTTTGGTAACTGTATATTTCTTATGATCAAGGGTAAGTTTCTTCAGATGCACGCAGCTTTTGGATTACCAAAAATAAGATGAACGGGTCAGATCAACCAAATGCAGGGTGCTACTGGAAACTTACCATGTGGTCGTGCTCCATGATAGCTTTCCTCCAAATTGAATGAGTAGCATGTCCCTAACTATCTACCATCTGGCCTCTTCCACAGAGTTCTGGTATGCAGTGCCAAACATCAAGCAGTCCTCAACATAAGAATGTCCGAATGAGATGGACAGTTTAAATCGGTCTCGATTGGATGATTTCAGTATCTGTAATTGTGCATTTGATCCGAACCATTGCTTACACAAGGTTTGTAAGTGTTCGTGTCCGATGGTCGGAAGTACATCTTTTAGATGCTAGTATCAAGATATCCAATGTCAGAGGAACCAGATGTGTGGGCCAGATCAACCATCGGTGAAGCCCATTATGTCAAACTGGGTGCCTTGCTGTAGCTTATAACCATGAGATGGTGCCTAATATGGAGGTTTGGAGGTGGAGTTAATGGGGGCATTGAAGGGTAATAGGAAAATGGGACAATAGGCTTTACTGATGCAAGTAGAGAGAGAAGGCTTATTTTAGTTACTAGCTTTAAAGCCACCATTTAAGTGCTACGATGGCCCCATAAATTGTTGATCAGATCGGTCCTTTTGATTTCTGTGCCTATGGATCACTTTTATACGAAATATCGAAGTTATTGAAGGAATATAACATATATAAAAAAAGCAGTGGTTTTTACCTGTTATACATGGACCGTTCTTTAAACAAGATTTTCCCCATCTATTTTTTATGACCGAAGGAACATTTGTTTAGATTCTAAACTAGTCGAATTATTGTTAGTTTTAGAGAAACAATGATCCAGAGCATAGAAATCAGATGGATGGATATGATCAGCAATTTGTCAGACAAATGAAGCAATGCTGGGGCTTACCACGGCAAGCAGCTGTGGTGCTCCACTATCCCAGGATTCCTCTTCGTACATTGGCATTTACATAACAAGAATAAAAGAACCCATGAATGTTTTTAATAGCTAGGTTGGCGGATTTCAATTTCCATGACATATTTGGCGGAAGTGGTGGAGTCTGGCTGGCAATGAAATCAGTCTCTGCGTAAATGGCTTATCAGTCAATGCACTCTCTCTCTCTCTCTCTCTCTCTCTCTCTCTCTCTCTCTCTCTCTCTCTCTCTCTCTCTCTCTCTCTCTCTCTCATATTCATGGGTTTGGTGTTGGTTCATACACTGTTAAGTCTTATCATCTAATGAAGTTACATTTGCTTTCATGAAGGTTTCATGGAAATTCCTCCCCATCTCACACACACATTTTCTACTCTAATTCATGAGTCCCGTACACTCTTATAACCAAGTGAAGTCGCATTTGATTATTTTCATGAATTAATCTCTCTGTCTGTCTCATCTCTACTTGGTTAAGTATAAATTTGTTCGTTCACCTAGCTAGTCTAACCCATTGACATGACGTTGATCATACAGCCCTATCATAAAATCATGTACTTTCATCAAGATGTAATTGAAATTCCTTGACGTGAGCGTAATTGGGACAACTCAACTTTAGATTTTACATATCTTTCTCATTTTCTAGCAGATTTAAGTGCAAAATAGTACAGTTTCATAATGGATACACAGTTAGACTGATGGCCTATAGTACATGTAAGTTCACAGAAATGGAGAGTCTTTTGAGAACAGGTTGAGAATTGGTAGATAAGAGAGTACAACTAATGCATTTGTTTGAGGAAGGTGAGGCCAGGAACTTGTAACTCTAGTATTAATGTCTCAGTCTTTTAAGAGAATACGCACTTACGTACATAAGAATGAGCAGCACATGTATGTGTTTGTATATAGAGTGCAGGTAGGTGCAGATGCTTATGAGCATATGATAGTATGTATTTTACCTTTACTGTTTACATTTTTAAAGATCCAAGCCGTTCATCGTGTTCAGGGTACAAAAATTAGGTTATCTGTGAGAAAGCTTGCATTTGAATGATTGAAACTACTAATTTTCAGCCTTTAAAAAAACGGATGGTTCCAATTTTCAAATCAAGGAAACATAAGCAAATGGTAACGAAAGGGTGTGAAATTCAGTATGTAGTGTACCCTTTGGAAAGCACAAAAATCATAACAATTGGATGATTCTAGTGTCAAAAAAATGTGCTTTGATTGTCAAATATGCACAGTTATATGAACATTCTAGCCTCTCCTCTCTGGCTATTGAAAGTAAGTTTTCTTAGATGCTAAAATCATCCAATTGCACAGTTTATGAGATAGATATATAAAGTTAAATAAAATTAGACGAATAGGGGGATTAACTAATGGTTGGGCCACAGCATGTTACATACAGTGATGCATGCTTGAGGGGAGATATCGGCAAGCATGAGGAACAGTAGAACCTTTTTTGAACATGCAAATCTTTAAGTATGAGAAATTACTAATAAGTTAAATCATTGTGACCAAAAAATCCAACAACAGCCCAAGACGATATGGTGGTCAATAATTAGAGACTGCCTTTATCAAAATGAAGGGGGTGGCATATATTCCCTAAGTAGTAAATTAAGTTGTCTTGCATGAGATAGCTGGAGTATTTCCTTAGCGTGGCACTAATTGGTTTGAATCCTTTCCAAGAAACTTTATGTTTGTTTAACCATTTTAGGTTTCCAAAAGGAAGCCAATCAAGCCACCGGTCCCCCATTTCCCACCGCTATGTTGATTTTGCCACCTCTTTCTTTGTTGGGCAGTTTATTCTTTACGTGATGGACGAACATATTTGCCAAAGAAAAATATAGCGGTGGGAGGATTTAATGGTAGGGAAGGAAATTCGATTCAAATCATCCATCTTTTGAATATTTTAAGCCTTAGATTTTGAAGGCCTCTTTTTTTTTTTATGGCTAGGATGAAAAGGCAAGCAAAAACAAACCAAAATCCTGGTGGATTCAAAACTCCAAAAGGTTTTTCCTTGGAGGTAACGGCATGATTTGCAAAGGCTTTACCAACCCTAGTCCGAACAGATAGGTTTTTGGATGATATTGAAATAGGATCTGAAGCGAAGCCAAATCCGGGAGAATGAGAATGAATAGGGTATGGATATGGTAAAACCCGGCCGAACCCAACAGATTGACAGTCCCACCTGCATTGTTGGTTCGTCAAATAGATACAGAAACCCAACAGATTGAAGTATTTTTCAATCTCTAAGAGACCAAGGTAGAAATAAGAGGCTCTGGATTATTAGATGGGGCCCATGTGGCCATCAGATCCATGGTTTTGATCATTAAATGTGTGACCCAGCTTGCACTTCTGCCCACGCATATCCACTTATCTCTTGAAGGAACATATGGGCACAAATCATGTATTGTCAAAGAACTCTACATTATCTGAACCTTTGATATTAGTTGAAAACTTCTTGGGAATTGTAGAAGCCAACGAGAGTCGCTTAAATTAGACCTTCAGGATGCTTAAAGGGGCGACCGCATTGTAATACAATGAAGCCAAAAGGATTACATAGCGAACCCGTAGATCCGAAGCATCCATGTGATAATACCCTCAGCTTATCGAGGTCTTACTATCTAGTTAGTTCTCTAATAGAGGGGAAACTCACTTTCATTTAGTGCACTCCATCCTTGGTTGATCCTGCGTGTTCATCGGGTCTCTCGATTTTGATCATCTACTGGTACAAAAACCATGACGATTGGATCATTTACCAACCAAAATAGCTGTGCTTTTCTATTATTGGAACACGAATAAGTCTACATTCAACTGCAAAAAAATACGTTTTACTAGATGCTGGAATTGCCAATCGGTCGTGTGAGTTCTGGGTGACTAGATATCTAATCTGGGAGGAATTAGATGAACCTGGCCGCATCAACTTAAATGCCCGCCCACTACGTAAAAGAAGGGGTGACTCAGGCCAACTTACCACGACGGTGCGCCCTACTTGAGCATTGCTCGTCTCTAATGATATATTTTCAGATACAATCTACATCTTATAATATGTTTGGAATCGTTGAATGTGATTTGTTGTGTATACTTTATACAGTCTTTTGCCTTCAACGTTCAACGATAAAAGACATTTAAGGGGATGCTGGGATTATCTAATAGCCATTTCCTCGGGTCGCTAAAGATCCAATGTAAGTCCTCACGAGGTAGACGGTGTCGATCAACCACAGATGAGGTCCACCGATCATAATTGTCCTGCCTCATTGTATTACGAGGACTAACAGGAAGGTGGTGAAACTTGGAAAGATCCCAACCATAGAATAAGTAGGTATTATCTCTCTACTAAGGGTTACGTGCAGAAGCTAATAAGTACATTAGAAACACAGCCCTATTCAACTATTCAAAGTCATCACTCATGATTATTGCAGAAAAAAGAAAGGTGGCAAGTTTGGCCAAACTTGCATTTATAAGGGCTTTGATTCAAGAAAGAGTTTGGCGATGCTTTGACTGAAAGCTGCATATTCTCGTCTATAAATACAGGTTTCAACTTCTGTAGAAGCATGCACCTTATTTTTTCTATATCAACGTGATGTAAATATTATACACGTAAACTATGTATACACGGATTATAGAACTCTCTCTCTCTCTCTCTCTCTCTCTCTCTCTCTCTCTCTCTCTCTCTCTCTCTATATATATATATATATATATATATATATACATAAAGTTGATTGATTGATATGCAAAAAATCCGGCTGCAACTTTGACTAAACTTCAACGATCCGAATAGGCCTCGAAGATGCTAGCTTGAATCATCAGAACTGCATGATTTTGTGGTTAGTAGATATTCAAAGAAAGAAAAGTCAGCTTTTCTAAAGGTGAGAAAAGTGGTGGTCTATGAGTCCTCGTATTTTCAAACACTACGGATTCGTCCTGTTTTTGCAGGCTGCAATTTTATCATTTTAGGCTAGATTTTTTAAAGATCTAATTCCATTCATATTATTCAAAATCTTTTAGACTACCCATACAGCCAAAATTATTTGTATTGGATGCTTTGCAACGTTATGTTTCTATATGCTATGAATCAAAATAATTAAAACAAAAAATAAAAATAAAATAAAAGTTACGATAATTTGACTGACGAGTTCCAATGGGCAGGCTAAAAAGAGGCTTCAAACAATATGAATATCTTATATCTAAAAAAAATAAAATAAAATATAGTATTTGAAAATACAAAGATACTCATAAGCCAATATGGCCCAGTGGTTAGGCTGGCGTGCCTCGCCTGTAAGTATGTCATGCGTTCAAAATAGTGCATCACGTCCCTTTAGAGATGTAAAAAGGGTGTTTACTCGTTGAGAAAAGTGTCCCCAAATACATATGAGAAGAGTATATATAAAGACCTATAAGTGTGGTAGTTACCGGGCAAAATAAATGATTTACTATTAACCAAACTGGTTGAAAGACGTCAAAAAGTTATATATCAAGGCTCTTTAATCAAGCCTGAAAGGAAGACTCTCTCTCAAGATGATACGTGTCCCATTTAACCCAAATAAGCGGTTAGTACATTTTACAGGTTAAAAGCAAGTAACCAAGTTTGGGATTAAATGGGACAATTTTATCATTTCACACTATATTATGATATGTATCCCCAGCAAACATGCGTGTTTGTGTGCACTTGTGTTAGATTGGAGAGTGCGCTCGAACCATGATCTGGCATGGCTAACCTGATTATGCTTGGTCTGAGTCAATGATAATAGCCTCATGTAGCGTCTGTTCACGTGATAACACGATGAATAAACATATGTTGATACCTTAACTATGCCTCATGACATCACATGAGATGGCAGGTGATAGTATACAAAAGAGAGCAGAGAACCTGGACATCATGCTGCCATTCTTAGGGTCTAAGGGATTTATGAAGAGACCAGAAAAGGCAGAATACTGAACGTTCCTTCCATTAAGGACCATGTAGAATGAGAAGGATTAGACTTCCAACCAACGCTTGGTTATTGAACATTCAATATTCATGTCTTTTCAATCTCCAGATGACAAATTCTCGCAACTAGTCTTCCTACAACTCGACCTTCGCCGTATGTTAAATTAGTAGCCGTCATTAAATTAGTAGCAAGCTGTAGCTCTCAACAATAAAGTCATTGCCGTGTGACATTGAGGTTACGGGCTCAAATTATAGAAACAGCCTCTTACAACAATGTAAAGTAAGACTGATGTTTATGGTCCACCCCTTCCCTGAACTCTGCATAGACAAGAGCTGTGTGCATCGGACCTGCCCTTTTGCCCTGTAGCTAGCAACATATAGTATGATCACAATCTAGTTACAAATCGTAACAAGAATAAGAGTTAAGGAGTTCAAAACTAACATGGAATAAGTCCTATTCTCAGCCCATTGGACATAAGGGTGGGGAAGCTTCCCGTCTTACTAGCTCACGGATCTTCCTTTACTCTTAACTAGTTACTTGATTCAGGGTTTAAATTAATTAATCATGGGGAGAGTAGATTACGGGCTACATTAGTGCATTGAAGACAAGTCAACTACTTCTCATCAAGTAGCCTTTTTTATTACATTTGTGATTAAATGCTCTGATTAATGCTGTTGTTATTTAGTGAGGGCTTCTCTCAAGGAGCTGTAAATGAAAGCTGGTCAAAGAGAGATGGAGGAGCACGTAATTTATTTAGAGAGATATTAAAATAGGGTATTATTTCGAAACGTGCTTGGGTGGTGGAAAAATTAAAAATCCTCGTGTAATTTTCCTGCTCAATAATTGCTTATTTTAATTTAACTAAATTAAATTACTCTTTTGCAAATGAGAAAAGGAGAGAAAAGAGAGGAAAAAGAAACAGAAAAGACGGCCACAATCAAAGGTGAATACTAAGGGCGGCGTTAATGGCTTTACTTTCTCGTGAAGTGATGAAATGAAATGCAACCGCATCGGACGAGAATACCCCTTGGAAAATGAAGAAGGACAACGACGGCCGTAAGTCTATGTTGAAATTCCAACAAGGAAAAAACACGTTGGAAAAAATAAATGATTTAAAATATCCTTCACAAGATCCGGAAAGTCAGGTGTCAACTTGTTGCTGTTAAGAATATATCGTGATTTTTTTCATATCGGGAGAAATTGGATTCCCCTGCTCCACTGCCGTACGGCTAATCATAAAGGGCAAGTGACTAGGAGAGACGTATTTTCTAGTTCTGTATTTTTCAAAAACCTGAAATTAGTTATTTATAGCGAGAAAATAATAACAAGGGAAAATGCTTGAGCAACATGATCGCATCCGTTAATCTGCTGGGCCCCGCCATCTATGGAATTGATCTTGGACTAGGCTAAGTAAGTTGGACAATGTAAACGGTCAAGATAGGACTCATTGAATCATCCGATTGATTTCACCTGGCACTAAGACCCGTACTTGGAAGTGTGGGAACCTTCCACCAAGAATAAGAAAGAAAGAGGAGAATATATTTGGTCAACTTATTTATTTCCCTTAAACTTTTTAAATTTTTGTAAAATTGTTTATTATTGAAATCCAGGTCGAAATTCCCTTAGAACATACAAAACCCATCCATACCCTACTGTATGCGAGGAATGCTAAACTTTGGTGTAGTCTTGATCTAACTCGTTCATCTTGTAGTTCTAAATTAAACTAAATTATAAAACCGTGCATTTTTGTGAAAATTTGAGATTGTTCATTTCTAAACACAATATTTCAAATATTTTCTCGATGCTAAATTCATCTACATCATAATAATTTTTTATAAGACATCTAAATATAGAGCAATCAAAAGTAGGCCCCATAAAATGTAATTGCTAGACTGGTCCAGTGGTCGAATTAGGCCAAGCTGAATTTTGCCATAGAAAGCGATTTCATCTTCACTGACCCCATCGAAAATCGGCCATGGAATGCCAATTAACAAGATTTTCGATCCCAATAGTAGTGAACTTAGGCGTGCATTCCACAGAAGACTGGAGGAAATTAAGCGTGGTATTCAATATAGAATTCAATTCCTAACTTACAGCCCTTGGCAAATAAATGAAGTTAATTAATTTTTTTCAAAAAAGGAAAAAAGAAATAAATTGGACAGGGGGAGGTGGAGGAGTACGTATACTTTGGTGGCCTTCTTAAAGTCTCAAGTAAATACCCACTTAATTAAAGTAGGAAATATTCAAGACGGTTATTAAAATAACCAGAGACTCGTCTATTTCCATTTATCCCACCTTGTAGCCGTATTTAAGACAATTAATTCAATGGCAGCTATTCAATAATTTAAATAAACATGGTTAAATAAGGCAAAGAAACCAAAATTTAAGAAAAAGAAAAAGCAGTGGACGATACTAGGATAACATGCAATAATAACTGACGTGATTGATCCTAACCATTCATCTTCTGGGGCCTCATCGTTGATGCTACAGATAAATGCCTTCGATTGCTTACTTTGGAATGCACTTTTCAGGATATGGCATTTCTAGAATGGGGACAACTAGATGAACAATTTTGATTAGACTAAGAACCTAAAGTGGGTCCAACTTCCCTTCAAACCTTAACATGTAAAATTATCCTCCTTGGGAATTGAAGAAAAAAAGAAAATGAAAAATATATATTGTCTTAAATGGAAAATAAATGGTTAAGGCTAGAAGTTGCCCTTCCTCTTGTTATTAAGTTCGCTAAAACTATGCATCCAACGCAACCCACAGCCTCTAGAAGAAAGGAAGATAGATGGTGGGGTCAAGTCTCGGGGCAAAAGAAGATTTTCTCGTCAATTTATCGCCTTAAGAGATTTTTGAACTAGAAGGTCAACTTATCGGTAGCTTAGTGAGAGACATAAACTACAAACGATTGAAAGTTGAGTCAACCGATTCCGTGAGTTATAGATCTCACTTGAGCCTCAAAAGAAGATGGGAGATCATCTCCACTTAAGTTCCTTAGACCTCATATTTTAGTTTAGGCAATCTTAGCTCTCGTTATCATCATCGAGACCTTGTCCCAATTAGGGGTTGGCTACATGAATCTTGTTCATCCATTCTCTTATATTAAGTATTATGACTTCATTTAGTTCAAAAGTTTTAAAACCTGTTTTTACTACTTCTATTCATATTCTTTTGAGCCTTCTCCTTACCCTTTTAGAACCTTATACTTGCATTGTCTTACTTGTTATAATTGATGTCATTTTCGACCTTTGTTGGATATGTTCAAACCATATAAGTCTAATCCCCCTCATCTTGTTATTTATTGGTGCTATCCCTAACTTTCCTCTAATGTTTTCATTCATAATTCTATTCTTTCTTGTCTTACCATTCATCTATTTCAACATCCTCATTTCTATTGTGCTCATCCTTTGAACATGATGTTCTTTAACTGTCCAACACTCTGATCCATAAAGCATGGTCGGCCTTATAGCCATCTTATAGAATTTTCCTTTTAGTTTGAGTGGCAACCAACTGATCACACAAAACTCTAGATGCACATCTTCATTTATTCTAATCCACTTGGATTCTCTGGGTAACCTCCCTCTCAATCTCTCCACTCTTATGAATCATCAATCCTAAATACCGAAAGTAGTCTTGTATGAGAACTTCTTAGTTATCAATCTTCACTAGTGCTCCACTCCCGCTGATTTATCCTACCTTGTAGCCGTATTGAATGGCAGCTAGTCAATAATTTAAATAATTGCATTCCATATAATCTGTCTTAGTTCAGCTGATTTTAAATCATTTAAGTTCTAATGCTTCTCTCTACAACTCTAACTTTGTATTACGCCCTCTCTTGTCTTATCAATTAAAAATACATCATCTGCAAATAGCATGCACCATGGAATCTCCTCGTGCAGATGTTTTGTTAACTTATTCATAACAAATGTGAAAATATACAGTCTTAATGCTTATCTTTGATGCAATCATACAGCAATTGAAAAATCATTAGTTTCTCCACTAGTGGTTTTAACATTTATTACTGCTTTCTTATATATATCTTTAATTATGTTTATATACCCTCGTAAAATCCCTTTCTTGACTCTTTAGGAATCCTATCATAAGCTTTTTCTAAGTTAGTAAACACCACTTGGAGGTCCTTAATCCTTTTCATATATTTCTTTATCAATTATTTTTGTTTGATCTCGTCATCTTTAACTAGTACCCTTTGATCATCACTTTTAATGCACATAACGTGATCTAAGTCCTTACCCTTTGTTGTCTTGTTTTTGAGTTTAAACACATGTTTCTTAGCTTCTCTTGATCCTAGTCTATCATAGAAATCATCATATACCTTAAGCTTAGCCTCACTTACTATTCTCTTAGAAACCTTTTTAGCATTTTTATAGTGTTCATAGTTTTTATTATTTCTAGTATTCTACCATGCTTTAAAATACATCCATTTTTCTTTAATAGCTTTATGCATTACCATCAAGTTCTTTACCAATTGCCTTTTACCTCTAGATACTCATAGGATATCTTTTTCTACTTTCTTAATGAACTCAGCCATATTAGTCTACATGGTATTTACTTTTGTTTCATTGTTCCAATTTCTCTCTATCGTCAACTTATTTATGAGTGAGGCTATTTTTTCCCCTTTTAAGTTCTACCATTTAGTTTTTGAATACTTATAAAGGTCATTTCCTTTCCTCCATCTTTTAATGTAGATATTCATAACCATTAACCTATGTTGTGAGGTAAAACTCTCACTGGGTATCACCTTACAATCCTTATACATTGATCTTTTGGTATTCCTAACTTACAAAAAGTCTATTTGCCTTTTATGGAGTTCACTTTTAAAGGTTATTAAGTATTCACCATTCTTCTTAAAGAATGTGTCTGCAAGGGCTAAGTTATTTGCTAAAGCAAAATCAAGGATAGCTTCGCACATCTCATTTCATTCTCCAATATTATACCCTCCATGTATTATGTCATATCCTTCCTTTTCTTTTCCCACATAGGCATTTAAGTTTGCTTCTATAAATATCCCCTCTATGTTAGGAATTTCTTACATGATTCCCTTCAGCCCAAAACTGTCTCTTGATTATATCTTCTAACCCTACTTGTGGTGCATATACACTTATAATATTTATGATATGCTCTCCTAGAATAAGTTTTATTATTATAATTTTATCACTGGTTCTTTTAACATCTACAACTTTATTATTTATTTCTTTATCCACTACTATTCCTACGTCATTTCTATTATTATCCTTTCTTATGTACCAGAGCTTATATCTATCGATTTCTCTAAATACAAACGATGTTAACTCTCCTGCGTTTCATCATATTTACTAACTTCAGACTCTTACCTATAATATCCCTATATTCTATGGAAATACAAACCTTATTTTCTTGAGGTAGCCTATTTACCAATGCACTTCTCAACTCTCATGACATGAACCAATGCCTACTTTTCATTAAACATGGGTTTTGATGCAGCATGTCGCTTCTGTGGGGACACTCTAGCAACCCTTACCCATTTTTCACTGCACCACGGATCTAATGTAGTGCATCGCTTCCAAGTAAAATGCCATAACAACCCTTGCTTATTTTTCACTGCACCTCGGATCCAATGCAAGGCGTCACTTATGGGGGACACCCTAGTTTGAGGGAATGTCAGTGATCGATTCATATCATATTAGGGTTGCCATACTTTGATGAAGCTGAATATATAGTTTTTATTATCTTTTTTTCTGATTTAAAAACTAATATACATATTCATTTACAAGTAAGAAGAGAAAATAACAAACTCATCTTCAACTTCTTCAAAAAGTTTTTACTTGTCGGCTGGCACTTAATGCAAAATCCTCCTCTTTTTTTATCTAGGATTGGGACCGGCATTGCTGAGTTCAATCTTAGCTCTCTAATTCATGTAAATTTTCAGATCATAATCCTTTCACATCTCCCACTATTTTGATACACAATTTGAAGTAAGGATCATTTTTTTTTTCTTTATCTAATGCTAGGAATTTATTGAGAATAAAAAAGATCAAGACGATCAATCTACATCCTTCATCAAGAGAAACATCAGAAAAAGAAGCAAAAAGTTATTAGGAAGGAGAGATTTGGGGATGGACCCATCTTCCATTTAGTGAATGGAGCACAGACTGTCTGATCTGCTAGTTCAAAATTGTAACAAACTTCTATTTCGGAGCATATCATTAAATTCTGTGTTAAGTTCCATTTAGCACTCATAAATGCAACTTAAATGTAACTTCAAGAAAATGGCTCGAAAGCCATTTGCTCGCTGAATTTGAAAATTGTAACAATTTTCTAAGTTTAGTCGAGTATCATTAAATAGATGAGAACAACTTAAATACTCACAAAAAGTGCAGAGAATGGCACTCAAACCATTTACTAACTAGTTGAGAATTGTAACCAACTTCCATTCTAGTGGGCTTCATTAAGTTCTTACTATAAATCCTATTTTACAAGGATAAAACTAACTTGAGTATGTTTTCTACTTTTGGTTCATTCCAGTCTAAGCACATTGACATGTATATGATGTTTAAATGATGAATTGTACTATATATAAGCGAATGTATTTGATGCGTATCCATGTAATATCTAATATTAATTGCAAGATAAGGATCTTAGAGAGAAAATGCCCGAAAAAATCGCACCGTAGAACACGTATCTAAACGTCATAATATCGCATTAAACTCCGTCTTAACTTCTCAATCTCTCCATCTCTCTCTCTCAAAACAGTTGCAACTAGTCTTTATTTATAATAATTCAACTAAAACAAACTACAACCTAATAGTCCTGTGCAAGGGACATAGATCAAATGTCAACAACAAACTAGAGAATGAGTTACAAACCAAATTATTTGTAGTTTGTGGGCATCATTTTTAGGTTATTGCAACAACAATTAATTACAAGATTAAATAACAGGAGAAACTCGTTTCAAAGGGGATTGACTCGACTCACCGAGTCAACTCGCTCATCAGCTAAGTCATCCTTCAGATTACTTGCCATCTATGAACTCCACTCCAAGTATAAGAATAGCTCTTATCCAAACTGCGAGAAATTGAGAAATTGAGTTTCTCGTCACGCTTACTCACTAATCCAACGTGGCAGGCCTACCCCACACCACTCCAACCTGTCTTCGCCTATATATATCAAATTGCAAAATCAATTGAAGGAAGAAGAAGAGAGAGAGAAGAAAGAGACAGGCCCAATTTTCTTCATTGTTTTTCTTCTTCTTTCTCTGCATTTTATTCTCTCTCTAACCTTCTTGTTTTCCCTTTCATCTTCCATTGTTTAATTACAGCTGATCTTCACCGACTGTCTAAGCAATGAATGAAGGCGCCCTGCACATGTAATTGCATTATTTACTGCAAGTCTTTCCACTCCTCGGGATTTTTTCCCAGAACCAATACATTTTTTGGCCTCAATTTACATCTCCTTCTACCACTCCTTCAATTACATTCAATCCACCCGTTCTACATAATTAAAAATTATCCAAAAAAGAAGTCCATTTTTTCTTTAAAAAAAAAAAACAAGTCCAGAAAACCCAACTGCATCCCTTCCAGTTTCTTATATAATGGGATCATTTGAGGAGCAGCAACATCGGACTAAAAGTGGTAGAGCCACCCCACCTTTCCACCAAGGGAGTTCCTCTGTTTTTAGCCTCTCTCTTCTCAACAAACTCTTCCCTGCCGGTGCCAATCTCCTCCCTCCAGAAGTTGCTTCCATCAACGTCGATATCGACGGCTCAATTCGCCTCCCACCCAACTTCCAGAAGCACCTCGACCTTCAGGTATATATATACATATCTTTTCCTTCCTTTTTCATCTCTATAATCTCTCTTTGTTTAATGGGTTTTCTTGGCTGTCGGTTTGTCACAGACGGGTAGGATTTGGTATTCAAGGGAATCAACGAAAATGAGTCGAAATGGGAAGAACCCAAAACTGGATTTGAAGCTGAACTTGTCGCCGCCGAGGGGAAACCGACGCGGCGTCATGCCGAACTGGGCGATTTCATCCCCGTCTGTATCGCCGACCTCGCCGCCGAGTTCCTGTGTTTCAACTGAACCGAACGTGTCCGGTGATAGCGAAGATCAGGCACTTCGGTGCTCTAACAGCCCAGAAGCAACTTCCATGGTCCTTGCCGGTTGTCCTCGTTGCCTTATGTATGTGATGCTTTCCGAAGAAGATCCCAAATGCCCCAAATGCAAGAGCACCGTCCTCCTTGATTTCCTCCATGAGAACACCAACAACATCTGCAAGAAGAACAGGAATAACTAGGCTTCGACCTCTGCAGCAATCTTCCCTTTTCTCTAGTTTTTTCTTTTAAAATTTCTGCTGCTTATTGCCTTGAATTTTATCAGCGTTTAGATGGTTTTTCTGGTTTTGTTTCAGCAACTGCTTCTTTAGATGTAGACAATGTAAACGGGCTAACTGTAACAGCCCAAATTTTCTCAAGAAAATAGTTAACTTGGCTTCCATTTTTACCAATTCTCTGAGTTATATGCTATTTATAATTAAAAATACATTATAAGTCAGCGTATATGTTATCTCACCTGTCAAGGACCCACAAAAAAAGTTGCCCAAATGTCTGGCAGTGGGGTTGGCTTTGTAGTAGGTTATGGTCTATATGAGATATGGAGGTGGTGTTTCCATATCTGATCTCTTAAACTTGCTCCTCAATACAAGAACAGCATTCTCTAGATTTTCTCATATTTTTTGAAGTAAAGTGTATACACAGTGGTACAGTGTACTTTCATCTACGAATGTGATTAGTGGGTAATTAGCTGAGAAAGGTAAATGTAGTGAATTTTAATGAAGGGGTGAGCCGTGGGGTTTGTTAGTTCAAGGCATTGAAAACAAAGGCTACTTTGGATTGAGTTCCCATAAAAACAATTCAATGCAAGAGTAATTGAGACGGTTGAGAATAATGAGTGTATTACGTCAGATGATAAATACCAATTTATTTCTCCCCACTTTGCTCACAACTCTTCCTTCTTCCTTTGCCCCTCCCCAACCCCTACGCTTTCATCCACTAAATGCCTTCTCTCTCTCTCTCTCTCTCTCTCTCTCTCTCTCTCTCTCTCTCTCTCTCTCTCTCTCTCTCTCTCTCTTCCCATATCAATTTGGCTCTCCTGCATTCACCTTAGCTTGTCACTTTGCTTTTCATGCTACTTCCACCATTTAAGAGCATCCAGACGGCAATAACGCCTTCTATCCGATTCTATAGCCTGCAAAATCTCTCAATTTGACTAGCTATACATCAAGGTTCAGTGTATTGCTAAGTTAAATGTATTCGCGTGAACAATCGGAACGGTCCACTCGATGGATGGGGCACATTCGCCATGTGGGAAATTGGGGTCTTGACATGTAATGTACGTTGTGGCAAGTAAGAAAAATCTGTACACAGAGCTCACCCTGCCACAAACATACAAGATAGATCTTGAGCGACCATCGAATGGGCCCCAAATCGGTTAAAATGAATCTTTCAACTTGTGCTGGATTCGTAATGTACTTTTAAAAGAAATCTATACTGCTAGTTTAAGACCAACTCACCAGTTTTGAGTTATGGGCTAGGGCCCATCTGATTAGACTGCTCAGGTTAATGCAGCATGTCTACCAAATTGAATACATTGTGTACAGATAGCCTGTAATTGCTTTTTCTTTTGCTTTTTTTGGTAATCTTTGAGAATTTTCCGTTCTTCACGGGTAAGGAGTCAGATATGATACGTACGCTGTTGTTTTTGGATGTCTGAATGCAGCAGGGGCAGGTAAAGATCGAAGGGAACCAACTTTTGTACAGTGATAGTTGTGGGTCAAGATATATACAGAGAGTACAACGTCGTCGTAAGATTCATCGTCTGTCCAGCATTCAGGAATATCCGTCCTCGTATTTTCAGTGAAACTGAAGCCGTACGGATTCCACCCGAAACACACATAGAAAGAGAAAAGGCAAAAGAGAGGTCTGCAACCTATTACTACTATATGATGCTTTTTTATCTAGACCATCCAGTAGATGAGGGTATCAATTGAATGATCCTGAATGCCAAATCAATGGATGTGGCCCACCGAGTGAAGCTATTTGCAGCTAATCCCAACTCTCAACGACCCACTCAGTACAGTATTAAGTTTTCCGCTTGCTAAACGGAGCAGTCGCAGGGTGGCTGTTTTGGATGATCAGACCTGTTCACCTTGTTCGGCCTGGTACCTGTGAAAATTTGTATTCGTCGGATTCTTCTAACTACTTGGTTCGAAATTTTAATGGTCTTGAGTAAGACTCCAAAAGAATATCTAGAATTATCATATGATTATGAATTTTGGTATCTAGTCAATCCAATGAGCCAAACAAGATGAATGAATTGGATGATCCAAGTATGAGTTGTATCAAGTTGCAGTTTCAACTTTTGTGCATTTCCAAATCATTTTCCATGCCCACAATTTTATTTGACTTGGAAAACAGCACTATTGTCATCTAAGCACAGTAGCTTAAGGAGTCTCTCACCTTGGTAACCAAGGTTCGAATCTGTGCACGAGTATATGTCTAACTTAAAAATAAATCACTTTGAAAAATATAAATACACAAACTTATTAAAAAAAAATGGTATGATCACACCAACATTAATGCATAGGATTTATCAGAACATCGTAGTTAAGCATGCTTGGGCGAGAGTATATGTTACTAGAAAAAACTTAACAAGATAAAAAACACAAGAATACGCAAAAAGTACAAGTAACCCCAAGACTCAAGACTCCTCAATCATCAAAACCATGGCAAGGATGAACCTGCACCAAAATTACAACCCAGCCGCCACATACCAAAGGCTTTATAATAATCAAATGGCAGATTAGTTGTCTAAGTATTGCACTCAGCCATATGAACGGTTTTGATCATTTGCAAAGCGGGTCCTACTCGTATTCAAGGCATATGCATCCACTGTATAATGGTTCTCCAAAAAACAGTGCCCACCCTGCTGGGCCAAACACCGAGCTCCAGTGTATATCATCTGTAAAGTCAACTGTATATTAATCAAGAAACCAGTGGAAGAGCAAAACTATTAATATCGGCTAAAAGATTTGCTCAGCAGAGGTGGATACTTGCCATATCATGTCATGCAAGCATGCCAACGTATTAATATTTTGTAACTTTTAGCTGGAGCAGAAGTATTGGCCCCAAACATGCCACGACGCATGATCTAATCCGTCGATATAAATAGGCGATCGCGATATTTAATCTATTGTCGCATGTCCAGTCATGATCCAGGGATAGCAACCCCCTCGATTGATCAATGGGAGATTTTGCGTCTCTAACTTTCTATGAATAGAACCTGAAACAGTGACTTTAGAGCGTGTGTATATATTACAGATTGAAGACGACCAAGACCCCCAATTTGCCCTGTTGTGACACATTAGACCAGCACTTACGAAGGTTGGTCATCACGATTGGGACGGGAACGCGCTTTTCGATGATCGAAACCATCTATCTGGAGGCACTGACTAGATGTGGCAATTTTGTGCCAAGATTTGAAGCCCAGGTGGAACCCACGCAATATTTTCTGTACAAAGTTTGGATACAAATGTTGAAGGCAGTGCTAGGATCTACCTAGATGCCACATCTCTATAGCACACAGGTGAACGGCAAACAACCAGCTCAAGACCATCCAAGATTCGCAAGAAGCATCGAAGTTTCTCAACTATCTTGTATAAGAGACCTGTCTACTGATGCTTGATTTTAAGTCCTAGCTTTTTCAGATTATCCTCAAGTTCCTTCAAGTAGCAAATGAGAGTGATGAAGGTTAGACACAGTGAAATTAAATGATGAAATGCTTACCCATTTACAGCATCTTAAAATAAGATTGAACTTACCTGCAGTGACCCATCATTACCCACACCTTCTGCAATGCTTCTTCCTGCACCTCACCCTCAGAGAGTAAACAGCGGTCGCTTGGATTCAACATTTGATGGTTCTGAAGCAGGGTACACGTGTGTATTCTTTTGAATGGGGGTGCACATCTTTATTAGCTTAGTCAACTTCAAAAGCTGATAACAAAAGAATCAGCAAATACACACCTGTGGTCACATGCATACTAAGAAGATTTCACACTTAATTTAAGCCATGCAAATACTGCAATATTTTCTCAGGGTTATATAGATAGAGGTACATAGGCATCTCACAAGCTTCTCAAGAGTTTTGGCATTCTTGTGCTAAGCTCAGAGACTATCTCTAAAGATGCATTGAACTGTTTGCAAGTGGATGTTGAACAACCTCATAAAAGCTGCGTTGCTCTTAATTCAAAGAAAAACAGATATGTTTTTATTTGAGATGAGTTTGCTTGATTTCTTCAGCAGCTTATCCATTTCATTTCAAGAGCTGTTTCACTTAAGAGCAGGAGCTTCAGTTTAGTGTAGGCTTAGAGAGTTCCAGTACATGGGCATTTAATAGACAAACTTCAGGCAGAAATCTGAACAAGAATTTGGAAGGTTTTTTCTTGGTTCTCCCCTGCATGACATCATTGATCAATAAGCATTACTTTGGGTGCTTGGTGCTTGGAGTTCCATCTTGAAGTTAATAGAAAAGGGTTATGATCTTAACAGAGTTCATCTGAGACTTATTATCTACTTTTTTGTCAATCAAGTCAGAGAGGTTTTACCTTCATGAATTGCAATATGATTTGAATATCCCTTAGTTATATATGGGTAGCCTGGTGCACAAAGCTCCCACATACATGGGATTTGGGGAAGGAGCGGACCACAAGGGTCAATAGCACGCAGCCTTTTATACTGAAGCAAAATGCTAAATTATAATCTAAAAACTGGCAAAATTAAGGTAGATCATAGTTGAAAAGAAGAAATCGGAACAACAAATTGGATACAACAACTAAGAAGTCTAAGCTGAGTGCTACTTCCAAAACAATTTAACCGCAAAATGGCTAGACAATGAAGCAACCATGAAAAGAACTACACTGCTAGAAACTGGTTTCCCTACATAACCATTAGAACCAAATTTCAACCTTCGTGAATTACACAGAATAATTCTAAATGCAGGTGGATTTAGGAAGGGACATGCACGAAAATCATAGGAATTAGATTCAGTTAGAGAATATTGTAAACATTACCTTCTCACAGATTGACATCAAGAAGATCATTTGAAAATTTGTGTATGGCAAAAGATGCAAAAGTTACAGAGAGAAATCTAAAAAATACAGGGTAACTCTATTGGTTTAGAAGAAATGTTTCGAGTTTGCAATGAATACGGCTCATGAATCATTGCAGTTACATTCTCCCCAGCCACTACTACTTCGTATGTACTTATCCACGATGCCAAATTCACTATTCTGAGCAACTCGCCTGGCATAGTTCTCAACTGAAATCAATCCCTTCTTCAATCGCCAATAGTAAATTACTTCCCAGGGCCACATGCGAGCAGCACCAAAGAATGAATCCACTGATAACTCCATTCCATTTTCTTCTGGCACAACCATATTATATTGTCTCAAGACAGTGCATACTTCCTCTGATGATATTTTCCTAAAGTTTCCCGCCTGATGACTAACAGGGGCTTGCATATTCTGGTTCATGGAAGAAGTTCCTCCAAGGTCCAGCTCCACGGGCTTAGATATCTCAGTGTTGCACCTCTCTCTCGAATTCTCCGTGTTCTCTGAATAAAAAACACCTTCCTCTCTAGGAATCACACAGAAATTCTTTTCCTCATAGGCAGTCCTTGAAATCAAATGGTTTCCAACTTCATCATCATCTCTAGGATCATCCTCCATATTCACTTCATTTCCAGTCTCGGTGTAGGATAGTGCAGTTGGGTCCTGCACTAGCTTTTTGCCATCCAGTTTCAAATTCTCTGGGCTCACATTGCCTTCCACGTGCCTTTGTCCAAGCAAGAGTTGCTCAGACTTGGGGCCTGTAAACTGCTCCAAAGGATCCTTTCGCAAGCCACCCTCATTCTTCTGCACCTTATTCAGAGATGATGGTGATATTTTACTCAAGGAAATGGATAAAGACAATGATCTCAAAGACCCTGACCTTGACCTGGATCTAGAACGAGATCTGGAACACGCTGCTGCAGATCTTGAGGAGTCTGAATGAGACCTCGAAGATACGTGCCTTGAGTGTGAACGTGAATGTGAACGGATTTCTGATAAAGATTTTGAGGATGGCGAATGGAGCATGAATTAGATGAATCAGGCACAGAGTCAAGTAGTAAGGAACCAGATTTCTTAGCTTTCTTTTTGGACTGTTTCTTAGTAGCTGTATGTTCCCTCCTCTTTCCTTGAGGATTCATTCTATGCCGATAATGGTGGCTCTCCTCATTATCCAGGATACTCTCTCTCCTCGTGGCTAACCTTCTAGGCCTTTCAGAAACTGAAGCTATTCTATCACTTGGATTCCACTTCAACAGCAAATGTTCTCTACGTGCATTTGGCGATCCTCGGGATGTAATTCTCTGTCTGCTGAATCTACCTTCACCTCTGCCTCTTAAATCACTTTCACCATCTTGTTTGCGGTGAAACCTGCTAAACTTCTCTCTTCCAGGACAGTTGCGCATTACATGACCCGTTAGACCACAACTGTAGCAGGTCTGTTTTTGATTATCTAGTTGCTTGTTGGTCGCATCACCAGATTGCTCTCCCTGTGCCCATTCTAGAGAGCTTGCTCGAGCAGGAGAGCCATAAGAACTGGCCATTTGAAGGGAATCATTGCCATCTCTCTTGTTGGAACCACGACTTGGTTCATAACGATCAAACTCAGATCCATTTTCCACTGCATGATCATTCAATGTGTCACTCACATGCCCATCCCATCTATCATTCTCCACTGGGTAGGGTTCTGTGGTACCTCCTTCATCTAGCACCCCATCTTTTGAAATCTGAGCCTTTTCTCCTACATGATCTTCCACGTCCACACTACGATAACCAGTTTCTTTGTTAATAGAATCACCTCTGTGAGGTTCTACATCTCGCCTATCTGGATGCTTGGTATCAGTTGGAATATCTCTTTGATCTTGTGAACTGCTCTTACTAACTTCTTCCCTAGCAAAGTTCCTTCTGTGATATGGTTGAGAGAATCTGGCAGTTCTTGCAAGTCTTTGAAAAGGCTTGGGTTGTTTATTTGACCATGAAAGAGATATATGCCGCCCACAAATAACTTTTCCTCGCAATGTTTGCAAAGCTCTCTCAGCATTGGCAGCTAAGTCATAAGTCACAAATCCAAATCCATCTTTCAGCTGTAGATTACACTGTCCAAACCTCCGGAAAACCCGCTCAAGTTCCTCCTTTCGAATACGAGGAGAAAGATTACCCAGAAACAAGGACATCTGCAGACACATCAGTAATGAAACTGAGATTCCAGTAAATATAGGACAACAAAGTGCGCTTGTGTGTATATAAAATCTTTTACATTACATATTTTAAGCAAAGATAAGTATAGCGCTCTTTGTGCTAGATATGTAGCAACAAGGTAGAATACCCACGTGTAATGGGAAGTTTCATATCAAGTTCACTGTGCACCTCATGGATGGACATGTAAAAAAGAAAGGAACTCCCAGAACTGCAATGTGGTTAATGCACCAAAACTTAGCCTTTTTACCATGACCATCATGCAAAGGACCCAGAAAGAAAAAAAGGGCAGCCCCGGTGCACGAAGCTCCCGCCTATGCGGGGTCCAGGGAAGGGGAGCCAGAAAGAACCAGATCATAAATTATTTAAGTGATTTCTGGAGAGCTGAGATATGCAGCAAATGAAGCATAAATGCTGAACAAGTGTTAAACAAGGACATGCCAGAAAGGGAAAAACAAAGAAAAAGCCACCAAGATTGCTTCACAGTCATAGAGGTTGGCAGTTTATAATTATAGGTTGTGGCAAAAGAGTGTAACCACCCAAGTGAAAGAACTAAAATCAATTGCAAATGCATGAACCTTGTAAGCCAAAATGATCATTAGAACCACCATTTACTTGTTAACAGTCTCTAAGCTAAACCCAACTAAAACCTAAATCCCACCAATAAAAGTAGTGTGAAGATATCATATGACCCAAGCTGATTGCATAAGATCAACTGTGATAACAAACTGTAACATTGACAACTTTAGATGGTCAAACTCCTAAACATGTGAAACAACAAATCGTGAAAGGAAGCAAAGTGATTCCTTCCCCGACATCCACAAAAAAGGCTTCTTTTCCCCCTTACTCCTTTCTTCTCCTTACCTATGATGTTAGAGCACATGACTGAAGGGGCTTGATCAATCTCTATTTTCTGTCTATCCGCATAAAAAAGAAAGGCCTCAATCAAGATCCTTCATTGTCGGGAAACCCTATCAAAAGTTCTGCAAGGGAAGTAAAGAGTCATAATGGCGCATACAACCTTGATTCCATGCCAACAGAGCACCACGCAATACATGTTGACTAGTAAATCTGTAGTCCTATTTCTTATAGAACTTCATTTGAGAGCTCAATTGGTGAATGGGTAACATCAATGGATACCCAGAATTGAACATAAAAATCCCAATTCCAATACAAAATCCATGGATATATGAATATGTGATCTTTTCTGTGGAAACCCTCAAGAATCAAAATGTATTCACTGATCTTGTCAGTGAATTGTGTCATCATCAAAACCTCCTTTGACTGGTTAAGGTTGAAGGTACCATTCTAGAGTTTATTCTCTTGTAGATTCATACTTTTATACTGTTCTGTTTCTCAATTATTATTTTTTTGGCAACAACCATAGCAAAGTGCATTTTCCTGAACCCATAAATGAGGAACAGCACAAGCACACGGTACCATGATTAGTTGATTACCATCAGGTTCTTTATACCATAGTCAGATGAATTGACCCAATTTCATGGTAGTTTCACAGGAATTAACTTGAGTTACCAGATAATTATCTCATGTCCAGCCAGTGTATTTCAAGAAGATCTGAACTAAGATATTCGGAAATCATTCATTGGTAAACCTTTAAAAATGACAAATATGTATAATCAGTGGCATGCCATTTCTACTGTGGTCAAAGGATCCAGAGCAATGAGACCAATTATTCGACCTCAGAGCATATGTTGAAATTTCTCAAAAGTTAATAACTGTAGATGATGATAAGTAGTCCCACATTGGAGATTTCACCTTTTACAGCCCTTACTTCCTCAGATTTCAGTATCTTATGTAAGTAAGCATTCCAAGCTATTTATCAAACAATTACCTATTAGATTACTGATACAAGTCGAGAAGTAGAAAAGTCCCTAAGAGTTGAAAGAAATCAACGCAGATAGATGAAAGACCAGATTACTATATAAAACTACAATGAATCAACTAGACACATAAAACCTTGAATCTTCATAATACATGATACAAATTGAGAAACTGCATTGTCTGCATCGATACAGCTAAAGTATGAAAATTCTTAGTCACTTCACGCCTACTTCAATTTTTTACTACCATAGATGAAAATTTAAACTTACTCACAGATAATCAAGGATTTACGGCTCCCAAAACAAAATATCCAAATATAATCACTAGAGAATTTAGGAACAAAACTATAGGTCATATATCCAGACATGAAATTCCTCAATCTCACAGGCTACATTTCCATCCACTGGTTTCAAGTACTTCGTGCTCCTGATGGACGTTTATGAAGTTGAAAACCCTAACATCAAGTACCAGTGTAGATGAAAATTCAAAATGCTCGCATATGATCGGGATTTTGGACTTCCGAAATCAAACACCCAAATACAGCCACTTCGGAATATGAGAATAAAACTAAACAGAGCTCATATACTCGGAAATGAATAACCAAAACAGTTCCTCAAGCTCACAAACAACATTTCTATCCACTGGTGTATATATGAAGTTGGAAAATCTACTATCAACTACTTCAATTCCACTGGAGCATGTCTAGGGTACAGAATTCAATTGCAGTGGCCAGATTGCCATTAGAACAGAATTCTAGCAGTCACAAACAAAATGCAGAAGAAATCAAAATCAGATTTCCCTGTGAACGAGTAATCAGAACAAGGAAGAAAGAAATGAGAGAAAGGGAGGAAGGGCGATTACATACCAGCTGGAATCTGCAGAGACCCTTCAAAATCCTAGGATTTTCAGGCCTTTCTGAAAGTATTTGTCTGAAATTATGAAGAGAAATCCCTCTATTTGTTTCCCTCGATCCTCTGTTCGGGTTTGTAGTCGTCTGGGAGGTGAAGTGCGCCTTCGTATTTCTTTCTCTGGCTCTGCGTCTTCTCTCTCCAGTTATTCCATGAACAATACTGTATTCTGGAAATGCTATGGTGGAGCGCGAACACATTGGAGGTTGCTTTGTGTGGAACCCACCTTTGTTGATCGGGTCCGTTCATATGATTTCTCCAAATTTGGTTGGAATAAGGTATGGATTGGATAAGTGTAGCATCTGAAGCATCAATTTTAATCGCTGGAAATGGGCGGTCAGAAATATTGGTCCATGGTTAATGAGCAGAACAGAACGTTTCAGATGCTAAGACGGCCCATTGACATCAGGATGTCAAAGTTAGGAAGATTAAATGAACGAGTCAGATCAACAAAAGGTGGGCCCCATCATGAAATGGTGAGGCGACACGGAAACTTACCATGTGGTCGCACTTCCACGAGAGCACTCAGGAGCTCCGTTGCTCCTTTATATGGATTTTTTGTACTCCTTAATGATCTCAACCGTTCATTATTGGGTCCAACATGAGAGGATGCTAAATTATCTCTGCCATCACATCTCCCTAGGAAATGGCTAAAGGGGTGGCTACTACGGAAAAGGTAGCGTGTGGGTCCAAGTGATTTGGTAATCAAAACGGTTCAACGGTCGGATCGCATCTCTGATATGCCATGCTCCAAAATCCTCCATTGAATTATCTTAAAATTACTGTAGAGAGTGCAGATGGACAACTCAGCAAGTTCTAAAAATGCAATCACAAACTCTTGATTAATTACAAGGTTAGGATTGTATGGAAATTCTTAGGTAGTACAATCTAACAAGCGTCCGGCAATTGACAGGTCTAGATCGCCAATTGCTGGACCCACATATCACTATTCAACATCTAGTTTCTCTTTTCCTAGATAGCCTCTTTATCCACCACCCCGAATGCCACATGGACGTGATCAAGTTCACTAATCTAACAGCCCATACCCGCTATTAGTGGGTCCAACTTCAATTCATTTCAAATTGGATAATCTGATACCTCAATCCTTTCATTGACGTTTAACAACATATGAACATAAGATAATTGACTGATTTTCTTGGACTTAAATCTAGCAGATGCAGTCGCACCCACTCACGCGGTGTGGTCCAAGTACCCATGCACACTCTACAAACCTAATTTCCAGCCCCAACCCATTAGATCGTGCTAATTCTAGCAAATTATAAGGGTCAGTCTAGTGCACGAAGCTCCTGTAAAATTTGAAAAAATGGTGAGCTACAAGAGTCTATAGTATACAGCCTTAATTATATTTTAAAAAAGGCTATTTTCACACCTTAAACCTGTAACCTCAAGTGACGCATAATCCAACAAATTATGTGAATCGTAAATATAACTAGTGCACGTAGTTGTGCAGCCAGGGGCATAGCATTTTAGTAGGCACACAAACATACACTCATACCAAACTTGCGTTTTCCTTACCTAGTCTTGTACCAATTTCTCCTAAGACATTACTAATTCTCTTTGAAGGGGAGCCTTGGGACAACAGTAAAAATTGTCGTCGTGTGACCTTGAGGTCATGGGTTCAAAATATGAGAATAGCCTCTTACAAAAACAAAGTAAAGCTCCCTATTATAGACCCTTGTGGTCTGCCCCTTCCCCAAACCCCACATAGGCAGGAGCTTCGTGCATCGGGCTGCCCTTTTTTACATTACTAATTCTCTTTACCTAGATCTACTTCTTGTCAATGCATTTGTACGAAGGCCTAATATTAAACAGAGAGTAAAATTATCACTTCTCCAAGCCAAAAAGCTGAAACTAGCAGTCTTGGCCGGTTACAGGCATAAGTTCCAGCTCCTCATTCATGACTCTATTAGATGACAAACCAGTAAGAGCCTTATCAATGCCATCAGTACATGAAATAAAATATTGATAATATCTCACTTTCATATTTTAGTTTTTGAATTGAATAATATAGGTAGATGTTTCATTAGAAATCTATTTTAATCTAAGGTATAATCAATAAGGTGTCAAGAAGATGAACGATTTCGATCGCATATCAAATTTAATAATTAAAATGAGCCTTAAATTTCTTTATTTAAATTAGATGTTTATATTAATATAAACTATCGGATTGATTGATTTTATCATTAAGATGTGGTTTAATTGCCAATTTAAAGAATACAATGTAAAAAGATTTTTAGAAAAGGTGCTAGAAAAATAGAAAGAGATGGCGTCTACAAGGAGATTTCAATAAAAGTAAGAGATGAGATAGAGAATTAAGGAATTGACATGCAACTAAAACATAAAGGCAAATCCTCTAAGGGCTCATTTATCAAACTAATAAGGCAAGAAAAAATGAAAATGATTAAAAACTTAAACATCCTAACATGGTATTAGAAAAAAGAGGATTCTAAGTGCTCAAAGGAAAATGTCTTAAGCGAGAGAGAGATAATTTATTTACACTGATAGACACTATTAGATGAATAAATTTGATTATTACGATAAGGTTCATATTTCTTTATTTACATTGGTAGTGCTGTTAGATGGACGACTTTGACCATTAAGACGAGGTTTGCTTGCCAATTAAAAAATTATACTATATAATAGGATAAGTTAAAGAAAAAGAGATATTTTAAGATTAGAAGAAGATGAACGAATAGGTTAGATAGAAAAGAGATTTTGGGGATTCAAATGGGATCTACTTATATGAAATCATTAGAGCTTAATATTGCAACATGATAATAATTAAGAGTTAGAATAAGATAAATAGAAAAGGTCCGAGAAAGAAAGATTCTGGAAATTTTTGTAGCAGATAAAAATAAAGAGAAAAACTTTTAAAAACTAAAAAAGGGACAAAAATAAGAGATAAAAGTACCCATAGTAGGGACAAAAATAAATGATAAAAGATTCTGGAAATTTTTGTAGGAGTTAAAAATAAAGAGAAAAACTTTTAAAAACTAAAAAAGGGACAAAAATAAATGATAAAAGTACCCATAGTAGGGTGAAATTTTGTATTACTTTATTATATGGTAGACCCTTATGCTGAACTTGTCATCTTCGTAATGACTCTTTCTCTTTTTTTCTTTTTTTCTTTTTTTTATTGCAAAACAAACCAATCATACTACAACACCAGGTGATGCACATTTTGATAATCGAATTGAATGACATTTTTGAGGCTTTGTGTTGTGAATTTTTCTTGTCATCGAGTAAATAATCTTGTCTTTCGTTGAACAAATTTGTTCAGTAAAATTACATCCAAGTAATCGTAACCATTAATCTTCTGCTAGCAAAAGGTCTTCTCTCTTGGATGACCCTAGTGCCGGGGATGCATGCCACTGTTGTGGAAGCTACTGTTGATTTTACTGTAGAGATCCAAAACATTCAAGATCTATAGAGATCTAATTGCTAGATCTAGGAATCTAAGATTGAGAGGAACACACATACAAACACAAAAAAAGATTTACATGGTTCGGGCTGATCTGGCTTACGTTCATGGGGGGAAATAGAAATTACTCACTAGATTGAATATGAATACAATGGAGGAGGAGGAGGATCACAACCAGATCCTCACTCGACTCAACTCTCTCTCACACTCTTTTTCTCTTCAGATCAACTGATCTGTTTCTTTGTAATGACTCCAATTTTGTAACATTGAAATCCCAAGTCAGCAATGAAAAGATCACTTTTTGGAGATAAGGGTATTTCTGTAATTTAAATTAAAAACGAAAAACGCAGAAAACGCAGGGGGCTGTTTTGATAACGGCACCCCATCTTCTTCCTTCTCCCATTTTTCCAGAAAAATCCCAGCACCGCCTCTGCAAGGCGGTGCCAGGGGAAAGGGCGGCACCGCCATTGAGGGGCACTGCCTTTCCTCTCCTATAAATACCCCCCAAACCCCCTCTCCTCCAGGTATTTCCGGGTTCAAAGCTCCGGCAAGGTGGGTTTGGAGCAAGAAATCAAGGCGTAAGACGCACTCCATCTTGAGGTCCTAGGTATGCTTCTCTTCCTCTCTTTTCCCTTCTCATTTCCCCTTCATTCCCCTTCATTTTCCAGCCAAATCTAGCGTCTCCCAGCCGAAGAACCCATTAGGAAGATGGGTTCGTTACAGAACCCTAGGCCTACGACCAGGGTGTCGTTCCAGGCTTCCCAGACCATCCCCTCCTTTCTGCCTTATTCCCAGCCCAGATCCTCGTCGGATCTGGGAATTTTTCGACCGGAAATCACCGGTCCTCGGGGAGGAAAACCAGACGGGTGAAAAGCCGTCAAGAGAGAGAGAGAGAGAGAGAGAGAGAGAGAGAGAGAGAGAGAGAGAGAGAGAGAGAGAGAGAGAGAGAGAGAGAGAGAGAGCGCCTCCCAGGGGCACACGAGCATCCCAGGGGTGCGGACGTCCTCGGGTGCATGGCGCGGTCCAAGGGGTGCCTAGCTTGACACACACACCCCTGGGGGCTGTCCTTGCGCACGCGTCGCGTGCGAATAGTTTTCTTGGCTCGACCAGGACTCATGGGATGTCCTAGGAGCCAAAGCACGCTGTAGCTACGCCTAAGATGCGTCCACGCAATGCTGTCCAGAGTGCACACCCTGGCACACCATTCGGACGTGTGTACATGACCCAACCTGGTTGCGGTGCGACCAGGGTGCACGCGTATACTAGAAACCGTAGAGCGGGCATTCTAGAACCGCGGCGTGCAGGACCCTAGGCACTACAATTGGGTTGTCCATTAAGACGCGACCTTGAAAAATCCAATTTCGGAGCCTATATAACTCCGCTTGATAAGCCAAAAGGACCGCTGCGTCCGTAATTTTGACACGGACCCAATTATACAATAAAATGCAAGACATTCTTAGGTATAGATCAACCTAAAAATATCAGAGAGTAACCCTTAGAAACCAACAAATCATATAGATCTAACCTTACCCTGTGAACCTAAAAATAACGTCTAGCTCTTATGTTTGAACGTCATTCAGGACTTTACCAAGGTATTCTCGGACTCGATTGAAGGAGGAACACGAGCTAAGTAACGACAATTGAGGTAGGTGACGACATTTAATGTTTCGTTTTGATTTTAAAACCTTGTATTATCATGGCATTATGATTTATGGTGATTTAAATTACACTTATTATTAATCGATGATTTTGTGAGATTTAGAGTTTTATGCTATGATTGCTGTTTGATTTCAATCATATATTGAATGGACTATGACCGATGGTTTCATGATATTGAGATTATCTACTTATACATAATTAGAAAATTATCTTTCCTTATTGCATCATTAAAATTGATGAGTTTTTATGAGAAAGAAAAGTAGAGGCTTGGTGGCTTATCTTTTTAGAGGCTAACTCCAGGATGAGGAGCGTGCCTTGGGGATTGTGAGCCACAAGTGCTCTTGGTTTCGACATACATGATTTTCGTATTTTGAGTTTTATGACGGGTGCTCTCACCCGGTGGATGTCATGCTAGGAGGGAGAGGGCCGGCCACCCACCCTCCGAGATTTGTGATGTGATGAGATTTTGATATGATAGACACCTGCCCGTAGATGGCATTTGGTAGGGGTTGGTACCGGTCCGGGCCTGTTCATGGGGACGGATGCTAAGTCTCCCGTTATGGTGTCGACGGGGAGCGGCGGTGGTTGAGACCCATGGAGGGTTACCACTGCGGCATGATGATCCATACTCTTATTTGGTGTGCTTGCATGATGAACATGAAGATGTGATGGTATGCCTGGGTGTGACGACACTCAGAGGTTTGATATGAGTACTCATGATCTGTGATTCGAGTGTGTGGGACACTCGTGGGACCTATATACCTTAGGGTGCCTTGTTGTTATTGTATGTTCATTTACATGAGATTATATCATGTTTTAAATCTATGAGATGCATGTTTTATCGTATATGATGTTTTGATATTTTATTAGCATTGCTTAAAATAATTATATTCTTATAAAAATTACTTTACTCACTGTATCAATACAATTATTCTATTTTGTTCCATTGATATACATTAAATGTCTATGTACCTACCAAGCATTGCTTGCTGAGGCATTGCGTTTGTTGCAATGCCTCAGATATCAAAGAAAGACAGGACACATGAGGAGTTAGAAGAATAGTGATCGAGAAGTCTCATTTAGAGGTATGTTCTAATTTCACATGGACTGTGTATGTATATATGTTATTGGACTTCATTATACTGTTATGGGAATGTGGCTGATGACTGGATGATCCTGGAAAAGTAAATCTATTTTAAACATGTTTACTTGGAAAATAAAAATAAAAATAAAATCTTATTTTGCGTCAATGGTTGACCTCGTGATTTTTCTGAAAATGAAATTTGATTTAAATTATTTTCACTGTTTTGGTTTTTTTAAAAATTGGGGCCCCACCTTTCGAAAAGTTTTAAATATATAAGGTTGAAAAACCCGGGCCGTCACATTCTTACACCCATACCAGCAGAGATTGGATCATCCCCTATATATAGGGTTTGGATGATCTTATTGTCAAGATCTGCAGCGCAGTAAATCTTGACAAATCTATAGATTCTGCTTGTCAATTTTGACTGTCTGGTTTAATCAGTGCCGATTTCAACTTTTCCGGCACCGTTTGTTAACATTTTTGATACTGCTACTCTTTTCCTGATGCAGGTGTTTCTGTTCATACGAATTTGTCAGTCAAATGTACAACTGACCTCACATAGTGTGTGGACCCAACACCTGGCCACTATTATTGTGTAGTTAAAAGAACTGCTTTAAAAGAAGGGAGTCTTAGACAAATAGAGGGTTAAGATCATCCAAATTGATATCTATGCATCACGATTCTAGATTGTTGCATCCAAGATGGACAATGGGAACCACTGACCATTCAGGCACTGCACGTAATTTTCTATCTCTGTTTGTGTCCCCACATGCAGTTTAGCTGCACCTGCACCACAAGCCCATTATGGGATCTAGTTTTAAGTGATCATAACCATTAAAATCCTCGGATTTGTCTCAATTTGGCCCCCACAACCCCAAAAAATCTAACCTCCAGATGATCCTGGCCTTTGTCTTGCGAGCTGTAAAATGACAATTGAAATTTCTCATCCCCTATTATACAGCTCATAGTGGTTTAAGAACATAAAATAATTGATTCATTTTCTTGAACTTAATCAGACAGGAGAAACCCAGCAAAATTTTTGCTTCTCCAAAACCAAAAAGTTGAAACCAGCTGTCAGGTCTAGCAATTTAGATTGGTGGGTCGTGTTCGTATCGTGTTAAGACTAACCAATTATAGTATATGGGTCGACACGAACACGACCCTCTTAATAATCGTGTCAAGAACCCGTGATTGAAATACGACACGATTATTAAACGAATCGATACAACACGACTAGTGTAACACGATTAAATAAATGTAAAATAACTAATATATGACAGTTTCTGAAGAACCGTCCTATATTTTTAACCCGATTGGTTAACAGCTTGCGGGTTAGATTGGTTAATACGACGAATTAATAGGTCGCGTGTCAAACATATGAACATGACGAGTCAACATTGATTGACCCTAATGCGACATGATTTTTGGCATGTCATTTTCGGGTTGACCTGAAAATGACACGAACACGATAAGATTTGACCCTAACCCACTAAATTCGTGTTGGGTTCGTGTCGTGTCATTTTTGCCACCCCTACCAGCAGTCTTCGAAGAGGCTTCTCTATGCCATAGTATTTGCTGCATGGGTAAGAAATTTGCATTTCAGTTGTCTTATGGCTAAAGGGGAGCTTTGGCGCAACAATAGAGTTATCATCTTATGACCTTGAGGTCACAGGTTGAAGGCGTGAAAACAGCCTCTTGCAAAATGCAAGATAAGACTACATAATATTGACACTTGTGATCCACCCCTTCCCCTAACCCCACCCTACATACGTGAAAGTTTCCTGCACCGACACTGCCCTTTTAGTTGTCTCATGGCCGGTAGAGCGTAAGTTTCGTCTCCTGCTTCACGACTCTATTAGATCATAAATCATTATGCTGAACTTGTACGTTACTTAATGGGACCCTTTTATTTTTTTTTATATTTATGATGTTCTCATTTGTAGATGGCATCCAGCAAGCTTGTCCTCAATTAGTGATTGGTTTTTGGCTGTGAATATTTTCCTTTTATGTGTCTTTGCAAGCGTGCGAACACTACAATCAAATGGAGGGTTTCCTAATTTCACTATTGACCATAATTTCAAGGGGTGATTTTTAAACAAAAATTTTAAGTTAGCTTGAATTCATTGCAGTCAGCAATGTCTGTACACTTACCATAAAATACATTTGGTTAAATGTTTGAGTCAAACCCTCGGGCCGGCCACCCCTAATCTAAGAAGAACGATTACCCTTATGACCAAACAAGGACCAGCCAATGGACCCCGATCCTAACCAGCAAGCTCTAGCATTCAAAGGAGATTTAGATTGATTTATCCTATAAAACACCCTAGATTTGTGTCAAATATTTGAAAGCAAGAAAAAAAAAAGCGCAGAATAATGAAAATTGAGTACTAGAGAGATTTGCAAATGGCCTGGATCATAGTTAAGGAGAAAATTCTGGTAGAAAATAAAACGAGTACTGTGAACAAGATGCTTCAAGAATATAGTCTTTCTCCTTCTCCATGAGTGGACTAGCGTTCTTCTCATTGGCTCAACTCCATATCTGACTCTTCTAAAGCACTACTCGCAAGCTCTAGTTGACTCTATTGAACTGCCTATTGTAGCTTAAGATCTTCTTTCTTTAGCTAGATTTAGGGGTTAGCTTATTCCCTGACAAACTAGCCCATCTATTAAAGCTTTGCGTGTATGCATTCTTCTTCTTTTCCTTGGTCTTTCATTCTGTCATATTGATAATAACTTATCCAATTACAACGTATTAACCTCTAATGCATTTTGCCTCTTGTTAGCGGATTAGATTTAGGAGCATGTGAGACTGCTTTGTTCTGTAATTAATATATATATATATATATATATATCATTCTCTTTAATTTTTCTTGTTTTCTACTTTTTCACAACCAATAAAATGTCACATGTTCCTTGTACCTGTATGAAACAGCTAAAATTATAGGTATATTTATATTCAAACTAGGACCTCTCCACCCTAAGCGAGAATCATACCACTAAACCAAATGCCTTATAATTAGTGGATTACAAGTAGGAATAACTCAAAGTTTAGCAATTAAGATTCATAAAATTATTTAATTGCCATGTTCGAAACATGACTCATCAAATCATATAGATCTCAAAAGTGTTCTGATTGGATTCGGAGTCAGCGTGCACTATTTACTCAATCACATTAATAATTTAGCAAAGGCCTTCTAGTACAGTGACACAAGAGTCTCTTCTCACCAAAAGTTCGAGGCCCCTGCAGGTGCATTTTTTCAACATTCACAAAATAAATAAATAAATGATATTAACAGGTCTCTTAAATGGCAGTCCCCATCAACAGAATCGTTGAGGCTTTGGGTGGTCAATTGTTCATGTAATTGATTAAACAATCTTGAACAAATTTGTTTAGCGAAAGTTCATCAAAGTGATCATGACCACTAATCTTTTGGGGCCGCACAAAAGACCTTCTCTCTGGGATGATCCTAACCACTAGTATTTAGTAGTTAAAAGAAGGATTTGCTACCAAGTTTTAAAACAAGGTAGTTGAAGTCTTCAGCAAATTAGATGGTTATATGATGCACATTGGATAATATTTCTATGCACCGCTCTCTAAATTGTTGCGTACAAGATGGACGATTTGAAACGCCAACCATTCATGCCTTGCACGTAATTGTCTTTCTTTGGTTACGTGGATCACAAAGGTTAGGATATATTTTTGAATATTGAAGCCCATTAAAGGGCAACAAGTTGGTGTGTGTGCAGGGTTTGGGGAAGGGGCGATCCACAAGGGTCAATAGTACCTAACTTTATCTTATATTTTGCAAGAGACTGTTTATATCCCTTAAACCCGTGACCTCAAGGTTACCTCAGGACATTTGCCATTGCGCCAAGGCTCCCCTTATTGAAGCCTCTTATATCTTGTACAAAAAATTTAAGCCCATTATATCTTGGATTCAGTTTTAAATTTGATCATAACCATTCAAAATCCTTGGATTTATCTCAATTAGGCTCCCCAACAACAAAAAATTCTAATCTCTGGCCTTTGTTTGAGTTGTAAAATGATCATTCAAATTGCCCATGATCTTATAAGACACGTCCATTGAACGTGGCATACTTTTGATTGAGAAGGCCCTGTCATTGGTTGATCCAATTCATTCATCTGATTGCTTTGGCTTTTGATGTCCTGTAAGCAAAAAATCACAATGATTGAACAATTGGCTGACATCCAACTTTTTTAAAGAATAGTTAGAAATTAGAATACATTTTTTCAGACACTATAATCATCTAAGCCACATGATTACTTTTAACCCTAGACAATATGATGAATAGGTCAGATTATCAAAGGTGAGACCCATAACTTAAGAGAGCTAGCGGCCAATAAATGATATTCTTTAGCATTACTCTTAAAATTTTTGCGATCAATGGCTTAGATCAATTAACAAGTGGGCCTAGCCCATAGTATCCATCTTTGGTTGTAACTGGGGATTCCGTAATGATTCATCATTGTGTAGGCCCACAAGCCCATTAAGAGCGAAGGATGGAAATAACAGCGGAGTGATGCGCCATTATTCCTTCCAACCCTCAACCTTTCAGTCTCTTCTTCTGCTCCTGCCCTTTGCCCTTTATTCCTTCTCTGCACCTCCTTTTATCCCTCCTTCAACCTCCATCTTTCTCATCCAATTCTCCTCAATTTTTTTGCTCCCACTGATCCTTCTCCAGTCAGATCCTCACCAAAGTATTATGACGATTGGCTCTGGAGGATCGAGCGTTGTTGGTAATAATCCAATCTCTTTCCTTCTCCTGTTTTCTTTGAACGGATTTTGGCATGTTGGTTTTATGTTCTTCTTTCTGGGTTAGGAAATTAGGGTTTTGTTGAATGGATAGTTGTGTTTAATGGGTCTTGATGGGATTTGTGGAATTCGGTTTCTGGGGCTTGAATTTTGTTGGGGTACACGGAACAGATGGCGTTTTCGCTTGCACCACCGGATTTTTTCGACATGGGTGTTTGTTGATTTACATGGAGAGGAATAGTTGTACATTTACTGTATCGCCCGATACATTTTTGGTTTCGGTGTTCTTCTCCTCTTTTGTGATCATTGGTTATTTTATTCATTTGTCATAAATGAATAGATTCCATATTATGGTGTGCTGACTGTGTGATGAGATAGTCATTTGTTTTGTGCAATTTCGATTCTGGACTTTGGTTGGTTGAGATGTTTTAATGAAATCCTAATGGGTATCTTGGTTCCACTAATAGAAAAAAGAAAGAAAGAAGATTTCCTAAGTGTATTAATTATAAATGTGTTAGTAGTTCTGTCGGGTTGCCATTATTTCAGTTGGTTTACTGGTTTTGCTTTCTGTTGGATTTATCACCTTCTATGTTTCAATGGTTTCTTATGAACGAGCTGTTATTTGTGTTCCATCGATGTGAAGAATGCGTATTTTCTTTGAGGTATTTACATTTTTCTGCTGTTAGAATGGTTCTTAGAATCAGATTTAGAGTCTTTACTTAACAAGGATGTGAAGAATGTGGATTTTCTGAGGTATTTCCGTTTTTTTACTGGTAGAATGGTTCTTAGAATCGGTTTAGAGTGTTTACCCAAACAAGGATGTTTGGGAACTTGGAAGCTCATGTCATTGTGTTCTGGTCTATAAACTATTTCCTTTTCTAAGTTGTATTGTGAAAAGATGCTCTTGTCTGATCAAGTGCTTCCCATCATGTTCTTTCTTTTGATTCATTTGGAAATCCAAATTACAGCGACTGTTCCTCCAAAGAGATCTATAATGCAGATATTCACATGCCATGTATACATGTTCACCTGGAATTCACTGGATTACATAAGAAATTTGTGTCAACTAACATTGAACTGATGAAGTGTGTGGTTAGTAGGATTCTTGTGATTGTCCTTGTGCTTAGGTTGTTTGTGCAGCACCTGAAATTTGCTGCAGTCACTCTGAAATTTTTAACGTGATGAGGAAACATGTTCCATGCTGCTTCAGATTTGTGAATATCTTTGCACAAGTGTTTACAACCTGGATGTAAATGTTTTTCATTTGGACCAACAATGTCCTGATTCTGATTTTGTGTCCCAGGTAAAGGTTGGAGAATAGTTATGACTCTTGTAACCCCCTAATGAGCTCAAACACTATCCAATTGCACTATGTTAGAGCCCGGTAGGAGTACACACTCTCAAGCATCTTAAGAAGAAGATGCTCCTTTTCATTATGGTGATTATGTTTTTTAGATGTAACCTATTCATCATATTTGGAATGGCTTACATAGTCTAGAAATCTAATTTCACGACTATTGATTGCTTTTAGCCTATGCTCTTTGGATCAGAAATCAAGACTATTCATTTCTATTTCATTTTTTGAAGACCCAAAATAAGTGATTGTGATTGTTCAAATGCCATGATTTCTCATGAGTCATTTAATATCTGCATGTTGTACATCATGAACGGCGCAGATCTTCCAAAAAAAAAAAGGCTCTTGGGGTAGCATTTACCCCTAGGACGCTTAAGAGAGTCTAAACCTATTGAGATTCATGTTAATATTGAGAGTCCTGGGAGGTGTACATGCTCTTGAGCATGAGAAGAAGTCCACAGCCTTCTTTTTTCATACGTGGTTGGTTTTTGTTTTTGGATCTAAGCTGTTCATCATGATCTCCATACCAAAAATAGGTAACTAATTAGAAACCAATGCATTTGAATGATCCTAACTACTTGATTTGGGCATTTGAAAAAAATTACTAAAAATGGATGGTCACTGTTTTTGTTTAGGAAAACATGAGCTGAAAGCATCCAATGAACATGAAATTTATCTTTAACTTGTCTAAGCCTTTTAAAACATGAAGATTGGCTCAGATCTACAGAACAAAGTTTCACCATGCATGAGAATGGGGTGTGTACTTCATCTCACGCCAAGAGCATGTACGACTATGGAGACTCTAGTTTTAATTATGTGCAACTTACCTAGTTTTAACTGAATTTTGATCCTTAAATGATAAGTTGTGGACTATGTTAGTAAATCAAAACCAATGATATATTCTAGTTGATTTTGGGGTTCTTAGCTTTTCCATTTAGAAAACTATCATTTACGAACATGGTTTTGGTTGATTATAGTCTGTTTAACACTCAACATTGTGCCTATTCCTAAGGTTATATTTCCTTTGTATTTGATTATTTGTCATTATTGCCTTAAACATGAAATACTATTCTTCTAGACAGAAGGACTTTATTACGAGGCTAAATGCATTTCCTAATTTTGCTATTGTGAAATTGATATTTGTGTATTCTTATCTTGCTATGCAGTCCCACGCAACTTCAGATTACTGGAGGAACTTGAACGTGGAGAGAAGGGTATAGGCGATGGTACCGTTAGCTACGGAATGGATGATGGAGATGACATTTATATGCGCTCATGGACGGGTACCATAATTGGTCCTCACAATGTATGTCTTTGTTTCTTTTACATCTTGTTGCACCAGTTAAAAAGGTTTCTACTTATCAATGTTATTTGGCTGATTAAGTTTGAAGGTGCAACTTCTATTTATTTTGTTTGTTCATCACAGTATCTGTGGAATTTATCCTTTCAACACACTGAGTTTAGCAGTGCAAGGTTGATTGCAGGAGTAATTTGAGTTGCATAGTAAAATGCTAAGTAAATGTTGAGCGCTCTGTATTCTAGATATTGTTGGAGTAATAATATATTCTCCTTCTCTTTGAAATTATTGATTGTGTTACTTCTCCTGCATAATAGTCTGTGCTTTCAGATTGCAATAAATGCTATCATCAGTAAAGATACTATAAACTGCTTGAGTTTCTGAGAATTTGAGAACTTTCCATGTGATGTCCCCGGTTGCCAAAATAAAGGGTCCACAAGTGCATTTACATTGAGGGTGAAGTTAATCCCTTTTCAGTGTGTACCCAGAGGATTTGGTTATTGTTAGTTGATACTGAAACTGAACCATTCAGTTTCCAGGAATGGCCTACTCTTTTTTCCACACTCCTTGAATGATACTTTTTCGTTCCGGCGGAGTCAGCATTCCATTCTTCAATGAAAGGGCTGTTTGCTAAATTTTGGGGATAGTTTTCTTTAAAGGACTAGAATACCTATTCATCACTGATGGTAAAAGGAGGGTCAGATAGGAACACTTGATAAGGATACTAATTGCAGTGGATGGGAAATAAGTCTTTCTTGATGCTGTTTTTCTTGTTGTGATCCTTTCTTGTCTCTCTTTTTTCTATCTTTTCCTTAAATTGAACTTCTTTGGACAATTCCAACTGTGGCATTTAAAAGAATAGTTAGAAATTTAAGAAGCAACAAGTGACATTCATCAGTGAATCCACTAGAAATCAAAATTTTGAATCTTGTATAGTGCATTTGTAGGAAGAAATTTTGGTTTGGATCAACAAACACTGGCTATGTACTCATATTTTTCAATGAAACTGCATGTACATTGCCCAGCAATCTGAAAAATGCTTCCACTTGGACAATTAGGGATAGATATTGTTCCCCACTGGTTTCTAATGGCTTCAAGCATGTGCAAAAGGTTTACATATCAAGATGCCATGTTGAATGACTATTTGTCTATATATAGATGGAGCTAGTTTTCCTCATTCGACTTAAAAATATTTCAAAGTTATGTTGGAATTTATGACAGAAGCACCTCTTGGATGTTGCTTGTGAAGGTAGTTTATTCATCTGGAAAAAAAATTGGTTGGAATGGCAGGCACTCTGGGACTCTTCCTGCAAAAGTGATGCTGACTTTTTACTCCCTCCTATTAATTTTATGGGTGTTTGTAAGAGAATCTGAATCCGGCTGGGGTGGTGAGGATCTTTATGGGCTTCCAGGAAGAGCTTTTGACATGATTTTATGATTCTACTGGCATTACTTATACAATGAGGTGAAGGTGATTGATATTGGGAGAAAGCTGATGGTAGAGATATTTTGAAAATTTTGATCAAATGGGTTTCTATCAGGATTAACAACTATGGAACCTGTAGAACATTTTAGATGAGGATATGGATGTTAGTAGAGCTGCTGATGTTTTTCTCATCATGGTTTGAAGGAAACCAACAAGATAACTGATTGTTTTGCCTGGTCTGCTGTACATAGTGAGCTTTTAGCAGAGAGACAAATTTTAGCCCATGAGTTTTGTTGTTCATTGTAGTGAGGAGCACCTTGTTCATCATAGTCTGCTTTTTATATGTCCCATTTCCAACATCATAGTGAGGAGCACCTTGGTCATTGTACCTTGGGTTTCTGTATACAGCACATGCCAATAAAATATTGAGCTCCTGTTTTAGGCAAAATATATTAACATGTTTCATGAGTCATTTGGAGTATTGTTGTATGTTTGCAAATATGTTTTGGATGCTCTGGCACTCTCGTGGATTGTTATAGATTTAACACTTGCTAGAGGCATGGTTCTCTTTTCTAGAACGTACTGATATATGCTGGGCATGTTGATTTTACTTGAATGGATACCATTCACACTTATGATGACGACTCATGTCAACTGTGGCAAGGATGCTTCATAACACATCAAATGTTGGTGTATTTTACGTTCTTGTGGGTGAACAACGTCTGTTATCAGAAAAGATTTCTGTCTATTGGTTTTGGGCAAAAATGTTGGATCAAACTTGTCTGCTTCCGTCTGCGTATCACTAACACTTGTTTAGAGTGCTATATCTGAAGATCTGGGATTTTGTTTGCTAGTCTCACTATGGTTGAGCTAACCTGAAACTACCTAACGGCCTAACCATCTTGATTGAAAGCATTTCAAATTGATAAAGTGGGACTTGGTCAATTTTCTTTTAACGATTGCCTTCTTCTGAACAATTTGTTTTAGGCGGCTCTTGGTATGGCCCATTCAGGGCCACTGGATGCATGTTTCCCGTCTGGTACACGAGTGCCACATTTTTGGTATTGGATTTTCTGTTGGGTAGAAATTAAAGTGCATATGTATTTATTTCATTTAAGCCCACCCACATTCAGGGGTAGCACTTACACATGTGGATGACATGGTTTATAACTTGCTTAACTTAGTTTACATGGTGAGGGAACCATGTTATTTCAACTGGAGCTTGTCTATTAAAAAATTAAATCAATAAGAAAGAAATAGCTGATTTGCTTGATAGAATCTGAGTTGATTTGCCATCTACAACGAGTCTGACTCGGCTCTGTTGCTTGCTTTATTGGTTCAAGTCTTGAGCTCTGATGATGGTGTTATAAATGTCAAATATTTCTTGATTGTTTCTGATCCAAATGGCTCACTAGTTCAATTTCTTAATTCCAGTCTGTGCATGAAGGTCGAATTTATCAGTTGAAGCTCTTCTGTGACAAAGACTACCCGGAGAAGCCTCCAAGTGTTCGATTCCATTCTCGGATCAATATGACATGTGTAAACCATGAGACTGGAGTGGTAACGATCTAATTTCTTACTTTTGCTATCCAATGGTATATGGTACCACTGAGCTATAATTAATAGTTCTCTCACTTGGGTGACCAGGGTTTGAGGTTGATCCTTTATCTATAGAATCTAGTATATAGGCCATACCTTTTTCTTCATATTTCGGCTCCTATGAAGTCTCTTTTTTTGCTACAGCTGATAAAACTTGTTCTTTAGACGATGCATGTGTCTAACTTAAGGAAACTGTAATTAATGGTTAGAAGTGTGGACAGGTGATACACCTAGTTGGGTAGCATATCCACCCTAGTTTCTGTTTTCGGGAAATGATAAACACTAATGTGAGAAAAGTGCATTATCTTCAGAGAGTGAAAAAATTGAGATGGACATTATGATGGCAAATGAATTTATTCAACAATGGGGGTGATTGATATATAGTGATGATCCTAGTAATTCTATTGGCAACAACTGCTAACAAACAAGTCCAGTATAATTTCTCTACCATATTGACACAGTAGTCCCTTTTCTATTATTTTCTCTTGGGATTGGTGAAGTTTTTGTATTCAGTAACAAGGTTTGAGTTCCACAACTTGTCAACCAACCTTTTTAAAAAGAAAAGAAAAGAAATGTTGTTTAGACCTCTTCGAAGATGAACTGAAAACTGTTCATCAGTGTTGGGAAGGGTGGTAGCACACCTGCAAGTCTCAATAAAAGAAAGATCAGCCTGGCCCTGAAGCAGTGAAAAAGCCAAATATTTTTGTAGATCGAAATACCTTCAATATTGCATGTGAAACTCAATTGTTGCTTTTCTTAGGAATCAAGATACTTGGCCAACATCATAAACTTCCATAATGTTTAAGTGGATGGTCCTTAGACTTTATCCATGGCTTGCTGCAACTTCGACATCTTAGACAATTTACAAATGGATCTGTTTTTGGCAAGTGCATGGGCAATCAGATTTGTGGCCCTTACAAAGCTGCAAAAAATTGGTCCTTTTCTGCCGAAAATATTTAAAAAGTGTTTCTGTACTTATAATCCAAGTGCAAGGACATAGTTATGACATAGTTTTCTTAAACTTGAAAATAATATCATGAAAGGAAAAGTATATTTTAAGGTATTTTTCTCACCTTATTGACCAATGTTCTCAAATACATACCAGAAGTTGACCATCGTTCTTCTTTTCTAGCTTTTATCTAAATCACCTAAGTGCTTCAGAGCTTGCCACCTCCTGCACCTTTTCCCTTTGTTGAAATAGACTCCCTTATCTTAGCCAACAATAAGAACACACACGGAGCATGGGGAATTTTTGTTGTACTAAGCTGAATTTGTCCCTGTGATGCATTGGAAGTCAGCAGTTTCATATGAGTTTTAGTCAATTGAAATTTTGTAGTCGCCTGTGCCACTATATACAGCTCTAGTATTCTTTTTAATTATATGTTATTGATGGTTGGATTCTGACCTGCAAGCATGAGACTGGCTGGCTCAGGTGGAAGCAAAGAAGTTTGGCATTCTGGTAAATTGGCAGCGGGATTACACCATGGAAGACATATTGACACAACTGAAAAAGGAAATGGCAGCACCCCACAACCGTAAGCTGGTTCAGCCTCCCGAAGGTACCTACTTCTAGTCAGCAGTAGAAGTTAATCGTATACAACTATTTAAGTTATGAAGGCTGTATGGTCCTAAAGGGCCCCAGGAACAGCTTGCAGCTTCATTGTCCTCTGTCTATGCTTCATTTTTCTGCTTCTTTTGCCAAACTGTATTGCAAGAATGCTGTTTGATGAATGTGATTGCTTGTGCGACATATTGGAGAAACATTCTAGCTAGAAAGAAAACCTCTCTGTATTAGGATTTTCAGTTATATCGTTAAGTAATACTTTTCCTCGTCACAGAAGACTTTATTAACAGGAGCCAGAAATCAAGGCACCCGGAATGAATGGCCGGTTGTCTCTTCCTTTTTTCTCAAGTCAAGAAAATTTTGAACTTTCCTGAATGTTGACCACTATTTAACGATGAACGATGGGTTCTTTTTGCATTTGAAACCGTGAGTTTGTTTTTCTTTCTAATTGGGATTCTGGCTGTACAGAAGCAAAGCATGTTGGTCAATTTTTCATGGACTAGTTGGTTGCGGTTGATCGCTGTTATTTTGCTCAATCTGACTCAAAACAGAGAAAAACTTCTCAAGGTGTTAGTGGTGCTTTCAGTTGAACTGAGCGTTGAGGTGAACCAAATTTGGCATGAGATGACTGAAAATTTTACTTAACAGAGACTTGAGATGAGATGATTTTCATCTGAGCTCATATCGGGTACCTCTAACAGTGACATGAGGAGATATCACTTCATCTCTTCTCAAGCACCTGTAATAGTGAATATGGCTCGTCTCCTCTCAGCTGACTCCATCTCAAGCACCACTGGCACTCTGTTAGACCTAACCAAAATAGAGTTTCCGATTATATCCGCCTCAAAATTTTGAGGCCCCATGTGTTCATAATCTTGTTTTGCTGTTCATTTTTATGTTTTATAATTTTAACTGACTTAATCTCGTTGGGCCCAAGAAATCCTTGCAACTTCAGTGTTCTCTGTTCCTGCATTCTTTGCTATGTTTCTTTAACCAAAGTATGCAAGATCTGAGCTGGAAAGAGAATGTTTAAAGCAGAGATTAACACGAATAATCTTTTACCGACGGAATAAAAAACACTGTTCCAGCAAAAGTATCACCAGTAAAGGCATTTTCTTGCCTTTTTTAGTACCATATGTTTTATGACATTTATGAATATGCTACTATAACAGGTATTTTCCATGATACTTATGAGAATATGCCATTTTGATAAAAACTTATTTATTTTTTTCATATTACGTATTTTATATTTACGGATATGTCTCTTAGGCTAGAGCTTTCCTTCTGTATTTTTTATTTTGTACGTAGCCTGAGGGTCCTGATAAGTGGTGTTTGCTCTATACGTGGTATAGATGGAGGAATGCTATTTGATGAGAAATGCTACAGTAGGTAACAGCCTAGATATTTCCTAGTGCTATCGACTTGGTGTATATTACAGGCGATAATCCATCAAAATTGCATTAGAAGGGCAAAATTGGTTGGATCGGCAAGAGCTTGGAGCTTGGACTCCATCCGATCCCTTCAGAGTCGACCTGTTTCAGGCCATCAGTTTTGCTACGCGGTTCTTCGGTTTGATTCTGAAATCCAAATGAGCACTAGATTTGGTGAACATACAGATATTCATCGTCTTAGATGTGCATGCTCCAAAATCCGATCCATTGGTTGAAGGAAAGAAATGTTTGATGCATGAGCTAGCATGCAATCCAATATATTAGATTTTCAGGTGGATCACTAAAATAATAAAAAGCTTACCTGCACATTGACTTATAATTTAGAATGATGAGAGGCAGAAAAGAGCATGCAATCCATTATATTAGATTTTCAGGTGGATCACTAAAATAATAAAAAAGCTTACCTGCACATTGACTTATAATTTAGAATGATGAGAGGCAGAAAAGAAATGGCTAGCTCTGTACATGAATATTTTTCATTTTATTTCATTAGAATTGGTGGCATGGAGCACAACTTAAAACACCCCTTTGGAATTTGCTTAGACATAACAGCACCCACTTCAGCTGCTTCCTATAATGAAGTCTCAAGTTGAATGATGGGCCTCCCAAAAGGTTGATCAGATCTGTCTGTTTCAATTCTCTCCCTCCAGATATTGAATGTGTTAAACATTAAGGTCATAAGATAACTATATCATCAAACAACTATGCCTCTTACTCATTAAATAAGGATTGTTCTTTACACAATGTTTCATACAGTAAATGTTCTGTGGTAAAATATATATAATTTTTGTTTTAAAAATCAGACATTCTTTGCTGTTTTTGAAGCAATAGTCTTCCACAAGGGGGAGAATTTAGATGGACAGCAGAGTGGATTAAAAGTATACATTTAAGGAGCCCGTTATACATCAAACGTCAAAACTAAAAATCTGAATGAGAAAACATTAGCACTCATCTTTGACGTCTTCATTGTTGAGCTTTCTATGGCCAACGCTTTTGAGCTATTTTCTGATTCAGGAAACTGTATGACTTTTCTCCCTTTTATAAGATCTTGTTTCCTCTTTTTTTTTTTATGAGAATTATTGGATGTTAGTAGAAAACTCTCCCATTTAAAAAGGACTTTGACTAGAAAAAACTCCCCTATGAAAAATGAAAATTCGATGACAGCCTACGAGATCAATGGCCCTTATTGAGTCCCATGGAGTTGGAAGTATCTTCCTAGAAGAAGGCCAAATCAAGAGAGTTTCCCCTTGAAAAGTCTTAAAGAATTAGGAAGAGGGCGTGTGTTTGTGGTCATTCCCCAACTCCTTCCTCTCTCCTTCTCTTTTCGGTGTTTATTCTACCAACAATAATGCCAGTCAAAAGCGGGGGCCAGCTTTCGCCAACAAAACTAAAAGCCGCTAAGCCATTTCAGCCGCTACTCTCACTCTTCCCACTCCCACAAATTGACTGTTTTCATGTCAATTCCAAGAAAACGACAAATAGACGAGAGGGGAAATAAGATGGCCGGATGGCATTTCTGGTGGGCCACAGCTTCAAAGTCCTGGAGGCGGGGTTTTATTGGCCTTGTGATCAATGGCATGCAAATGGATTTAGGGCCGATGAAAATTTTGCAGCTAATTGGAACCGTTAAACTCATGGGTGCATAAAAGATCTTGAATCTTGATCGTGGACCAGATCTGGGTAGCCCACACAACCAGATGAGTGAGTTAACGTACATGTCTACTAGTTCATTGGACCGTGATTTTGGTGGGCAGACGAGTAAAACCCTTTGGGTCAAGGTCTACAAGTTGATTGGAGCATGACCTTCTACATGCTGTTCAGCCATGCACCACTGCTGACCGGGGCAGCTCTAGATAAGCTGAAATAATATTTGACTTACAGTGGTGAGATTAATAAAATAAAATGCCAATAATTATCTAAATGTAAGGTAAGGCTGCATGTTATTGACGCTTGTAGTTTGCATCTTCTCTGAACTCTGCATACGAGAGAGCTTTTTGCACCTGGGCTGTTCCTTTTAGTGTTGAGATTAATGAAATGCCAATAATTATCTAATTAACACACCTAAAATGCTGTTGAAACCATCTAATTTAGTCTCTATCTCGAGTACCCAAGGGGGCCCATGCCGGCCTGTGCTTACGGTGGCAATCAGTAATCATTTTCTCCTCCTAAAAAATTGGCTAATCTTGATGAGTTGGTGTGATCTGATTAGACCGGAGACGATCGTACTCGCATCCAATTAGATCAATCGGAACAACTCCAACTTGGAGTAACTTCTAAGAAAAGCTATTCCAGGCAAATCCATGGAAAAGCTTATCTATCCATCAGAGACACATCTTTGTGCCACACAGCCAGTGTGTGGTCGGTCACGTAAAACAGAAGAAATTTTGTAAGAAACACTTCGAGATCAAGATCAGCGGACTTCTTTCTGCGATACAAGACATGACCAAGGGTCCTGATTTATGTTCGATGAGCTCGAATTCTTCAGCCCGGAATTGGGGAAGACAAAGAGAAAGCCTAGAAGGGCCGTTGACGGTGGGTTGGAAGCATGTTTCTGGAAGGGGGCAAAGTCAGGGAGTCTCCAAAAGGAGTACTATTCCGAGAGCTGACGACGGCGAAAAGTCATAAAGAAGAAGTCCAAATAAGAGTCGTCAATGTTCATCACCTTCCCATCTTATTTACACAAGTGATTAATTTAATTATAATTGATTACCAATTAATTAGTTCACCATCAACTGTATGGTAATCCATTTGGGTTACAGTCCACATGTTCAAATCTACCATGATTTGATAAGTTGACCCAGTATGCTGCTTAACTTAAAAGGCCTGTGCACGAAACTTTTGCCTATGTAGGTTCTGGAAAAGGGGCAGATCAGAGGGTCGTCTTGAACCCGTAATCTCAAGGTTACACGACAACAACTTTACCATTGCAGCAGGATTTTCCTTAGTATGCTGCTTAACTGCACCCTTAAATTGGCTCGTAATAGTCCATAACTAGGAGAATTTGACTTACACTGTTGAGATTACCAGGTCTACCACTGTGCTTGTCTAGTGAAAAAACAATTACCTAAATAAGATGGGTTTAGTGGACCCCGAGTTTACTTGATTTGAGACAAGTTTGACAACATCTAATTAGGTCCTACCATAGCTTACTTGTGATTATTATAGCAATAAGCCGTCGCATATTTCTGGCTAAAATCAGACCATAGATGGTGCAATCTGATCGACTACTGCAGATGATTGCATTAGTTCCGATGTGATTAGTCCAGTTCAAACTGTTGAAAAATCGAATCAGCCACGTATTTTGGTGGTTGTACAATTAGAACTGCTAAAAATGGATGGTCCCTTGTAAACAGCTCATGCAGGATTCAGGGCAAGGGCGAACTACAAGAATCTATAGTAGGCAACTTTACCTTGTATTAAAAATGTGATCTGAAAATTATATTGTTACCTAACTTAATGTCCACATAGCAGCCTAACTTGAACTGCATTAAAAACCATTTTGGGGGTAAATCAGGATTCTAACTTCCAAACATTGTTTTCTTGAAATAAAAAGCAAGCTAATTTTTTTAAGTTTTCAGTGATCCAAGACGTTCATCTGATTCACCTTATCTCAAATATTCTAGATAGCAAATTTTTTGTCCGCTGGATGTTTATTTGTCCTCCATTGTTGGACATTTAAAGCAAAAAATAAGCCGTGTAGCACAACAAACCTTCCAAACACAAAATACCATCTATTTTTTTGCTTCAAAACCTCCAAAAAAAGAGGATCTAAAGACAAATTAACATGAGATTAAGTACTAAAAATATCTGAGATGGGGCAATCAAATGCAAGTCTTGAATCACTGGAAAAACATGAAAAAATGATCCTATCTTTCATTTTTACAAAAACCTATTATACAATTTTAGTATATAATTACTCTCTCTCTTGTATAAAGGTTGCCCGATGCATGAAACTCCTATTTATGTGCAGGCTGAGAAAGGAGCGGACCAGAAAGGTTTATAACATGCAGTCTTGTCTTACAATTTTATAAAAGGCTACTTCCATGACTTGAATCTGTGACTTCCAAATTACACAACCACAACTCTACAATTATGCAAAGGGCATTCCCGGTGCACGAAGCTCCCACCTATGTGGGGTTCAAGGAAGGGCAGGCCATAATGGCCTAAAGTAGGCAGCCTTACCTTGCATTTTTGTAAGAGGCTGATTCCACGCTTTGAACCCGTGGCCTCAAGGTCACATGACGACAACTTTTACCGTTGCGCCAAGGCTAACGACAGTGAAAGAGAAGGTGGAAAATAAAAGAATAATTAGCAAAAAAAGAAAAAGAAAAAGAAATTCTTGTGGCATTGGCAGCCAAAAACATGAAGCACAAAGTCACAGAATAGATAGACCATGGATCCAAGCGCATGCTTTTTTTATATGTATTACAAATTAATTTAATAAATAGGAGGTCTTAAAATTTAAACTTAAGATCTTTTAGACAGTGAGACTTTTATATCATATTGGATTATTATTCGACTTAATTAAAGTTTAAACTAATAGGAAGTGGAATACATGTTGATGTGTCTAACAAAGAATAATTAAACGGACCTCACCTGAAGGCACGGGATGAGATCAAAGATCCTGATTTAAGTTCCATGAGCTCGCATTTGATTTCCTCGTTCCTAAAATAAAATATAATTGCCCCAGAGGAAAAGGATGATGAGAAGAGCGAATGTCCCTGCAATTATAATTAGAGAAAAGTACACTTCAATGCTTAGAATTATTCACTTATAACACCTTCGTCCTTCAAATTATAGAGAAGCAATTTAGACCTTGAAATTATTGGTTTGAGTTGCACTGTAATCCTTCTGTTAACTTTTCGCCCGTAAAACTAATGGTTGGGCCTAACAAGCAACAATTTAGCTTCAAAACTAAATTGTTTTTTTAAATCTTTAAATATTGAAGTATTATAAGTGAATAGTTTTGTGAACTAAAGTATCAGGAGCAAATAATTTCACGGACTAAAGTAACTTTTTCTTTTGTAATAAAATAAATAAATTAGTGTCTATAAGATCCAACGGAAAGAACTAAAGTTCAACCCAAACTAACACTTCCAATTATGAAACTATTTCTTTTAAACTTTAAGAACTAAAGTATCATAAGTAAATAGTTTCTAAAACGGCCAAAATTTTCTAAAAGAACGTAGCGAGCAGAGCCAATATTCATCCCCTTACCATCTATTTCATCCCTCACGTGCTTATTTATACAAGGGTATTGACATATAGACTGCTTGCTTTTCCTCAGGCCCCTTAATAAATGATATGAATGATTACAACTTTGGCTGAGGCTCAAATTTTAAAAGATCAGAACCGTTCACAATGTTTTCATTTGCTCAGATGGCTGATACTTCAGCCTACCTAAAGTTATAGCTGTTTTTAACATGCATTAAGAAAACCCTTGTATTTGGAGTGTTTAATTAATAATTAATTTTGATGAAGAATGAAGGAATATTGGGTGAAATATTGAGTCGGATGTTCCATAATTTTATTTCTCTCTCATAAAAAAATGTCAATTTCAAGAAATGACAAACAGAAGGGGCTTGCCATGCTGACAAGGTGGGCCATGCCTAAAGGTCCCCCCTGAATGGGACTATCTTAACCATTTGATCAATTTCAAGCAGAAATGGATTTTGGATAAAGTGGCATGATAATGAGAGACGTCTATAAGAGTCCCCTTGAATCTTGAGCAAGGATCTAGGATCATCTAGTGATTGAGATTGCTCGTCTTAGACCAGGAAAGGGAGGCCCACTAAATTTGGGGTGCAGATCACATTAGTTGAATGGGGAAGCCCTTCAGGTTACAGCCCAGTAGTCCACGCGTTCAAATGTATAAACTGACCCAGCATACGACTTGTAATAGAGCTTTGACCTACACTGTCCAGAATGAATCAGATTACCGGCTTGCCTAGTCAAAGACCAATATAATCACTTAAATAATTTTAAAAAAACCTTTATTGACAACAACATCTAAATAAATCTTCGGTGCGAGTGTGGTGCAGTGGCACAAGAGCGAGTCTCAATCATTAAGGTCACGGTTTTAGAATTCTTTATTGAGAGTGTCGAGTATGAGCGCATATCTTCACTATTAAAAAGGTAGCTCCAGTGCACCTATGCAATTCCAAGAAAGGGATAGACTACAAGAGCATAAAGTAAATAGCCTTATCTTGCATTTTGTAAGAGGCTGTTTCTACGCCTTGAATCTATAACCTCAAGGTCATTCGACAACAACTTCTACCATTGTGCCAAGCTCCCGTTTTGTTTCCACTGTTCAAAAAAAAAAAAAATCTAACCGGGTCCTACCCTGGCTTATTTGTGATTTATAATAGCAATCAGCTTCCGAAAATCACCGGTTAAAATTGGATCAGAGACGGTCGGATTTGATGAGTCCACTTCAAGCTACTGAAAATGGTTCCACTGTTCAAGAATAGTCGGCCGACTAGCAGCCACAATATGGAGACAAATTCAGGTGGGAACAAAATGAGAAATTGGGAAGTGCCAGTCAGGTGAGACCAAAATGGCAATAGCAGGTCGGGTTCAGCCTTAAGTAAGTCGGCGCCATGAGCCGAACACCTCGTCGACTTATCGAAAGCCGTCTACGAGAGGACCGCGTTTCCTTTCCCACCTTTCTTCCAGGAAATCAGCCCCCATAAAAACCCAATACCATCGTCTCGCTTTCCTTATAAAACCCCTCCAATATCTTCCTTCCTCATCAACGCAAAGCCCAGAAAAGGAAACCCAAACTCGAAATTTCTAGAGAGAAAACGGAAATCGGAAACAGGAGGGAGAAGAAGGGAAGAAGCCCAGAGAAACCCATATCATGGCTTCCGAAGATATTAAATCCAAACCCAAAATCCTGATCCGAGATGTCTGGTCACATAACTTGGAATCGGAGTTTCAACTCATCCGCGAAGTAATCGACAGGTACTGCTATATAGCGATGGACACAGAGTTTCCGGGCGTCGTATTCCGTCCCTCCGGCGACTTCATCCCCTACCACCGTCAGGGATCGGAGCACAGGTACCAGATCCTCAAAACAAACGTCGATGCGCTAAATCTGATCCAAGTTGGGTTAACCATTTCCGACGCCGACGGGAACCTGCCAGATCTCGGCACGGCAAACCGATTCATCTGGGAATTCAATTTCCGGGATTTCGACGTTGCAAGAGACGCTCACGCCCTTGATTCAATCGAGCTTTTGAAGCAAAACGGGATTGATTTTGAGAGAAACCGGGAAGAAGGGATTGACTCGCGACGATTCGCCGAGTTATTGATGTCGTCGGGGCTGGTTTGCAATGACTCGGTGAGTTGGGTGACGTTCCACAGCGCGTATGACTTCGGTTACTTGCTTAAGATTTTGACGTGGAGGAATTTGCCGGAGGATATGGGAGAATTTCTGGGATTGTTGAGGGTATTTTTCGGGGATAGGGTTTATGATGTGAAGTACATGATGAGGTTTTGCAGAAGCTTGTATGGCGGGTTGGACCGGTTGGCCATGGCTCTTAAGGTGGACCGGGCGGTCGGGAAATGTCACCAGGCCGGTTCGGATAGTTTGCTCACTTGGCACGCCTTTTTGAGATTGAAGGAGCGGTTTTTTGCTGATGATGGGGCGGAGATGCATGCTGGGGTATTATACGGTCTGGATGAAGTCTGCTGTTGAGCGATTTGCTTAACTTTTTTTCTTCTTTTTTTTCGTTTATGAAAATTCATTTTTAATGTTTAATTTTCTTTTTAACTGTGTAAAGAGATTGAAGAAATCAGATGAATAGAAGTGTTATTAGCTGTGGATTAATCCTATTATTTTCTTTTAAGCGGTGTCTTTTTTCGTAATATATAAGTGACGGAGGCTGTTATGCTCTTCCCTAACAGATTACGTTGGACCCACGTTGCTGGGCAGGAAATGGTCTTCTTGGACTTTATCTTGGCCATGGGACATACTGACAATTTGAGCTTGTACAATTCAATGGTCTGGATATGGTTTTCGGCATTTTCCCATGTAGGCCCCAGAAAAATGTGATATGCATTGACTACGCATTGCGGGATCGTGTACAAGTCTCCGTCTCATGAATTTTGACATTCTCAGATGTGGGGCCTAGAAGTCAGTTACACACATTTGATTGTGTACAAATTCAACAGTTTGGATCTTAGGCACATTATGTCAATTTCTCATGTGGGCCCTTTGGAAAAGATGAGCGTCATTCTACACAAGGACAGAAATATCGCCCTCCTTTGTCTTAATTGTTGAACAGGGAACTTCTATCATCGATCTCGACCGTCCATGTGTAATGGCCCACTTATATGAGGTTGTATCTGCGTCCTTTATAACCAGGGTCCTGTGATTTGCAAACGGGTAGAAATGCGCTTGGCGACAAAAAGAGGGTCGCTAGGAGTGCACGAGACGTGTTCGAGGAAATGGGGGAAAGGGTAACGAATATCAGAATCGAACCGAACCGAACTGCTGCTCTTTGCGTGGGAATCTGGTCTTCTTTTTCAGACGGGGTAAAGGAGGGAAGCTCATTGGTTTGGTGGGAGTGGGTGGGCTGTCCCTGAAACGACGACTTGAGGCGTATTTTCGTCTTTCCAGTGTTATTAATCAGACAAGAGAGAGAAAGGGGATGCACCAAAGTGCATGAATACGACACACTGACTTAACCTACCGAAAATCAAGTTGCTGGACAACATGGCCCTTCTCTATTGGACGGCTGGATGTACTTACTGATTAGCAGATGCAAGGTCCCCTTTACCTTTGTCCAGTGCATGGTAGGGTGTAGCTGGGTCCGATTAATCTACAACAGTGGACGCTATCTGATTGTTTCACTCGACTGAAAAGTGGACGGCTGTAACCAACTACCACCTGCAGAGATGTGACGTTGTTGATTGTCCACAGATGGAGACAGAACTAGCTACAACATGGCTTCTCGGTTTGAGAAAATGGGTCCCACTATGAAACCACATGGGTCCACTAATTAGCTAACACTGGGCAGTAAGCCAGTAGGAAGTTTCATTTTTTCAGTAGTAGCTTTCAGATGGGGACCCCCTTCGGGTCAGTTGGCACCTACAGCTTTGAGCAAAATTGCTGCTAACAGCAGGAGGTTGATGGGATTTGCGTCCAGTTAATTAGTGGTTTATTCCATCAACATGCATGGATCACATTAGAACGTTTACAGGCAGTGGTCAGGGGGTACAAATGACAAGTGGGGTCCAAGCTTCTCTCCTGATCTGGACCGTTCATTTGCCATGCTGAATTGGGTAGGCATACAGCCCACAAATCTCATGCTTCATTGAACAGTTAGGTCAACCTTATGAGCCATCTGTTTCTCCCCTTCGCTGAAACAAAGGCTAGGGACACAACATGCGTTGGGAACTCCGTATAAACACAATATGAAGCCTTCAACCTTTCGTATTTAATCCAAGGTCCTAACTACATAGCCGGATATTTAGACTTGTGTGAGGAATGCTTCGTTAAGGACAATCTCACTGGAACAGAATAGTCCCAAACTATTACACAAAAGACAGAAAGGAAGAAGACCTGCCTGCAATGACCATGAGGGCCCCACTGCACCTTGAATTTTATTATTATTATTATTATTATTTGTATAACAGAACCTAACAACATATCATTGCATAAAATAAAATTTCTTATTGTTGAAATTCATCTAAAATACATATCTTTTTTTGGAAGGGTCAAGTGTGATCTAATTTTTTTTTAAAGGCCTGACAAATGGATGGTTTCGATCAATCAAAGATGAAACCACGCATGGGTATGCTGAAAGTTGTTTTGTAGCTAAATGAGTTGTTTTAGAGCTTAAAGCCATTTCCCAAACTCTTTGAAGGCAACAGGAAATAAGACTGTTAAAGATATGAACAACAGTGGTATACCGTTAAGCCACAAGTGGGCTTGAGTATGCTGAAAGCTAGATAGGCCTCCTTCCTCCATAAATGATCTTGGCCTAATAGAACTAGTTAGGCCTACAGAAATAGACTGGGCTTGGCCCTGCATTGAAGGCTGCAACGCCAAGACCAAGCATTATTGGAGTGCTACAACAAACAACTTATGGCATCATTCCTCTCTTTTGCATATTTTACAACTACAGACCTAGAGCAGCTTTCTCCTTCAACTATTTCCCACTTGAATTAAAAAAAGAAGAAGAACTGCATTTAAAATACAGAAGAAATGGTGCACGCCCAGTTCTTGATATAGTCCATCTCATTCCTGTAACATGTCATCAATAATTCGGTGAAGCACATCATATCCTCAGCTAGTGGAGAAAGTATATGATGGCTGTGCCTGTGAAACAAGCAACACAGCCGATTACCCAAAAAAGAAAAAGTAACACAACCATGGGAGAAGTACAAGTACTGCCAATGAGCAGCCTCAAGCTGGCCCCTTCATGACTGGCAGATTGAGGCTTATACATAACTTATATCTATCTATCTATCTATCTATCTATCTATATGTGTGTGCACATGCAAAGAATTATAAAGCAAATCACTCATATTTGCTCTTAAATTTAATCCCCGTCCAAGGGAAAAAGAGTTGACTCGAACTAAAAACCAAATGTATTCTAGAGGAGATGCTGAATTGTCAATTATGCTAGACATTTGTTACGATCATCCGTAAAACTCTTGACGTCCAAAAAATTCTCATTTACTTGGAAAACTAAGGAAAAAGGAGATTTGTTTAAGTTCAATAGTTTCCACAAAGCTTTGATTGAATTTAGAAGATGTTTTGCAGGTGTAAAAGAGTATCTTATTTCTTAAGTTCTGCTCTTCTAATTCCTAGAGGGCATTGGACCAAAGTCACCAACCATACAACATTGCCTAGCCGTGGAATCCCAATATAAAATGCTTGCACCCCCAACAAACGGCCTACTGAATAAAGGTGGCTTTTGGATGTTCCATGTTCTTTCATCACACGGTCTGCGGAGGACACAAAGAAACTATATTCCTTCTCATCTCTAAAATGTGTATTTTAGAAGGGGAATCTTGGCGCAATGGTAAAGTTGTCGTTGTGTGACTTTGAGGTCATGGGTTCAAGATGTGGAAGTAGTCTCTTGCAAAATGGAAGGTAAGACTGTGTATTATAGACCCTTGTGATCTGCCCCTTTCCGGGACTCCTCATAAGCTGGAGCTTTATGCACCGAGGCTCCCCTTTATCTCTAAAATGTGTCCACTAATTAGATTCATGTTCACAAACAACTAGCTAACTGTGGAGATGCTTCCATCTGTTTGTTCACTGGGGCACTTTGGTAGTGATAAACTAACACTCTCATTAGGTGTAAGAGCCATCTAATCTTTATATTCTGCAAGTATAACATAATTCGTGCAGTTAAGTAGGGCGTTCCACCATTTGTCTGACTTTTATATTAAAATGGATGGTTAGGAAAGCTTGAACACATACATCAAGCATGAATCTTGGGTCCCTGTTTGGTTTGTCAGGAAATGAATTAATGGAAACGGGTTTCAATGGAAATGGGAGTTGATTTCACGGTTTGGTTTAATCTAGTAGTTCCAACTAGAAATCAAAGCCCACAAGTTTAGGCAAAATCATTTCCCCTTTAAGACATGAAATCTCATTTCTAAGTAGTGAAGGTGGAACTGACACTCCTGAGAGACAGGCCTTTGTGCTTCTCTAGATTTTCTGATATATGAGATTATCAGGCATAGACAAGTTGGGATGCAGGAACAAATTGTTTGGATCTATTTACTATATTTTCATGCTTGGCCATTGAAGTCTTCATACCCAAACATTTTTCAACCATTGCATTTAATTTATTTATAATTGGAAGATAAGGCAAGACTCTCTATACACTTAATGCAACTTTTTTTTTTTTTTGGTAAGAAAATAGAGGAATGATAAATCTAAGTGCACACTTGCAACATATCAGAGACAAGTGCTGACTATGCATTGCATCATCATTTTGACAAGTTGAGTTGAAATCCTTAAAATTTAGATGATTAAATATTAATGTGAAGTAGAGCTTTGGGGTAATGGTAGAGTTGTTCTCGTGTGACCTTGAAGTCACGGGTTCAAAGCGTTGAAAAAGCCTTTTGAAAATGCAAGGTAAAGCTTCGTACTATTAACGCTTATGGTCCACCCCTTCCCCGAACCTACATGTGTAGGACACCGTGGCTGCCCTAAATTTTATTACTTACACTAGTAAGCAAACAAAATATCCTACTTAAACAATTTAATAAAAGCATTAAAAAGAAGCAAAAATTGTGCACGTCATGTTCTTGATATAGTTCATTTCGTTCATAGAAAATGTCACGATCAAACAAGAAATTAGATGGTGGTTGGATCCCTAACGTACGAGTATGGCCCGGCTTTTTCCCAGACTGAACCATTCATTTGTAGGTTCCATGATGGATTTATGCCACAAAAATGTCATGAAATAATAGCCGGTTCTACCTGCCAATCATCTGTGACCAGTTCATTTTACACGCCAGGACCATATTGGCTACTAGCTAGGATCATCCAACGGGGAATTTATGAGATAGGGCAGGAAGATCAATGGCTTGGGATATAGAAATATGGGTTCTAGAATGGAAATCCACTTCCAAGAAAACTTAATTTGAGGCCGTGAGTTTGAGGTGTGGAAAGAGCCTTTTGCAAAATGTAAGATAAGGATGCGCATTATAGACCATGTGATCTGTCTCTTCCTTAGACCCTTGACGTCACAAGTTGGAGGCATAGAAAAAACCTCTTGCAAAATGAAATATAAGACCGCGTACAAGAGACCAAGTGGCCCACCCCTTCCTTGGACCTTGCATTAAGAGGGAGCTACTTGCACATGGCTGTCCTTTTTAGATATGCAATATAATGATCCACATGTGCCACTGTTGTTCATGTTTTAGAAATGCAATAAAATGATTCATGCGTGCCAGTATTGTCCACTGCAGTTGGTCACAAACAAACAAGACATCTCTCTGGGAATATGCTTGGTCCCAGGTTCGAGTAATTACTTTGACCTTCTGTGGCATATAAAATTTAAGAGAGTGTGAGTATGATTTGCTTCCTAATTGTTTGTTTGTAGCAAAATTAAAAGGGAAAAAAAGGGAGTTTTGAACACTAATATTTATCTTGTCGAACTTTTTAATTTTTTTATTGGTCGATAAATATCAAGGAGGAGGTCACGGACTGACTGAACCCTTTCTTAAAAGGTAAGTGACCAAAGTACGGACCACGTAACATTGTCTGGTCAATTCGATGTACAAGATTTCTTGCACCCCAACAAACGGCCTAACAAATAAAGTCTACTTGTGCCAGCCTCGATGTTCTCACACTGCATGGTCTACGGAGACATACACCTAACTACTAAAACATATGTACTTGAATTAACAAGCCAAATCTCAAGATTAGGTTTTAAGGATCCACTAATTAGGTCACTGTTCACCAACCACTAATCAACTAAGCAGGTTCGTTAATCAATCTCGTTAGAGCATAAAAGGCTTCCGTATATTTGTTTATTGTGGAATTTTTGGACCAATAAACTAATCAAAATTTGCCAAAAGGCATCTAATGCAGTTGGTCGTAGATATCATGGCGCCTCCCATCGTTATGCATGGTCAGAGTCGTAACTTTTCAACAAAAAAACTTTAAATTTCATTAGCATCTGGGTAGGCATTAAGATGGTTGTTTTTATGTCATCGATTAGATTTGGAGCATTCAACCAATTCGATTGTGAAGGAGAGCCTTTGCACAATAGTAGAGTTGTCATCCTATGACTTTAAGGTCATGGGTTCAAGCATGAAAACAGCTTCTTACAAAATGCAAGATAAGGCTGCCAAGCAACGGCTCTACAAGGAATATGCCTACCAAAGGCTCTACCAGATGAAGTACAGTCATGGGCTTCTCACATCTCAGAGATATCATTTCTGCTGCATGACTTCAATTATCCAAACATGTTTCCAGCGTCTATTTTCCTTTGTTTATTAGGTTTAGAAAAGGAGGCATTATTCATTGTACACATCTTATCGAGCAGGCATTGGACCCCATCAAGCAGATCTGAGATCCCTACTTTTAGGAACATCCTCTCCGAATGTAATCCTGTCATATCTCGGCTGATGCTCGTCCCAAGCCCCTACGAAAAAGGAGGGAAGTATTGCACCAGGTGCCAGCCAGTAAAAAAGAAGTTGAAGATGATTTTGATTTTGATTTTGATTTTATTATTTTATTTATTTATAAATAAATATATATTTGTATATTAATTTATAAGTTAAAAAAGAAGTATAACAATACTAACATAATATGAACTGAAATTGATGGCTCCTAAGTTTCTCAATTAAAATAATTATAATCCGTTTTTGACTACATATTGTCCTTTGAGCGTCTAAGTCAGGAGGATGAACCAAATGGAGGGCCGATTAGACTCGGACGACTAGCTAGGCAGTCGCATTGGCGTTGGACGAACCCAAATTCTAGGGATTGCAGTTTAGTTAAATTCCTCACCTAAACGATTGACACAAAATTCCTGTGTGGAATTATGATTAAGTACTGAAAAATGACAGGTCAACGTAGGCGAAGAAGCAAGGCAGAAGGCCTCAGCCAATCATATGAGATAAGGTGTATAATGGACAATATTTTTCCATATTTTTCTTATTATTTTAGGTGGCAAACCATGATGAGGAAATTAGAAATTTTATAAGCTTATAGTCGAAAGGGTCCCAACACAAGGCTAGGCCATGCCCGATTGCCGACAATGCAATCTTGGCAGTACAACCATGATTGGATTATCAGATAAAAAAATGTATTATTATAACTAAAGAATTAGAGCATTCATTGTATAAATACTGATATGCTTGGTTTCCCTGCCAGCAGTTTTCTTGCTTGAGAGAGAGAGAGAGAGAGATTCTCACTCAGATCTCAATCCTACATGATAATATGATGGTTTAGACTAATCTAGGACTCTAAATAAAATAATTAGAAGCCAATAAATCAAAGATAGAGTTAATCAGAAGGTATATTAGTTTATGTTCACTTGGGTTAAATCAGTTCTATGTTGTTTTATGGGATAATTCCATGCTTAAGTGGGATTGCATAAGGTGATAGGCAAAAATATACAAATAAATAATTGCTAAATCGAAATAAGGAAAAGCCAATTATTATTCCCATCTTCTTCCCTCCACAGAAGGTCTAGTGAGCCACCATGTAAATTGATCATGAGCCAGAAGTTCTCCAGATCAAAAAGTTTTGCTGATCTGACATGTTGTTCTGTGGTGCAGTGGACAATGGGGTCAAGCCATGCAGCCCATGCCAGAAACTCCCTTTTTCAGAAGGGAAATGCCGGTAGAGATGGAACCGATAGCTCCTTCCCATGGCTCACCATACTAAGCATCTAACTGTGACTATCACTATAATGGTCAACAGCCTGGTTTGGCATTTCTCCAAATAGCATTGACCAGGCAATCGTGACCGTCCAAATGGTGCAGATATTGCCCGTTAGGACGTGAAAACTGGAAATTTTGGATGCTTGGAGCAGTTAGGACGAGACAAACCAAACTACCATTTTAATGTGACAAAAGAAGGGAAGAAAAGCAAGTCTTACAGGTCGAGTAATGAATGAGAAATCTCTCAGGAGTCTCCATCTCTGCTTCTTAAATGCTTAGAAAGTTTCTGAAGAACAGCTTGGATTTCATCCCTTTTGAAGAATTCATCTCCATAGATACGACCTTTGTACGAGGGAGGAGAAGGAATGGCCCATGTGGTAGTCACCGTCCAAGGACCAGCAAATTTCTAGCCTGCCCAACTCTACTCTGCTGGTACCAACATGTATATAGAACGAATGGAACCAGTACTTGATCTGTTCGTTCCATTCTTATACCAATCTGTGATACCTAACCACCTAATTAGTGCAAAATTCGGCCATCTGCAAGCCGATGGTCGGATGCTAAGACTCATCCCAATCCATAGTGCATACATGGGCAGTCCTTGTGCACGAAGCTCTTGGGTATGCAGGGTCCGAAGAAGGAACGGACCACAAAGGTTAATAATATACAACCTTAACTTACCTTTTGCAACAGACTATTTCCACACCTTACACAACGACTCTACTATTAGGCCAAGGTCACAGGATGCCTTGAATCCATAGTAGCTACATACTAGGCCTTAATTTCATATTTGTGGATAAGGTCTTATGTGGTATGTTTGTCAATATTCAGTCGTTTTACACGCAATTAAAATACGCAGGCATTAGAAGTTTGTTGATCAAAATTGCTCCATCAGGAATTACATCTTCGTTACATCGTACACCAAAAATTCTCTCTATTGCGTGATCCTAACCACTATTTTCTAAATACAGAAAGTGGATGACTCACCAGGTTCCAGAGCTACAACATGGAGGCTTATCCAACGGGACTGTTAGATTTACTTTAGCTGGTTGTCTGTCCGTAGCAAATGATTTGTTGTGGACAGCTACCAATTGTAGTGGCCCAATGAGGTGCCCAACTTTTACACAACGTGCCCCGCCTTTTATTGATCCTACCCATACATTTGATCACATTCGTCGAAAAACCGTGTGGATCCATTGGAAGATCCTAGCATTTGTGAGATGTACTTTCGATCGCCGTCAGATAGTTAACTTTTCAATGGCTGGGAATGCAGTTTTTCAGATGTGATTTTTATGTTCTGATATATCTAAAATTGACAAAATCAGAAGAACGGATCAGATCTACCAAAGATGAAGTCCTTAACTTACTATGAGTTCCACTCCACTGCAACATTCTTCTTCCTAGTAAAAGCGTCCGTGAGATGAAAATAAAACTTTCAGCCAGGTAATCTAAAAATTCAATTCCACCCACTATCCCAATCTGCAACCTAACATACAATATACATAGACCGAGAAAGTGACAGCGATTTGGGGCCCAGCCGGTAGGCAACATAACCTCATAAAATACAAGCTTAGGCCCCATAAAAACCAAGCTTAGTCTATTACATGAAACAGATTTCAATTCCAACTAAAATAATCCAATTCCAAATTGAATAACTTTGAATTCTCCAAACCTGCCATTAATATACACATGACTGGCCCCACCATTGGCCCCCTTGTTTCTACCTCCCCTCTCCTCCCTTGCCTCTCCTTTAAAAACCCTCTCTGACCTCCATTAATGCAACCAGAAAGGCCTTCACAACCCATAAACATTTAAACCAACTTCTCTTTACATCTCCCAAACATCAAATCTCCCAACCAAAATGAAGTTCAGTGCTCTCTTCAAGCAGAAGGCATGGCCTTCTTGTAAACAGCCAAGAACAGATTCTTTCCGCGCGGGAGATGTTATCTACAAGACGTTGAACTCCGTATATTTGGACGCTGTTGATGTGGTGGCGACTCCGGAAAGTTGGTTTACGAACTCCTCGGAGTGCCCGAGTTTCTCGGCCGAGTCTGAGGAATCCGGGTTCGAGTCTACGGAAACGTTGATCCAGGGGCTACGGTCGGAGAGGTTCTTTGTTGAGCCGGGTGAGACAAAGTCTATTATGGAGGAAGCGAAAGAGACTAAGTTGCCCTTCAAGGAGAGCGTTGCTTTGGCGATGGATTCTGAAGATCCGTTTGTTGATTTTCGGGTTTCCATGGAGGAGATGGTGGAAGCCCACGGGTTGAAGGATTGGGATTGTTTGGAGGAGTTGTTGCAGTGGTATTTGAAGGCGAATGGGAAAAAGACTCATGGGTATATAGTGGGGGCTTTTGTGGATTTGCTTGTGAGGCTTGTTTCTTCTTCTTTTGAGGAATGTGGGGAGGAGGAAGAAGATTCATCTTTATCTTCTTCTTCTTCCTCTTGTGAGATTTGATTAGAGAGGAAGGTTTGTTTTGTATAATCTGAGTGTATACTAGTAGGTGAAACTGATACAGTAAACATCATCAATGGCAATAGTGCTGATACAACCTACCTACCTCTCTCTCTCTCTCTCTCTCTCTCTCTCTCTCTCTCTCTCTCTCTCTCTCTCTCTCTCTCTCTCTCTCTCTCTCTCTCTCAAATTTTGATGAATATTGTGATGCATGCATCCCTTAGTTGTGATTGAGAGATGAGCGGTCTCGATCCGCAATTCCCTGGGACCCATATGTAGTTCAGCTGAGATAAACAATGGATCTAATCCAACATTTTCAGACTCGGGCGAATACATACCTACGTAGAGCACATGTAAGGCTCGTGTGGTTTAATGGAAGTGCCAGTGTGTTGGTGTTATCTAAATACTAGAGCAGTAGAAATATGAGGACTGTTAGTATTTTCTTGTCACGACATGTTAAACAATTCAGTTGAAAATGATACTTAGAACCCTTGAAAATAAATAAGAAATATTTCTCATCTCCTCAACAGCCCTTATACTCTTTGGAGCACATGAAAATGTCCCCATGTCAAACTAGGGTTCTTTGATTATTCTACAAGTCTTTAAGAGAGATGTATAGCCAACTAGTCCTCATGGTTCTTTGAGGAAGTTCTACAATGATAAAGGTCTTCTCTTTGTTAATGGTGATTAGTCTCTCTCTCCCTCTCTAATGTATTAATTTAAGCCATTTCATGTAGGTGTAAGAAGTTGGTGACATTTGATTGGTTGGAAAAATGTAGCAAATAAAAAAGTTAGAAGAAATGGTAGTTATAGTTAGAAACTTTTCCTAATCAATCAAATGTTACCTACAATTTACTAGTTCCTTACTGAAATTACTATTCCCTATATATATATTTATATATACGAGGAATGGTAATTTTAGCAAGGAATTACAGATGTAAAGTGTAGGTGACATATGATTGGCTAGGAAAAAGTTTCTAACTATAATTTTTTCTAACTTTTTTCGTTTTTTACTTTTTTTCAGTTAATCAAATGTTACCTGCTCCTTGCACCTACATGAAATAGTTGATGAATTAACATACCCCTATATATATAGACACACACACACACACACACACACACACACACACACACACACACACATGCATATATGTATGTATAAGTGCATGAGTGTGTTAATTTTAGATGTTTTATGTAGGTGCAAGGAGCATGACATTTGATTGTCTGAAAAAAAAAAAATTAGAAAACATAAAAAGTTAAGAGGAAATGCAGTTAAAAACTTTTCCTCGACCAATCAAATGTCATTTATACTTTACACTTGTAACCCCTTGTTGAAATTATTGTTCCCCATATACATATGCATACACACCCAAATATATATATATATATATATGTATGTATGTATGTAGGTATATATTTGTTTGTTTGTTTGTTTGGCTGGCTGGCTGGCTGGCTAGTGACCGCTGCTTGGTGATTGGCAAAGATGTAGTTAGATTAATTGGATAAATGCCCCTAACCATGCTTTTGCCAAGAATGTGATCCAATTGTAATTACTAATCTTCTTTATATATAAATTATAGGATAAAAATGCTAGCCGGCACAAGGCTTCCTAAATGCACCCAATGTGGTCGTAATAGTAGCTTAGCTTACATGTAATTAACCCATCTACTATCGATAGGTCAAAGCTTCCGGCCAACAATCTCATTAAGAAAAAGCATCACTTTGGGGAGGTCGTCCATCCTGGTTTACTTTCACTTGGCCTCAGTCCGTAGCGGAACCGGTCGTCAACGCGCCTCGTTTGGAGTTGGAGTTCCAAACTCTGTGCCAGATTCTTGTCTGTGTAGGGAAGCTTCTAAACCGTGCATCTCGGTGTATTTTAACGAGAAGCGCGACCAGCAATGGCATTGAAACTCATATAAACACAATTTGGTCAGTTTTTTACAAGCAATCTTGCATTGCTCGAGGCTCTTCCATGATAAGGATTTAATTTTTGTTTTATTTTGTCCAGATTAAGTCTATGATCGCGTCATCAAAGGGTTTGGATTTTTGCTTTTATTTTTTGGGAATTTGGAGTGTTTGTGGAAGGGATCGAGAAGGCCACTTGGGTGGCTTCTTCTCCGTTGTAGCATGCATTAATTGTGTTCTAGTGCTTGATTTTGCTTATGTTTTTGTCTATTAGATGGACGGTAAGATCTAACGAGTTGGGACCCAGCTATAAGAAAATAGTAGATTGTTTGAAATGATGTCAGACATTCCACACTGGTATCAACGATTATATACTTTCAAGGGAGGTGCTAGAGAACATCTCTACTAATTTGCACACGGCCAATAAGTCAATATCGCATAAATGAGCAATTGTAGGATGGATACTAACCGTTGGATCGGTAATCTAGTTCTGAATTGTCCGTGAAAGTTATGGACTAAGACTCCACGACAAGAACATGGGCGAAGTGTCTTCAAATTCAAACTTTAGGCGGTATCATGAATGCTAATTGTTGAGCAGATCTCAAGACGATCAAACCGTACCATGATAGTCAATGGTTCCTAGCAAAGTAAAAGTTGGAAAGATTTTACCTAGTAAAAATATGAAGGGCAGCCTTGACACAACGGTAAAAGTTTCCGTCATGTGACTTTGAGGTCTATGATTACGCCCCCAATTGAGGCAAAACTAATGGAGTGATGACTGTCAGGGTGGTGCTCATTCAGCTCTTGTTGCTTGATTTTGTTTCAATTATCTGTTTGTAAGAATCTTGGTTATTTTATCTCATCATTATGAACATCATCATTAAGACCTTATCCTAATTAGAGGTCGGTCAAATGAATTTTGATCCTTTATTTTCTTCTATTAAGTGTCATATCTTCGTTTAATGTCAACGTTTTTATATCTTTTCTCACCACTCCTATCTACATTCTGTTGAGCCTTTTACTTGCATTGCCTCACTCCTAACTAGTACTGGTTTTAGTCTTCGTTGGACTTGTCCAAATCATCTAAGTATAATCTTCCTCATCTTATTACCTATTGGTGTTACCCTTAAGTGTCATCTAATGTTTTATTCCTAAGTATATCTTTTCTCATCTTGGTACTCATCTATCTTAATATCCTCATTTTTGTTAACTCATCCTATGAACATAATGTTCTTTAATTGCCCAACACTCTAATCCATAGACCATGGCTAGCATTATAGCATTCCTATAAAACTTTTCTTTTAGTTTGAGTGGCACTTGCTAATGACACAAAACTCCAGATGCACTTCTCCATTTGTTCCAACCTGCTTGTATTATCTGGGTAACCTCCATATCAATCTCAATACTCTCATAAATCATCAATCCTAAGTGCCAAAAGTAGTCTTTTATGGGTACTTTTTGGTTATCAATTTTTACTAGTACTCCACTCCTACTTGGTTATTTTATCTGTGAAAAAAATATAAAAATCGTTTCTGTGACAAGGATAAAATATTTATTCAGTTGTGGCCTTTTGGACCCTAGGCACCACACTGCATCAGCCCACAAAATGAGTGGGCAAGGTCATTTAACTGATCCAGGAGCTAGAACGCGAAATACCTTCCGTCCTTCCCTTTGAACAAGATAAGGGGTTTTAGAAGTGGTCGTTCCATCTCTTCTGCAGACGCTCGCATCTGATCTGGTAGTCCACCAGGATGTAATATGATCCAGGCAATGTATTTATGCAGTATTGTAGTCATTCACCAGGATTCGTCATCAACCACATGATGAATCTTTACATGGATCCATTACCATTAAACTTGCACACCATGAACAGCTACACCACATATCTCTGGTTCATGCTAAACCGATATGCCATGCGCTTACGGAGAAGCATCTTAAAATCCGAATTCTGAAGACGAAGTCGCCAAACAAGAGAACTACAAGAGAAGATGGTGATAAAAGCCCACTAAATGTCACATTGTTAAAGGGCAGCTACCTGTCTATGCGGGTTCGGGGAAGTGGCGGACCAGAAGGGTCTATAGTAGGCAGTCTTACCTTGCATTTTGCAAGAGACTGATTCCACGTCTTGAACCCTTAAACCTATGACTTCAAAGTCACATAACGACAACTTTTACCGTTGCATAAGGCTCCCATCCTAAATGCCACATTGTTAGAGACGATTAAATACTTTCACGACAAATGATTATTGGGGAGTAAACTCTCAATTTGCATATGGCTCATAAGTCGAGATCGTCATAAATGAACACTTGTAAGATGGTCCCCAACTGTTCAGCAATCTAGTTTTGGGCTTTGTGTGTGAATGTCATGGGATAGCCTAGCCTCCAATAGAAGAACATGGGCTAGGTGTCTTCAAATTCAAAATTTCAGCCATAATGAATGCATTTTTTTTTAAAGGTGAAATAGAATTTAAAAGGGGAGCTTTGGCACAATAAATGAGTTGTCACAGTGTGACCTGGAGATTACAGTTTGAGGCACGAAATAATTTCTTGCAAAAATACTAAGTAATACTGCGTACGACAGACCGTTGTGGTCCACCCCGTCCCTAGACCCTTGCATAAGAGGGAGTTTTGTACATTGGGCTGCTCTTTTGTTTGAAATATAATAAAATTGTACCTGATAATTAATGATCCCTAGCAAAGGTTTGACAAGGCTTTATCCTTTGCTTATCTTCCCATTCCTATGCTCAGGGTGCGGGGTGCTCAATGGAGTACTTGAATTCAATGTATTGAAACTCAAAATGCGAATCTAATGCGGATTTTGCCAAAAAGAGTACTTAGAGTTAACTTGGAAAATTTGGAGATATAATTTAATATTACTTGTGGTATTATCTATAAGTAAAGTTTTTATATCTGTTCTTTTTCTTTTTGGTGGACTTAGCAAAAAGTTTTTTTTTCCATAGCAAATTGTGAAAAGTCTAAAAACCCATCGACTCAGCTTAGTTCTGAGTCAATATCGTGCATTTTGATACTATGCTTAAGTTATCATACTCAGGTTAGTGATATTTGCATCCCTAGAGGTCACAGGTTTGAGGCACAACCTCTTGCAAAAATACAAGATAAGGCTATAGCTCCTTTATAGTATGTCTCTTCCCTGAACCCTGTATATGTAGGAGCTTACCGGGCTGCCTTTTTTATGTATGCGCCCATAGTTTTCCCTCAAAATTATTGATCTGTCCAAGAAGCACATAGAGCCCCATAATCCATTAAATTTCCTTTATGGCTCTACAAAAATAGATTAAACTGTTAATGAAATTGACACTGTTAGCAGTTCATTTACACCAAACGCTAGATCTTGGGATAATCTCTGTCTTAGATCATGCTGTCCACCTTGTGTAAAGGGTTGGTGATCCCAAACGCTCATCTCATGGGAAGAACAGTAACCGCTCGATATCTCCAAAATCTCTCCATGGCTCTTTCACTGGTTTTGTCTACATTAGACATCACAGGTTTTATGTTTGAGCAGCCATAGAGAGCCTTCTATACACATTAGGCTAATATGAACCGAAGCCACTTCGTCAAGAAGCAATTTACATGCTACCTGAACATTTGCAATGACCTTGTGAAATATTAACTGATTGTAGAATATATTATCTAGAAAGATGAAGATGAAGCAGTTTCACAAAATGAATAATTTAACTAAGATATTATTGTAATAATTTAAGATTATCAATCCATTTGGCACACGTATAGACTTTAAAGGTTGGGATGACAAGCAAGAGAAACATACAACACAGATATCTGCACTAAAGATTGGGCAAGAGAAGCAGATAGCAGCACAATTATTTGTGACCATGGAACTCCTGGTATCCTTAGACATCAGTTCTCTTCCTACACCTCAGAAATGTAAAATGCTTTTGAGCGGGTTGCACTGGGTCCTGCTCTGTCATCTGTTTCTTACTGTAATTGAAACACATTTTGTGGAAACTATCTATGTTAGTATCTTAGAATTGACAATTGTGATTTTGAGAATGAGAAAATGCTTTAAACTTTACCTTTTAGAGCCTAGCAGCCATTTTTCAGAATCAATTCATCAGCAAGTTGCCAATGTTACTAGACTACTCTTTGCTACATATGTTAGGCAGTGTCATCTGTATATATGTCTATATAGAGGCATCTCTATATATTTTCAGATTAGATAGAAAACTCTCATATTTATGAAGACTGTAATGAGCTATCACTGTTCTATAAGATTGGATTATGAGGAAGAGATTAGTGGTATTTGCATGTCTCTTATCTTATGTTTTATTGAGACCACGTTATTCTGTTTTGATCATAGCTCCTGTTGAAACTGGGTCGCACTAAGGTGGGCAGGGCATTTAGAGAGGATAAAGAGATTCTTTTGGTATATCTCAGCCAGGTTTGTGAGGCAAATTCAAGCAAAGTTGATGTACTTATCTTAGTTGGCCTCTGCCTCTTCTTTTGCTAGTTGGTCAGTATATTTTGTGTAGAAGGGAATTCAAGTTTACATGATTACTGGGAACCTCAGTCATGGTCCAGGCTGTTGGAGATAAGCCCATATGATTTCTGAGACTTCAGATATTTGTGCAGGAGCCTTTGGAGCTGATATTTTTCCAGGCGCTAACTAGATAGCAGATTCTTTTCAAGAGGAGGGTATGAATGATTGCGATCCATTACCAGTAATTTCTCTATGAGTTCTTGAGAAGAGTATATAATGCCCTTTCATTGAGGAAAATCAAGTCTCCTTTATTATGTTCCTTCAGCTATTTCCAGTATTTTTACTCTGACGGTTCTCCCTCTAGGTTCTTCAAATATTAGTTGGAAGGAGAGGAAGGAGTTGGACGAGCGAAGGGCGGTTAGTTTGGGTCGAAAGGTGAAAGTTCTTCTTGGGCCTCGAGATTTTGGGTACATACATAGCTGGATATTTTTATATGAAATTTGGGTGTCCTAATATTTACAGGGTTTTTCTTGACAGCCTCCAAAGAATCATAGAATAGCACTGAGCATGGCAAGAGTAACCATGAAAAAACAACAACAAAGGGAACAGAAACTTTTGGAAGAGGAAAACTGGTTCTATATGCAACACCGTCGCAACTCTTTCAGCTTATGCTATCTAGTCCTAAGGAGCTCTTTTTTACTTTTCCCAGGGGCAAGTACTTGGAAGGTTTGGGAAGCAGGTAAATAATAAAGTGGAGAAACGAAAGACAGAGGACAGGGTGTTGAAGGCAAGTGAGGGCCATTTCAAGAATGGTGTACTGAATGAGAAGCATTTTCTTAGGGCTCTTCATTGTCCAAAGGCAATAGCAACATGCAAAAAGGTGAAAAGGAAAGAAGAAAGGCAGTGGGAACAAGAAAGGCAATGGAAAGAAGGGTGGCAAAAAGCGTAGATAACTGATCTTCCAGTTCGTAATGTATAACTAATGACATTATCTCAATTACAGTCGTTAGTAGAAACGTAGGAAAGCTTGAAAGTGCAGGCGCCGTATTGTAGCTATCTGTTTATGTTAAACATTCTTTCATTGAAAACACGGGAAGCAACATGCATAATTCAAGGACGTTTTAATGCAAAATATCAGTGGTTCTTTTGTGTGTAATCATGCATATTTATGCATAAAAAGTAAGCTCATTAATACAAATTCAACCATGAAATCCTTTATCGAAATCTAGTATTCAACGATATAAATTTGACTAAAGTCATAGAGTAGAAATCAATACATCCATGTAAGAAGACCCCGGCAAACACATCAAACCAACGAGTCAAATATAATAATCATATGCAAAATATCAGTGGTTCCTTTGTATGTAACCATACATGTTTATGCATAAAAAGTAAGCTCATTAATGCAAATTCAATCATGAAATCCTTTTTCCCGAAATCTAGTATTCACCAATATAAATTTGACTAAAATCATAGAGTAGAAATCAATAAATCTATGTAAGAAGACCTTAGCAAACACATTAAACCAACGAGTCAAATATAATAATCATGAAAATTTTAAAATAGTCATCATTCAAAGCAGATGCTAGCATCACTAAAGTATCATGCACATGGTCTTTCGGCGAACACACCAAGCCGACTGGTTATGAGTACTCGTATACAACCATCTCAACGCTATATGCACATCGATAACACTGAAATCATAGGGTCACTATGCTCATGATCAGCACATAGCTGGAATCGTGTGGCTCTAGTATCTAGAGACCTACCCACTATAGCCTCAACGGCGACTATGACTATCCTCGAAAAGAGTGCCGTGTACATCTTCAGTGGTCGTCCTTGTTTACCACAGCAGTCAAGGAAGGGACAATGTCATTTTTGGCAGCGATACCATCCACTCTTTGGTGGTAGAAGTCAGGAGGCTAACTCCGTACATAACAATCTCTCAGCACAGTGCCCACTAGATTCAATAGCCCAAAAAGCATATATATATAAAGAGTCCAAATCTCAATTATTGTAAATTATGTAATTTATGCATTTATTTGCAAACCATGCGAGCAATGCATAAAATCAATTCATGCTAGTCTCGCATTTAAAACTATAAAACATAAAGACATTTTTGCATACTTATATAAGAACATCTTATCTCAAAAGTATGCCAAAAACAGTAATAAAGGCAAGACAGAGTTTAAGATGCATTTAAAAACTTCATAGTATTAGACTACCTACCTCGACCATTGTCACTTAGCTTTCACTTAAACTGCGTCCCTCTCCAATGAGAGTCCTAACGTACCTTGGTGAAGTCCTGGATATTATTTGGAAATAAGAATCCAAATATTATTTCCTAGTTTACAGATCAATAGCTAGATTTATACTATAGGTCATAAATTTCTGATTTGTGGGTTTTTAAGAGTTAATTTATGTAATTTAGGATTGATCTAGGTATATCGATTTCCTAATATATCAAATGAATCAATCTATGAGTTTTGATCATCTGTGATCTTGCCGATCCACGAGATTTCTATAATTTTTTGCTATAGTCATATAAAATATTTTTCTGATTCTAATTTTCATAGTCTCATTAGGTTCACGTTATTGATACGAGCGCAACGGTTCTTTCAGATCATTGATAAGAGTTATATAGCCTCTTTAATTGCGTTTTTAGCTCGCGAATCAATAGACGACCCATAATCGTTTGCGTAGCATCCGTGCGTCACGGTTTCCAAGACATGTGTGCATCTCAGTCGAACCGTGACAGCACTGGCACGACCGCACACGCCCTAAGGACACCCTAGGGCGTGCGTCCTGGTCGCATGTTATGTGCGTGCGTCTTTGCCCATGCGTGGGGGACCTAGATGGAACAGCTCAATCTGAACCATCCAAACATCCCCTCCATGGATCAATGCCCAGGATGCCATGATGCATGGACTGTCCTGGATATCCTGAGGTTTTGGGGTCCCATGAATGCAATGGGCAGCTCAGATTTTGCATTCGAGCTGCCCAAGTGGTGGATCTATAACAGATCCACCGCCCATCTAACCGGATTCTGGGGGGAAAATGGAGGGGAAGAAGAGAGGGAACGAGAAGAGAGAAAGATCGTACCTAAGAGCCCCCCGTGGACGCCTGACTGAAGCTCCAATCAGGGCTGAAAGCCCTTGTTGTCGGAACACAGAGAGAGGGATTTAGGATGGAAAAATGCATTGATGAGAGAGGGGGAGTGGAGGAATTTTATAGGTGAGGGAAGGCGGTGCCGCCATTTTTCCGGTGCCTCCTTACAGAGGCGGTGCTGTTAGGTCGGTGCCTGGAGGTAGGGGACGACTAGGAGTGTCGTTATCAAAACAACCCCCTGTGTTTTTGGGCCTTATTCATTTTTAGGTTCAAATTACACAAATGCCCCTCATCTTCAAATGCCCATGACTTGGTTATACGAACTCCGTTTTCGGTGTTCTTTGAGGCCTTGGATTCCATTTCGAGCATAGAACCTAATGATGATAATTTTTCTCACAAATTCCTTTGTTTTATATTTTAATTAAAATAGAATATTTAATATAGTTAATTCTATATATAATCTTACAATTTAATCAATTTTTATCAATTTAGTAAAAGTGATGCAAAAATACTGTAACATGTTTGAGTCATTACAGGTAAGGCTATGTACTTTATGCCCTTGTGGTCCACCCCTTCCCTGAACCCCGCATAGGCGAAAACTTCGTGCACAGGGCTGCCCCTTTATTCTTTCATCGAGTATACTGTTGAATGGTCATGTACTAATGACCAATGAAATATTGTTTAAAACGGACTCCTAGCTGTCTGTCAGAATACTTTCAGTTATCTGCTGGAGGAAACAGAACATTAGTAGAGATTGGTTGGGGACTGATAGCCACTCTCCATTTTTCACGTTGCCTCTGCTGAATTTCTGTTACACTTTCCCATTTTTGGTGAGAATATTGTGCCCTCATGTAAGAGCTTCTGTTGCAATGATCAGAATGATCCACAAGATATCAGCAGGGATAATATGAGAGAATGTTTTCCTAATGTAAGACCTCTGGTTGCAATTATCAGAAATATGAACAAGAAATCAGCAAGGAAATGAGTAACGTATTTGAAAACCTAACTTGGAAAGTAGGTCTTCCGCTAAATTTGCTTCTCAAAACTTCAAAAATTTTCATTCAATGACGCTCTAGAAAGATACGTGTATGTCATAGAGATTATTATAGATTTTCTTATTGGCTGAAACAGAGTAAAAAATGGCATGCAGATTCAAAGGACTAGATTGCTTGGTATGAATAGTTTATCAGTGTGGGCGTGGATATTCTTATTTGAGCATCTTTTGTGGGCTTCTGGTCCACATTGTAAAGAAATATGCATGTAAGTTCGCCATTAATGGCAATGGGTGATGGGTTCAAAAACATGCTGACTCCTATTACTGATGCATCTGTCTGAGTTTTCATCTGTAGATTGTTATTCCAATAACATTTGCGCCTCGTTGCGTCAACATTCATGCAGTAATCTATTTGATAGAGTCATTTCAGATTATCTTTTCATCTTCTTTGAAGTCTAGGAGAGTAAACCTTGTGCAGGTCAGATGGGATGATCTTGAGAATAAGAGGTATATGTTTTTCTCAAAATTCTGGTGATTTAGTTGTGGCATATAAGCGTCTGAAGATATGAGCTTGAGTCCTGTTGAAAATACTGGTTTCAGGCAGTGAAAATTACTCATCTTCTTTACTTTGTGTAATCAATTCAGCATTTTTAGAGAATGAAAAACGTCAGACTTTCATCCGGCAGAATGTCTCAACACAGTAGATATTCAAACGGCCTCAGTTTGAGCATCGGAACAACAGATATTTCAGGACCAATGAGGCTGTTTGAAGTAGGCATCTCCGCTTGTATTAAGCTTACTTGTATGAGGTCGTATAGTTGCCGGGCTTCTCAATCTAAGATCACCTATTTTCATCTGCAAATATTAACCAGCTGTATCTTTGCATTGAGTAAGGTCTATTTCTATTAAAAACTGAAATTGGTGAAAAACAAAAAATTGGTAACTGAAGGGGAGCCTTGGCACAATGGTAAAGTTGTCGTTGTATGACATTGAGGTCATGGGTTCAAGGCATGGAAACAGCATCTTGCAAAACTGAAAGGTGAGGCTGTGTACTGTAGGCCCTTGTGGTCTGCTTCTTCCCCTAACCCCACATGGGGGGAGCTTCGTGCACCAGGACTACCCCTTTTTAGTCTCTTTGGTTGCATGTAGAGCACAAACTCATAAGCACCTTGAAGCCGTGACCTGCTAGGTACCACGGAAGCTGATCTGCTTCAGCCACCCTTACCTTGAAGGCATTTGCTACTGCAAGGAAAATCCCTGCTTGTCTGCTGGCATAGACTTGCTAAGACTCTTTGAATGAGTATCTAGCTTGAAGATAACTTGATCAAATGTGGGATTCAAAATTATGCTTTCCTTTTGTTCGCCATCAAATGGGTACCCCTTCAACTTTTCTTTTGCTGGTGTAGCTTTTCCCAGCTTCAGAAATTTTATCTTCCTCATCATCTGAGTTACCAAGAAGGGGAGCTTTGGCGCAATGGTAAAAGTTGTCGTCATGTGACCATGAGGTCACGGGTTCAAGGCGTGAAATCAGCCTCTTGCAAAATGCAAGGTAAGACTGCCTACTATAGGGCCTTGTGGTCTACCCCTTCTCCAGACCCGCATAGGTGGGAACTTAGTGCACCGGGTCTGCCCTTTATCATCTGAGTTACCAAGAAAAGAATACTCACTAGAATGGTCTGTCCTTCCTTTTTCTTTCTCCTCATTTTGCTTAGGCTGCCATCAGCAACGGATTATTCTATTTCCATTTCCACAGCCTAAAAAGCAGCACTTCGTATTTTCTGTAGAAACGAGAATTATCTTCCAATTGGTTTCTTGTTTTACTTCATTTTAGATCATTTTTAGAAATGTTTCTTCACAAAATCGACTCTCAAAATGCCCATCTGCCGTTTCTTCAAACTCCTACCATGCAAAGCCTTACTTCAAACGGGTGTGCATAACTTGTCTGGTATGAACTTAAATAGGGGGTGCATCAGTGATCCAATATGGTCTCTTGGAAAATGGATTTCCACAGTTGAATGACTTATATCGAAGTACTTTATTTGTGGAGGATTCAGGGTTGTGATATACGAGCTCCTTGTTTTTCTGAAGTTGGTCCGTTGGGTGACCCTCGAGGGATAGAAGTTGATTTCTACCGAAAAGAGAGTGTTTCATGGAAAGTTTTTTAGACCTTCAAATTAAATTATACTAAAGATCCAAAAATCTGTAGAGTATTTGGGTCTTTGGAGGAATTCAATTTGAAGGCGTAAAGCGCTTTTCTAAGGGCTATAAGATTTTTCGGTCTTTAAAATAATTTAGTTTGAAGGCATAAAGAGCTTTTTCTGGAGGATTCATTTTTCATAGAAACCAATTTATATCACTTTTCTGCTCACCAAATAGGCCCTATGATTTTTACCATCCATTTTACGACTCAAGAAAAAATTACTAGAATTATCTTGTGGATAATAATCTCAAATCATGCCCATCTAAGCCAAAGTTGACATTGGATCTTCGTCAATGTTTAGTACACCTAGGTTAATCACTGTGCGTAGATTAAGCGAGTAGCTCGAAAAGGAAAAATAAGGGATGCATGTGTCAGTATATGGTATCGCTAAACAAGATTGTTGTACGGTTTATCAGAGCACACCAACCTCGAGAGGGTCCCTCATGTCAGTATATAAGGGACGCATATAGGGAGGCGCCTTTTTCTGTCACCATTGAGCTTGAAGGCCTATCGCAGATGAATGGTTTGGACTACTGGGAGTAACTGGCTGCACTTATGGAAGGAGAGTCTTGGTGCAACGGTAAAGTTATTATCTTTTGCCCTTGAAGTTACGAGTTTAAAGTGTAAAAATAATCTCGTAAAAATAACCTCTTACAAAATATAAGATAAGGCTGCCTACTATTAACTTGTGTGGTCTGCCCCTTCCTCGAATCCAGTATGACTGGGAGCTCCATGCACTGGTTTGTCCTTTTACTTCTTTATCTTTTCAACTCAGATTTCTCTGGGTGAAATGCGGGTTATCATCTTACAGCCCAGATTTTAGACATCTCCCACCCACCTCAACACGTCCTCACATCAAAGCCAAGCATGTATGCACTTATCTCTGCTAAACAATACTCATATGGCCAATTAATAATGTTCGGGCTAATGGGATTCCATGAATTTTATATCAAAGAAAACTGGCCAGCGACCCGAAGGACGGTCGTATCACCTTAACAGTGGCGTACTTGTAACCATGCACGTAGCTGCATGCTTCTGAATGAACAAGCTTTTCCGGGAATAGTCTTCTTTTAACATGTACTTACAAATTTGACCCTCTCGATCATCGAGTTGTACAACTCCACCTGGGAAAAAGTTCATTTTGGCCTTTGGATTATGCACTTTAATGATTAGATAGTCTTTTTCACATTTTAGATTGATCTTCCCGTTGTCCACTGGCCATGGAGCTATGTTTGACCGGTCAGTCTCTTCTCCCGAGCTGTTCTGGCAGGAAGAAAAGATCCTGGCCGTTTAGAAGCCTTTTGGACTGGTTTAATTTGTCACCATGTAAGGATTTTGGTCAACAATTGGAACCGTGCACCTAGCCAAATATTGGTTTTCATGGACTGAACTCTGAGAAGAACACAAGTTGCAAGATTTTTATAGACAATACTAGGAATCTTTTGTCATTTTTGAGCCACATTCTTCGATGGCTGATGCACCAAAATGTTATCTTCTCTGTTGAATCACCCTACCAGCTACAACTCCAAAGTGAGAAGTGGACGGATCAGAAATTTCAGACACAGTGGTAGTAAATTCTAATTGATCAATCGGGTGACTTCATCCAACGAAGAAGAATTTTTAGGCATTATTAATCTAGTATACCATCAGAGCGACGTGAGCATCCTAATTGCACATGCAGACACCATGTAGTTTCTCTAGACACCATGTAGTTTCTCTAAAATGTAGTCTAGGGAGTGACCTAGTCTATTATATCTCTCGATAACTATATTTTTCATTCAACTCCTTTGTTCTCATGCTGTTCAATGATCGATTGGTTGTCTAACCTAGAAGTCATGGGTTCAAGGCATGAAAACAGCCTCTTATAAAATGTAAAGTAAGGCTGCATAGAATTAACCCTTGTGGTTCGCCCGCATACTTGGGAGCTTCTTGCTCGGAGGCTGCCCTTTTTATGTACCTGTTGAACGGTGAATGCACTACCATTTGGTCAACATGTTGTGTGAATTACGATATTATGGCGTACATGTACATTGGACTTTAAGCACCCACTCGGACATCCTCCCATGAAGTGCACCTTCCCACGTTGCCTCTTGAACTAATTGCATGGGCAATGGCATCCACTGGTGCTGCATTTTGTTTGGTAAGCTATCTGATGTTTGTGCATGTAAAATGAAGGGGTGGGGAAAGCTGAACCATGAGTTATTCGGTCTATCTCTTGAATGGTGAGTGGATTCGAACCCCACCTGTTGGTTGGGGGAGAAGTCATTTAACCAATTTAGGTAAGTGCACAACCCCATTTGAACTGTTCCTAGGTCAGTTATATATGTTCATCAAACAATCCTCAGCCTTCTCGCATACTGGCATATTTATGCACTCAAGAAAAGAAAGCAAAGGAAATTTGGGGCTACTGCTAGTATATCAGAGAAGTCTTCTAGTATGGAGCATCTACGACGGGAACACTGTAGTTTCAGCGAATAAATACGTGGGTACAAATGTACATTAGCTCATGGTAATAAATTTACTTCTCTGCTGCCTAGCGGCTGCATAATAGCCTCAATAAAAGATTGCATGCCATGTAAAGAGAGGACCAGTGCTGTCAAAATAAATGACTGCTTTCCCTAAAAGCGTTTCATGAAGGGAACAGTGACCTTAAATTGGAAGTAGAGAGTCTTGAGGATCACATTACTCTTCATCAGCAGAAGCACGTGAGACTCTATAAATGGTGGACTCTCTCTCTCTCTCTCTCTCTCTCTCTCTCTCTCTCTCTCTCTCTCTAGATATATATATATATATATATATATATATGAGCTCATACACATATATATCTCATACACATGAGCTCACCTCTCTTATTCTTTGAATGATCTATTCCATTCATTAGATTCACCGCTCCTGAGATGGGTAGGTACTAAGAAGCTCATCTTTTTGGAGCCTGTGGGGGTCTCCACTTTGGACTTTGTGGTTGAGAAAAATCCAGTGTTTAAAGAAGAAATTTTTTCTATTTTCACTATTTTCCAACTACGAAAGGCTGCTTCAAGAGTTACCAAAAGATGAGATTTTGTACCACCCCATCTCTAGGGTCATCAAATAAGATGAACGAATTAGATGACTAAAAAAATGAGGGAGGTGGACCCATGTGCATGAGAGAGATAATAGTCATTTTGTACTCTCTATCACACACACATACACATACTTATGCCTGTTTGGTTGACCAGAAAAAGGATGGAGATTGATTATTACAGAAAAAGAAGTTAGGCAAAGAAAGTGCTTTACAACTTGAAATTGAATTACGCCAAAATCCAATAATTTTAGGCCACGAATTTTTTTTGGGTCTTGGGCATAATTTAATTTTGATGCTGTAAAATACTTTTCCACAATAATTTCTTTTTCCATGGAAATCAATTTCCATTATTTCTTGCCATCCGAATAGGCACTTAGAGCTAGTAAAGGTCTTACAAGGGGAAAACCCCATGTTCAAAGAAACAAAAAACATGAAGCTGAAGTAAATATTCTTTATGCTGTCTCCTGATGCATGAAACTCATATTGGGAACCACTAGCATGATGTGGGCACCCACCCTATTATTTGAAATTTCTCTAATGTGGTGGGAACATACTGGGACATAAAGAGGTCATAGGTTCGACCCCCACTACCTAACTTAAATGAAACATTCTCAAAACATTTGAAAGATCACACAACTGTCAACTTATCTGAAAAATGAGAAGGGAAAGAAGAGCTAGTCATTTGAGGGACAAGAAGGATAACACTAGGGTACCATGTCTTCATTGTGGCTATAAAGAGGCTATCTGCTTTACTTTCTACTTGGTTCTCTCCCTTTGTCTTTGCCTAACCCTCTCATGCACTAAATCAAACAAATGTCCCAAATTCTTAGACATCATTATCTCTTTCCTTTCCTGCCCTAACAACTTTATGTAGCAAAAGATCTAGTCCATATTTTGGCCCAAAAAAGAAAAAGAAAGAAAGAAAAGAAACTATGGTATATTTCCACTGAATCTCAATAAATGCAATATTCTAAAGAATCAATGGGGGGGGGCTCATGATTCTCGGTAACTATCGATTAAACTATTTGTTCCACCAGAGGCTGTGGGTTTGAATCCATCCAGCTAAAATGTAGTTCTTGGGAAATATTTTCCTTGGATCCCTAAGTGCTAGGAGGAACTTCAATTAATTAATGTCCTTCAATTTAGATCACAATTGTTTTGTTTTTCAAGTAATTACCATTTTTGTTGTCAGAAATTATTACTTTTCATAAGCATTTGAAAACGTGCCCCTTGAGTGAAAATCGTCATGCATGAATCTGGAGTTATTTAGCTGTATTTTCATGAAGGAAAAATATATTCTGAAACTACTATAGAATTGACACAAATATTTCTTGAAATTAAGTTAGAAACACTGTTCCGCGAGCGGCCTCGTAGCCACTACCACCTGAAGGATCATTCTTCTAACACTTACTTTAAATATTTTTCGAAAATTTTAAGTTTTTAGCTAGTTTATCTGTGGATTAGGATTTCCACTTGCCTAGCAAGATCATGCTGTTGTTGGAGACAACAAAGGCAGCAAGACTGTCCCCCACTACCAAATGTGTGAGGCTGCTGTCAAGTGGGTCGGATTTCTCTTGCAAAGAACTCAAAGATCCTCACATGATCTCTTCACTGTGTAGCAACAAAATGGAAATATGGGAGGTCTGTCTACAAAATTAAAGATGGTTGTTGCAACAGAAACACAAAGAGAAGCATCGCTTTTGAAAGTAACAGCAGGAAGCAAAGGAGATATGCTTCCTTTTGAAGTGATGCCGATATTAGAAAGTTGAGAGGTGTTAGAATTAGTGGTTAGAGATCTCCATCAATAAAGATACTTTGGCCAGTTTGATGTTACAACAAGCTCCACTTCCAGGCTGTTGTGCGGATCTCTTGGACTCTTGATTTGACTGATCTTTGAAAGTAGCTTTGATTAACAGGCTTTAAAAGTAGATCTGGTTAAGCATAAAATCCAATGAAATTCTGACAAATATGATATTGGCTAACCAGTTATAAGTGATGGAGACTGGTGGATTTAAGATGGATGGACAAAGTTTTGTAGGTAAAATATCAAGGGTAAAAGATAAAAGTGGAGCTCACTAGTTGAGAGATCATAAATAATCATTCATTGGGCTGCATTTTTTGTTGAACATGCACCGTTGTTTAGCTTGTTTTCTGGATATGTCCATTTTGAGCGATATCTCATCCATAATTATGGCTATGGAATTAATGGTTTACATCGTTAAATAACTTGGCCTGATGCTATTCTGCTGGCATATCTTCTTCTAAAGACGCGAAGTTTTGGTGACTTTGATTTTTTCCAAAATTTGCTCAAGGACTACTTATTGGACACTGCTGTGCGAACAATTTTGCTTAGAAATGCAAATTTTGATCTAACGAGAGAGAGAGCATTTGAATAGCTACTCAAGAAGATGGTATTAATCTTTATCAAAGGGAAGTTGAGACTTAGCGATATTGGTGTAGCTTTGAAGTTATCTTTTCTCCTGTGACATTTACTTCATATGATAATTATAGAAAGCCATCCAAATACATCAGAAGGGAGTAAAAAGTCAGTCTCATACATCTCATTTAGAAATATGCATTTTGATAAAATCACAGACTTAGATAATTAAATAACAATGTAATGAATTAATTGTAAAATCTAATCTAAAAAGATTAAATATCCTTTAGGCCCCAAAACATATGATTCGTGCTTCCACAGAGGCCCACCTTGATTCATACAGATCGTCCTTATGTGGGTTATTCATGAAAAAGAAGCGTCTGCTATTATCAACTTCCTTCTGCATATCTATGGAAGATGTTGCCAAGCAAAGCAATGCTTCAAAGCAGAGCGGCCTCATCGAACAAGATCATAGTAGGGTCATCCTAATTGATCCCAACTGTCCATCTGATACTCTTTCTCTTGAATCTCTTTGAGACAAAGTATATGCATTTTTGCTTGTTGAAAGTGAATTGTTCTCTCTACTTTCAACCAGTTATGTTCAAGATGTAAATTTAGATTATGAATAGATGCTAGAAATGTTTACTGGGACCCTCTTTTTTTTTTTTTTGGCCCATTGAAGACTCAAACAAGACCAATCAGATGGATGGCTTCTATGAATCCAAGACAAACCCACTAGTGTCCGAGAGGGTGTATATCCCATTGGATCTACAAATTAATGAGGTGGTAAAATGTTATCTCTAAGAGCCCTCTAAAGAAGCTATGAAGTCTGTCATGTCATGAGAGAGAGAGAGACCATGAAGCCTAATATGCTCTCTTACTGATCATTTTATAACCATAAGAGGCCCATAAATAAAAGCATTAGATATTTTTAATAGACAAAACATCTGATTATGGATTATGGCAAATTTAGATAAACCTCTTGAATCCATGAAAATCATACCACAAATGGACCAACACCCCATTTTTATTCAATACAATTTGCATAGTAGAGAGAGAGAGAGATAATGTTAGTAATTAAGATCTTGAGACTCAAATTCCAAGGTGATTCACATAAAATGTTCAACAACACAGTCAGGCAGCAATTTCTACATTTAAAGCCACATAAAAAAGCTAGTAAATGTCAATGTTGGAACATGAACAAAGTCACAAAAACAGACAGCCTCCCTCCCAAGTTCATTAAAACTCCCCATTCACTCCACTGTCATTATAACTCATTACAACACGGCCTCACCACTTACTTCCATTATTATATTCAAATCCCAACGTCCCTCTTTCCCCCACTTCCAAAAACTCGCCGAGATTTTCATGCCCCCAACGCCTTCTCTCACCGGCCTTTCCCACGTGTAAACTCGTGAAAATCACGGGACCGTCGCCGGTGTACCGCCGGTTTCGGCCCGGAGAAAGCGCCGTTCCAGATCTCCATGAAAGCTTTTACAATGATTTCATGGTGGTAAGGAGAATTCAACGAAAGAAAACAGTTGAGGAGCTCCCGCAGATCTTCTCTCGCGTAAATCTCCTTCTCAAAGATCATCTGCAGCATCGATTGCCGGAAATCCTGATATGGGTCGTCGGATTCTTTTACCACGGCAACGCTCTCCCCTATTTTTCCGAATCGACTCGCTGATTTCTCTGAATCCTTGTCGACGGTGGGAGAGAAGGTGGTGGTTGAGTCGTCGTCGTTGCCTTCTACTGAGAGGCCACCTTTCTCCCAAGAGCTTGAAGAAGAGTGGTAGAGGTCTTGTTTTCTGTATTGGCACCCCTTCGTTTTGGATTTGGGACTGAAAATGCTGGATATTTTTGGCCTTCGGCAGCCACAGCCGACGTTGACTACCACGGCCCTTCGTAGGAGTTTCCTCTTCGTGGAAGACATTTGGGTCTGAAGGTCTGTAGATGGAAGGCTTGGAGAGTATATATATACACAGATGAGAAATGCTGTATACGAGAGCGAGAGAGAGGGGGGGGGGGGGGGGTTTGATTTGGCTGCAGAGTCGTTCTCTGTAGCGGGTTTGTGCCTTTGGGAATAAGGAAGTATTAAGGGGGCCTTTGACTGGAAGGGGCGAAGTACAATTAATTGTGCATGTGAGCATGGTGGGGACTTGGAGATGAGCTTTTCTTCTTTTATGCTTTAATCAATGTTAGGCAGAGAAAGAAGACTAAGCACGTGATATGGAGGGTATACACGAATGCTCCGTATATAAGCGCTGAAATTCAGTGTATGAAACTACGAACCATGAATATGCTGGGACAATAGGGGAAAGTTCAGACCGATTTGAAGTATAGAAGGGTCCATTTATATGCCACTAAAACCGGTCTTGACAAATTAATTTGATCCTGTTACGAGAGACAGAGTAGGATGGGTGGGCGAGGCACGTCAAAACTAATGCACCGAATTCAATTAGAACTCTCCAATTAAGAGTGCCTTGGCAACGACAAGAGTAGTACAAGGATGGATGACTTCCGTAGATCATTCAAAAAAGAAAAAAAAATTTAATAAGGGCAAGAAAGATATGCCATACAGACGTAGCTTCCAATACTAACTATAGCCTCTCTATCAAAACCCTACCTGTCAATATCTAACCCATTCATCTTCTTCGTCCTCCTAAATAGCCTACCTCCAAAAATCTATGCCCATTGGTTGCTTGTAGCTACTAATTTTCTCCAGCTTCCTTAGTTGAAAATCTCCAATAATCATAGTTTAAAAGCTTTTCAACTAAGAAAAATAATATTAAAAAAAGTATTTAATGGGCATTAATTTTACATGTAGTCTTTACAAGGAAGGATGAATAAGGCGAATGGATCAAATCATCCCAAGATAGGTCAAAATAGAAAAATCACATAGTTGATCTCTGAAGCTCAGTTCGGATAGCATTTCTCTAGTTAAATCATTCTGTGAATTTTTTGAAAGAGAATATCACTGATAAATATATAATTTATGCTTAGTATTTGCTTGTAAGATTGTATTTTCATAAGATTAATGATGTATACTTCTGTACAAAGTAATCTTTTTAGGGTATGTAGAGAGGCCCTAACATTCTGAGCTAAAGTTTTTCTAACTACTTTGAAAATACTCTAATATGCACTAATTCCTTCTAAGTATAGTCGCGCAGGTCTCTCACCTAGGTAGCCAGACTTTGAAGATTTAAGTACTAAACATGCATAATATCTAATATAGTTGATCCCAAACAACTCAAGCATCTATCTTGAAATATGTTTGGCCGCCAGTTTAAGCGTCCCTCTCCCCTTAACTGGAGATTAGAGTTAGGAGCATGTGTGAGTGACTCGTCTAAGAGTGATGTTTGTTTCATTGATTGCTCCTGCCAAAAAACACATATACATAACATTGGACCTTAGAATTGAATGGAGAGCATCATCGCAAATTGGATCCCGGGAAGGAGCACTCAGGACGCACTGACACAAGGTGGAATGCATTTGGATAGAGTTAGTTTATACATTGGGTTGTGGTGTATCATCTTTGAGGAGATCATTCCACACTCGGGAAATATAGAGATGAAGTTCTAACCGACACAAACGGTGACCCCTTGCAAATTAAGCTGGGCCGTGATGCAGCCCCAGTCCAAACCCGAAATAGCTGGGCCCACATGGTATGGTGAGGTACGGCGAAGTATCGATCTCGGGATTCTTTATTTATTACAAGATATTATGTAACACTTCGAACAATTGATAATAAGCTAACTAATTATTTTATATGTTTAAGATTAATTAATCGTTCCGACGCCGCTTATGGGCCGAAAATCACGAGTCACGATGATGACATCCAACGGTTTAGATTGTTCCGATGCGATTTTGGGATTATTCTTGAGCGTGACGGATTGGCAAGATAGTACGTAGACTATCATCCACAGAAATTTTTTTAATCCAACCATATGCTACTGTATTCATTTGCCTTGTCTTGACCCAGATTTAGTTAAGGGAGCCTCGCCGGGGAAGTAGATTCATCGTCGTGTAACCTTAAAGTTGTTATGTACTATTGACCCTTGTGAACCTCACATATGCGGGAGCTTTATGTACCCGGACTGCTTGAGAGAGAGATTGTTAGACCTACTTAGATAGGCATAGCCAAAATTGACTAAACAAATGATCATGAGCGTCTGATTAGAATTCTGGAAGAATGGCCTGCTAAGTTCAAAGGAATGTGGACAGCTCCTTGTTGTGAATTGTCTACCGAACGTGTCCTTTTTTATTAGCATTGCCAAATTAGCTAAATAATTGATCACGACCGTCTGATTAGAAGCCAACATATGGAAAGGCCAAAATTGTAGTAATCAAGTGGTTATGATTGCGCTATCAGTTTATTTGTGGACCCACGCTATTCCGATCTTATGGGTAAGAGAAGTTGAAAAGCAACAAAGAAAAAAGTACCGCATAAGATGACATGATGTGGCTAAGCACGCTGCATTGGATCAACATTCAAATCTAGATCCGGGATCCGGCGGTGCATATAATATCAGAGCTACTTATACCATTACTACTTATTGCTTTTTCATCTACATCATGGAAAGCAATGATGATGGGATTCACGGAGGGTCCACCAGGGCTATCTCGTAGAATTGGCTATTGAAGACATTAATGGTGGGCCCACTTATGAAATATGATTGAGCACGATATGATAATAATCTAAATGTGTTCAATTAGTGTTGCAGATCGATCGGGGTGGGGTGTAGGTAATCTAAGACTTGCCAACGGGCCCTTTAGTGGGCTCCATCTTTGATTAATGCAGATTATTTTGTACAAATAGGCCTTACTTGCGTTGGATCTTCAACCCCCCAAGTCCCATCAACCGGATATCCAAATATCTAATCCTGCTTCTTTTCCGATTAGGCAATTGCAACGTCCGATGTTAAGTTTGTGTAATCAGATCCAAATGGTTTACAAGATGCAGGGTCCAGATCAATCGAAAAGTGGGCCCACTAGGCAACAGCAGCGAACTGTTTCAGATAATCTGATCTTCGCAAATCTATTGTGTAGCAATCCGATGGTGGGGCCCATGGAGAGAACGTATCTGAGCTAAAGAGTGAATCCATCCCACTGCATTTCTCTCGATCACTGACATATTTTCAGCTTTTCATATTTTTTTTTCGTGCCATTTGGTGGAAATATTTTAGAAGGGCTCCCGGCAGCAGTTGTCTGGATCTAGGGTGCAGATCAACTCTCCGGGCCCCGCTTGCTTGTGATCCATCCCCTTAGAATTGTAAACCATCAATATAAATGTGTGACCTACAGGTTTCTGGCCCAACGAATGAATAGGCATGCATCTTATCTGTATGATAAAGCCCACCAAGAACCAGTGGCTTCTCCAAAGATCATCTGAACCGTTGAATTTGTGAGGCAGTTCGTAGATACGCCGTGCTCCAAAATCTTGTCCATTGGGATGATGCTCCATCGACCTACAAAAGTTCAGATCACCAGACAGGATGGGATACCTTGTCCACACCCCTTTGTTTTGATAACGGCACTCAACAGACATGATTTCTGCGACTAAAGTATCCAATATGCCAAGGCACGTTTCATGAGGGAGACGCTATGATTAGAGGTGCAGCTTCCAAATAACGAGAAATACCGTGAACAAAGGCGTATCGCTCCACGATCAGACAATTGCACAGTCAACGAGTCCTGGGAAATTGCAGTCTATTTGTCTCCATTGGTGGGAGGTACTGGGACCACCATTAAGTGCCAAGGTTCTTGCTGCCTGAATGAACGGAAGCATGTGCACCCCCTCTTGCAGCAAAATGAATACCATAAGACAAGACTCCATCTGGCTGCGATAGGCTAGAATCCATCCTTGCCGAGCAAAATGTTAAAGGCATTCAATAGAGGAGAGTACCAATTTGGATCTAGCTTCACATGAAATTCTAGGGCCCACATGGAAGTATACGTTTATTCCCGGCCCTTGAATATGGGAGGCCCTAAAAAGCCGACTAACATTGTAGAAAATCGTCATAGTTAATCAAGATTAATTGCCAACTTACTCGGATGATTCTAGTTTTTAAAACTGTGTATTGTTTATCAAAGTTTCTTAAATAGCTTTGAGCGTACTTTTTAGATGTTAGAATCATCCAACCAACAAATATTTTTTTATCCGTAAGACATCTAAAGCTGGAACAATGAAATGAATGAATCGGATCATTCAAGGGTTGGGTCGGCCGCATATGTTTAGTTATCCTTTTTAAATCTTATGTTTGAAGGCCGTAGTCCATTTTGACCAGTTGCATTGGGCTGGCAGGCAAGGATTAATCCTTTTCTCCCTGATCATCAAATAAGAAAAGCACACATTTCTAATATTTTATTAATTAAGTGATTGAAAATTAATGACTGCAGGCTCTACTGCCTCTTGTTTGGAAGAATGTTAAGAAAGTTTCAACATTTTTAATTAGTAAGCAATTTTCTGTAGCGCACCTCAATTTTGCATGATAGGCTCCACCTTGGTTGATTAAACTCATCCATCTGATTTCTTTGACTTTGGATGAGCACTGTTTGGATGATCTTGGAATCTGATAATAAAAAAAAATGCAATTATGATCTCAGCATGTGGACAGTCAAAAACATTATTAAAATAAGCAATTTATGATCAATAGGTCATCGTCATCAAGACCTTATCCCAATTAGAGGTCAGCAACATAAATCATATTCCTCCATTTCTCTCTATTAAGTATCATGACTTCATTTAGCCTCATTTTGACCGTGAGCCCTACCCTATTGAAAGAGTACCCGAAGGACCCAAACTAGACCTCGTTGAAAGAGTCCACACTCAAAAAAACGTATGGAAGGAGTCCACGCCAAATTTTTCCCATGCATAATATGTTTTTGGCCTCATGACAATCAATTTTTTATTTTTTATTTTTTATTTTAAATTTCAAACAAGCTAAGCATGTGGTCAGGAATCATTTACCACTTGCGGGTTACCAAACTTTTTGTACTGCAAACGCGATCAACGGCTTAGATCTTCTGGAGAAAAACAGTTAAGTTAAAATGTAGTGTGGGATCCCCCCACGCTGGGACTCTTGTTGAAATCAAGGGCCAAAACGGGGGCCATACTGGAATGTTCCTCGTAAGATTATATTCAATCAACAATCTACCCGTTTGTCCTTGTTGCTCTATGCATCCAATGGTCTAAACTATCATCCAATAAGGTGGGATGTGGGAGACCGACTATTCGGAGAATAAAGTTCGAGCCTTAGGATCATCTTCTCTGGCCCACATCGGAAATGCATGCGTGATCCATTCCCAAGGAACTTGTGGATCCTCAATAGAATGTCCGAGACTCCAAATTGTTCGGGGCCCATGCCAGACTGATATCCTTTGCGTCATGAATCATGCATCCAGGATCAGCCGATCAAGGTAAATCATTGGTGATGGACATATCTGTGATCATCTGCAGAACGGAGACGTGGCACGTACGGACACAAAGCGGCTGTCTAATGGACTAGGAGGACACTGACCAACGTAATTGGTGCACGTATGGGCTGACCAAAAAGACGCCATTAGAAAACAGCCTTTCGGCCAACCATTTCCAAAGCAATTATTTTAATTTTTTGAAAAGGGAAAATAATAAGGATAGTTCTTTGAAAATGTCATCTTAAGATCTCAGCCCTTGATCAAGTTCCGGTATTAAACTCAGAAGAACCAACATCAAAGGACCCGCCAATGTAGTCTGTAGATGGGCAAACCGATTCTCCCAATATTGTTTCTGTAAACATCTGCAGCAAGAACATAGCTTTCAGCAACATAGTCCTCTGATTTGTGTTAATTGAGAGCTCTATTGAAAATAAACGACCAAACATGCTTGTTAGAACAGTAAACAGTAAATTTCCTGATTAAATGGGCGAAAGCTTGGCCAAAATCGTCATCGTCGTCATCAAGACCTTATCCTAATTAGGGGTCGACAGCTTGGCCAAAATCTCATTTGAAAAAATTCAAGACAGTTGGTTTTCACCTTTACTGCTTTGCTTCAACTGGGACTCATCAATTGATCTTTGATCAATCTCACTACATACTGGGCAACCCAGACAGAGCCAGCTTCTGTGGTACAGAAGCCATGGGTGTGACCCTCCCTTTCGATCGATAGTGCAACACCTGGGGCTTGCTTGGAGATCTGCATTCACAAGAAGCACTTGGATAAGTCACCAAAGAGCATATGCTAGCTTCACACATGGGGAAGGAAAACGAATCCAAAGAAGGGAAGTGCTGTTATCTTAAACTTGTGAGAACGTCAGTTCTTTAAACCAAACAAGTAGAGGAAATTATGAGTCCATTCCGTAGGTTATAAGGGAATTCTGGATTGAGGTTTTTCATTTTGTGGAAATTAACTTAGAGCAACTGATTTGTGATTTCAGAACGTAATCATTTGTTCTTGGTGGGAGGAGGATGGCCAGCTTAAGTTGGTCAGTCGCGAAGTTTTTGTAACGTGTAAAAAGAAAATGGGCAGCCCAGTGCAAGAAGCTCCCGCGTATCCAGGTCCGGGGAAGGGCCCGACCACAAAAGGTCTATAAATCGTTGGAACAGTTCACCCAGCAGGTCATATTGTGACTTCACCAGTTTCTAGATTAAGCACCAACTAAAGAAAACAGCTGCTAATAATTAATTTTACTCTATCAAATATGAACTACTGACCAGTGACAATTTTGGGACCTTGGTCCCAAAGATGATGCCATGATGGATGGGCTGCTACCTCTACTGATGATTATGGAATTTACCTCTTCAAACATTGTCAATGGACCCCAATGATCATCAGTGCCAAACAGAAAGGCAAGTTGGTTCTGCTTGTCTCTGATGAATGTCCAATCGGGTTCTTCTGAAAGCTGAAATTGCAGAAGCACAGTCAGCACAACGAGCATATTTTGCTCTCGAATATGTGTACAGATATTCTAAATCAAGAGATAGCTCAGAAAACTCTGTACCTTGTCAAACTCTGTCTTTGCCAAATAGAGGATATTCCGCATCGTATGATACTGCAGATCAACAAAATTTGCAAAAGAATAAACAGGTAATATTGAAGTGGTGAATGCAACTAAAATGAAGTGCTTATATTTTGCAATCATAACATGTCGATTCTCCCATGGAATAGATCAGTTTACCGATAGATCCCTAGCAGTTTTAAAAAAAATATCAAAGCAGAGTTTAAAATATTAGGAACAAGAAGTTCAAGGAGTACATGAGAACATTTTAAAAAACAAGTTCAGCTCTCTGAGAGCATGTCTTTGTACACCATCCATGTCACTAGATATTGCCGTATGAAAAGAAAATTCCAGAAATTAAACATAATGATCCATGCTGACAAAACTTCTGGTATCTTCTAAGGATACCTCAGTGTTTAGATAGAGGACTACAGCATAGTCATATGAATCATTTTTTGAGACAATGACTTTCAGGCTTATCTCCCCAACTTACCAAGCAACCAAATGAAATTTTTAATGATTTAAAGTTCAAGTAGAAAATAACCAGTGCGAGATTCGGCAAAGTACACCTTGTAGATGTCCTAAACTTTACCTTACTATAAGTGAACTTCTTTTCCATCATACATTAAGAATAAGTCAGATAATAATTGATTAAATCCATCAAGGTTCGAAACATGGACCTGTTCCTCCTCTCAAGGTAAGGCTTCAGCTAACTCTTTCCCAAGTTCTTAGTTATCTCGTGAAATCTATCCACTGAAAAGGCTGAACATAGAAGATATGTTGATTTATAAGGTAGCTCAACTCTACAAACATTCAGTAGTTCTCTTCAAAACTTTGAATGGTCATATTTTCTTATGCCTGAGTTTGTGCAAGTCCCAACTGGAATTGTTCCTTAAACCAGTATACCATTGTCAGATTGCATCTTGCAGCCCTTGGTTCCTCATTGATGATCAAAATGCAGCTTTTGTCTTCCAATGTACTTCTTCTTGTAGATCCAGCTCCATTTTGGGACAGGTATCATTGTCTTCTCAATTCAAGGTAGTGGAGTAGGCTGGTTATGATTGTGCTTCACCCATAAAGTACAGAACTCTTGTACCTATAGTCCGGCTCTTTATGCTGTTAAAGGCAAATTAAGTAAGAACCCTAAGATCAACCTGCTAGCTTTTTCTTGCCAGACCCTTCAAGATACTCCCAAGCTTCTCCCTCTACCCTCAATTAGCTCTATGGGCACTACAACATAGAAGTTAAGATCTCAACTGTTGCCATGAAGTTCTCTAAAAATGGTTAGAAATTTAGTACCTCAATCGAATACTGATTATCTTAGAAGTCACATGTAAGTGCGAAACTTCTTGTGAGTAGGGATTGATCTCATTTGTAATGGATTTGAATATCAATGTGTTTTTGGTAAACCTACTAAGAAATCCACAATAACAGTACTATGGAGGCCATGGAACGGAGCAAGGGTGTTTAATAATCTGTCCTTCTGGATCGCCTTACAGAGGCTCAACAAGCCATACACCATTCTATCAATTAGCCAATGGCTGATAGTACTTTTTGCAGCCAAAGGTAGGCCTGTTCCAGATTGTACACCCAAGCCTCAAGAATATTGATTTTCAAACAAAATGTGTACATGTTAAACTGAGAATGGAAAATGAACAGAAACCACAAGAAGAAAGATCAAGCCAAGCATGAACTATGGGGATTAACTGAAAGCATAACAGAACTTAGAAAACATATAAAGAGAAAAAGAAATCTTTAATGAATATAGATAGTTTTAATACATTCAGCTGATTTGGAAATGAAGCATCAGTTTGTCAAATCTTCACAGCTAATTCAGGCCATATGGAAGTATCATAATATCCATATGGTATTGGCAGCATATCTCACCTTTAACAGATAATTGCATGCTGCCTCAACAGCTGTAGGAGACCATGACTGGCCAATGAGTTTCCTCACCAAAGACCGAGAAACCCAAACTGGAAAAAAGCCCAAAAATGCTATGACTGAACTAATACAAGAACAAAGAATGGGGGACCTGAAATTCAAAAGGTTATATAGTTAAGCAGTAAGAAGCTTTAGGTTTGGGGAATATTTCCTTCTGATTTAACAATTTTGCAACTAAAATAAGTTTAGTGGATAACATTTCACTCTGCAGACATGTAGATAACTAAATATTGCATGAAGCAACTGCTATTGGAACAAGTTTGTAAGTGGATAACATGTCACTCTGCAGATAATATTAGATAAATATTGCATGAAACAACTGCTATTGGAACAAGTTTATCAGAAAAAATCAGAAAGGCGTCTTGAACTTAAACACCATGCAAGTCTGTGACGCAGTTTAACTGAACTATTACTTGTGTTCATTTTTTACTAGCTCATTGAATGGAGTGGTAAATATATTGCTATAAAGCCACATGCATGGCCCATGTGAACAAATTCTCATAACTTGGAATGGAAAATGTAACATGAATAGAAGAATTATGTAGAAAATAAAGGTCTAAACAGGAATAATATTACATATCAATGCCAAAATAATGCATGCACAATCTTCCTCGTGAACAAATCCTGATATTTCTGAATTGACTATGTTACAGGTTCAGAAGAAACTATGAAAAATTAAAACATATTAAATCAACTTTTTTCTCCAAGTGGTTGATTGGTGATATAAAGACAGAAAAGTACAGATACAACATTTTTTTTTTCATTTTGAAGACTTCTTGTTGAATGGAGGAATCCACACTTTGGTTTAACTGTTAGTTCGATTCTTTAAACAAAAGAAAGGAATCTTAGTACCCATCAAGAGGTTTTGTACATGTGATAGTGATGAATTTCAGGAAGCAAAGCATAAAATGATAAAATTTAAGGTCATTCCCAGTTGATTCTAGAAACCTGTTTTGTAGGTTTCACTTTCAACCTATTTAGCTTATACGTTGAGTTCATCAAGTAGAGGTCTATCATGGAGGAGGAATCTTGATAGTTTGCAAAAGAGTATTCTCATATTTTGCTAATAACTTTGCCATTTACATGATTTTAGAATAAATGATTTTCTTCCTTTGATTCCATTGAAGGTGTCCCCTTAAAGAGATCATACTTGATTCTTATGGATTTCTTTTGATGGATTATGATGAAGCTGCTCCGTGAAAAGATCATATCTTCCTGACATTGGACAGTTTTAAGCTGTCTCTCAGAAGAAATTCTTCTTGATCAGAATGATTACAGTTGGATCATCATGAAAATGGAAATAAGAGGGAGAAACGGTGTCCTAGTGTCTAGCCACAAAGCTTCAAAGTTTTTTGTCCCTTACAATAAGTAAATAAAACAGGGGAACATGACAACCTATATAACGTAAAATAAAATTAGGTAAGAATGGAATCAAACAAGGGCAAGAAAATGTGGGAACAAAGATATAGCTGCCATTGCTACAACACAAGGAAAAACAAAAGAAAGAGTACCGCAGATGCTTCTAGTTAATAAAGAAGGTTACATTATGATCTTGGCAAGGGCGGACTGCTGCGAGCTTTTCCTGTTCAACATCAAAAATGGGTACAGTGCTATAACATATTTCACCTGAGATTTCCAAATAAACATGTTAGTGGGTACGTTTAGAAATCAAACAAATATCGACATGGCACAATAAACAGTGCAGAAGAGAGTAGAAAGAGATGGCCAGGTATTACCTGCTGTGGTAATCTCTTGAAAGTTTCAATGGATATATACGAACCAATAGAGTGCCCCACCTTCAGGAAGAACATACAAGTCATCTACTTAATGTTAGAGCTAAGAGAATCTAATAAAGTTCCGACAATGTAAACTAAGTCTGCCTTATATCTGTGACTACTTGAGTTTACTTATGTCATATGGAGACTCAAGTGGCTTAAAGAGAATAATTTTCAACACAAGTAGATCCAACACAGGAAGACGAGGGAGCATTTCAGTTTTGACAGGCTCAGTGTAAAAGGGCAGCCAGGTGCACGAAGCTCCAGCGGGGTCCAAGGTAGGGGCAGACCACAAGGGTCTATAGTACCTAGCTTTACCTTGCATTTTTGCAAGAGGCTGTTTCCACACCTTGACCCATGACCTCAAGGTCACATGACGACAACTTTACCATTGCGCCCATCTCCCCTTCACTTTGAATGGCTCAATGTATGCATTATAAATTGCACAATCATAGCATAGACATTTGTCACACAAAAAACATCCAAAATCATTCTGAGGTGTAAAAGATGTCTTAAGCTGTTTTCAGTTAATAGGGGTACAACAAATCGGATGGCTACTTCTGTTTGACAAATTAATTGCGAAGTTAACCCTCTGTAGGCTGGGACTTTGGACATGGTTGTGAGGAATGAGCAGTTGAAAATGCTCCCAAAAAAAAGAAAAGAAAAAAAGAATGAGTGTCGAAACTCATTCCTCATAGTAGCAAAGTCAGGTGATGCTCCAAGAGACACACACACATAATTTGATCACATCCCTACCAATACAATAGGAATTGCTTTATTCTGAAGCTCTTGCTTGATAAAATCCACCTGCAAAAAGTGACAATAAGATGAAATCATATGAAGCAAAAGTAAATCTATCTAATTACTTGAAAGGGTTGGAACTTAGAAGAACCTCTTTGCTGTATTATCCTCTAGCCAAGGTACACAGCAGCTGCGTGTGGTGACCATGATTATTAATCCTACGAGCCACCATAAATCTCTACCAGATTTATTTGGTCATGCCATTCGCTAACATTTTGCTCAATCAAATCCTCAAATATTATGGTGAATGGTTTCCTAGAGAACTCCAGAAGAAAGGCTTTTAACTTAGGAATTAGTACTGCCCATTCAGCACAGCCTGACATTTCTATAGACTCAATGGCCTACAATATCAACAATCCAGAAACTGTGTACAATGGCGAGAAAGTGACATAGGTGAGTGGCTGCCAGCAGTTCTCATCGAAGAATGAATAGAAATTAGCAAAGAAGTTCAACTTCAACGAAATAGAAAAGAATGGATAAATAGCTGGTGAAAGCAGAAAAGGCAAGGTTAAGATACAAGTTAGGTAAGCGGTAGATAATTTTCTTTTATCTAAAGTAAAGATGCTTTCTGTAAAAGCAATCAATTCAATGCTATCCAATTGCAAAAGAGTATGAGATTCTTCCTTAAAAAATAATTCAGATGTTAACAAGACATCTTGCTTTTCTCTAAAGTCTAAACCGCTTCCAATTTAGAGAAGATACCAGCAAGTTTCACAAATAAGAAGTACCTTATGATTAATTTGGTCTTGCAATGAGAACAGCCTTCCATGCTCCCAGCTCTTGCGAGATGCAACGAGAATCAACATACAGAAAGGAAACTAAGTTCACTCATTTTTATAAGGAGAAATATCATCACAACCAAAAAGACAATGCCGTTTATTGAATAAGGAAGATATGCATCAGAAGAATAATATACATACATCCCTACATTTCATATAAAGAACACAAGTAGGCAAATAGTATTTTAAGAAGCAGAATAAGGCAAAGGGCAGCCCCGATGCACGAAGCTCCCGCCTTTGCGGGGTCCGGGGAAGGGGTGAACCACAAAGGTCTATAGTACACAGCCTTACCTTGCATTTTTCCAAGAGGTTGTTTCCACGCCTTGAACCCATGACCTCAAGGTCACACAACGACAACTTTACCGTTGTGCCAAGGCTCTCCTTCAAGAAGCAGGAGTACTAACTAAATGGGAGGAGAAATATAACTATAAAAAAGAGAGAATATTAGAAAAAGAAAGAAAGAAATAGAGTTGGAATGGAGAATTCATGTATGAATGGTTCTATTCCTGTCCTGCATGCCTCAAGAACACACTTTGCACTGCACCATGGTTCATAGTGCATACACAATTCTGATCCAATCCTAAGTCAAGATGCCCCCTTGTCATCTGACTCAAGCTTCTAGTGAAGTGTTTTTCAATCTTAAACGTCTATTTCAGAAGTAAGGGAAGGAGAAAAGAGATCCATGTTCTTGTAAAGAAAAAATGCCTCATTATACAGACAATGGTTCTTTTGTCAGCACAAATATATTCTGTGACAACCGAGACATGTACCAATACTCGATAGATGTAGCCATATTGTAGTATGGAGGCTAGAATATACATCATTATCATCAAGACCTTATCCCAATTAGGGGTTGGCCACATGAATCTTATTCCTCCATTCCACTCAATTAAATACCATGGCTTTATTTAGTCCCAAAGTTTTTAAATCTTTTCTCACCACTTTTATCCACGTTCTTTTGGGCCTTCCCCTTACCCTTTTAGAACCTTCTACTTGTATTGCCTCACTCCTTCTAACCGATGCCATTGTTGGTCTCCTATGAATATGTCCAAACCATCTAAGTCTAATCTCCCTCATCTTGTTACCTATTGGTGCTACCCCTAAATTTCCTCTAATATTTTCATTTCTAATTCTATCATTTCTTGTCTTACCACTCATCCATCTCAACATTCTCATTTCTGAGACACTCATCCTATGAGTATGGTGTTCCTTAATTGCCCAACACTCTGATCCATAGAGCATGGCCGGCCTTATAGCCATCCTATAGAATTTTCCTTTTAATTTGAGTGGCACCTGCCGCTCACTAAATATACCAAGCCCGAATGAAAAAGGAGGAGAGTCTTGCATCAGATGCTAGTCGGCAAGGAAGAAGTTGAAGATAATTTTGATTTTGTTATTCTTTTTGCTACTTGCAAATGAATATCCATTTGTATATTAGTTTGCAAGTAAAAAGAGAAGATAATGAAAATCATCTCCAGTTTCTTTAAAATATAGCAACCCTAACATGACATAAATCAAAAACTGACATTCCCTCAAGCTAAGGTGTCCCTCATAAGGGAAGCACTGCATCGAATCCTTGGTGTAGTGAAAAATGGGCATGGGTTACTAGGGCGTTCCCCCGAAGTGATGTGCTACATCGGATCTTGGGTGTAATGGAAAATGGGCAAGGGCTGCTAAAGTGTCCCCTTGGAAGTAACACGCTGTATCAGAACCCAGGTGCAGTGAAAAGTAGGCATAGGTTCATGCCATGGAGGTCGAGAAGTGCGTGAGTAAATAGGCTATCTCAAGAGCATGAGATTCGTATCGCCACATGAAATATAGGGACATTGACAGGTAAGAATCTGGAGTTAGTAGATATGATGAAACGTAGGAGAATCAAAATTGCTTGTATCCAAGAAACCAAGTGAAAAGGGGATAAAACTAGAGAAACCAATGAGTATAAACTCTGGTACGTAGGAAAGGATAAAAACAGAAATGGCATAGGAATACTAGTGGATAAAGAATTAAAGAATAAAGTTGTGGATGTTAAAAGAATTAATGATAGAATTATAATAATAAAACTTATTCCAGGAGAGTAGATCATAAATGTTATAAGTGCATATGCACCACAAGTAGGGTTAGAAGATATAATCAAGAAACAATTTTAGGTGAATATGGAGGGAGTCATGCAAGAAATTCCCAACACTTAGGGGATAGTTATAAAAGCAGACTTAAATGGCCATGTAGGAAAAGAAAAGGAAGGATATGATAAAATATATGGAGCATATGATATAGGAGAAAGAAAGGAGATGGGGGAAGCTATCCTTGATTTTGCTTTGGCATATAACCTAGCCATTGCAAATACATTCTTTAAGAAGAGGGATGAACACTTAATAACCTTTAAAAGTGGACTTCATAAAAACCAAAATAGACTTTTTTTACCTTAGGAATACCGAAAGATCAATGTGTAAGGATTGTAAGGTGATACATGGTGAGAGTTTAACCTCACAAAATAGGTTAATGGTTATGGACATCTATATTAAAAGATGAAAGAAAGGAAATGAACTTAATGGGTATCCAAAAACTAAGTGGTGGAACTTAAAAGGAGAGAAAATAGCCTCATTCACAAATAAGTTGGTGGTAGGAGAAAATTGGAACTATGAAACAAAAGTAAACACCATGTGGTCTAACATGGCCGAGTCTATTAAGAAAGTGGCAAAAGATGTCTTAGGAGTATTTAAAGATAAAAGACAATTAGTAAAAGAAACATGGTGGTGGAGTGAAACAATGCAAAAAGTTATTGAAGAAAAACGTGTGTTTTAAAGCATGACAGAAGACTAGAAATAATGAAAACTATAACACATTATAAAAATGCTAAAAAAGGTTCCTAAGAGAATAGTAAGTGAGGCTAAGCTTAAGGTATATAATGACCTATATAGTAGACTAGGATTAACAGAATGTGAGAAAGATGTGTTTAAACTTGCAAAAATAAGAGAACAGAAAGATAAGGACTTAGATCATGTTAGGTGCATTAGAAGTGATGATCAAAGGGTACTAGTCAAAGATGACGAGATCAAACAAAGGTGAAAACTTACTTTCAAAAATTGTTAAATGATAATGGCTCTGAGAATATTATATATATGAGAATGTAGGATTAGAATGCCAGAAGTGAAAGAGGCCTTGAAAAAGATGAAATCAAGAAAGGCCATGGGGCTCAATGATATACTAATAGAGGTTTGGAAGCATATGGAAGATACTTGAGTAGTTTGGTTGACCAAGTTCTTTAACAAGATTATAAAATCAAAGAAAATGCCAGATAAATGGAGGAAAAGCTCTACTATACCAATTTATAAGAATAAAGAAGACACACAAAGTTGCACTAATTGTCGAAGGATCAAACTTATGAGCCACACTATGAAATATTTCGAGAGAGTGATTGATAAGAGGCTAAGACACGAGACAAGTGTATTGGAGAACTAGTTTGGTTTCATACCTGGGAGGTCTATCGTGAAAGCTATTTTCTTACTAAAACAATTGATAGAGAAATATAAGGAGAGGAAGAAAGACTTTCACATGGTCTTTATTGACTTAGAGAAAGCTTATGATAGAGTCCATGGAGAGTTAATATGGAGGGTGTTGGGCAAAAAGAGGGTTTCGCAGGGGTATATAGACATAATTAAATATATGTATGAGGGAGCAGTAACAAATGTTAAAACAACTAGTGGTGAGACCGGTGATTTTTCTGCCACTATAAGATTGTGCCAAGGATCGGCATTGAGCCCATACCTTTTCATGTTGGTTATGGATGAGTTAACAAAACATTTGTACGAAGAGATTCTATAGTGCATGCTATTTGTAGATGATATAGTATTAATTGATGAGACATGAGAGGGCATAAACACAAAGCTAGAGTTATGGAGAAAAGCATTAGAATCTAAAGGATTTAAAATCAGCTAAATTAAGACAGAATATATGAAATGCAATTTTAGCAAGGAGAGTAAGAGTGGAACACCAATTAAGATTGATAACCAAGAAGTCCCCATAAAAGACTACTTTCGGTACTTAGGATTAATGATTCATGAGAGTGGAGAGATTGAGAGGGAGGTTACCCAAAGAATCCAAGCAAGTTGGAACAAATGGAGATGTGCGTGTAGAGTTTTGGGTGATCAGCGGGTGACACTCAAACTAAAAGGAAAATTCTATAGGATAGCCGTAAGGCCAGTTATGCTCTATGGATCAGAGTGTTGGGCGGTTAAGGAACATCATGTTCATAGGATAAGTGTCGCAGAAATGAGGATGTTGAGATGGATGAGTGGCAAGACAAGAAAGGATAGAATTATGACTGAAAACATTAGAGTAAACATAAAGGTAGCACAAATAGGTAACGAGATGAGAGAGATTAGACTTAGATTGTTTGGACATGTCCAAAGGAGGCCTGAAATGGCATTGGTTAGAAGGAGTGAGGCAAGGCAAGTAAAAGATTCTAAAAGGGTAAGAGGAAGGACCAAAAGAACGTGGATAAAAGTGGTGAGAAAAGATTTTAAAACTTTAGAACTAAATGAAGCCATCGTACTTAATAGAGGGGAATGGCGGAACAAGTTTCATGTGGCCGACCCCTACTTGGGATAAGGTCTTGATGACAATGATGATGATTCTATGGAACATTATGTGATAGAAAATGTAGGACACAGAGTAATACCTATAACTAGTTATAAAAGATTCAATGTACATAAACATACATTTATCTATCAAATTTATCTCAGTTCAGCACATTGTCAAGTTGGCATTCCCAGAAAAGAACCATTTCATGCAAGAAACCTTAATCTGTGTACTAATTCCCTAAGCATTATCCCATAGTGAGCAACATGCTTAAACAAGTACAAATTTAAAGAGATCTGAGAAGGCTGTCGAAGCATTTTGATTTTTTTTTGTTGTTGGAGCAATTTATTTTTATCTCCAAATATGAATCCTTAGAAACTCTGTTTCCGTTGAAGTTCATAGCCATATACCTTTCTTGTCTGGGCGACGTGGCCAATTGCTGACGATAGACAAAAAAAAATTATCAAGGACCACTCATGAGATTCTAGATTTCATCTGCAGGACTTCAAATTCCAAAAAAGGAGGTACTATCACTTGCCTGTTATGGATGCATGTCCTTCAAGCAAGTCATAGACGGCTTCAACAAAGTGTTTGTAGAATGAAATAATACCTGCCACGAGCAACAACATGCAAAGGAATAAGCATAACTAAATTTAAGAAAAAGGAAAATAAAGACTGCAGAATTTTCCTAAATCATAATAACTTCATAGGAACAGAGTTTAAAGTGCAACCAGGATTTCCAGGGATAAAAAGAATATGAAATGAGGGATCTTCTGACAGCATCTCGAGTAGTTCAACTGTAAAGCTGCAAATGACCAAATAAAATGAATTGCAACAAATAAAACAGTCATCAACTTCATCAGTACAAACAAAAGTCCAAAAGTAAAGATGGGAAAGTTACTAGCATTGCAGCAGACAGAAAGCAATTGAGAATGTACCTTGAAATGTTATACAGTCTAAGACAGGCATGTTTTCTCCCTTCAGATAATAGATCTTCTCCTTCCATTGGGCTACTCATGTACCCCGGAGTAGAGATTACCCTGAAGATTTGGATGTGATTTCCAACCAACAATAAAATAACTGAATAAGATTAGTTACAATGAAACTTCCAAAAGTTCAAACGTCTGAGAAAACTCAGAAAAATGGCAATACTTTGACTGAGATCACATATGTCATGGTTAGACTCACGTGGACTAAGGCACACTAGATATAATAACACATCCACAATGACAAAATGAGACAAACATTTGAGCCCACCATTGGAACAGCACTGCTATGGCGTGTGGTGCACAGTAATGGGAGCATGTTTAAAGTTTCACTTGCCACAGGATGGAATATGCATAAGACTTGTTAGATGGTAATTGTGCTCAAGGGTTGAATTATAGTCAATTGAGCACCAATGTGTCAAGAAGTGGATGCAGATAAATGGCAGTTGTGGGCAAAAGAGATGGCCCATATCGACCTGTCTGTGTACTCAAATGACTGATTCACATGACTCATGAACAATTTTGGTGTGACTCATGGACAGTGTGAATGAACTTGATTGAGCAAAAGCTCAGACTTGATGAAACCTGTGAACTTGGGTTAGTTGAGCCTTAACTTGGGGAGTTACAAAATAATGAAAGTTCAGTAACATAAGCCAAAGTACACCCATTTTCACAAAAGATTGCAGCTTCTGGTATTAGATATGAAATTAAGCTGCGAATTTGTTCTTTAATCATATTTTCCAATAAAAGCAAGACAATTTTATTTCCCCAAAGTTTACCCAACAAGAAAACATTCTAAACATCCATCATCATGTAAGTACAGCTGAAATCATTTCAGTTGGTTAATAAGATGAGAAAGAGAAAATGCAGACCATAGTTCAGCTCAGAACTCAGTCGATTCAACTCATCCAGGTGATAGGATTAGAAAACCAGGGTAGATTTAACCTGAGGGCTCTTGTTCTAATTAACTCAGGCAATTTCTATAATTTATAACTTTTACCTAATTAAATAATATGAAGAATGTATACTCAATCCCACAGATGACACCATTGAATTACCTAATCAACTCATCCTAGTGACTCGTCAACTCACGCCCATGTCAGAGTTCTAAATTATTTTGCACTCTATTAAAGTCAAGAATAAATTTGGGGAATGACTTGCTTGGAAGTGCTTGCTCACAACATCATCATTGATTGTGGACTTAACATAACCTGGTCATCATAGCAACCAGCCACAAAGGACCCTCGATACTTTGAATAACAAGCTTCTCCCTGGGTTTTTGCCAGTGTATCTGTATACACCTAATTCACCTCCTCTGTGAAGATAAGTAATGTTGTCTCCTCAGTGACTAGTCTTGTGACTTTGGTACCAGGTGGATTCTCGAAATCAGAACCGCAAATGAAAACAGTTCATCATAAATAACAATTAGGCATAATAACAGTTAAGATTAGCTTGCTGGTCCAAGACAATCAAAACTCTGCTACTTTTTAGTGTTGAAAGAGTGTTTATTTGCTAAGTCACATTTCCTCTTCACTAAATGCGACTTCATCTGCTGTTTCTGAATAATGGTGATAGTTCTATACCAAATATCATTTCTTTCCAGCATACGTGCTGATTGGTAATCAATTGCTGATCATTGATGCAGTGATACAAGACACGAACAATGCAGGCAACATATTGAAAAAAAAGTCCCCAAATTTGATGATCCTAAGCTCCCAAACTTGTCGCCAGAAAACTACATAATTGTGCGAGTTAAGCAATTCTTGGGTATCAAACGCATACGGGGGACCCAGAAAACGGATAGCCCAGATCATGCTGTTGCACATTCTTGCTCCCAATCACTCTGAATCTCTTGCAAATACCAAGACAAGAGTAAGACCATCCTGCAACATGATTTTGCCGCAAATGTACACTAACAAATTCATTTGCGGAAAAAATGCCGATTTCTTCCATGAATTTCTCTGAAGAACTCGAAATTCTGTAGAAATTGGTGCAGTTATCAAAGAACAGAAACATGCAGCTGAGAGCATCTATGGAATCGAACAAGAAACAGAAACAAAAATAAAGCGTAAAGCAGTTGATTGAAATTTATATCATCATCGAACAAAAGAGAAGAAGGAAACGTCAAGAAATTACCCTGAATTATTGAAGAACCGACGAAAGAAGCGAGAAACGCAGCTCACCGAGGGAACGGAAGAGTGAAGTGAAGGCATTTGAGGGGTCGAGAAACCTTCTTTTGTTTATTATGGTCAGAGTCCTAATATTATATTATTTGATATTATATTATGAGAAATGATGAGCTTAGGCTTGACTGAATTCATCAATTTTTATGAAATTATTTCTTTAATAATTAAATAGAAGAGAGCCTAGGCACAACCGTAAAAGTTTTAGTCATATGACCTTGACGTCACAAGTTCAAGGCATGAAAATAGACTCTTGTAAACATACAAGTAAGACTATTTACTATAAGCCCTTGTGGTCCGGCCCTTTTTTAGACCTAGGCAGAAATTTCATGCATCCGGGCTGCCCCCTTTCTTATTACTTAAATAATAATTGGTTCGCTGAGAATCCCCTAATTTATAATATTTAAAAAAATCCTAATCTTATAATATTAGGCTTCTCGGAGACTAGAAATCTTGTGGTGAAACTCCTAATATAATATTATAATATTTCGCATAGTAGGTTTTGACATGTAAAAAATGAAAAGAAAAAAGAAAAGTTTTAGCTCGTGGACAGTCTGTTAATATAATAAGTCTCATGAGCAATTGGACTGATTGACCAAATAAGAGGATTATTAGTATATAAATATTATAAATATTTAAGTAGATATATTTCTAAAGATTTTACTTTGGAAGCGAAAAGACAAAAAATGACTCTCTTTTTTGTCTCTTTAGCATATCTATTATCTCAAAATTAAAATAAAATCAACCAGTATTTAAAATTTTCTTTAAAATAGAGAAAAACCCTTGATTTATAAATTCTTATATTGATAATGATACTTTTAAATTACTATTAATTTATAGCCATCTTATAAATTCTAACTTGTAACAAAGTATAAAATTCTGCTAAAGCACAAATAGATCACATATTTAGTGTTTACTCCTACTAATAACGCTATAATCACTTCCTAAGGGCACTATTTTTCTTCTTCCTTCTTTCTGTCTATAATGGGCCACCATTTTCTTCTTCCTTCTTTCTTTCCTTTCATCTACAACGACTAGGGTTTTTTTCAACTAAAAAATTCCCAAAGTCGAGTTTAATTTCAACTAAAAATCCTTCCCATTCGATTGGAAAGCTGAATTTACACTTTAATCCTTCATTAACTTGATTATATTTACCCTTTGATGAAAAAAAAGAAGAAGAAATTTACGTGTGCTTTTGTAAAAAAAGACAATACCCAAAACTTACCAGGTTAAATGAGCTTTTTTGCCGCCATTCAAACACCCGCCAATACTCCAATATTTGATCAAATTTAATACCATTTATTGTCTCATTTAGTACATCATATATCAATATACCAGCCAGTATAGTACAATATTTATAACACTGATTCTAGCTTTAATAAATGTCTCAAAACTCAAAATGATGACACAGTGCAGACTTTGAAAACATAAGTTGACTCGAAGTCAAAGAGATAAAGAATTCGAATAATGCAAAAAAAAATGTGGGAAGTGCCTTACGATAAAAAAATTTAAAAAATTGTATATTAATGCAAAAAATTATGCACCAGTAAAAAGCAATTTTCCTTAACTAAAATATAGATGAGTCTAAGATGCAAAATGTTGAAATGTAAAACCGCATTGACTCGGCCAAGTTTTGAGTTGACGCGGCACATTTGATACCATGAAATGATCAAAAAAGAGTTTATACTTAAGAGGAGGAATGGTAAATAAATGCTCTAAACAAGAGTGTGTTGGTACCACATTTTATAAAAACTCAATATTTGCATGAAGTGACTCATTCATGTGATTGCTTCTAAACGATCAAAAAGCGTGTGATGGGATAATTCTATCATCGCCATTGATTGTCAAAGTTTCTAATCTATCTCTTTTTAGTTTCAACTTTTTATATGCCAGTACCCTCCAATCCACATGCATTTTTATTTATTAGACATCCAAAGAAAAAATAATCACATAAATGAGTTGACTCATGCAAAGGTGGCTTCAAAAGTAGTATCTAAATGCTCTCGCAAAAACTATTATTTGTGTTATTTGCAAAAGCACAGCTACAGTCGACAATGAGCCCTGCAATGCACCTTCGGTTCATATGCGGCCCTCTTTGTTTAGATTGGTGACTTTAAGGTCAGGGGATTTAAGGCATAAAAACTGTCTTTCACAAAAATGCAAAATAAGATTGTGTACTATAGAATCTGATAGTTCGCCTATTCCTCAAACCTCGCATATACTGAAGATTTGTTCTCGGAGGCTGTCCAAAGATCTTCTCCTTTTAATAGAAACGGTCGACTGTGACGTACGGGTAAGACCTGGATCTGACAGCAACTCCCATCTTACAACCTCTCCTCTCGGCAGCTCTCAATCTCTTCTATTCTATAGCCATACAACAGGACACTGTAACTCTACCTGCATCTTTCCTGTCCTCCATTTCACCATCGTCCTAACCCAAGTTTCTGTGACCAAACATCTGTAGCAGTCCTTAGTTCTCCGTCTCATCTCTCTCCTCCCCTGGCAAGGGCTCCTCCATGTCACAGTTGCTTCAGCAGAAGCACATGAATCCACAGTTGTAGCACTTCAAAATAACCCATCACCATCTGTTCGTCCATGCATGCAGCTGTTTCTCTCTTCTGCAGTAATTATTGAAAACGTGAAGAGGTGTCTCCTTTTCACATTGCAATTGGAACATTGGAGTCAGGCTTGGTCGCAGTAACTTGACTTCTACGAAATAGAAGCTTGAGCTTGAGTAAATTTCAAGTCAATATAAGTGCTTGATCAAATACTCAGCCCAATAAGATAATAACATCTCTTAGTGCCTGTTCAAGTAACAGACTGAATTACTAGATCAGGTTTCTTGCCCTTCCTAAAAACCATGGCAGCCCATTGACTTGCCTGAATCTTAATCAAATCAACTCACTTTCCGCGGATTATATCAAACTCAACTCTTGCCAAGAACGGGTAGCTTGCTACACGATTCAATCAAACAAATAGAAAAGGAGGCTGCTATCTTCTGAAACGAGAGCACTGCATACCAAGGAATGAGATTTTGATCCCAAACTAACAAAATGTATGCAGTAATAGCATCTTAAACTTTCTCAAGCTGTCAGAATAAGCCACCTTTGATTGGAGAAAATGGCTTTGATTTGAAATTTCATTTGGCCCATCCAGAACTTAAGAAAAAAGAAAAAGAGATCCATCCAGACAGTGATAAACTTTATATAAATGACAGTTCAAATACACCACCAAAACAAGGTTTTGAGAAATGCTGATTGGACGTTTTAGGTTTTGAGAAATGCTGATTGGACCAGCATTACAATTGCCCACAAATGATGGGGACAGCTTTGTTTGATTCAAGTGGCTTGTGTGATTGTTCTAGCTTTGGATATCTAGTAGTTCAAAAAGCATGTGAATTGAAAATTTCAAGTATGTAAAAACTGTGTTTTTGCTTCTAAGAAACCAGTTAGAAACTACCTATAAATAGGGTTGGAAATTCATCTCTCCAATACATACCTTTTAGCCCTTGAATATTTCAGTCATGGTTTTTTATCTGTTTACAAGACATCCAATGCTCAAGCAATCAGATGAATGGGTTGTAGCAACTAGAGGTGAGCCCTACCAACTAGAGGTCAATAGATGTGTCCCTTTATGCTCTGTGTCTAGCATTCCTCTTAACTTTTGTAATAGAAGCTCCAAAATACGAAGGAATATTTTCACTGTCCAAAACAGCTTATTCCATGTTCTTACTTTTATTACAAACATCCAATTGACTATGATAAAATTGTCTATGCAGCCTTAACTTCCATTTTGTAAGACTGTTTCCATGCCTTAAACCTGTGACCTTAAACCATGACAACTTATAGTAGCATGCCAAATTTCTACCCGGACAATCTTCAACTAGAGAGTAATTTCTTCCCCCTGTTATAATAAAAATCTCTCAAACCATGACAACTTACAGTGACATGTCAAATTTGAAATGTATATATTGGTTCCCAGTATACGCATAATAGTAAGCATTATTTCTATCCCTGGAGGACATATCACAGTATATCACTACCTTCATTACACTGATGGATATGTTACATATAAATCACCATATGAATGCATAAGATAAGAAAATAAATAGACAGACCTCAAGATCTATGTCTCCTACAAGAGTTGGCACCTTAACAATTCCTCCTTGAATACCTGTACAAGGCCCAAGAAATATCAAGAGTAGGAGCAAGGCTTAGCAATTAAAAGTCTTTGTCTCCATTGGACATGTCCAAATTATCTGAGTCTATCCGCCCTTATCTTGTTACCTATTGGTGCTATTCTTAAGTATCCTCTAATGTTTCATTTCTAATTTTATTATTTATTGTCTTGCAACCCCTCCATCTCAACATCCTCATTTTGGCTATGCTCTTCTTATGTGCATGTTATCCCTTAACTACCAAGTCTCTAATCCATAAAGCATGGCCAACCTGACACTGTTTAAGTGGCATATATTGATCACACAAAACATTTGAGGCACATATCTATTTGTTCCAACCTACTTGGATTCTATGGGTAATGTTCTTCTCAATCTATCTAATCTCTAAATTATTGATCCAAGTATTGAAAGTGGTCTTTTTAAGAGACTTTTTAGTTATCAATATTTATTAGTGTTTCACCCTCACTCCTCTTCTTGCTAAAATTGCATTTTATATACTCTATTTAGTTCAACTAATTTTAAATCTTTTAGACTTAATAACATCTCTCCATAACTCTAGTTTATGTTTATGCCATCCCTTTTGTTATCATCTGCACATAACATGTACCACAAAATCTCCTCATACAATTGTTTTGTTAACTCATCCCTAATCAGAGTGAAAAACGTATGGGCCCAACATTGATCTTTGCTGCAATTTTATAATGATAGAAAAATTATTCGTCTTTTAGCTAGTGGTCTTATCATTTATTGCCGCTACTTCATACACATCCTTAATTATGTCTATATGTCCATGTGAAACCTCTTTCTCACCCAATACCTACTATATTAACTTTCTAGTAACCTTATCATAAGTTTTTTTTAACTTAATGAAGAGCTTCAATAGTAGACCTCCCACACATGAAACGAAACTAATTTTTCAATACACTGTCTCATGTTGTAGCTTATTTTTAATCACTCTTTCCCAAGTTTTATGGTACAACTCACAAGTTTGAACTCATGATAATTAGTACAACTTTGTACATCTCCTTTATTCTTATAAATGGATGTTGTAGACCTTTTTCTCTACTCATCTCATATTTTCTTTGATTTTATAATCTTGTCAAGCAACTTTGTAAACCAAATTAGCTAGTATCTCCCAGATACGATCAAACCTCTATTGGTGTACAATCACGCCCTATGGCCTTTCTTGATTTTATCTTTTTAAGGTCTTTTTCACTTTAAATATACTAATCCTATAGTTGTATCTATATAGTCTAGCATTCTTTAGGTTTACAGTTCTTTCAATTTCTATATTCACAAGATAATACTTAATTGTGCCTGACTTCACTGTCCTTGAAGAGTACGTTTGATTGGAAATTGGTGAAGAACTTTATTGAGTTTAATTCGTGGATCAACTAAGTTTACAAATTAAGAAAGTAGAGTTGTCATTGTGTGATCTGAAGATCATGCTTCCCCGAACTCAGCATAAGCTGGAGCTTCGTAAATCGGGCTTTCCTTTTAATTAAGTTCACTAATTAATTAAGCAAACCCAAGGAAGGAAATTGAACAACTCCACTTATCTCCGTATTTCTAATCATTTCTAAGACTTAGTAGTTGTGAACTGTAACCTAACTTTAACAACTTTCGTTGATTTCTAAGTATAACACTATTTGACAAAAAGTCAGGGGCCCCGTAGGTTGAGGGATTGGATTACTCATTTAGATCAAACAATTATCTAGGGTCCCACCACGTATTATCCACCCAACCCCCACCCAAAAAAAATAAAATAAATAAAATAAAAGAGCAGAGAAGAATGAGACACCTATTATATCTCTCGCTGAGCATCAGAAAAAGGAAAAACTTATCTATAGAACCTCTTACCTTTAGATCGTTTAACTTTGATCTAGAGGAATTAGATTACTGTGCCAAATAACTGAACGGTCGGATCTTTATACGATGGGCCCACGTCCATCGCTATCGTGGATCAAGGTAACTATGTTCCTACTCACCGTTATATCTTCATCCATCCATCTTATGTACAACGAGAACACTGCTCAATTTGCAATAATGACATATACTTCTAAATGAAATTTTCTTTTTGAGTTTATTATATAGGAAGAAAGGAAGCCTTGGTGCAACAGTTAAGTTCTCACTGCGTGACCTGGAGGTCAAGTATTCAAGGTGTAAAACACAGCCTCTTGCAAAATGCAAGGTAAAACTGCATACTATATGCCTGTTGTGATCCGCCTCTTTCTCGGACCTGCATACGTAGAGGCTTAATGCACTGGGCTACCTTTTATTATATGGGAAGAAACTTTATCCTATGTTTAGGTGGAGACATGTGCAAAGATGATATAGAATACCAAATGCTGCTTTCAGCATACCTATTCTCCACCAACAAAAATAACCACCTTAAGTTTATGATGATAGTAGCATGCACCTGCCAACCTAAAGTCCACGACGGGCAAGACCTGGGCAAATTTATTTTTTATTAATTTTCTTCTATTTTAGAATCATTTCAAGTCTCAATGTTGTATTGACCATTAGTTTCTTTCTCTTTTCTCTTTTCTCATTTTTTTATATTTATATTTTCATTTTTGTTCTAAACTATTTTTTGGGAGATGATTGCATGTCTTGGAGAGGATCTCAACCATCTGTTCGTGCCATCATCATTGAGATAAAACAACTTCAAACCAAATCAAACGGACGATACAAAAAGAAACAATCTGATTGGAAAAAGGTGCCGGAATCTCATCCGCATAAGCCCAATCACTGCTTTTTGAAGAAATATATTCGGGAATCGCCTTAGTATATTTTAAATTAAACGGCATATTTCTCTAGGTTTATACTTTTATAAAAGTCTTCTAATTGTTGCGATTCCCGATAAAAGTCATCGAAGACCAATCAAACAAGTGTTTAATAAAGTGAAAAATGAAAATGATCAAAGCACATACGGTTTCCCTTTGATATAATGTTCTAAGCTACGAGTCTTCTTTAACGTTGATCTAGAAGGACTACTGCACAACTGTAGAGTTGTCATCCCGTGACTTTGATTACAACTACTCCTTCTTCGAACCTCGTAGGAGAGCTTCGTATACCGAGCCAGCCTTTTACTCTAATGCTTGTATGATCGAAGAAAAGTCAAAGTTGGAGCCTCGCTTTCAACAATTTTGGAGCGAAGAAGGTACTGCCATATCTGAAAGGGTCAACCTATGCGTTCCAGTTTTAAGGCATTTGGCTTCCTTGAGAGAGTCATGAAAGCGAGTCGAATACTTACCGACAATACTGAATAGAATAGCATCGATGACCAAACATATGGCCCACACTGTCCGTTTCCACCGTCTGATTTGGTGATCCTGAAGACCACAACTCTTAATTTCCGTCATAATCTTAGTCATAGTTAAACCTGCTCCAGAGTCAAATCCATCAAACGTCTCAATCGACTCCTCCAGTTACCGATTTCTAGATTCACAATTACTAACAAAATGACAAAAATATCCCGTAAACCTTTAACTGCCAAACGGTATTTCCGTTTTAAATATCCCAAACAAATCAAACTCACCAAGACCAAAATAATCAACCGCTCTCTCTTCTTGGCAACGTTATTTCCTCTCTTCTTCCTTTCACCCTTCCCCAACCCCATATAAATACGCTTTCTCTCACTTGTTACCCAAGTTTCTGATAATTCCCTCTCCCGCCCTTTCCATTTGCAGAGACTGGAGATCGAACTGAAAACCTTTCAGAAAATCAAGAAAAAGAATTGGAGCCGGAAAGTTACATCTTCAATAGCCAGGAATCGAATCGTCAAGATCTCGTTCGCATTTTTCTTGATCTGATTCGCTGAGATCTGACGGGAGCGGAAATCTGTTCAAAGGAGGTTTTCTCAAACCTCGGTTGTCCTATCTTCGCTTTCAAGGTATGATCTCCTGAAAACAATCGTCTTTTCATTTCTTTTACTACCTGAGAAATGTAGTATGTACGAATTCTTGATAATATCCCCCTTTGGAGATTTTTTCCAGTTTTTGGTGAAGTTTTGGGCGAGATGTACAAAAATTGAAGTCTTTTAAGTATTTCCTCGGTCGATTATGTTGAAGTTCATTCTCGTATGTTCTTTCGTGTTCTTGGAGATTTTTTTTTGTTTCTGTTGGATTTTCAGGGCGAAATGTACTAAAACCGAGACCTTTTGCTTATTTCCTTGGTTGATTGGATCGAAAAAATTGATTTTTTTCTTTTATGTTGAATTTTGGGTGAAATTTGAGGCGTTTTGAGGAAATTCTTGCTTATTTTTGTTGATATGGCAGTCAACGGATGCGACGGTCGGCCTTGAATTAGTTTTCTTTCAGTGGATGAATCTTGAACGTCTTTCGCCATTTGCAGGATTTTGTGAGGTTGAAGCTGATGCTTAGGAGGTCAAAATGTTGGGAGATTTGATCATCAGAGCTCTTGTGTATGTATTCGATCGATTTGATACTGTTCTTCTTAATTGCTTGCGCCATTGTTTAAGTTTATTTTTGTGGGATGGCGTATACCCGAAGTGTTGGCTACATTATCCGAGGGCCTTATCGGTCTGTCTCTACTCGAATTTTCTTTTTCTTAGTCACATTGTCTTTTAACAGAAAGAAAACAGGGATCGCTTGCTTCAGCCGTGGAAAGTTTGGACTTTGGATATCTTGCTGCCCAATCTATACAGTCATAATGACTAGCATCATATTAGGCCACCCCATGATTGTGGGCCATATTCCAAAACTTGCTGTAATTGATGATTCTTACCGTCCAACAAGTATGAATTCTTAATTATGGACCTTTAACTTGACCCATGGCCCAGACCCATTAGAATTCTGGTCCCTGAGATCCCAAGTCTCAATCACCTTCAACCAAAGTTTCCCTTCTATGATGTACACGCTACATCCTTGACTTTATTTCCGTATACTGAATGTTATCTATACTTTCTGTATGCCAACTGTTTGATCTATACTTCATCGTTGGTGCACTGATTTGGGGAATTTTTCTTGTCTGCAGAATCGTTTTTGGATATGCTTGTCCCGCATTCGAGTGCTTCAAAGATGTGGAAAAGAACAAAGCCGATATCGAACAGCTTCGCTTTTGGTGTAAGTATTGGTAAGCGTACTTGAAATCTTATTTGCTACGTAAGTTTTGTAGACGCTAAAGTTGTTTTATGATGCTTATGATGAGAATTATGTTGATTTTTGAAAGAGTCACCAAGGTGATCATTGACTCATCCTGATACAATTTTAAGTCCAATTATGATGACGTTGATCTATAGAACCTGAAATTTTCTTTCACAAGGTTGTAACTGTCAGATTAAACGGAATCAGAGTGGAAATCCAACTGCAATTAGAGATTTGACTTTACCATGAAAGGGACCCATTGAATGAGTCCACCATTGCTTCGGCCTCACGAATCAATCAAAACTCTTTTCCTCACTCCATAAAACCAACCTCGTCGGGCCAATTATTGATGGCTTGAGTAGATATAATTGTCCCTTGAACGAGTATAACTTCTATGCAGATTTTCACCAACAACAATTATTGAGACTTCACAAATAAAATAAAAAATGGCTACGCTACTCCATCGACATGATAAAACCAAGGGCAACGGGAAAAGGTGAGAAGTTGGCCTCACGAATCAATCAAAAGTCCTTTCTTTACTCCATAAAACCAACCTCGTCGGGCCAATTATTGATGGCTTGAGTAGGTATAATTGTCCCCTGAACGAGTACAACCTCTCTGCAGATTTTCATAAACAACAACTATTGAGACTTGTTCTTATCTCTTCAAACAACGCACAAATAATTAAAAAAATTGGATACGCTAATCCGTCGACATGACAAAACTAAGAGCAACGGGAACAGGTGAGAAGTAACTTCCTTGGGGGTTTACTTAAAAGCAATGTCCAGTTGTACTGTAAGTTCCACAATAACAAATAGTTTCGTTATTAAAAAGGCCTAGTAAACACGCCTGACTGGTCTCAGCTGGGTTTTCTTACGTGTGTGTTCTTCATTTGAAAGAATGAGTAATAGAGGGCAACGTTTACAGGAATTTGCCCTACATGCGTTTGAAAGGGTAATTTGACTTGGAGGCAAATCCAAGTGAAATAAATGGAAAGCTTATCACGCCGAGGCCGTGAAATGGATCTTTTCAAGAGGCTTCGTCATAGTTGTCAATTTCGGTCTGGTGGCCATGCTGTTTTGGCTACTGGAACGGAATGATCCGCCAACACCAAAACTAATCCGCCATCGCACATTCCTGAGAAAATTTTATTTTTGAAAAAAAAAGAAGAAGAGGCCAGTAATTTATGGAATTCCCAATTATGGCATGTACTCAATGTTACTGTTATTTTGATTTAGTGCTGCTTGACATGAGATCATCTTATGTGATATGAGATGATATGTACCATATCACTGTTAGTGGTGCTTGAGCTGAGATGAGATGAACTAGTATATCATCATCTTATTGTAAGTGGTGGTTGAGATGAAAATCATCTAGTTAAGATTATTTCTCAGTCATCTCACTTCATCTAATGCCAAATTTGGTCATCTCAAACCAGGTTAAGTCATCTCAAGCAAGATCTTATATTATCTCATCTCACGTCACCTTGTTACATTTCAAGAACCACTAACACCTTATAAAGCATAGTACATCCCGTTTATAAAGTATATTGTGCTAAAAATGCACCAAGCACACATGAAAACTATACGAAGATTTGAATCTATAAATTCAGGTGGCAATACCTTTCTTTTTTCATTGCATCTTTTCTTTTTGAACTAGACTAAAGCTTTACTTTAAGAAAGTATGTGTTGAGCCAATTGCAGCTCCAGATATTTGACAGTTGGAGTTGATAAACATTGCAGGATAATAGTTGCATTAGTCACTATATTCGAGAGGATCGGAGAAATCGTTGTGTCATGGTAATTTCAATCTTTCATCAGCACTTTATACAAGTCTTCTAAGATCATACACTTGTTTTTTACCTTTTAAGAATGATAAGAGAAATCTGTGGATTCCTCGAAAAACTTGAACATTCGGCCTATACCATCCTTATTAGCTCAAAAACTAGATGCAGTACTCCATCAAGCCTTCGAGTTACTTAAGAGCTCCAATTTCATTTAAACACGTCAAGCTTTTTGACTAACATGTGGCTGTCTCGAAATCCTTGTGATGAAGGTTACCGATGTATGGCGAAGCCAAGCTGGCGTTCTTTGTCTACTTATGGTATCCAAAGACAAAGGTAACTTCCATTTAAGCAAACGGGAGAAGGTTTGTAAATGTTATGCTTCTCCTAAAGTATATATTTTGGTTATGGAGTACTAATCTTCACATATGCATGTCCGTACTACAACGTTCTTATCTCGGGACTAACTGAATGCAGGGAACCATTCCTGTCTATGAGACTTTCCTAAGGCCTTATGTTGCAAAGCATGATACAGATATGGACCGGAAGTTGGAGGAGTTTAGGGCAAGAGCTTGGGACTTCGTTATCCTATACTTGAAGACTTTTGCTACTGAGGGGCAGACGAAATTTTTTGAAATCCTTCAATATTTAGCGTCGAAGTCAGCAAATGCCAGGAATTTTCAGGTATTGATATTCACCATTTGGGCGCAGCTCCCCATGCATTTTCCATCAAGACCAGCTTTGCTAGTGCAAATTTGTGCCTTGGACATTCTCTGCGATAGAATAGTCCTCTTCATGGGTGCATAAATGTTCATACATGGTATTTGGATACGTTTACATGATATCAGTATGATCAGACCATTCATTCTAGTGGACCCTACCTCATCGAGATGCTAGGATTGAAGTTGGGTCACCAAGCTATCATAACCACCTAATCAAAGTCAGTGGATGTGGATTATCGCGCAATTTTTTCTTAGCACTGCAGTTGCAACCCATGTTTTAAAGCATAAAGCATCGTCTAAAACCATATATTTTTTAGGCCCACGCATCTTGATAGTGTGGTTCTCTTTGTAGACAGTCCAAATCACATGAAAGACACGTTGGAAGGCCACTTGGGGCCTTTTCTTTTGAATGTTGTTCGAAGGCCAGTTGATGCCAGAGGATTTTCATTCTGTTGTCTATTCAATTAGAAATCAAGTATCCAAACGTTGTATTTAGGATCACCATTTCGTATATTCAAAACATGTATCTAAACATTGCACTTTGGATCGCCATTTCATGTATCTAGACATTGTGATATGGAAGGAGCATCAATGCACCAAAAATTTGAAATCATATCTCCATTGTACTAAAAATCTGAAGGCGGAACAACCCTTCTATACATATATACACCATTACTCATCATATGACAACTTCCCACTAAATTGTAGACTGCCATATTATGTCTCCTTGCAAAGTGTTAGTTCTTCTTCTTCACCACTTTTTTCCTGAAAGGGTTGGTCTTTGAGAAATAGTTTTTGCCCTTAGTTTAGAGTTCCTTAGTAACGCCTAAAGTAAGGACGGCCTAGGGCATAACAGACAGTGGATTGTGGTGCATACTAATAACCTGATCAAACCCCCTTGTTTCCATCTTCATATGCATCACGATTGGTATGGGCAGTATTGAAGTGTTAAACTCACCGTGCTTCCATTTTTTCTCAATTTTCACAGCATTAACTCTTGCAGGTGCCCCTGACCCAGCAGCAAAAGTCGCCCCCACCGGCAGCCAAAACCACCATCTACCGCTCCACCGAACAGCAAATGCACGTCTCAGTGCATCACCAACCTCCGCCCCCTCCACCACCAATGTCGATGAAACGCGCAGTGTTTCAAGCACTCAAAAAGGAGCAAGTCGGCGAAACACCACCTAAAGTCATTGGAGAAGTCGCTGTCAAGTCAAATTCACACGACCCCACCAGTAGAAGTTATGATCAACCACCACAACACACCGGAATGGCCGAAACTCTACGTTCAGCACGTGTGAGGCTAAGGCGCGCTCACAAACCAGAATAAATACAGAAAAAAAGAGAGTAAAAAATTGGTTCAAAATTCGTCCTTCTTTGTGTCTTTTCATGCATTTGCTTACTTAGATTCTATCTTTAGCTTATTTTCCAATGGCAATTCTTTTCTCTATACACAAACCAGAAAAGAAATTGGAAGGGTAAAGGGAAAGAAAATAAGAACGAGATGAAAAACCTGTGTGAAAACTGTAAATATAAATACACTTTTCAATCAAACGGAATCCGCCGGTCAGTGACAGTCAACGTCCCCGTTTACTGTTCCTGCCAATACAAAACGCTTCCAAAAGACGATCAAACGCCCCGGTAATAGACGGAATAACGTGATAGTTGATGAACCCAAGGCAAGCACCGAGAAGTTTTCTGACATAGTCGTCGGAGAATCTGACCCACATACGCCGGAAGAAGTTTCGGCCAGAAGAAGTGGGTGAAGCCGTCATCGGCTGCAAATAGGCCCAGGCAGCTTGTTTTACGAGGCGGTTTCTGATTGAGATTTCGCTTCCGCTTGCGCATGTTGGTGATTGGATTCCGGATGAATTTGGGAGAAGATCTTTCAAGCTGGTATAACTCAGTGGCTTCAAAGAGACCATCTCAAAGTCGACTCTTGGCGGCGCTTTATCGCCCATCGGGAAGCTGGAGCTTTGAGGTTTGGATGGTAGATCGAGCATCTTTGGAACGCCAGATGAGATCGAGTTCCTCCATCTCAGAGTAGTCGGACCGTCCGTTCCCACCATCCCCAGAGAGCCTAGAGAAGAGAGAGAGAGAGAGAGAGAGAGAGAGAGAGAGAGAGAGAGAGAGAGAGAGAGAGAGAGAGATGGTTTTGATTTCTGTGAGAAATCTTCTATGAGGGCTGGTTTAAAACCCTAAATCACCTTTTAATTGATCTTAAATTGGGAGGTGTAGTTGGTTAGGGTGAGAAAGAATTTCGGGAAAGGGAAGGCTTATCATGGGAGAATCGTGGCCGTCAGATCCTGTCGCAGCGTTTCCATTCCCGGGCGGCAGCCCTTCTCCTTTGGTATGTTTTGTTTCCTCTTCTCCTCAATTACGACTCTTTTCTCTTCCAGCCTTTTCCAATTATTCGGACTCCAACGCCACTGGTCTATTTTCTAGGGTGTGGATCCCCTGAGCTTATTTTCAGTTTTCTTTACTTAATTTCCTTAAACTATTCTAGTCATAGGATTCGTAGCCTCCGGGTACGGTAGTTCTTTAGTGGACCACCTGTTCAGTAGTCTTCCCGAATATGAACTCTCCCGTTTATGGCCCACCACCAGGTTCCTACATCCCAATTCTTTGACGGTATACCTGATTCTGATGTTACAAGTGCATTGCCGCATACTAAGCTGCCCGTGGTGCCTAATCCCACCCATTCAACTGTATCTCTGGTTTTTGGATATCTTGCAGACCAAAGATCAAGACAATAAGCAATTGCAGCATTCAAAACGAATGTTTGTGGAGAATTTTTTTCTGTAATTTTTTATATGGGAGCATTTTTGGTCTACAAGATAATCCCAAGCAGGACAGATCAGCTGAACGGGTCGGATCAACTGGAAGTGAAACCCTTCATGTAAAAGCGGGCCCAGCTACACACTCCTCTCCGTTGGTTATGAGTTATAATAGAGGCATAGAAGAAGTATGGTGATTGCTTGGGTCCATCAATTGATTCTCATTCTCATCAACGAAGAACAGTTGGTCGTTGTACGGAACTTCAGATATTGGATGGGTTCCATCACAGTTTCGTGGTACTCAGACTGGCATGCTTTTCCCCTAATCTTTTACCGCTATTTTAACCTTCATAGGCTCCTGCGACTGCGACCTACTGCCTTTATGTTTCTCTGTCTTTCTACAAGTGTGTGCACATGGCCAACGAGCTAGGTTTCCTAGCAGTAAGAGTGTGAAATGGTATGGGCGGCGAAGGGCTCAAGGAAAGCGAGCGCCCCTACCTTTTTGCTTCCAGTCACAGTTTTGTCAAAATTCTGCAACTCGCTATCTGAAAGGGAAATGGTTTGTCGAGTTTGCTGCCATCCCCTAATTTGTTTCTGCCGGTAGGATGAACTAGAGTACTGGTTTCTGATAGCTAAACACTAACTAAATAGAATGACAGAATAATCTCCTGCTGCGTGGTTTCTGATAGTTAAACACTAACTTAATAGAAGGACAGAATAATCTCCTGTTAAGATCGATCTTAATAGAATGGGAGCCTTGGCGCAACTGTAGAAGTTGTCGTCGTGTGACCTTTGAGATCACGAGTTCAATGCGTGAAATCAAGACTGCCTACTATAAACCCTTGTGGTCCACCCCTTCTCCAAATCCTGCATAGGCAGGAGCATTGTGCACTGGAACTGCCCTTTTCTTGGCTCAACGGCGATAGTGGGTGTGGATCTCAATCAGGTCAAATCTGTGTGCCCACTTATCTAACAATTTCTTTATTAAAATAATAATAATAATGGATATGATCTTGAACAGATGTCTAGCGCATGCAATTAGTTGCAGTAACTCGATGTCCCTTTAAATAAACTTGCTTGTGCAGGTCCAAATAGTCAAATTTTTCTTGGGCTGGGATTATGTTTAAGAGAATGTTTGAGTGATATACTTATGATTCTTTGCTTGGACTAAATTAAAACTGGATGCTGTCACTTTCACCTTTGATCGGAGATCAGATTTAAGAGCGTTCCCGTGATTTGTTTTGTAGATCTTAGCTTATACCCAATAAAAAAAAAGAAAAAATGATATGAGAAGTGCCAAAAATGAAGGAAATAAGTAGAATGTTTTTGACAGGCAATAATTAGAAGACTAATTTGCAATATAAATATCATTCTTTTCCACTCCACCCAATAATTCTCCGAAAGAGGTAAACCACAAGCACCCTTGTAGTTGTTTCACCTCTAAGACGAGAAGGACAAATGGTCCAATGGTTGTGGCACAGACCAATCTTACCAACCATTCAAACACATTTTCTTGAGAATGGAGCTAGAACTTGCCTTCCTAACTGTCAAACTGATACCTGCCTTTGTCATTGGCAAATGTAAGCCAAACAGAAGGAGAGGAGTTTAGGAGAAAAAATGTCAACTGAATAAGGTTCAAAGTCCTCTAATCATCAATCTCTTGACGTACGAACATGTGCATGGATGAAGTATCAGCGTTTTTGTGGGATTTCAGCTTTGTTTCCTTGTCTAAACAACCACCTTAATCAGCTGGTACCACATCTTTTATATTTCCACAAACTTAATCATCTCTATCTCTCTCTCTCATGTGGCTCTTTGTTTTTAAGCTGTCCTTATTGGCATCACGTGGGACAGGCCAAATCAAATGGACGGTTTGGATCATTAAGAAACAGAAAAAAAGTGGCCCCAGCCTGCATGGAAATCTCCTCTCTCTCATGGCCGATGCTTGTGGCTATTGTTGCTAGGCTTCGTCGTTGTTGAGAGTGTTTCCTTCTCTGTAGCTTGCAGCCTTTTCCATCATTTCTCGGTTGTTTCTATTCTTGTGAAACTTTGGGTGGTCACGGGCGTAAGCACCTAAATACAAAAAGAAATATATAGAATAACTAGAGGAATTGGCAAATGAGAAAAAGGAAATGTGGGACATTGTCTTTGGGAGATCTAAGCCGTTTACAGTTTACATCCTTCCTGTATATGTAGGCCACACACAAAAATCATAACCGTTGGATGATTCTAATTACTTGTTTTTCTAGTTATAAAGTGGGCTTACTAGGCTAAGATTACCCGACGGTCATGATGATTGGTGTATAACCTATCTAAGACAGAACGTAAATGATCAAAGGCTTAGATCAGCCAGAAATTAGGCCTACCTCATCTTGACCTGATATGTACAAGGATATAGGAATTTTCTAGAATTCTTATATGGCCCCTTGGCATTGAAAAAAAAAAAAAAAACCAATTTTCAATCTTTTACATGCAGGAATTGAAGCCGTGGAAGAACTCGTTATAAGGGGAAAGAGGGCGGAGTGGGGATATAATTATTCATTTTTAATTTTTAATGGATCTTTTACAAGATGCTTTATGCAGTTTGGATATTTTATTAAGACTTAAATTTTCAATTAAAAACAGAACTATCGCAGAAATAAAGGGCAGTTCCAGTGCACGAAGCTCCCGTCTATGCAGGGCCTAGAGAAAGAGCGAACCACAAAAGCCGTTGCAGAAATAATGAATGTAAATCAAATGACGCCTACCTCTTCTATCCTGTTGTTAAATTAAGATTTAGTATTATTTTAGTCACTGATAGAGAGAGAGTAAGCATCTTGGCCATTGGACCTTTTGCATTAAGACTACAATAACAATTCTTTATGCTGTGTAGTTTGTAGATGGTGGACCATTAATAATACAAGTGGCCCACCTGATAGTGATCTAAAACCTTCAATTAGACCCCACATGGGGAATCCGAAGCCTTGATTTCCGATGCAAAAACCCTTTATATTGATTTTTTTTAGTCCATTTTTTAGAAGTCAAATCATAAAAGAGCATCTTGCTACGTTGCTTTTCTTCTTAGATGGGCCCTTTGGATCACCAAAAAATTTAACCTTATTTTTAATTTGAGTGAAAGGCTAAACAAGTGCGTCTTAGTTAGATAAATCATGTCAAATGAACAAGACCTGTTTTTGACCTATTAAACATACAAACCAGGAGCAATCTGAATCAACCAGTCAAATCATGCAACGGGTCTCGACTATTTGCGTTTGCTGGGATGCGCCTAAAGTGGCAGTCAGTTTAGCATTTCTCGTCTCATCCATAATTTTCACAAAATTTCAAAGTATATAATGATGTCTCTCCGGTGCACGAAGCTCCTGCGGTCCAAAAAAAGAGCAGACTTCAAGGATATAATAATGTCTCCAAACAGCATTAATATAGGTTTCACCATTTGGGACTTTTAGTATGACTCTAAAGGCCCCTAGTAAGTCTTTGTACTTTGATCAAATCTGGCCAGACAGATCTTACATGAACGTGATCATGGTGTTGACTCGGTTGAAGAACGCAGGCCAATCTCTTTGTCGTTGGTCCCACTACAATGATCCTAGCAACTAGCTCCATTATGACTTCTCTCCAGAGACGCCGAAGTGCCGTAAGCATGTTGGTTTAGATGAACAACTGTTCTGACCAGACACATAGGCAACTGTACAACTAGTATGACCCTTGATTGTGCTATTTTATACTTGCTTATTGTCACGACTGCTGACCAAGGCCCTATGGCTTCAAGAGAAACCCTTTTTTGTTCATAGACTTGGTTTGACGGACTTAGGTTCAATATTGATGGTCTATGGAGGAAAGTTCATTTCTAGAAGGCCTGACCATAAAAATATCTAACATCTAGAAATATGTTAGAAGTTAAATATTTAGTAGGAATGCTTTAAAAATAATTAGGACCACAAACATGTAACAATTTTCATCATTTATTGAGGTGAAAAGGGATCTCCACCTTTCATTGAAGAGGTGGAAAAGAGGTGAATGCCTATAAATAGAGGAGCTTCCTTATTTGTAAGTTATTTCATAATCAACCATCAATTCAAGAGTTCTTCATAGCAATAAAACTAGAATTCTTTCTAATTCTTCTTCTCCTTAGAGATTCTATTCAGGCTTACTTAATTAATACAGAGTGAGAAGTCAAGTTAAGTGCTGCACGAGAGCTTAAGAAGCTAAGCTCGTGACACTATACGATTATTTTGTGAGTGAGGGGTGCAGCTAGCATTCCTAACATCCAGTCGGCAATGGTTTTAGAGCTTAGAACTATAAATTAAGAAGCTGGGTTGATGTGTAGAAATAATTCTGCCCATAAAAAAGAAAAAAAATATTTTCAAACGCGTTGCTGTGTTTCTCACCAGAAACAGATATGAGAGAACCCGTGAGCCAACCCGTTAGTCACCCGTCAAATCATCAACATGTCTATTACTTGCCGCTGATCCAAACCGTCTATAACGTCGGTGGGTAATCAATGAATGAACCACGTAACCATCAAATGTGAATGGCTGCCAATAGGAAATCAAATGCAGCAGTAGGTATTCGATAATAAACTATCCATAAATCACAGGTTTCGAAGCATCTAATGGTGAAAACTTTGCGCATGTCTCGTCCGTACCAAGCCATATTAGATGAACGGTTTGGATGATTGAAACAGTGGGACCAATTGTATGATAAATTTAATAAAGGCAGATGAAAATAAATATCAAATGACCTGCGAATCAGGAGAATATTGGTTGTCTCCACTATATTCTAATGACTCAGGAGAAGATCATCCCACTTCAAGACAAAGAATGATTAACCTCCTTTAAATTCCATTTCTATGGCAGATTACGGGGTGTTCTGATCCAACAGCGATTTCACGGAGATCGCACCTGATATGGTGGCCCACCGTGTTTACGTGGTTGACTGGCCAACATGCAACGACTAGAATATCCGAATTGCTTCAAGTATCTCCGTTCATACAATAAGATTTTTAGATTGTACAAGTGGTGGCCCACGTCTCCATCGCCATGTCATGGCAAATGCAGAGTGGGACCAAGGAATCAGGCCAACGGCGACCCTGAGATTTAGAAGCTCGTCTCCGTTTGCTTTTTTCTTGGAGGACTAATTGGAGTGCTGACCGCTGCTACTTGTCCCTTCTCACAACCTTAAACCTACTTGATCAGTACCTGTCTATCTTCCAAGTAAACATCTATGAATGATGCATGACAAAAGATCTGGATCGCTGAATACTGTGGGCCTTGATATTTGGTATTTCAACTGACGGTCAGGGAAGTCGAATGGGATCTCCAGTCTATAAGATCATCCCACATGTAGAATTTCTATTTATGATTCGTCCGTGACTATCTCCCCTGGTTAACGGTTTGGATCACCAGGAACATGGGTTCCACTTTCACTTTGGCCAGTTATAGTATGCATCATTTACCATATATAAACTATGGTGTATCCGACGATCACATTGACCTCACGCCAATAGATCTTTCAGTCAGGATAAATAGGCAGATATTATTTTCAGATTTTAACCTTCAGATGGCATTTCCATCCGGCATCGGATCAGAGCCACGTGGTTTGCTTAGAAATTTACAAATCAACATCCTCAGTTGCAAATCCACACGTTCCGTGCGGGTCCATAAAGGTGAGCAGGTTAGATACTGCTCATTACCATCTACAGAACCAGTGGGCTGTAAAATGCCCAAACAACTCTAAGCCCACAAAATCCGTGGGCCATTGACTGACCCAAAATTCCGGCCCCCAGAAAGATAAGAACTCTCTCTCTCTCTCTCTCTCTCGTTTGTAGCAATGGCAGCAGCTCTGCTTTTCTCTGCTGCCTGTAGATCTCTGTCTGATTCTTCCTTAATAAAAGAAAACATGCTCACGGATAGGGATGCTGCCAAACTTGCTGTCAAATCAATGTGCTCTTCCCAAACCAAGTATGATTACAGGCGTTTCAGAATTCGATCCCTTCAAGAAACCAAGGGGACCAATCCGTCTAACTCGGCAGAAGAAATCACAGAGAAGTTCGGGCTCGAAGCCGGTCTTTGGAAGGTAACTATCATCGCATACTTCAATTTCCTTTCTTTTCGGTCTGCAGTCTGAATTTTCTCTGTGATTGGTTTATGAGTTTCGAGACACTATGGGGGAAGAAGGTAGGAAAGCTTTATTTTTCTGTTCTGTTTTTCCCTGAAATGAAGGATTCTGCACTAGGAGTAAGAAATCATGTTATTCGATGAAAATTTGAAAAGTTTAACCAATGAGTTGTTTCTTGAAATTTCGAGATGAGATGTAAAAGAATTAGATGGAATTGTGGCCTCTGCCTCAACGACCGACTTATCTTTGCATTGATTTTTGCAGATATTCAGGTCGAAGGAGGCAGGACAAGAAGAAGCCAAGGAGAAGTCGAAGACAGATCAAGCCAAGGAGCTGTTAGCAAAGTATGGTGGGGCCTACTTGGCGACTTCAATTTCTCTCTCCTTGGTTTCGTTTGCTCTGTGTTACCTCCTTGTGAGCGCTGGAGTAGATGTTGCGACACTGTTGAAGAAGGTAAGTGCGAGCCCTTTCCATAGAATTGTACTAGTGTATCTCCTTAAAACCAGATTCATACTTGCTTCCCCAAGGGATTTCTCCATTAGAAACAATGGGATCCAGTCCGTCATTTGGTGGGTCGAGCTGATCTTTGTAATTGGTAGCAGATCTCAACTGTCCCAATCGTAACTCTTACTTTTTCAGAAAAAAAAAGAAGAAAGAGTGCGTATTGACGGGCAAGTGCATCACTTTGTTACTAAATACAAGGTGCTACCAAAAAGCTTGAAATGAAGGAAAACAAGCCTTATTTATGAGATTCTTGTGTTGAGCTATTAGCGCCACCATCAGATTCTAACGTCTCCATCTTTCTTCTCAGGTGGGAATTGCGACAAATCAAACTGGTGAAAAAGTTGGAACGTTTGCTCTTGCATATGCAGCCCACAAGGCTGCATCTCTGATCAGGTTTCCTCCCACAGTGGCTCTCACTCGTATCGTTGCCGGATGGATAGGAAAGAAGGGAAAGAAAGAGGATTGAGGCAACCCTCTTTTTTTTTCAGAATTTTGATTGCGTGTAACTGAAAGCCATCCCCACTTGTATATGTCAAACTTGGTCAATGGAAGTAGTCTTCTTTGTTTAATACCTCCTTGGCTCTTAACGGCGCACTACTTTCCAAGGCAAATTCTACTCCCCAGGATCGGCTGGTGAAATGGGAAAACCAACATACAATCAGCTGATTTTGATACCAGAGGCCATTCTGTTCAAATCACTCAAGATCCCAAAATTTGTAAAATATGCAGAGTCATAGATTCTAATTTCAAGCAAAATAAATGTATAACTTCCATTACCATTGATTTCTTACTTGCTTTGACTCAAAAAACCAGTTTTAGAAGATAAGAATCGATGAGAGCAAAGTTGGTGGCTGCAAACTTAGCCGGCGGCACCTAGCCATATGATTCAACGAGAACAACATGAGAACAAGAAATTTCTTCTGTTTTTACCTAAAAATTGGTGAACTTAGAACAAAAAGATTGTGAATTGATCCAGTTCAAAATTCAGGGCGTTATGTGTATTACTCACAGATATTAAACAATATTGAAGGCAGGTCTAAATAGACTATCAGCTGAACAAATCCAGGTAATAATTGTATAGAGGGCCTTGAGCAAGAAATATTTTAATTTTATTCATCATGAATAACAGGATCAAATACATTACTCGTAACTGTACATTGAAACCACCCATTTTCTCTCTCCCCTTGCCCTTGTACAGATTTTACAACATTCGGCCCGGGAGCATTTAGCTGGCCACTCATAGTGGTGGCAGTCAAATATCAATTCCAGCACATTAGAATCAGCGATGCAGGGAGATGGATGGACATGGTAGGTTCTGATCTAGAAGTACAGACCTTTCTTGATTTAGTAAGCCAACTTCCCATCACCTCCTAATGGGGCTATTACTGGATGGCACTTCGATAACACCAGATGCTGGAGTTTGAGGCCGTGCATCAACCATCACATAGTCCTCTGCTGTAAGTCCATCCCACTCAGCTGCAGCTGTGATCCGAGTTAAGGAATTTAAAGTACCCAATCTCAAAGCACAAATCCGTGAAGCGAATTAATCTAAAAAGGATACGTTCTGTTTTCCACATGTCGGTAATGCTAACTCCAGCATCAGTTAGAAGCCAGTAATCGGCATCACTCTGCAAAACAAAGAACAGATGTTGAGTGCATAAATGTTTATTTTTCTTTAGTTGCAAAAGTTCCATATGTTTCTCGTTCTATTCTGGAAAATCCCTTGCCACAAGCATTTAGGTGGTCATGAGAACTTGTACTATGTACTAAGTAAGAAGAGCTCTGGGGGTCACTCTATATATATAGACACACATACAAATTACTTCATGAGAAAATATTGATCCAGCGATATTATCACACTTACATCTACATCTGAAGGTACTATCTTCATGATCCCACCAACAAAATCCTGCGAGGCATTTAGATCTGAAGACATCCTCTGAGCATCTTGAGCTTCAACTATGCCCTTCCCTCTGTTGAGTCTGCTCTCATCAGTGAACGTTGCCATGGGTGGGTTTTCAACAGACCCTGAATTTGATACAAGTGGTAGACATGAAGATGCCTCAATTCCATTCATCTCCTCAAACTTCTCCTCGAATTGACTAAGAGAAAATGAAACTTTAAAGTATCAGCAAGCAATAGTATGCCTTCAGTCCTCATTTTTCAGATCGTCTACCAGCAGCAATTGGTGAAGAACACTCTGTTCCTTTTGAACTTCAGAATGATATGTTCACAATATGAACAAGCTATCAAAAACAGAGTTACTAACAGGCAACATTACCTGACAAGATAAACATCAATTGGACCCATGGTGCTTCTTAGGACAATTCTGTATCTTCTCTGTGGATATTCAACAGCCTACAGATACAAAGGCAACCTCTAACACATCAAAGACATGGAATAAAACAAACACCTATCACTTACAAACTTCACCTCATCAGGATCTGGGACTTCCAAAGTAGTGCCATGAGGAGCCTTAATTGCTATTAGTGTCTCGTTCTGCAAGAACAGTAATATCCAGAGTCAGTACCTAAATCTAAATCTTCTTCCCTCTGTTGTTTCAAATGCCATGCAGTTCTATATCACATAATCCTAAACAACCTGAAAGCACGGTAGGCCCTTGATGTCTTCTTCTGTCACATATAGCCATCTAAACAGAGAGAAGGAAAACAGGAAGGAAACATCTGAGAACACGAATAACTGCTATGTAATAACTGACTGCTCATGCAAGTATAAGAAAGTTTCTACCTCCGATTGTTTTCATCCTCACTTAGGTCCCTTAATCTTTCTCTCATTTCTCTGTAACAGACAAGAAGATGAGCATAATCTACAGGCAGAATAGATCAACTGCTATATTTTCTATTAGTTCTGATGAATGATGACTTCATCAATGAAGAAACAAACAGAACCTACTACTAAAGAGCAACCACAATATAGCATTCGATGGTAAACCTAACCTTATCTGATCATCTAATCTCCTCTCCTCAATGGACAGACTTTCAACTTCTGCCTACAGGAATCAAAAGTAACAAATGGATTCAAATCCAACATCTTAAATTAGTAATACCATCAGACCATGCAAATACTGGTAACAAAACCAACTCTGGTTCTTGGGTTCATAAAGCATAAAGAAAAATGGAGGATGCAGAAGAACCAGAAGTTGCCAAGTTCACTAACATGCTTACTCTTGCTTCATAATTAAGAGATAAAAATACAAGTATTTGAGTCAATGATATCTGAAGCAGCAACATGTTTAGAAATAAATATATAAAAAGCAATAACTTTAAGATACCTGTAAACTTGCAACATCATCATCAACTTCCCCTGGCCTTGAGGCATCAAGGCCCCTACAAACAATTTTCGGATTAATTATGATGTATTCCATTTAAACACAAGGAAGAAATCTTGAAAGTGAGAAAAAGGAAATTCGGGATTACTTCCAGCGTATTCGGTTCTTAAGTTTCTTTTCTATAAGCCCAATTCCTTCCAGCACATTTGTTATGTCATATATTCGTCTCTTTTGCACCTATAACAACAGAAACCATTTTCTATTTAGGACAGGAAGATGCAAGTTTGAAGAAAGAGTAGTAGATACTCACCTCCAAAGTGTCTGCCGCTTTGTTCAGATCAAGAATGCCATCTTCTGCATGTTTGATAAGATTGATGAACTTTTTTGTCAAGAGACCTGCAGAAAATTCATGAATCACTCTTATCAATAGCAGAAGTAAGCAATACTTCCTGCAATGTAAATCTTACATATGACCTTTAAGGTTACCCAGTCAATTGGACTACAACTATAATGCCACCACCATCCCAACAAGAAATTAGTAACAGAATAAGCAACCACTTTGATTACCAAGAGAGCTATCATATCGACAACTAACTGGTGTGAGAACATTGCTAGAGGGGGAACCTGCAACAAAAACAGTACCAATTTGTTATTAAGATATTTCTTTGTAGACCTGGATGGAAATGCTGGCTGCATAAAGTTGTGAAACCAGAGTAGTCATGTCAATTAAACTGTCAGTCCACAGCCCCAGAGAAGTATCTATTCTGTGTAGAAGTCAATTTGCCATACCAAGCAAATATACAAAATATAATTAATGACATAAACAGTGAACACTGCTCACCAGCATTTGACACAGGAGTTTGAGGTCCAGATCGATTGTACTTTGAGACCTTTGACCTGCTGCAAATCCTACCTCCTTTTCCTGATACAGGCGTGTGGAGGGGGCTGTTAACCACATCAGTATATCCAGGATTCCACTCACTAGACTCAACTTCATAATCCTCAGATTCAGGCTTCCGCTTCAACTGCAAAACAAAATAGCACTATTAGAAAAGCATTACAGGTACAGCCATCAATCAGTAATAGATATTCACTGAGGCTCCATTCTCTTGGAAAAGAATCCTAATGCAATTGTTAACGAAGTATGCCTATGTAAACAATTTTTAATGAGGCACAGTAAATGTGCAAATGCAACTAAAAACAACAACAGAAGAATATCCTTGTGCATGCTCACACCAGTACAAGCAAAGTTGTATCCTTTGCTACCAACACCAATACATGCAAGCACATTCAGAACATTATCAAAAGATGATATACATGTTTCATGTGCACTCGTAAATGTGCGTGTGAGACAAGATAAACACAAACAAAACTGATTTCCCCTTGTCATATCCAGCAAGATGGATGGTTATAGCAAGTAATAAGACATGAAGTGATAGCAACGCTGACACGCGAACTGGAAGTACCATCCCATGCCATGCATCTCCAATCATCTTAGTGATCGTGTAGCCTCAAGTTCTCAACATGCCTCAGTCATCATACCATTTCTGCACAATTAACTCTATGTCATCTCCTACTTATGATATATCAGTATAAGAGCAATACTTACGCTACTATGTGCTGCCATTCCAAAGTTCAGCAGTATACCTGCCAGTGAATATATCAGCAAGCAAGTGATTTCTCTACTTTTTATCATTTTGATCATTTATGCCAGCTTGTTCATTTTCGTAATTTCTGTCCAAATGTCTATCTTTCGTGGAAAGGAAAACCACTGCAGAAAAGAAGCTAGAGGAAAAGATGGAGAGGGAATAGAGTTAGTGGTCCATATCTGAAAGCTCCTGAAAGCAATCATGCAGATAGCAAAAGGTCAAACTCAAGGACACTAATCCATAACTAACTAGTAGCCCTTGGGGACACCTTACAATAGTCCACTCCAAACAATGGCTGCCCCCACCAACAGGAGTAGTTGGATTAAAACTAGTAAAAGGTCACCTGTCCTTTTCCAACTAGCAAACTCAGATATATGCGCTGTAGCTGTAGGTCAAACTAATTAGTAAGCACAAATACATATACAGAGAACATAGAACAAATAACTTTGCATAGTAAGGATCTAATTATGGTCCCTACAGTGTTACACATTTTCTTGCTCACAGAATAGCCAGATGTAAAGGACATGCAACAGATGGTCCAAAATGAAGCTACTTGCTTGCTCAAATACACAAAAAGTTGGCAATATGGTCCAATGATTTTAATGAATGGCAGAAAAATGAGTGATACAGTATATTCAGAACAAGTATCTAGAGGTGGAGTATGGACAGCCAAAATATTGAAGGCCAGTAAAGCTAAATTTGTGACAGTTCCAAATTCAATTCTCATTTTCTACCAGTATTATTTGTTAGGCAAGCAGAAATCAAGGTCGCCAGTCCACGTCAAAATAGCACAAAAGTAACAAAAAAATCACTCACTGCAATTAAGATCTAAGATAAAAGACTCAGAAGGAGAAGGAAATGCCTAAGATCCTAGCATTGGTGTGCGTGCCAATACAAATTAGGCATGTCAAGTTCTGACGTTGCCAAAGCCCCACCATAGCATTTATCTCATGATTGGTAAATCATCATCAACATGGATGTCCCTGGACTGTATGCTCCAACCTACGAAGCACAAATGAGGAGCAGAAAGTAGCCACAAGCAAAATGAGACAACTTGGCCCGGCTCAGCCAGACATTTGGGTGACACAGCCTGACCCAAGTCAGATGATTTAGATGGAAAGCAGATAGCCACTTGATACATTTTATAAAATATGAGTGCGGTAAATAAAGCATGCCTTTACAAAGCAAGTTAGCACTAGAATGACATATGAATACAAATTTCCTCCCATATAGAACTCTAGTTATCAAAACACAACTGAAATTATAGACAACATCTAAGTAAGATCCCCGGACCTCGCATATGCACGAGCTTCATGCATCGGGGCTGCCCTTTTTATCTAAGTAAGATCCAGCACACTAGGATGGCATAAACCACCTGATCACCATGAGGTCTATGTGATTTAAAATTACTCACTTCATTTAAGTTATCATTACATTCTTAAACAATCTTCTTTGATATTCATGTGCACCATTAGACACAGCCATGATCAGCTGATACCTATTCTATATGAACTATTGTCTGTTCTTTTTCAACTTCAATCTTCCATCAAAATCCAATTCAACTAAACCCTGACATTTCCCTGTTTTTGTTTAGCATTCTAATTGGTGATAACTTTATCTCTCAGCTCCTTCGACTTCAGTTTGTATTGAGTAAAACTTAATCAGACTTTTACAACACTTCATTGCTTTCTATATATATAGGTTAAGTGATATTGTTGACAGATCATGCCATCAAACGCATAATATCTACAATGGGAACCCTGATTAACTTGTGTTCACGGCAGCCAGATGGAACACGTTTTTATTTCCATCAATAAGTTTACATTGTTTAATTTCATTTCTCCAATATCTAGAGTATGGATTTACATTGTTTAACTGAAACCTACTTTGAAAAATAAATCTACTGACGTGAATCAGCACAGAAAATTGTGCTCTCACATTGAGTTATAGTCTTTGTTTCCAGCACTACCTTTGTCCTGGCATAAACTATAACTATTATAATGCATTAGGATCACCTTTAGTACCTAGATCCCCAAGTCTCCACTAGTACCTGGATCTCCAAGTCTCCACAGCTACGATGCCGAGACATATCAATGGACATGAACAAGGTAATGAAATGGAGGTAAACTCTGCATTTTCCAAGAGGGCCCTGAATATGTCATAATGGTATAAAGGCAGCCCCAATGCATAGAGCTCCCATGTATATCCAACCATAAAACCAGATTTAACTTAGAAGATAAAAGGGGAGCCTTGGCGCAACAGTAAAAGTTGTCATCGTGTGACGTCGAGGTCACAGGTTCAAGGCGTGGAAACAGCCTCTTGCAAAAATGCTAGGTAAGGCTGTGTACTATAGGCCCTCGTGGTCCACCCCTTCCCCGGACCCCACATAGGCGAGAGCTTCGTGCACCAAGGCTGCCCTTTTTATTTAACTTAGAAGATGAAGTTAAGTATAAATTTAAGATAGTATCACAAGACTTGCATACTCAATATATAAGTATGAATATGAAACACAAGCAAAAGCATATGATAATTAATTCAAAGAGTGCATGATCAAGTTACATAATAAGAAACATAAATGAGGCAAATAGTAAGTGCTCTTTGTTTCAAGCTTAGTTATCAATATAACTGCTCCTTCATGCTCTCACTTCTTGCAAGCATGCAATGGTGTAAGGCTTGCACTGCTTTGCATGCACATCTAAATCATCTAAGATTATTTCTCTTTTTTCTTGGAAGGAAGATTGAGGTCCCAAGTGGATGGTTAAAGTGTCAACATGACCACCCAAACGAGCAGCTTACCTGTCTCCTTTCACTGAGGTGTAATAAAGAGAAAAATGCAAAGTAAAGAATATCGTAACCCACGCTGCCTTTACTTGAGATGAGCACTTGATGAAATGCTTTTGAACTTACCATGATTTAATGCTAGGTACGAGGTTGATTAATTCATGCAAGAAGCATAACTAAAGGATGGTTTCAACTCTCTAAGAAGGCCTAGAAACAAGATCCTAGTAGGACTTGAAAAGACTATGCAACTCCAATACAGAAAGATTCAGTCTTTAGAAGGCAGGCTTTGAACACCTGGACCTAGCAGACAGAGTCCAGATCCTACAAGGAAAGATAAATAAATGATAATAATTTTTTGAAAAAGATGCTCCCTGCAAATGACAATTCCCAAATTAGATATACAATATCAAGACCAGCAACACCAACTGAAGGTTAACATGGGTACTGTTTCTTGATCTTGGAAATAAGGAAATCCATATCCTAGATTGCATGGGCATTAGAAGCAGCAATTGGAAACGATGAGGAAAACAATGTTCTTTAAAATGGTTCAAGGCAACCACAAAAGCAAGCTCCTGGGAAGAGCTCATCATGAGGTCAACAAACAAGCAAGATACTGAGTATGAATAACCAAATAATGATCCAGGGTTACCTTTTGCAAATTAAGGGAAGCACACCATAATTAGTAAACAGAACTCCAAAAATTAAATGAAACTAGTAACAAGCACTTTACCTAGAACAGTTTGATCTCTCTCCTTGTTAAGAAACAACATAAGAGTTGTCACAGCATAACGTGGGATGCTAATTTCACTAACTAACTTATCCATCATAAGGGAAAAACCTACAGTCAGTACCTATAAATAATAAGCTCACCTCAAACCATCTTGAATTGTCACTTAGAAGAAGTTTGTGTCTCCTAACATCCACATCAAAGACCAACTATGAACATCATAATTGATGTCGTCGTGGTGCCAGCAACCACTCCTGAAGAATATTCTTTACGGAATCCTCCATTCTACCAGATACAAAACTCCATTAACTAAGCTGCTTGTCAAGGTGCTTCACCAATAATTACTGAAGCTCCCTAATAGGATGAGAAGCTCTCTTCTGAAGCAAAGTTCTGCTTGCTAGAATAGTTTAACCAAAGCTAGCTTTAGGGGATGCTCCCTTAGAAGAATACTTCTTGAAAGGATTGTCTTTACCTTTTGGTGATATCAAAGAAAGTCATGTAAAACTTGAAATATTTATTATAATTTTAGAACAAACAAGACCTCCCAAGAATCTTCCCCAATATGTTGCATCTTCTGACAAAATATTTGGCATACATTTTAACATTTTGTCTAATCCCTAGGAGCTAACTTGTAACACTAGAAATCCTCACTTAAAACCTAATAACCATAAAAGCATGCTCATTTCCCTTACAAGCTTAACAAGATTAAACATCCTTCGATAAGCTACTATAACAATCTCTCCTTGCAATGCTTTCAATCTGCATTTAGTTATATTTCATACACCCTTCCTCGGTAGTTCTCCTGATGCTTCCACATATTTTCTCTTGGCTTTCCTCATTGCCTCCGTAGTCATTTTGGTATCCTGCTTCCTCTCTATTTCAAATCCTCGCTTCCCCCATCCACCTTCAAATCTAACTTCTTATACACATCTATCCAAGTCAAATAACTAGTTGCAGGTTCCCCTCAATAATGCCCTATCTGTAGAATTGCTTCAGAAGGACTGTTTGTCAATAATTCGCCCTTCACACAATTCATCCAACAAGAATGGAAAAATTCAATACCTCCTCCCATGATCCATTCAGCCAACCAGTCAAATAAACATTTTGGTTGAGAAGTGTTGGAACCCCCTCCAGTGCCATGGAAATTCATCTTGTAGCTGGTAAGTTTCACCATACTACCATAACACAACATAGAAATCATACGAACACTTTGCTAAACCAAGTATAAATCAAGCCACCGCCTAAGGTGAACAGATCTGGGATAAAAGATTCTTTTTCTCTGAAGCATCTAGATTCTCCAAACATGCTAATCAGGAAATCCAAGTGGCTTTCCATCCTTAACATAGTTGGAAGCATGAAAAAACAAATTTGAAAAATAGGAGAAGAAAGAATACGGTCTTCTTCTCTAATCCCTGCCTTAAATCCACAAGAACAATCAATGATATATTCTTGACTCCATGAAAACAAACGGTAAAAGATATTGTCTGTTGCAAAGAAACTGTTGAAGAAACCCTTAACTTTGCAATATAAATTACCACCAAGTCAAAGAGTCCTAACTCCTAACTTGTCTCGCGACTCAATAGCTACCAATAGGCATTAGAATAAGTTTCTAGGAGCCAAAATAAGAAAGCAAACCAACAGGAAACAATTCATCCTATTTTTATGCATTTTTTGTTGATCTAGAGTTATGTGGCTGTATCTGTGACTCGTTCTATATCTATGAAGGTAGATGGATACAATTTGAGGAATAAAAACAAGGGTTCAGAAGAATGTACAGCATAATATAGGTATCACCAAAGTACACCTGACAAACTATGAAGATTAATGCCGGATTAGAACAAACATTTGCAGCAAATAAAACTAAAAAATCTATTACAATTCTAGAACAAAGCTATCAGTTAACTACAAGCATAAATGAGCAATCGGTGGACGCTTATGCAACCCTTACTCAAATGCTTTCAGCAAATCAAAACCAAAACTGAGATACCAGAAGTGAAAAATCAACAGATCAGCAGAATTCCCAACCAAATCTGTTATCGGCAACAGGAACAGAGAAGGAGATCGGCCGACCACATGATATACATTGAAAGCGATGGAATTTAAGCTTATAAACTATAAATCCTTTGCTTCAAGACAAGAATTTAACAAAATATAAGAAAGGGCAGCCCCGGTGCACGGGGCAGACCAAAAGGGTCAATAGTACGCAGCCTTACATTGTATTTTGCAATAATCCACCAAAAACACCAGAGACAGATCCAGATTTTCAGTAACAACATCGCAAAATCCTTAAAGACATGAACGGCATTGTTTGGAAAGGATCTGACCAGAATTCTTCCTTTTACACAGCAAACAAAAGCCAAAAAGTCCAGAACAAAACCTAACAGTGGAGAAAAGCAGAAAATTCAACAGGTCTCAGCAAACTTACAGGAGATTTGACAACAACTACTTCGGACTCTTCATCGGCCGTCCGGCGAGAATCGCCGGACGAAAACCGATGATAATCATCAGGAGAAACAAAAGGCGGCTTTGCAGACGAGAATGGAAGATGACGCTTCAGCGATTGCAGGATCTGCCTCGACGGCTGCGCCGAGCGATTGGAAGCTCGGCCGCCAGACATAAAATCGGCAATTTTTGCAGAAATCAAGAAGCAGAGGGAAATCTCAAACCCTCCGTTCGGATCTACAGCGATGAGATCGAGAGTTGGCAAAGATTCTTCTCATTCTAGTTCCGATTTTGAGAAGAGAGGGGTAGGGAAGGGGAACGAATGGGGAAGAAAAGGCGGGGAACGAGATCTGGATTTTTTGGGGGAAAGAGAGAGGGAAGAAGCGAAGGTTGAAAAGCGAAGAGCAGAAAACGAGGGAAGGAGGGAATTTAGTTCGGATAGATATGGAGGGAAGGCGAGAGAGAGAGAAAATAAGAAAATTTGACACACGCGACTGACTCATGCGAAAAGGAATCCTTTGACCGAAGCACTATAGGGCACTTCCCTGAAAGCGCCTCATTTTGCATGAAACGGGCCCGCCTCAGGATGATCCTACCGAGTCATCTAATTCGTTTTCTACCTTTGGATGACTGTTAGTTCAAAAATCACGCAGATTTAATAGTTAAACAATCTCAAAATTGTTGAAAAAAGGCCCAAAATTATACACAAAGCCAACATTTGGATTGGTCTAATCGATTTTCATCTCATTTCTCTAATTTTGATGACTAGTAGCTTCACTAGAAAGCACCCACATTTGCATGAAGTAGAATGATTTGACCCGTTCATCTAATTTTATCTAATCTTGGATGATTATCAAAATTCAAAAAGTTTGCAAATTAAAAAATTCTAGCATATTGAAAACCATAACTCATACAAAAGCACAAACATTTTGCACGAAAGGCACACATTTGGATTGTTATGTTTCTAGGCAAAATAAATATATTTATCATCTCAAAATTTATACTTTTGATCATAAGAAATTACTATTTTAAATTTTCAAACATCTTTGTTTTTGGATTTTTACCAAAATTTTCAAAAAATCTAACCATTTCATCTTCAATAGGCTGCTTCAAATTACCTACATAGCAAAACTATTCCAATTGGGCGCTTTTGGCTTGTATTTCTATGGTTCAAAATCTTGACTATTGATATTAAAAAATAATGAAGTAGTTAGAATCATTCAATTGGTGTGACTTTTAGTGAAAAGGCCAAACATAAGAGGCTGAACTAGATGAATACTTCGTATTTAAGAAAAAAGGGAAAATATTGATATCTAAACATTCAAATGCTAATTTTAGAATTTGAAAATATGAAAAATTGAAAGATTATGTTTATGGGATATCTAATGTTAGAGCAATCGGACAAGTCTATTGGATCATTTAAAGATGGACCCTTTTATGCAAATTGCAAGGTGCTTTTAAGAAGGTACTCTATATTTCTTCAGCCAATTTTTTTGTTGATGGTATATAGAGAGCTAGAGCAATGAGATGGATGGATCAGATCATCCAAAGGTGGACCAGATCATTCAAAGGTGGACCAAATTCATGTAAAAGTTGGGGCGCTTCTAGAGAAGTGCAATCTACCCCTTCACCAAGCGTTTCGCATGCGAAAATGCGTTTGCTCTCTTTTCTTGCATTTTAGTTGCGGCAGAATAAATTAATAAAGAACTAATTTTCTTTGAATCGGCGATTCGCGCCTTTTGTTGGGCTGTTGGCGTCGCGATTTTTTCTTGCCAAACCCTAAGCACCACGGTTGGCTACGTGCGGCGCGAATCCGAGCGCGCCATTTTTGTCTCCCTTTCTTACCGTCGAGTTGAGTCGTTGCCATATGCTGTACGCGTTTCTAACAAGTGTGTTTTTAGTCAGTGCCGCTGCCACTGCCACATCCAAATGCCATACCTACGCTCAAGATTTTCGATTGTGGTGGGGTAATCAAATTTTCCTGCATCATTACTCGCAGGATTTGAAGGGGAGCTTTCGCGGTAAAAGTTGTTAGAATGTGACTTTGAGGTTACGAGTTCAAGGCATGGAGTCAACTCTTGTAAAATGCAAGGTAAGATTGTCTATTATAAACTCTTATAGTCCGTCCCTTCCCCAAACTCTGTATAGCTTCGTGCACCGGGCAGTTCTTTTATTTATTGCAGGATCTGATACATAAAAGCGCTAGTCGGGTCAAAATCTTTGCCAACGATATCGGCAACAATATTTGCCTTGTCGGATATATCGGGCCAACATTTAACTTAGTTGGGATCAAATATTGATACAGTGGTGGTGGTCCAGAGTAAGTTAGGCAGATGCCGAAACATGGCCTATTCTTAATTAATGAAAACATTCTTGAAAACGCTTTCAGTCTGTCCTAAATCCAATTCCACCTCTGACAATGCCGTGAACAAACGGTTCGGTGAGAAAAATATTAAGATCTCCACCGTCAATTTCAACAAGACGTTTAAACATATGTTATCATCTTCTAAGAGAGTCAATCTAGACGTGGGTCTACATGGGTCCCACGTAAAAATTCTATCCAAGCTAATGAAGTTGATCTAATAGCCAATTTGAGTGGGGTTCACAGTCCAATCTAGAGTGGCTACGATCTAAACCATCCACTGTGTGGACCTTGTTGTAAATGAGATCTACAACAAAATTCGTACCCATCTAACGATTCTAAGAGCCTCATTGGCAGGAGTTATATAACCAGGATTATCCTATTATGCCAGATTATTCCATATAATCAGTAAAGAATCATCAAGCAAAGGATTATTATTATTTTTATATAAGAGAAGAATTACAAAGCAAATAACTCCCACGCTCTCACTCACCATACATTCTTAAATTTAGTCTCCAACTAAAGGGGGTAAAACAGCAACTCAAATATACAAATAAACATATTTCAAGAGAGATGCTGAATCACATTTAAAGAACAAAAAAATTTACAGCGAAGAATTGTGAAGCAATCTATGTAGAACATATTATTCTAATTCCTAAATATGCTGCAACTATCACCAACGAGGAAAAAGTACCACTCCAAACCTTCAACAGAGCGTAATTAGGAGCGTAATTAGGAGAGGCAAATTATTATCTGCAACTGACTATGCTAGATACCTTTTGGCAGACAACTTGTTGTTTGCAATCGCTAAGTATATGCATATATGAGATTCGGATCATAAAGGACTTATAGTACCCAGTCTTACCTTATATTTTGCAAGAAGCTGTTTCTATACCTTAAGCCCTTGAACTCCAAATCACATGGCGACAACTCAAATGTTGTGTCAAGGCTGCCCTTCTTCGCTTGTGAAAGTGCAATAGAAAATTAATCAAAATAGTCAAACTAATTATTAATTATCTATTAGAGACCAACTAAGCAGACCCTAAATGGGATCCAGCCTAATGTTCAATATTCAACGTTTGAACGGGAACGTGTACGTTTGATCGGGCACTTTGATCTCGTCGACGATTAAGAGGCTGTCAACAGGGTTTTGGTCCCACACAAAACAAGAGATTACGCATTCATGAGACTAATTCGAAAAGAAAAATAAAAATCAATAATTTAGCTTTAGTTTCCCATTGTGTATGGCTCCGGATGATGCATGATATGTGAAAAGGCAATTAAGTGACAATTTGACGGTTGTGATTGCATCTTAGATGCAGTAATCTGATCCATTCACTTAGCCATACACTTATACATGTTTTCCGATATTTACACGGCTTCGTCAAATAATACAAGTCTTCGTTAAGGATTGACACACTATAGTATCTTGTCGATGATACTTTCCTCCAACAATATCAATGCCTTCTAGCTCAGTGGCACCAAGGAGTAGTCTTTTACCTTGGAGATTAGGGCTTGAGGCTTCGTATGTGCGTTTCACTAACGTTTAGAAGAAAAAAATAATAATAAAATCTATGATTTCTCAAAGGAGGGAGGGCAGCCCCACAGCAGGAAACTCCCACCTATGCGTGGCCCAGGAAAGGGGCGGGCCACAAGGGCATAAGTATATAGCTTTACCTTATATTTTTGTAAAATGCTATTTCCACGCCTGGAACCCATGACCTCATGGTCATATGACGACAACTTTTACTGTTGCACCAGGGCTCCCCTTCACGAGAAATGCTAAACTGACCACATAATAAGTGCCGTCCAATGACTACATCGTTGAGCCTACCTTTAAAAGATCCGATAGCGTATCTTCTGTTGCTTTAGATTTTGATATCTTATAAATTAAATCATGTGATTTGAATTATTCTATCGTCTAAAAAGCAGCTCAAAAAGTGTGCTACAGAAATGCATAGTTTGAAAACTTTATAAGTAAGATACAGTTTCTTAAAAGTTAGAATCATTTGTCCTATAATTTTTTTATTTATGAGAAAATTAAAGTTGGAAGAATAAGATAAACAATTCCGATCATGTAAAGTAGCTCCACAAAATATGGTCGCGAGATATTACGTCATAATGCAGTCAGTTGTTCCAAACATCGATAAAGAATGCGCAAAAATTTCACCGATTGGTCTATCATAACCCTTTGACTGCTAAAGAATTTTGTGCTTGACTTTCTGAACTTTTTAATCTGTTCATTGTACGCCTTTAAATAATAATGGTTACTATACCCAATTGGAAAGAGTTGTATTTTTGCAAAATGCTGATTTCACCTCTTAAACCCGTGATCTCAAGGTCACATGACGAGAACTTTTGCCGTTGCGCCAAGCTCCCCTTCTAGCTTAGCTAACACCTAAATAATCTAATTCATTCATCATGTTTGGCCTACTTAGATTTATTAGATACCTTAATTCAGTTTCAGTTGCCGTGATTTTTGCCATGTGGATCCGCTCATCCACGGATGACCATTACTGGTCGACAATGTGGGGCAGCTCAACGTGTCATTACTGATCGATCAAACAAGTGATCTAATCCAACGTGTAGAACTGGGCCCAACAAGATCAGATGGTGTCATACAAGCGGCAAATATCGCTGATCCACATCGTTGATCTGCTGAATTCCACCTCTGATAGGCGGCATCCTATGCTGAATTCCAATGGAGAAGAATTTTGGGGAATAGCACATCTGAAGCAGTATTCGACAGCTCCGGTATTCAGGAAAGGGTCAGACTACAAGGGTCTATAGTAAATAGCCTTACCTAGCATTCACCTTGAACCCATCACCTCAAAGTCACACGACAACAACTCTACCATTGCGCCAAGACTCCCTTCTGGTAGTGGTGTTTGAGATTAGTTGAGATAAAAATCATTTCATCTTGACTGGCCCTCAAGTTGATTTTTTAGTCATCTCACTTTATCTCAAGCCAGGTTAAGTCATCTGCAAAACATCGTATAAATCTGCCGAATGCAATGAATGTATGACTAGTAATTGAAAGTCAAACAGGGAGGGGGGAAGTATTTGCAGGTGTTGGGTGATGATGATGCGCCTGATTTCGCCATCAGATTCACCGATTCAAGAAGATAGCGTATATTCTTGGACAGCTAAATCAAAATGTCTTCTCCATAGAACGGCTGATTCATTGGGCTGATTAAGAAAATGCAGAACAACTAATCAAAAGCAGTAGCTACATGTGATAATGAGTGTGCTGTGTCTGCCACTACCGAAGGGTCGGCATCTAACTACAGTGGATCTGAAAGTGGGCGTTCTGGATGGATTTTGGAAAGCTCCACAATTGATATAAGCAGCAAGAGGATGATGACTCTTTGGATAGAGGATTCAAGTATTGATCTGGCAATGGACACACTTCTGTACAGCTTCAGGCACAGATGATCCAGTGTAATAGGCATTACTTCTTTGATTCTTTGCAGTTGCAACACAAAAAGGGATCCTTTCAGCATTTCTTTCCCTAGCTCCCATCATCAACAGAAACGTTTTACTACCTGGCTAAACTCACCCAAATAAGTTTGAAGGAGACACCAAGCCCCACTAGACACTCCCATTATATCATCAATATACATGTCATTTCTAAGAAGAAGAGCCTTCACGCAATAGTAGAGTTGTCATCGTGTAACTTTGAGGTCAGGGGTTAGAGGCTTGGAATTAGCCTCTTGCAAAATGCAAAGTAAGGCTGCGTATTATTGACCCTTGTGGTGCGCCCTTTCCCTAGACTTGCATATGCAGAAGCTTCGTGCAACGGGCTGCCTTTTTATACATGTCATTTCCATGGAAGATGCTTCGTTTGAATTGCCATAGAATATGATTATGATTGTGAGTTTTGCTTTAAGCAATAAACTGATCACCACTGGCCATCATTTCCACTTAACTTTTTAGCAAACTTGAGCATGAGAGAACCAATGGGGATTTCCCCATTGCAGGACAGTTGTATATTCTTCTTAACAGACGACTAAAAATAAGCTAGAAATGATATACTTCTCCTAGGTCATTGATGCCCACTGGATTCTTCTCATTGATGCTAACTGGATTGAATTTCTCCTAATTGTATTCCAAAGTTAGTTTCTAGCAGTTACGCTGTCCAGTAATAACATGCTTCCTTCTCTTGTCCTCAAAAGAAAACCATTCCCCTTCATAAATAACAAAAGAATTTCCCTGTCCCAGTCCAACTTATGGAACAGTTTGCTAGAATAAATTTTGCAGCATCTAACCTAGCAGGCTAGCCTTGATGCAACAGTAGAGTTGTCCTCGTGTGACCTTGACATCACGGATTCAAGGTGTGGAAACAGCCTCTTGCAAAATACAAGGTACGGCTGCACACTATTGACCCTCGTAGTCTGCCCCTTTCCTGGACTCTGCATTTGTGGGAGCTTCATGCACTAGGGCTGCCCCTAACTAGCCTAGCAGGCTTGGCTACACGACTTTTCCTACATTCACTCTCAAAAATTTTAGAAGGTAAAGATTTTCACTTCAACTTACTAGATCAAAGATATTTTATATATATATATATATATATATATCTGAAAATCTACGACCCGAGCTAAATCCTCTAGAGCATTCCCTGCAAGCAAGCCATCACTCTTTGATTTGTTGTTCTTAAAAAAGAAGTGAGCCAAGTTTTCATACTTTTCATTGGAAGTTCGGAGAGAGAGGACTCGAAACAGGCAATGTACCTTCCACAACTATGTAGGTTAACTTGCGTGGTGGATTAAAGACCATCACAACATGCTATCTGATTTACTTCTCCCAGATTGGATCCTTCTATCATCAACAGAAAGACAACCATTCTACAAAATTTCCTCAAGGTTTACAATGCCATCACTTGCTATACCAGAATTATATACATTTGAGAATGTAACTAGCTCAAGAAACCTTCAAACATCAATTACCAACCACGAAGAAACTTTGCACAACTATCAAATGGAGCTATCATAGGACCATCGGAAATTGATGTTGGGTCGGATCTGCCCACCCCCCCCTCCTCACCCACCCACACATACATAATGGGAGAAACAGAGTTTTACATGGTTCAGCCAAACAGCCTACATCCACGGGAGAGGATTACATGAGTGTGTATGTCAAGATTTGTAGGTGGTAAAGTCTTCAACCTACGATGCCGCAGCCTGTTCCCATGCTATTGGGGTAGAATCAGTATCTTTTGCAGAAGTTGTATCAGCTGCTACCGAAAAAGTTAAGAAAGATGCCAGAGAAAGGAAGGATGGCAGTTTCCCGATCAGTGAAGGCCGGATTGCAATTTTCGTCAGAAGTGTTGGGAGGTATCTTAAGAAGAAGCAGCAACAGATGAAGAGAGGGAAGTTTGGTAAAGAGACGTTAAAATCAGGTAAAAGACAGTAATAATTACTGTCAAAGTAAAAGAGAGAGGTAAAAGTACCGCAAACTGTTAAGTCATCAAATTAAAAATTATTCTGTCGGTGATATAGTTGGTTATAGTACTTGTACAATACTGATACAGTACTATTACAATAAATTATAATAATTTTTAATACAATAATATGTCAGCTATAGTATTACTACATGACCGATAATGTCAGTGCTATAGTACAGCTACAGATACTGAGTTGTAACAGATACATGTTACAACAGTAACGGGTTTCAACAGTTTGGGTTGCAATAGTATAGAGATGCAACAGTACAGAGTTGAAACAATGACGAGTTCAAACAATAGCAGAGTTGCAACAGTAGAGTTGCAATAGTAGAAGTAAAGATGCACTCCAAAAAATTGATAATGACACCCCTGTTCAAGAAAATACAGTTGATAAGAAGATCTGTTGTGTTGTTGCACCCACCAGTTGGCGACATAGAGGCAAGCATTGGTAGAGGGATGCGGATGACAAAAATGAAGCAATCGTGTGCTGTTACAATCATCTTTTACGGCATCGTTGACCGTCAATATTGAAGTCTATTGGGACGGTGCCGACGTTCTAGAATGTCGGTTGTTATTAACTCACATAGGCATGGACTAAAGTGGGTCTACCCCAACAATATCTCCCTTCATGCACATGGGAGGAGAATGTACTAAACATTGCTACTTTATTCAGCTCCCCCAAATTTCAATCACAGCTTTAATCCAATCTCTACACTTTTCAGCAGCTCTTCTCCCCCTGCTCAACACTCCATAAAGTGCAAATCACTCATTGAGTAAACTGCAAGCACCTAGAAGCCTTGCCGCCTAAAAGCTTGTCATCTAGAAGCCTGCTAGTGCCTCTTGCACCCGCCCTTGTCGACTGCTCACAAACATAACCCGAAGTGATCACGTCCACTCAGAATGGTCAAAAAGTCTACTCACCGAGCCCACTCAAATTACACTTTTCACCTAGTCATCTCACCACTATTCACCGAGTCATCTTACTACTGTTCTCGAGTCATCTTGCTATCATTTTCGAGTCAGCCACACTCGCGGTCATCGAGTCAGCACGCAGTAGTCACTGTGTCCACCTTCTGCACTTGTTCACCAGATTCACTCATTAGCTATATTTTCCTGAACAGGGGTGTCATTATCAATTTTTTGATGTGCATCTTTATTGCTACTATTGCAGCTCGTCCAATGTTGCAACTTTGCTACTATTTGAACTCGTCACTATTTCAACTCTGTACTGTTGCAACTCTACACTATTGCAACCTAAACTGTTGAAACCCGCTACTGTTATAACGCGTCACTGTTACAACACAGTATCTGTAGCTGTACTATAGTACCGACATTATCGGTCATGTAGCAATACTGTAGCTAACATATCACTGTATCAAAAATCATTATAATTCACTGTAATAGTACTGTGTCAGTACTATACAAGTACTATAGCCACTGTATCACCGACAGAATAATTTCTAATTTGATGACTTAACAGCTTTCGGTGCTTTTACCTCCTTTTACCCTGACAGTAATTATTACTGTCTTTTACCTAATTTCAATGTCTCTTTAGCAAACATCCCTCTCTCTTCACCTGCTGCAGCTTCTTCTTCAGATACTTCCCGACCCTTCTAATGAAAATTGCAATCCGACCTTCATTGATCGAAAAATTGGCACCCTTCCTTTCTCTGGCACCATTCTTAACTTTTCTGGCAATAGCTAATACAGCCTATGCAAAAGATACTAATTATATCCCAATAGCACAGGCTCTGTCATTGGGGCCATATGGGTCATGTACCCAGTCCTTTTCCTCAGCTCCCTAGCATTAATCTTTGATCTCATTGCCTTCTGCGATGCCGTGAACAAGCAATTCCCATCAGCATCTACATTTCCACCGTGCGATAGGCGGAATACTAAAGAAATCTTCACATTCGAATCTGGATACTTCCAGAATACTCCTTTTCTATGGAGCCTCTGAAAGTCCCTCTTCTGCTAATCTTCTAGGCCGCTAGATCTGGCGAGCTTGGGAGCTCTCTCTTTTTGGACCTCAAATATGGTTGCGGCTTTAGGTCTCCAAAAAACAGCACACAACTGCTTCATTTTTGCCATCCGTGTCCCTCCACCAGTGCTTGCCTCTACGTTGGCAATTGGTGGGCACAAAAACACAGCAGATCTTCGATCAACCTAAACACATCTTCATGATCCAAAATCATCTTCGGGATCCGATCAACAATCCCAATCAACAACCTTGCTATCTAGGACTTACACCATAAACCAAGCTCTAATACCAGTTTGATAGGATCAGATCTACTGATTAGCGTAGATCTGACCGTTAGGATCTTTAGACCATAAAATCACACGACATAACACACACATAATAGGAGAGACAGAGTTTTACACGGTTTGGTATTAGGACGGTGCCGACGTTCTAGAATGTCGGTTGTTATTGACTCACGTGGGCATGGACCACAGCAGGTCCACCCCAACAATTGACATCTTCACATTTACCCTGTCAACTCAGCCAGCTTGGTATATGTTCAACCTTGAATATTCGGCTAAGTTAAGATCTTATCTGTTGACTGCATAAATCTACAGTTGTCTGCCCTCGACTATAACGCAACGGTTTAATTAAGTGAGATGAATTTACATTGCCATACTAACAAGATCTAAAAAAATCTGATATGCATATTGTACAGAATGTTCCTACCCACAACAGAACAATTAACAAGCAACTTGTTGATGATTAATTTCAGTGACAAATACAAATAATCAATTCGATGCTTCAACAGAATGCAATTCACCACTCGAACTCGTAAACCACAATGGAGAAATTTTCAATGGCGGGGAAGAATTAACACATACCTCCAATCGTTTACTGAATTTCTCATCGTTGGCCTTCAACATAAGAGGCAATGGAAAACAAACACCCTTCTCTATACACATTTGATGCCTCGGCTTTATCCGATTCTCCAAACTAAACGAGAAATACTGCGGGAATTCCTTCAACTCCTTCAAATCCCTCCCCATTTCCACCAGAAAGTAATTGAATTTGGGCTCGAAACAATCCTTAATACTGTAACAAAACAATTGCGGGAATCTCCTCGCCATGGATACAGAATCACCGTAAGTAAATCCAATTTTCTGGAGATAATCCAATCTGGGTAGGAATTTTTCCTCGACACCACATGAAAGTAGAGAAGTGCACTTGGAAACTTCAGTGATACCCAGCATTTGGAGAAAGTAGAGAGTAGGGCGGAGACGTTTTTCCATATCGCAGATGAGCAATCTGGGCCGTCGGTTTATGACCTTGCGAAGATCAGAGCCCTGCACTTTGGCCTCACGGAGGAGGAAAGTGAAGACGGGGAGCAAGTCGGAGACTTTGGAGGTGAGGACTTCGGGGCACATGCCGGAGATGCGACGGAAATCGGACGGGGAGAAGCCCATGGAGCGCATGAAGTCGACGGTGGACTTGATATCTTCGAGGGAGGAGGAGATGATGGCCGGATAGTCGTGGGCGAGGGCGAAAAGGTCGATGCCGATGGATTCAAGGTAGAGCATTTTGTCGCGAAATTGGGCGTGGGGATCATTTTGGGCGGCTGTTAGAGAAGGCAGTTTGGGGGTTTTGGAGGATAGCTTGAGGTGGGGATTTGGGAGGGGTTTTGATTTGGGGAGAGAGGAGAGAGGAGGAGGTTGTGAGTGTGGGGGTGGGAGGAAGGGTTTTGGGAGGGATTGGATTTGGAGGGCATTGCTAGAGAAGTGGAGAAGTTCTTCCATTGTTTCTACATGGTTTTCTGTGTGAGAGATTCGTTGCTGCTTTTGCTGTTCTTTTCAGTTTGTTCAGGGAGAGAGAAAGTTTCCTGGGGATAAGGCTAGTAGGAGATTTCGTTTTGTGTTTGAACTTCGTAGAAGGATGTGGAATCTCATCTTCCTGGTGAGGGATTGGAGGGAAGGGGAAAGGGTAATCAGGTCATTTGAGCTTATGCTGCACATGGGCCCGGCCAGTTATTTGTGGATGACATTTGTCCACATTACCGGGTTGGCCTCAGGATGTTCAGTCTATGGTTGAGATTATATTTTGTCATGTGGGACCAGCTGGAATTGCAGGGCTGGTGGCTCTTTGAGGTCCACATAATCTGACCATGTCTGTCTGATTCCATGCTTCTAAAAAAAGCAAGCACATAAGAAGGACAAAGGTAATGTGGCAGCCACGCTCAAATTTCTTAACAGTTACTTCCTGGGACCCTTGCATAACGTGGTCAGGATTGAATCTGCCAACTAACAAGTGCAAAAATGACTTTATCCTGGTTGGATGATCCCATACCCTCGATCTATGTAGCCTCGTTTAGTTTTGTTGATTTTGGTTGGATGGTATCTTGTGATGGGAACCCAGGAGATATACATTAAGCAAGTGATTTACCACCACAGAGAGGCCCTTTCTTGTGTGACCCATTGGCCATTCCGCTGGAACTAGAAGGCCTGCGAGCGATACGCCAATCATTTTCTTATTGCTGTTTGCAGTCAATATTTCTAATCTTCAAGGCGGCAAATCAGACCTGAAATTGAGATCTCGCAAGTTTTAACTTGTAAGTTTGAATCAGACGTGAAAGTAAAAACAATTCTAGCTCAAATTGCCAAGTTTTGCTAACCACGTCTAGTGTAGTTGGTCAAAGACAACTTGGCATCTCGTCTGGAATATGCTTGGCCACAGATTGGAGTTGGCTGCTTTCCTCTTTGTTTTGAATTAAATTTAGAAGAGTGTGTAAAGATTTGCCAAGGTTTCTGATCCTTACTTTTTGCCTGTACATATTCCGTAGTGGACTTGCTTGCCTACTAACAGTCTACCAGTTACGACTTAACTTATACCTGTAAAAGGGCAGCTTGGTGCACAGAGCTCCCAAGTATATAGGGTTCAAGGAAAGGACAAACTACAAGAATCTTTAGTAGGCAGCCTTATCTTATATTTTATTGGAAGCTGTTTCTATATCTCAAACCTGTGACCTCAAGATTATGCAACAACAAATCTACCATTGTATCCCCTTCACCCACTTTATACCCATGCCTAAACCTTATACGAGAAGCATCATACATTCAGGTCTTTCCCGGATATCAAGTCCTCCCAAAGTCCCCCTAACAGATGGATCCCTCTTCTCTAGATTTTCAAGGCCGGCCCCCTCCACTTAACCCAAAAGCAATGAGAGAAATAATATGTAGAGATGCTTAAAAGCAATGAGACGCTCCTTTTTTCATGGGATTGGTATGATCTTTGGAAAAGCTAAACCATTCATTTTCTAGGCCTACCTTATATTACCCATACACCAAAAATCGCGGTAATGGCATTATGTTAGCCTATTTATTCATTGAGTTGTCGTCGTGTGACCTTGACGTCATGGGTTGAAGGTGTGGAATCAGCCTCTTGCAAAATGCAAGATAAGGCTGCCTACTATAGGCCATTGTGGTCCGCCTCTTCTCTGGACCTCGCATAGGAGGGAGCTTTGTTCAGTGGGGCTGCCCTTTATTTATTCATTGAGTGAAAAATCCATACCAAAACATAGTACCTATAATCATCCATTTCTGTGGTTTTTCACATCTAGCATAAGCTAGGGTGCGAACATGATGAATAGTTCATACCTAAAAAAAGAAAGGTCTAAGGGTATATAATAATATAACTTCCATAATTTAAAAAATAGAAGATTCTACTCAACTTGAAAGCGAGGTAAGTATGGTTATATATAGAGAGTCTCGGTACATGTAGGTGCACTTAGGTGCACAAAGAAGTCGACCCTCAATTTTATCTCGTCTCGTATTACTTGGATAGGCCAAGTACCAAATTTCAAAATCATAGGATACTTATACCCTATTTTATGTGCACTTGAAATTGTAACCGCTGATTTTTATTTTTATTTTTACAAAGATAAAATGACAAGTTGGAATTACTTAAACATGTCATTGTTTTGAAAAAATTTAAAGTTCTTGGAGAGCCCATGGTCTACTTTGGTCCTAAGGTAGCTCTCTCTAGTATCAACACATACATATTAGGGATGAATTGGTCCACCTCTTGATAAGCTCCTTGCACTCATTCATTATCATCTATAACTCCTGCATCAACGGTCAAGTCCTACGCATTCAATCACTGCATATTAGAATCTCCTTTGGGGCATTAGTGGTGCTTGAGATGGAATGAGCTAAATTGGGACGAGATAATATAGGCAATATCATGGTCAATGGTTGTCACGACCCGGGTTTTTATATGATGCAATGTTGATAAAAAGGCGAGATCTCTTGTTTTATAAATATGAAATGCATGAAAATCTTTTTCATTTGGAAAACAACCTTTCAAAAAAACCCCGAGTGTGAAAACACATTCTCAATCTATTTAGTCATGACAAAGTTTTAAATCAATATTGTTCCCAAGAAAGTGTTAGTCACAAATTTCTTGCATTAGAGAGTAACTACAATCAAGTAACATTGAAAGATAAGATAGGAGTTTACTTACTTGTACTTAGTCTGTGTCTTCTAGTACAAACGTTCCTTGCCCTTAAGTATTTACTTTGTATCTGAAAAATGTTGAGGATTAGGTGAGTATATAATATACTTAGTAGGAGCCTATCACTATTAGTTTTATAAATGCATAAGATGTTTCAAAATCATATGCTCATTGAAAACATGCGTAGGTTTGAATACTTGAGTTCAATATCAGTATAAGAATTCATAATCAACTGAAATTCAGAATATGCGTATGTTTGAATACTCGAGTTCAATATCAGTATAAGAATCCAAAATCAAACTGAAATACTCATGACTTAAAAGATCACATAATCCAAAACTGAAAGTATCATACATATATATATATATGATGACATCATGATATGCAATAGATGCTTCATGGAGTCCAATTCATGGACCTCTAGTATGGTATGGTCGACCAACCTCATATCATGCCATATGCAATGCACATAAATCCATGAAACCATAGGGTCTCACTATGCCCACGACCTCCTCGCCGTGTGGTCCCCGGGTACCTGAGGACACTCGGTCATAGCCTCCACAGGTCCTATGACACTTATTCGTCATGAATCATGCAATTTATGAAATCGGTTGCAAAACATGCATGCAATGCTAGTCTTGCATTCAAAGTCATAACCTTGCCTAGAATCTTGACAGCCTAGAAGCCTGCCAGCCTAAAAGCCTGTCAGCTCTCTTTGGCCCGCCCTCATCGACCTGCCCTCATCGGCCCGCCCTCATCAACCCGTCCTCATTGGCTAAGGCTACACTTATCATGCAGACAAGCAAAAACCTCTTTTCAAAACCAGTCCTCTTTGGATCCCTCATAACTGCCTGGCCCTCGACACTCCAGTGTCTTTTGGCAACCCTCAAAGACATGCAATCTTTGCAAGCACTTAAATCATGCAATGTATGCACTTGTTTACAAAACATATATGTGCACAATGTGTATGCAATCTTTTACGAAACATGTCTATGTACAAAAACGTTTATCCTATGCATGCTGAATCAAGTCATGCTAAACAAGTCATATACTTATAACATATGTTCTCAAAACAATAATAGATCTTTAAAAAGAATCTAATAGTGATAGAGCACCTACCTGACTAGGCGCGTTAACCCTCTTGTCCTCGTACGCTCCTGAACATAGTTTGGGGACTCAAGGTTAGTTTAACCTATCTTTGATGGGTTTAGAGCAGTTAGGTCTTATTACTTAGGCATTAGGGGTCCATCCCTATGCCTACGGGTGTCCTAAGGTCCTAATTGGGTCTTGGTATTCTCAGTTTTTCAAAGTTCTAGTGACCACGCGCCACTATCCTATTCTAAGGGTCATGTCCTACTTTGATTGGGCCTTGATCAGGGATTTTATGGTTTGGATGTGTCCGCGTCGTCGATACGGACACAACGCCTTTTGCGGCGCCTCAATCGGAGCTCTATATCTCAAGTTATAATCATTTTAGTATTGTATGTACATAGAGTCTTAAAGACAAAAAAAGGAGGAATGTTGTATGCTGCGTTGCACACCGCGACGTGCGCCCAGCTTCCTTAAGTAACCAAAAAAACGACGCATGCTAGTGTGCTGCGCGTCTGTGGCGCGCGCCTCAGCGGGCGGGTTTGCAGACGCGAGCTATACCTCCGCCCGTCTGTCCCTTTAGCGGGCGTGTCCCTAGACGTGCCCATTTGGTTTTTCAAACGGGCGTCGACCTGCGTCGATGTGGGACGTTCCTATTGGAGCGTCCCGCCCGTTAGCGACCAGGGTTGTCCTCAGGTCACCCTGGTTTGACCCTGTCGAACTAGTGCAGCCCTGGGGACGTCCCAGGGTCCTTAGTGGGGCTCCCAGGCTCCGTTTTGCATGGTTTTTCATGCAAAAACTTAGGAGAATTGAGCCTAGGACTATGGGTGAGATGGGTTTGGGGAGTTTTTGATCATACCTGCTTCATGGGTGGTTTTCTCTCCACGTTTTTCCCTCTTGGTCACTGCTCCGCGATGGGTTTTCTCCAAGGTTTTGGGCTGCCATTAGAGGCACCCAAGAGCTCTATTTATAGAGCTTTTAAAGAGGGTTCTAAAGGGGTTCCAACCGCCTTTGAATGGCGGTGGGGAAACCTCCAGAATGGCGGTGGTTTCTCCTTGAAACACCGCCGTTCCAGAAGCTTCTAAGAGCTTGAAGACGACGGGGTGCCCGTATCAAAACGGGCACCTGTGTTTTTCAGGTTAAATCATTTTTTGTAAAATTTACAGTTTTGCCCATGAACTTCAAAGGGCCATATCTTGCTCATTTTAACTCCGTTTTAGGTGATTTTGGTCTCGTTGGATTCCTTTTTCTGAGACGCGTCTAATGGAACCAATTTTAGGACCAAATTCCTGGGTTTAGTCAAGGCAACTAGTGAAATGACCAAAATGCCATTTTCTTTAAAACTGAACTTTTCATTGCTAAACTTGGAATCTCAATATTACAAAATTGGAGTCATTACAATGGTGCTTCAGATGAGCTCAGTTAAGTGAAGTCATGTCTCCTCATCTCACTATTAGTGTGCTGCATTTGATAAGTTGAGATGAAAATGAACTCATCTTGTCTTGTTGCAAAGTTGAAGTTTCTGTATCTCACTTTCATTTGGACTTCTGGAATGACTCATCATCGTTGTCATCATCAAGACCTTATCCCAATTAGGGTCAGTTATATGAATATTAGTCCTCCATTCTTCTTTATTAAGTACCATAGCTTCATTTAGTCCCAAAGTTTTTAAATCTTTCTTCCCCACTTTTATCCATGTTCTTTTGGGCATTTCCCTTGCCCTTTCAGAACCTTCTACTTGTATTGCCTCACTTCTTCTAACAGGTGTTGTTGTTGGTCTCATTTGAACATGTCCAAACCATCTAAGTCTAATCTCTCTCATCTTGTTATCTATTGGTGCTATATCTAAATTTCTTATAATATTTTCATTTATAATTCTATCATTTCTTGTCTTACCACTTATCTATCTCAACATCCTCATTTCTACAGCACTCATCCTATTTGTACAATGTTCCTTAATTGCCCAACACTTTCATCTACAGAGCATGGCTGGCCTTATAGCCATCCTATAGAATTTTCTTGTTAGTTTGAGCAGCACCCGCTAATCACACAAAACTCCAAATGCACGTTTCCATTCGTTTCAACCCACTTGAATTCTCTGGGTAACCTCTCTCTCAATCTCTCCACTCTCATAAATCATTGATCCTAAGTACCGAAAGTTGTCTTTTACAAGGAATTCTTGGTTATCAATCTTGACTAGTATTCCACTCCAACTCCTTTCCTTGCTAAAACTGCATTCAATATATTATGTCTTAGTTCGGCTATTTTCAAATTCTTTAGATTCTAATGCTTCTCTCCATAACTCTAGCTTTATGTTTACACTCTCCCTTATCTCATCAATTAAGACTATCATCTGCAAATAACATGCACCAGCAAATCTTCTCGTGCAGATGTTTTATTGTACTCCGTGCAACTATGGTTGTTGATCCTCCAGAGCCTACCAATTTTAGGTCATCTCAAGGCTAAAGCACCATCAACATCATGTTTGTGTCTTGCTTAAGAAATGGTTCCTTAATATATTTTTTCTTGTAGGAGTTTTCACCATAAAATTGGACCAAGTTTCTTCTTAATTAATTTTCTAGCAATGAGAATCATGTGACCTTTCCTCCAGTGTACATCTTATGTACATGCCAAAACTTTCTTCCCATAAGCTGCATCTTCCACAGACCATGCTCCGAGAGATCTTCTCTTCGGGACGATCCCAGTCCTAACCACTATTTTCTGTTGCCATAAAATGGAAAGCTTGCAAAGTTCAAAAACAAAGCTAATATAGTATTATTATCTTATTTGAGCTTGGAATGGCACCTTGCAGGCGGCACGAGTACACGACCTTTTGAAGGTGAATTCCGGATAATTTAACACACCTAAAGGACGCATTGTGCGCGTTGTAAGTATCTGCCAAATAAGACTTGTTTACTAGTTCTCGCGCCACTAAAATTCACAGATCCGTCCTAACTCCCCACCATAACATTTGGTGGTTCTCTAAATTCTAAATCCCGAAGATCCAATATTTCACATCTAATATGAATATTAAGGGCATTCCAAGACTTAGAGCTCAAATTGCAAGCTAATATAATTTGACTATTGGATTGTGTCCTTTTTTATTTGCGGGTACAAGTGAAGATTTGGTTTTCATTCGTACATTCTCTTAAATTTAATCCTTGGCCAAAGGAAAAACAATGAGTCTAACCTATACCCAAGCATATTATTCCTTGGTTTGTTGAATTATGTAAGATTATTGCATAAATAGGCTGACAAAATCCAATAAAGCAATGCTATTTAAATTAAGTTTATGGACTCGCTGTGAGAACCCACTTAGCTTAGCCTAACTTTAAATGATTAGGTCCATCTATCTTGCTTCCCTCAATTAGATTAGCTAAGAATCAAATTCTTGATCATTTGATGATTTTACCCATGCTAATTTGAATCTTTACTATGTTTCTATTTGTTTGGGTTTCTAACTGGTCAGGTACCCTCTTATCTTAGAAAATCATACAACTATCTCATGGGGATTTAGCTGCACACATAAATGATGTAAATATCATGATCATTGGATTTTTTAACTAAAAAGCTAGCAGCTAGAAGCATTCAGTGTTAACGAGAATAATTTTTTGCAGATAATCTAAATAAGGGAACTAAACAAGATGATTGAGTTAGATCAGCTTTCAGGAAACTCAGTCTGGATACCATTTATACCATCCAATAAACTGAATTACTTAACCCTTGCCAATTAGGCCATGTTGCATATTTGTATCTAGCCTTCATTATGAGTAATTAACTAAATATTAGCTGGGGCATAAGGCGGACTACCGTGGCTTTGCTAATCCCCAGCACCACCATCCTCTCCCAAGTCTTGTGACTTTGGAAAGGTCGAATATTTCCTCAGTGACGAGACTACCCTTGACCCTGCTATTGGAGCCTGGATCCCCGCTTGTCTGAAATATGTGGCGCCACTTCTCACTACTTATAATATCTCTGGCTTATCCTCCCCCCTCATCCCGTTTAGAGAGAGAGAGAGAGCTATCGCCATGGCCTGTTCGTCGGCTCCTTCACTTCTCTCTTCAAACGTTACCTGCAAGTATGCAGGTCCTGTAACTTCTCTAGCTCCTCCCAGATCTCTTTGGCAAACCCTAACTGTTCCTAAGTCCTTCGATGGCCTCAGAAAATCCTTCCAACCTCGAGCTACAAGGCCGCTCACGGCACGAAAGTCTTCCAGGAGAAACTTCTCCGTCAATGCAGTAAGTGATGGTCGAATTCTCGGGTTGTTCCTGTTATTTGTCTTTTGGATTGCAATTCTGGGGGTAGTTTCTGGTTGATATCAGGAAAGGATTTAATTATTGTTGTTTCTTGACGAAATGTACTGTCTTTATACGTGTTTCGGCCGAGGTTTTGATTTCGTACTTGGATTAGGTTTTCTGGTTTCGGTTTCCGTAACTCTAGTCTTAGATGAGCTTGTTGGCTTACTTTTCGGATGGTTTCTTTTGCGATTTATTCTACCTGTTGTTGGAATTCTAGGGTTTTTTTTTCACTTATAAATCTAGGATTTTTCTTGTCAAATTTTAACTTGTGGAATGATAAATATTTATGACAAACTTATCTTCGTGCTTGCTATGCAAAAGTATCTCATGACGAAAGGGTCTACCTGGAAATATATCTTTTTGCTCATTGGACTGGCTATTTTTACGGAGAAACACGCATAATTGGTGCGACAAGTACCCTGTTTATCCCATCAACCACTAAAATTCCATACCAGTTAGTTGCTGTACTCTGATATAGAATTAGACTTTGTCCTCCGTCCATCTTTTGGCGTTAAGGAAGTCTGTCTTGATCTCAAGTCAGAGCCACAAGTGGCAGACGTATAAGTCGGGGCAGTCTTTGGGACCGTAAGATGATTGTCTATAACACTTTTGTCATCATGTATGGCTTCAATGCGTCACACACCCGAATATCAGCTGGGTTTCTTTGGAGAGATTTTCTGAACACTTAATGGGATACAACCATTTGAAGGGGCTTCGAGGTTCTTTATATGAAGCAAACATCAAAAACAGCTAGAAGAGAGCTTTCTGGATTTGCCATTGCATAATGTAATTATGATGGTTCTTTTCCTGGTAAATCTGTTCTATTACAACAACTCAAAAGGCCGTTTTGGTGAGTCCTTTCTACGTTTGCAACAGTTAATGGTCATATGCGGGTAATTCATCTGACTTTTAACTGATTGCACGTATATTTCCAAAGAGGAAGGTGTTATGAAGAACAGAAATATTAATATCTGTGCCCGTGTTGGAAAAGACGTGTCATGCTACTCTTTGAGGGTTTCTATAAGTTGTTTTTCTTGTTTCAATTTACTTTTCCATTAGCGGTTCCTTCAATAGTGCTTGTGCAAGTTCTATTGGGTTTTATACAGGAACCTGAGATATGTCTTATTTACTTTCTCTCTTTTATTTATGCTCAGTGCCTTCCATTGGTTGGAAACAAGGCACCCGATTTTGAAGGTGAAGCAGTTTTTGATCAGGAGTTCATCAAGGTAAGCAATGTTAAGAAGCCTGTACATTGACGCTGATAATACTGCACATTTACCTGCAATCAAGAAACTGTAAATATGATTGATGATATGGTGTGTGCCCTGTTCTTTTCGACAGGTTAAGCTCTCCGATTATATTGGAAAGAAATATCTGATCCTGTTTTTCTATCCACTGGACTTTACCTTTGTTTGCCCAACTGGTAAGAAGCCCTTATTTTACTCATGACTATCAGTCTAGAAATCAAGAGTGAGCAAGCATGAACATATTATTCCTGTTCGCAGAGATTACTGCTTTCAGTGACAGATATGCGGATTTTGAGAAGCTAAACACAGAAATCTTGGGTGTTTCAATTGACAGTGTGGTAAGTTGATACCCACTTTTGCTCAAAACATGGTCAGTGATTATCACTCTTGTTATGTTGACTAGTGTCCCAATAAGAAACCGGATGCTAATAATTGGCAATCAGTCCGTATTTTGCATGTTTTATACTCTTATCTACTGTTTCTTAATGCATTGTCTGTCCCACGTGAGATCTGTGTGAAGTTGATTTGAAGCTATGCACTAGTGCCATATAGTCTTTTTGCCTTGATTCTTGAAGATATTTATGGTTAATTCTCTACTTTTACTGATATCTGATAGGCAATTATTTTCCTCCTTTGATGTTCAATTGAATGATTAATATACATCTTCTCTTTACCCTTGTTACCTTTCTGCCAAATGTTCTTGGACCTGACATTAGATTTCATTCTTCTGTGTAGTTTTCCCATCTTGCATGGGTTCAAACAGATAGAAAGTCAGGTGGACTTGGTGATCTTAAGTATCCGTTGGTTTCTGATGTGACCAAATCAATCTCAAAATCCTTTGGTGTTCTGATACCTGATCAGGTATGATATTCTTCATTCTAATCCATATCTTATGCTTGGAACAAAGAATTTTCTAACTGCTATATGTGAGCAATACTGTTTATGGACTCAAAAGGGCTGACGGCTTATTGCTGGTCAAAGAAGTTATGTATGGAAATATTATGGTACCATGGGCAATTCTTCAATCATAAGAAATAATTAAATAGTTCCTGTGATAGCCAAGGGAATGTCATAATGTTCTTGAGTTCAATTATCCTCATCAGCATCTTGTTCTCAGAATAGTGCTTGGCTTTGTGCATTCCTCATTAAGTAGATCTAGATTAATTGAGGAAGAATGAAAATTTCAAATATTTAAGAAAAACTGAGATAGACAATCAGAATGAAAGCAACTGATATTGTTAATAAAGATACCATTTAGTTGAGATTGAACTGATGAAGTAATTTTGTACGAGGGTATTTATTGTAGCCCAGTGCAAGCTGGAGTAAGCTCTAGTTTTGGCTCTTGGATGGTGGGGAACTGGCACTCCTCTATAGTAAGATGTCAAGGAAGCTGTATAAACTAATATCAAATAAGTGCATTAATAAATGAGTGATGATAGATACACCCCTTTTTGTAGAGAGATATAGAGATAGATTGAGAGAGAAAAGGGATGGCCAATTAGAAAAAGGGGAGTATATATCATCACTTGTTTATGTATTGATTGTGGTGTACCAATGCCTCAATAACTTTATGTAGAAAATGCAAAGTAACCAATGATAAATAGATTACCTTGAAAAGTAGTCACAACTAAGAGGTGGCAATACTGTAGGTGGAACTGTAGGAATGCCACGATGGTTAAATTCTGGGTAAAGGTGCCAAAGGTTTAAGAGGGGAGAGTTCTGACCAACAGGTTATGTGGAAACTTTTGTTGCTCAAGGTTTAATCTTCATTATAGTGGCATGAGTGGAACCCGAGAGGTTTGAATGACACCTACAATGGAAACTATCATCCAGTTGAAAGCACGTGTACTCTGGGAGACTTCATACACGAACTAACATTTGGTAGATGGTCTAAGGTCTTGAAAAAGATGGTGACTGATCGCAAAACACAATCTCGGCAGCTTTATCACCAGATTATTCCTTTCGAGCTTTGGGGTCATTTTTAGAAGGTAAAGGTTTTTTGTATGTAGTTAGTTTTGGCCGCGAAGCCAGTGTTGACTGTCTCAGAATCATCCACCTTTTGACCTTGCACTCTATTGTTTTCATTTTTCCATTTTGTGTGATCAACTACTGATCGCTGAGATTGCTCTTCTCAGAACGGGGCTGAAAATATTATATCAAGTATCCAACTTTTTCTGGCGTGCTGATTCTTTTGAGAGCTTTAAGATAAAATAAATGTACCAATAAATTGATAATGTTGGCCAATAAAAGATGGGTGTTCTTTTTTCTTTGAAAGTCAAAACATAGGTCATTCTGTGGTCTTATTAAAGTAATCCTTTTTCGTTACCAAATCTGACTAGATTATCATCCCAAAAGGCAAGCCACTTCATTTTGTTTATTTGAATTCATGTCATAATCGTGCTTGCCAGCAGGTCATATTAAATATTCATTCTCACAGGGTGTTGCATTGAGAGGGCTTTTCATCATCGACAAGGAAGGAGTGATTCAGCATTCCACTATTAACAACCTTGCCATCGGCCGAAGTGTTGATGAAACAATGAGAACTCTTCAGGTAAGCAACGAAAAAGAATGAAAAGGAGTTGATTGATGCTCTAGCTTACTCGACTTTGTTATACTTGTCGCTTTGTCGTCTATGGTTCAATCTTATTACGTCCCGTTTTTTCTGATGCCGCTTATCTTAAACCGCCCTGTAGGCTCTACAGTATGTCCAAGATAACCCTGATGAGGTCTGCCCAGCCGGATGGAAGCCAGGGGACAAGTCAATGAAGCCAGACCCCAAGCTCAGCAAGGACTACTTTGCAGCAATATAAAATGTAACATCTATGATTTGTCCTTCTTTGAAGAGTTCTCAGAGAGTTTTGCTTCCTGGCCTGTGTCTTTAGTTTTATCAGTTTAGTGGAATTCCCAAGTGCATTATTTATGTATTTAGTTGCTAGGGGATAACTGGAATAATCGATTGGGATATTTCCCGGTTTTTGAATCTATGATCATTCCAAAGTTTCTCTTCTAACACAAGCATTTCCTATGTTCCTTTCTCTCTCTCTTATGGGCAAATTTCCCATGTTTCTGAGTTCCTGATCTCTCAACGAGGTAAGTGAAAAGTTGGTTTAAAACTTTCCGGAGAATCAATCTGGAGCCCTCGGTCGGTGACAAATATCACAGAATGTGAGTTATCTTTCTGGAGGGTTTCTATTCATTTGGGGATGCTTTTGAAAGCCGAAAGCCCGACCAAACAGTTACCCCCTGTTCTTTATTCTTCTTCTTCTTCTTCTTCTTCTTAAGCTGGACGCGGACGGTTGTTTTTTTTACAGTTTTTTCTTTTGGGTGATGATGTGTACGCCATTTATCTTGCTTGGGCCACCCCTCTTTTCTCTATAAACAGAGGTGCCCTTAAGAAAAAGGTTGGTTTATATATCAGCACCCTTTTTTGTTATAGTTGTTTATGGGCTGCTTCTAGTGAGATAATGTATGCAAGCAATCAGTGTCCCCTGATCCCCTTCTGTATCTCATTTACGAACACAAGAATTACAATATGGTATGTCCGAACTCTGGTCCACAGGATCAGACAATTAGCAAACAAGCCGAGGCGTACAGCATTCTTCTTTCGTTCGAATGGGAGCATTTTTGGCCCTAGCCTTTCTTAATGTGGGACCACATGATCAACGGCTCTGTTGCCATAGCTTGGACCTACCTCTTCTCTTAACAGGCCTTAAATGGCCCAATCCCTCTTCCTCATGTTGCTCATACGGGTTCGTCACCAATAGTCTATTGTTAATTCTGGTCTACATTGTTGCAAAAGTAGAATATGGATACAAAGTTCAGATATCATAAAATGGTTATCCAATGATTCCTTTTGAACATACTTGATCGAAAGAAGAGTCTGCTGTGAGACTGGAACGAGTGTCCGAGTCTGCTGTGAGACTGGAACGAGGGACACTGGTCCAGACAACGGATTGAAAGCGGCAACTCTAACCTATAACCAAGCATACTTTTTGGGAGATGCAGAATTGTCTGCAACCAACCACGAGATTTACTTATCACCATATTTTACTCAATCAAAGATTATAACATGTTGCATCCTAACTTTGGCCCATTTTAAATTTACTGAATAACTTCAAGAACAGACGAAATGTGACAGTCCTAGTATAAAGGGCAGCCCCAGTGTACAAAGCTCCTATGCGGGGTCCAGAGAAGGTGCAGACTGCAAGAGCCTATAGTAGGCAGCCTTACCTTGTATTTTGCAAGAGGCTGATTCTATGCCTTGAACCCGTGACCTCAAGGTCACATGACGACAACTTTTACTACTGTGACAGTCCTAGTATAGTTGGTTGCAATAACGCACACTGTTGGGTTGCGAAGGAATTGTAGTATTTCGACAGCTAAAAAATATAATTCAGATCAGGGACTGCCGAGGAGACAATCAAGTTATCACAGTGCCCTATCCACCCACAGGCGGTCAGAAATCGAGTTATTGGTCACAAAATAAAAATCAAATTATGCTTCAGAGGACCAAAATCACGCAATCAATATCCTGCAAATGGATTATTGAAACAAGATGGGGATGTTAGGCAAAGCAGAAGTCTACAAAGTGGAGGCTTAGAATTTGGCAGTTGATACTGTCTATTGGACACTATTTAACTGCATGATCAGGATAATGTACACAAGAAACCGAGCTGAAACATGGAAATCAAGTTCAAGCGATTGCTACTTATAACCATGGCTTAAAGCGAATCGATTTGAGTCTAGCTGAGACATATTTTCAGCTACCACTTACATTTACCTTTCTGTTAACGACTGCAAAAGAAAGAAATTCAAAATACAATGCTGAAAACACTTATCCAACTTCCTTTGAATATGCAGATGAAAAGGAAATCTTACTTGAACAGGTGAGCCAGATCCGGATCATCCAAATCCAAGTCTAACCATCCTTGCAGGCGCATGTACTCAACGTAATGGTCTGGTGGCTTTATTGCACGAGGATTTTTTGGAGCAAACTGTTGCACCCTTGCAACATCCCGGGCTAGCCATCTGGCCAATGCTTGGTCCACTGGAGGCACAACCTTCACTAGAATTTCATCCTTCTCTTGCTTAGCTGGCTTGTTTCCCATTACAAAAGAACTGAGCCAAACTCAAGGAGAATGTGACAGTTTTGCTTGAGTGGCTCTCCGGATACGAGTTTGAACCAAACCAGGAAATCTGATAGAGACAGAACACACCCGAAGTTGAATTAATGACAAAAACATGTCCCACTAGAGGAATTAGCAAACAGTTTCAAGCCCAATCTTCACCATACACAGAAATAACAACCAGGGTTCGGGACTGATCATTCATGCGTCTATAGATGAGCAAATGTGAAAAGCCACTCAAACGAATCAAACTTATCTATCGTATTGATGCATTGCAAATTGCCAACCTAAGAATTAGGATTATTCAAATGTCTCTCTCCCAAATATTGGTTAAGATGGAAATCCCGTCATATATATGTGCTCAAAACCATTGGAATCATGTCCCATGTTCATGCAACACCATCAGCTATCCTGTTACTCTCATTAGCAAACTGTGAGAATGAAAATAAGATGGGTTGCATATCGACTTTGATTGGTTTACAGAAGGGAAAATCTAAGCTTTGTTAAGCAACATGTGAGGATAAAGAATCTGTTTGAAGTAATACAAGTATCATTTTCTTAAACAATAAAGCAGGATTGACTGCACAATGCAATTTGAAACAAAGAATCAAGAAGATTCTCTTCACCAATCAACACGAGTGAGATTACTTACTAGCAAGGGATGCACCAATACTGTGAACATCAAGGGAACAATGAAGAGACGGAGGTTAGAGTTCTATGCCAGCGAAGGCCTCAAAGAAAGTAACTCAGACCTTCATGATTAAGCCAATGGATTACCTTCATTCTCACCAAACTCAGTTTAATCCATCTCCTCATGCACCAAGTCAATATCTGAGTGATCTGATTTTTGCTAAGAATAGGATCATATATGACTACAATCAAATTCAATTGGGTGCATTTTGAAGGTTGCTTCAAATTGAAAGGATCCCATTTTTGTCTATGACTAGCGACCTATTCAATGCTATGGAATTTATGGATTTCCAGATCAGATTGGTACTGCATATGATATTTGTAACTAGTATGATAAGGAAGGTTAACTGCTTTTACAAGATGAATTTGGGGGACAACCCTTGATGAAGTTGTAGCATCACAAACACTAGTGTGTAAGGCAGACACAATGTGGTTAAGAAAATCTGGCGGAACCTTTTACAGTGTTTACGTTCTCACAGACCGTAAAGAAGATGGGACATAGAAGTCAAATATGGTGGTGCATCTCAAAAGTCAATATTTTTTTAAAGACAAATGAATATTTTCTGTGTTTTATAGGTAACATACACTGTCTCTTTCTCCTTCATAAGTTGATATAAACCTTCTTTGTGTAGTTAATTGGCATTTTATTGATACAACATTTTGTAAAGGTTTCTCCAACATATCCTCTTTTTATCAGGATAAGATCCAGCGGCAAGATTCCCAGAATCTTAATTGTGCCTAACAGGCCAGATAAAACACCTGATACTGACCTTAAAAAGAGTTAAGACCTGCCGTATTTCAAGTTGGCTTAACAGACCTTATAAAACACCTGACATTGACCCTAAAAGGATTTTAGGTTCACCATATTTCAAGTCAAGTCTAGAGGCCTTGATTCAGATGATGAACGAAAACATCAATTTTAAAAGGCTTCCCATTTTCTTATATGAATAGATAACTAAACACGATGTTTTCAGATCTTCTACAGCTTCTACAGATTCATCAAAAAGCCGCAGATTCAGGTGGCCTTGAAATCTGAAGACATGAGGTTGTGGTCACGCTTTGCTGGATGAGCAATGACAAAAGTTGGCCAACCATAGCAGTGCATTTCATTTTAATATATTTGACCCAAGAGCTCACATCAAAAGTTGATACAAAATGGACCCTCTCCAATGAATACAAGAAATGGATCTATAAATTCCCGATTTAACCTTCAGAGAAGATTGTTTCTGATGACCACTTTGGATCATTGGTGTGGCATTACACTCCTATACATAGTCAACTTGGCTAGGAGCAAATTTGACAAGCAAGCTAAGTCTAAGATATGAAGGAACGAATAACGTTATACGTCTTTAGCAATGTTCTAAAGGTGTGATTTAGGGATTTTAGAAGCATGACGTTTCTACCCAGGCTGATACTCCTACTTAGGAACTCACACATAGGCACTTAAAGTCATAAAGAGCTATTTTTATTTTCGGTTTCCAGCTCACTTCACCCAGGCTCCTGATGATCTAATGGAGACAACTTTCTGTAGGTAAATTCACTACTTAAAGAGATTAGAAAATTAACCAGCATGGACTAATAGTTAAAGTCAAAACCAAGGAAATATGATTTTGCATATAGGAAGTTCAAATCTCCTTCTAGTCAGGTGACCTCTTCCCCAACAAAAGTGTCAGGGGGGGGGAGTCAGCTTGTCCACCAACTTCATAGAGAAGTTGAAATATCCTTCAAGAAAGTTATTGAGCTACTCTCCCACAACATAAAACAAATTAAACAGGAAAGTAGAACTAGAAAGAGGGACATAATTGCTGCCTACCACAAATTTCTTCTGCTGTGGTCTAGCTTTAATACAACCTTGCAGGTATTCTATCTTGTGATAGCTGTTGCACATAAACAGCCAAAATTGCTAAATTGGTCTGAGAAATAACCCATAGAACCCCCAATCCAAACAGAGAAGTTAATATAAATTCTTAAATACCCTCTCTATGCCCTCAAATCTCAGACCTGGAAGTCTCCAATATTCTCAGATCTGGTTGCCTCCCAATATGAAAGAATCACATACGGTGTGCTTACATATAGTGGAAGCTTCTAAAACCCATCACAAAATCCTTCAAAGATCCAAGAAAAATCTCCACGAATAAAAGGAATAGGATTCTCAACTTGTTCAGACTCACTGTTAACATCAGCAACAGCCATGCCGATATTATCAGCTATGGCTTCTTCCCTGTTTTGTTCCGAAACTTCCCAGGCTTTGTCTCCTGTTCTTCTTTGTGAACATCCTGATTTTAAAGGCGTGATTTTGAGCCTGTGGCTTTACACCACTGGCACAAGTTAGAGGGATCGTCCAGTTTCCACATTCATATTCTTCAAACAATTGCTCATTGCTTCTACATAGTTCTTCTGTCTCACCCGGGTGCTAGCAATAAGAGTTTGCTTTTCTTACTACAAAGAATAGGGACAAGTACTATCACTTGAGACGCATGTTATCTTATCTCTCAACTTCTTACCTTTGCTTCTCACCCAACGGTACACATGCAAACACTATTTCCACTTCATAGAGCCAATTCAGAAACCCCTACATGTGACAACAGGCTATGGCGTTTAAGAATCACCAATACATCATCACTAATGTCTCCAGTCAATCCCGATAAGAGCAAATACCTTCTAGCACAATGTCGCAAGAAGAGCCTCCATTGTGGTACCTAGTCAGTCACAGGTTCGAGGTGCTCATTTGTGTGTATGTGATTAACATTAAAAAAAAAGTTAATCCTAATCAAATTATCAGCTATAGGACCAATTTTCCTCTTTTACAAAAATTCTTAAGGCAGAATTCAACCACTCCAAAATTAGGAATAAGAAAGCTCAACATTTCTACAGCTAGCAAATAAAGCCTATCCAAACCTACTTCGAATAGGTAGGAGCACTTGTTTAGCTAGCAGGAAATGCGTGGAAATCAATGAGAATGAAAACCAGTTTCTAGCTGAAAATTCATCCCATTTTATGGGGAAAATCCCACACGAAATGTCATTACCAAGGAAATTAATGAAGTGTTGGAGTGCAATAAGAAACCCTAAATACCATATTGCAATTATACCGCAAACATGATATAGAATAGTGTGGAGAAGTAAAACAAGAGCAAGGATTTTCAGAAGAAACGGATGAAAATGAAAATTGGTGGAGGAGAAGCTCACCTCTTCCCAAGATACCCGCTACTCGCCCTTCTGATTCTAAGCGCTTGATTTGCGACCCTTTTATGTTGCTCGAGGATATCCATTTGAGTGCGCCCGAGATACTATCGTGCACTGGAAGTGAAGAGTGGGTTGTGATACTAAAGTGCGCTGAAAGCGACAACATTATGCAGCTAACGTGCGCAGGGTGCAACCCAACAGTCATGATGCCAATGTGCGCCGACAGCGAAGAAAGTGTCGAATTTTAACGTGCGCCGATTGCAAAGAAATAGCGGGATGCTAGCAGTTTTTTCAGGAAAGAAATAGGTGGATGCTAACGTACGCCGAGAGGGAAGAAAGTGCGGTCCCACTTAATTCGTTCATTTTGAAGTTGAGTTGCGCGATGCCACCAAGCAGCCGGGGCTTGAGCCTGTGGCCTCGTTTTATAGAGAGCCGTTCAGTCTTTTGGCATGCCAGACTCCTTAAAGGTGGCATCCCGCTTACTTCGTTCTCGTTCTGTTCCACAAGGAGAGAGGAAAAAACAGTTGAAATTAGTACTTTGGTAAGCTTTAGTTCTGAAACAATGTATCATCCCAGGTTCATTTGGATAACAGGAGGATGTAAATGAAATACAGCCTAATCATTTTTTTTTATAGGCAAGCTGAGGGACCCATAACCCAGGTGCACCTTGAACCCGTGAGCTAGGCACAGGTGCGGCCCTTCCAGTGCCACTGTGGTAAAAGGCTAATAAAGCACTAGATATTATTGGTATGATCACCTCCAAGGTAGCCCCTCTGATTGACTTGTCATGCTAAATGAAGATCCAATCCACTCAGTAAGATTTCATCTCACCAACCTTTGTATTCGTGGGGACTATTGTTGTTCGACATCAAGCAGCACTCTGTTGCTTTCATGGTCAGCTAATCTTGACTATATTAATCCATTAGGGCTACGGATGGCAATGAATCCGGTCGATCAAAATTTAACAATGTTCTTTCATTCTAAACTATAGAAATGAGGAGATTTTCTTGTCTTTTGCATAACTTAAGGAAAGGATTGATGGAAGCTTAATTACTAATCTCTTTTTACAAGACCCATGATTTTCTAATGGAGTTTTTGTCTTTGTATATACTTTCATGAAGCACGTATGTGTGGTGTGGGAGACTTTGAGAGGCTTTACAGAAAAATCTACGCGATGTCACTCTTACATAGGAATAGGATTCTTCTTCTTCCTTTTTCTTCCTTTTCTTTTTCTTGTGATGTAACTTGACATTCTTAATCTTTAAATCCCAATTTAAGTTACATTAAATCGGGATGAAAAGGAAATATTGAAATTTCCTATGTTTGGAATTTAGGAAATTAAATTTTATAAAAATTAAATCAAGTATCAAAGCCTCTATATTTAGATTATACTTGAAAAATAAATCCATTGATACTAAGAATGCCTAAATCGGAGTTAGCATAAAAATGTTACAAGAATTTGAAGCTGAAGGGTATTTTGATAAATTGTCATTGAGACCCATTAATCTTATTTTAAAATAGGAAATGAGTAAAACATTAGCATTTATTTTGATATTGGCAACCCCACTCCTTTGTTGACATCAATTGACTGTTACAGAGAAAGAAAAGAAGAGAGAGAGAAAAGGGAGAGGAGAGGAGGAAGAAGGGAGGAGCAAATCTGGAGAAAGCCAGAGTTTAGAATGATTATACAAACTGTTTATTATCTCAGAAAAGATAACATGATCTAAACCCTCAAAAATCTCCTTGCTATGATGTTATTTCATTAGGTAAACATAAAAATAATAGTAAGGGGAAATTGATGGTGATCTGAGATGATAGCAACTTAAACAAAAACAAATTTTAAAAATCTAAGCCATTCATCATGTTCAACATCTCGAGAAGAGAAAAATACCTCAAGAACAGTAAAAATCCGATGTTATTTGGTAAGAGAAAATCACTATGAAAAACAATGTAGGCAGGTTAGATGGTGGCCGTCCGATCGCTCTGCATTGAAGACGCTCCGGCCGCGCATGTACAATGAAGCATGCTGCCAGCAGTGCCAACGCACGTGCCCTCGCATTTGTGTCGTTCGTGAACAAAGACGAGACAGCATGCATCCTCGTGACAGCGGTGCATGCGGTGTGTTCGGGTCACAGTGACGCATGTGGGTACGACCCCCAGCACCCAAGACTCACATAGGACCGCCCCTGGCACACAAGATTTGAAACTAAAAATCTTCAATTAAGAAGGCCATATGAATCTGATTTTTGATCCAAGACATCCATTAGATTGGTTTAGATGACACAAACACAATTACATGATGAAAATCAAGATTTGATCGCATATTGATCTGATAAAAAACAAAAGAAAAGAAAAAGAAATCATAGAATGACATAGATCGGCTAGATTAGAGAATGATTAGGCCTTAGAAATTGATCAATTAGATGATACGATACGTAAATTGAGGGATCTAACTATCAGATCATCTAAATAAATTTAGATTATGATCCAAATCATTGAATGAGATAAGAACTGTATATCTAATTGATCAAAGGACGATCTTACTGTCATATCAATGTATTGATTACTGATACATACACAAATCTTAGAAAAACATTGTAAGCATGATGGATTGAGGTAAATGAGATATTCAAAGGAGTATTGAGAATAATCCAATGATTGAATTGTCCCATAAGCTATAAATTATGTAAAATTATACTTTAGAAGTCATCAAAACTATCGATCTGATAGATGAAGATCAAATCTGACCATTTGATTGTTGGATTGACTATAGAAATGAGAGAAAGATTAGTTACAGGACATAGATCACTACAAATTGTGGAGAAATCAAATGATTTGGACCACTAATCTATGGTCTTCAACTAGGATCAAAGATCGGATAGAAGATTAAGGGAATCAGACTTTAATTAGTGATGAATAAATACCAAATTACTCATACCAAGGAGGATTTTGAGTTATATGAGGAGAAATAATGAACGTTGAGTAGAGAGTATTGATGTATGATATATGTGATTTGACAGGTGCGTCAGGTTGTGTTGATTTAAGAGGTAGCACTTTTTAGAGGGTTAATCTACATTGAGGTAGATGACGACATGTATATCTTTTATTTATGTACGATTACTTTTGATTTATGTCTCCATTGACACGTGATTTATCTGATTATTGAGACGCTTTGATGATTCATTTTATTGTGAATGTTTTTTCGTGAATTGTTGAGGAGGCTTGGTGGCTAGTCCTTAAGAGACTGACCCCATTGTAAGGGCAGTGCTTTGGGATGGTGAGCCACAAGTGCTCCTGTATTGCATGCATCAGATACTACTTCATACCATTTGTTTGATATATTGAGTTATTTTTGTATATTTGTGAACTTATGGTTGCTGTTTTTGTTTGATGGACGCTATGCTAGGAGGGATTTAGGGTTGGTCACTCACCCTCTAATCTTATAAGATGATTAAGCACCCGTCCCATAGATGGGCAAATATCATCAATAGTGGTATCATGGGTAGTTCATACTACGATTTCGATCCTCACCCATGCGGGACAAACGCTTAGACTCCTGTGTTTTGTGTTAATGAGGAGTAATAGTTGGTAGACTTGGGAGTTGGTTACCATTGTAGCATGACGATTCATATGGTTGTACTGTTTTTTCATGTAGCATTATGAGCATACTTGGATTAGTATATCCTTATGGACCCACAGCGTAACGATGCATGGAGGATTGGTATGAGTAATCATGACCTGACATACAAGTGTATGGTACATTCATGGGACCTGCATTTTAGGGTACTCCGCATTGACAATGTGCATATATTTAGATATTCTTGAGTTTTAAATACTTTATATTGATATACTCATGACATAACATGAGAATGTTTAGTGTGCTATCATGACCCATGTGTGTCAGGTGCCCTTTTATCTATGATATGTATTATATTTTGATGTAATGGAGTTTCATATACTTGACACTTTCAGATTTATGAGCTATGATTTATATTATGATATGCATGTCATGTGGATTTGATTTCATGCAATCCTTATGATTTATTTGAGGTCTTATATGATGTACTAGAAGATTTTGTTTTCACATGAGCTATATGATGATACTGTTATTTGATCATGAAACTTGGCTATTCAGTTTTCATACCTTTGTTTCATCTATGAGACTACATTATAAGATTTTGTTGTTTATTCGTTGCACCACCTACGTGTATTTGTTTAAATATTAAATTTCTGTATATATATACAAGCAATTGCTAGTTGAGGCATTACTGTGGTTTGCAATGCCTTAGATTTAGAGGGAGATAGCATGAAGGACAAATAGGTGGAGAATCAATTAAAGCGCCAGGGATCATCAATGTATTTTGAGAAGACCATACAGATGTACATAGTACTTTAGACAATATTTTGTTCTTGTATATGGGTTGTAAGTTGCTAAGTGTTCAATTCTACCAAAATACCCTTAATCTAGCATTTAACTAGATCATCTCATTTATCAATTTATCAAATTTAGATTATATTTTGCATTTTAGCTCCAACTGACCATCCATTTGTTGATTTGTGAAAATTAACGGTTAGTTGATCATCGAAACTAATAAGATGTATAATATATGGTTTAGATGATTCTAATTTAGTCCTATGTTTATATTAAATTAAATGAATTAGATCAAAGAGAAAATTACTTGGAAAATAAGAAATTTGAAGACAATCAAGACTCCAATTCTAAATTTAGATGGGGAGAGGAAATTGAATTAGAATAAGAAACTAACTCCTCTGAAAAATCTATATAAAGGAGTAGAGGCAACTCCTATGTATGAAGCTCCCATATATATGGGTTTTGAGAAAAGGTCAGACCACAAGGGTTAATAGTATACAACCTTACTTAGTATTTTACAAGAGGCTATTTTTACACTTTGAATCCATTACCTCAAGGTCACAAGACGACAACTCTACCGTTTTGGCAAGGCTATCTTATACAAAGAAGGGTATCACGGATGAAAAAAAAAATGCAAAAGGTGGTAGCTCTCTCTCTCTCTCTCTCTTGCACCCTTCTTCTCGCCATCTCTCTCCCCCTCTATTTTCTCTCTCCCGCTCTCCCTTTCTCTTTCTCACCGACCTACACCATGCTCCTCTCTTAGTCGTTCTTGTTCCGGCCTTTACCGTCTCTCTCGGTTTCACTATAGACAGAGCCTGCACGAACCCCTGTTTCTCCCACACTCCTCTTTTTCTCACCTGCAGCTCCCGTCTTCGTCTCTCTCACTCTCATTTCTCTCTTCCCCGTCAGCTTTCTGTTTCTGCACTACAGGAAAACCTGGCTGGTTCTGATGAAAACTCTCTCTATCTCTCTCGCACTCTCCCCCTCTTTCTTTCCTACACATCTCCCCTCTATCGCCTCTTCTCTATACTTGTTTCTTTCCTTCATCTCTCTCTATCTTGGGTTACCTTCTCTATAGAAGAACCTGAACCCACATCTCTCCCTCTCTCTCTCGTGCCCTTTCTTTCCCCGTTGTTCTCTCTCAAACTTCATTTGTCATAAAGGAAAATCTACCCCAACTGCACCTTTTCTTCCCCTACTTCGCACTGCAGAGAACTTTCTCTCTTTGTCATCCCTATATCTCCCATTCTCACTCTCTCGAGCTTCTTGTAAAAAACACCAAACCCAGCTCTCCTCTCCCTACGTCATCATTTTCCCTTTTGTTTCAATTCTTATCCCATCGTTGTTTTCACCTCCGCCATCACCGTTTTGCCACTCTATTTTATCGGGTTTCTAGTCCTTTCGACACCGCGATTCATTATCGTTCAGCCCTGTTCCACTTCGCTTTCAAGCTTAGTTTTCGATTCTAATAGAAGTACACTTTCATCCCCTGCATCTTCATCATTTTTCTTCCCTATATTCACGTAATTTTCTTTTCGTTTTTTCATCTGTGTTTTACCTGATTTTGTTCCTTTTTACAAGCTTTGGATGTTTCAGAGAGAACCCAATTTAGGATTTACCTAAAATTAATTTTTTTCCTTTATTTCTGTAGTTCAAAATGATGCATTGACAGCTTCCTGTGTTTTTCTCTTGGTTACGGGCATGGGAAGAAGAAGAAAAGGAATTATGGGCGAAAATTTCACTTACTCATACCTCAAATCCATTAATTCCATTTCTATCCTGTTTAGTCTTTTTTTGCTAATTTGTCTTCCCCCTGTCTCTGTTTTACCTTATCCAAGTTCTGTTTTATTCATAGAGTAATTCCAAGAATGAGTTAATTTAATTTTGTTTGATTTAAGCCTAACCGAATCAACAGTTTAGCTTAAACCAACAGGATAACTTTATTCTTGATCTTTTTCTTATCAAATTTTAAATTAATTCTCAAATATTCTCCTTAGAATAATTCTTAACTTATTCATCAGCTCTGATCCTCAATCTGAAAACCAAAATTTTGATCTAAGCCATCTAAAACTCAAAATATTTCCTTAATCCAAATCATCAAAATTTTGAAAATTTTGAACTATCTAGTTGTTGAATCTTCAATTGGGGATATGAGCAAGAGATTGATGAAGGCTGATCAACTTTGATGATATCATATTTGAAAAAATTGATAGTGATCAAGCTAAGGAAGTAGATTTTAGCTATTATTTCATTTAAATTTCTACCTTTTTAGTTCCAAATTTTGTAATCTTCATTAAATTAATAGATCTAAATTTTAACTTCACTGTTATTTGATTTTTTTTTTTTTAAATATTGAGTAAATAAATTTTATATAAACTCCATTACATTAAGTTGAGTCCCCGTAGGATCAACCATACTTGTATAAATTGTACTATAATAGCCCGTGTACTTGAGAAAAACAATCAACATAAGTATTTGGATGTTATTTTATGGATCTCAGACTTATGGATAGATGTTGAGTCATGATGGACAGACTCTGGGTCTTGATGATTGTAGTATTCTCAGTATCACTACTTTTTGTTTCTTATAGAGTTTTCATACAATCAGGGATGATTTGCTTCATATTATGTGTTGTTATTACTCATTTTTCTTTAGAAATATCGTGTTTGCCTTGTCGATCATTTAACATATGGGAATTTTAGGAAATGTGTTGTTGCTTAGAAGTTTATTGTTTTGAATAACTTTAAATTATGATTTTAAATCATGGATCTCACATTTATTATTATTATTATTATTATTATTATTATTATTATATATGTGTTTTGTGTTCTAAAAACACAAGGTGTCACATGTCATTACCACTTTCATAGTCCCCAAATAAGGTGGTTTTATATAAAAGAATAAAAGAAAATATGATGTGGCCATGTGGCATATGCTATGAGGTAGATTTAAAATCTAACTTTGGATAATAGTTTTCTTACCCTAATATTGTTCAAGTAGAAAAATCTTTGCCCATAACCCTAAAATGTACAGGGCAACTCAAGTTGGGTCCTCTATTCGACACTAATGCATGAAATTTTTAACACTTGAAAATTTATTGATAACAATTATCAATTAATTATAACTTTCCTTGTAAACAAGTTTCACCTTGTGTGAAGTAGGAAGTCAAAGATAATATAGTTTGAATGCATCATTGAGTAGTTTACACAATTACCTTTCACTTATAGTTTTAGAAATGCATATAAGGGTATCTCAATAAATATATTAATACATAAAAAAAAAATGTTCAAGCCTCTAATTTTTTACTCATTGATTCTAACACAAACATAATACAACTTTGGGTTACATTTTTTTTACCTTAACCTTGTTAGGGTTGAAAATTTCTTGTCTGTAACCTAACCATTACAAATTAATTAGGGTTAGGAACCCTAATTGGCCTAACCCTTTGCCATCTGTAATTAGTATTATCACCTCTAACTAATTTAAATCAAGGTGTGATGTATCTACCTTTCCAAGTGGGCTGCCATTCACCACACGTGCGATGAGTAGAGAGAATATAAACGCTCCTTACCCTCTTTCTCTCTTTCATACACACATAAACAAGGGCAAAGCATAATCCAGCAACTCTGTTTTGGTAGCTAGCTTGAAATCCTAACATGCTTTTCCCCTGTCTAATATATTTCCTTATGCATGGCGATTGTTCAAGTTCGTTATATAGACTAGATCATGCCGGAGATCCATCAGAAATGAAAGTTTTGCAGGGTCTTCTTGTTTTGTAGTTAATCAAAGCTTCAACAGTATTCTTTGTTTGGTAAGTCTGATGAATTGATCTTTTGCGTAAGAGTTTGATGGGTTTTTTTTTTGTTATTGTTGAATTGTTAAAAAATAACATCATTTTCTAATGGAACACATGGTTTTTGTGTGTTATTTGTTTAAAATTTGATTTGGTAGCTTGCATGTATTATGTGATTTTTCCCCTGATTTATTAGAATCTAATCAAGTTGGGTTTAATGATTCATTTTTTATTGTTCTTTATTTTTAATATATGATAATCAATTGGTTCATCTTTTAAGATAAAAATCAGATGTCCTAATTTTGACATAAATCATCAAAATTTTCTTCTATCCCCTTTGTCTGAAAATGATTATGGAAGTTAGAGGCTTTGTTTTATTTAATTAGTAGCATTTGTAATATTCGTTTTTCTGCTAGGAGGAAATTTGCATCACAACAGGCTTACCTACTTATGCATGCAAGGCTCTTGGGGAGTTTTAGCCCTAATCTTTGGCTATAAACAATTGACTCTTCCAAAATCCTTAACTAGTCTACAATAGTACAAGTCTCTATTAAGTAGGTCATTGCAAGATCGCTCTTGAGAAGAATGAATGATTAGGAATGCATACAACTGCTTTCTATTCTGCCAGCTTATGCATAGTGAGTTGAAATAATTTTATTTCCACAGTTTCTGTTGCATTTATCTTAGAGGAGCATATTTTTTCTTTTTAGTGGTAATGCTCAACCTTGTACAGCTTTGAACTCTGGTCACTCAAGTGAGATACTCCTTGTTATGCCACTATGCTGCAAGCATTCGTGTTAGAGTAACGTTCGCCCCATGAGCTGGCAGTGTTCATTAGTCAGACAGAATTAAATTCAGCGAAAGGGCATAATCTGCCACATTAAATTTCGTATCAACTAAAACCCCTTATTTATGGACTATTCCAATATTTGACCCTTGAATTTAGGTTTATTAGGTCTCTTTGGACCCACCAGCACACGTCTCCAAGAAATTCTCCCCAACACAGAATAGAGTTCCCCTAATAGCCAAGGGTTCAAACCCCTTGATCCCCATTAGTTGCGTCACTCACCAATCATCGCCATTATATCATATTGATTGTATGTTGTTAGACCCTTGATCCAAATTGTCCTCTTAGAGGTCTACACAGAAAGTGCTAGCTTTTGCTTGGCAAACTGGCAATACGGTGTCACAGCCACTCTCAGTGGTTAGGTGGTCAAAATAAACGTTACCAACTTGCTCATGTAGAGGACAACGCAGGGAGAGTAAATAAACGGCACCAAAATACACCTGGCCCGCACGCTTCTCCAGCTTTACCGTGATCCCACAAAGATCCCCTGTCTTTTCGCTTTCTCTTCTGTTGCCTGTTCCCCCTCGCGAAGCACGCCGGCATCTACTTCAGTGAAAAGGAAACATAGTTCTGCGGATTACTGGATTCCTGTAGTTCTCCCTACCTCGAGTCAGTCCCACAGTGCAAAAGTTAACACTACGGTTGTACCGCCAAAGATCATAACCACACGATTGGAGACTCTTAGAAATTTCAGGTTATAGATAATCAATCAGACGGTCGGGAAGGCTAAGACTGCCGAGTATTACAGAGAAATTGTATGCCCATCCTTGAGAAATTATTTGATACGTTTTGGAGTACTTCAAAGTATATACTGTATATATTGGCTAAAAGCTCGAGACAATCCTCAATTTCAGCCGATCCAAACCATTGATCTTCATAGCCCTATTTCAAATAGTTTATCCCCAAAAATCTCATGTATTAGATGATCATCAATTGTTTACCATCCATTCTCAATGAAATTCATTAAAGGAAGTGAATGTGAGGTTGGATGCAATCTATCTAAGACAGGATTTATGAATATGAACGGTTTGGAACAGATGAAATTTTGCCCATCTTGTTATTTTAGCTGTGGTATCATTCCTCTTCTAACCGGAAGTAACGGCTATAACTCTAGGTAAATCTAGATTTATGACAATCTAAATTGTTTGTAATGTTGCCTTTGATTTGGATGGACTACGCTGATCTACCCTATTCGTTGTAACCTGTGGAACGAACTTTTAGCCTTTTATTTTGTAACTCTAAAAAAAAAATGTCTTGGATCATTTGATGTGCAAAAAATACAATACCGCCATGTTTCAAAGGGAAGGAAAGTGGCAGAGATGCAGCCGTTGGATAAGATTTCTGGTAGCCATTCATCTTGAGGGAAAATCTGATGAATGGTTTAGATCTCTAAAGACAATGGAGTGGGGCTACCGGGAGTATAGATCAAAAGTGGGGGCGAATATGTATTCGTTGTCACATCTTCCATGCGCCGCGTGCTACCAGTTGATGGTTCCTGCTCGCGGGTGCTACCAAAACCCACGACAAGCAGGCGAAAAACAAGCAGAGAATGCCACCCTCGTGTTTCTCACAGTCCGTATCTTTCCAGTTAAGAGGAAGAAGATTCAGCCGGAAGGTGAAACCGAAATCGAATAGAGAAAGGAAGAAAGCCCTCCTCCATCTCCAATCTCTCTTATGGAAACCAAAACAACCATGAGGGGTTTCGATTTGCATTTACTTTATCATTTTTTTCGAATTAATTTCTCAGATTTCTTTCTCTGCAAGATCGGCTTCCGAATTCCTTTTCTTCTTCAATTTTCCCTTGAGATAGACTTCCATGCGGATTCAGCTTCCTCTTGCAGTAAAAATCCTATGAATCTCGTCGTTTTTCAAGTAAGTCGAATCGAAATCCCTTCATTTGGCTTCGGTTGAGAAGTTTATTGGTATGATTTGTTGAAATCGATAGGTTAAGTGCAATTTCATTGGATCCGTGATAATTGATTTCTCATTTTGTTGGAGAACTTGGATTGCGCGAATTCGATCTCAGTTGGAGGGATTTCAAGGTTTTTTTTGTGTTGCAATTTGGTTGATTGTGATAAGAGTTTTCATTTTTGCGGACAATGTGGTTGGGAGAATGAAGAATTTGAGGAATTTTTTATTGTTTTGTTGGATAAGTTGAACTTCAAGGTCATCTTTCCTTGTAGTTGCCTGTCCGTAGCACGAATTTCGTGTTGCTGTGGTTTAACGATGGTCTTTGACCTAAGGCTTGGTTTTACAGAATCTTTTGGCCATTCGTTTGGATTAGACCAAAGGGATTCAGCACGAGGATAAGCGGGAATGCAGTTTCCTAGGAATGAGAAGAGTAGCATGCTTTTTGGCTACAATTTGTGTCAGGGTTCCAATATTCCGAGGCCAGTTGTGGAGAAGGAGATTTTGCATGAACAGTTTTCAATAGTTAGTTCGGGAAGGGATTGTCTTGAACATCGTGGAAATGCTCCAGGACATGGTTATCTTGGTGAGAAAGAATTCGAATTTTCTAGGCCATTCATGGAGAAGGAGATTTTGCCTAATCAGTTCTCAGTGCTTGGTTTAGGAAGGGGTTCTCTTGCACAACAGGGTACTGGCATTGCAGGACATGTTAGTCTTAGTGAGAAAGAATTCAACGTTCCTAAGCCAGTTGTGGAGAAGGAGATTTTGCCTGGTCACTTTTCAGCATTTAGTGTGGGATGGGGTTCTCTTGCACAAAAGGGAAGTGCTCGATGCAATTTAGTTACTGGAATTGGTACTCTGGGTGAGCAAGAATCCAACATTCCTAAGCCAGTTGTGGAGAAGGAGATTTTTCCGGGTCACTTTTCAGTGCACAGTTCACAATGGGGTTCTCTTGCACAAAAGGGAAATGCTCGATGCAGTTTAGTTACTGGAACTGCTGAACACGATAATCTTGGTGATAAAAAATCCAACATTCCTAGGCCAGTTGTAGAGAAGGAGATTTTGCCTAACCAGTTTTCAATGTGTAGTTCAGGAAGGGGTTCTCTTGCACGTCAGGCAAATGCTCGATGTGGTTTAGTTACTGGGAATGCAGGACATGGTAATCGATGCAATTTAGTTACTGGAATTGCTGGAATTGGTAATCTTGGTGAGAAGGAATCCAATATTCCTAAGCCAGTTGTGGAGAAGGAGTTTTTTCCAGGTCACTTTTCAGTGAGTAGTTCACAATGGGGTTCTCTTGAACAAAAGGGAAATGCTCGATGCAGTTTGGTTACTGGAATTGCTGAACACAATAATATTGGTGATAAAAAATCCAACATTCCTAGGCCAGTTGTAGAAAAGGAGATTTTGCCTAATCAGTTTTCAATGTGTAGTTCAGGAAGGGGTTCTCTTGCACATCAGGGAAATGCTCGATGTGGTTTAGTTACTGGGATTGCAGGACATGGTAATCTTGGCGAGGAAGAATTCAACATTCCAACGCAAGTAGTGGAGGAGGTTCCAGATGATCAATTTTTGGGGCTCAGTTTAGGAAGGGATCATCTTGGAGAAAAGGGAGATACACAGTGTGATTTGGTGACTGGCATTGGAGCACATGGTAATCTTCGTGGAAAAGAGTTTACTGGTGCATGGGACAATTTTGGTCATAGTGGGATCACAGAGATTGAGGTGGCTGCTGAGTTTGGTGCAGAATCTTTAAAAGACCAAAACCTGAAAAGTAGAGGAAAGGGAAAGCCTGATATTTTGCACAGCTGTAGCGGGAAGGTTAATCCAAAAGCTAAACTGAATATTCAGGACACTGATTGGTCAATGGAGCAAAGGAATATCTGTATTGGCAAAAATATGGGTCAACCTAGTCGAATTGGAAGTAGCGCCCTCGAAAGCCAACTAGTGGAAGATAATAGGCTTGCACCAAAGAATCAAAAGGACCTTTTGTTGTTTGATGGATGGATGGTCTCAAGAGGTGGTTCAGGTGATTCTGTCTATGTCTCTCCATCGGTTCAGGCTCATGGTTCTCTTCCAAAAGCTCTAGATGCCTTCTCACAGGATGCTTCCAAGAGTAAGGAGAAGGTATGGGGTTCTTCTCCATCAGTTGGCAGTAGTTCATTCTCAGTTCGTGATTTAAGTGATGTAGTAGGCCCATCAGGTGGAAATGCTGCCAAAGTTGGTCAAAAGAGGAACAGAGCTCATAGGAAAAGGACTGGGACCAGGACAAGAGCAGTTAATCCAGTTATTCAGATGCAGAACAATATGATACTAAGGAAACAGCAGTTGGAAAAAGAACTTACTGGAACACCTCGATTTTATCCACAATATGTGGGCTCTAAAGAAGTACACCAAGTCTTGCCATCTAGCTCAATAGATGAGAAGACAAAATTCTCTATTACAGATGGAAGCCTATGTAATGAGCCCAGTTATTCAAATAGATGCCGAATGGATGTATTAAATGATGGCATAAACAGAACCATTGATGTGCATCCAAACCATGAGCTGCTTGGACTTAGGAGGTCAAGCCGTATTAATGGGAAACATGTCTCTGTTGATAGTGAGTTGGACATGCCAATGGAGGATCCTGACAACTATTTTGGTTCTCCTTTGTTTTGGACCATGTCACCTTCATTATTTCCAAAAGGAATGGGACCTAGAGAAATACATGATCTGATGGCATCCACTGTAGAAAATGAGAAGGCAAAATCTTCTATTAACTATCAATGCTTGAATAATGACTCCAGAAACTGTGAATCCTACCGAGTGGCCAGTATGTTGATTAACCAGACCAATGAAAGAATTATGCATGGTGGTGCATCGGTAGGAGTTGAGAGGACTACTGTGCACTTTAATGGAAAAGATGTTCCTTTAGGTGGCAATTTGGTCATGGAGTCAAATGTTGATTACTTATCATCCAAATGGGCTGCGACAGTATCATCACTGCCAGAAGAAATAAAGCCTCGAGAAACTAGCAATGCGGAGCATCTTGTGTTCCAGATGAGAAGGCAGAATATTTTGCTTATGATGAAAGTTTGAGTTTCATTAAAGACAAAAGTTTGAGGGGGGCAGATAAAAGTGTGGACAGCTGCAGAGTGGCAGCCGTGCCGGTCAATGAAACCAGTGAAACTCAAATACACCAGGATGGTAGATTTCTTGGAGTTTGGAAGCCTGTGCACATCGATAATAAACATGTTAATTTAGATGCTATGTTAGATATGGGAATGGAGGCCAGTGATAACTGTTCAGATTTATCTGGAAGTGCCACCGTGAAGGTACCATTACCGCAAGAAGTGATTGGATCTAGGGAGGCATGTGAGATGGTGACATCTTGCCTGGAACATGAGAAGGAAACATTTTTTATTGAAGATGAACACTTGAAGGATGAAAAACTCAAACATTCAGACTGCTGCGGGATGATGGCTACAGAGGTTGTTCAAAACAGTAACTGCACTAGGCACAGCAATGCTGAATTGCTTGGACCTGGAAGGTCTGAGCTTAATAACATGGGTCATGTTCTAGCTGAAAGTGAGATGGATGTCAAAATCTGGCCTTATGATGATCTTGCAAATTCATGTAAACAGGTAACTACTGGACTGACAGAGGACATCAAGGAGCCAATGACTGCCTTGTTGGGACTTGAGGATACCAAAGATATAATGCCTAGTCTGGATAAGAAGATCAAGCAAACTACAGTAAAGAAATTTGGTTGCCGAGAGGTTAGAAGTCTGAAACAGTTGGAGAACAAAGACATTCTTCCAATGTATGAATTTAGGTTAACAAGAAGTGCCGTGAAGCCTCCTGTTTCTATTGATTGCTCTCCATTGGCGAAGAGAAATGGAAGAAAATTGCTGGTTCCTGAGAGACGCCTTGCTTTACCATCAAGTAAAAGGAAGTCCATTGATGGTGAAAGGTCAACTGGAAAAAAGAAGAACAAAAAGAAACGTGGGTGTGGTCTTAGGATCAGGAGGAGAGGTAAAGAGGAACATCATGCAAAGGTGGCACCTGAAACAAAAGTGACTATGCTATCTTGGTTGATAGATGCTGGTGTATTGACTGAAAATGAAAGAGTCATGTACAAGAAAAACAATTGTAAAGGCAGTAGTGGGACTCTCAGAGGTTGTGTTACAAGAGGGGGGATACTGTGCAACTGTTGCAAGAAGGTGATGAGCTTGTTAGAGTTTGAAACCCATGCTGGTAGCAATCTCCATCAACAGTGGGATAACATTTGCCTCATTTCTGGTAAGTCATTGATGCAGTGCCTCTGTGAGGCATGGGAGAAGGAAAAGAAACGGAAAAAGGTTGGTTTCCAAAGAGTGGGGGTAGATGATCCAGATCCTAGTGACGACACTTGTGGAGTTTGCGCCGATGGAGGTCACCTGATAATATGTGATAACTGCCCTTCAACTTTTCACCAGGACTGTGTGATGCTAAAGGTATTGCTTATTCACGCTCAGTTTATTGTTTTATCTATTCATATTTGCCATGGTAATGTGCTAACCATTTACTTTAGTCAGGATGATTGTCTAACATTGAAGAACTTGTTTGTAAATGTTTCATATTTTATGTGGATATAGCCTAACTATATACTTTAGCCAAGGTGATTGTCTTAGGCATTGATCTCTTTGATAAATGGACACATTTCCCTAGTAGCTTGACTGCAGCTTTTCCTGCCTTTTGTGTTCTCTTTGTTGGAAGTGAGGAATTCTAACTAGTCAAGAAAATTCTTTTTTCTCCCAGGATACATTATTAATTATGCGACTGTGATTCATGTACTATCACTAGAAAATGGTTACCAATACTCGTACTCACTCATCTGAAGCTTACATTGTAGTTTCTTTCAGTCTCATTTTGAAGCGAAATAGTAGATAATTGCACTGAGTATTCAGTATGGTTTCTCACATGCTTGTATGTTTATGCATACTATACATGCTGCAAGTTCTAATTGTTCCTTACTAAGTGAATTTGTGAGCTGTTGACAGGACCTCCCAGAAGGCAGTTGGTATTGCCCATACTGCAGATGTGCCTTCTGTATGATGGCTGAGGAAGAAAATGACAAAGCCACTATCTTGGTCACATGTAATCAATGTGGATGTAAATGTGAGTAAACACCACTGCCCTGCTTCTGTAATTGCTGCCCTGAGCTTGCTCCTTTGTAATCTGAAACCATAAGAAATACTTTATCATATTGCTTCTTGCAGATCACAAGGAGTGCTCTCAGCAACATGACATGCAAAATATTAGATCATTATCCCCTAAATTTTGTGGAGAAAATTGCAAGAAGGTATACATTTATTGTTATCTTGGTTGGCTATTTATAAAGATTCCTTTTGACACAACTGTATGAGGCTTGGATAATGTTTTATCATGTTTCTGAGGCAGCTCTGATATATGTGCTAGTCTTTGGCCCATTTGGCTTTAATTAGAGTCGACAAAATGAAATGATGCTCTAAACCAGCATTCCGACTAGCTGGAGAGCAATCTTTTAGAAATAGGACAAAGGTTGCTGAAGAATATTAAATAATTAAGCATGCATATAAATTTATAGCTATGATCTTGTTATAATACTGTTAACTATTTTCCAGGGATCTGTAACCCATTTATCACCTGTACATCTGTAGGTCTTCAATTTGTAACTGAAACATACTTCCATCATTTTAAAAGCTACTTGGAAGTTAGCACAAACAAAAGGGAATGGGTAGGTATGGCTTAGATGGAAGGGGAGGAAGTATCCTTTACCATATCCACACACATAGACCCATCTATATCACTTAAAATTGAATCATAAGGCTTTTTTCAAGCCCAATCCAGTAAATCTGCCAGTAGTGTAGCTAATTTGGGCCTACTGTTGGTCTCTTCATTGAGTTTGATAATTTATTTTTCTTTGTGGTTGTGCATCATGTCTATCTCTGTCCGATCTCAGATGTTTGCTGTAAGGTTGTAAAAACTTAAGCCAGGCCTGTTTCCTCCCTGGACTTTGGCATTACTAAGGAATACCTATTTCATGTTTACATGAGCATTGTTCTAAATGTTTTCTTCTTATCTAAAAATGAATCTTCAAGACTTACAGATGATGCAGCCTTAGCAGCTGCTTGTTTAGTTTCTTTGTGCTGCTTTGTACTTCTTTGTTTGATGGGTATCTCCTTGTTGGATTTCCCCAATAGTTTAGGTCTGGCCTTTGTCAAGGTGTTTTTTTCTCTCTCTTAATGTAATCTCCCAACATTAAGAAAAGGAAAAAAGCTACTGTTTGTTTTGTTAAATAGCCTGACACCCAAGATATGTGCAACTGACTGTCTTTGCATTTTTGAAGACAAGTATCTTTAAACTAATGTGGTGCTAATGTTTCTTTAAATTAATAGTCTGATTAACTATGTTAATCTGCCTGATGTCGCAACACCTGATTCACGTCCTATACTGGCCATGTATTCTGGAAATGCTTCAACTCTTACAAGTACAGAGAAAATCATGAAGGGGTCAGAACTTGGGTTCACATTTACAGATCTGAAAGCCTGAAGCTAGTATGTTGATGCTCATATTTGGGACGCACATTGACATCCTGATTTTATAGTTTTTGTGACTAATGTCATTATTGCCAGGAGCATTAAACTTATTAACCTTTCTTCATTACCAAGGATATTAATTTTCTTTTCCTCCGTTGGGACAGTTTTTCATTTTAAGAGTTCCTTTTCTTATTTTCATATGGTTTGTCAGATCTGGAACGCAACCTTTTTCATATGAGTAGGATCTCAATGTCAATTAAGGGTTTATTTAGATATGAAGAATCTTATTTTCATGATACACTCGTATTATATAGGTTCTTGGCGCCAAAAGAGGTAATAAATTCCGGACAAAATTAGAATAAGATAAACCACCGTTTCCTCTAAAGAAAACCTTGGGTTTTAGAGAAGGGCTTCATGAGTCAAGCTGGAATTGTTCTCTCTAAGCCATACAGCTCTCTGATTTTTGGTCAAAATCAAGAGAAAAGATGACATAGAAAGAAAATAAACCCAAAGATAAAGGGAAACTTGAACTTTATCAATCAAAGAACTAAGCTATGTCGAGTTTCCCATACATAGCTTCATATAGACTTTTAAACTTTGTACAAGAAATAGAACTTACAGTCAAGCCAACTCCTAACCAGAACAGGAAATATACTGCAAAACTACTCACAGAACATAACAAGAAACGAAGAAGTTTCCTACAAGAAATTGTAACGAGAATTGCAAACTGAATCTCCCAAATCTTCTGGAAGTGCCATTGTTGCTGTTCATGCGAACAGTATGCACAGTTTGACATGTGAAGAAATACACTTTTCCTACCTCCCTTCTTTATAATCTTTCATAGATGCTCCTGCATAAGTGTGTGAGTCTCATGTTTAATAGTATCTGCCCCCCCGTTGTTTTGCACTCTGCTTGTGCTTTGGGTTCATATTCGCTTCCAGATTCATTCACTTATCTGATTGTTCTGGATATCAATACAACTCGTTGTTTGCTACTTTGCTGTACTATGTTTGAACTTACTGTTTAGGTTGATTCATCATAGCTTGGTAGTTTTCCAGATTGACTCAGTAGCATATATCCAATTACACTGCAATGGAAGGCCAGCGCTTGAGGGCATGCAGTCAATATTGATTGATGATTTTCTGACATAACTGCATTGCTTTAATGAGTTATATGCTATAAAACTGTAGTAGTTGATACTATCTATCATTCATATGCTTGAAGTACAGGTATCTGCCAGACTGTGTGATATGCTTGGAGTCCCAAACCCTATTGGAGAGGGATTTTCTTGGACTCTCCTGAGACGTCTTGATGAAGATGAAGATACCACTTTCAAAGACAGGCTATTGTGTGTCACAGAATGCAATGTCAAACTTTCTTTGGCGCTGTCTGTACTTGATGAGTGCTTCTCTCATTCAGTGGATCCCAGGACTAATCTGGATATGATTGCTCAAGCAGTTTACAACAATGGGTAAGTTTCATGCTTATAGGGTACTAGTTTTCCTTCATATATTTGTAGTTAAGAAATTCATCAAACTAATTGGAACTTTGAAATTGATTATGATGGATCTTTACCTTTGCATAAATTATTTATCTGAGATCTACTTGTTTAGTGATTGAATAACTGTGCTGGTGGCAGATTTGACATTTGCCGTAAAATTTTATCCTGGCCAACTTCAACCAAATGGTTATGTTATGAGAAATTTATCTTTATACAGTTTCAGGCCAGATGGTGTGGAGAAAATTGTAGCTTTTTCATGATTGTAGACATAAAGACAGATTTCCTTACATGTACACTAACGAGCTAAGCTCTGCTGTATCATCTGTTATAGTTTCCTAGTTGAAAATCTTGAGGAACTCTGGTACTCTCGAAGGTGCAGTTGCATATTCTTCTCGTAAAGCTGACTTTAAATTAGTAGCAAAGGCATAGGTTACCATAGTTATAAGTTCATAAGTGGTCCCACCACGAGAGGTGTTTTTCACTTTAATCCTTCAGCAGAAATTCTTTGCCTCTCTTAAGAAGCTGGAACAAGTATTTTGGGCTGACTATGTAGCCTGTTTAGGAGATTGAGACAGCTCACATTTAAAACCCAATACCCATTGTTTTGTCCTGCTTTTGCTATAAAAATAAAATCACTTCTATGCAAGGTAAGTTCAATTAACAGTTCAGTTCTCATGAATTTGGGACTTTAGAAGTTGGTACAATATCATAATTGATCTTTCTTTTTATGATTAGATGATGAATACATATCTCATAGAGAGCCAGTATAAATATGACATGGAGTGAAAATATCTCTTATTTTTAATTTCTAAAAGAGATGAAAATATATCTTGTTTCGAATGATAGATAGTAGGTCTTCTGAATAAGAAAGTTCTAAGTGCTTTGGAGATGACCCGATTCATCATCATCCAGACCTTATCCCAATTACAGGTCAGCCACATGAATCTTGTTCCTCCATTCCCCTCTATTAAGTAACATGGTTTCATTTAGTTCTAAAGTTTTTAAATCTTTTCTCACTACTTCTATCCATGTTCTTTTAGGGCTTCCCCTTGCCCTTTTAGAACCTTCTACTTGCATTTCCTCACTCCTTCTAACTGGTGCCGTTTTCGGACTTCGTTGGACATTCTAAACCATTTAAGTCTAATCTCCCTTATCTTGCTACCTATTGGTGCTACCCCTAAGTTTCCTCTAATGTTTTCATTCTTAATCCTATCCTTTCTTGTCTTGCCACTGATCCATCTCAACATCCTCATTTTTGCTACTCTCATCCTATCAATATGATGTTCTTTAACTGCCAAACACTTTGAGCCATAGAGTATGGCCAGCCTTATAGCCATCCTATAGAATTTTCCTTTTAGTTTGAGTGGCACACGCTGATCACACAAAACTCCATATGCACGTCTCCATTTGTTCCAACCCTCTTGGATTCTCTGGGTAACCTCCCTCTCAATCTCTCCACTCTCATGAATCATCAATCCTAAGTACCAAAAGTGGTCTTTTACAGGGACTTCTTGGTTATCAATCTTTATTGGTGCTCCATTGCTGCTCCTTTCCTTGCTAAAATTGCATTCCATATAATTTGTCTTAGTTTAGCTGATTTTAAATCTTTTAGGTTCTAATGCTTCTCTCCATAATTTTAGCTTTGTGTTTACGCCCTCCCTTGTCTCAACTATATCATCTGCAAATAGCATAAACCATGGAATCTCCTTGTGCAAATGTTTTGTTAACTCATCCATAACCAACATGAAAAGGTATGGGCTCAATACCAAACATTGGTGCAATTTTACAGTGATAGGAAAATAACCGGTCTCTCCACTAGTAGTCTTAAAATTTGTTACCGCTTCCTCATACATATCTTTAATTATGTCTATATATCCTAGCGAAACCCTTTTATCGCCCAACAACCTCCATATTAACTCTCTAGGGACCCTATTATAAGCTTTCTCTAAGTCAATAAAGACCATGTAGAGGTCCTTCCTCCTCTCTCTATATTTCTCTATCAATTGTTTTAGTAAGAAAATAGCTTCATGGTCGACTTCCTAGGCATGAAACCAAATTGATTCTCTGATACATTTGTCTCATGTCGTAGACTCTTCTCAATCACTCTTTCAAAAAGTTTCATAGTGTGGTTCATAAGTTTGATCCTCCGATAATTAGTGCAGCTTTGTATGTCTCCTTTATTCTTATAAATTGGTACAGTAGAGCTCTTCCTCCATTCATTCGGTATTTTCTTTGATTTAATAATCTTGTTAAACAACTTGGTCAATCAAACTACTCCAGTATCTCTCATATGCTTCCAAACCTCTGTTGGTATACCATCGGGCCCCAAGTCCTTTCCTGATTTCATCTTTTTTCGAGGCCTCTTTCACTTCAGATGTTCTAATCCTACGGTCATATCTATAATGTCCAATGTTATTTAGGTTTACAGTACTTTCAATCCGTATATTCTCAGGGCAAATGTCATTTAGCAATTTTGAAAGTAAGTTTCCCACCTTTGTTTGATCTCGTCATCTTTGACTAGTACCCTTTGATCATAACTTCTAATACACTTAACATGGTCTAAGTCCTTACCCTTTTGTTGCCTTATTTTTACAAGTTTAAACACATCTTTCTCACCTTCTCTTGATCCAAGTCTATTATAGTGATCATCATATGCCTTGAGTTTTGAGTTTAGCCTCACTATTCTCTTAGCTACCTTTTTAGCATTCTTATACTGTTCATAGTTTTCATTATTTCTATTCTTCTGTCATGCTTTAAAACACACCCATTTTTCTTTAATAACTTTTTGCATTGCTTTACCACCAAGTTTCCTTTACTAATTGCCTTTTACCTTTAGATACTCTTAAGACATCTTTTGCCACTTTCTTAATGGACTCGACTATATTAATCCACATGGTGTTTACTTCCATTTCATTATTCCAGTTTCCTTCTATCATCAACTTATTTGTGAGTGAGGTTATTTTCTCCCCTTTTAAGTTCCACCACTTAGTTTTTGGATACCTATTAAGTTCATTTCCTTTCTTCCATCTTTTAATGTAGATATCCATAACAATTAACCCATGCTGTAAGGTTAAACTCTTACTGGGTATCACCTTACAATCCTTATTAATCTTTCAATATTCCTAAGTAAAAAAAGGTCTATTTAGCTTTTACGGAGTCCACTTTTAAAGCTTATTAAATGTTCATCCCTCTTCTTAAGGAATGTGTTTGCAATGGCCAGATTATATGCCAAAGCAAAATCAAAGATAGCTTCCCCTACCTCATTTCATTCTCCGATACCATACCCTCCATGTACTGTATCATATCCTTCCTTTTCTTTTCCTACATGGCCATTTAAGTTTGCTCCTATAAATATCCCCTCTGTGTCGGGAATTTCTTGTATGACTCCCTTCATATCTTTCCAAAACTGTCTCTTGATTATATCTTCTAATCCTATTTGTGGTGCATATACACTTATGCCATTTATGATATGCTCTTTTAGAACAAGTTTTATTATTATAATTCTATCATTGGTTCTTTTAACGTCAACAACTTTATCCTTTAATTCTTTATCCACCACTCTACCTACACCAATTTTGTTATTATCCTTTCTTACGTACTAGAGCTTATACCCATCGATTTCTCCTGTTTTAGCCCCTTTCCACTTGGTTTCTTAGATACAAGTGATGTTGACTCTCCCACGTTTCATTGTATCTATTAACTCCAGACTCTTATCTATCAATGTCCCTATATTCTATGTGGCGATATGAATCTTATGCTTTTGAGATAGCCTATTTACCCACGCACTTCTCAACCTCTATGACATGAACCTATGTCTACTTTCCACTGCACCTGAGTTCTAATGCAATGCGCCGTTTCCAAGGGGATGCTCTAGTAGCCCTTGCCCATTTTCCACTAGGATCCGATGTAGTGCGTCGCTTCTAGGGAAATGCCCTAGCAACCCATGCTTATTTTTTCACTATATTTGGGATCCAATGCAGCACGTCACTTATGGGGGACGCCCTAGCTTAAGGGAATATCATTGATCAATTCATGTCATGTTAGGGTTGCCATACTTTGAAGAACCTGAAGATGATTTTCATTACCTTCTCTTCGTACTTACAAACTATTATACATTTGCATATTCATTTGCAAGTTAGAAGAGAAAATAACAAAATCATATTCAACTTCTTCAAAAAGGTTTTACTTGCCGGCTCGCACCTGACGCAAAACCCTCCTTTTTTATTTGGGCCTAGGACCAGCATCGGCAGTTCAATAGATTTGAGATTTTGTTACCAATGTCTTATCCTGAAAGTGCTTTTTCTCAACAAAGTTAGTTGATTAGAGAAAAAAAAGAAGTATCCCTTAGGAACCATATTGACTTCTCATGCAGGTGTAGCTGCTGGCTCCCATTCCACTCTGTGAGAATCATAATGGCCTTTAAAAGGATAGGTACTATTCGTGAAAGAAGAAAATATGAGAAATATAAAGATATGTAGGCAAATACATAGAGAAGTAGAGCTCACTGATCATCAGCCAGGCTTATTGAATGAAGTTGCTTTCTGCTGCCGCTCCCCTGATGCAAATGGGCCATGCAAAATACAGCTACTCTATAGAGGCATGTATCAGCATTGGGCAGGTGGTATTGAACGAAAAGTTCTTTAAAAATGTCTTTTGCTTCTAGACATTAGTGGGTTTTTATATACCATGATCTGGAACTTGACAGAGAAAGGCTTAAAGTTACAGACGTATTATGAATTCCCTTGCAATGCACATGTTCTGGTGATGATTCTTTAACTAAAGAGAGAGTTCTTTAGTTACTAGATTACTCTATGGAGATGTTCTTGAAAGATGAGGGCTGCATTGGGCCCATGATTGCATAGTCTTCTGTTACATATATAAGTTCGATTATTATCATCCTTCTGAAAGTGACTGTGCTATCATAGTCTCCTTGAAATGATCTTTAAACATAACAACGGTTAACTAATTACATTTTTTATGATGAAAGCTGCTAGAATGCTCTGTAAGTAGTCAGATGGGTTTCTCCTATTTTGTGCATGTTGCATGTTTCTCATTTCAGTTGGAACAGCAAGAACAATTGTGAATTATATAATTAATTATCATCCTTCTCTTCCAACAGTATTTGTTACATTACTATTCAATGATAGTATGAGGAAAGATGCACAATGAGAGCCTGTTGATGCAGTTGCACCCTTCAGTTCATTTCTGGGTGCTTTGTGTTTCTTAAAATGTTTGTCAAGGACATCTTTGGTGATGTTCCCATGATTCATCTTTTATGAATTTCATAGAACTTTTAAGAGTACCATTCATTGATTTATGAGATGAAAGGAATACCATTCGACCTCAATAGGTGGTATTTTGATGATGTGATTGCTTGGCTCTCTGTTTCTGTGAGACATTACAGCATGAAATTTGTTGATTAACTTCATCTTTCATGCCGGGATGCTTTTCTGTAAACACTTTTAACTCTTACTTTTCTCCTTGAAACTCAGAGATTTAATATTTGTTTACTTATGCTATTTAACATCTTGTGTCAAATTCATGAATCCAGGTCAAATTTCAACCGCCTTAATTATGAAAGATTTCATACTGTGATTTTGGAGAAGGAAGATGAGATCATTTCAGTGGCAACATTAAGGTTTGTATCTATCCGCTTCTTTAGTTAAATGTACCAATCGGTTGAAAACTAAAAACCTATATGGATTCCTATCCGCCTCTTTAGTTTAATATACTACCCAAAAACATGTGTATGCCACGTATGATATGTGTACACTTATTTTGTATCACACCAACTGGAGTATCAATATCCGTCATGTGTAGACCGGAACAAACTCAGTGGAACTTATGATGATCTTGACCCTTTTGCAAATATGTCTGGCAGCAGATTTTATATTCACATATAGAGTAGTTATCTGAGACTTATGGAACCTAATTTGCCAGCAAACCTTGGTTTGCAGTGTGGTCCATTGGATTCCCATCAGGTGGGTTGCATTTTTGGCATAGCATAGTCTTTGTTAATAAGAAAAGATAGTGTTGCCTGCAGTGTGTTCCCTTTCGATGCATATTCCTTTCCCCTCTTCTTTCCTGGAGATATTTCAGTATATAATATCGGATTTCAATTGCCTTTCTCAATCACCATGATCATGCCTATGGTTTTGGGTATTTTTGACATTTGAGGTTAGCTTCTATTAGACTCCTTGATTGAATAAGGCATTCAAAATTGGATTAGTTGCTTCCAGTATAATTGGTACATTGCCAATGTTGATAGTTGGTTTATGCTATTCAATTAATACTCTCTTTCTTGTTTCTGATAACATTGTGCAGGTTGCATGGGACAGGTTTAGCAGAAATGCCGTTAATTGGAACACGACCTTTGTATCAACGACAAGGAATGTGCCGTCGCCTTTTGAAGGCTATTGAAGATGTATGTGATATATTAAAGCTACCCACTTCTACTAGATGAGATTACAGTGATTTTATTTCTTAGAATTCATAGCATTTTAGAGCACGACATGTATCCTCTTTGTTCTTTATTTCTTATTTGGGAATTATTTAAAGTGCAAATGAGCATTATAATTTTGATCTCATGATAAACCTGAAGTTCAGAAACTAGTTTGTCACACTTCACCACCCAGTTGTATTGTGTTATATACAACTTAAGAACCACATTAAATATAAAAAGTACGTTACTGTTTCACATGCTCTGCAGAATAATAATTTGAATTACCTCCAGAACATGTTATCTAACTCATGAAATGGATCAATTGGACTTGTCAATGACTTAACTTCGAGAGCATCTTGGAAAAGTAATTCATAATCACCAAACAGAAGTAGGTCAAATATGGTACTCAGATTGTGAGTTTTGAATAAGTAATGTTGAAAGAGAAATTCCAGAGCCAGTTAGAGTTTTTTTTTTTCAGAAAGTTGACCTTTACTGTCAGTAAGTATCTCTCTCAAAACTCTTGGTTTTTAAATGCCTGCCTTCTCCAAAATGACCTCCATCTGGAATTGATTCTTTGATTTAAAATCTTAAATCCAACATTTTGAACAAAACTTTTGAATCTGGTTATGCCACTTAATAATGTCTTAGAAGGTCTGATGAGTATTTATTCTGACTCAGATTCCAACAGTCATAGCATTCTATATATATATAATCAGAATATTATGACTCATATTTGATGCTTTATTATAAGGTAGATCCACTTTTAATCTTATCCATTGGTTTTCCACCTGAAAGCCAATTTTTTGGTTACCAAGTGGTATCTGAAATAACTTTGGAACTCAAACAAGTTTTTGGGATATCAATCAAGGAAATCAGATGACTTTGGCAGCTGCATTAAGCCATCTAGAAAAAGAAGTGATGGTGAGATAATGGGATAGGGTGGAAAAATTCCTTTGATTAGCCAATCAAGTGCCACGAGGAGGTTCAATGAGATCCATCATCTGATGTTTTTTGCGTGTCCCTAGAATCTCCAATATCAATGAAATCACACCACTGTTGTTTTCCATCAGAACATCTGAGATACTTGGAACTTAGAAGCTACATAGGAGAGAGAAGAAACAAGATAGTTTAGAAAGGATTACAGAAAAAAAAGTCAAGCACCTCTGTAATTCTCAAGCCATTTAGAAACTCAGTAACATTGAGTAGATCTTTCGTCATAAGCTACGTTTTTCAGCTATCAGAATAGTACTGAACAATGAAGTCATCTGGGCCACCACCACCACCAAGAGGAGTCACCTCAAGTATCAGTATTGTACCCTTTCTATATGTGGCCAAATGTGCTTCTGGTCCACAAGGTCCTCAATTATTAACTTCTCACCCGTATGATGGATGGGACATACAAGTTCCACCACCATGTATGGGCATTATTATTGTCAAATATTGCAGAGAGAGGCGATGCTTCTTGAAACACTCCAAATACAGGTAGTTTGATCTGAAGGCATGCTCAATCAGGTTGTTAGTCACATTAATATGTTAAAAACTTAGTGCTTGTTGGTTGACTTTCAGGAACTTCAGTGCATCATACCACCCATTTTGGCCTTGTTAAATAGGGTAAAACAACAGCTGAGTCTCGAGTAGATTCTTCTGATCTTCAGGAGATTAGACACCTTCAGCTTTCTACCAATGTAGGAATGACACTACAAGAATGAAATAAACCCTTTTCAGAATTTTAAAAATCGTAGGTTTGTAATGTGATGTCATGCTATCTAATTGTTAGAATTTGTGATTTGACCGATGTCTTCAAGCAAACTACTCCTTAATGGCTTTTAACTGTATGATTTCCGTTCAGATAAATCCTCCATTAGAGTTATGAAATCATAGATTAGTTCCATTAATGTATTTAAAAGTATCTTATTTCTGTTGTTTAACATACATTATTTTGGCAGATGCTATCTTCATTAAGCGTGGAGAAGCTGATCATTCCTGCAATACCTGATCTGCTGGACACGTGGATGACATCATTTTCCTTTAAACCCCTGGAGTTATCCCATAAAGAAGAAATTAGAAATTTGAACATGATGGTTTTTACAGAGACAACAATGCTGCAGAAGTCCATATGCAATGCAAAAATGGAATATGATAGAGGTAAACTATGTGCTTTTATCTGTTTCTCATGTCATGGACTTGTCAGCCTACTGTTCATGCTCCAGGAATATTTTTATGTCTTTATCCTGCTATTGCATATAGTAAGCAGACTGATATTCATACCAGCCTCAGGGAACAAATTCTAAGCTCACATAAAAAACTTATTGCAGATGGTCACATGGATTCTAGTAGTACTCATATAGGTAGTCAAGATGGTCAATGTTGGAGTCTTGAAAGGTTTTTGTACGGATGCAAGGATGCTGCTTTAGTGCAGTCTGAAGAGAAGAAATTTGTTAGTTCTGCTAGAAATGTCCTCTCTGGAGTCAAGACTTCTTTCCGGACCTTTCCCCCCAACTTTGCCTGACTAAACTGACTCTGGATCTCTATCGATTCCATCACTAGATTGCATTCTTCCAGTGCTTCAGGGGGAAGCAGGAACTTTTTTGGAAGTCAATAGTCTGTTACCTTGGTGGTTACAAAGTTCTGGAGGTTGGGGGTCCACTCTGATACGGCGTTATAGTTTTCCTGTTGATAGCTGTCTCAGAATCAGAAGCTAAGGTTTGAGGTATGAACTAAATTGGCTTATCAACTCATTTATATGTCAATACATTTTTCCTAATTACTGACTCTTTTTTATGAAGGGGAGCCTTGGTGCAACGGTAAAAGTTGTCGTCATGTGACCTTGAGGTCACGGGTTCAAGGAGTAGAATCAGCCTCTTGCAAAATGCAAGGTAAGGCTGCCTACTATAGGCCCTTGTGGTCCGCCCCTTCCCCGGACCCCGCATAGGCCAGAGCTTTGTACACCGGGGCTGCCCCCTTTGCTGACTCTTTTTTATGTTAACACAGTTTTCTGAATGACTGGTCCATTTTTATTATTCCCCTGCTTTAGCTCATTATTGACCATAGTAGTCATAAAAGCTTAATTGTTGTGCAAATGATAGAGAAGTAGTATTTGCATATTTCTTTAAATGTTCCCATGTATAGCAATATATCAATAAGTTAAAGGACATCAGCTTAGTTTAATTCCATATAGTTCTGGGAAAGTCCCATGTCATTCATGCCAGTTGCAATTGTTGCATTGTCTTACATCCTATATAAGAAAACAGCATTACTTATAACCCAGATAAAAGAAAATCAGACAAAAACACAGCTTAGAAAGCTGGATGTTTGCTCTCTAACCTGTCTTTTACCCTAGAGGAAATTAGTTTTTGAGGACATCAAACAATATTCCATTCCTCTGTCAATTTGGTCCCCTATAATATCATCGTCGTCGTCGTCATCATCATCAAGACCTTATCCCAATTAGGGGTCGGTCAGTCCCCTATAATCTGCAAACATAAATAAATAAATGCCCGTAAAGTGGTATTTTGCTTGTCCTTGTCACAAATACTCTTTAAAATCCTTATTTTCTGCTTCGGTTTGTGGAAACTAACCTGCCATAATTTTGTGCACAGATAATTCACCAACGATGGTAGATGGTCTGAGGAAGAATCTCTTGAACAGTAGATAAAAAATTGTAGGTAGATACTTGCATTGGTGACTTTGCTATGAATATTTTCCCTTCCGAGCCTTCGGTGACTTTCTTGAACTTTTTGTAGAATATTTGATGTACAGTCATAGGCTTTTTGTATTTTTTCTGCAACCATCAGAACTTTCCAAAGCAAAGGTTCAATGTGGTTTTCAATGACCATTTCAAGGCATATCTAGTACTAATTATTGCTATTTATTTGCCATTATTCTTAATTCCAAATGCTAGCAGTGTAGCAAATTCATAGATAAATCTCTGTCATTTATTCAAAGAATGATCTGATAGGAAAACTGCAGTTTAACAGTACCTTTAGAGAGATCTAAAAATGACCAAAAGGGATCCAAGAGCCTAGTTTCCTATAGCAACTTCTCAATGAGAATGCAAAAGAATTTATGTATTATTGAGATTTCATTATAAATGAAAAAGCTAAGCCTGACAGTCACAATGCCCGTGTGACCTAGAAGTCATGGGTTTGAGGCATGGAAACAGATAAGACTGTATGCTATACACCCTTTGTGGTCTGTCCCGTCCCTGGACCCTGCATATGTGGAAGCTTTGTGCATCAAGCTGTCCTTTTATCATTTTTTTTGTTCTATTTTATGCACTGCCAAAGTAAATGCAATTTTTATGATATTGATCCTAAAGAGACCAATATTTATTGCGTTTCGTATATTAGTATTGACAAAAGATATTCAGCGAGAGAAATAGCAAGCATTCTCTTACTGCTCAAGGGAAATGGATCATGAACAGAAACAATTATACAGTTGATACATCCTATTGTAAAATATTTGATGTCCAGATAATCTTTAACTTAGTCTAGTTACAAGAGAGAGCCAACATCTGTTTCCTTCTATTTGACACTTTGGAGTCATTGGCTGGTAGAACATGCAATGTTTTATTAACACTTAATAGAAAAGTTCAAACAAAGGAATTTCAATGAAAGGATACTGCTGCAAGCAGGGTCTCTAGAAAAGCCGTGCTGACTTGTTTAGTCTACCCCTGGCCTGCACCAGCCCACGCCCCTCCGAGTTAAATGAGTAATAAGAAAACTATCACTACGGAGTGAAACTGAATTTGTAATTATGCTACTTGGAGACTTGAAGGTACTTTATTTACTTGGACTTGGACGTGCAGCAAATATCCGTGCAACCCAGTGTTGCAATCACCTTCTGCCTGGTATAATGAAGATGACATAGTTGAGCTGGGCGTGCGAGTGCTAGAAGGTAGGACGCAAGCTTGGAGTCAGTAGGAGAAACAATTAAGCGTCTTTGCACACAATGGGAGAATACAATGCTTGTTCTTTTGTTCTTTCTTTGCCACTGGGAGCATATCTTTATTTAATCTTTCTGACTTAGTAGATGGGACCTGGAGGGGATGCCTTCCCCTGGAAATGAGAAGCCTAGAAACCCTGGAAAGCAAGATAGTTCTTCACTTCTTTGCGAGGTCTGTCTAACATGGAGGATCATAAATATTTACAGTTATAGTGGCATCTGATAAAATTGGTAAAATTCCCATAGGCTTTGAATTGTTTTCATATATGATTAGCTTCCCTGTAGTCCACAACGGCCACGACTGCGTCGTACAAATAATAGCCCACGTGTGTGCTTAGTTAGGAAGTGGAGCCTTGGTGCAATGGTAGATTTGTCATCGTGTGACTTGGAAGTCAAGGGATCAAGGTGTGGAAACAATCTCTTACAAAAATGCAAGGCTGTGTACTATAGACTGTTGTGGTCCACCCCTTTCTAGGACGCTGCCTACGTGGGAGTTTTGTGCATTAAGCTGTCCTTTTTTCTTCTTATTTTTTTCTAGAGGTATAAGTGATACTGAATTATGAGAAGCATGTAAGAATTACGATGAATGCTGGGCCAAAGGCCCCACAAGAACCTTCCATAGAAACGCCCAACATTTGGTGTGGGGGGATCTACCTTTGCATGACCCAAACCATTCATCTCATTGCTTCAGCTTTGGATATCTCATCCATTCGATCGTGTCTGTACAGTACGGTCCCGTCGAGTGATTATATTTTCGGAAAACCAAAAGTTGACTGGGACCAGATCAAACTGCTCATACTGTGGCTGATATCTCAGGTGGGCCATACCCTAAAAGCTTACTCTGTGCAGGATCAAATAGATAACAGTCCATATTAAAACGAAGATGGCCTACAACATTTAGTTGCGGATCCATTACCAACAAATGCCACATTATCTCCATGAGTCTTATTGAGTGTTTTCTTAATACACTTCTATTCGTTTTTCACATTACTAATGAACTTGTGAAGGTGGTGAGAACCATTACTGTAAGTATCCAACCTATCCATTTGGTTTGAAGTGTAATTGCTGGGTGACATATGGATTGTAACTTTTTGTGCATGGCTCATATGGGCAAACATATGATTTAGATCATTGAAATAACTGGCCCTTACTAAGTATTATTGCCCGTATCATTTCTTTGTCCCCTCAAAAAGTTTTAATCCTTACCATATATAGTTACACACATGAGTTTCCCGACTGACTCCGAGACCCAACCTCGAGGCCCTTGCCTTCGGATCATCTCATCCGATCACTTTGTTTGGGTCCTCTAGACTATCTAAAAAAATGATACCCACTAGCTGCTTTTAGGTACTAGTTTTTTTTTGTTAAAATCCAACAGTCAGAGATTTAAAATCTCAAAAGAGTAGCTAAGTGATAGGACGATTATGAATTTTACCACGTAACCAATCTAAGTTGAACAAGACGAATGAATCAGATCATCTAAAATTGTTAGGCGAGTCACAGACAGTCCAGAAATTTCTTAAGAGATAAATATATGGAGAAGCTCAAATTCCTATATTTTCTCAGATAAATGGCAGTCCTAGTGCACGAAGCTCTCCCCTATGCAGGGTCTAAGAAAGGGGCGGACCACAAGGGTCTAAAGTACATAGTTTTATCTTGCATTTGCAAGAGGCTGTTTTCACGCCTTGAGCCCGTCACTTCAAGGTCACACGGCAACAACTTTTACCGTTGCACCAATGCTCCCCTTCTCCGATATTTTCTCAGATATAGAACATAATAATGTAACGTGATTACGTTCCCATATTCTCTCCCCAAGCCACTTGCATAAATTATAAACAAACCTTCCTCCCCTTCATCTCGTGGAGAAGAAGAAGAAGATGATGAAGACGATCTTGGCGAGCCGAACCATGGACATTCAAACAGGCATCAAGGTTAAAGGCCCAGATGATGGAAGTAGAGGGCCCACGTGGGAAACTCACCAAAAGCTTCAAACATCTCCCCCTCGATTTCCAAACCATCGAAGGTGGAAAGAAGCTCAAAGTTGATTCGTAGTTCGGCACCCCCAAATCAATGGCTGCAATCCGCACTGCCATCACCCACGTCCAAAACCTCATCACTGGGGTCACCAGTGGCTGCGTTTACAAAATGCGCTTCGTCTACGCTCACTTTCCCATCAATGCATGTATCAGTCCATCGAGAGCCGAAACTTTCTCTTCGAAGAGCGAGTTCGGAGAGTCGATATGCCTCGGGAAGTGATCGTAGGTCGATCGGAGAAAGTGAAGGCCGAGATCGTTTCTCCTGGGAATGATATGGAGCTGGTGTCCCGCTCTGCCGCCCTGATTCATCAAAAGTATGACGTGAAGAACAAGAAAATTAGGAAATTTTTGGATGGGATATATGTTGGCGAGACGGGTAATATTGTTGATGACTGAGGAAGTCTCCTTCATAACATTTTCTATGATTTCAAGTGGTTTTTTTAGAGATGAGTCTGTGTTAGAAGAAGGCGAAAATACTACGTGCACTCATCGTTGCTACTTCTTATATCAACGAGAGTCCTCTCTGTTGGACGTGGAGTTATGGATTCGTGAAATTCATTCTCGCTACCACTTGTGTGAATGATGCTGTGTCTTTTGCTTCCCATGAATATAGGTTTTGGCACACCCATTCATTACGAAGCAAAGTTCAGTTTCGTCACTCATGGATCTTGATCTCTCTGCAATTGTTGGAGATCCATACCCTTGTTTATGCCAACAGAAATTTAAGAGGAAGGACACAGCTCTCCACGATTTCTTTTTCCTGTTTTTCAGGTGGGTATGTATTAATTGATTGTACACAAGAACAGTCACGGCCCTTTATGGAATTGGAGCTTAAGAGAGAAGGGTCCATGGAGAGTCAGACTCTATTGGTTCAAGGCCAATCTGTGGCCGGATCTTTATGACCTAACGGCTGAATGAAGCCAGAGAGGAGGGTTTATGCTGGTCCTTGCTGCTGGGTACCCCTGTAAACTACGCTTGAACTGTCTTCTGTAGGATTTGGGGAGGAAATCGGGAGCAAAAGATGGCGATTTTCGTAGCTGTTTGCAATGGGTAGGATGAAATTAGGTTTTTGGGATTCCATTTTCTATCATTAATGAGGTTTTCCTTCTTCTTTAATGAATTATCTTTTTTCTCAAAAAAGTTATTTAACATCACAATTGAAAGGTCAATATCCACGTAACCATGTGCAATCCAACTCAGCTTCACTCTGACGACGTAAAGGGTAGTTTTAACGTGGAGTGAAATTGAGATGTGTCGCCCGAATTTGTGGTGCAATTGAAGGAAATAAGAATCTGGTAGAAATGACCAAAAACAAAAAGAGAGAGAGGGAAAAGTCCAAAGTTTTATCAGTAATTTTTCCATTGGAAAAAGATAAAAAAGAAAGAAGAAGAAGAAGGAATTTCACCATTTGGAGTCATCCACGTCCACAACAACATAAAAGACCTTAAAGAGTTTGTAGAGATAGATGATCAATCAACTGAAAACTTCAGCAACTGACATAAGCTTGGAAAAAATAGAATTCTTCCATTGTTGAAGATTGCAAAATTGCAGTTTCTAGGACTTGAATTACCGATTCACTACTGCATACTTTGACGAACTATTTGGGATTTGTGATCAGAGAGAGAGAGAGAGAGAGAAAGTCATAATTTTTTACCTTAACTCGTCTAAGTTTCTCCCACCATATGGTCCCTTATCGAGTACCGGAATAAGCTAGATAAAAGGGCAGTCTCAGTGCACGAAGTTTCTGTGTCTGTGTATGCAAGGTCCAAGGAAGGATTGGACCACAAGGGTCAATAATATGCAATCTTACGCATTTTGCAATAGGCTCTTTCCATGCTTTGAACCTGTGACCTCAAGGTCAGCTGACCACAACTTTATCGTTGCTGGAATCAAGGTAAGTCCTGTTTCAATATGCATATTCCGCTCCAACAAGACCCAGCTTGGTCCAGCACCATAAGGTTCTTGTGCCCATGGAGCACAAAGTGTCACAAAAGTTATGGTGCTGAATCTATAACAGCTTGATTCAGCACCATATTGAAACAGAAGAACTTGGCCCCTTTACCCCTGTTTCGAGCTTCCCAAGTCATCCCCGTTCAACAGTATGCATCTACAAACGTACCTGTGTTAACAGCCAAGTCAGCAAACATTTGGAGCACAAAGTGTCACAAAGTTAGCTAAACTTTTTGCTCCTAGTAATTACTCCATGTAGGGTTAGGCGGGCAGAAAGCTTGGAGCACTTTTTTTGTATTTTTTCAAAAATCTAAACAGTTCATTTCATTCTCCCCAACTCAGACTACCCAAGTGGACGGGTTTCGTCAAAAAAACTGTCCAAGGACCTTGTTTCTCTGCTCTATTTAATGTAAAATGGACGATTTCTGTGTATTCTAAGCTTTTTCAAGCAGAAGACATCCATTTTACAGTGTAAAAGGCAGAGAAAAAGATCCTCGGAGGTTTTATCGGATGAAAAGCACCACACTTTGGGAATCTGGATTGGGGCGGATCACATGAACGGTTTGGATCTTTGAAAAGGGAATTTTACATAAAACACCCTATCTTTTTTATTCTAAACGATTGTACCCAAAAATTTCAATTGATTCTAAAAACCATCAAATTGAACTACCCTTAACATTTAGATGATTTCATCTGTTCATCAGTTAAGACACCCAAAACTAGGATCTATCTAGATGCTTCTAATCTAATATATTTCTCATCAAAGGATGCTATTCTATAATGTCTGTCCAGCAGGTCCCCCACTAACCCGAATGAGCATTCAAATATTTGTCATACATTCATTCTCGAAGGTACTCCTAATGCGTTGAAGACCATATTAACAGGAGTTTCATCTTGCAAATAAGGCATATCTTGTCTAGGCAAAATTTTAGAAATGATACCTTTATTCTCATGTCTTCCATTATTTTTGCCAAAAAAAAAAAAACGTTGGCTTGGAGGGTTTTTTAAATTACTTAAAAATTTTGGGTATAATCATTAAGAGTAAAAAAGAAAAGAAAAAGATTTATTATGTAAAAACCTTTGAAAAATACGAAAAAGTAAGCTTGCAAACCACTTTTCAGTCCAGTGACTCTTTCAAGCTAGGAACATCATATAATTCCTCCGCCTCTCTCTCTCAATGCAAAAGCATGAGTTCAAGCTGATATTCTATTCTCAAAGAGGAACTTGCTATCATTTACACGATCTTTTGATTTGGATAACTTACAATCATGTGATGAAGATTAATGTCAGGATCATATTTCTATAACTAAAAATATTTCATAAGACTTAAATAGGAGGGATCACTCTTTGTTGTAGTTTTTTGCTTTTTATTCTTTTTGTTTGATTGGTGTGATTTTAAAAGTTCTGTATAATCGAAGGCTATTTTTTCAATTTGTTCCCTTTTCTTGCCTGCATTGGAGCTTATTGGACTTGTGGAGGTATTTTATTCACAGTTACCAAGTCTCTCTCTCTCTCTCTCTCTCTCTCTCTCTCTCTCTCTCTCGTTTCCATTAAGTTTCCTAATATCACAATAACAATTTATGTATTATTTCTCGAATACATTTCACGTTGAAGTAAACTATGATTCCATCTCCTGCACAAGACAGTAAGATCCCTTCACTACACCACTCAATCTTAAATGCCGGCCAGGCTAATAGACGGTGGTTAATTGTCTGACAAGTTAAATCATGAAAACTATAGCAACACAAAACTTCTGATTATTGATGGTTAATTTGGACAGAGTTAGATTAGACAAATGAAGAGCCCCTCCTGCAAATAGAATTCTGGTAGCCTGCTAGGAAAAAAGGCTGTCCCGGTGCACGAAGTTTTGCATATGTAGGGTTCAGAAAAGAGACGGACCATAATGGTTAATAGTACGCAGCATTACCTTACATTTTGCAAAAGACTGTTTTCACCTCTTAACTCGTGACCTCAAAGTTACACGACAACAACTCTACTATTACGCCAAGATTTTCCTTCTTGATAATGAGATAGATGCAAAGTATATACCTATCTTAGTGTCCTTTGACCTGAAGGAATTGCAATGGATGGGCCATGTAACGAAATCGAACACTCTCCAGTGACTATTCCTGTGATTTCTTGCTTTGGCATGAACTCGGAGAGAACGAGTAATCAACTGTCCGTAATCATCATCAAGCCTCTAAACGTCAAAGGTTACTGTATCTATCGTGGGAGAACCGGCGTACGGCCTATCTGCAGACCTAGTAAGTCAATGGATTTGATCATGCAAAGGGTGGGCTCTACTTGGAATTTTCAACAGTTCACATTCTTCCTTGAAAAAACAGATGCGCAAACAATCATTATTACAAACACTTTATGTGCAAAGGGAAGTTATATAATCGTCCTCTAATTTTGATTAATCACTCTATTACTAATGCCATATATGAATGACTAGAAATTTCGGTTAAAGATCCAAACCGGCTATAATATTGTCCTTGACTTAGATGATTCGTATTCAAAAAATTTCATCTACTCTATGATTCTACGCACTGTTCTCTTTGGTTGTCAAAAGTTTCACCATCCATTAAGTAAAAGCAGCAACGTTTAGGATCATCCAGTGAATGAGAATTTTAGAGCATAGCACATCTAAGTCAAGAGCAACATTATGAATCAATTGAATCTTAATAAGTCTGGCTAACCGAGAGTTGCAGGCGTTCCTAAAGTACGCTAATCCTCACATTAAATTCTTAATGAGTTATAATATTAGCTAAAAGGTGTAATTTTCTTCCAAGGTATTATATGGTGTTACATCATTTGCCCACGGACTCCAGTAATCCCCAGATTTTCACAATCCATCGGAATGTCACCAAAACTCAACCTAGTCAAGCAATGGCGTTTGCAAATTACGAAGAGTTTTGTGACTTTACATTTATCTTCTCATACATTTCACCGCCCAAAAGCATGACTTGTTGGACTACTAAGACTGTATATCCACAGCACAGATCAGCAAATGATTGACTTGTGAACCATCGTCAGACTCATAGGGTTATGGTCACATCCTGTATTGGCACTAAGCTTAGAATATTTTTTATCTGATGAAGTATTAAACAAAGTTTGGTAGATGAAGGTATTAGAATCACTTGATCAAGGTGGATCAAGTTAATGAGATGGTTACCTGTAAATGATCCAGTGCCCGGAAATTGAGCTCTCTCGCATAACTGTTATTGTGTAATTCTTATTATCGTGTGATCCCTGTTTTCGAATGGAATCATAGAAAATGGAGAATCAACTGTCTATAAAGGGCAGGCCCAGTGCACAAAGCTCCCGCTTATGTGGGGTTCCGAAAAGGGGGAGATTACAAGGGTCTATAGTACACGGTCTTACTTTGCATCTTCGCAAGAGGTAGTTTTCATACCTTGAACCCGTGACTTTAAAATCACCTGACAACAACTTTACTGTTGCACCAAGACTCCCCTTATGAGAATCAACTGTCTATAATCATCATTAAAACTTTCATAATTCAAAGTTTATTGTATGTACGTGGGAACAGGCTCAACCTGGGTACGGCCTAGCAAGACTCAGTAAGTCAATGGTTTTGATCATTGGAAAAGGTCCCCATTAAAATTTTCAGCAGCTCACATTCTCCTTTGAAAATAAGCTTATCCGCATCTAACAAATAGGAATTATATGGCATTTGCAAGGACTACTACTTTCTTAGTCTCAAGTACAAGTTCTTAGGCTGGTCCAAATATGTGACGGTTGTCTCCCGGCACAAAAGTCTGACGGTGAGGATAGGGTTTTCTCTAAAGATAAATAGCTAGTAAACAAAAACGGAAGTCCAAAAGAAAAGCAGGGAAACATAGACTTGCCGACAGACATCCCCCATGGAATGGAATTGTTGGGGGGTAGAAGAAGGACCAAAGCTGCTATGATGTCAACAAGTTCCTCGGAGTGTAGAAATGCAAAGCCCCAACGTGCGCTCGTTGAACGTGGACCGCAGTCCCTGGCAAGTTCCGGTTTTTGACCGCAGTTGCTATAACGATGGTCCCAATTAGCAAACACTCGAGAGTCTATGGTGATCTCAAGATCACACAACGGTAATTTTATATTTGCATCAAAGCTCCCCTTCAATTGAACCTGTTCATCTATGAGGCCATATTTTAGTTAGGTCATGTACATGAACGCATCTCCGTTGTTGGTCATGGCCACTGTTATTCTGTGCTGGAAATGGACCCACAAATTTTTAGGAGATCCGAGAGTCAACATTTTCCAACCAATTTTTTTTTCCAATCTATGACGCATCTGAGGTGTGGCCGAGAAGATGAAAGATTTTGATTACCGAAAGATTTTTAATCTAGAACACATCTGAGATGGGACCCGTGATGAAGATTTGGATCACCAACCGTCAGAGCCCCACATGTACGTTTTGAAACTTGTGTCTCTTCTGGTTCATTTGCTCAACCACCCTGTATCATTATCTCTAGTTAAGGACCTAGTAGAGACTTAGAAGAGAAGGGTCCATGACTTCTATGATCTAAAAACCATGAAAAACAAAGCTTTGAGGGAGACCCACTGATTGCGGGTGTAACGTGTGCACTGGTGAACCATTAAACAAGGTTATAAAATCATATAATCACACCGACAAGAAGGGGAATAAGTTAGACCCCAATGTTTCGCGTAAGAGCTGCTTCTTGTTCTTGTGTTATCTCACTTATTCAAGCATTATCTGAAGTAGAATTTTTTAGAGAGGAAGCTTCTTCATTCCCTAAGAGGGCAGCTCTATGCACGAAGTTCCCGCCGATGTGAAGTCTAAGGAAGGGGCAGTCCACAAGAATTTTTAGTATGCAATCCTGTTTCCATGTCCTGAACCCGTGACCTTAAGATTACGGGACAACAACTTTACCTTTGCACCAAGGCTCCCCTTCTATTTATTCATTTCCTGCGCTTCCTCCACAAGCCACTAAGGCCTTCAACAATTATCACGATGAAATACCCTTTCGCATCAAATTTTCCACAAATATTTAGAACTCCCAGGAGATGAAGAGAACGTACTACACCATGTTCAAAAGGATAAGAAATGGATTGCCGATCAGTGGCCAAAACAAAGTTCATGACTATGTATACGAGATCTGTGTGACATTTTTGTTTCTACCCATCAAACCCAACAGAAACAGGAAAAAAACAAAAAAAAAAAAACATTTTTCTGGTATGGTGAGATTGCAAAACATGAACAGTATCAGTATATATATTAGGGTCCACAATGCTAATCCGATCCTTTTCGTCACAACGTGGCAACACCGGCTTCAGGCACGTAGCTTATCTGATCAACCTCCCAAATCAACTTGGATGTAACTTCATCATACTGGGGTACATATTCCTGAAAATAAGGATTAAAAAAATGATACTTATTATTAAGGCAATAGGTGAATAAATACGAGCAATGGCATAAAAAAAAATAAAAAATGCTCCACTATAAAATCTCAATATCTTATCATCCATGGTCTCATGTTTTAGGCAGTATTCACATGTTATGACAAATTAATCAATCCAATGATTGAGATCACTTCATGTCATGGGCAATTAAGGTAGGATCTGCTAAATAGAGGATGTAAATGACTTGATCTTGACATGGAATGACGCATAAATCTCGTGGCATAGAATTGATTGCACCATACATAAATATTACATTGGGTGGAACCCACCCCAAACCTATTTCTAGGGGATATCATCTTATACTAGTGAAGAATATTCTAACGTGATTATTTAAAACATTGCTAACTTTGATCAGATGAACATCACATGTGAGGACCACCCATGTTAGTTCGGTGAGCCCCACACCTGATAGATGACTAGTGTTGGGCCCCACATGTGACAGAATGCTTTGAAAAATTCCTACACGAAGCTGATAATAAATTCCACCTGATCATCTGATCTCTAATTAAAAATGATTAAGGCAAGTTGATCGGCTTTCTTTATCAGTCAATCAAGCAATATAATGCACTGAAGTCAACCCGTAGCCAGTTCTATCCAACAATTACATCGCCTGTCGTTGAAGAGTAGCAAATTTTAAAATAAGAAATGCCGTATTTTTATATCCAAGTAATCTAATTTTGCCATTTCTTACCTCCAGCTCCCTCATCAAGTCCTTGGCCGTTGGGGCAGAAACGATTATCCGACGAGACGACGGCGAGATGAAGCCTTCGTCGACGGCCTTGTCGATGAACGATAACAACGAATTATAATATCCGTCGACGTTCAAAAGACCAACCTGCCAAAGAATATTAAAAAATCCTGTAAAATTCAATCTCTAGCAAGAAGTTTCAGTTTTAAAGTAATGTAGGTATAGTAATTAGACAACCTAAAACTTGGGTTTGACTGCAATCAAGTCTGATTATTTTACTAATCACAGCCCTTAAAATTCCATCTCTAACAAGAAGTTTCACTCTTAAAGTAATGTAGATATATTAATTAGACGACCTAAAACTTGGGTTTGACCGCAATCAAGTCTGATTATTTTACTAATCACGGCCCTTGGTTTTCCACGATAAAAGACAGAAGCAGACAACATGCACTTCCTTGATTCTAGGGTTTTTCCAAAACAGAAAGCTTTTTTATTGCAAGGAATCAAATGGGCCAAAAGTTTTTAGTTTTATTGTGACTGGGAAGAAGGAAACTTATCAGGGATTGGCCACAATGAGGTTCCTTTGGTGCATGAAGAACGACTATTTTATTTCTAGTCTCTTCAGAAAGGAAGCCCTTCAATTGCAAGGAAGGAATCAGGTGCAGTGTTGTCTTTAGCTAATTTGACTGAATCGTGTAGATGACTAACCCATTCATTGGCCAGTAGAGGTGTCTTCAATGGGAGCACCATGACTTTAAGGCAAGGTTCAAGGTGAATAAAGGCACGGCGCCTACCATTGCAAAAGCCATGCATTTCTTAATCTGCTTCTATTTTTAAAAATGATATGGCTCCAATGTGCTACAGGCCACGACTCAAGGGATTAAGTCTGCCACACGTTAGAAGCTAAGTGAATGAAGATAAGGCGATAAGATAGCTCTATGGGCCCCTAAAATGTTGTCCAGATTTTTCTTTTTCCGTTTGGAGTTCATCTACCGCAGTTCCTTTTGGATTACTGATGAAAAGCCATGTTCAATGAATGCCCACATCATCCCTTGGAAGAATATGAGCACGCACAAGCAGCACTACAACTGGGGTCCATTTGCTTAATTATCTAAATCATTTATTTAGTGGGCTCTGCTATAAACTTAGCCATACACCAAAATTTAATTAAATCCGCATAAGCTTCTAGTATTGTGGCTTTTTAAATGGACGGTTGGAGATGAAAGATCAATTATCAGCAAGTATCAGCAAAGCTCCACTTGCATGTTCAGCTGCTCGTATATTGCCTAGGTAGCGGATGATAAAGTATACACGATAGTAATGGTGTTTTGTTCATGCAGATGATCTAGACCTACTAAATGAAGCAGGTAAGAGCTATACCGGTTTCTGGTGTATTCCCAGCTGTGCCCAAGTTATGACTTCCAAGAGTTCTTCCAGAGTCCCATATCCACCTGATTATTTAGCAGATCGACGAGATACGGAACGATAAAGAAGACAATGTTATAGATATTCAACCAAGGGGTAGATATATGTGGGTGTGGGCTTAGAATCTCTACCGGGCAGAGCAATAAAGGCATCAGCTTGGCGAGCCATCTCGGCCTTTCTTTGATGCATGTCAGATACAGCTCTCACTTCTCCAACAGTCTCACCAGTTATCTGCAATAACAGCATATAATATGGTCAGAAATCTACATATGAATCTACATGATCCACAAAATACTAAGATATTCGCAATAAAATAAGCTTGATGGACAATTATAGAGACATGCAACTGAAGAAGATTCTCCATAAGATAATAAACTGCTTAAAGAGAAAAAATTCTATACTGCTAAGGGCCTTACTGGCCAGAAAGGCTTATATAATCCGGTTTATGCGATTAGGATGGATTATTCCTATATAATCAGCAAGGAATAATATGCAAGATTATAATCCTTGCCAATGAGTTACTTACTCGTGGATGTCTGTGAAGAAGGACAACAGCACAAACTGGGAAGATTTTCTATTTTATTGGGATGAACTAAAAATGCTTCCAGAAATTGAAAAGCTAACCTCCACGACATAAGATACTTGGATGTCTAAAAAATTTAATGCAATTTAATAACTCTCACAGATCATGAACCCCTAAAGCACCCACAATAGAACAATGTATGCCATTTCATTTAATCACCAAGTCTCTAACCCAACTAGAAGAAACTCATATCTCCTCTATAGAACTCTCATTGCTTGGAGGAAAAACAATAATCTTGTAACCCAAAAAGGAAGAAAAGCAATCCGACAGCCTCAGACAACATGACACTTATCCAAGTCTGAAAATAATAACTCCTCCAAAAAACGAAGGAAATACAGACATGAAAGCCCAGCCACTCCACGCTTGGCAAAAGATATCCCATCAATCGTATCCCCCTTACAGAAACATACTGCTCTTGACAAGCTGTCCTGTTGCAGAAAGTCCAGTGAACTTTATTGCTTTTAAGTATTGGATTTGGTCTGCTTATCAACAGAATGGACTGTAGCATATAAATGGGGGTAAAAATGAAAAAGATGGCATTTTCAAGTGTTGAAGCTCACCTCTCTTGGCATCAGAGTCTTGGGAATGACCCTACAATATACCCATAATGACAAGATTAGACAAAAGTTCCATGCAATTAGATAATTTAGCTGCTTAGTAATAACAATAGCAAGATAATATAAAGTTCATATTTTCTGACACATAAATGAAGGTTCCTCACATGCTTAAAGATGATTTAGATCTCTTCTTTTTCATCAAAATCTCAACTTTTCAATAAATACATCAAGGTAAAATAGCCCATATCTAAATTTCACAGTAACTGAAGATACCTGGCTTAAATGATCTCATTTACTCTTGCTTACTCACAAAATAGAACCATATCCATGTAAAAAAGGAAGCATAATAACCTTTGCTGCCTGTAAGCATATGTTCCATGAAACTATTTGATATGATTCACTTCCCCAAGGCCTAAATTTCTTACTAAATAAAGACTGAAATGGACCTACAGTCGATCTCATCAGAAGGGCAAAATATGGCTTTTGGCTATGACTCATGAACCAAATAAATTCCACATTTGGCAGCCAGTTAATTAGATCACAGGTCTTATGTTCTCAAGCAATGCCCATCTATGTAGGGGGGACCGAGGCTACTAATATACGAAATTTTTTACAAACATGATCATTATTACATAACAAAGAAGACTCCACTGACACAGCTCCAGAACGCGAAGAGAGAGAGAGAGAGAGAGAGAGAGAGAGAGAGAGAGAGAGAGAGAGAGAGCACACCCTAAGACATGGCGCCCCCCATCATGAACAGCCTGAGAAACGAGCCCCATCAACCCGGCGCTCCCTCCACCATACACCAGATCAATCCTTCTCTCCACCTTCAAAACCACATCGAAATGCAAACCAACCATGTCACACGTGACAGGGAGAACCGATTGCCACACCAATAGAACATTATAATAATCAAAACAAGTATGAACATTGTTACATTATTATTATTTTAGAAAAATAAAGTAAAGTGAAGTATTTTACAGCCTGAGTATGGTTGTAAGTCTCATTGAACCCATAAACCGGAAGAATTCTCTCTTGAGCGGCCAAGAAAACATGCTAATGAGTAATGATATCAAGGTAGCACGTTTGTTCCCTAGGGAAAAGCATGGATTTTTTTTTACTATTTTGTTTAAAAACAAGATCATGCAAGAAGGCTGCCCAACAGACAGTCAGATTACAGCTAGCCACCCCTCATGCCAAAACTCGAAAAACCTAATTCACCAATAATACTCCCACGTTGAAAGCTTGTTAGTTACAACGCCAACACATAAAAATAGCCAAAAAAATGAAGAAAAAATCGAAAAATAAAAAATATATATAGAAAATAAAGGAAATACCAACATGGTTGGAGAGAAATGAAGTCCTTCAAAGAAGAAGAAGAAGAAGAAGATGGGCTTAGATTACACTGATCAAACCACTGGAAATCCAACACCATTACATTTTAACCAGGTAAATAAAGAAAAATGACAGCTTTTTCGTCACAGTCAGCAAGGAATAACAAATGGGCTTCTCTTCTGCTTCTTCCTTTTTCCCACCCATGAAATCAAACTTTTGAAAACCCAACCTGCTACTCAGAAATCAACATGTCAAAGACCCATTACAGAATGGAAATAATCTCAAACCGTTGAAAAGAAAAAAGGAACCCAAATAGAAAATTGGTCACGTCTCCAATTGAGGGTCTTAATTTGGAGATAATCAGTGATTTTATGGCTAAAACTTGATGGGGGGGTTCTCAGCAAATCAAAAGCTTGAGCACAGACAAATGAGCTATGAACAGCAGGGAAAGAAGGAAAGTCTTACCAATTCATTTCCCAACTGAACTGCAGCGTCTTGATAACTGGGTTTCTTCCCTGGGCTGCTTCCACAGAAGACACAAATCCTCCTAAATCTTGATTTACTTTCTTCCATCGGTCTGTGAAGAATACTTTTCTTCTTCCTTTCCTGTCTCCAATCTTGTCCTTCAACTAATCTCTTTGAAAAGTGGGAGGGCAGCTAGTACTGATGAGAAGGAATAGATGGTATTTATATATATATATATATATTCATATAATAAAACCCCACTGCCACAAGGAAATAAGAAATTCTGTATTTTTTTATTAAAATAAAAAAATTAAAATACGATTCGACGTTGTGTGTGTATCTTTGGGTAAGAGTACAAGCTAGGAGAAAAAATCATACATTTCCCTTTTCCATATTTTAATTCCCTGGTTGCTACTGCCCTTCTCCAGCAAATTGAATAGCTTTGTGCGCGGATTAAACGAGGAAAAGATGGGACAGCGTGCAGGATGTGCGGGACCCACTGAGAATTGGTCTATTGCTAGGGCTCTAATTGGCATTTTATTTTAATAATTAACATTTTATATATGCCACGAAGCTCACGTGTAAACTCTGTTGAGCCTGAAATGTCAATTGCGGGTGCACAATCCGTTCTTTCCAAAAGTTTATACTCTAATTTACTATTTTACCCCCTAACGTGGGTGTTGCACCAGCCACCAACTTAGCTCGGGGTAATAAACCTCGTGGGTAAAAGGCAAATGATTTTGATATTTTTTGGAGGGTACTTTTGTCCAAGATGATTGTGAGATCCTACCTAAATAACGAATAAAACCGTTAGCCGATTCGGGAATCGCTCGCTCAATCTCCAACTCGTCGTTTTTCTCTCACTTTTATTCTTTGCTTTTTGGCTTTTTGTGAGGAAAATGAAGAAAACTATAAATTCGTGAAGGTTAGAACTGCCTCATTATCTTTAAGAGCATAAGTGGCAAGTTGTAAGAGCCGTTCGATTGTTGGTCAGCACAATTAGGGCCACTTAATGTCTCCCTAACAAGCTTATAAGGCCTCTATAGTATCTTAAGTTTGCTAGGAGAGCCACAATTTAGCCTCTTTTCTCTTTTTTTCTTTTATTTTATTTCAAGAAAAAAGAAAAAACACATGTTTAATCAAGACCGTTGAGCTTCGTCAATTAGTGATTAGATCAAGGGTCTAGATCATTTAATAGAGCAAACTCACCATTAGGTCCAAAACACGTCTGCTACGAAAGAGAGTGACAAGCACTCACCATTTAGCTTAAGGGAGCACTGCTAGTCTTCCCAGAATCTCACATCTTAGTGCTAATTTTTTCGTAAGCAAGCTGGGCTTTTATGGATAACCAATAACCAATGAATGCTTCGAACCCGTGACTTAAGCACAGAAGAGGCAGTAATATGGCAGAAGGCAATAATACAGATTGCTAACATATTTTCACTAGAATTTGGAAAGGGGCAGCCCAGGTGCAGAGCCTCTCGCCTATGCAGAGTTTGGGGAAGAGGAGAACTATAATGGCTTATAATAGGCAGCCTTACCTTGCATTTTACAAGATGCTGATTCCACGTCTTGAACCCGTGACCTCAAAGTTACATGACGACAACTTTTACCTTTATGTCAAGGCTCCCCTTCTTTCACTAGAATTTGAAAGAATGAATCAAATCTTGTTTTATTCTTAGTCTCCTGTACTTAAACAAAATTTGTGAGATAATGAAATGCCAACTGTATTGTTAATTGCGGCTGGCAGATTTGCAGACAATGGAGTAGAAGAAAATGGAGATTCTAAGATCCCGCGTTATCTGCTGGACGGCGATGCATTTTAAACTCAAATTAGGGTAGCATGGATCCAAATGTTCTTGGTTAACCTTGAGGAACAGTTTGACTCTGCTGCAGCTCTAGCCTGGAGTAGCTTTTGCTCTAGGGCAGTTCCGGGGCACGAAGCCCCCGCCTATGCTGTGTCTAGGGAAGGGACGGACTAAAAAGGCCTAAAGCACACAGCCTTACATTGTATTTTGCAAGAGGCTATTTTTACGCTTTGAACTCGTGACCCCAAGGTTACACGACAACAACTTTTACTTTTGCGCCAAGGCTCTCCTTCTAATCCAGCATAATCCAATAAACCAGATTATATAAGGCCTAGCTACTTGAGCTCCTAATGTATCAAAATAATAAGGCCTACTTTATGAAGTCGAAAATTAATCATAGTGTAATATAAGTAATATGTGAATTCCATGAATAATAAACATAATTTAAAAAACACTCCATCTTTTTGTAATTTATATTTGCTATTCATGGATTTCACATATTACTCACATACCCGTAGGAGAATTTATTCTAGAAGCGGAAGAAGTATTGAAACTCCAAGAAGGCTTATGTACAAAGAATGGGCAACCCTACAGGGAATGTTTTCGAAGACATATAAAGGGAAGCCCAAGCTCATGGTATTGTTGATACTATTGTAGTGGAAAATAATGAAAATTTTGCATAAATCCGTAATGTCATTTTGAACTACAATTAGAATGAGTCGTGATTTAAGACTTTATCTTATTGACCTGATAAAATATTAAATAGAAGTAATTCATAATCATTTGATTAGGATCGATCTAAATTAGCTCATTAGAAACAAAAGACATATATTATGACATATGGTAGTTAGCAATCTAGGTGTTCCGTTACAATACCCGCATCCTCATATCATTTTTTTAATGTTATTTTTTATTTCTTTTAATCCATTCTTCATTATAACTAAGTAATCACAATTCAATTTATTCGAAACATGATAATTCGAATCTGACCGAGTCGCAAAGAAACCGAGTCATGAAAAGTTCGAGTGTGACCGAGTCCGAATCAAACCGAGTCGAGAAGAGACGGGTCAAAAGAGATTTCAATTTTCTTTGTCTAAAGAGGATGAGAAGGCTAAAAAGGATTAAAGTGAATACTTATTTTAAAATTAAAATTTTGGCCGAATATTTTTGGGATCGGTTTCAGACTCGGTCCCCGCGGCCAATGAAATAAAAAGGGCAAAAGGTTGGAAAAGAAACGATCTTTTCCACCTTTCCTCACATTCTCATTCCCTTGATCACCTTTTTTTTCGAGAATTTATTTGAAAATGACTATTTGTGACCTTTTCTTCCACCTTGGCTCCCTTTCCGTCCTTTTTGATTTCTTTGCAGTGCAAAATAGTCCAAGAAATTGGACGCCGAAGACGACTTCAATGCAACGTCGTCTCGTTTTTTATCATGCGAATACAAACTTGCTGTTGAGCCCGCATTGGCTCTTTTTTTCTCCTTCTTTTTCTTTCCTAAACAATGATCTCATCCGTTCATTCGGTTGCCGCCGCTTTCAATATCTCGAACAAAAGAAAAAAAATAAAAAAAAAATCACTCCAAACGGATTTGTACGGTTTCTTCTATTTCTATTTTTAGAGATAAAAAACACCAATTAGAAAAGTAGTTTCCTATTTTCCATTAAAACCAGAAACATCTTCTGAGTTACATTTACTTCTCTTTTAATGCTTTTTGGGAATATTTTTAAAAATATTCTTAGCAAATCTGAAAATAAAACTCTAACAAACATACTTCCTGAATTCTTGGGGGTTAAAAACAGAATCAAGGAAAACAGTAAAAGTCCCTTTTTCCTAAATTCAGCCTTTAGAATCTTCTAATTTGCAAGCTTTTGAAAAACTAGATATCCAAAGCTCCAGCAAGCAGATAAACTCGTGGGATTATCCAAAGGGTAGGGCCCATTCATGTAAAAGTAAGAATCTTCTACGTACACATTTTACAGTAGTCTTGGACTCTTTAACAGATTTACAATATGGGCCCATCTTTGGTTGATTTGATGCATTCATCTTTTCATTCTCTTCAATCCTAATAGCCAGAAAATACTATGATTACATAATTTATGCTGTGTTTGGAAAAAGGAGATTTTGTCAATTCCTTTTTTGCATAAATTGAACTAAGTTTGTTAGGCCATTGTGGCCTGCCCCTAACCTGGACCTTGCATAGGTGGGACCATTGTGCACTGGGGCTGCCCCTTTTTCAACTCCGCCAATGCCTGTCCCAAGCTTGGATGAAAAAAGAGGAGAGTATTACATCAGGTGTCAGAAGTTGAAAATGATTTTGTTATTTCTTTCTTACAAACGAAAATCATCTCCAACTTCTTAAAATATGACAACCTTTGCGTTAGGTGCCTGCTGGCAAGGGTGAAGCTGAAGATGATTTTGTTATTTCTTTTCTACTTACAAATGAATATGCATTTGTATATTAGTTTGTAAGGAAGAAATGAAAATCATTTTCAGCTTCTTAAAACTATGACAACTCTAACATGACATAAATTGAAAACTGACATTCCCTTGAGCTAGGGCGTTTCTCATAAGCAACACGCTGCATTAGATCCCAAGTGTGGTGAAAAATAAGCAAGGGTTGCTAAGGCGTTCTCCTAGAAGCGACATGCTACATCGAATCCCAGGTATAGTGAAAAATGGGCAAAGGCTAGTAGAGTGTCCTCTTGGAAGCAACGCGCTGCATCAAAACCCAGATGCTGTGAAAAGTGGACATGAGTTTCTGCCATGGAAGTCGAGAAAGGCAATAGTAAATAGGATATCTCTTGAGCATAAGATTTGTATCGCCACATGAAATATAGGGACATTGACAGGTAAGAGTTTGGAGTTAGTAATGCGATGAAACGTAGGAGGGTCGACATCCCTCATATCCCAGAAACCAAGTGGAAAGAAGCTAAAGTGTAATATCCTTAATTTTTAAGATAAAATAGGAAATTATTAAATAAATTAAAATAAAAATTTATGGATGAAATTTTTTCTTGAAAACATAATAATTTAAAAGTGCTCGTCGATACGAGTCCAACGCCACCAAGAACGCGAAAAACGGAGCTCAAACGAGGGAGTTATGAGCCGTCGAAGTTGTAAGGGCAATTTTGTCATTTGACAGAAACGTATAACACAGGGGCCCAAATTGATAATGGCACCCCCGTCTTCCACACGTCTGCACCCAGATCCGGCAAAATCGCCAGAGAAGCCATGGAAAGAGGCGTGAATGGCAGAGGTTCTCTTCCCCTAGGACTCTAGGCCTATATCTACCATCCCCAAGTTGCCAAAACGCTTCACTTTCGGAAGGCGTTTTCCCGAGTGCTACGCAGAACCCTAGCCCTGCAAAACTTAGATTTTTCGAGCGGTAGAGCCCCGCAACACGAGCAACTCCGGCCGTGCAAGGTAAGCTCAAACCTATGTTTTTCGTATTTATTAAATAGAAAACAATTAGGGAAAAAACATTTAAAAAATTAGGAAAAATCGTATTTTTAGGAACTCGTGTGCACGCCATCGTTGGAGCGTGATTTCACGGATCAAACATAGTCCGTTTGAAAATCGCACCGTCCAACTAGTGCACAAGAGACCCAAGAGCATACCCTTTAAATTTGGGAGTGATCCAACGGTGGATTTCTCCAGAAAACCCAAAAACCAAGCATCTGGGATGTTTTTAGGAACTTGGGAAAAATCTTTTAAAAACCATGGTTTTTGGAAAAATTAGTGCAAAAGGAGGGTGTAAATGGATTCTAGAGAGAATTCTGAAGAAAATGGCGCAAAAATCACGCAAAACGGAGCTCTGTAGCTCCGCCGGAGGGGACCGGAATCCCGGCCGTCTTCTCCTGCCGCGCGCCTGGCGCTGACGCCAGGACGCACTCGGTGACGCCCGAGGGACGACGTCACACGACGTCGTCCTCTCACGCGTGCGCGGCGCCGCGCGCGTGCGGGAAGGCCCCAATTGGCTGTCGCGGTGGGACCGGGACGCGGGACGTCTTGGCACGCGTGCGTCACGATGCCGAAGACGCACGGCGCGCGTCCCGTGTGACGTCTGCGTCAGCATGCGTCTTCGTGGTGCCGGTACAAGCCGGTGTAAACCGGCGGAAAAGGGTGCCGCCGGTTTAAACCACCTTATGGTGGTCCCAAGCAGCCCCATTTGAGGGTAGTTTTCACTAAAACTTGATTTTTGGGAGCTAGAGAGGTCCAAATCACGATCCGGAAGAGGCGTTGTGACCGTATTGACGACGCGGACCTAGTTTTAACTTAAAAACTTAGAAATGACTACTTTTTATTTAGAAAAATTTTAAAATAGTGATGTGACATGTATAGGTGCTCTTGAACATACCAATTAAAGGGAGTTATTAGCAAGCTAGTGGCCTCACACTGAGGTAGGTGACGACAACTAATGTTTTGCCTTGATATTTGAACCATGTTTAAACATAGCATCATGTGTGATTGTGTTTTAAAATGCAATTATTATTTACCGTGGATTTCATGCGACATTGCGTAGGCATGTGATGGTTATTCCAAATTGAAATCTTTTACTGAATAAACTTATTTAAAATGCTTTTACAAGTATAATGTTAATTAGTTATGCTTAATTAGAGTTTTATTTCTTATTGTATATATAGAAAATACATGAATTTACGTGGAAATGAGAATGTGAGGCTTATTATTTGGTCCTTTTATAAAGCTAACCCTAGTGATGAGGGGCATGTCTTGGGGATCGCAAGCTATAAGTGCTCTTGAGTTTTAAGATATACATATGATTTCCGTGTTTTATATTTGATGACGGTGCTCTCGCCCAAGTGGGCATCATGCTAGAGAAATAAGTGGGCCCACCCACCTTCCGAGATTATGATGTGATGAGTTTGTGATATGATGTACACCGCCCATAGATGGCATTCTAGTGGGTTTGGTAACATGGATAGTCCACACTACCCGATCCGAGCCTTTCCATGGGGACAGACGCTAAGTCTCCTGCTTATGGTGTCGACGGGGAGCCATGGTGGTTGATACCCATGGAGGGTTGCCACACAAAGATGATGGCCCATATTCTTATTATGTGTGCATGTATGATGAGCATGGTTATGGAAGATATGCTGGGTGTGACGACACTCGAGAGGTTGACTACGTACTCCCGATCGGTGATGTTAGTGCGATGTGATGGGACCCATTACCTTAGGGTGCCCTTATTCTTGTTGCATGCTCCATTTTATTGATTCATGTCATGTTTTAACTCTATGATTTGCATGTTTTAGCATATGGAATAAATTGGCATTTATTTGAACATGACATTATGATATCACTATTTTCATAAGTGTTAGACTTTTTATCAGTGTTGTTCATTATTTCTTTCATTTATTACATTAATTGTCTATGTACCTACACAAGTCGATAATTCGCCGAGGCATCGCTTTGTTTTGCAATGCCTTAGATCTCGAGCGATAATGAAAGGCAAGGCCGTTGAGAAGCCGTGAGAGTCAGCCGAAGACCATTTTTCTATAGTTGTTGCATGCTGATGTGAGTCATTAAACAGGATTATCATTTGGATTTTATTATGGACTGCATACTTTATATTTGGATGTGATTTAGATGTTTGGACATATGTTGGACATTTAAATGGGATGGTATGATGGATAGACCCTGGGCCATATTATTATTGTCTTTTGGACGTTTATTTAATTTAAAATAAAGGCGCCTATTTATTTGACGTTGATTTATACGCGGATTATTTATTGTGTTTAAATTACATGTACGCCATTTTGAGAAAGGAAAACTAACACCCGGAGTTTTAAGATAGGTTTAGTAAAATGTTAAATAAAATTTTTCTCATGGGATCCCAAATGCTCTTAATTAAAATGCCATTATAAAAAAAAAATGTCTTGAAAATCCGGGGTGTTACATAAAGCTAGAAAAATAGATGGGTATAAATTATGGTATGTAGGAAAGGATAATAACATAAATGAAGTAGGAATAATAGTATATAAGGAATTAAAAGATAAAGTTGTGGACGTTAAAAGAATCAGTGATAGAATTATAATAATAAAACTTATTCTAGGAAAGTATATTATAAATGTTATAAGTGCATACGCACTACAAGTAGGGTTACAAGATATAATTAAGAGACAGTTTTGGGAAGATATAGAAAGAGTCATGCAAGAAATTCCCAACACTGAGGGGATATTTATAGAAGTAGACTTAAATGGCCATGTAGGAAAAGAAAAGGAAGGATATGATAGAATACACAAAGGATATGATATAGGTCAATGAAATGAGCTGGGAGAGAATGTCCTTGATTTTGCTTTGTCATATAACCTAGCCATTGTAAATACACTCTTTAAGAATAGGGATGAACACTTAATAACCCTTAAAAGTAGACTTCATAAAAGCCAAATAAGCCAAATAGATATTTTTCTACTTAGGAATAATGAACGATCTATGTATAAGGATTGTAAGGTGATACCCGGTGAGAGTTTAATATCACAACATGGGTTAATGGTTATGGATATCCATATCAAAAGATGAAAGAAAAGAAATGAACTTAATAGGTACCCAAAAAATAAGTGGGGGAACTTAAAAGGAAAGAAAATAACCTTATTCACAAATAAGTTGATGATAGAAGGAAATTGGAACTATGAAACAGAAGTAAATACCGTATGGATTAATATTGCTGAGTCCATTAAGAAAGTGGCAAAAGATATCTTAGGAGTATCCAAAGTTAAAAGGTAATTAGTAAAGGAAATGTGGTGGTAGAGTGAAATAATGCAAAAAGTTATTTAAAAAAAACTGATGTATTTTAAAGTATGGCAAAAGACTAGTGTGACACCCCGGGTTTTAACAAAACTTTTTCCTCATAAATATAAAAATGATAATACGTTTTAAGAAAATAGATGGGATCCTTAAAAATTAAAATTTTATATTATAGAACTTTTAGCGCGGCTTTAAAAAGAATTGCTTGAAAGCGTAAACATCAGGGGTCAACTACATTCAAAACTATGTTCATGAACAACATTAAAACATTGATACTCTGAGCATGCTCGATTAAAAATCACGATAAATACACGGGCTAATTAAAGATGATAATAAATCAATTCAAAGGTCACCAGGTTCCATCCATAATCACCACAATATTTCCATCTAAACTTTAACAATCCTCCATAACATAATATAAGTCCAATCTATAATATGTATCCACATCTAAAAAAGTCTAATCCAAGTGACATACTCTAATATATATCCGAAGGAGAAAATAAAATGGAATGTCTTCAAGTCTCCTTCCAGATCCCCGCTACTCTGCCTACTTTCCCTTGTCGTTATTGCTTTCCAAATCTGAGGCATTGCAAAACAAGACAATGCCTCAGCAAGCTATGCTTGTGTAGGTTATTACACTCAAATAAAGTTTAACAAAATTTATAATAGAATTCTCATAAAGGAAGCATACCCAAAACATGTCGAATAACTGAAATGCTTGCAATTACAACTTTCACAAATCAGATGCCAAGGTAAATCAGTATAGCATGCAAGGTAAGATCAAAATACAAGGTAAGTACATTAAAACCACACTAGTATATATACCCACGGAATAATAAGCATCCTATCATTGATACCAAAACACTATATCAAAACTATACCAAAATCTCAAATATACTCAATCACAGGTGATGTGTACCCACACTAACTTTGGTCCCTCTCGTGCAGTCAGCATCAGCCCTCGGAGTCTCTCACGGCCTAGGCCCGACTTGCCTCGGTTCACCATACATATAACGTCATATAAACATGCACAAACTATATGGGTTACTATGCTACAGTGGCAACTCCATCAGGGTCTAAACTACTGCCGCTCCATGTCAACACCAAACAAGAGACTTTCTCCGTCCCCATGGGAAGGAATGGACCCGTAGGGGGGACTACCTATGATACCACCCCTACGTACCTGGCCTTGTATCACTCTAGGGCGGTGTCTATCGTCATCCTCAACACAAAATCAGAGGGCGGGTGGCCAACCCTACAACCCTCCTAGCATAGTACCCACCGGGTGAAAGCACTTGTCATAAATCATCAGCAAGGTATAAATCTTATAAACCTTGTAAATAAGTTATAAATAATCTCAATAACACAATTAAAGCCCGACAAACATTGTCATTACCAAATATAAAAGCCATGCTATAATACAAAAATAGGGATCTAATTATGTACATGAGAAGATGTAAAACACATGTCTCAAAGCTTTAAAATCCATTCATGGTTATTGAAATCATGAAATAATTGAATAGAATCACCTACCTCAGTAAATGCAGTGCTCAAATCAAGCGCGTGGAAATATCACGTGGCGCCCTCTGACGTACCTGTTACATAATAAATCTTCCATCATTTGGTAATTCAATACTGTTTAACCCTCTAATCTCCTAGATTATCTCACATTTGATTTATACCATCAACCTCTAAGGCCTGATCATCCATTGATCAGCCTGATTGAGACTATCTAACAACATTCTGTGGTTTAACTCTTAAAAAGGAATTTATATGTAACTTTTCAAGTCAAATATAAGTCCGCGCCGTCGATACGGTCGCAATGCCTCTTTTGGATCGCAATTTGGACCTTTGTAGCTCCTAAAAATCAAGTTTTTATAAATGGACGATCAAAAGACCGAAAAAAATAAAAAATTTTGGGCGTTGCACGTGTGCGCGCGTCCACAGACGCCTGTCTTCGTGTGGGCGCGTGCACAGACGGGCTAGGCTTTCTTTCTTCCCGGCGGGCGCGTGCATAGACGTGCTAGGCGTTCTTTTTTCCCAGCGGGCGCGTGCACAGACGCGCTGAACGCGTCTCCGTGCGGGCGCGTGCACAGACGTGCTATGCGTCGTTTTTTTCGTGCGGGCGTGTGCACAGACGCGCTATGTGTCATTTTTTCGATGCGACATTGCGCTGATTTCCGTGCACGCATGCATCATGTTGTCGGTGCGTTAGTGCGGTGCCATCTGCGTGACACGTGGTGCATGGCGCTACGTGTCGCCTGTGTGGGCGCGTGTCATGCAGGTGTTGCGCGCGTGATGTTGTGTGTCGTGCGCGTGCCGTCTGTGTGTGTGGTGCCTATGTGGCGTGCGACAGGGGGTGACATGTGTCGTAACGGGTCGCCGTCGCCTGAGAAGACGACTGGACTCCGGTCGCTGCCAGCCACGCACAAGTGTCCAAATGGTGCAATTTTTGCACCGTTTCGTTTAGTTTTTAATGTAGATTCCATTTATGAGCTCCTTCTCAACAATCTATGCCATTATCTGATGTTTTTACACGATTTTTGTCATGTCCCTAAAATTTTTCCATCTATTGTTTTATGAGTTTTTTGGTATATCTAGCCGTCCGATCACCATGAAAATTCATGGGATTGTTCTTCGTGTTACAATACCTATGATGGACGGTTCAGATCACAATCTAATGCCGTTTTATCATTTTACTTTAACAAAAACACTACTGCCTACTTGTTCACCGGAAAACGGCAATCCACACTGTTTTTCGGCATTAAAAATAGCAGAAACTATAGGAAAATACAGGAAAATGGTGGAGGGTGGCCTACCATGGTTAGATCGCCACTGCGTGCGCTTGCTCGGGGAGTTCCTTGTCTCTGCCTTGCGTCGCCAAACCGAAATCAGAAGTGAATGGTTTGGCCGCACACTAGATAGGGCAGGCTTTTATAGCCTCATTGTGGGTCCCACGCCCTTGTAGGCCCATGTATATTTACACTTTTACCCTTTCTATTATTATTTTAAAATTATTAATATTTTGGGTTATTACAAGTAGAAATAATGAAAACTAAGAACAATATAAGAATGCTAAAAAGGTTGCTAAGATAATAGCAAGTGAGGCTAAACTTAAAACATATGATGAGCTCTATAATAAACTAGAAACAAGAGAAGGTGAAAAAGATGTGTTTAAACTTGCAAAAGTAAGAGAACAAAAGGGTAAAGATTTAGATCATGCTAGGTGCATTAGAAGCAATGATAAAAATATATTAGTCAAAGATGATGAGGTCAAATTAGGAAACTCTTAAAAAGGAATTTATATGTAACTTTTTAAGTCAAATCTAAATAACATTGGATATTCTAGATATGATACCTGAAGTGAAAGAGACTTTGAAAAAGATAAAATTATGAAAGGTCATGGGGCCCGATGGTATATCATTAGAGGTTTGGAAGCATATGGGAGATATTGGGATAGTTTGGTTGACCAAGTTGTTTAACAAGACTATAAAATTAAAAAAAAATGTCTGATGAGTTGAAGAAAAGCTCTATTGTACCAATTTATAAAAATAAAGGAGATATACAGAGCTGCACTAAATATTGAGGGATCAAACTTATGAGCCACACTATGAAACTTTTTAACAGAGTGATTGAGAAGAGGCTATGATTGAAACAAGTGTATCAGAGAATCAGTTTGGTTTCATGCCTGGGAGGTCTACCATGGAAGCTATTTTCTTAATAAGACAATTAGTAGAGAAATATAGGGAGAGGAGGAAAGACATCCCCATGGTCTTTATCGACTTAGAGAAAGCTTATGATAGAGTCCCTAAAGAGTTAATATGGATGGTATTGGGCAATAAAGGATTTTTGTAGGGATATATAAACATAATTAAATATATGTATGAGAGAGCGGTAACAAATGTTAAAACCATTAATGATGAGATTGGTGATTTTCCTGTCACTATAGGATTGTTCCAAGGATCGGCATTTAGCACATACCTTTTCACATTGGTTTGGGATGAGTTAACAAAATATTTGCACAAGGAGATTCCCTGGTGCATGCTATTTGCAGATGATATAGTCTTACTTGATGAGACAAGGGAGGGTGTAAACATAAAATTAGAGTTATGGAGAGAAGCATTAGAATATGAAGGATTTAAAATTAGCCAAATTAAGACAGAATATATGAAATGCAATTTTAGCAAGGAGAGGAGCATGAGTGGAACACCAGTCAAGATTGATAACCAAGAAGTCCCCATAAAAGACCACTTTCAATACTTAAGATCAATGATTCATGAGAGTGGAGAGATTGAGAGGGAGGTTACCCAAAGAATCCAAGTGGGTTAGAACAAATGGAGATATGCATCTAGAGTTTTGTGTGATCGGCAGGTGCCACTCAAATTAAAAGAAAAATTCTATACGATAGTCATAAGGCCGGCCATGCTCTATGGATCAGAGTGTTGGGCGGTTAAGAAACATCATGCTCATAGAATGAGCGTCACAGAAATAAGGATGTTGAAATGGATGAGTGGTAAGACAAAAAAGAATATAATTAGAAATGAAAATATTAGAGAAAATTTAGGGGTAACACCATTAGGTAACAAGATGAGGGAGATTAGACTTAGATGGTTTGGACATGTTCGAAGGAGACCAACAACGGCACCGGTTAAGAGTGAGGTAATATAAGTAGAAGGTTCTAAAAGGGCAAGGGAAAGGCCCAAAAGAACGTGAATAGAAGTGGTAAGAAAAGATTTAAAAACTTTAGGACTAAATAAAGCCATGGTACTTAATAGAGAGAAATTGAGGAATAAGATTTATGTGGTCAACCCCTAACTAGGATAAGGTCTTGACCACGATGATGATGATTTTTGTTGAAAAAGATTTCTACAAATAATCTCAAAAGCACTTAAATGGAAGCAAATGAGAAGATGCTTTTGGCTTCCATGCTTCTTTAATTTGTGTTTTTAAGCTCTAGACAAAGAAATATAAGAAACCATTGCTGAACACAGTCTTAGCTTCCAAAATATTTTTTTAAGTAACCTATTGTCAGAGGGTCGCAGTTTCACCTTTGCAAAACCATGCTTATATAAAACTTCAAACTACGCAATCTACGTAATGTGACAAACTGGATCCTTAAGTTGAAAGTCTCTAACCATTGTTGATCAAGTCTATTCGTCGTCTCTTTTCAGGCTTTGGACACCTAAAAACATGGTAGTTGGATGATTCTAGCATCTAAAAGATTGTGTTCTTAGTCATTGAGTGTGAATTGGCTAGGTAAAATAGAACTCTCGAGCAAAGATAGATTTCTTCATATTCTAGAATCATCCAACCCTCATGATTTCCGTACTACAAGATGTCTAAATTTAGAGAAATTAGATGAGCAGTCTAAATCAAGCAAAAATAGGATTTTTAGTGCTAAAAGTAGGTCCCCACGAGGGATCAAGGCTGTATGGTCCTACTAATTATCCTCTACTTGGGAGGATGAAATTTTCTTGGGTTTCTACATTTATATTGTATTCAATTTTAATTTTTTTTTATATATTTATCTTTGTTATTATTTACAAAAAGGACATTTTAGCACCTTGAAACTGGGACCTGCTTGATGTGTGCTCTCTATGTCCTCCCTGTGGTTTCACTTCTTTGTCAATATTTTTCAGCCATTATTGTACTTGGAAGAATAGTTTATGCTAGCAAGTTACGAAACTTAGAAATTAACTACATGAACTTCTCACCGAAATATTCAAGTTGAAGAGATAAAATGAACGGTTTTGATCAAACAAATGCTGTGCTCATGTGTAATCTTGGATAGCTCCGAGGTCACACGTCAGGGAAGCCTGGGACAGACTTATATGATGGGTTATTTAAGAATGAAGGGCCCCATCTTTAGATGATCTGACTGTTCATTTGATTGCTCCATTTGTGGACGGCAAGTATTCCAAAAGCATGCAAATTAGATTGTTCTAGCATCTAAATAGTACCTTTGATCAACGAAAGTGGATGCATTGGCTTAGCATTGCATTATTTGGAGAATTTCTATACGGAAATTAATATAACACGGCTCTTTAGTGTACATTTTATCAATGAAAAGGGTAGTTTACTGCAATTTATAGTTAGTTTATTTTTTAGATAAAAAAGGTTGTTAACTAAAATCAGAGTTAAACGGGACAAATGGTGGGTTAAGAGTAAGTCTTGCTTCAAGTTCTAGTTAAAGAATTTTAGTTTATCATTTTTCTCTTTATAAACTCATTAGAATAAATATGGTGGTTTGAAATAGATAAACCACTTAGATCTAAAAAACAATAATGGGAGATGCTACTTAGGTGTCTTACTTCACTAGAACTAGAAGGGAAACCCTTGTGTAACAGTAAAAGTTGTCTTCATGTGACCTTGAGATCATGGGTTTTTTGGCAAAAATACAAGGTAAGACTGTGTACTATAAGCCCTTGTAGTCCACCCCTTCTCTAAACACCGTATAGGCAAGAGCTTCATGCACCGGCTGTCCCTTTTTTTTACTTCACTAGGACTCCTACTTTGAAATCATTGGAGACACATTATCTGCAAATTAAAGGGACTAACAAATCCCCTAAATGCAGGCTAACAAATATTTAGTGCAATTAGTTGCAGGCAATTCTTCTTTTGTAGAGAGAGAGAGGGAGAAGCCAATCAGAAATCTTGTTAATCTAATTCTCGAAATTAGCCTGTAAAAAATGAAGGGCAGGCTGGTAATTTACCCCAAATTCCGACTTTTTAAAGGGGAACACTCTTGACCTATGATATCGTAAACCGACATCATAAACCTGTCATCAGATGACACGTACAGATCACAGACGAAGGGGTAACTTAAATTGGACCGTTCATCTTTAGATCCACACGTGCTGATGGCATCTAATGGGCAGGCGGAAAGCTAGCAGTCATAAATCATGACGAATCAATGATGTGATGGGGGGGAAGGGTGGCAGGGTGGGACCGTCGCTTCAACCAGCCGCCGGCAGAGCATCGAGTAGAAGTGAAGTGGGCCACTCGTTGTTCCTTCAAATCGCACGACAAGGCCGTCAGTCTCTTTCACCGATACGGTGGATCGAAATCGCCAGCAATTCTCATTTAATTGCAAAAATTACTTACTTTCTACGCCTATACGATAGGTATCATAATATTTTTCAATGCCACGATTATGGTACGTTGCCGACGAGCTCGGGAGTAAAGTAAGCAGCGAATAAAACTGCAAGCAACGCTGTTTAAGTATTTTGTGGTAAAAGAATTAATTTATCATGCATTTTGAATGATATAAACAGTTTATCTTAAGGTAAAAGCTCTCGTTACGTGACTCTGAGGTTATGGATTTAAGGCGTAAAAATAGTTTCTTGTAGATGTACAAGGTAAGGCTGCGTACTATAGGCCTTTGTGGTCCACTTCTTACCCAAACCCAGTATAGACTTGAACTTCGTGCACCAAGGCTACCTTTTTATCTCAATCATCTCAGATCATTACTTATCTAAGTTATTTTTTAGTACCATTGGTTTATTCCCATCAAATTTAGAACTCAAAGAGGAATACTGAGTCTTATGTGGAGCAAATGAATAAGGAGAGCTATGTCCACTTTCTATTATTTGGCGTCACTTTTGGTTGATCGGGGACCTATTCATTTGATTTCTCTAACTCTTGATATCTTATATAATAAGCAACACCAATATTAGTTGGTTTTAATATGTAAAATATATGCTTCTAAGTTGTTTACTTGGATCGTTCTTTAGATGGTATTTTATGAGCGTTCATGTCGTGCGATTTAAAGTGCACTTATTTAGTTTCTAAACTCATCCAATCGGTATTATTTTTAAATTAATAGTCATTCATAATAAAAGAAGTCAGATGAATGAGTTTGATCAATCAAAGGTAAGGCTCGCCAAAGTAACGTGGCCCTTACTTTACCATGGCAAGCCTTACCTGTGGAAAATATCTTGCATCTTGGATATGATAAATTTCATTGAGTGAAGGAGAAAATCTTCTGTCCCAAGATATTTTTCACGGGTAATAATAATAAAAATACTTTTCAAAATATTTTCTGCATTTTTTACAATAATTGAGTTCTTCGCTGCATTGACTTCGACTGAGCTTGTCTTTTTAAAGTCTGGCTTGGCATTTTGGGTTTCATCGCATTGTGTCCAGTGTCCCGTAAGATCACCCACATTTGGATGATTTGACCCGTTCATCTAATAACTTTATGCTTGTTATCTTGTGAACCAAAAATAATAGTAATTGGAAAAACTCTTTCTTTTTTTTGTTGTTGTTGGGTAAATCCAAAGATCGAGAGATTCTCGCATTCCAGAATTCGCATTCTTCTACATGAATTTCAATTGCTATTTATGCAAATTTTCAATTTCAAACCAGTCTACAACTAGAATCATCCAATCTGCAGTCTTAATATCTTGATCATGTTTAACTTTTTAGGAGAAGGGGAGCATTGGAGCAATAGTAAAGTTCTCATCATCTGATCTCGAGGTTACAAGTTCAAGATGTGGAAACAGCTTCTTATAAAGATGCAAAATAATGCAGCATACTATAGACCCTTGTGGTTCGCGCCTTCCTAGGATCCCGCATAGGCAGGAGCTTCGTGCACCGGGACAGCCCTTTTTATGACATTTTTGTAACATTGCCCCAAGCATCAATCGATTCTATCCACGCGTCTGGTTAAGTAAGAGTATCTTTGTTTAACCTGTGTATTATTGTCACGTGAAATGATTGTTAGGCTTTAGCTGGTCTCTTCCTAGCAACCAATAATCCAAATCTAGATCTGCCCTCGAGTCTCGACAATTAAATTTTGATTATCATCTGGATAAGTGGCTTAAAGAGTAGGTAATTAAGTCTGGGAGCTGATACCCCATCATGTGGATAGATTTGTGGCCTAGCGAGCATGAAAGAACATGACCTTGAAGCCAAAAAAACGAAAACAAAAAGGTGATAGGAAAATGAAATGACTTGTGATTTTCGAGTGAGTTAATACTTAGATTTATATGAAAGATTCAAAGGTAGAGGAGGAAGATTAAGATTCCTCATTTATTATCCTAAAATCACCTCGACTGTTACTGATGCTAACCGTGGAGTATGGCTGCTAGAAGTTCCACCATCGGTCAACAGAGTGCCAGAGAACTGGCCAACAGCTAATAAGTTACTTGCAGAAACTGTAATTACAGCCCATTCACATCTTTAAGGATGGCTACGAGATGCAATGAAAAGTATTTCTTTGCTTTAAACTAAGTGGGTTTTCAGTTAGCGATCTGCAGAAAGTTTATAAGGAAGATCTGAAACTGCAAGTTGAGGGCTTGGGGAATATGCGACAAGGAAAACTGAAATAGAAAATAATAATCCGGGGGCTGTTCCATGCTATACAAACCCAGCAAATGGCAGTTGTAGAAAATTTTAATGGCCATCTAAGGGTTACTTTCAGCTTCGTATTATTTTGCTTTGTTTATTTGCTTTTACGGGCTTAGGGGTTATGTCATTTCATGCTCAGCTAATCCAAAGTCTTGACGAACCAAATGACTAGAATAACGTTTTCATGTAATTTTTGGTTGATCTAATCACCGATTCCCCAGTGATTTTGTTGTTTCCTCTCAAAGATGGGAGTCACATCATATAACAGTCACGTATATTTCATTTGGGAAGGGTTTGCAAATGGATGGCATGGAAAAGCAAAGGCAGAGGCTATACCTAAATACATTTTTCCATTTTTTTTATTTTTTATTTTCAATTTGAAGGGATTCCTATGGGGTGCTTATTTTTGTCTGTCCCAGTACTTTGATCCATTGCCGGAATGATATCTTCTTTTGATTAGTTCTATGGGCTTTATCAAACTTTAAAACGACTCACATATCTTTCTCAATCAAAGCCATTTTTTGTATTGCTTCTATTTTTGTTTAAAACCCATCTTTTTCTTATAAAAGGTGACTTTTAAATTTTTTATGACATTCTAATTTTTAAGTCGTTTTCAACTTTTCAATCCTGAACTTCAAGTTTCTCTATAAAAAATGTAATGTGCATCTAGGATACTATGCTTTATTTTGTGTAAAAAATAATATAACTTTATGCTTAAGGGATTGCCAAATAAATTACTATTTAGCATCAAAGCCCTAGGGAGCAATATCTCTCACTTAGATGGATAGGGTTCAAGACTGTTCACAGATGAGTGTTTGCCTAACTTTTATTATTATTATTATTTAAAGGTTACTATTATTTTCTCATTATTTTAAAATTTTTTTTACAATTTCCAAAGTTCTCCATTTTTCACTGGCTTTCTTGGATCTTTTCTGTTTTTTTTGTTTTAATACTTTTTACTCACCAACTTTTTCTCGACTAGAACCTGGTGCCTAAACGTCTAAATTCCAAGGGTTTTATATACGCATCAAAAGCAAATATATATCAAGCTATTACAAAAATCTTCTCTAGTGAGTGATCCTAATCTTCCCTATGTACTCTTATTTATTTAGTTGTGTGTTGTAAATCAGTGGAGTTGACATGATAAAGACTTTTTTTTTTTAATAAGGCATTGAAAAAGCAATGTAGACAAAATCCTTACACTTTAGAAGGTCTAATATAACGTATATCATAGTTAGATGCTATCGTTATATTTTTGAACTCGCATTTTTTGTTTCAAAACAAAGGCCTACTTTTCTTATTCTCAGTTGATTGCATGGCTCTCTGATGCGTCTACAGTTCATTCGGAAAGCTTGGAACATCTCTCATGGCATCGCCATGTTCTTAGAAGGTAAGGGGCTGGAGCCAGTCTCGTTACTGCTCCATTTCACTGTGTTATTCTCTGTTTCAAATTGGGCCCGTGGGTTGATATGTCTTCTCCTGTTTACGGTTCGCTTTCTCGCCGGCTGAGTGGGAGAGAGGCAAAGGCCACAGGCAGAGTAGTACACTGATTTTTTGTTTGCATGTTTTCGGCATTCTTTCATGGGGGACATTGGCCAACCCGTATGTGCTGTGTTTCATCTCAAAACTAACTCATATATGGACCTGTTAATTGATTCGAAGGTTTACGTTTTTGTGCATGGTTCATCTACGACGACTACAAGCGGATTGGTTTGTATCGAGCAAATATGGCCAGCAAGCAAGTAGCAGTACAGCCGCAGCCCATCCCCAACCCCCAACCCAACTCTCAGAGAGAGAACTGTCTTAGAGAGAGAGAGAGAGACCATCCCCATTGTGACTTAATACATAGAGATCTTAGTTTTCGGATGTTTCCTAGCGAAACTGAGTTTATGTGACCTATAAGTTCCTGACATCTGCATGCTCCCTTTTTAATAGGTTGCAAGGCGATCTAAATTTTTGGCAATCTGTAACTCCAAATTGGACCCATTTTTTGGAAGATTCGAATTATTTAGAGATGAGCTATGCACCAAAAATCTCATTCATTAGAAGATTTTTGCCATTATTTCTTTGAGTTTATACATGTGATTACATGCTGCATTTCTTCTAAATAATCATGTGAGGAATAAGAGGAATGATAAATCAAAGCGTTTTGTGTCAAAGCTCCTATTTTTTTCATGACGGGATTCACCCATAATGATTTGTCTAGTTCATCTAATCCTTTTGGCTTTGTATGTCTTCTACTCCACAAATCATATAGATTTGTATGTTACAAAATAGTATTTTTCATTTTTGAATACAGACTGTTATTTAAAAAGTTTTTAGTAGTCCATGAAAAGAATATTTCTTTAGATGTTAAAATTATCTAATCTGCATGATTGTGCACTAGGAGACATCCAAAGTAAAAGGAACTCGATAGATTATCTATAGATGAACTTATCAGGCAAAATGTAAGAGCGCTTTGACACAAAGAGTTTGCAAGCATATTGATTTAGCATTTTTCAAAAAATAATTAATCCGATCTAATAGCATAAACAGGAAAACGTAAACCGGGAAGTTTCAAGGGCCCATTATCTGCTCTGGTCAGTGATGCCTGGTCGAGCCAGATAAATTGGATAATTACATAAGAAAGCTCCAAGAAAATATTTGAGCAGCAACAAGGTAAATGTGGAACCCAGTTACTCAATTATTGAAATCGACCTGTTAGACTAGTCTAAGTAGGGGTATCCTTTTATCTGGCTTTGTTCTCAAATAAATCCTATTTGCTCTACGGCTTGGTATTTATCCAAAGAGATACCTTAAAAAGCAATTTGTGAGAGTGAAGGTGGGTTACTGCCGAAAGAAAGATGAAACTAGATGCTTCTTTAAAAGAAAGCGCTTTGCCTTTTCTATGATGCAAGGAAGAATGGACTAAAAGAAAAAGAAAAAGAGATTCTTTTTCATTTTCATCATAATATATAAACCCTTTATCGCCTATTACAAATCTTAACCATTTGATTATTGCTTAATAACTGCTCGGTTAAGAAGGATTGTGATCACGTTGGGTGGGGTGACACGAATACGACCCCACTGAAAAATTGGCTCACAGTGGCTCGGCCTGACTATGGCTAATGGCAAACTGGTCTGGACCTGTACAGGTTCAGGATGAGTCTTTATTTTGAGGTCTTCCCGTGAACCGATCTTGACTTTAACAAACCTATACGAATGTGAAGTTTACATTCCCATGACTGCAGTGGAGTCCTTGCGTTGGTCATTGGGCAGTGCTAGACAAGCCAATGAGTTGGGCCGGTGCAAGCCCATTCTTGATCTTAGCCCAAACTAAGAAGTCTAACAACTGATTGCCGTCCATTATTATTTTTGAACGTGGAAAGTTCATTGTGCATTAGCAAGACAGCCAATGCGATCCTTTTACACAGACCCGCAATGATTGGATATTGAAGCCCATATAAGCAAAGTTTCCTTTGAAAGGCCCAAAACATTGACGGCGTAAATTCTAATCCCTAGAACTTGAGCCCCGCAACCATTGAAAAAGGGGATAAACATAGGCCTGGCAATTCAGGTTGGTGGGTCATGTTCGTGTCTTATTAAGACTGACCCATTATAATATATGGGTTGATACAAACACGACCGGCTTAATAATCTGTCAAACACCCATGACTCGAACATGACACGATTATTAAATGAGTCAACACGGCACGACTCATTTAACACGATTAAATGAATGTAAAATAACTAATATATGACATTTTTTTGTATAAGAATATAGGTGGTTAGTATTTCAAAAACCGTAAAAATATAGGACGATTTTTGAAAACCCGTCCTATATTAAAATATACGACGGGTAATATATGATTGTTTTTGAAAAACTGTCCTCTATTACTAATATAGGACAAATTTAGGATTGGTAATATTGAAAAACAGTCCTATATTACTATTATAATATAGGACTATTTTTGAAAAACCGTCCTATATTTTCAACCTAATTGATTAACAGGTTGCGGGTCAAATGAGTCAACACGACGAATTAATAGGTCGCGTGTCAAACAAGTCAACACAACGGGTCAACATTAATTAACCTGAACACGACATGATTTTTGGCATGTCATTTTTGACACAAACACGATAAGACTCGACCTTAACCCTCTAAATTCGTATCGGGTTCGAGTCGTATTATCATGTCATGTCATATTTTGCCACCCTTAGATAAACTTATAATCAAAGTGAAGATGAACAATATTTGCCTGGGCCTGATCACGTTAATGGACACAAGTAGGCCCAAGGATGACTTAAGTCTGCCTTTGTAGCAGTTTCCGGCTTCTAAGAGGAGGTGGGGACATTCATACCATATATTGTAACAAATCGAGTTTTTATAATACAAATAATTATTTTGTATAAAATTGGCAACAAAATTCTAGTTGGCTCTACTGGTTATACGGTGAACATAAATATCCTTACCTAAAGTTGTTACACATATACCCAGCACAAAGAAGCACTGCTTGTATCAAGCCTCTCTTTCCACTGAGCTGTGTTAATTAGGGCTGCGAATCGCCCAGATGAGTCCTAGGTTTCAGAATGGGCCTAAAAAGTAGACCTAAATTAGGAGAACTGATCCTCAAAAGTCATGCCAAGGTAATCCAATTCTTAGCTGAGCTTCGGTTTGGTCTTTGCTGGTCTAAATCATGGACTGACCCACATGGTTGCTTACCCTGACTGTTCAGTTTCTGGCTCATATTCTATGTAGAGATACCCCAAACTCTTCTTGATTGGATGATCTAAACCATTTGGTTGATTGTTATCATTCCTTGTTTTTGAACTTTGGTAGGGCATCCAGATTATCACCTCCAGAATAGTGGCGGTTGGGATCATCCTGTGGGGTACAATTTTCTTCGGTCGCCTATATATCTTAGAGAAACATAGAAAATCAAAGTCTCCAAGCATCTGGGCCCATCATCTACCATTAGCTGCTTCTTGTACTGATTTACATGTACAGATGTGCATGGTCTATCTAAGATTAGCCGTCAAGATGAGTGGTTTCGACCCGAAAGCTTCTAAGTAGCCAATGTACTTTTAGGTTGTGTTAAATCCATTTTGTGGTTCCCACTCGGAACTACAAATAAGCTCTAATCCATCATCAGGCTTAGACAAATGTATTACCAAGAATAGATCTCATACACTAGTTCTTAATCTTTTTGTAATCCACCGTTCACCGTCGAAGATCTTTCCAAAGCATGACCTACCTGAATTTACATCATTTAACAGGTGGATTCCTCCCACCAAACTTTTATAGGAAAGTTGGTTCTTACACAGTGCATTCTCAAGTCATAAAAACCTGAAAAGTTGTTTGAGGGCTTGGTATGGATTGTGTCCATTTCCATTATGCTGTGCTATTAAGACTGCACCAGCGGGGTCTCTTCTTTTTCACTTGTATAAGTCCTTTTGGCATTATATACTAGCTGTTTGACAATGACTGAAATCGAATTCACATGTCCGAGCAGAACCGGCACCTCTTTTGTGGTAAGTGGGACAGATAGTTAACAAGTGCACAACTCACTTACTGTATCAGCAATCTTCACTCTGTCAACAACATTTCATTAATAATAGAAATTAGTGTATGCAGTCTTACTTTACATTTTGTAAGAGGCTGTTTCCACACCTTGAACCCATGACCTTAAAGTCACACGGCAACAATTATATCATTGTACCAAGGCTCAGCTTCTATCACTCTTACTATGCACAGGGGCAAATAATTAGCCTGAAAATAAGGTCTAACAATCAATTCTGAATCTCAATCATGGACATATATTTATCATTAAGACTGATAACAACAGCTACTGACTTGATCTTAGCCAAAAGGCCGAGAAAGGCACCATCAAGTCTGTTGATATGAAAACCAACGTAACGTGACTAACATTCGATGGTCCCGTACCAACGACGTCTCGTATTTAGATTAAGACCTTCAAAACTCAATGTAATTAAAGAATATTATCTTCTTTCATTTGAGTTAGGATTGGAAGGGGAGCTTTGGCACAATGGTAGAGTTGTCGTTTTGTCACCTTGAGGTCATGGGTTTAAAACATAGAAAGAGCTCCTTGCAAAATGCAAAATAAAACTGTCTTACTATTGAACCTTGTAGTCTGCTCCTTCATCGTGCACTGGGGCTGACCTTTATTTGGGCTGGGACTTTGACTTGCTGGTTGGGTTCAAAGAGCCTAATTACGTCCTAGAGTCCAACACGAGACTCCAAAAGTGATCACTAATAGAAAAAAAGCGAGGAGATGGAGCACTCCCAACGCCATATACATGAAAGATATAAATGGTTGGTAATGTTATCCATCAAGGGACGGGAATGGAGTTCATTAGTGACCATAATCTCATGCTTTAGTACGCTCTGATCTTTTTATTTAAGGCCTCAAAGGATGTCCCCATTGCAAAATTTAATTGAAAACATGCCATTCTGAGACTTAGTCAGACAAATTCGGACCACCTAATTTCCAAAAAGAAAGATAAGCAAGGTCATATCAAATCACTGGACAAGTTATTGGCTTATGGCCAGCTAGATGATGGTCCTCATAACCAGCCTTGCATATGTCAACTGATCGAGCAGTCTTAATCTGGATTGATCAGGCTCCAGATATTTTTCCATTTACAAAGGCATACAAATAATGTTTTCAGATTTGAGTCCCCTGCTTTGGGCTCATCCAACCCATCATTACAGTCAAGGAATAATCCTGCATACAATATGGAGTAATCTGCATAGCCGTAATTGTCAAGAGATTAATCTGCATTGTGCAATTAATACAAGCAGCCAGACGTCCCAGATTGGCAACTTCTTGAATGAGTTACCTGCTTAGTTGCTGAACTATTCCAATTTAATACTAGGAAAGATGTAGGCACCAATGCATATTTATTGATAAAGTAGTTATTAAGCACTAGAAGAGGAGTCTTGGTGTAACAGTAGAGTTGTTGTTGTGTGACCCCGAGGTCATGGGTTCAAGGCGTGAAAATAGCCTCTTGCAAAATGCAAGGTAAGGCTGCATACCCATTGTAGTCTACCCCTTCTCTAGACCTTGCATATGAGGGAGCTTTGTGCACCAGGACTGCCCTTTTTAGTTACTAAGCACTACTTGATAATACTACAGACTCATGGATCAGAAGTATTTGTGCAAAAACTCCAATGAACAGTCAATGCAGTCACCGAAGTTGCATTTACTAGGCTTATAGAAGATTCTAGTTCTGGATCAACCAAGAGATGGACCAAAATACAGAAAGAGGACAGAGAGGGAGGAGAAATGCAAAAGTATATGTAATGTGAGGAGGAAATTAACTTGTATGGGATGGCCAGCTAAAAGTACATGTAGGCTCAGATGGCCCACCTGTTCATATTCTTGGCCTGTCTTAGATTGGTCAGCCCGGAGATAGCTCATCCAAGGGTTAGGACGGTTTCGTGAATGGTATTTTTAGGCCAAGGCGCCTAATGTGAGATGGTCCCTTGAAGACGAATGGTTTGGATCACCCCACAGGTGTAAGCCCTGTGTCGGCAACTAGCCAACAACCGTGCCAACAACCGTGTAACTACTCTTATAAAGTAATGCTGTAGCCATTACATACCCGTGATATAAAAAGCCAATTTCTAGCTCTGATCGAAATTCGACACCGTTTAGGAATAAAATTAGACAAAATATCCTTCCAGTTATCCCCTACAAGAACTTAGGAGAATTTGGGTGAAAGAGGTAATTTTGAAGGGGAGACTTGGCGCAATGATAAAAGTTGTTGTTTTGTGGTTTTGAGGTCAAGGGATCAAAGCGTGGAAATTGCTTCTTACAAAAATACAAAGTAAGGCTGCGTTGTGGTCCGCCCCTTCCTTGGACCCTGCATAGGAAAAATTGCGTGCACCAGGGTGGCCTTTTTGGTCAAAAAAGGCAACCTAAGTTGAGAGAGCTGGAGAGAGAAATTATGATTATTCTTTAGATGCAAGTTTTTGTCTCTTGGACATCTAGATTAGGCTGAATCTGATGCGCAGTTTGGATCTTTGGAAAAGTACAAATAAGTGGGGTGCTGCACATTCTTCGCTCTGCCTCACATATGCTCTCCAGATATTTCTTGAGAGAGAGGAAAATAAAATTTTAACTAACTCAAAAGCTTAGTAGAGAGACTATAATACATAATGTTTTGAGTGCAAGCAAAAGGAGGGAGCGAGGGATGCCAAATAGGACTTTAAAGTGTAATTGGAGGGAGCATATTGTCTGCTCCAGCCCGTTAGAATTCTGAAAAATAACAACATTTGGCACAAGAAGCATGAAATAACAATCTCTTTTAAGATCTGAAGGGGAGTCTTGGTATAATAGTGGAGTTGTCGTCGTATGACTTTGAAGTCACAAATTTAAGGCATGAAAATAATCTCTTGGAAAATGCATGATAAGACTGTATACTATTGACCCTTATAGTCTTCCTTACTTGACACGGCCTTTTGTGTGAAGGTTAGATCTAATTCTGCAATCCGGTTTGCATCCAAAATTGTGCCACAGTCATTGTCCAAATGGGTCAAATAAAACAATACATGTGCTCTAAGTCGAAGGCCACGAGCATCTTTTCTCTATTTCAACGGTGAATTATAGCGTCTTAGACTAGAAGCTTCACCAACTTTATATTACCGTTATAAGCAAACATAACCCCTCTTTTGAAGCTAATCTTCCGTGATTAATGATGAGCGGGTGGAGATGGGTCCAGCAACGGTTAATACACTGAATTTCAGTGCCTAAACAATTGGCACAGTATTGTTATTGTAGAGCGCGCCACAATGGCAAGTTGCCATGGAGAACTCCACTTTTGCATGAAGGATCTACCCTACCTTTGGTTGATCCCCTCTCTGTTCAGGTTAGGGAGTGCAGACTCGGCAATCTGCAAGTGTTGTGCTTTTGATCACAGATTCACAGGAAACGAACTGATAGAAACTTTAATATAGAGAGGAGTTTGAAGCGATTCTACAGCCGTTCGATCGCAATGAGTTTGGTTTAAGAGGTATTCGTAGCTGGAGCAATTTGATGAACGGATTGGATCGTACAAAGGTGGGACCCTTCGTGCAAAATGGGGTTACCTTTGTGAGACCGTTTCTCCTTTTCCTAATAATGTTTTCATGTGGCAGTTCCGCTATTTCCACCCCTTCCAACGCTATTTCAACGATCGCGTTTCCTCGCTTTCCATGATCATATCACTCACAAGCCAGAATCTCACAAACGGCAAAATAGCATGTCTCCTTCTCCTTCTCTTCTGTCGCTCCTCATCTTCCTCTCTCTTCTCTCCCCCATTTCATCGACACAGGCGACACCTTCCATTACTCTCTCTCTTCACCAATTCAACCAAAACGTATCCCCTCACCAATGGCAGAAACTCGCCTTCTTAGCTTCCGCCTCTGTTCTCAGAGCCCACCATCTCAAAAACCCCAAAAACTCCCAAAGTTCAGTCTTGGAGACACCTCTATTCCCACACAGCTATGGTGGGTACTCGATTAGTCTCAAATTTGGGACCCCTGCGCAGGAAATCTCCCTTCTCATGGACACCGGAAGTGATCTTGTGTGGTTCCCCTGTACAGCAAACTACGTCTGTAGGAACTGCACTTTCGCCAACCCTAAAAGCCAAATTACTCCATTCATACCCAAATCTTCGTCTTCTTCCAAACTCATCGGCTGCAGAAACCCGAAATGCAGTTGGATACATGGGCCAGAATTCCTCTCAACTTGCCACAACTGTCCTCCTAATTCGACAACTTGTTCTCAGGTTTGCCCACCTTATACTGTCCTCTACGGTTCTGGATCCACTGCTGGATTATTGCTCTCTGAAACTCTGATTTTCCCGGAGAAATCTGTGTCGAATTTCGCCGTTGGATGCTCTATTTTTTCCCAGCGTCAACCCGCCGGAATTGCAGGCTTTGGCAGGGGCCGGCCTTCTCTCCCATCTCAACTGGGCTTAAAGAGGTTCTCTTACTGTCTATTGTCCCATAATTTTGACGATACAACCAAGAGCAGTTCCCTCATTTTGGGCGGTGGATCAGATTCCGGCAAGCAGAAAAACACCAGTTACACGCCGTTTCTGAAAAATCCGACCGTTGAAAGTTCTGCATTCTCCGTGTATTACTACGTCATGTTAAGAAAAGTCACCGTCGGAGGGAAACGTGTCAAGATTCCATACCGTTATCTCACGCCCGGATCTGACGGCAACGGCGGGACGGTGGTGGATTCCGGGACGACATTTACTTTCATGGTGGGCCCAGCATTTAAGCCAATTGCAAACGAGATTGTGAAGCAGGTGGGCCAGCATTACAAGAGAGCTGCTGAAGTGGAAAGCCAAACCGGTTTAGGTCCGTGCTTTTACATTCACGGCGGAAAGAGGACTCTGCCGGAGTTAACCTTCCATTTTAAAGGAGGTGCCGAGATGAAGTTACCGTTGGAGAATTATTTTGCCCTTTTGGATAATACCGGCGCCACCTGTTTGACGATTGTGACTAATGGCGTTTTGGATGCGGATTTTTCCGGCGGGCCGTCAATTATTTTGGGGAATTTTCAGCAGCAAAATTTCTACGTGGAGTATGATTTGGGGAACGAGAGATTTGGGTTTAGGCAACAGACATGCTAAGGTTTATTACAATGTTGTTAGTTTAATACAATGAAAATGACAACAAACAAGCGCATAAGTATCGGCGGATAGTTTGTAGGCTTGTGTAACTTTCTACTTGGATTGAGATTAGTGGTTATGTAAGATTATTTCCTCGCCGGAATCTGATGTTCTCGCCGGCAACACGACTGCAAAATTTCTTTCAAAGGGATGGCTAATCAAAAGAGAAATAAATGTAGCCCTTTTAATGGTTGGTTTTCTATGCTCGTGAGAGAAAGACCCGGTTCTCTTTTAGCCCAGAGGAATGCTAAACTCACCTCACTATGAGGTGAGTTTTCTATTTCTGTGGACGATATGTTGTGGAGGCCACTTTTGCGTGATGGAATCTTCTATTTCTGCTCCAACTTTAGTGTTTTTTTTTTGTTTTTTTTAATGGTACAATTAATTCTTGTTTTTAAGAAATTGTTTTATTTATAAAATATCTGAATTGCTTGTTTCTAAGCACATTTTGTTTTTAATGTACAAGACATCTAAATTTAAAGCAATAAGATGAACAGGTGGATCATCAACAGGTGGGCTTTAGAAATGATTGCACCTATAATGCCATCAATTTATCATTCCTCTTTAGCTTTTCATTTCGCATATTTAAATAAAGAGAAATGCTAAACCAAAGCGTTCCAATTAAGTGCTAAACTCAAGCACCAACTTTTGTACACAAGGATCCCAACCTTTGTGGTAAATCGGATTTGTTCCTTGGATTAAACGATTCTGGCATCTCAAAAACATAGTTTGATCGAAGTGGAATGATAGCACAGTGCACAAGCACACTGCACGTAAGCATGATGGACCCTACAAATGGCTGATCAGACTTGTCCATCAAATTTATTTGACTCTAGGTCACTTGTATGCAAAACATCAAGATGAATGGATTAGTATAACATTTGAAAAATGGGTTTCTTATTTGTTGAATAAAAGTCACTCATTTCTACCGAAAATCCTTGTGTTTTGTATAAAAATGACATTCGAAATTTTCAGAAAAACTTTCTATGAAGAATTTTTTCTCTCGCTATTTTGTTTTAAAAATAAATTTCAAACAAGGGATATATCGAATTTCAAAAAAAAATTAGAAAGTATTTTAAAAACCCGGATGTCACACTTTGGTATCAATTTTTGAATAAGGTTTCCCAACATGTACAGACCACGTTTAAAGGAACATTTGTTCTAAGTCCAAGCTTATTCAAACAATCATTGGTAATCCCAAAAAAAAAAAAAAAAAAATCAAATAAAAGGGTTTGATGAACCATTTGTGGGATCCATCGTGCAAAAGTGAGGTGCACCACAGCTTTTTTGTACTTTGCTGTCATTCATCAAAGGAGGGTCCATGAGATATGGATTGGATTACCCAAAGGAAGGTACTTTCCCGTAAAAATAGGCGCTTTGGTTTAGCCTTCCTTCTTGAAAGAATGCAACGTTATCCATCGTGGGACTTGGGCCTTTGCACTAGAAAGACTGTGATGATTAGGTGGACCGACCACTCCCTCATAGCACTGGCATTTTGTGAACTGGGACCACGAACCTATTAAGAAGTCTTGAAACTTGCCAAAGTATAGGACAAAATGAGTGTCATAATCCACCCTTTTATTTACTGCACCCATCAAGTTGTTCTGCAGCCCCAGAACGGGATCACGAAGCAGAGAAGGGTAGACAGAGCAACTGCAGCTGAAAATTGGAGCTGATTTATTACCGTGCCAAGAGAAATCATCTAAAGTGTTATCCTTAGTTGATCAGGTCTCCACAAACGAATTCGGGACCATACTGTTAGACAAGTGTGGGAAAAGCAACTCAATAGGGTGAAGGCTGAAGAGTTACCCCCTTTACTTGGATCAATGACCACGCAAGATCACATCACTAGATCATTCTTAATGAATATTACTTTCTTCTTTTTTCACTTGGCGGGAATACATTTTATTGGGTGAGTCCATCGAAACTCAGTCCGAACAGCATTTCTCTTGGGAGAATTTCATATCCCGGTGTAAAACAGTTTCCAAGGACCCTTAAGAACTAAATTCGATGTAAATTTAGTAATGAATAAGAGTCTCTGATTTAGATTGTAGTTTAGATTCTCACCCCATGTAATAAATTTAGCCTTTTCCTCCAAAAAAGGGTCTCTGGTTTGGTGGCTCCACAAAATGAATGGATCGATTACAATCAGAGTTATATAATCCCATCATTTTAATTAGAGGGGAGCGGTAATTTCAGCAAGGAGTTGCAGGTATAAAGTACATGTGACATTTGCTTGGTCAAAAAAAAGTATCTAACTGCCATTTCCTTTAAAAAAAAATTGTTTTCTATCTTTTTTCAGACAATCAAATGTCACCTGCTTCTTGCACGTACATAAAACAGCTGAAATTAACACACCCCATGGTTAGAAATTTCCATTTTACACTCAAGAGAAAGGAGTACACGCTTTTTGGATGCCCGGTAAAATTTTCTTGTAGAGCTAAGCAATCATATTCAGAGTACAGACAAGAGGTAACCAGTGAGAACTCAATGCATTTTTACGAATAGAAACTTGGGCTGGAAATAACTGATGTGCATGAACTTTGACGTTTGGACTATCCAAAGTCATTCTTAGCAGGGAAAAGGAATGAATCGGTAAAAATGTGGGCAAAAGGTGAGAGGGGGTGCACTAAGAAAGCTAGCAATTAACACATTCAACTGAAGAAAGTACACAAATCGCAAGTGCGATTCACAAAGTAGCATATCAATGGCAGAAATTAGCATTGGATGAGCAATCGACAGTCCCATTCCCATCCGCATGTTTAAGTGTAATAGGCCTCTTCTTTTCTGCTTCGACCAATCTTTGAACAGTACACGCTAGAAACCTTAGATTAAAGCAAGCGATCGCTTCACTATGCACTGAGATCGACTCTTGTGTGGGAGAGAGACAAGTCATTGAACAAGAACATGGGCTCTGCAGCGACTTTTGTAGCATCTGGCGCTTAAGTAGATTCCACAGTAAAATATGCAACTAGCTTTAATGGCCGAACTGTTTGGTAAATGTGGACACTTGGTGGTCTGGGTGCAAGTTGCCCATGGAAAATCATTACCGTACTATTAAGACTTTATAATATGTTGGCACGGTATCATTATGGAGTTAAGTTTCTTAAGTTACGCATTATTTTTGTTTATTTAATTATTAATATGCTAAGTATTCATTTATTTATTGTTAAACTACTATATACGTTGGTGCTGCCATGTCGCTTCCCCTAGAACAAATGTGGCACCATTATTCGTGACGGACATGACTTAGGGTGCATATCTCCAAAGTGTTAGCCCTTTTATTTATGATGTTCATTGTACCATTGCCCTTTTATTTACTATTGCCCACATACAAAATGCATCACTCACAAAAAGTTGGCGACTTTCAGACCATGAGACAGAGAGAGCATCGGCTACCTAATTATCTCTTTCTTTTTCTATAATACATTTGCATTTAATTTATACCTTTTTTCTATTATTTCTTGGGAGATAATGGTTTGATATGGTGTGATTGGCACCGACATGATGTTATGGCCGGGGGACGTTCATTTTGTTAACCTAATAAATGTAACAGCCCAAAAACCATTGGAAGTGTTCGGTTGGCACCTACACTATAAACAAACCAACGTGGGTTTCCATGGAGATTCTATGTGCATGTCTTACTCAGGTATATAAACTGTAATATTCCATAATCCAAATTACTTTACATATAGATAGTAAAACGTAAATTACCCTGCAGTTAAAAGGATAATGGAACTTTCATGGAAGCATGCCAACAAGGTCTAAGTATAGCTAGTCATAGATAACTCGGCATCTCTCTCGAAATATGCTTTATTGCAGGTTTCTAGTATAGCCAGTCGCAAATAACTCAGCATCTCCCTCGAAATATGCTCTGTTACAGGTTTGAGTTGCCAAGTTTTACATTGGCAAGGGATAAGATTTAAAAACGTATGTAAGTGATTTGCTTTGAAATTCTTTGTTTGCACAAAAAAATAAATGTTTTGTTATTTCTATTACCAAGTTTGCAAGTGACAAGAACCCATTTGTAATTTAGCACATTCTTTTTTACTTTTTATCCACACTTCAGAAGAGAGAAAGGTGTAGACGCCAACTTTTTTATGCATGGTAACTTTTTTTGTTTTATTCTTTTGTAGATCTAAGCAATTCATCATGCTTAGAATACCAAAATATATAACTCACGAGAAATCAATACTTTCGAACAATCTAAACAACTTGTTTTGGGTCCTTGTAATAACAAAAATGAATGGGCATAATTTCTTACCAAAAGAAATATAGGCTAAAGTGATCTAATCGGCATGAAGTTCAATATCTATTCTATCTAGCTATGATTTTCTTAACATGATAAACGCAGTACATGTAAAAAAAAAAGTGTTCCTATGCACTTACAACCGTTCATAGAAATAGCAAAACCCAAATATAAAGATAAAGATTGATGGAGGTGTATTATATTGAGGAAGAAAACTTATTATTAGGGTCGGCCCGCATGCGGTTCATACCCATACGAGAAAGATATGAGATTATATATATATATATATATAATAGTATGTCATTGTAAAAATAAGTTAGAGAGGTTAAGAAGTAGAGCAGCAAAGGAGGGTTGAAGGAGGCTTTTAGCCTTCTCCTCCTCTCGTTGTAATCTGATCAGATTATGTATTCTCCCTTTCTGATGGATATAAAAATGATAGTGGAACCACGTAAACTCTTTGTCTTTCTTCTTGTGTATGTTTTTATCATTATAGATTAAGAATGTGAGACAACTAAAAAGCAGATTTTGTGGGCTTCGTTAGAAATCTAATGAACGTTACAAGGGATTCTGCCTCCAATTGCAGCCACTTAAAATCGTTAGATGAGTGTCCCTCCAAAACAATAGATACTATTCAATTGTCTCGGCAGTTCAATTCCATTTTAGATATAAATAATGGTAGCTACAATGTTTGAAGATGGAAATAAATAAAGAAAATTTTGAGAAAAGTACGAAAGCAAGAGTCATTAGGATATGAGTTTCAGTGAAACTTTTAACTCGATGTGAAAATTAATATTTAATAATTTAACAAATTATTCATGAACTTTGTGCTTAATTTGGTAAATAGAGTTTAAGTTTTAGAGAATTTTTCAACAAATTGTGCAAATAATATTGAGAATTCGAGAAGTTATACATGACATGAAATTTGTGATTAATTTGGTACAATGTTTAATTAAGTATATTTTTCATTGAACTGGAAAATGTGAGAACTTTCAGTTTATTTTGAATTAGATTGGGACACAACTAACAGCCAGGATTATCAGAATGACACCACTTTTGGGGCTTGGACTCTCTAGTAAAAGGTCTAAAGGACTGTCAGTTTGGATCGCTAAAATATGGGTTTCACTAGTTCCTTTAGCTGGCCATACCATATGGACCTCAAGTCATTGTATAACTCTGAGAGAGAGAGAGAGTGTGTGTGTTCTGAAGAAATTTGTAGGCACGAAGACAGGGTTTATCGGAATGAAAGTATCCTTTTAACTTCCAATGTGAGATTAAACGTTGTATGTTGATTTCAAAAGCCAAATAAACAAGACAAAGGAGTTCAAACTCAAATAAAATTTGAATTCCCTTTAAAACTAGAGACACCAAATTCTACCGGTGCCCATTTTGTTTCAAACAATGACCAAACAAGTTACTATGCATAAAACAATTTCAACTCAATGAATTTGCTAACTCTGTGTAGGCGGGCACTAGGGGTGGCAAAATATGACAAGACATGATAACACGACTTGAACCCGTCATGTCGTTTTGACCTGTTTGACACGCGACTTATTAATTCGTTGTGTTGACCCTTCTAACCCGCAAGCTGTTAACCAATCGTGTTGAAAATATAGGACAATTCATCAAAGACAGTCCTATATTACTATAATAATATAGGACGGTTCATCAGAAACAGTCCTATATTACTAAAGTAATATAAGATAGTTCTTCAGAAATAGTCCTATATTAGTTATTTTATATTTATTTAATCGTGTTACACGAGTCATATCGTGTCGACTTGTTTAATAATTGTGCCATGTTCGAGTCATGGATTCTTAACACGATTATTAAGCAGGTTGTGTTCGTGTCGACCCATATACTATAATGGGTTAGTCTCGACACGACACGAACACAACCCGAATTACCAGGCCTAGCGGGCACTGCAGGGATGCGCCTCAATTACTGCAATGATTTTCAAGAAATGCATTTTTTTGTTAAGGGTTTTTTAGGCTTTTTGCAGCCAAGTGTCACTCCCGTGAAAAAAGTCCAATCTAAAGGCTTGAAGAATGGATGAATCAGTGGTAATTGATTAGTGGCCCTTTTATTTGCTCAGTTTAGGAGGCAACATTTGTGCTTCGAGGGCCTGCAACCTCCGTTACAATGAAAAAAGGCCATATTGTCTAAACTTCAAGGTGGTTTTTGATCTACAAGACATCAGTCGCTGGAGTAATCATATCATCTACTCATATCATGCAAATATGGGCACCACCAGAAGTGCTCCGTGTAGCAGTGTTCGTTAGCATTTCTCCTAAAATTGGAGGGGAGAAAATAAAAATGTAATGATATTATACATCTGTCTGAGAAACATTCACCAACTGGGCTGATATGTAATGAATGCGCATATGGAGCTTTGGAAAATGGCGGGGAAAGGTGTAAGTCCACCCCATTCTTTTTTGCAATGATCTTACACATGTTACGGAGAATTTACGGATTACTCATCCGTAGAATCATTTGACAGTCACTACAACTTTGTCATTCTTCCCCTGTAAAAAAGAAAGAAAGAAAAGTAACGGCCAGGACAAATCAAAGGCTTAAAAGTCACAGCCAGTACAAATCAAAGGCTTAGAATTCTCTAAGGAATGAAATTTTGACACACATACACGTGTTCCAAAGCATAGCGAAAACAGTTTAACAAGTGAACCTTATTCACTTGCCAAAAGACAAAAAAGAGAAAGAAAAAGGAGAAAACCCTTTCTTTTTTTTCTTTTTTTTGTTGTTGCAATCAGTACTTAATTAAAGAACAGGACACAGTCTTCCAACCAAATAAAGGTATCAAAAGTTAATAAGAACAGGACATGGTCTTCCAAATAAAGGGATCAAAAGAAGCCAGAGAGAAGTTAGCCAAAACATCCGCCATCTGATTGCCTTCCCAAAGATTGGATCAGCTACTAGTACTGAAACACGAGGGAGCACCATCATGACTGCTCTCATCATTCTCTTCACCTATAATTGTGGTGTCATTTCCTCTTCTAGCACCACTCTCCTTGTTAGAAGAGATCTCAGTGGGTTTCTCACAAGAAGAGAGTCTCCTTTCACTTGTATATTACACAATCCCATTTCATCAACCAAATTGAAACAAAGAAAAAACAGAGCAAGCAATTCTGTAAAATTGTTTGTCTTGTATCCCAAAGAAATGGTAAAAAGAACAATCATTTTCGTCGAAGTTGAGTTTGAAGGTGCCAAACCGGGGTAGTTTCCAACAAATTCAGGGAACCCAAGGAAGTTCCCATTTCAGTCCCACCTTACTCCGTGGCCGCTTATGCCAATCAAACTATATGATAGACGTCTTAAGACTAGAAAAACGGCCAGAGAAAATAAAATATTCGGCATTTATAAGTAAACCTCCAGAATGGTTATTAGTTAGAACCGTCCTATTAGATAGGATTGTCGTCCACTTACCTTCCAAGAATGCGATCAAGACTTTTAATGCACTCCAATACCAAGAGGCACCTCCCGTGATTTGCAGTGCATGTCAAGTCAATGGGGAGGGGCAATTCCGTGGAGACTCTTAGTTTAGCCATGAAAGGTATTAGTACTTTGAAAAGGCAAGGCGGTCCACGAAGCTACTATATAAGAAGGGTATGAGTAAACAGCCTACCACAAAGAATCTATAATACATATTTTTATCTTGCATTTTGCAAGAGTTTATTTTCACATTTGAAACCAATAACTTGCACGTTATACAATGACAACTCAATAGTTGCACCAAAGTTTTCATTCTATAGTAGATATTGGTATTAGATAAAGGGCAGCACCTGTGCACAAAGCTCCTTCGTAAGTGGAGTATAAAAAAGAGGAGGACCACAAGAGTCAATATGTAGTCTTACCTTGAATTTTGCAAGAAGCTGTTTCAATGCCTTAAACCGGGGACCTCAAAGTTAGATGACTGCAACTCTGCCTCTGCACCAAGGTTCATCAAGGAACTTCACGTTCCAATAAAAAAGTATAGGCACTAATCTACCTAGTTTTTTCTTTTTTAGTTTATTACGAGAAAGTGTATACGAACCGTTCAAAGATAAAGGGAGGTAGGGTAGAATATATTCATTTCAACGAATGCAGATTTCTTTCTGATAAAAAAGAAAAGAAAAGGAAAACAGGCATTTAATGAAGAAGGGAAAGCACAGTTATATTCCCAAACAACACACTTGCAGGCATCAACCATATCCTTACATATAGCTTTATGTTGTTTTGCGTGTAGCAAAACCATTTCTCAAGTTCTACACGTCCTCACGGTGAAAGAGACAGAACAGCAAGAACTCAACAGAGACAAACCGAACAATTACAGATCCCCTAAACATATTTCTTGTTCGACTGCTTGGTCGCTGATCCGTTTAGTAGCAGACTGATCCCGAAAGATATTGTGCAGAAAATCAGACCCAACAACGCCAGAAGATTCCACTCCCTGTAAACATAAACAGAGAAACAATGTAATCAATCAGAAACCCAATTCTACACCACCTAAGGGACGATAATTCCGGATGCAATTCCAAGTAGAATTCCAAAGGTTTCCACCCTTCCGTGGCATCACGTCTTGAATTCACTTATGGATTACACAGGTCAAGGATTCTAGCTGGAATCCGAAATCTTAGTTGTTAACTTTCTGTGGTTGATTTTCAATGGGTAAGTCAAGTCGGAATGAATTCCATCAATTTTATAAACAATTAAAGGAAGGGGAAGTATTTTACCCGATCTTCAACCTGTTATCAGGATCTCCAGTGGAGTACCCAGTGAAATAGAAATATCTAGTCACCACATAAAACAACCCTAGTAATGAAGAAACCCGAGGATGGCGAGCTCCACCGAGCAACAGCAGAACAAAGAAAATCGGCATCATTTCCAGAGAATTCTGATGCCCTCTCTGCTCAAAACCCAACATCCAAAATACCCATCGGCAAATCAGATACAAAAACAGAAAACAGAATAGAAATTAACGAGAAAAAGAAGTGCCGATTTCACCTGTATGCAGTTGAATAGTTTGGCATTCTTATTCTCAGATTCTATTGCATAGAGGGTCGGGTAAGGAACATCATACCTGCAAATCCAATTAATGGGTCCGTAATTTCATTGGAAAATCAAGAAAACGTAAAAAAGAAGAAGGGCTTTCTTACTTTAGCCTGGCCTGATATACTTGGCTGAGCATCCAGGTGTTGAGGAAGACGTACAAGATGAGGACTAACACCACCAATCCGTACCCCCGCGGCAATCTAACGCTAGCCATCTTCTTCCGAAGCGAATTGATTTTCGGCGGTTTGTTTGTAGAGGTTTTTCCTCTTTCTCTTGCAAGTACTGGGGTAAACTAGCAAGACATGATGGACTTTGTCTTTCCTAGATCCTTCTTTTGTATGCTTCTTCTCTCTTTACTTCGGGATACGTATAATGTACAGGGAAGGGCTTGAACTTCACCGATCGGTTGTGAAAGCATCAGAGCACGCCGATGCTGACTTTGAATTGGGATCCGATCCAGTCAATGGAATTTGGAAATGGCCCTCGGGGACTTGACTCGCTGGCTTTCACATGCACAAGTCGTTGGACTTTCTACAATGTAGCATTCGAGAGTGTTAGTGGGGCTCAATTTTTTTTTATCAATCATCCATTTCTTCGTCTCGTTTGTCATTCACTCATGCATCATGCTATTGATGGGCCATGCCCCAAAATTTGAGTCAATTTCTTTTAGGTAAATAACTAACTACATTTAGATTTGGAGTAGATTCAGGAATTAGGTGTAGCTACTAGTTAAAGAAGAACAAAGAGAGTAGATGGTCCGGGGACGGTAAAATCAGCCAATTTACGTGCTTTTTAATCCATTAGATATTCAAAGGTGGAACAAAGATAAAGTGACCCCAAAAAACCGTGGTTGTTAGAAAATGGTATGCATTAGAGAGGGTCATTATTTAGTTAGAAACAGGGAGAGAAGAAAGGAGGGCCTGCACAGCGTCGCCCTCGTAAACCCAATTGAGAGCCGACTTCTTGGCGCCAGAAGGTTTTGGTGCCTGGCAGTGTACATTTTTAAAACTTGGGCTTTCAATTCTTGCTTGCACTTCTCCTTTTTACATAGGTAGATATAGAGTTTGAATAGATCTATGCATTCTGGCACCCACCAGATCGATCATGGTTCAATCATCTATGTACTTCTACATAGGAATTGCAGAAAATGCACATTCTATCAGCATTTATAAAGTCCTCCGCCTCCTAAGGCTGCCATAAGAACAGTTCTTTTTATCGGAGGGATCCAATTCAATTAACATGGGACATATGGACAGGTTAGCAGATCAAAGCTTGATATATATCTTATTTTCTAATTGACAATCAGATCCGAAGTGCATGGCCAAGGATTGATCGACGCTAAGATTAATGTATTATTATAAAGTTTGTCTTTAAACATTTAGAACCTGATTGGCAAGGCTTCTATAATTCGACATAATCACATAATTCAGATTACATAAGCCTTGCCAGCTTGGCCCTTAATATATTCATTTTTGTTGCTATTCACATAGCAAACTATCTACTAACCTATAATCCTAATTCCTAAATCTACTTGATATTTGGCCAACAAAGTGACAAACGCCGAATCAAGCATAACTAGCAGAGGCACCTTGTTCTTATTTTATCTTTTTATTCTCTTGCAATGTCAATAAACCCTAATCACCTATTTTCTCATTCCTTCGGCTTAGCTAATCCAGCATTCCGTAGTCGATTTCGACAATCTCTTGCATTCAACATGCCTTTGAATTTCCTAATCTTTTTCTTGAATTTTCTCGTTTTTCCATATCTTTTATTTTTTGACTAGTTGAAGTTGCACCAACGGGAGTGTGGGACTTCCATTTGAAGGAAACTTCGGAAATCCTGCGAATTACAGATGTAGATCTTCATAGAACTAAACAATTGGCAAGAATAGGCCACTGCTTCCTCATAGCTTCTATTCAAGGACTTGCAAAAAATTTTGTAATTTTTGCAGAAATTCGACTGAAATTAAACAAAGACCTATTCATTGAATTTACACAAACTCAACGATTCTACGATCATTTCAGCCATGAAACTGGTAAGAAGGAAAAAATCTGAAACGCAGACCTGAAATCTCACAAAACAAACAACAGCAGGATAGATTCTCCCTTCAGGTGAGAACATGAATGCCGAAAGAAATGGTTAAAGCCAAATGCCCCAACAACGCCAGAAGATTCCACTCCCTGAGAATGAAAATAAGCAAGAAATCAGATTTCACGAACAAGAGAAATCAGAAAATAAATCAGGAAATGAAATGAGGAACAGGGTTTTACCCGATCTTCAACCTATTATCGGGATTACCAGTCGAGTAATCCCTAAAATAGAAAAACCGGGTCACGACGTAAAACACCCCAAATCCTACAGAAGTCCAAGGATGCTGAATTCCTCCCAGCAGCAGCAGTGCGAAGAAAATGGGCATCATCTCCAGGGCATTCTGGTGCCCTCTCTGATCAAATCCAAAACCACAAAAACCCCATCAGCAATCGGATCCCCAGCAAAACAAGGAATGGTTTCTAGTTTCTCAAAAGCTCACCTGAACGCAGTTGAAGAGATTGGCATTGGGGTTTTCGGATTCAGTCGCATAGAGAATTGGGTAAGGAATATTGTACCTGCAAATCAAGGTGTCAATGATTCAATCTTTGCTATAACCAAAAAGTTGAGAAATGGGAGAAAGAGAAGAAGAGGAAATTGGAACTTGCTTTTTTCTGGCGGCATACACTTGGATCAACATATATGTGTTGAGGATGACATACAGAACGAGAACCAGCACCACCCAACCGAACTCCTTGTGCAATTCCACGTTAGCCATTGTAGTTCGCTTCTTGGCAGCGATTTGATGCTAGCGTCTGTGAATCGAATCTGGGGTCTTTAGAGAGGGTCTTCTTCTTCTTCTTCTTCTTCCTCTTCCTCTTATTATAGTGGTTGTTTTAGGATTGGGCCATTGGGTGGTAATTACTGGCACCACATATTTTGATAATGGAAACTTCTTCCAGTCAATCTAGTTTGTGTGTTAGCAGCAAATTTACCAAATAACAACGGGAAAAGCTCACTCCAATGAACATGCCCACTATGTTGAGTAGCATTTTACTGCTTGGATCATCTTGTCAAGATTCAGCACAGTTATCTACGTTCAATAACGGAAGAGAGTATGCCTTAACCAATCGAGATTTATCACAGTGAACTACATTCAGTCACGGGATGTATGTTCCTTCAATTACTTCTTGATTGTAGGGCTCTCAATCAGCCGGGATAGGATCGATTCCACCATTTTACAGTCCTGACAGCCGTGGATCCCAATGAATTCGGATCCTAGTGGGACAATTTTTCAGATCCTGTCCTGCACTTTTACTGTAGCTTTACAGTGGCAACCTTGATCGAATGTGTAGGATAGGTGGGAGGTGGTGACACACAACGACTAATCATAAAAGACTACTCTTCCGTCTCTAAGGATGCCTAACTGCCGCACCGATTATTTGGTAGGGGTGGGGGGCCGGACACTGCAAGGTTGGTAGTTTATCTAGGGTGGATGCCTTTTAAAGAGTAACGGAGATGAGAGAAGGTAGGCTCAAGCTAAGATTCTACTCGTGAGCGTAACGGTATAAGCCTGCCCGACTGTGAAACTAACTAGTTGAAGAGAGACGAAAGATGTTTAAATCTTAATTCATACAGATCCTGTCCTTGCTGTTTATATCCGAATTATATTGTATCTTAGACGGTCTTGAATATAATGCACTACTTGTCATCAAAAAAATTAAGTGCATTTCTTTTTCACCTTCTAACATCTGATACTATCCTAGCCAAGTCTATTAACAAGATATCATCACCTAGCTATACACAAGAGTTCATATAATCATGTCCAACTAAATTTAATCTAAACTCTTCATATATTTATTGAAATCTCTCGCTATAAGATAAGGTCCAATGGTAGAAAGTTCTAGAAGAAAAAGAAATCATGATTTGCCAATAAATGTCATGCGCATAGGTAACATCCAACTCGGGATATTCGCAAATATGCTTGGTTGGAAGTTTGAGTTACCATTTTTCCTTCGATTAGGATTAGATATAGGAGAGTGTGGAGATGAGTTGCTTTGTAATTCTTCACTTATAAAAAGAAAATCATTTAGCTAGTCATTTTCATGAATTTTTCTTAATATATTAAGGTTTTGATATATAATTAAGGGCTTTTTTAGTTTTTTTAAATTTTATTTTTGGATTTGAAATTATTCGGTGGTTTTTTGGCACTTATTCATGTACTGACCAAATAAAAACTATATAATAAAAATAATCATATATGGTCGGACATATCAAATCACATATTGAGGTTTTGATAAATAATTAAGAGCTTTTTAGTGTTTTGAATTGGATTTCAAACTATTATGGTGTTTTAAACACTTGTTCATGTACTAACCAAATAAAACTAGAATGATAAAATAATGATCATATTTGGTAAAAAAAATATAAAATTAAATGCTTGTATACTTATAAATTTAGTCATATTATTTGAAAAAAATGCTTTACTAAGGCTGAAAACAACATCGAAAAAAGGAGGCAGCATAGCGGGTGTTATTTTTTCAATGATCTGATCCATTCATCGTGAACTGAGCCTTGCTTTTCTTGCTTTTAGTCATATCTACTAAAAAATTTATTCAAAAAAGTCTACTACCTAGAATCTTTTGATGGGAATGAATTTTGGTAGACCACGTAAATAAGATAACACGAATAAGATGAATGGTTCTGATCTCCCAAAACTAAGACCTATCTGGGTTGTGTCTTTCCAGCATTCTTTTACAACATCTTGCTAGAAGAACTCTGTTCGAATTGGTCAAACTATCCTACCAATTTAACATCCCTACCGTACTTGATTCTAAAGGTGTCAAATAGGTGGGTTAACTAGGTTGTAGTCAAAAGAAGGGAGCAGCAAACTGCACTACCCATTTCGCCACGAGTAATAAAAATGTCTATCCACATGCAACCTGTTTATGACATGTGAGTTTGTAGGTAAAATCCATAATTTCATTGATTAATTATCAAGTCATTAACACTTTACTTTTGGTAGATCAAAGCCACCTATCTTATTTAGCATACCATAACTAGGCAACTCATGTAGTGTTAATGCATTTGAATGATCCTAACCACTTATTTTGGGTCTTTCAAAAATCAACAAAATGCTATACATAGTTTTTATCTCAAAACTATAGAATTCACCCATTTAATTGGCATAAAATTTGAGTTCTAACCTATTGATGGTGTTATTGATATTATAAATGGCTTATATCTTCAATAGAAGTTTTTAATTGCATGAAAATATAGGCATATTGTAATGGCTCCAATTTTGTACTATTGAAATTCCAAGTTTAGCAATGAAAAGTTCAGTTTTAAAGAAAAGGGCATTTTGGTCATTTCACTAGTCACCTTGACTAAACCCAAGAATTTGGTATTAAAAGTGGTTCCATTAGATGCGTCTCGGAAAAAGGAATCCAACGAGACCAAAATCACCCAAAACGGAGTTAAAATGAGCAAGTTATGGCCCTTTGAAGTTCAGGAGTAAAACTGTAAATTTTACAAAACAACTTAACTTGAAAAACTCATGTGCCCATTTTGATACGGGCACCCCGTCGTCTTCAACCTCCTAGGGGTTTCTGGAACGGCGGTGTTTCAAGAAGAAACCACCGCCATTCTAGAGGGTTCCCCACCGCCATTCAAAGGCGGTTAGAACTCCTCCAGAACCCTCTATAAAAGCTCTATAAATAGAGCTCTTGGGTGCCTCTAATGGCAGCCCAAAACCTTGGAAAAAACCCATCGCGGAGCAGTGACCAAGAGGGGAAAACGTGGAGAGAAAACTACCCACGAAGCAGGTATGCTCAAAAACTCCCCAAACCCATCTCACCCATAGTCTTAGGCTCAATTCCCCTAAGTTTTTGCATGAAAAACCATGCAAAACGGAGATTGGGGGCGCCACAAAGGACCCTGGGACGTCCCCAGGGTCGAACCAGGGTGACCACGTGGACGCTTGTTTAAAAAACCAAACGGGCGTGTCCAGGGGACGTCGAGAGGCGTTGTCGAGCGCGTCTACAGACGCTCCCGCTGAGGCGCGCGCTAGCGTGCGTTGTTTTTTTGGTTTCTTAAGGATGCTGGGCGCACGTCGCAGACGCGCAGCGGCAGCGCCCTAGTATTCCTCTTTTTTTGTCTTTAAGACTATATGTACATATAATGTTAAAACGCTTATAACTTGAGATCTAGAGCTCCGATTGAGGCGCCGCAAAAGGCGTTGTGTCCGTATCGACGACGCGGACACATCTAAATAATAAAATCCCTAATCAAGGCCCAATAAAAGTAGGGCATGACCCTTAGAATAGGATGGTAGCACGTGACCACTAGTAATTTGGAAAACTGAGAATACCAAGGCCTAATTAGGACCTTAGGACACCCATAGGCATAGGGATGGACCCCTAATGCCTAAGTAATAAGACGCAACTGCTTTAAACCCATCAAAAATAGGTTAAACTAACCTTGAGTCCCCAAACCATGTTCAGGAGCGTACGAGGACAAGAGGGTTAACGCGACCTAGTCAGGTAGGTGCCCTATCACTATTAGATTCTTTTAAAAGATCTATTATTATTTTGAGAACATATGTTATAAGTATATGACTTATTTAGCATGACTTGATTTAGCATGCATATGATAAACGTTTTGTACATAGACATGTTTTGAAATGATTGCATATACATTATGCACATATATGTGTTGCAAACAAGTGCATACATTGCATGATTTAAGTACTTGCTAAGATTGCATGTCCTTGAGGGTTGCCAAAAGACGCTGGAGTGCTGAGAGTCAGGCAGTTGTGAAGGACCCAAAGAGGACAGGTTTTGAAAAATACATTGTGCATGTATTGCCAAGACATGTGCTACATGCATAGGTTGCATGATAAGTGTAGCCTTGACCGATGAGGACGGGCCAACGAGGGCGGGCCGATGAGGGCGGGCCAGAAAGAGCTGACAAGGCTTCTAGGTCATCGAGGCTTCTAAAGCGTGGTTATGACTTTGAATGCAATACTAGCATGAGCAGATTTTATGCATTTCATGCATGTTTTGCAATCGATTTCATGAATTGCATGATTTACGACAAAGAAGTGTCATATACCCCATGGAGGTATATGATCCTGTGTCCCTAGGTACCCGGGGACCACACGGCGGTGAGGTCGTGGGCATAGTGGGACCCTATGGTTTCGTGGATTTATGTGCATTGCATATGGCATGATATAAGGTTAGTCGACCATACCATACTAGAGGTCCATGAGTTGGACTCCATGAGGCATCTATTGCATATCATGATGTCATCATATATATATATATATATATGATACTTTCACCTTTGGATTATGTGATCTTTTAAATTATGAGAATTTCAGTTGGTTATGGATTCTTATACTGATATTAAATTCGAGTATTCAAACATACGCATATTTTGAATTTCAGTTGATTGTGGATTCTTATACTGAGATTGAACGCGAGTATTTAAACATACGCATATTTTGAATAAGCATATGATTTTAAAAACATCTCATGCATTTATAAAACTAGTAGTGATAGGCCCTACTGAGTATATTATATACTCACCCAATCCTCAACATTTTTCAGATACAACGTAAATACTTAAGGGCAAGGAACGTTTGTATTAGAAGACACAGACTAAGTACAAGTAAGTAAACCCCTATCTTGTCTTTCAATGTTACTTGATTGTAGTTAATCTCTAATAGCTGGGGTTGTGACTAACACTTTCTTGGGAACAATAGTGATTTAAAACTTTGCCATGGCTAAATTATTGGAGAATGTGTTTTCACACTCGGGATTTTTATAAAAGGTTGTTTTCCAAAAGAGAAAAATTTTCATGCATCTCATATTTATAAAACAAGAGATCTCGCCTTTTATCAAAATTGCATCATATAAAAACCCGGGTCGTGACACATATACCCTTTGCTTTCTTGTTCAGTGTTTACACTTATCAAGACTCAAGTACATTTAATGACCTTTTTTTGTACATTACATGTATAATTAAAACAAAATCCAATAGTTCACACTCTCAAAATAACTAACTTGCTCTAAAAAATGAAGAAGAAGAAGAATCTAAAGATTTTATGGTGTTATCTAAATCTTCTTGATCATAAGTCTTGCTAGGTTCAAACCTTTAAGGAAACGTCTTATTTATGTGGACTCCAATCCCATCATTTTATGCATAATTTTCTAATGATGTAATCCATTTATATTATTTAAAATATCTTAAATTACTTATATTCAAAAATTAACCATATTAGATGCTCCTTGGTGCTATTTTTTGTTGTAGTTTATAGGTTTTTTAGCATATTTGCAAAAAGGTCCAAATTTTTTTGAGTTTTGAAAATTTGCTATTAAATTTTAGTGAGCTTTGCAAAATTGTCATTCTGTTAGTTTTTCATCCTCCTCCCCTGTTAGTTTTTATGAAATTCTAATATTACCTTTTTCTAATCAACCTGCTACCTCGCAGAAGTAGACATGATTAAATTACCGACTTCAACCGCTAAGTTTAATGACTTCCTGATGAAAACTTTCAACGAAACTTGGTATCTAATACAATATAACAACAAGGAATATGATGGTAGATTTAGAATTCAACAAAAACCAACCAATAGTGAGATATTTAATCACAAACATACCAAGTTCACAACATATACAGCCATACCTATTAAGCTTCTTCAATAATACGCAACTTAAACTTCGATTTTGAAAGGAAAAAAAATTAATAAAAAACTCTTCCTAACACAATTAAAACATAATGAATGGTTTGAATCAATAAAAAATTTAAAATTAAAAAAAAAAATCAAGATTAAAACATAAGCAAAATACTATTACTATTCATGCAAAAAAAGCTAGTCTAGTTGCACCCCTACTTGTGGAGAGTACAAAAACATAAGAAAAATGTTTTCTCAAAATAGGAAGCCGTACTTTCTTTACCCTGATGTGCCATTTAGGCATAATTTAATCCATTAATCTAGTAGATAATACCTGGGGCAACCATCAATGACGATTTCATCTTAATTGGATATTTCTAGACCCTTCATCCAATAACTACAGTTTATTGACTCATTGTAAGGCCATGCAGAGAGCTTGTCTCCCCTTTAAATAATATTACCTGACCTCTTCCTAAAAAAATGAACTTAGTTTTAGTGTTTACACATGAAAACGGGAAACCATTGGTTAACCATTGGGTTTCGGTGAACCACAAGTCTACAATGTTTAAATAGAACATTGGTTTGGCATGGACCGAAACCAAATAGTTGAACTGTATGAAATCACACACAGATTTGCCCAAAAAATATACATCTTCCTTGATCAGGAAAGTACTGAGAAAATTGCAATGTGCCCATGTTGAAGGACTTGTTCATATTTTCACTACGGTTACTTCCATTGAATAAAACCTGGCCCTTGTAAATCACAGCAGATATTACAATAACCCAACAAACAAAGTAGAGTCTTTATCCTTAGATCTCCTAATAATGCAAAATGAGATACAAAAATGACTATAAACCCGACTCCTTCATTGACCCAATGCCGTCCCAGGCCAGACCCATTGACCCCGTCGGTAGAAGATGGAACCCAAACGACGCCGTGCAAATGAGAAGCCCCAACAAAGCCAGCAAATTCCACTCCCTAAAAGTAAAATGCAAACCGAAGATCGAATCCGTCATAAAATCAATCAAAATCCAGTCTCAAATCTCAAACCCAATCAAACGATTCTTACCCAATTGGCAACCGATTATCAGGATTTCCAGTTGAATAACCCGTGAAATAGAAGTACCGAGTAACTACATAAACGAGCCCCAGCACTGCACAAATCCAAGGATGTTGAATGCCTCCCAACAGCAGCAGCGCGAAGAAAACCGGCAGCAATTCCAACGAATTCTGATGCCCTCTCTGCCCAAAACCCAAAACCCCAATTTCAGATCGAATCAGACCTGAAACCAGAAAAATAAAAATAAAAAAAAGTAAGGAAGAAGACAGAGATATGGGTTGTACCTGGATGCAGTTGAAGAGCTTGGCATTCTTGTTTTGGGACTCCAAGGCATAGAGGGTCGGGTAAGGAACGTTGTACCTGGAATTCAATTCAAAGGAGGGAAAGTAATCCAGGGTTAGAATTCATTTCTTGCTGTGATCACATGATTAAATGAAAATATGAGAAGAGATCTGGATTTGTACTTGAGCCTGGCTTCGTATACTTTGGCAAGCATCCAGGTGTTGAGGATCACATACAAGACCAGCACCAAAACTACGTATCCATAATCTCCCGTCAATTCCATGGCCGCCCTCTTTCTTCTTACTTGAATTTGGAAGGGAATTCGATTCTCAATCTCTCGGGTAGAAGACGGTCTTCTTCAATCCTCAGGGTCTCTTCTTATAATAAGTTTTGTTGCTGTGTTACTTTCCTTTTCTTTTTTCTGTGCGCGAACCGCGTGGCAAGTGGGCACACGTGATTGGATAATTTTCTACGCCTTTCCGAATACAAACTGGAGGTGGTACAAGAGGAGACTTTTAGCTGGCCCCACCTTTGAATAATTTGATTCATTAAGCTCGTCTCTAATGTCTTAGATTTGCTAGATATAAAAATTCACAAACATCAGATTAGAGTTATGCCATCTCGAGGCCTTAGATTTGCAAGCCATCTGGGGTTGAGCCTCAAAATAAGAGAGGTTCATATCATCCAAATATGAGGCTTAGCTAAATCGAGTCCCAAAAATCAGTCATGCCATTGTTTTTAGTTGAAGATAGATCGAGGTGTTTAAAGTTCCATATGATAAAAGTATTTTCATATTATTAGTAAAAGATTAAAAAAAAAATCTCCTTAATTCAAGAAAATCTAGCAAGTCCAAGATGCAAAATACAGTAAATACGATGTCATTGTTATATTGACTATAAGGGAGGTATGTCCAAGTAAGGCGTCCAAAACTCAAATTGCAAATACCATGCGGACTTTTGCAAATACAAGTTGACTTGGGGTAAACGCGGTGGAGAGCTCAATAATGCAAAAATATAATTTAATATTACAACAGAAAATATTCATACGATGAAAATGTTTTTACATTATTGGTAAAAGATTAAAAAAAAAAAATTCTCCTTAACTTTCCGAAATTTTGCAAGTCCAAAATGCAAAATGTAGAAAAATGACATTGACTCAGCAGAGTTTCGATTCACTGCAACATATTTTGATACTGTGTGTTCAAGGACCACATTTTATAAAGCCTTCTTCGCATGATTTTACTCTTTTATTTTATTTTAATTTTTTTAGAAAATTGAATAGAAATGTGCTTGGACATAAATGGTTCAAAAACTTTGATAAACAATAATCAAATGTTGGACGTAAATAAATGAATCCTAATGCTTTTTTATGGGCTCCAAAAATTATAGTCCCTGGGCACTCCTTCCTCTGTAGTTTAATATTAAATATTTCTCTACCTTTAATTTGTCACTTGTATCTCATGCTAATTGGGAAATATTTATTAGAAGTTTACTTGAAAAGATTGCAAGTCATAACAAGCGATTAAATAATAGCCCGATGTAACTCGCATTTATTAGGACACCCAGCCCAAAATGACTCGTACCGGCGAGATTAGGGCAAACTCTTAACCCAAATGGGGGTAGAATTTGTAACCAAAGTTGGTGAGTTCAGGTAGCGGGTAGATACAAGGCTTAGAAGCATTAGGGTCGGTCGTCGCTGCCATCCTGCCTACTGTTACACTTTGGTTTTTAATGTTCTTCATTTTATAAAGTTTAAAAAATAAAAGGGGAGTCTTGGCGTAACGGCAAAGTTATTGTTCGCGTGACTTTGAGGTCATGAATTTAAGGTATGAAAATAGGTTCTTGCAAAAATATAATATAAAATTGTGTATCATAGACCATTTTAGTTAGTGCTTTTTTTAAATCACGCATAAGCAGGAGCTTTACACACTAGGACTGTCTTTTGTTTTAAAGCAACAAAAAATACTAAATACCCAAAATAAATGTGGGACGGGAGTAGACTGGTTGGTGCATTTCTATCAACTTAAACTTTTTGGTGATTGATAAACTATCAAATCCGTATGTAAGTGCGGGCTTAAAAATGGCCTTTCTGGTGAGAGATTGTGTAGGTTCTCTTTCTTGTTATCCAAACCATCAATCTCGTCGATCATGCTATGGAAGTTCTTGATGCGAGGGTGATGAACTTCCACCAAACTTCGTGATACCAATCGCTACCACTACTAGATGAATGGCTTCCACTACTAGATGGACGGCTTGGATCATTGAGACAGTAGGACTTTATGTTTACCCGCCTACTATTTTTCCTTCCATTTACGGTCACCCTGCATCCACAAAAGAACGGAGTCGTGACCCCTGGCTTGCTTAATTGGCCGCTCGGTTCGGTGCCGTGCAGACCCACCTTTCCTATATTTACAATTTCTCTAACCATAGCAAACCAGACCTCACCTAAGACACCCGGGATCCCACCCGCTTCTTGCTCTGCGGGCGTTGGCTGCGAGGGAAGAAAACCCAAACCATCCATTGCTTCAGCCCTCTCGAACCCACCGGTGTCGCTCCCTCTGAGCTCGAGCTTCATCCCTTCGACTCAACCCCCAATTACCCCTATGGCAACGATCAAAAGCGCTGCTCGCAAACTGCCCGTCAAACGCAAAACCCCCGAAACCCCTCTTACTCCTAACCCTAACCCTAACCTTAATCCCCCAATTCGTCCCAAAACCGAAATCCCAGATTACCATGACGAGGATCTCGTCGACGATTACGAAGAAGAAGAAGATCAAGATCTCGAAGAAGATCTCAAACTTCCTCCATTCAAATACCACCGGATATGGACGGAATCTGACGAGATCCGGTTACTCCAAGGCCTTCTAGACTCCTTCTCCGACGGCTTCGTTTTCCCTCGCGACCTCAGTCTCTTCTTCGATCGCTTCTCCAATTCAATGTCGCAGCCGTATACGAAATCCCAGCTGTCCGAAAAACTCCGTCGGCTTCGTAAGAAATTCCGAGTGCTCTCAGCTCGTCTCTCTCGTGGTCTCGATTCTTCGCTTCTAACACCACACGATCGGGCACTTTTTCATCTGTCGAAGCAGTTATGGCATCCCTCATTTGCTGCTTCTTCGCCTTTTTCGGCGAATATCAAGAAGAAGCCTTCTAGGACAAGGGCTAGAATCAGCTTTTCGCCGCCTCCACCCTCGCAAGCTGTTCCGATCTCCTCTCTTCCTCCAGTTTCTCCCCCACCAGCACCTCATGTGCCTACCCTTGATAATGATAATGATTTGAATGAAGGGAATTTTGGTTTGAATTTCGAAGAAATTTTTCCCAGAACCGGTGGGCTTGGGAAACAGTATGCGAGGACAGTTATGGACGTGTTTGATGGATGTCTGAAAGAAGTTCGGGCGGCTCTCATCCGCAGGGGATTGCTATTTCCAGATCAAATTCTAGCGTCGAGTTCAGGCAGTGGACAGGGGAGAGGGAGTGATCCAACTAAGAGATGGAGAGAGCAGCGAGTTGCGGAGCTGGATGTGTTGGCTCGTCGCTTGAGGTTGGTTCTCGAGCACGCCATACACCAATAAGTCTGTACCTTGTAAAAATGAATCCACGACTTCACCTGTTTTTCGTTTTGCATTCGCGCCTAGCCTTTTGTTTTGTTTGATTTAATTTATTTTTATTCTTAGGTTTTGTAAATTCTCAAATGGACTGGTTGGTCTCAGCTCTTCTTTATGTATACATCTGTTTCTGGATTTCCTTCCTTTTACTATTGGTTCTATATCATTCACTTGATTATGATGTCTCTGATGGTATTGTGCTGGCCATGTGAAACCAGGCGTGTATGTAGTATGTACACTATTTTTGGATGGTACAATTCAGAAAATCTTGAGATGGTCACAATGTTATTTGCTCATGTATGAGCTGCTATGCACATAGCTCCAATGCGCCCTTTTCATTGTCCGATTTTCCAATCTCCAAATAATTAACTTTTCGATCCATTAAATTATTACTGATTGGTGATGGGCCACATTGGACATTGCATAATTATAACTCTCTGAATGCTTCCTATCCAGTACTTTTAATTCCTAATCAGTACTGGTTGTAATTTGGGGAAATAGTGAAGCTATTGTGTTTAAGAGTGGTCTGTGTTCATCATCATTGAGGGTCTTCCCTTGCTGCTTTAGTAATATTTGATGTTAGATTGCAAAGTATTACATGATAGTTGTGTCAGGAAAATATGTCTTGTCAGGAATAAGTAAGAACCACTACTGATGCATATTGGATGGCAATTGCATTTTGTGGGTTGGGTCACTTGATTGAGGGCTACCTGCTACAAATATGAGAAATTTGGAGCATGAAGAGGATATGTAGTCCTCTCACTGGGTGTCTGTAAAGAACTTTGTAGGTTGCTTGAGTTCATTACACTTGTGATGCTAGAATCTTAATATTTTTGGTCGAATATGGCATACTCATGCGTGTTCAGAAATGTGATGGTTGCTCTAGATGCTATGCTGGCAGCAAGAGCTGTCCTTGTGATGTGGAACTGTAAAATCTGGAAGCTGGATTTTTGCTGTAGTTTAATTCTGTTGTTCTGCAGAGTGTAAAATGGTTCGGGACAAGTAATGTTATGTATTTTAAGTAGTTCATGATCCTGTCAACTACATGAAGTAGTTGTACGTTTTACAGTAGGAGCTCCTGATGACACATGATGGGTATCTTTCTATTTGTATTGCGGAACGAGCTTGTTGACTTATGCTTTTGTAAATGCTTCTTCTGTCATGTCTCATATAGCTAGAATTCCCAATGGAGACCTGGCAGGGGATATCCATGGATGAGCTAATTCATAGATAATGATATTTCCCCTGCTATTGGCAGCTATGAAATAATGGGTACATTGAAACACAGATAAAATAGTTCTAATACTGTGGGTTATTGTTATTAAGTATTTTATTTACGCTTTATGGGCATGCAAATAGTTTGTAAAAATCAGTACCAATGGACAACTGTATCCATGGATTTGTCATTCTTGTACTAAATAGCCCAATTGTATCTGTTCTCTGTTGAAAGTGAATTTTTTTGGTTGGAGTTGGCTGCATTTTTTTACATGCAAGAAAATTGAGGTCCTGATCCAGCTATCTCAGTCTAGAGAACTCTGGATGCTTTCCAGAGGGAACATTGGGTGGAATTTGGTCTCATTGAAGCTTGAGTTGCTGTAGATGAATGTCAATGTGTGGAACTGTTTAAGGTTTTGCATTAGTTCTCTTGTATTATTAGGTATTCTGTGAGATGGAGGCTTGTAATCCAGGATCAAATGTCTAGGTGGAACTTAAGAAAAGCTTCATGATTGTCTCAGAGTTGAGGACTTCTGGATTGAATATAAACATTACCTTGCCTATAGGATCAGAGTGCAGGAGCACATGAAAATACATTGAGTGTGTAGGTTGAGCCAAATACTATCATGGAAATGATAGTTGGCCAAATTGTACTTTCAAGCTTAAGGGGCCAAAAAGGTTTAAATTACATAAGATTCTTTAAGTACTGCTTCCAAAGTTGGGAAATCTTGATAAGAAAGTGGGTCTGAAATATGTGGTGATAGACATTCGCTCAAGCTAGGGCGTTCCCCATAAGCGACGCGCTGCATCGGATTGCGAGTGCAGTGAAAAATAGGCAAGGGTTGCTAGGGCGTTCTCTCAAAAGCGACGCACTACATCGGATCCCGGGTGTAGTGGAAAATGGGCAAGGGCTGCTAGAGCGTCCTCTCGGAAGCGACGCACTGCATCAGAACCCAGGTGCAGTGAAAAGTGGACATAGGTTCATACTATGGAGGGCGAGAAAGGCGATAGTAAATAGGGTATCTTCAGAACATAAGATTCGCATAGCTATATGGAATATAAGGACACTGACAGGTAAGAGTTTGGAGTTAGTAGACACGATGAAACGTAGGAGAGTCAACATTGCTTGTATCCACGAAATCAAGTGGAAAGGGGCTAAAGCTAGAGAAATAGATGGGTATAAATTATGGTACGTAAGAAAGGAAAATTATAGAAATGGTGTAGGAATAATAGTGGATAAGGAATTAAAGGATAAAGTTGTAGACGTTAAAAGAATCAGTGATAGAATTATAATAATAATTATTATTTTAGGAGAGCTGATTATAAATATTATAAGTGCATATGCACCACAAGTAGGGTTACAAAATATAATCAAGAGACAGTTTTGGAAAGATATGGAGGGAGTCATGTAAGAAATTCTCAATACTGAGGGGATATTTATAGGAGCAAACTTAAATGGCCATGTAGGAAAAGATAAGGAAGGATATGATAAAATACACAAAAGGTATGGTATAGGTGAACGAAACGAGATGGGGGAAAATATCCTCGATTTTGCTTTGTCATATAACCTATCCATTGCAAATACACTCTTTAAGAAAAGGGATGAACACTTGATAACCTTTCAAAGTGGAATTCATAAAAGCCATATAGAATTTTTTCTACTTAGGAATAATGAACGATCTATATGTAAGGATTGCAAGGTGATACCCGGTAAGAGTTTAACCTCACAACATAGGTTAATTGTTATGGATATTCATATTAAAAGATGGAGTAAAAGAACTGAACTTAAGACACATCCAAAAATTAAGAGGTGGAACTTAAAAGGAGAGAAAATAACCTCATTCAAAAATAAGTTGATGGTAGAAGGAAATTGGAACTATGAAACAGAAGTAAATACCAAGTGGACTAATACGGCTAAGTCCATTAAGAAAGTGGCAAAAGATGTCTTAGGAGTATCTAAAGGTAAAAAGCTATTAACAAAGGAAACATGGTGGTGGAATGAAACACTGCAAAAAGCTATTAAAGAAAAACGAATGTGTTTTAAAGCATGGCAGAAGATGAGAAATAATGAAAACTATGAACAATATAAGAATACTAAAAACGTTGCTAAACGAATAGTAAGTGAGGCTAAACTTAAAGCATATGATGAACTCTATAATAGACTATGAACAAGAGAGGGTGAGAAAGATGTGTTTAAACTTGCAAAAGTAAGAGAACAGAAGGGTAAGGACTTAAGAGCATATTAGATGCATTAGAAGTGATGATCAAAGGGTATTAGTCAAAGATGATGAGATCAAACAAAGGTGAGAAACATACTTTTAAAAATTGTTAAATGACAATGGCCTTGAGAATATAGAGATTGAAAATACTATAAATCTAAATAACATTGGATATTATAGATATGAACGTAGGATTAGAATACCTAAAGTAAAAGAGGCATTGAGAAAGATGAAATTAGGAAGGCCATGGGGCCTGATGGTATACCAATAGAGGTTTTGAAGCATATGGGAGATATTGGAGTAATTTGGTTGACCAAATTGTTCAACAAGATTATAAAATCAAAGAAAATGCCTGATGAGTGGAGGAAAAGCTCTATTGTACCAATTTATAAGAATAAAGGAAACATACAGAGCTGCACTAATTATCGAGAGATTAAACTTATGAGCCACACCATGAAACTTTTTGAAAGAGTGATTGAGAAGAGGCTACGACATGAAACAAGTGTATCGGAGAATCAGTTTGGTTTCATGCCTAGGAGGTCTATCGTGGAAGCTATTTTCTTATTAAGACAATTAGTAGAGAAATATAGGGAGAGGAGAAAAGACCTCCAACGACTTAGAGAAAGCTTATGATAGAGTCCTTAGAGAGTGAATATATAGGGTGCTGGGTGGTAAAGGAGTTTCTTATGGGCATATAGACATAATTAAAGATATGTATGAGGGAGAGGTAACAAATGTTAAGACCACTAGTGGCGTGACTGGTGATTTTTCTGTCACTGTCGGATTGCATCAAGGATCAGCATTGAGTCCATACCTTTTCACATTAGTTATGGATGAGTTAACAAAACATCTGCATGAGAAGATTCCTTGGTGCATGCTATTTGCAGACGATATAGTCCTACTTGATGAGACAAGGGAGGGTGTAAACATAAAGCTAGAGTTATGGAGAGAAGCATTAGAATTTGAAGGATTTAAAATTAGCCGAACTAAGACAGAATATATGGAATGTAATTTTAGCAAAGAGAGTAGGAGTGGAACACCAGTCAAGATTGATAACCAAGAGGTCCCTGTGAAAGACCACTTTTGATATTTAGGATAATTGATCCATGAGAGTGGAGAGATTGAGAGGGAGGTTACTTAGAGAATCTAAGCGGGTTGGAACAAATGGAGATGTGCATCGGGTGTTTTATGTGATCGGCGGGTACCCCTCAAACTAAAAGGAAAATTCTATAGGATGGCTATAAGGCATTCCATGTTCTATGGATTAGAGTATTGGGCAGTTAAGGAACATCATACTCATAGGATGAGCATCGCAGAAATGAGGATGTTAAGATGGATGAGTGGTAAGATAAGAAAGGATAGAATTAGAAATGAAAATATTAGAGAAAATTTAGGAGTAGCACCAATAGATCACAAGATGAGGAAGATTAGACTTAAATGGTTTGGACATGTTTAAAGGAGACCAACAATGTTACCAGTTAGAAGGAGTGAGTCAATACAAGTAGAAGGTTCTAAAAGGGCAAGGGGAAGGCCCAAAAGAATGTGGATAGAAGTGGTGAGGAAAGATTTAAAAACTTTGGGACTAAATGAAGTCATGGTATTTAATAGAGTGGAATAGAAGAATAAGATTTATGTGGCCGACCCCTAATTGGGATAAGGTCTTGATGATGATGAGAATTTTAGACCTGGGTTATGTCCTTCATCTGTTCCAACCTTATTGATTGCCATTAAGGGTGACTGTTATAGCTTTTGAAGTTTCATATTGGGGAGAGGCTCAACAAAAGCATGATGCAAACACTGTTTACTTAATTGACAAGTGTGCTTTCATTTTCTGGTGCTTCTTGACTCCAAACACTTGAGCCCAATCTGGTGGGATCAGCATTTTTCCTATAAGAAGAGAAGAAGGTTACTATAAGAAATGACTCAAAATTTTCTTCTAATTGATTATTTGACTGCTCTGTTTGAGATAATAGTTTAGCAGTTTTATTGATTACAACGAGCAAATTAGCCAAACCCTCTGCCATGGAAGTGTCAATGAATCTTAGTTGTAATCATTTTCCTTTTACATTAGTCTAATTGCTTATTCATGATAGGCAGTGGCATAAGGAATGTGTCACAATGCTGGATTAGTATAAAAATGGGACTAAAGTGGAAAATCAGTACAAGAGATCTGGAGCTGGTTCACATATCTTTATTTATGAGAGGGATGAATAGAAGTGATTATGATGAAATAATACCTGGCTTTACCGATAGGACTAATACTTCTGCTTAAGAAAGCTGATGAAACAAAGCACCAAGTCGACCACCATAAAATAAGATCACTTCACAAAAGTGTTTGAATTCTGATGAATGTTTGAATTTTGGTTTTGAATCTCTTTAAAGAGCAGGGAATTGGCTAGACAAAGGAATGCTTGGCTATGGACCCTGTAATGATGAAATGAAAGAAGAAATCAGAAATGCACAATAACAGATGGCTGGTGCAATGTGTAGTGCTTGCATCATATGATTAAGATCTGGACAGTTAAAATGGATCAACAATAAAATTTTATTGAGATTTTCGTGGCTTGAAATCAAAGCCAATGTATCTGGCAACTTGGAGGATGTGAATCAATAGTTCTATCTGGTTATATGGTCAGATCCCAAGAATAAGAATTGAGATGGCTTTTCTTCATCAGTACTGTGCCATTTGCTAGGATGGTGCAGCATAATTTGTTTTGGTTGAACATTTGGAACTTAATTGTTACCTTGGAGATTTTCTGGCATTAGAGGGATTACCGAAATTCTCATTGAGGATTCTGGATATTATGAGTGGTGGGGCTCTTACAATTTTTGGAGTCTCTCTAGTTTTATTTCAGCATTGGTTTACTTTGCTGTTAATCTTTACTTCTATATTTTGCTTTATATTTTCTGAACCTAAATCATGAGCTCTGTGTTACATTTCTCAAGGTGTGAATGGATTCTTCATGGCATGTGAAGAGTGGTTTTACAAAATCTTGGCAGAGGTAGATGGTACTTGGTAGTAAGATGCGAAGGGAGATCTTTAGCAACAGTCTTCACAGACTCAACTGTTGGAGAAGATTTGTACCACGTGATGAACTGCTGCGTAAATGTCTTATCTCCTACTTTTCACGAATGCCTGTCTCATTATAATTCCTCTGCAGAACTATAGTTTTCCTACTTTGGAATGTTGTGGTCGGGTTGCAAACTACTAACTTCAATAAGTTCACTCATGGAGCTCGGAGGGAGGACAGTCTCCAGAGCAAGGCTCTTTAATAGTAACACTGGATTTGTTGGGATCTCTCATTATCTGATGTCCTCCTACCATGATCTTTATTGTTTATAAATCAAAGCTCTTTATGGGACCCAATGATGGAACTACTTGAATGGAGGCTAGTACCATGAGATATGCAATTTATAACTTCAAAAAAGAATTGCTCCCCTACAATGATCTTTTCCAAGATTATATTAGATGCCATGTTCCGGATACTTGATGTGGTGAAAGCCATGTCCAAAATGACTGTAAACCCTTCGGAGAGGGAGGCTGACGGACTTGAATCTTGAACCAGAAGAAAAACTGGAAGGTACAAAGGATGATTGTAATAGAGTGCAAAGGCTTCTGCATAATTTACCCATCATTGGCTTCAGCGTAATGATAATCAATGCTTATCTTTAGCAGTAGAGTGCAAGGGACGAGGGTAAGATCAAGGACTCTCGCAGAGTAGCATGCTAACATATTTACTGAGATTCCATCCCATATTTAAGAATCATATGGCCAATCTTGTCCTGGATGGGGTAAAAACTTGTGCAGGTTCATGCTGTAGAAACCAGAGATGCTTTGGATGTCTCTGTACTCAAGCAAGCTGCGACGAAAAGGCTGATGTGCTCTATTACTCGTTGCCGTGGAAACAGGTTTGTAATCCTGGAGCATCTTTTACATTGATCCTACACTATTGCCTCTAGCTTCAAACTATTGTTCCACTCTGATTCCATGGGTGTCTGGTGTGTTTTGCTTGCTGCACGGTGCACATTTCGATCTTCAGGCAATTTCCCCCTTAATTAGATTCTCACGTCCTGGCAGCTTGATAAGGCACATAATACATGCTGCATTCGACCCAAGTGCTCTGCACAAAACGCTGGCCCTCGATTATAGCGAGGACGTCATAGGTGTTGATTCAGAAGCTGGTTGGACCTAGTCTCCAAGAAACTTAAGCAGCTCCCCAGTCACCTCTAGATGTTGACAGTCTCATAAACCTCGTAACGTGATATCCTTCGAATTAACACAGCCTGCCATTTGAACCCTATTAACCTTGAAACGAGCAGCACCTCGTTCCTACAAAGGTAGCCTTGGGCCGTGATGACTCCAGTTTCAAGTTATTCAACGTCATTTTCATTTTTTGGGAATGTTGGAAGCATGCTACAGAGTCTTACAACCTGCGCTTGTTATATCTGTCTGCTCTTATCCGAAACACAAATTCCATGAAGAAAACATGGTCTCCGGAGAATGCAAGTATGATGGCGAGGTTGATTAGTCAATCTGTAGCAAACATGTATTTTATGGCCGCATGGAGAGTTGAAGAGATTCTAAGGAACCACCGCTGAGGAAAGATCGGTAGATGATGAGGTAAACATGTTGCTCATATTCGAGGCCATTGTTTCATATATGTTGGTAGTTATGGCCACAAGAGGCAGAACATAGATGTCAAATTGGCTCCATGGCTTTTCGGGCCTCTGCTGACCTGCCTAATAACTTGGGACACAAAAACAACGGGCAAGAAATTCGTTTGGTAATCAAACTACAGTTGAGACTTGAATCTGTCTGGCCTTTGGGCGAGGACCAGATAATTCAATGTGAAACTGATACTCAAACAATGCTGAGCTTTGAGTTGTTTTAGAAGTTGGACAGTGCCACACTTAGAAGCTATGTTCGGTGAAAACTCTCCATTTTGGGATTGGCCCGAAAGTGGTTTTTGGTTTATTATTATGGGGTAGTGGGGGACCTCCTAGTACACCATGGAAGAGACTAATGGCTTCATGTTATACGTGGTTGTTACAAGCCCCTGGTATTTATGGGCCAAATGCTTTAGGAACGTGACGTGAGATATCTCATCCTTACCTGATTCCGGGCACAACAAAACAGAAGGTAAAAACTTGTCTGTTTAGCCATATAAGATCGCCACAAATTCTAAGTTGTCCCTGCCCTCTCCAATGTAGCCCATATAATTTTCAGTAACATAGGGTTCGTAAGGGGCCCAAACCGTGGTAGCAAAACTCATTACCTAGAAATGAATCTCGGCCTAGTCATTGCAGTTTTACACTTTTCCTGTTTTTCTTCGTGCATCCTCGTCTGTATCCTTCCATAGCAAAAAGTTTAGCGGCAGTGAGAAACCACTTTGTAAGTTCTAAAAACTGTAGAGAAAGATTATCCATTTTTTCTTTCGTCTCTGGAGACATACAACCAGGCAGAGTTAATGTAAATCCCTTTGGTAAAATAATAACAGTCTTGTTTTACCATTAAAATAATATTATTTCAGTTGCATGTCAAAAGGGTTGTCGGTTACACGAAACTCTCCGACATATACGAGTTAAGAAAAGGGTAAACCACAAAAAGTCTAATAGTATATGGCTTTTACATTTTTGCAAGAAGCTATTTTCATACCTTGAAATCATAACCTCTAAGTCACACGGCGATAATTCTAACACTGTATCAAGGCTCCGTGATCTTACCAACTACTAAAATTATCAGACAAAATAAAGCGTCATTCTTGCTCGCGTGAAGCTGCATCGACACTTCTTGTCGCCAGCCGCATTGAGATCGGCATTTGGAGTTTTGCTACCATGGCCAAAACAGGAAATGGCCAAAGAGAGAAAAATAAAATAAAAAACTAAGAATATGTTTGTTTTTCATTCATGCATGCAACTCAGAAATTTGCAGGGACCATACCATTCAATTCTCAGGAGTTTTGATGGGCTATGTTCAAGGAAAATGGTATTATTGCGAAGGCTCCGGCGCTTGGCTCGGTGCAAGTAAGAATGCCTGGGTCTCAATAGAGCACAATGGTAACATTTGGCCGAAGAAAATGGATCGTATCATGTTACGAATGCTGTCGATGGGTCACACCTGTCTCTTCAATGGCGTCCGCCCACTTGGTTCTTGTCCTCCGACGGAACAACCAGAGACGAAAGTTTCACCAAAACGAGGCTGCTTAAAATATCACAATATGAATGTTTGTGCCGTAGAAAAGCGCCCGTCAATGTGGTTGATATTTATGAAGGAAGAGATGCTTTCCGGCAGAAATCAGTGGATTCATGGTAAACTCCTCGCAAGAAATGGTTAATGACACAATCAATTAATTTTGACTTGTTATTCCATCATTAAGAGCCTCATGGTCGAAGTAACTAAGAACTCTGAATTGAAGTGATGATATTACTAAACTATCAGAACTACTTTAATATCTTGTTTTTAATTCCTATCTATGAAGTCTTTGTAAAGCCATGCAATTCTAATTCTTCCATTTATTTGTTTTGAACCATTCTTTCAATTCTTCAGTCTTTCTTTTCTATATCCTTCCTTAACTTCATTTGTTTATTCATTCCATCCACAGTCTAAGATGAAATTGAAGGGCTTCCATTGGAATCATCTAACTTCAGTGGGATGGGAAATAATATAGAGTTTATATATAACTAGTAAATCTCTAATATCACACACACACACACACACACACACATGTTTCTTTCATAATGTAAACACACACACACACACACACACACACACACACATGTTTCTTTCATAATGTAAACCATCTGTATCTTGTATTGAATTGACTTCTAGAATCATTATGCAAAACATACACGGGTATTGGCTTAATAGACATTCCATATATCTAGCCCAAGGGGGGAATCCACTTGCCTCCTTCTTTGAGTGGGGCACGGGTGGCAGAATTTATGTTTCTTACAGGCACAGGATACTAAGAAGACAGGGGCCTAAAGAGGGTTTTCGAAAGGGCTTAGTATAGTTGCCTAAGAGAGCAAAGGCCCAGGAAGGGGAAAAGGGATACACTAGAAGGAAGTTCCCGAGTTTGTTGCATAAAACTGGTTATATTGAGGTGGAAAGACCATCCAGAACTCCCTGTGGAGGGTAGGGGGTTGTATGACCAGATAATAAAGCGGCCCTTAGTCTTGTCTAGTAACCATTTTGAGTGGACGTATGAGCTTAGAGGAAACTGAAAGACCTTTTTCAATATAACCTTTTCCATTGGCCGAGTTACCGAAGGGGATCAGTACAAGACAGCAGACTTTGATTATGATTGATAGGCAGACTTCACTCTCTTTGAGCTAACAGCAAAGAAGAGTTCACATTCACATTCAACTTCCTTACTTTAAAAAAACAAAAGCATTCGCAGAATGCTATCGAGAGGAATCGAAGTTTCTTCTTATTGAATCATTCCTATAGATTGCTAGTAGTTTAGTCCCATTCGTTCGCTTTAGAAAAAGGGCTTGGCCCCAATCTTTCCTTATTATAGATAAGGCACACATAGGTGATCTAATTAATAATAGTTAGTAGAGTGAGATCAAAGTCTGGAAGCCTTGTCTTACCATATTTATCAGCCAACTCCCCTATTTCTTCTGTCTTGCCCAATCCGATACTACTAATATATATATATAATATGCCCGGCCATACCAACATCAGCTCCCCGAGCTCTAGAAAGAGGGTGAAAGGCCTACTACTTCATTCATGGCCTATTGATTTGATTTGCTTTTTGGGGAATATCTTGCTTTGCTTTAGCCTTTGATAGGAAGAAACAATGACTAACTCTAACTTTTGATTGAGTAGAGGAAAAGGAATTACTTTCAAATGCATTAGCATTACCCCAACAAAGTAAATATAATTGAATTCCACCCTCTCTTTCATGATCTTAGGACTCTTATATGCCCTTTTCTCTTTTACGAGGAATGCTAAAAAGACGGTCTATATGAGAGCGTTTGGGTAGATCTGGCTCATTCATGTGATTGCTCTAGATATCTAATAGATCAAATAGCATGTTGATTAGATAATTCTTCTTGTTTTAGATATCATTTGTTATCCTTTTTCAGATAGGCCAGAAGTAGTATTTAAGGGTGCTGATAACAATCACTTACCTTACATGAAGGATTCCAGCTTTGAATGATCTAACCCCTTCATCATATCTGGCTTTGCATATCTAGTAAACAAAAAGTTATGATAATTGGACGATTGTAGCATCCTAAAAACTAGGTTCTTGGATGTTGAATTAAGGTGGTTGTTTATATAATTTCTAAACTAGTTCTTTTTCTGTGATCAAAAGTATAACTTTAGATGCCAGTATCATCTTGAACTGCAAAACATCCATGACCTAAGTACATGAGAGGCCCTTTTAGTGTCACTACTGTAGGAGGCCTTAGCTCTCTTTAGTGTCCTTCCATGAAAGATGGAAATTTTAAGTACCAAACTAGTATGTTTTTTACTCTATTTTCAGATCTTCATCCCTCTTTTGTTCAACTTTTGCTAGAGAAGATGAACGGTTTTGATCATTAAAATCCACGCTCAACATGGCCTTCTATTAGCCTTACCATTTACAATGTATTTAGATTTTGATTTGTCATATATAAATACCCAGTCCTAGAGGAAGTTTGCAATCTAAATTCCAATTTAATTTGGCAAATGGATTATCTGAAAAGTGCAAATTGATTATCAACAACTTATGGGGCTTTGCTACTTAAATAAATACCTTTTAGTTCTTTGTCAAGACAAAGCATGCATCATAAGAGAATTTTCAAAAATAACATTTTATCTATAAATGCCACCCTCCTTGGTTGAAAAGAATCATTCTAGCTTTTGATTGCTTTTCATTTTCCTTTTTGTCTCCCATTATTTTCTTTAGATTAGACTCTCTCTTTCTCTCTTTCAAAAAGGGGGTTTATTTAACCTCACATATTGGGAGTTTCTATTGGCATATCTTCTGTGACATCTCCTATAATATTTTCTATGACATCTGAAATATGTGTCATATTTTTTGTGATATTTAGGATGTGTGAGATATATTTCATGATATCTTTTGTGATATTTTTGGCGATATTTGAAATATGTTGTGAGAGATATTTTAATATTTTCCACCAATCAGAATACATTGACCCTCGAAGTACGGGTAAATCAAAGTTGATAATGTTGATCGAGAATCATCCAATTCTCATCAATGTCAAATGGACGGCTAGCACAAGATAAAAATCCACGCTAACCATTTATATGTTTTAGGTGGGCTTAAGCAATTGCTGCTCAAATTTACTTTAGGTGTGCCTATCTATGAGCAACTTGAGTTTTATGAACTTTGATTAGTAATTTGATGGTTGTCGGATTTTCATTGTTAGCATGAAAGTTAAGTATCACTAACTATAGCTCAGATTGATTTGTAACTCTTGATTACTAGTGGCTCTAGAATCATGGTGATCTAAACCGTCACCAGCTGCAGGCCCATCTCATATGGGCTTAATCTCCTCATGAAAACCTCACCGTGCAATATGGTGATCTCTGTTCTAAGTGTGAAATGGAAGCTAACAATGTTCAAGTAATAAAAATCTTGAACAATGAAAGGATTAGGATTGTATAATGGTTTTAGGGCTCAGCTGGCAAAAAAGTAGTCTAATAGAAGAATGGTTTGGAATAAAATCACTAGATTATGTGCCCACTTGTGTTTCTATTAAGAAACAGTAGTCTACTGCCCCACACACTAAAATATACCAAAATACATTTGACCAGATCCTAATTTCTTAACAAAAAGATATCTGTCCCAACTCTCCCCTAGTGAATGGTGAAAGATCCACTATAGTGGGCCAACTTGCATGAGTCATGTATATGGTGATTTTCTAACAGCACTTGGTTATTACATGTAATATAGTTTGACCCAACTGGTCTTGCTTGTACATGTAATGGAAAGCCCACATGCTTGAATGCAAGACACCCATTTCTTCTCTCCCTAAAAAAATATTGTTTGAAGTTGATTCTTCTCTTTAGAAATAATCAGAATTTACATTATAAAGAAGGGTTGTCATATCTCTAATAACAACAAACATATCAACTGTGATAATGTTAAATAAATCTGATATCTCATATATGTCTAAGTTATTGTAGTTAAATAAACTTGATATATATCTCATGTATGCTTAAGATATCATAGTTAAATAAACCTGATATCTTATATATACATAAGATATCGTTGTTACATAAGCTTCATATTTGAAATATGACATGATGTCTTAGAAAAGCCCAAGAAATGCATTTAAATAAACCCCCTTAAAGAGGTCACAAGCAGTGAAGATGAATCGACTTGTATCTGCTGAATCAACGGAGTGGGTGGTTTAGGAGAAAAGGTAAATTCTTATTCAATATTGTTAAACATGAATTTCTGGGTTTTATTTCAATTGGAAATTTCGGATAAAGCATTCGATGCCTAAAAAGGACAGTACGCTGGCCTGGTTTTACTAACAACGCGTTTATGGACCAATTTATGGTGTTGAAACTGCAACATATTCTATCAGATTTTCTCCCTCTCCGTCGGGCGTTGCAGCTTTCATGTGGACGGTTGCTGGGAATAAGATACTGGCAAATGATTCTTGTATGAGAAGAGGATTTCATGGTCCTCTTTTATGTTCTTTCTGTAAATAACATGAGGAGAAGAAGTATCACGTCTGGATTCACTGCAAATTCAGCTCAAATATTTGGGATCATGTTCGGGAAACATTTCGGTTGCATTGGTATATGTCACCAGATGTTAATGATCTCATCATCCAGTGGTCTGATGTTAAAGGAAGCAAAAAGTTCAAAATTTGGATGGCCCAAGTTCGCATGGCCACCTTTTTGGTGATCTGGTTGGACAAAAATAAGAGAATTTTCAGAGTCACCTAAAGCATTGAGTCGATTGTTAAGGAAAGATGCGTCGTGCTTGCATGTTTGTGTTCATCTATTCATAAAGAACTCAAAAGCTATCCCATGCAGATCCTAGAAAGGAAAATTACAGAGGTTTTATGAGCCAAGAAACCGATAATGATCTCTACCCCTGGGTGGTCTAATCCTCCGCAGACACTTTCAATATCAATTTTGACGGGGCCTCCTGTGGCAGTCCTGGCCCTACAGGATTTGGTGCTCTTGTCAGAGACTCTAATGGTAGAACGCTGTTGGACTCTTGGTTTCACTGAGTCGGTTGAAGCCGAAATCATGGCTGTTTGATCTTCACCTTCGCTGTCTTGACTTTTCACTTGTTGCCGCCCTTGCTGGGTGGACGTTGGTGTTGTGTAGATCATTTTGATCTATCAATATATTTACCACCCAAAAAGGTAAAGGCCCAGAATAGAGTTATCAAGGAAGCCACAATAGAGTTGAGAAACGAATGTTTGAAGCAGGTGGTGCAAGGAAAATAAAAATGCTCAATCATACTAATATGAGGTTAATCAGCTCCAGCAAGAACAAAATCTAAGTTCATCGTTTAGCTCTGGAATAAATAGGCACTCAATCTACATGGTTCTATTGCTATCTTTACACAAGGGGTTAGTGGTGCTTGAAATGAGATGGTATGGACCATATTACTGTTGAAATGCTTGAGCTGAGATATGATGAAATGATATCTCCTCGTCTCATTGTTAATGGTACTTGAGATGAAAATCACAGCTCAGTTGAACGTTTAGACATCTCACTTCATCTCATGCCAAATTTAGTCATTTCAGGCTAGATCTCATACAATCTCGTCTCAAGAGCCACTAACATCATGCTAAATTTCTAGAGTTGGCTGCATGTTTCTCATAGAATTTATGTTATCACAGGAGTGTGAAGTCTAATCTTTTAATAATTTGACATTTAATGGGAGAAAGAAGTTATACTTAAGTTTTCTTTACTTCTCTCTTTATTCGCTTTTTACCCTTTTTATTATTACATTTGTGTCTCCTTGATCCCTTCTCTGCAAATCGCACCATTTTGTTTTTTTTTGGGTACAATTTTATAGTTCAGCTGGAGCTTATACATCTAGTTGTTATTTATTTCCATATCTATCAGAATAAAAAGGGCCAAAAAATGCCAAACGCCAAAAGAATGGAACAAAACACAACTTAGGCTAAGTCTATTAGTGAGTACCAGGCGAGTTCCGCATTCCACTATGTTTCATCTTCTTTGCCCTGCTTTACGTAGGCCGTCTCTACAAATTCCCTTCATCAACAACTTGACTTTTAGGTGGCTGCCCAATATAGGTCCTCGTGGTTCACCCTCTTTTTTGAATCCTACGTAAGCTTCGTGCACGACACTGCCCTATGTATATATAACGTTTGAAAAAAAAAGATCCTGCACTTCTTATAAATGAGCGCGTACGCCTAGCGGAACGAAGCAAACAAAATTATAAAACAGGGCCCACTACTATAAGGCCATGGGTAAGTAGTAAACAATTTCTTCGTGGTTTGACGTTTCTAAGTAATTAATTTGTAGATGATCTGTTCATCATGATAAATTGTAGCCGCCTACTAGAAGTCCACAAGGGCTGGATTCTGGTCGATGACTCATTCATATCACGGCCTTCGAGGTAGACGGCTTGGATCATTGCAAACGGTGGGCTCCGAAATCCAACCTCCCAATCTAGCATTCAATGGAGCAGATATTTTATGGCTCCGCTTATCTCAAACCGTGGATTGGATAGGATACTGCGCGCGCTGCAGCTGCTTACTGTAGTGTGTCCTAGTTTTGCATGACAGACCTCACAAATGGTTGATCGGATCCGTCACATGATTTCTCTAGCTCTGGATCACTCGTACACCAAATTTCAAGGTGATTGGGTGATTATAACACCAAAAATTTTGCTTTTTTACCTGTTGAATATGGACCGTTCATTACACTAGTTTTCCCACCGTCCATTTCTGTGATCAAAAGAACAATTTTTTTGATTCTAGACTAATCCAGCCCTTGCTGTATTCGTAACACGAGTCATCCAAAGTTCAAAAGTCAGATGGACAAGTGCATGTGGATCCATCATCAAGTATTTTTAGCCGCCAGTCTAAACATATGAAATTTGGTCGACCGACCACCATAAACTACTTTCACAAAACCTTTCTTTCTCCCCGCTAGGTTTACGAGCCTCCCACCCCCAGTGTTATCTTCCCCCTCGTTTTCTCTACAACGCGATCTCCCCGACCATTTAAATCGCGCAGGGGGATTTTCGATTCTTCCATACGCAGGAATTCATTTCCGAGCTTCCTCTTGAAACCTAGAAACGAATACCAATCGGTGAAAAGAGGAGAACAACATCATGTCCAACGGCTCTGCAAACATATGGGTATTGCTGGGTTTGGGTCTGGCTGGTATCCTCATAATGACCAGGCGTTTGAAGAAAGTTGTCAGAGAAGATTTGGGTGCTTTTGTGGAGAGATTTCAGCTTCTTCCACCTCCTCAACCCTCACCCCCGAAAGCTCCTCATCCGTTAACTGGTCTAACTTTTGCAGTCTCAGACATGTAAGTTCAATTCTCATTGTGAATTCTGCCTTCCTTCCTTGTTCTTATTCGGAATTTTGGGTTTCTTGTCTAGGGTTCTTCGATGGGGCTTATGAATATTCCCTACTGTTTCTTTGCTTCCTTCGAATGCAACGCTGTATGTTAGGGTTTTGTGATTTTTGCTTTCCTCTAGTTGTGTTAAAAAGGCATTTTGGTTCTCCCTTATGGTGTAAATTGGGGGTTTTCTGTCTCCCTCCCGATTGCGGAACACAATTGTACTGTTTCTTCAGTTGATTTTTGTCTAAGTAGGTGGGGCCCACTTTCTTATACAAACATACTCATTGAACTCATGTAAGTATATCAACAATATGATCTATTTGTTGGCTACTGTTAGTATGTCAATGATGATGGGTTTTTAATTTCTCTAGAAGATAGCAGTATCCGCATACACGGGAGCTTCGTGCACCGGGATGCCCTTTTTTAGAAGATAGCAATACACATCAGGATATCTATACTGTTCTTCTTTGTTCATTTATGTCCTATCAGAGGTGTTGAAACATGAATTGTGACTGATGTTCATCCGATATAGAGTTATGTGTTTCTATCACTATTATCCTGTTCAGTTACGGTAACGTCCTATCTTTTTCTGTTTTAGGTTTTAGATGCCTCTCTCCTCAATAGAACTCTTCAAATAGTTGAGGGATCTAATGAGAGCAATCCCATTTTGTGTTTTGATTATTGCTTCTATTGTCCGAGCAGATATTCTCAAAATATGTAGATTATGAGTTGGTTTTGATTGAACCTTTTTCACTCATAACTTCAACCACATCTCAAGAGCTTCACCACTTTAGCAGTTGCCATATTTGATACGAGTGTAGTAACTGGATATGCAATTTCTGGTTTAGAAAGACTCTCCATTTTAGAGGCCAGATTGAGTGAGAATCTTTATTGTTTTACTGATTACCAGATTTGATATCGAAGGATATGTAACTGGGTTTGGCAATCCTGACTGGGCAAGGACACATGAAGCTGCAGCTCGAACATCTACAGCGGTTTCAACTGTCATAGAAGGGGGTGCCACGTGCTTTGGAAAGACCGTTATTGACGAAATGGCATATAGGTCAGCAGTTGACTCTTCTCTCCAGTTGTACATTTTATTTTATTTATCTTTTGTGTTTGCACACTGTATTGATTGCCTGCAAACATCCCACATAAAGGATACCCATTTTTTCTTTTGGCTTCCAATAACTAATTCGTATTTGTTGTATAAGTAGAGGCGTTAACAATTAGTGAAGTTCTGCAGGTCCTAATAATATTTTATGGAGGCTATGTTCTCTGTTAGTTTAGTTCTGATTGATGTTTGTTGCCATACACAAATCGGACCTTGTATTTCCAGTATTAATGGAGAAAACAAACATTATGGTACACCTACCAATCCAGCAGCTCCGGCAAGAATACCAGGAGGATCGTCTAGTGGATCTGCTGTGGCAGTTGCTGCAGAAATAGTAGACTTTTCTCTAGGTAAGAGGATTTTTTGGTTTCCCTTACTCATATGCATGTCTAACTTTAGTAGATGTTAACATACCAATTAATTGATGAAATAGTTCTCTGTCAACCACAAAATGCATGCACCTTACCATTTGTGTTGTAGAAAATGCTTGACTGATCCTTCTTTTGTTGCAATGACCTTTTGATGAAAATTACATATTTCTTTCTGGTTTGCATTTGTCCATAACCTGAGTTTGCATGTCTATGTCTGCCATGGCCATACTTGTCAATTCTGTTCTGGTGACCATTCTGTTGTTGTCTACTGGTATGTAACGTTCCAGTTTTTGCCTGTTTCAGTGTTTCATTTGAAAAAACACAAAAATAGGAACATAATAAAATTTCTGTCTTACTTAAGAAAATAATTTTATTAGTAATAACTTAGATGATTCTTGAAGGGGAACCTTGGCACAACGGTAGAGTTGTCCCCGTGTCACCTGGAGGCCACAGGTTCCAGGCATAGAAACAGGCTCTTGCAAAATGCAAGGTAATGTTGCATAGTATAGATCTGTCATGGTCCACCCCTTCCCTGGATCCCATATACGCAGGAGCATCGTGCAACTGGCTGCCTTTTTTTAGCTTAGGTGACTCTTCTTAGTGCATGTTATTGAGGAAATTCATATTTTTGTTCTAGAATCAATTAAGTGTATCTTCTGAATAAGTTTAATTTCTTTGTCTATTCAAATTAATTTATTTATTGCAAATATCACCTTCTTGTATATGTATATGCTTTTAAGTACATATACGTGACATGATGCATTAGGTGTCTTTATCAAACGAAAGAAGTGGAGAACATAGTGAAACCCTAATGTTTGGAAACATGAAAACAATACAGTCTAGGTGGTGGCTTTGTCAAATAGAAGAGGTGCAAAGACATAACATGCTGAAATTTTCATTGAGGAATGAAGAGAAAAGCAAGTGGGTTTTCAATGCAGAAGTAGCAGCAGGAAAGCTATGCATAAAGAGGGTTTTGATAGGTTTCAATGCTGGAAGTTGCAGCAGGCTGGGAAAGGTAAAGAGGGTTTTCATGATTCATTGAGGACATATGTACAAGATGGATATGTAGACAGAGAGAAAAAAAACCCTTTTTTCAATTTCTTAGAATTTGTCATTATATTTATTATTTTGGCGAGCATGCTTGTTTTGGACCGTAAAGGTCGAAGTTGGCCGGAATGTATGAAACTCACAGTAAAACAGCAGAATTCTGAGTGGAAAGTTTTGAGGATGATACTATTTTGTTTCCCCTGTTTCGAACAGAATATCTTGGAAATTCCGTCAGGAAGAGAACAAAACTGACAACTATGGTCATAACTATCAAAGGTGTACTGTTTTATGGTTATGCTGTTATGATATCTTGGATATTACCTTCATATACAATTCATTTGACACAAAGCAACCACTTGGGAGTATATTTTGACTTGACACACTATTTAACACCAATTATTTATTGACGGTTATAAAGGCTTATTGCAAGTCTATGAGTGACATAGAGAATTACCTCAAAGATTTTCAAGGTGAGAGCTAAAGCCACTTGGAGGAGAAATGCCGTGAAGAACAAACAATAGGTAGTAGTAAATTGCCAAGCTTTTTATATAGAAGAATTCATATGGAGGCCATGCATGCATTTTATGTTCTTAATCTTTCTAATTCCAAATCTTATTCTATGTCTAATGTATTCAACTTCTGACCCGAACTTTAACTTTGAACAATTTAACATGTACTAATTTATGGGATGCTAAATTCTACAAAATGATCCTATGGAGCTTCCTATAAAATGAAAATAGAAACCAAAGGTAAGGTTATAACAAACTTGTTTTCTGTGAAGGCTCTACAAAACCCATCTTAAAGTTGATCATATATTTAAATAAAAACCACAAATAATACCATCCTTGAGTTCCTTATGAAACTGTTATTCTAGTTTCACTTTGCTGTTCTTTGATTGTTCTTGTTTGTTGAACATGGAGGCTTGAGATTTCCTAATTTGAATCAGACACAAAGGAGTTACATTGTTTATACACTAAAAATGTAAATTTCGTGAAGAAATAACTCCTTTAGAAATATCACTTTGTATCCTCAATATTCTAATTGGAAGGGGAGCCTTAGTGCAACAGTTGAGTTGTCCCCGTGTGAATTGGAGGTCACATGTTCGAGGCATGGAAACAGCCTCTTGCAAAAAATGCAAGACAAGGCTGCATACTATAGACCCTTTGTGATCCACCCCTTCCCCAGACCATGCTTACATCGGAGCTTTGTGCACCAGGTTGCCCTTTTTTGTCCTAAATGTTCTAATTGTAAGGCAGGAAGGAAAGCTAGAGATTCCAAATAGTCATAAAAAACTCTGTAGGTTCTCTTAACCAGTAATTACACTTGAAAATCTTAGCTATGGACTTTATTCCATTCTGTTCCAGGCAAGAATTTTGACAAGTTCAGTTCTGGATGGAAAAAGGAATACTATTGGTCTAGAGAACATTTTGGTCTGGTGAAAAATAAAAAATAAAATTGAAATATTGAAACGCTATTAATTTTTCCAGTCTACATTCTTTTCAATCCAATCAGCCATGGTCTCCCTGTTGTTCTCGTTAAAATGATCTGGATGCATCAAATGGATCATTGATTGGACTTAAGTTGAGAGAGATCCATCATTTGATATTTGGATGACGATGATTAAAGCACCAAAGAATGTACATAGATAAATGTTTTTCATGATAGTTAAAAAGAATTCTCCACTTCAATAACCTACTTTTGTCTCTCTATAAAACAAAAGGCTACCAAACTATTTCTAATAAGTAACTCGAAGGACTTCGAATTGTTGCACATAAGAGCTGTAATAAGTAACTCGAAGGACTTCCAATTGTTGTATATAAGAGCTGTAATAAGTAACTCGAAGGACTTCCAATTGTTGTACATTAGAGCTAGTGTAGTTCCAATTCTTTAGTTGTAGACTGTGGGCCACATAATATTAGATTATTTCTTCAATTAAAGGACCTACAAACCTCTGATTCAAAACCTACGAAAAGGATTGGATTCATGTTGACAATTACCATTATGGGGGGACGTTAGTTGCAGTCTTTTTTTTTTTGGCTGAATCTTGATCTATTGTTGACCATTTCTTGATCGATTTTCTTTTCTTTTATTTGTTTCAAAAGAAACTCCCATCTACAAAATTTCCCCCCCAGAATCTACCATATATTTTTCTTAATATGAAAAAAATCTAATGAGGGACATGTGGCAGGCTCACATTTTCCCTATTATTTTATCGCTGTTTAGGAAAAAATGATCTTAGATAATGTCAGTGGATGGATCCCACAATATAAACCACATGCACATTGGTGTGACCATATTCATGGCCAACCTTTAATAACCTATTTAATCCATATTTTACAGCCCTTATTTTACCTTTACTGCTTTCCTTTACCATCATTGCCTTTCTTAGAAGGCTTTTCTTGATTCTCGGATTCACTATCACCCCTCGGATTTGAGTAATAATCTTCTACATGATGATTTGAGCTTCGTTCTTCCTCCATTTCCCATAAGGGAAATGAAACCATAAAATTATCCACCTAAACCATGAATCACTAAAAGATACTCTTATTCAACTGTGTAAACAACAAGGAAGTTCCATAATAATATTTCTAAGATGCGCACTAGAAACACATATAGTGAAAAAGAAGGAAATCAATGATAAACATGTAGGAAAGGAAGTAATATTTGTAATTCAATATCACAGATCTGGCCGGAAGACCACATGTTTCCTCTAAACATGTAGGAAGGGAAGCTACATGCTGCATTGGATCTCGGGTGCAGTGAAAAATGAGCATGGGTTGCTAGGGCATTCCCTCAGAAGTGACGCGCTACATTGGATCTCGAGTGTAGTAGAAAATGGGCAAGGGCTGCTAGAGTGTCCCCTTGAAGCGACAAGCTGCATCAGAACCCAGGTGTAGTGAAAAGTGGGCATGGGTTAATGCCATGGAGGTGGAGAAGTGTGGGTAAATAGGATATCTAAATAGGATAAGATTCGTATCTCTACATGGAATATAGGGACATATAGAGTTAGTAGATACGATGAACCGTAGGAGAGTCAACATCGCTTGTATCCATGAAACCAAGTGGAAAAGGGCTAAAATTAGAGAAATCAATTGGTATAAACTTTGGCGTAGGAAATGATAATAACAAAAATGATGTAGGAATAATATGGATAAAGAATTAAAGGATAAAGTTGTGGACGTTAAAAGAATTAGGTATAGAATAATAATAAAACTTATTATAGGAGAGCAGATCATAAATGTTATAAGTGCATACATATCACAAGTAGGGTTAGAAGATTTAATCAAGAGACAGTTTTGGGAAGATATGGAGGGAGTCATGCAAGAAATTCCCAACACTGAGGGGATATTTATATGAGTAGACTTAAATGACCATGTAGGAAAAGGAAAAGGAAGGATGTGATAGGATACATGGAGGGTATGGTATAGGAAAAATAAATGAGATGGGGAAAACTATTCTCGATTTTACTTTGCCATATAAACTGGCTATTGGGAATACATTCTTTAAGAAGAGGGATGAACACTTAATGACCTTTAAAAGTGGACTTCATAAAAGCTAAATAGACTTTTTTCTACTCAGGAATACTGAAAGATCAATGTGTAAGGATTGTAAGGTGATACTCGGTTCAAGTTTAACCTCATAACATAGGTTAATGGTTATGAATATCTATATTAAAAGATGCATAAAGGAAATGAATTTAATGGGTATCCAAAAACTAAGTGGTGGAACTTAAAAGGAGAGAAAATAACCTCTTTAACAAATAAGTTGATGGTAGAGGGAAACTGAAACTATGAAACAGAAGTAAACACCATGTGGACTAATATGGCTGAGTCCATTAAGAAAGTGACAAAAGATGTCTTAGAAGTATCTAAAGGTAAAAGGCAATTAGTAAAGGAAACGTGGTGGTGAAGTGAAACAGTGCAAAAAGTTATTAAAGAAAAACAGGTATGTTTTAAAGCATGACAGAAGACTAGAGATAATGAAAACTATAAATAGTATAAGAATGCTAAAAAGGTTGCTAAGAGAATAGCAAGTGAGGCTAAACTTAAGTCATATGATGATCTCTATAGTAAACTAGGATCAAGAGAAGGTAAGAAAGATGTGGTTAAACTTTCAAAAATAAGAGAACAGAAGGGTAAGGACTTAGATTATTTTGGTGCATTAGAAGTGATGATCAAAGGGTACTAGTCAAAGATGATGAGATCAAACAAAGGTGGGAAATATACTTTCAAAAATTGTTAAATGACAATGGCCTTGAGAATAGAAGGATTGAAAATACTATAAATCTAAATAACATTGGATATTATAGATATGAACGTAGGATTAGAATACTTGAAGTAAAAGAGGCCTTGAGAAAGATGAAATCAGGAAAGGCCATGGGGCCTGATGGTATACCAATAGAGGTTTGGAAGCATATGAGAGATATTGGGGTAGTTTGGTTGACCAAGTTGTTTAACAAGATTATAAAATCAAAGAAAATGCCTGATGAGTGGAGGAAAAGCTCTATTGTACCAAGCTATAAGAATAAAAGAGACATTTAGAGCTGCACTAATTATCGAGGGATCAAACTTATGAGCCACACCATGAAACTTCTTGAAAGAGTGATTGAGAATAAGCTACGATATGAAACAAGTGTATCGGAGAATTAGTTTGGTTTCATGCCTAGGAGGTCTACCATGGAAGCTATTTTCTTACTAAGACAACTAGTACAGAAATATAGGGAGAGGAGAAAAGACCTCAACATGGTTTTTATTGACTTAGAGAGCTTATGATAGAGTCCCTAGAGAGTTAATATGGAGGGTGTTGGGTGGTAAAGGGGTTTCTCAGGGGTATATAGACATAATTGAAGATATGTATAAGGGAGCGGTAACAAATGTTAAGACCACTAGTGGCGTGACTGGTGATTTTCCTGTCATTGTCGGATTGCATCAAGGATCAGCATTGAGTCCATACCTTTTTACATTAGTTATGGATGAGTTAACAAAACATCTGCATGAGGAGATTCCTTGGTGCATGCTATTTGCAGACGATATAGTCCTACTTGATGAGACAAGGGAGGGTGTAAACATAAAGCTAGAGTTATGGAGTGAAGCATTAGAATCTGAAGGATTTAAAATTAGTCGAACTAAGACAGAATATATGGAATGTAATTTTAGCAAGGAGGGTAGGAGTGGAACACCAGTCAAGATTGATAACCAAGAGGTCCCTATGAAAGACCACTTTCGATATTTAGGATAATTGATCCATGAGAGTGGAGAGATTGAGAGGGAGGTTATTCAAAGAATCTAAGCGGGTTGGAACAAATGGAGATGTGCATCGGGTGTTTTATGTGATCGGTGGGTGCCCTTCAAACTAAAGGAAAAATTCTATAGAATGGCTATAAGGCCGGCCATGCTCTATGGATTAGAGTGTTGGGCAGTTAAGGAACATCATACTCATAGAATGAGTGTTGCAGAAATAAGGATGTTAAGATGGATGAGTGGTACGACAAGAAAGGATAGAATTAGAAATGAAAATATTAGAGGAAATTTAGGAGTAGCACCAATAAGTAACAAGATGAGGGAGATTAGACTTAGATGGTTTGGACATGTTCAAAGGAGACCAACAACGGTACCAGTTAGAAAGAGTGAAGCAATACAAGTAGAAGGTTCTAAAAGGGCAAGGGGAAGGCCCAAAAGAATGTGGATAGAAGTGGTGAGGAAAGATTTAAAAACTTTGGGACTAAATGAAGCCATGGTATTTAATAGAGTGGAATGGAGGAATAAGATCATGTGGCCGATCTCGAATTGGGATAAGGTCTTGATGATGATAATGATTGATATCTAATCAAAGGAACACATCTATCAAGCTTGTCAGTTTTATGAAATTGTTTACTTCAAAAGAGCACATGGATACATTAGATCTTTAATCAACCAGAGCCTTAGAGCCAGCATCTAGTAAGAAACAGGGAACAAGCATTCAATCAAAAACCACAATCCAGTTTCTCATATAAAAACCGACTAAACATTCAGTCCAGATTCGGTAACTCATGATCCATGAATCATTTTGATCCAACAAAACTCAATAATGGCATCATATATCACAGCCCAAAGACCTAATCAGCCAAGAGATCAACAGACCAAAATCCACAGCCAACAGATAGAAACCAAACTGGATAGCAAGAACCATAATCATGTATGTCAATGATGTGCCTCACAACGCAATAACATGGTAGCAAACTTTTATCCCAAAAAAGACATAAAAGAAAAAAAATCTAAGGTCAAAACAATAGACAATGTGATTCCACTAAAATGGTGCATAAGCAGAGAAGAAAATGGCACTACAAGCAAGAAAATGAGGAAAACAGAGAAGAAAATGGAGGGATTTCACCTTAATTTTGAATGACATCGTCTTCTCTGGTGCGGCAGGATTTTCCAGCATGATATGGACCTCTGCTTGGGGAATGGCTATATTTCTAACTTGGAGAAAAAAAATTGACTGGTCCTGAAAAAATGTTGGCTCTGACCTAGGGCTGCCAATTTATCGGATATGGTTTGGAGAACATTCCAATGATTTTCAAATTGGTTTGGATACAGATTCAGATGGTAGTTTAGATATTCTCACTTAATTCCATTATCCATTCCATTCAGTTTGGTTTGGATATCAGAATACCATTTGGAAGTGGATTCTGTACCGCCGGAAGCAAAGGCCATAGGGAAGCAAAGGAAAAAACAGCATAAGTTTCTGCATTCTAATATTCACATGATAACTTAAGAAGGAAAGCATTCACTTGATAGCATTAAGTTTCTACTTTCTAGCATTCACATAATAGCATTAAGTTTTTACTTTCTGACATTCACATGATAAGATGGGGAGGCTTGGCGCAATGGTAGGTACAAGATGTGGAAACAGCATCATACAAATTGCAAGGTAAGGCTGCGTACTATTGATCTTTGTGGTCTGCCCCTTCCCCGGATCCCGCATACGCGGGAGCTTTGTGCACTAGGGGGCTACCCTTTTTAGCATTCACATGATAGCATTAAGTTTCTACTTTAAAGCGTATACAATAGAAGTCAGCAGAAAGCAAATAATGTCAAGGAGAAGAATGAAAGGCAGGAAAGTTACTTGAGATTGCAGGAGTAATAGCTCCATCGTCTATGAATCTATGGTTATGCAAATACCAAACAGAACCACATAGGTGAGAATCCCTTCAGCTCTCTTACTCTTCTCCAAAAACTTATATTTTGGATCGGATAATCTGCCAATAGTAGTCCCATTTCATATCCATTCCAAAATAAAGCAGATATTAAGAATCAATTACACATCCATCCACAATAGGGCTTTCCATTCTGTATCCTATCCTTTCGGATTGGTTCGATTCAAATAGCCGGGTTTCTATTTCTATACAAAAAAGTAAAGAATATTTTCATATTCATTCAATATAATTATAATTGAAATTAATTGAAAAATAGAATATTCACCAAAAATGAATAAAAAATATTCATTCAATATTATATATAATTATGTTAAAATATTTGAAAGAAAAATTCACTATGAAATTGAAAATGAAAATATTCAATTAATAGAATAAAATCAAAGAGGAGGTCTAACTCATTTTTTTCTCTCGCTTTCATTTTTTTTTTCTTATTGATTTAATTTCGAATCTCGATTGGCAGCTGTTGTCTGACCAGCGTTTTTGTTTTCATAAACTTTAGAAGAAAAATGGACTGTGGTAGATTGTTACCAAAATAAACGATCTAACATTGATTTTTTGACTGACATTCGTTTCTGAGAAAGAAATGATCTCACATGACTTTGCTTTACTGACTAACGGGTATTATAGTTGTTTGTGTCGCCATTTTCACAAAATCGACCATGAGGAACAGCCTCATCATTTGTTTGAGAAAAAATTTCAACACAATTGACCATCTACAAAAACTGACTAACACCCCCTTTCTTTTTAAGTTTTATTTACCCTGAAAAATTGTCCTTTTTGTTCTGGAATCTGACATGCTAACCGGTCGTAAATCAGTTTGTTCTGTTTCTCTAGGCAACTCTGAACAGTATTGGAACAGAATTGACAACTATGGTGAAAATATATGTTTTTAAAGAAAAGTAACCTAATCCTAACTGTAAGTCAGTTATGACTGCTAAAAGTTTTAAATGGTCATCCAAAACAAGGATTCTCTTTGCCATTGGAAGGATTCTATTTTCTCTTCAATTATCTTCCTTGCTTCTGCAATTTTTGGTGCAAGGGATCTATAGATTTGAGCTGCATCTAACTCGGCAATCTTTAATTTTCATAAAAGGTACTAGCCAAATGCTGCAGGAAGTCCTAAAACTTTTTGTATGTAGTGATGGTTCTGTTGAGTATACCAGGGGTAAGTGATAAGGACAACCATTAAATAGCTGGAACACCCATATAGGTGTCATTTGATGATTTTTTAAGTGTCGAAAAGCATCCAATAGGTGACAAATGGGTGTTCATGTATTTGAAATGGGGGTTCCTGTCAATACCTTTTACCAAGCTGTAAAGTCTGAATGTATTAATATTAAAATAAATAGTGTGGTCTTTATGTTCTCATCTTAAATAACATTAGTTGTTAGTTCATGATTATCTCATTGAAACAGCATGATATGCTGAGAGCTTTTTCCATATTTTCCATAGAACATTTATTCTTCCTATCTGCCCCTTGCTTCCACCCAAATGGTAAAGGAACTTGCTTTTGGGTCACGCTTTGGAGTAGTCATATTTCTGTCTCTCGACAAAAGTCCTGTCTTCAAAGCAAATTTGTGGAGGTTTTTCCTCCAACATTAGCAGCTTTTTCTACTATTACACTTGCTTACTGCAGCTATCTTGCTTTTACATTTAACTAAAATTCTCAGAGTTGCCTTATCCCATGATGTTTGTTACTCCATAATCTCAACTAGCTAGGTTCTTTGGCAGGATATCTGAACTCTGAAGCCCATTGGCTTCTTTCATTCCTTGATATTCTTTTGCTAATTGCTGCATTTTTTCATACCTTATGTTTACTTGTCCTGCCTGTAAGAACCACTAGAAGCCAGTTATGTCCTCCATGCAACAGTGGCAGGCTGATGATAAATTGGTCCTGATACAGCTGATGTGATGGCACAAGTTGTTGGTCTCTCTGAAACTTCCGTACAAAATAGGTGGTGTCTAAACTGTAGCTTGTTTCTAAATGAGTCAATGTAGTATGAAATTTTAGTTAGAAGTTAAGAATGGAAATACTACTTGTTGTTTTCCTTCATTTCAGATAACAATTAATGCTACTTACTGCTATTTATGTAAGTCTATATGTGTCACTAATGGCTTTGAGCCAATTTCAGGTATTGATACTGCTGGTGGTGTAAGAGTACCTGCAGCATTTTGCGGTATCTTAGGATTTCGGCCGTCACATGGTGCTGTTTCTAACATTGGAGTTATTCATGTGTCACCTAGTCTTGACACAATTGGTATGTCTGGAAAGATTCCTTGCAGTCAAATTGAAAAAATAATGTTTTGTGCTGTTTCATGATCTTCAGATGCTTTTAAATAATTCTAATGGTTGCTTTTCAGTCTTCCAGAAGATGACTTATCTGTAATTTATAGAAACAGCTGGCCTACCAATTAACTGAAACTTGATATTGTAACATTTATTTGATAATAAAATATAGTAGTTGTTCTAGGACATAGTTGCTGTTTCATGGACCCCACCCCCAAAGTCTGCTTATTAACCGTTGATAAACTAGTAATTGCCTCTCACAAGATATGTTATCTGTTAATCATGGACACGCTGCAGAATAAATAAATTCTAAACTTCCTTTTGTCTTGGGAATACAGTAGAACACATTTAAATTGTAAAGCATTTTATGAATGCCACGGTGAAGTATTTCAGTAGCTTCTCCACCACTGATCCACTCAGCTTCTGGTGTTTAACCAAGTAGGTGAGTCCTTTAGTGGCTTCAACTATATAAAGCTTAGTTCTACTTGTGAGCTTATGGATTTGACTATCATGATTATGGCCGAGAACTACTCAGGTATCTTGGGTATTACTTGCTTTCATGAGGCACAAATGACTTGTGTTATCAATGGGTATTATATTACATTTGGAAACAGCCCACAAGATACATATTCTGTTTATGTTTGTTGACTTTTGTTAGTTTAAGTATGCTCTGGCATATTATGATACTGTTGATGTGTATTGTCTAGTTCTTTAGACTATTAGAACTATTTCATCAAATATGCTTGGATCAATCTGTCAGTGTTCTATCATGCATTAAGGCCTGTGATTGAGAGACTTCACTTCGTGCATCTGATGTCTTTTCACCAGCATTGGCATTTCTGATGTATTTTCACCAATGTTAATTGTTTCTTAAACGACAGACCTCTTGTTTTACTGTGTAATTTTTATTCATTCCTCAGCTGCATGGTGCTTACAACAATTCAGTGATAAAAAAGGGGCAGCCTTACCCTGCATTTTTGCAAGAGGCTGATTCCACGCCTTGAACCCGTGACCTCAAGGTCACATGACGACAACAATTCAGTGATGCATTTCTATAATATTTTGCGCCTTGAACCCGTGACCTCAATCTCTTTACTCTTATGAATCATTGATCCTAAGTACTGAAAATAGGCCTTTACAGGGACTTCTTGGTTATCAATCTTAATTGGTGTTCCACTCCTACTCCTCTTATCATCATCATCATCATCATCATCATCAAGACCTTATCCCAATTAGGGATTGGCCACGTGAATCTTATTCCTCCATTCTTCTTTATGAAGTACCATGGCTTTATTTAGTCCCAAAGTTTTTAAATCTTTTCTGACCACTTTTATCCATGTTCTTTTGGGCCTTCCCCTTGCCCTTTTAGCACCTTCTACTTGCATTGCTTCACTGCTTCTAATTGGTGCCCTTTTTGGTCTCCTTTGGACATGTCCAAACCATCTAAGTCTAATCCCCCTCATCTTGTTACTTAATTCTATCATTTCTTGTCTTGCTTAATTCTATCATTTCTTGTCTTGCCACTCATCCATCTCAACATCCTCATTTCCACGATGCTCATCCTATGAACATGATATTCCTTAACTGCCTAACACTTTGATTCATAGAGCATGACTAATCTTATGGCCATCCTATAGATTTTTTTTTTTTTTTTTAGTTTGAGTGGCACCTGCCAATCACATAAAACTCCAGATGCACATCCCCATTTGTTCCAACCCTCTTGGATTCTCTGAGTAACCTTTCTCTCAATCTCTCCCCCCTTATGAATCATTGATCCTAAGTATCGAAAGTGGTCTTTTACGGGGACTTCTTGGTTATCAATTTTAACTAGTGTTCCACTCCTTGCTAAAATTGCATTTCATATATTCTGTCTTAGTTTGGTTGATTTTAAATCCTTTAGATTTTAATGCTTTTCTCTATAACTCTAACTTTGTATTTACGCCCACCCTTGCCTTATCAAGTAAAACTATATCATCTACAAATAACATGCATCATGGAATCTCCTTGTGCAAATGTTTTGTTATCTCATCTATAACCAATGTGAAAAGGTATGGGCTCAATGCTGAACTTTGGTGCAATCCTATAGTAATAGGAAAATCACCGGTCTCACCACTAGTGGTCTTAACATTTGTTACCGCTCTGTCACATATATTTAATTATGTCTATATACCCCTGCGAAACCCCTTTCTCGCCCAACACCCTCCAACTCTCTAGGGACTCTATCATAAGCCTTCTCTAAGTCGATAAAGACCATGTGGAGGTCTTTTCTCTTCTCCCTATATTTCTCTATCAATTGTTTTAGTAAGAAAATAGCTTCCATGGTAGACCTCTTAGACATGAAACCAAAGTGGTTCTCTGATATACTTATCGCATGTCATAGCCTTTTCTCAATCACTCTTTCAAAAAGTTTCATAGTGTGACTCATAAGTTTGATCCCTCGATAATTAGTGTAGCTCTGTAAGTCTCCTTTATTCTTATAAATTTGTACAATAGAGCTTTTCCTCCATTCATCCGGCATTTTCTTTGATTTTATAATCTTGTTAAACAACTTGATTTACCAAACTACTCTAGTATCCCCCATATGCTTCCAAACTTCTATTAGTATACCATCGGGCCCTATGGCTTTTCTTGATTTCATCTTTTTCAAGGCCTCTTTCACTTAAGGTATTCTAATCCTACGTTTATATCTATAATGTCCAATGTTTTTTAGGTTTACAGTATTTTCAGTCCGTATATTCTCAGAGCCATTGTCATTTAAGAAATTTTGAAAGTAAGTTTCCCACCCTTTGATCATCACTTCTAATGCTCCTAACATGATCCAAGTCCTTACCTTTCTGTTCTCTTATTTTTGCAAGTTTAAACACATCTTTCTCACATTCTCTTGATACTAGTCTACTATAGAGGTTATCATATGCCTTAAGTTTAGCCTCACTATTTTCTTAGCATTCTTATATTGTTCATAGTTTTCATTATTCAAGTCTTCTGTCATGCTTTAAAACATACCCGTTTTTCTTTAATAATTTTTTGCATTGTTTCACTCTACTACCATGTTTCTTTTACTAATTGCCTTTTACCTTTAGATACTTCTAAGACATTTTTTGTCATTTTCTTAATGGACTCAACCATATTAGTCCACGTAGTGTTTACTTTTGTTTCATAGTTCCAGTTTCCTTCTACCATCAACTTATTTGTGAAAGAGGCTATTTTCTCTCCTTTTAAGTTCCAATGCTAAGTTTTTGGATACCTATTAAATTCATTTTCGTTCTTCCATCTTTTAGTATAGATATCCGTAACCATTAACCTATGTTGTGAGGTTAAACTCTCACTAGGTATTACCTTACACTCCTTACGCATTGATCTTTCAGTATTCCTGAGTAGAAAAAAGTCTATTTGGCTTTTATGAAGTCCACTTTTAAAGATTATTAAGTATTTTTAAGATACGAATCTTATGCTCTCAAGATATCCTATTTACCCATGCACTTCTCAACCTCCATGGCATGAACTCGTGCCCACTTTTCACTGTACCTGGGTTCTGATGCAGTGAGTCACTTCTGAGGGGAAGCTCTAGCAGCCCTTGCCCATTTTCCACTACATGTGGGATCCGATGTAGCGTGTCGCTTTTGGGGGAATGCCCTAGCAACCCTTGCCCATTTTTCACCGCACCCGGAATTTGATGCAGCATGTTTCTTATAGGGGACTCAGCTTGAGGGAATGTTAGTTTTCGATTCATGTCATGTTAGGGTAGCAATAGTTTTAAGAAGTTGAAGATGATTTTCATTTCTTACAAATGTATATTCATTAGCAAGTAGGAAAGAAATAACAAAATCATCTTCAACTTCTTCCTTGCTGGCTGGCACTTGACGCAAGACCCTTCTTTTTCACCAGGATTCGATGCAATGCGTGGCTTATGGGGGAAGCCCTAGCTTGAGGAAATGTTAGTTTTCGATTCATGTCATATTAGGGTTGCCATACTTTTATACGCTGAAGATGATTTTCATTTTTTACTTACAAACTAATATACAAATGCATATTCATTTGCAAGTAGGAAAGAAATAACAAAATCATCTTTAACCTCTTCCTTGCTGGCTGTCCATCTTCAACTTCTAATCAATCTTAGATATTAGTGATAAAAGCTATTTACGTAAAAGTAGTACCAACATATGACTTATGATTTCTTGCAACTTCATTTAAAAATGCAAACATAAACAGTTTTTTTGACCCTTTTCTCCCCCTTTTTTCTTGCCTACATCTTTCATGTTCTTGTTCTTCTCAATTTTGACTGTTTTGGAATTCTTTGTTCCTAGATTCACTAAGTTGGCCACTTGTTAGCATTTGTAAATATATTGCATCTAATATGTATGAAGAAGCTTATTTGTTGACGTTACAAATTATCATGTGCAGGATGGTTTGCTAGAGATCCCAGCATCTTGCGGCGTGTGGGCCATGTGCTCCTGCAACTTCCATATGCTAGTTCACGCCTACCTAGGCAGGTTATAATAGCCGATGATTGTTTTCAGCTGCTGAGGATTCCTACTAGTCGGCTTACTCAAGTGGTGATTAAATCCACTGAGAAGCTATTTGGAAGTATGTTCTGTTATCTAACTCTAATTTTTCTGATTTCTGCTGAATTGGGTGGATTGTTCATAGAACTTTCCTGTAGTTGTCTTGTTTGCATTCTTTAGTTTTTCAATTCTATTTTTATGATCCATTTCTGCAGGACAAGTTTTAAGCCATGCAAAATTTGGTGACTATTTGGCTTCCAAAGTGCCAAGCTTGAAACATAACCTGAACAAGAATGGAGGACCAAATTCTTCGTCTTTAAGATCACTAGCAAATGCTTTGCAGTTGCTTCAAAGGTGAGCTCGATTTGGTGATCTTTTACATGTGACTTACCTCTTTGTAGGTTTAATTTGCTCCTATTCAGGGTTCAATATTGATGGTGTTTTTTGAAAATCTTGTTGATGGTATTGTTAGAAATGTCTTCATTCATTGATCTTTGTTCCCATATCTTGAGGCTGTAAAATTCGAAAGTGAGGTGGTCTCACAGTTGTAAAATTTGGGAGGTGAGGAAGTGGTTTCAAGGATCAAATAGCGTATTACAAGCTCTAATGAACCAAATTTAACCTACGACTTGCACAGAGGCTTTACAGGAGTTGGCTTGGCCGAGTTGAACAGGTCCACCATAAAATTGATTAGAGAACTAGAAAATAATAAGTTTATTGAAGATTTATTTTATTGCTTCACCTATTCCTTTGAAACCAGTCAAGTTCTCACAGATGTTGTTTTGTTTAAAAACTGATTCAGCTCGGCAAACTGAAGAGCTAAATTATGTATACATAGAGTACAGGTACACTAATGCATCTTTTTGTTTATGATCTTAAACCACCCTTCACAATGACACTGTATTCTCTCCTTTATTCGTTTGCGCAAAATTGGCCTTCTTAGGACCGACTTCTGAAGATTCCTTGTACCAGTCAGACCAATTCTCTCAGCTCGCTGCAGTAGAAAAGAGTTTACATAATAGGAACTTTATGTCATCTTGGTATCACAAAAGGCACAAGTACGTTACCACTTGTGAGATTTTGAAAGTGCTCCTGTCCCTGCTTTTTTCTCCTCCAATTCCTTGTACTAGTCAGACCAATTCTCTCAGCTCGCTGCAGTTGAAAAGAGGTACATAAAAGGAACTTTATGTCATCTTCGTATTACAAAAGGCACATGTAAGTACATTACCACTGTGAGATTTTGAAAGTGCTCCTGTCCCTGCTGTTTTCTCTTCCAAGTTGGAACAGAGTTCTGCACACCGTTCTGATTGTTCAAAAATCAGAACCAAAGGCCACTTGCTCCTCATCATGGGAAAATCTTCATAGGAATCTCCTCTAGTCTATAATTCTGATTTTTCGTTAGGACAAAGAAAGGAAGCAAATCCTTTGACAGGGTTCTCTTACTGTTTTTGGCAAAGAATATTTTCATAAGGCAAACCCACTCAACAACTAAGAGATACATGAACAAGGGCACTTGCTCAAACAAGGAACCTCCAAAGAGCTATCTGCTTGTAAGGTATTTTGGAAAATTCAGCTACAAAATGCGGCAGCAGTTCTGAATTTTCAAATAAAAAAAATGAACTAATGAGGGGAAGAAGTGTGATCTGAATTCCATTTACTATACATGATATAACATATGACAGTTTAATCTAGAGAAAATGCATAAATTTTCAATCCTACTGATTTTTGCTGGTCAAATCATGCATTGGTTCTTTTGCACCTCCTAGATTGAGTCATTTACTGCTGCTTTTGTGTCTCCTGGATGTAGGTATGAGTTCGGAACTTCTCACAAGGACTGGATTGACTCTCACAAGCCTGCCATAGATCCTGTTATATCTTCCCAGATACATGTAGCTGTAGAGCATGAGGATGCAAATATTCAGCAGTTGCAATCAGTAAAGAGTGAAGCACGCTCTGCTCTTAATTCTCTTCTGATGGTATCATATTCTCAATGTTTGCTGAATTTTTTCCCTCACTTCAGTCATTAATTTTTGGAAACGATATTTAGTTTTCACATAGTTTTCTATCATTTGCGGCTTCCATTTTCCAAGAGAAATAGATTATTTTCACTGAGGTGTTACGGCTATGTGTTTTTCAATAGATAATCATCTTCTTACAGATACAGTATTTTCTGGCATATTTCTTGTGATGGGATATGCATTCCTTATATTTGTTGCCTTTATCATTGGTCACTTATGTAGGATTTCATCTTTCGTGAGACAAAGAAGCTTTATCTAACTTTTAGGAGATTGTATTTATTTATTTATTTGTGATTTCATGAGTTTGAATCTCATGATTTCTCCTTTTGTCTTGTTTTCCCTTTTCATCTTGTACTTCTATTCTGGTCTCAAATCTTTGTTTCTTCCAACTTGATTCTTGGTACTATGTTTTGTGCATATACAGCACATGCTCGTAACTGTAATTTCCAATGCTTTATGCAGGATGATGGGATTCTCGTGATTCCCACAGTTGCTAATCTTCCGCCAAAGCTTGGTGCAAGGGAAATTTCATCATCAGACTACCAGACTCATGCATTGAGCCTGTTGGCTATTGCTAGCATGTCCGGATGTTGTCAGGTAATTTGGTTTTTGTTCATTATGCTGTAAAAGCCAGCAGATCTGTCATTCTATTGTACCTTAGTAATCATTGGTCTGTGGTAGTGATTCACTCAGGTGATGTTACTCTCATTTAACTCCATTGGTTGCTATGGCTGCTTCTTTCCAGGTCACTGTACCACTGGGATCCCATGACAAGTGTCCTGTGTCAGTTTCTTTTATAGCCAGACATGGTGGAGATCGCTTTTTGCTGGATACTGTACAGGCTATGTATTCCTCCCTTCAGGAACAAGTTGATATGGTTGCAAAATCCAACTTAACAAACAAAGCTATGAGCAAGGAGGAATCTGCTGAGATTGCTAAAGAGAAGGTGCTTCGTTATTTTCCATTTCTTTACATTTTTCTAAATTTGCCCTGTTGGCACTAGAGTTTTGGGGAAAAATACTTAGATGTTTTTATTGTTATAATAGAGTCCTGGATTTCAATTAGTCTGATTTTGTATAAATTCTCTCTTGTAAAGGTTATATTTTCTAGGATTGCTAGTTTTCTTTGATGACATTAAACCTGTTAGGACTGTTAGAGTTTATCCTCTGGATCTTGAGGATAGTTTTGGTGACTTATTTCATATTGAAGGCACTGTCACAGGCAATGATCTAATTGAGGATTACTTACATTTGATTATAAGAACTCTAAAATGGATTGATGTTTGGCGAATTAGTGATTTATTTTGACTTTTTGGTGTTTTGACATAAAGTGTCAGACATCTTACAGTGCTTGTCTATCTTCATTCTGTTTGGTGCTTGACTTATCTGGCACATGTTTATATGTGGACCCTTCATCTGCTAGGACTTGTCATTTATGCGCCATAGCGGGTGATGCTGATCATCTGATGACAGAACTTCTTCCCATCAAATGCCGGGTTAGCTTATATTGTTGCTAACTGTTTGCCTTGTTGTTCCTTTTACACTTACTAAGGAATTCATCACCGACCAACTCTGGTCTTTTGTAGTGTGGGCATCAACATGGTGTGATATTTATTTCACATGACTAGACCAGTAAGTGTAGATTTAGGTGAGTGCATAAGTGATTTTCTTTGTAGTTCTTCTCTTGTACTAAAAAAAAGGTGTAGATTTTAGGATTATTTATCTAAACTTTGAACAATTGCTTAACTAACATGTGATTATCATGGTGAACTTATGAACACTCCATACCTTGTGATCTGATGCTTTCTGTAATTTAGACAGTACCAACTCTAATTCTGCTCTTGGGATGATGATGATGGCACCTGAACTTGGGATATAACATTTATTGTTCCAAGCTAGCTTTGATCTTTGCTCTTTGCAGTAGAGAATTTGTTCTCGTGTAATTAAATTGTTCTCTCATTTATTCTTGTTCGAACTTGTTCTCTCATTTATCCTTGTATTTCCTCACCCAACAAATGTAATTAAACTGATCGTTGAGTTTATTAAAAGACATCCGCCAGCCATAATCTGAAATTTCAGAGCAAGTTTCTGTTCATGGAGTTCTCTGAAGATTGTCATTTCTTACGCCTGTACAATAATGCATGCAGGGTAATACTGCTTTCAAAGAAAAGCAATGGCAAAAGGCTATCAATTTCTACTCAGAAGCAATCAAACTTAATGGAAAAAATGCAACATACTACAGCAATAGGGCTGCTGCATATCTGGAATTGGGGAGGTAATACTTCCTCATGTTTTTTTATTTCCAATATGCCTTGCCCTTTGTGCCTAACTTTTCCACACTTCCTACAGTTTTCTGCAAGCTGAGGCAGACTGCAGCTCAGCCATCAGCCTTGATAAAAAGGTTAGTTCTTGTAAATACACTTCTGCTGTGTGATTTTAGATGTACTGTTTTTGGCATATTGATCCAAAAAATTAGCATATACATTCATAATGCTTGGAGCATCACTCTAAAGTTGGGTTGATCTTGGTTAAACCAGTATATTTCAAAAGAAATATGAATGTTCTTTGGTTAAATGTTAGGGTAAACCAAATTAGTCATACTGACTATTATGTGATTCTATCACACTGATAAGAGCACCACCAGTGTGTAAGATGTTACAACTAATGTCACTGACCTGGGAAGCTAATATTCATTTGGCATATCCTGGCTGTATTACGAGTTTCATGTGAAATGAATGTTAATGGGTTGTGTTCTGAATGTTCTGATCCTATCAACGGCGTACAGTGTCTTGCTTTTTTGGCACAAGCTGTTATTGATTCATGGCATTTGTTATTTTCTACAAGCTAGATGCCTTTTTAGCATCTGTTACTAAAAAGTAACATATTAAATATATCATGGAATACTGAAGAAAAGTACAGGAAAGACGCTAATGGATGCTGAAGCCTAAGAGCTAGACTCTATGTTCTGTTTGTTTCATCTAAACGGTTCCCACGATCTGTAAAACTGATGCCATGTTCTGGTTAAATGCACTGATATAATGGTTGTACAATTGCCCTATCAAGTTTTTTCTGTCTATTAGCATCTTCCTTTTAGAATATTTCTGTAAAAGATGAAGTAATAGAATATTTGTCCGTAAAAGATTAAGCAATAGAATAATTGTTGATAAAAAATGAAGTTAAAAAACATCTCATCGACTGTTACAGATATCTTATACTTTTGCTTCCTGATTGTTTTTCACCATTAACAAATTCCATAATGGGCTCTTACTTCCTCCACAAGTATCCTGCAATGTGGAAGGTTGCCAATCAGTATATACTCGCATCCCAGTTTTGTTACAGACTTCATGGTACCCACTTCAATATGCTTTTATCTTATTTAATTGTTGTACATACACCTTTCTCCCAGGAAAACATGTAGATCTTGGTACCTTGAAAAGATTGAATCACCTAATAGGCGACGTAATAATTAGTAACATAGTACCATTTGTTGTTTGCAGTGTCTCACTTTTACCAGCGGGGCTTTAGATTTTTAACTAACTAGCCTTCTTATATCCCATCTTGTGTTGATAAATGCATCTTTCAAAACATTTAACAGTATGGCTTCCCAATGATTACTTCTTGGGGCGATGCATTCTCCTCAGTTATGGTTCTTTGAGCCATTAACCCATTGCTCAACAATTGGTTACATGATGCCACCGAAAACAATTTCCATTGCCCAGTCTAGTGATTACCTTTGTGTTTAATTACTTTTCTCCCTGTAGTTTCTTTTACCGTCTTTGAGGAAGAAAAATATATTTTTGAATCTTCTTGTACGCAATAAACACCTCTCCCTCTCTCCCCTAGTGACAAATACTAATTTTATCTAAATTGTTCTGACGTGTACATATCTGAAATCACGTTGGCCTATTGTTATTTACCTCAGAAGACACTGCATCTTGAGGCTCACCCCATATTTTGTGTTTAGTTGGTTGCTTGCCCTCCTATCATGTCTAGAACAATTTTATAATTATTTTACTCACTGTTTCTTGAAGATGCTTATTCAAACATAACTCTTTCATCGTCCTGTTTAGAATGTTAAGGCTTATTTGAGAAGAGGAACAGCAAGGGAGATGCTTGGCTACTATAATGAGGCTATTGAAGGTATGTCTGTGAGTCCATATCATCAACTCTCCTTAGTTGCGTGCAGTTTATATCTGTGCCTTTCAATGTGCTTCTTATTGTTTATAATTTATGTTCTTAGAAATAAGATTTGCTAAATACATAATGGGACCTTAATTGATGAATGAAATGGATATTGTGTGGGGAAACAACTAGTAGCTGATGCCTATCTTATGATCAGCAGCAACCTTCTAGGAAGTCCTTGCTGGTTCGAAAAAAGATGCTCACTCTTATGCGACTCTTAAGCCTGGAAAAGCACAAATGGACTCTCTGTCTTAAACTGCCACTTCTGTCATCTAATGTGCTTGAAATTCCATTTATTTTGCAGATTTCAGATATGCACTTGTTTTAGAGCCAACCAATAAGACAGCGAACCTGGCTTCTAATAGACTGAAGAAGTTGTTTCAGTAAGTAGCAGTCATTTTGTTGGAGCAGTTTTCAGGATTTCAAGCTCTCAGAAGAAAAACCCCGAACCTTCTGCCGTTGCTGTGAGAGGAGCGAATTCGGGCGGATGTTATCACCACACTTCTGAAAAGAGCACGAAACACAAGATTCTTGCTAGTTCTTGCAGGGTGTCAAAGTCTTATCAATTATCCAATCAAAGTCTCTCTTATAGCAGAGGTCTGGTCAACTTGTGCTTTACAGGGTTTTAGAGATGGTTAAGTTTTGTATTATCATATCTATGCCTGAGTGTAGTTCTAGCATTGAACCCGTTCTGATCCTAGTTCAAGCAGCCGATTTTACCAATTTTACCATCCTGTAATTCACCCGTTTACTGCAAAGAGAATCCACAGCCGGAGCATGTATTTTGGAGATCAGGAGGATAAAACATTTTGCTTCTTCTCTAAGTTGCTTCTGTGATTAACAAAAGCAAGGTGTGATGTAGCACTTCATTACCCGTTGCTTGCTTCGGAGTTGCATTCTAATATCCGTGTGATCCACCGTTGCACTTTATCTCCGGCATCTCACAGTAATTTGTGTTTTAGTTAGCACATGCTGACACTGACTTATGAGTAAGGGCCCGATTGGCAAGGCCAATATAACAATACGGTTCATGCAATCATGTCGAAATAATCCGGCATAATCATTCATATTATCGCATATAAGCCTTGCCAATGGAGCCCAAGTGATGTTTCCTGATCTTCAATAGTTGAAAGATTTGACTCTGGTTGTGAGATGTCTGGAGAGGAGTGTTGAAATGCAAGCCCAGGTTTGAACAATTGCAGTTTGACCGTCGAAGTTGGGAATGAAATTTCAGGCCAGGTACACGTTTGCACGAGTGGGCATATATGACTTCTGCTTAATGCAGCCTTTACTGTCTGGATGACTTTTCTTACCATTGTGACCTGTAAATTCTTTAACCATACAAGTAGCTCTCTTTCCCCTTGCTTGATAGGGAGAGGAATGGAGAAATATTCTATGAATATAAATAAACAATAATAATTCTAGGATAAAAAAGAAGAGCACCAATATTGAATGTGGGGATTGATTTAAAGCTGCCATATGGCTCCAGGGTCAGAGAATCCAACTGCAAGTTGGCTATTTATTTATTATTCATGAGCCTACATTGTTGCCGAAACTGCATGCTCATTTATGCTTGGAATTCAGATCCCTAGAGACTAATGTGGGCTTTCCTCAACGACAAAGCTTCCTATCAGGGTGCTTTGGTGACTAATCTTTCATAACATTTATGCACCCCTACTCTTATGCCTTAGATTTATACAAGTTACTCTCAAAAGAAGGGGAGTGTCGCCTGGAGGCATAGAAACAGTTTCTTGCAACTGTGCTTCAAGTTAGTAAACATATGGAGATATATATGCCTCTTCAAATAAAATAAAAATGGAATTATATCTTTTCAATTGTGGGTCCAGAGTACTTGGGACATTGGTGGTATCTTGTGCTCTATGAGTCGGGAGCTTTCCTTAAGGGATCGGACGGTGACTAGCCGATTCTAATGCGTTGGTCTACAGTGACATTTTTAGGATATTCCACGAAGATGTATACAACTGTGCTTTTTTAATTAATTAAGCTAGTGAACATTGACTTAGCTGTCCATCACCTATGAAGGCCCCCACAGATCAGTGCCATCCACGTGTTGCCATGTGTTAATAGGCCCCACAGTACGATAGGTCTTATTGATGATTAGCATCCTTTTGATTAAGACAAGATTGAAACCACCAACGGCACCAGAATTCCTTTCCCAAACCTTTTAGTTCTACTTGGTGCACTGAGGAAATAAGACCATTCCCTCCGAAAAAGGTCTTCCATTTTTTATTAAAAATATTTATAAATACACATCGAGATGGAGGATTGGATACAAGGTGAGGAAGAAGAAGAAGAACAAAAACATAACAAAATACAAAGAAAAAAAAGGGGGAGACACGAGAATGGCTCCACACAGAGTCTTTCCTCTAAAACCTAAAGTTACCAACTACCCTTTTCTTTTCACTCGGACCAGAGTGAACTCAACTCACTCGGCGAACAACTCATTGCTGTTCAGGAATCCTCCAAGCCGAGGTAGCAATTAGCGGCCGAGTATGCCACCCCAACATCAAACTCCCATTATTCTCCTCCACCCTGTAACCATCCCCACCAGCAAACAACGCCAACAGCATGCTCGCCTGTTTGAACGCGTTGGAACCCAAGTGAACCGGCGCGAACCCGGCCGAGCCCATCCGAGTTCTCCACTGCGCCAAGGCTTCATGCCTTTCCACTCTCTCCAGACCTTCACAAGCCACCACGTTGCAAATCTGCAGACCCAAATACATTTCCGACATCACCTGATCTTGGCTATTAGGCGGCGACATCCCACAACCCTCCAGCGAGTCAAAAACGGTCGAGTAGTAGTGCAGTGCTTCATTGAACCGGTCCAGGAAAACCGGCCTGTTGTGGTTGGCTTCTTGCTCTACAATCGTCACAATTTTGGGTCGCACCGCTTTGACTGAAGCTAGAACTTTATCAATGGCTCCGGGTCGACTCAGCAACGGATGTAACTCGAACACCGAATTTACAGCTACAGCTTCTACGTCTGGACGAACATCTAGCATATGAGGTTCTAAATCAGCCAAACTGTTGCAGACGAATCCGCGATATTCAAATTCGACACGAATTGTTTCTGCAAACTCGGCCAGCTTCCACCCCACTTGCTGTAACGGGTCGGTGTTATCCGGCTGCGGCGGGCCGATTCCGGTAAGACGGAACGCTGGCGGACCGCCGGGGCGCAGAGCTAGGGCTTGCATCAAAGCCGGCCATTGCATCCCTTGCTTCATACTGAAATCGATTACATGAACTCGGCTTTTTCCTGCGAATGCTTCCAGAATCGCTTGGTTTGCCGTAAAATGGGCGAATTTCAGATACGGGCAGGTTTCGTAGAAGTGCATCTGGAGGATATCGGAGAAGGACGGATCGAGCGGGTCTTGTGGGTAGATACGGTAAATTCGACGAGCTAGAGCTTCTGCGAAATAGGTCGCGACCTTCCTCATCGGCCCTGCTTGGGATGCCGCCAAAGCCCCTATCTGATTAACTAGGATTCCTGCTGCTTTGAGGTTATCTTGTTGAACAGCTTCTGCGCAGGCCATTAGAGTATGAACCAATCTGATTCCTGTTTCTTGTGAATCCACGAGCACAACCGGCCTGGCTGATTCCGTGCTTGCCTCCATTTCTGCAGTTGTGGGTCTCATCCGCTTCGTCTCTCTGGAAATGGAATCCGATTCGCCGCCAAAAACGACATCGCCTGGAATTGCTCTCAGATCACAGTCGGAATCGTAGATCCGAGCTACCTGGGGTTGCTGCTGATTCTTCTGCGGCGGTCTAATGTTGGGGAAATCGACGGTGGTGACGGTGGAAGATTCTGCGTCCACCAACGAGTTCTGCAAAGTGGCCGGAGAATCAAAATTGGGAGGAAGAGGAGTATTCAGCTCGGAGAGCATGCTTTCGAGCCAAGTATGAAGATCCGAGGGATTGTAGTGCACAGTCTCAGAGGCGAGATGGGTTAGCAATCCATCTTCGTTCCCATTTCCCATCACCATCTCCAGCTGCTCCAGTTTCTGCGCTACTTCCTGCATATCCGATGATCGGACTTTGTATCCCAAGCCGGCAAGAAGCTCATCAACTCCGGCATCCTGCTGCTGCTGCTGCGCATCTTGTAACATCATTTTACCCTTTCCGCCGGCCGGCAAATCTCCACCCGAAATGGGAGAAACACTTTCCTGGTGCTCCCTCTTCATCTTGAAGATATTATTTTTGCTTTTACCACTACTTGTTCTGTGTGCCGTTGTCTCAACGAAGGACTCTGGACATGGTCGTGAGTTTTGTCATCAGATCTGGTGCAGTCCAGGGCTCGCTGCTTCTGCCGCTAAAAGAAATAAGAATCGCTCGTGACCGGCTCGGCCACCAACGAAGCGAACAAAACCTATAAGACGGAGAAAAGATTAAAAAGTGCGGAAGAGATCGAGAAATGATGCCATCCACAAGGTTTCGTGGACCAATTGTTCGCCCTCCCAAATCCCCCACGCCTGTAGCTCTCTCTCTCTCTCCCTCGCTCAGATTCCTCAAAGAGTCGTAACACCAGCGCTAACTTTTAAGCCCCTAATAATTTACCTCTCATTTTGATACCGCCACCCTCCACACACAATCTTGAAACTAATGGAGTTTGAAGCGCTCCCTAATTTTTGCCTCTGTATTCCACAACAACAATCATGGAATATCAACTTCTCAGTGTGGGATCCACCACGGATATTGTATCTCTACCGTTCATCGGATTTAGGCCCACTGACCAAGCAATTGCACAGGAATGTCAGATGTACAGTTTTCTGATTACTGTGATTATTGAGCAGGCAGGTAGTAGATATCTAATGCAGGAAAATCAGATAAACAGTGGTGGATCAAACCTTTAGTATCATTCCACACTCAAGGCTACAATTGGATGCTAGAGTCCGCGGATTTTCTTGATCTTTGGTTTACTAGATATCCATCCAATGGAGATGAAATCAGATGAACAGTGTGGATCGCCAATGAGCGGGGTACGTTTGTTTATGCAGGTTGCGGGCTGCCATACGGTAACTTTTACTAAGATGTCGCATTCAACAGTAGCTTTCCTGCAAAAAGAAAGGGCTTCCACTAAAATAATCTGTTTATGGCGTTAGTACAAGCAAGTGTGCCCGGCAAGAAGGAGACCGACGGACACCGCCGTCAACGTTGGCCGTCGTGGAAGTTCTGGAAATGGAACGGAGGCCGTTAGATTTAACGGCGTTGAGAACGGACTCCGGCTGCTCTTGTTAATGCCGTCCCCATCCGAACGTGACGCCCGCACTCACATCCTTCATCATCGGGCCGCCCAAAGGCATGTGATCTTGCCACGTGGAGCGAATCCTGCACGGTCCCCACCCCAGTTCTGAGGCCGTTTAATCGATAAAAATATCGCGATGAGTTGAGACGGTCTCTGCCCTCGGCCGCCTAGCCCGCCGGAACGCCGTTGCCTGCTTGTGGCCGTCCCTTGCGTTTTTTCTTTTGACTCTATTTTGCGCTATGTACCGCGCGTCAGCATGGTAAGCTGCCTCCATCTTTGGTTGATCCAAAAATAGTTTTTTGGATGCTAGAACAGTACGATCACAGCGGTTTACAAATGATCCGATCCGTTCATCTAATCTATCAGGATCTAGATTTCCAGTAGTACCAAATCAGGTGGATTATCTGATGTAGCATCTGGAAATGGTTCACATTGGACGACCATGCTAAATCGTCTGGATTAGACGAGACCGGTGCGATCAAGCAAAATAGGGCCCCTCGGGCAAAGGTCGGACTGTGGGACGTAACTTACCGTGTGGTCGCGCTCTACAGCGGCACTTTTATTATTATTTTGAGACATTTGATTATTTTCTGCATCTGTTTTTAGACGTATTAAAAGGATAAATGGTACAAATTGCTTTATAAAAATAGAAAAATTCCTAACCGTCTTAAGAAAGCTACGCCTACTCATTGACCACCTTCCTCTCCAAAGTCATACAAACAGGCCGGCCTCTTGCTCTTTTTTTTTCACTTTTTTCTGACTTTTTTTTTCCCCGCTTTCAGTCTGGGTGAGTGAGAGAGTAAAACGTAGCAATTACTTGCGTAAATTCGGAAACGAAAAATCCGGAAGTCAGTGGATGGTGATTTTATGCGCTGCAATTCCATTGGCCACAGATAAAATGATTTAAGGACAGCGACACAAGTTCTAACTGCTAATCTTATCCGTGTTTGACTAATTACACTGATCGAAAAATGCTTTTGACACGTGCACCTGCTTCCTCGAACAAGATGGACAAATCAATAAGTGCCACGTGGCATTGTAATTTGAAACGCGTGGTTTTTGCCGAACATTTTTCTGTCAATAAGTACCAAGTTTCAAATAGCACTTATTTTTTGGGGCCGACAATAATGTAAATTGATGAGCTGTGCACGGATAAGTTCATCCACCAAACAGCTGATAGGTATCATTTAACTGACCCTAAAATATATGGACTAACTTATCTTTGAATAGAATAGTGATATCAAACTAAGAGAAAGTTTTTCCCGCAATTAAAAGGGAAATGATATTCCCACACCCGTTTAATACTAGTGCCACTTCCTTACGTGGGATTTTATCATAAAAGCATTGATGAATTCTACATATTCTAATGATCTGAATCGTTTATCTTGTTCACATGGTTGTCAACAATCAACTATGCCTGAAAATTCGTATACTTTAGATGATCCTATCATTGATTTTGCAGGAACCTAGAATATAATCAAATTTAGATTAAAAGCTTGTAAAAAAATAATTACAAACAACTTATTACAAGACAATTAAGATGAACGTTCAGATCATAAAAAAATGATGGACCCTCAAGTAACACTGCTATAAAGCCCCGGATGAGAGTATGAGAATAGTCCTTCCAGCGGCAAGGGAACGTCATTTCCCTAAAATAACTTTAACTGAACCTGGTCGAAAAGGAAAAAGGTTAAAAGGGTAAAACCGGCCATATGCGGTAAAAGTCTAAACTGAAATACGTCTCTGTCTCCTGTTGATATGAAATGACCAACCGAACCCCTTGCTTTGGCCAAAATAACCCCTCATCTTTTAGAAAATGACAGAAACGTCTTCTTAAACTAATTATAATATAATAAATATCTATATTTTATATGAAAATAAATTTCTATTTTATCATTATTCTGATGACACAGACTCCCTACTAGCTTGGCCAGCGTGGTCTAGAAATTGAGAGGATTGGAATCTCCGATATTAGATTAAATTAATCCATGGTTTCCATCACCAAAATCTACTTAATGGATCAGAGCAATATTTTTAGTTTTTTAAAGTGAATAATTAAAGGAGGGTTAAGTCTTAAATAAATGGAGCTCCTCCGATTTTTGTTAATAAAATATTCATCAATTGATTACGGAAAATTGCATTAAACTTCGATTCAAACTGCAAATTCTGAGAATTTTTTTGTAATATTTTGCAGAATCAAAACGGTCCATGCGGTAGTTCTGAAATGCTTCAGGGCCATATTCCCATTCCATAATGAATTTGGTGTTCTTATTGGGTGGATGCACTTATTTTTCACACACAAAAAAATGGTACCGAGGAAAAGTAGAAGTGGGGCCATTGTTTCCGTCATCCCAGCCGTTTACTTGTTGATCTTTGAAAATTTCGGCATTGCGATTTTTATTTTCTGACCATCCATTTAAACGATAAAGATCAGAGATGAATTATGTTTAGACGGGCCCCAAATTTGGTTTATGGTTGATTCATAGCACGATCTACTAGATTGATGATTCGGATCGTTGAAAAGAGTGAAGCCCGCTTGTGTTATGCCTGCTAGGATTTCCAAATATGCGGAATTGGGAATCCACATATAACAAATTGAACGTGCTCTCGTAATTTGCAGCGCTCTGATGGATGGCTGGGATTAAATACTTCAAATTGCTTGGAACGTTCGTCCTAAGTTGTTTTATCTTTGATTATTTTAATAAAAATGCGATAAAATACAATGAAAATGCAATGTAAATCGTGGGAGAAAGGTAAACATTCTCCACAAATTATATTCTTTTTCTTATTTAAAGACTTATTTGTGCGGATCTTATGACTACCCCACCTTGTGACTCTTCTGAGGCTAATGGTCGAGACATCAGTTTGACCGGTCGGCACAGGATACGCTGCGCCAATGGCAAACCGACGATGGTATCGCGGCCCCACTAATGACATCGATCCGTCGTAACAAATCATTCAGTCCACATTCTAATCGGTGGTTCACAGTCATCCATTTGTCGTGAGAAGGACCGAGCTACAACCCGCATTGGCATCGAAGTGATCAACGGTGGAGATCATCGCATAATAATGTGCCTCGGGTGTGGTAGGACCCATGAGGCTAAAATAACATAAAAGAGCTTTATTAATTTGTAATTTCCTTTGTTTATTGAGGACGATTAAACCGGAATGTGATGGCAATCCCACTGAGTGAGTTGCTGCTACTCCTCCAATATCTCGAAAGGTTGGTCTACCAATTTCGTTACAGAATGGTGCATTTCTGAGTCAGTCGGCCATTTCCTCCAGGCAGAGGCCTTCACCACTTGAGAGCTTCGAAAATGGCAGCCGGCCATTTCATCTCGCAAGGATCGGTGAAAAATGAGAATGACAAGGCTGATATTAGCACTTCCCCTTGCATGAGAAAGGTGACCAATGAACAATCCTTTCTCTACCAACTTAAGTTAGTGTTGGTTGATTGACTTTCCATAAGAAATGCTAGCAACCAAACGAGAAGCTTAATTAGTTACATGCTGGAAGCCACCACAAAGATACTAGACTGGTGGGGGACAAAGTTTCGATTAGATGATTCAACAAATTGACATGAAATGTGATGGCCAAGCATTAAGTTTCACCCTGCGTAGAACTTTTTTGGTAGATCAGAGCCGTTCTTATTTTGTTGCTAAACATAACTAACGGCAAGAAATCAATGCATTTGGATAATCTTAACTACTTGTTTTGCTCCTTCAAAAAATTAATAAAAATAAATAACTATAATCTTACCCGAAAAAACGTAAGGTACAACCGTTGAATGGGCTTCAAATTTTAGTTCTAGCCTATCTATGACATTCCTGCTATTATGAACGTTTACATCTGCAATAAAAGCTTTACCTTTGCATTATGTTTCACTATGAGAGATTAATTAAGTGGCATATACGAGCATGCCTAAAATCTCTCCTACAAGTACTTCTAACCCCATGGAAGCCTATTAAGTGTTAAGATGGCATCCATTTACTCCTGCATGTGAAATAATTATTTGAAACCTATTTCTCAAAATAAATATACAAAAAAAAATTCTCTCAAAGATCTGGTGATATACTTGATGGGTTGCACTCTTTTTTTTGTTGCATGATCAGTTAATCTAGGTTTGGAATAATCCTATACTTAACAGTCTGGTGGCCATATTTTTTTTTTTCTAATTTTATTGATCAAAATATAGATTGAAGAGACCTACAGCAAGCAGAGAACATCAAACAATTACCCTATCTGTAGCAAGTGCTGTAGTTTCATTTGTCAGGCTTCACTTTCTTCATAACTTAAATTAATCTTAAACTAGATATAATCGATTTTGGTATTTAATCATACCAGGTAAGATCAATCCTCACCAACTGCCAGCTTTAACCCAACTTGTATTAGGTTCACATTTGGCTCTGCAGCAGTAAATCCTCGGCTGGTTACGTGATAAGAACTCAAGCAATACGCCAGACGCCCCTGGAAGGCCAGACTGACGGAATGCAGTCACTCAATTTCGCATCCAATGGTTGGCCTCCTTGTGTCCTATACTACAAGTTTGCTCTTCCGAAGATCTTAACATTAATGATTCCTATTTTCAATTGATGCTTAAAATGCATCGAAAGATGGGTGGAGATATCAAAACACAGAGGTGGTATGCTAGTACGAAAGTAGCACTATTTTCTAGTTTTTTTTTTTTTTGAAACTCTATTTTGCTCTTAAATACAAGTGATCTTAGACGCTAAATGCAAGTCTAATCATTCCTGTCCGTTCCCATCGAGGCAGGGAAAAAGGGCAACAACATTTATCCTCCAGTAGAGGAAGCCGTGATTTCCTTGACCTCGGCCAACGTTCTTCTCGGCGTCTCCAACTTTACCCTCTCTAATTTTTTTTTTGGTTGGGTTGTGTTTTTACAACTGGCCGTGATGGACGGTGGAGATCACTACCGGGAAATCAGGCATTGTTTTTAACGCGTCCAATGGGGAGACAGTGCAGGCCATGATCAGATAGTTACGATCATTAATTTGCAGTAGGGCCCACAATGTCAGATAGTGCGGGTTGGCTGCAGGGTCTGAGAATCCTTTGTATCGTACATCAGAATCCGAGTTATTATATGTTGGTCGGCTGACCACACTAGAAGCAAATTGGCAAAGGGGACCGGTGGAGATGAATGGTTTGGATCATTGAAAGAGTGGGCCCATATTTTTACGTGGAACTACTCCTTGACGTGAACGTGGACCACTACCCAGCTTCACGTATCATCCAACACTGCACGACTTGGCAGATGAATGATTTGGATCATTGAAAGAGTGAGTCCTCCATTTGTTCACGTGTAACAGCTCCTTAAACATGAACACGGACCGCTACATGGCTTCATGTACTATTCAATACTGTACGGCTTTGGCAGATGAAAGGTCTAGATCATTGAAAGAGTGGGTACCACATGTTCACCCGGAACAGCTCCTTGACGTGAAACTGGACCACTAACAAAGCTACCTGTACCATACATTGCCCAACTTAGCAGATGAACGGTTTGGATCATAGAAGGAGCGGCGCCCACATGTTCAACCTGCAACAGCTCCTAAACGTGAACTTGGGCCACTAGAGACGTAGGCCCACATGTACCTTCAGCCGCTGTAAACCGTATGGCAGCAGTTGGTCGACCATAATGTGAAAAACTGGAGATTATCCTGTTTGGGGATTTTCTTATTTTGGTGGCGGAGAGAGCGAGAAAGAGAGAGAGAGAGAGTGAGAGGAAGGATGGGAACGGAGTCAAATCAGTTGTCATACAAACGCGTGCATTATTATTATTGGCAAGTTGAAAGGAGCATGATCAGGGCCCACTTTCTCTCACCAATGGTTGTGTCCGTACGAAAGGACACTATCATGGAGAGCATGTGAGCGGCAGAGGGAGTATATGAAAGAGACGGGCCCACCAAAGCAACGGAGCCTTTGCACCTAGTCACCCAATGCTTTTCCTCACTCTGATCACCTCTTTTACTCTTTCCATCCTTATCAAGGAGGGAACATTCAATGGAGTGGCTGAAAATAGCCAGAGTAGGCCCCCCTTGGCAAAATAGAAAGTAAGTTTGATCGCAATAAGCACACATGTCAAATGTCTAATCTCAATCATCAAATCTGTCCAACGATGTCGGAAGCCAGCGATCAAAGCTTCTAACCGTGCGTTTCTTATGATCAAATGTACATCTTTCCAGGTGCCAAGCAACCCACATGGAAAGGTTCGATCAAGGGGTCGGACCCCTGGACGGTGGGAGAATTAATGCAGCATTCCTCGGAGGGAAAACTAGGAAAAGGTTAATTTACCTGCCCGCAATAAAAAGTGGGGGACGCAGGGGTCAATTGCCCGTTATTAGCACGAGGAAGTTCAAAAACAGGGAAACGGAAAAGGCAAAAGGGAGGTTGGCCGAAGTGATGGGAGTGAGCGACGTGTTTTACCCTCAAGGTGAGAACTTGGAACCTTATCCTACTGTGCGGCTTCACCCAAAGCCCATCCTCTGCCTTTTGGTCCGTGCTAGCCTGGAAGCATATGGCAGACCTTTCATTTTCGTTACGGGATAAAAATTAAAGAGTTTTGTATGTGCCGGTCGGTCGACAAAGTACACCAACAGTTACCAGTTTGTGGGTCTGACCTTTCCGTTGGACACTCGATCTGTTGCACATTGCTTGGTGTTGATTTTAGAATTAAAACCCGAGATAAGCAAATACACAACGAAGTGCAAGAAGTTTTACGTAGTTCGGCTGTATAGTATGAGAGAACGGAGAAAACAAGGCTGGATGCAAATCCCATGAAATTTCATATCCTCTTGTATACTCCTCTCTTTCTCCTTCTCGAACAACCTTTGCCTAAAGTAAGAAGCCACGGGCTTATAACCTTAACGAACCTATTTTACCCGCAAATGATAGAATTAAAACGGGTGGAATATAAGAAATTATTCATCTCGTAAAAAGGAAGCTTCGTTGCAAGAAGCTCCGGCATATGCAGGGTCCAAGGATAGGACGGACCATAAAGGTTAATAGTACATATTTTTACCTTGCATTTTGTAAGAGGTTATTTTCATACTTTAAATCCGTGACACAAGGTCACACGACAACAACTCTACTGTTGTGCCAAGGCTAACACCAGAAAAGAAAGTAGAAGGAATCTCAACCGATCGTATGATTAGAATCATAGATGGAGAAGATTTTCGATGTATGGGGTGTAGCTGATGCGGGTGGAAAAGATGATCGTTTGAATCGTCAACCATCTCAGCTACAGATCTATTTCCGGGTATACGAGTCCTTGGGCTGATCCAGGTGAGCAAAGCGCCATATGAGAATTCGTAATCTGGCCGACCCAGATGGGGTTTAAAGCTACACTTTGCACTTTTAGCTGCCGGGGTGAGTCGCTCCTTTTGGTCGACGGACCATCGTACACAAATAATCTCTCTCCCGATCCATTTTTACTCTAAATGCCGAACAGACTTGCCCCACTTTAGTTTTGTGGACATCCGGCGGCGACAGGCAAGTGGGTGGGCCGCCCTGCTAGGCAGGTCACAACAGCAATGGGGAGCCATAAAATGAACGAGTTGGATCACCTTGTGCATGGACGCAAACATAATGAGCGGCTTAGATTTAAAAGAAAATAAAATAAAAGAGAGAAAAACTTTGATAATATGATTGGCAAGCTTACATAGTCCGGTTTGTATGATCACGTCAAATCGTTGCTTAATCGGATGAACCGTAAATTTTACGTAGCAGTAAGTCTTCTTTCTCGACTTCTTTGCAAACGTGTTCCTTATTTTCCGAAGACGTGCCTTCTCTCTGTTAGCAAGTCCGAGCTTTATAATTATTTGGTTTGATCGTTCCTGAATCTGAACTTTGTAATCATGCGATGATGCACCTCGAGATGAAATGTACCATAATTGCGTTCCTGGTAAGATCATTTACGGCGTAATTTTGAGTTCTCCAATTGTGAGAGTCCCATTCGACCAAGGTCTTAAAAGCACCTTTTGCTTACTGATGGTGGGCGCTTTCCAGAGGGAATGAGTGAACGTCCCGTGTATATATGCCCACGAACCCCACATGTATAATCACTTAGCGGTCAAAGCCTTAATGGCGAGGAAGTCCTATGCCATGTTTTTTTCTTTGTTTCCTTTTTTTTTTTTGTTCGAAAGGTGAAGTTAGATAATAGGAAAAGAAGGGAGCCACTACAAACGTCAAGCATAGCCATCACCCTCCCAAATTAAAAGATCAAAAAGAAAGTTCGGGGAGGCATATTAAGCCATGTAACTTCCCCTCATCGTTCCTCCCCTTTACTAAATATTTTAAGATTACCTTTCTCCACTCTAATTGACCACCTCGCTGCGTCGTTTCCGAGGTTAAATTACGTGACACCGTAACGATATTACGGTTTACCTTGGGCCGTTTCTTTTCTCAATTCAAATAGAGAAGTGTTTTTGGCGTAGGATCCACCGTTTTGCCAGTATTCGAGCTTCACGTGAAAACATGCCCTTAACAGTCACGCAACGAGGGCAATTTTCTAGTTCGCTGGCTTATCTAATGGATACAATTTCTATCACCTTGATGTGCGCACCATCAGGTTAGATTCTCAATATGCAGTTAAAATTCCAATAAAATAGGCTACTCTGAAAATAGGTAACTGATGGCAGTGGGAATCTCTATCCTATTAAGTAGTACAAAGCGATAATAGGATAATACGGAATGCTGCAAGGCAGCACCCTCCATATAAAGCCCCGTCAGTTTTGCATGATCAGCCCCACAGTCAGACGATCTTCTTATTGGACAGCTTTTCAAATGCTAGAATGAACAAATTCACCCACATTTTGAACTACTATACCTCAAAAGTTGAAGCAATCGCCCAAAGTCATATAGTGCAGTTGGCCTCCGACAGTATGGTGCTCCTCGTTGCACTTGGTAAAAAATAAAAGTGCACTTTTTTTTTTATTGAAGAGATTTCAAATATATTTAAGAATTAAGGTAATCAGTTTTACTAGTTTGCTTTCTGACTCTTTACTGTATAAAATTAAAAAAGACAGAATAATGTGGCCTGGATCATCCCAGATAGGGACTATTATGCGTAAGTGGGCGCTTCTGCGTGTCCTTTTAGCATTTCTCTTTGTTAGAGTACCCTGTTCCCGTGTGCTCGGTGGCAGACCAATTGGTGGCTGTGAGAATCTTGATCCTTTACTCATTGACACATGAACAGAAGTGACAGGGATATTCGCCAATATTTTCTGCACTAAAATAATATATATATACATATATATGTGTGTGTGATGACAGACTTAATGGGATATTTGGCTGCAGAAATGGGAAACTGAGAGCAGAAAGGTTAGGGTTTGCGCGGTTATAGAAAGAGCAAGCTGTCACTTCTTCACTCGACCCCAAGAGGCCAAAACGTCGTATCTCACATCCTTTATCATGAAGCATGGCTTTCTTGGTGGGTGTGTCTAGCTTATCCTGGGCATCCTTTTTTGTGCTTGAGCTGGTATGTCTGTGCCCCATTAGCTCATTATTGATCCCCATTAAACCACCTGGTCGGCAACGACTGAGGCCTCGTAGCTCGCTCAGTGCCTTACCTTTCATCTCGTATCTGATGGAACACATACATGGTTGGTGCATACAGAAGTTTGCTGTTTTTGCGAGTCTGTGGCTTTCTTTTGGTTGGCTTTGTACAGGAAAAGGGTCAAAGAAAATGATTTTATTGGAGGGTGTCGTCGTGAGGAGCTCTACTAGAAGTGGAAGTTACATGCATGCGCATATTTTTCACTTGACTGGTTAGTTGTGGTGCGGATGAGTCAGACAAATTTTTCTCGGTTGCTTGAAGGTTCTAACCCATCGACCTAAATCATAGCTTCATGTTTGGTTTATGTTTCTGCTACATCCTGTTTAGGCCCAACTTGTGGTATCAGATATTTGGTTTGAGAAATTGACTAGACGCGTTCTTTCAGTCCTAGGGCTTTTAACGCATCTGGTTAAGTTCTTAATAGCCTCATTCTTAGATAATTGGTTAGGGCGACTAAAAGGTCTGTCACCTACACTTTTGCATCGCATCATTTGACCTTACCAGTTAAAGCCGTTCTTCTTCTCCATCATTATTAAAGAGAAGTTTCATAGAGACAGCTCAATAGGGCCATGGAGATGAATGGTTTGATCAGCGAAAATGTGAATCCTACTTACACATTTTGAGAGAGAGAGAGAGAGGGCCAAGTGAATGTGCATGTGGGAAGTTTGGTAAAGATGTAGAATCGAGATAGAGGGATAATTCAGGAAGAGGTAGACCAACCCATCGGTGACTGATATATTTCGGGAGGGGAACTGAGTGGCCAATACATTAGCCAACTATGCAGTTGACAATGATGGCATAGAGCCGGACCACAAGGTACAAGGTGCGTTCATGTGTGCCCCACTTTAATATGATGGGACCTATCTCTATCTTTGCATCTGCTTCTGTGAACGTAGATCTTTTGTAGCTCAAAATTCAAGATGAATGGACGGTTTTGGCAGCCGGAAAAATCTATTTTGATCACTAAAAATGGATAGTTAGAAATTGGTGTATTAGAAACTTTCCATAAAGAATGGTGCACATTAACTAGCAAAAGTATTTTTTTTTTGGATGCCAAAGCTGTTCACTCATTGTGATTTTTGGGAGCTCTAAATTTGAAGAAAGCGGGTGAATGGATCAGATGATAAAGTGGGGCATCGCATGAATAGTTGTACTATGTGGTTGTGATCTGTGATTGTGTGCATAAATAAAGAATTATAAAGTAAATTACTGGGTTCTCCTTCACGAACCCTTAAATTTAGTGTCCGCTTAAAAAAAAAATGATAACTCAAACCTACAACTAAGTATATTTTAAATATATTTTAAAGGAGACGACTAGTTGTCTGCAATCAACTACGCTCAACGTCACTAATATGTGAACTATGCATCAATTGATTGCTTGAAAGATGCAAGTGCACGTCAAAAGGACACCCTGGCGCTCGTGCCCACGACTTGCTGAGTACCAAGCCCTGGTTTTGCAAGGGCTGCTGCCTTAGCGAATGTTGGGGCAAACTGACTAAACGTTACCCACCGCTGAATCAGAGCCTTCTATTTGTAGTCTCGGGGTTGGCATCCTTTTCAGATTCCTGCTTGGATGTATACAATATACCCCTAGTGCGTAAACTTTGAGAATTTGCACACGTTACTAGCAGCACATGGGGGCACTAATTCTTTAGCGATCCAACTCGTTCATTCATTGGACCACCTAGAAAGTCCAGGTTTGAAAAATGTCCTCCACTAGGTGATACTAAACACCACTTATCTAGGGTATGAAATATCTTGTTTACGAAGTCAAAATGGTCATAAAATCTGGACCAATTGGCCTGCTATTACTCGCTGATAAACGAGGTTTTCAAAGTCTGATCTAGCTAATTAAGGTGAGGTTCTTCTTAAGAATGATTTGGGTCAGCAAATGCCAGGGAAACGTAGCACTTTTGCTACAATAAATATAAATCTACTTGTACAGACCTATAGTTGGGACGTCAACTCCATGTGGTCTTGCATTTTCTGTCCCCTTGATGTTATCCCTTTGTGTAAAGGAAAACGTTTTTGCCTTTTAATTAGAAGCTGAAGTTGTATAATTAAGAAAATTTTAACTAGGCCATTATGATAATCAGATATTTGCTTAACAGTAAGCAAAGCCATCTAGCGCAGCTGGTTGTAGATAACAAGATATCTCTGCAAGTTTGAGAAAGCACTTTGCCCTTCATCAAGATAAAGAAATAGATTTAGGTATGAGGATTAATATGCTAGTGAAATAGTTTGCTATACCAAAAAATAAATTTAGTAGTAATAATAACAACAACAACAACGTAACATCAGCCATTGGAACATTTTGGCTTTTGTGCAATTAGCCTCATCCTACATGGATTAAGTTACCCCCTTTAACCATGACCAAGCCCTGGCAGTTTTATCTGCAGTTTCTTTACTTACAAGCAGGTGGAAAGTTTTAGTAATTTGGGGTAGCGTCTATCAGCCTGCTCAAGAACCCAAAAGAATAATTTGGGGCTGCCATTTAGAGTTGCACTTGGAGAAATACTGATGGGCATTGAAGATGGTAAGCAGCAATTCAACCCATTCTTAATACCTTTAAATCTACCATGTAACAAAACTACAAGAAGGAGCACTTCATCAAATTAAAAGGAAGTGTACCACAAACAGAGCGAATGCGAAAGAGATCATTTTCAACCGTTAAGGCTTACATGCACGACTTGTTGCTTTCTTAGCTTAAATACGATGTAGACGCATGATTAAGTCATCTTATCTAGGTTTGTTATCATTTCAATTCAACCAGGGGGTGGTGTCTCTAAGTGCATGAGTCGCTTATCGGTCCCCTAATGCTACGCCAGTCAAAGTCTTGAGTCGAGCCTGAGTTTAACGACTCAATATGTTCTCTACAGGACCCCGATCATGCTGTTCACATCAAGCGATAACGCATCTTATCCTGTTGAACCGAATTTCCTTTTCCTGAGAATCCAAATTTTCATGCAACACCCATCTACACGTGTTAATAGCGCCATAAATCACGTCCAACGGCTAAAATGGAGCACTCATCTCTTACTATTTTTAGTTCGATAGCGCCTTTTGCTATGTCTCATGCCAGGCACAACGCGAAGTGTCAACCAGTACACATCAAGATCGATGGACCTTGGTGTTGCCACTAAAATCATGCACCTCCGTACGCCATAATGTGCCGTATGTGACAGGCCAGGGCATGATCTTCATTATCGTCATAGTATTCCCTAGATGGTTAATGCAACAACTTATATGCTTTAATTTGGTTTTCCATACTGTGGAAATGCCGATGAGTAAATAAAGGATAAGAAGACTGATCACTGGTGAGAATGTTGGGGGTCTAAGGTCTTAAATTTAGGTAGAAAGTTTACGGCTCCATAAAAGGTTTAGTTAGAAAGACTGTTCCACCTTCAGGCATTCGATAGAAAGGTGGCAGCAAATAGTAAATGATTCTTGTTTTGTGGCCTGCATTGAGTACACAAAGTGGTTGACCATGCAATTTGGTGTCGAGGCTGGCTAGACCAAAGCATTCAAAGCCGCGAGTTGGATAAGGCTCCCATCGCCAGTTGCACACACGGTCACTACTCTCTTGAATGTTGGCGTGTACTTCCTTCAGGCCCTTGAGTTTGCAGAATCGGTCGACGTAGTTGAGACCAAGTCTCTTTGGGCCTGCCGGCGGGACATTCACCGTGTTAGACGTTACTCATAATTTGACTTTGTATTCTAACGCTTATTTAAGATTGTGTTATACTTATTCTGAGGATCTTTGCATGGATTGTGTTCCCGAATTAGTCTTAGCAAAATCTTCCCGTCATTTCGTATAATAAAGAACACGAAAAAGAGAGAGGCCATTCATGCTGTTTTATGGAGATTTTTATATATGGGGAGGTTGGCTGATGGATGATCATTTTGCACTTTTTTCTCTCTGTCGGCCCATATTTTTCAGTTGGAAATTATTGGCGGCCTATAAAGTAAAGATGGACCTAGTCTTTTAGTGATCCAAATTGTTTTTGTATAGTAGATTCTATGGATGAATACGTTCTCCCATTTTGGTAACCTGCTGATTAATGGGGATTTGCTTAAACGTAAGTCGTTGCTTTGTACTTCCAAATGTTCGTTTCAGGGCCAAAAATAATAGCTTTAAAGCTGATATGTCCCAAGGTTTGAACTTTGTGCTTTGGCTCGTGGCTGATCCAGTACCTCCAAGATAAATGGTGCAGACCACTATAAATGATGATTCTCCCTTGTGCTTATGTAAAGCTCGAAATTTCCTCTTGAAAGTAGGTGCATCCATGACGTAACTAGTGGTTATGTGCAAACTTACAAGGATTTACAAATGTAGCTAAAAATAATCCAATAAACTAGAGTTTGGACTTGCAATTCGTCACTGTCTGGGCTGGATGTTAGATAGACTAGTCCAAAGATGGATGACCCGATAAGTTTTAATTGGAAACATTGATAAACTGTGATAGATCAGTGGTTTACGCTCAGCTGTCTAGGATGTTGCCGGAGATATGTATAGTTTGGATCACCCACCATTTCGATCTGTCATATGCTTTTAGCTGTGATTAACTAAAAGCAGCTAACCGTGTGTGATCAATTGGGAATAGGATTAGAACATTGGTTTGAGTGTTTGTCACAAACAAAAGGAAAAAAACTAATCTTCTAAAGATGCTAAAAAAGGGCCAGAAAGACGTACGCAGCCACCAGAAATAAACCTAAAACTTGGAAGATCAGTTCTTTGCGTGTTTCATCTTTGTGACTACATTTCTGTTTCGTATAGGATCTACAATTAGAGTGTAACGGGAAGCACAAGGAGTGTGTTACAATATTCCAAAACTTACATCCTGGAGGAGGTTTGACCTTCTTGTCCGACAAAAGACCAGAGCCACCAAACTGGGCCAAACCAAGCCCAAACCTAACCTTTGGCTGAAAGAGTGAGATGGTATGGTGTTCCACCTCAAGCAATGAATGGTTTTGCTTAGTTGTGAAATGAGAGTGCTTTGTTTAGCACGAGATCAAAACTCAAACCGTTTGCATTTCTGTGCATACAATCTCTCTTCTGGTTCTCTGGATAGTGGTGCGTATTTCATAACCCTTATCGCTTTTGAGCATCTAACATGGTGTTAAGTGGTGCTTGCGATGCAGTGAGCCGGCTTAAGATGACTTGTGCTGAGTTGAGATGATGCCACATGCATCTGAATAACCGCTAACAAAGAGATGAGGAGATATCACTTCGTCATAACCCAGCTCAAGCACGGCTAACAGGGATATGGTTTGTCTCTGCTGTTGATCATGTCTGCGTCGATGATTGTGCGTGCCATCATTTGAAGTCCTATCCTTCTCTGACTTTTGTAATTGAAGTTTAGATTGAATAACCCCAAAGGATGGTTGAGACCTAATGGTCCTTATCTGTATACTTTTGTGGAATTTGGTGGATGTGTGAGTGTATGTTTTTTTGTATTTGGTAGGCGAAGTGTGATTTTAAGGGGTAACCCGTAACCATAACTGATAGGCACCTCGAACCCATAAGCTAAGCACATGCAGGAGAGACCCCTCTAATGCCACAGTGGTGGAAAGCCTTGGCTTGTGAACTTTGATAAAGGGAAGCTCTGGTGCACAAAGCTCCCGCCCATGCTCATGAGCTTGGATCATACACAAAAAATCAAAAGATGAGGATATTGGTTGAGGGTACAATTAACTTAATCAGGTAGCTCTTTATTATAATTATAATAGCTTAAGCTATAATGTAAGATTGAAAACTAATTTGGAGACGTGACAGCTACAAATCACATGCCACATTACGAAGTCCATTAACGAATCTATTTGGTCATTAACAAGCTTGACGATGTAGTATGTGCGAGTTTGAGTTTCTATGCCAACGTCTCCTTAGCAGAACACAAAAATGTAGTCTTGGCTACTTCACACAATTGGACCAACTATAGATATGTCGATTTGCTAACGATGGTCCAGAAAACAACCCCAATTGAGACATGGTCTAGAGTGGCTTAGCTTGGTTTAACCCTTGGGCTAAGCATTTTTTAACAGAGAGAGAGAGAGAGAGAGAGAGAGAGAGAGAGAGAGAGAGAGAGAGAGAGAGAGAGAGAGAGAGAGAGAGAGAGAGAGAGACTTTATTCATTATGCGCACATTTTCGTATGGAGAATTGGAAAGTATAAGCAGCCAAGTATACAGGCAAGGGCCTACTACGATGATCCGATGGTCTATTTGGTACATGTAGTGCTACCGGTAACCTATGCACCAAAATTCAAAACGATGAGCAAGGTGCATTTATCAGACGCTCCACAAATCAAAGGCTTAAAAACGAAAAACTTTGTCATCCTTTTAAAACGGCTAGGATTACTTGGTTATACCACTTCTAGGACTTGCACAAGAATATAATTAGATATTACTAAAATGAGTCAACTCAGGATTAATGAGGTGGAGTTCATGGATAATGCAAAAATTACAAGAATATCATTAGATATTACTGGTGAACTCGTCCGCTAATGGAAGTTTCTTTGACTTGCAAAAAATGTGACAAATCCATGATGCAAAATGCAGAAAGTCTAAAACTGCATCCACTTGGCTGGGCTCCGAGCTGACACTCTGCTTTTTGACACTAGTCCACACAACAGACTCAATTGTGGATAGATCATGTGTGATTCATTTGACAACTCCTATGGGTAGATGGAGTTGACTTGTAAGAGTGTAAAATTACGTTGAAAGTCTCATTCCTTACAGGACACACAAAAATGTAAATGGAGAATGCAATACACGATGAGGCTGAAGGTGGTGGAGGGCCACGGAAGTCAAAGGACTGGTTGACTCGAGCATAGCTACCCATGAATGAGCTTTTCTGTCGATACCCATCCAATTCTTTCCTATTTCCCCAGAGCAAAGACAAAGAAAGTGCGTTTGGGAAACTGAATTTGATTTTTTGTTGCATTCTAAATATTGCACAATAGAAACTCAACAGCAACAGGAACCGTGAAAAATTTTTGAATACAAGAAAGTCAATTAAATCTATTTTCCAAACATTTACAAAACATTATCCTCAGTACAAGAATCTTCACTGAAGCAAATTCTTAGATATCTATTACCATGCCAAACAGCAACAACTTCACGACTCGCAAGCATGGTGTCAGAAATCGCTGTGTCGACTTGGAACACGGTCGAGTCGAGACGTTTTACAACTTCCTGTATTTTTTTTCGTACTGCTTAACCGAGTTTATCCTATTAAAACAAATAGCTTTTTCGGTTAAAACTCAACCGAGTTTAGCAGAGTTGAAGAGGAGTTTTTTGGTTAAAATTTGGTTAAACTACCACCATCGGAATCAAGCAGTTTCACAAGAGGAATAGGGCGAACTTCTAGCGATGATATAAGTAGTGGGGTTCTTGATGCTGATGCTGATGATGATGCAATAATGCGATTCTCCTTGCCGATGAACCTGTTACCTGCAGCTCTCGTGTACGTGATAAGAGTCCAAATAAACTTTGCAGGCGAAGAAAGATGCTTATAATACTCGGAACTAGAGGCGACCGAATTTCTGTGAGGTGCACAAGGCTAGATTAGCAGCATTTTCTACAGCATTAGCCTCTCCTACACCTGGTGTCGCCGATTACCCTTCTCCATTACCAGATGGCACCAAATTCTCAATGAGATGGAAGGCACTGGTGAGATAGCCTACTTAAAGCTCTCGATGAAATTCTGAAATCGAGAGTTTAGGGAGAGTTTCGTGAACTCATCGCCAGAGATGAGGATTACATGGACCCGCAATCTAGACTTTACATATTTTCATTGTTATTACAATGTAAATCTGAGCATGATCATCATTTTGGCCAGTGTTTTAATTTTGTTTTATCGGGTATATCTGGCCCCTAGGCCATATTATTTATGGATCGTGACGAAAAAAGAGGAATAAGTTCATCACAACAATGGGAGCGTGATCATCATTTTGGCCGAGCGTTATTGACGGCAAGGTCATGAGTTCGGATCCTGATGTTGCCTATTTATATAATCCATGACCAAAGTGCCTAAAAAGGCCTTCCACATGACAGTATTTGTTAGAGATATAACTATTATTGGCCTACTTCCTATCAACTTTAAGTTTGTAGGTTGAATGACATTTCAACATGGCCGCTATCTTGTCTTTGATGATCGTCTATCCTGCCAAAAAATGATACTCCTCATTTCTACTTTGGGTTTCCTACATCTACGGCCCAAATTGGAATTTTGTTTACTAAAGTTTCTCCTGCATCTAGCAGTTCTGTTCATCATTTCACATGGACGTTGCTTTTAGATTCTTTTCATGTGGTTTGAGCTTCCTGCTACAATGTTGTTTCTCCCGTCCTCCAGGCAGTAGACAATAATTTTTTTATTAAAATGGACAGGAGATAAAGATTCACCTGGGCTGTTATAACAGAGGCTATAAAGATGAGCCAGATTTTTTCCATTTGCTCCACTGTTTTCTGTTGATGTTCTGACTTCGTTCCTTGTCGTACTTCCAACCATTTTGGTTAAGCATATGTAGCGAATGGTGGATTTGGGCATTTTCTTGTCTAATTATTGCCTTTTTTGAGTCTACTTTATTGGCCGGGATAGTAATGGGGTAGAACTTCACCAATATTTCACTGGCTGCTTAGGAAGCTTATGTAATAGTTGCATTAAAGTTAGATTGCTATTGTCAATCGGTTAGATTTTTGTTGCTACCAGCTGGCTCCTCCTTTTGCATAAGCTTTGAAGTTGTCATAATCCAAGAAAATAAAAGAGAAAATTAGATTGCAAATTGATCGCATAAGTTTCGACTTCCCCAAGCCCTTCTGTTGTCATTCTCTTTAGTAGCCAGTCAGTTCAAACTAAAAGACTCATGGAACTGGCCATCTGGGTGATCCAACCATGCAGGGCTACTAGTAGAAATATATATTGAACTGCTAAATGTATGTTTGTTGTAACCAATCAGTTTAAGGCTTGCGGCTTCCTGTGTTTCACTCTTGATTTAACAATTGCTGCTGTCTCTGGTATATATATTCCCCTGAAAGGTGAGTGAAAGGAAGAAAAAACCCCCGGATAAACTAGGTTATATAACCCTTGCCAATCAGGCCTTGAGTGATGGGTTGTTAGTAAAGTAGAGAGGAATAACCTTCATCGCCACTGATTGATTCGTAACCCAAACCAGTGGCTCTGATTTATCTCAGGCCTTCCAAAAACTGCTTCATTGATTTTCCATCTGAGGAATTTATATAAATTTTCTTTTACTTTCAATCAAGTGAACCTTCGGACTTTAGTTAATAAGGTTATGATACTATATTGAATTATCATCCAACCTAAAAACAAACTTAAGCTAATAGAAAGTGTGGGCTAACTATATTTTTATCTCTACCATGACTGAGGGCAAAGAATGAAGTACAACAAGCAAGATGCTAGTCATCCGCTGGAGACAAATAGTAACTGATTTACATGATTGTCCCATCAACTTGCTTAGCAAGTGCTTACGCTATCAAGTTAGCTGACCTGTTCACCAAAGAAAGAAAGAAAAAGTCTATTTAAGTGGAGGACCCTCAAATATGATGTAGGAAAAAAAGTTCGTTCTTCGTGCAGTTGAATACCGTGAAGGCAAGTTTCTAGTTGAAAGCGTTGGTAACACCGAAAGCGGCCCAGACGAGTCCACATCTCCCGTAGAGAAACCTGCACGTATACGAAAACTTTGTAGGAGCATCGTAACATTTATATTCCATGAAATCAACACTTGAAATAATCGTAGCAGCTTTGAAAGGTGCATGCAAGTCAGATTCTACAAAAGAAAATAATCATTTGGACGGCCGACAAATGGAATGGGCAGTAGAGGCCACTTTCCTTGTGTGATTGCAACGTCCTTATCTTTTAAAGCAAGTTCCATGGAAACCTGCTCTGTAATCCATGTTTTGTCCTCTTAGCTTGATAACAATTAAATTCCGAGTGAGGATATTAGTGGTAAGCATCTTGTTTTAGAGGTGGCAAAATATGGTACGACGCGATAATATGATTTGAACACGACACGGGTTTAGTGGGTTAGGGTCGAGTCTTATCGTATTTGTGTCATTTTTTAGTTGACCTGAAAATGACACGCCAAAAATCATGTCGTGTTCAGGTAAATCAATGTTGACCCATTGTGTTGACTTGTTTGACTTGCAACCTATTAATCTGTCGTGTTGACAATATAAGATTTTTCATAAACAATCATATATATATATATATATATATATTATATATAACAGTCCTATATTATTATAAGAATATAGGACGGTTTTTGAAAACTCGCCCTATATTCTTATGGTTTTTGAAAAAACCATTAATATAGGATGGGTTTTCAAAAATCATCCTATACTCCTATATAGGATAGTTTTTAAAAACCCATCCTACATTCTTATGATTTTTTAAAAACCTTATACGATGAGTTTTTAAAAAACATTATATACTCTTATCATCCTATATTCTTACGGTTTTTGAAAAACCATCAATATAGGATAGGTTTTCAAAAATCGTCCTATATTCTTACAGTTTTTGAAAAACTTACCACCTTTGTGTTACATGAGTCGTATCTTGTGGACTCGTTTAATAATCGTGTGATGTTCGAGTCACGGGTTTTTGACACGATTGTCAATTGCATCGTGTTCGTGTCGATCCATATACTATAATGGATCAGTCTCGACACAACACAAACATGACTTGCTTTTTCTGTTTGAAGGTTCAGAAACCGCTGCTACATCTGTGTACTCGTCAAGTAAACGAGTAAAGACCAAAGAGAGGATTTCTAAATAGATGCTCATGTAAGAGCTGTTGGATAAGGAGTTAACCTTTGCATGATCAGACTTAATAAAAAAGCATGTGAATTGGGGATTCAAGCATTTAGAATTGGAAAAGCACAGATTGAAAACTTCGGCAATTAATAGGACGAGCCAGATCATGCAAATATGGGATCTAAAAACCAATACACAGATGATGCAAATATGGGATCTAAAAAAACATTACACAGACACTCTTACATGGAGTGTCTATTTGGCATTCCACTAGTAAAAAATGAAAGAATATAGACCCGCATGCAACAATAGCATCTTCACAATAGAGTCAATTCAGGTCTGGTCCCAAAAAACAAACCTCTCGTTATCCCTAGGTAATTGTAGTTCGTTTGACAACTTCTATGGTATGACGTCTGTGTGTGGGACTGATCAATTCCATTCTCTCAATTAGTAAGACTTGTTCTTCAAATCCCAAAAACTGTAAATAGAAAACTAAAGACTGCAATTACCTAGTATGATGACTCTGTAAGTGGAGGGCCAAAAGGTGATTACCGGGTTGTTATCCCAGAGTACGTTTATCATAGATAGCTATCTAAGTCCTTGCTAATCGATGCCCCAAAGCACGGATAGAACATAAAAGAATTTATATAATTTGTAGGAAAAGGTTATCCCCTAGATAACCCAATCTATGTAAAGAAAATTCGTGGATAGTTATTCCAATGTTACAATTAATAAGCCCCAATTTTTATGCGTATGAGCCAACAAATTTCTAGTGCAAATGATCGCAAACAACTAAGCATCTCTCCTGGATCGCAGGTTCGAGTCGCCCCTTTAATCCTTTCGTAGTTCTAAGTTGATATCAGCGGGATTGGTAGAAATGCTCCGTCGATAAGTTCTCCTAGGACAATCCCATGTGTATTATCAGTACACGCCGTGGACTTGCAATTTATATACTAAATTTCAGGACAATCGCATAGCTCTGAAGTTTTCTTGCAATGGCTACTCTTGCGGGGAAGAGCTGCAAGTCACATTTAGTAACACCACCTCCAGTGCAAACCATGCAGTCACGGAGGTGGAGGCAGCAGTAGAAACTTCTAAGGATGATAATGCAGTGGAGGATCTTGATACCGGTGATGATCCAGTTGTGGTTCACATCGGAGGTGAACGTGGTACCTGCTCTCTTAGACGTGATAGGACCCCTACTAGGCTTTGTAGGGCAAAAATAGATGCTTGCAATTATTGGAAAATAGAGGTGCTAAGTTATTCTGTGACGTCCAGAAGGCTACACTAGCAACTTTGTCTACGGCCTCAACCTCTGCCACATCCGGTGTCGCTGATGACCCATTCTCTGTTACCAAATGCCAACAAATTCTCAATGGGATGGAGGGCATTGACGAGAGATCCTACTTGAAGCTCGCACTGAAATTCGTATATCGAACGCTTATGGAGAGTTTCGTGAACTGACAGCCAGAGATGAGGATTGCTGGACCCGCAGTCTAGACCTATCGTTTCAATTTTTTCGTGAATGATTGTTGTAAAACTGAGTGTGATTATATTCTGGGTAGTCTGCGCACAGAGTTCAGTGTTTTTCTTTCGATTGGGCGCTTGTGGCTGCTACTGTATTTTGTTATTGTGAATTGCAATGTATGCCCATTATTATGAAGAATGTCTCTATTCTTCTTTTAGTATGCCTGAGAATCTTTATTCACTTATGCAATTTAACTAAGTATAATGACATGCATCATTATAGATCAATAAAATAAATAAATAAAGGGCAGCTTCGGTGCATGAAGCTCTCCACTATGTGAGGTTTGGGGAAGGGGGGGACCACAAGTCTTACTGAAACAGGTTAAAAGCAAGCCAGTCTGTTTTGATACAGATTGAACGCAGCTTAAAACAGCGTTAGAATGAAAAATGTTGACATATGGTTATCCAAACAGATTTCTGTCCCCAGATTGGAAATATATATGTGTGTGTGTGTATGTATGTTTCTTCTACGGTATATCCAAAGTTCCAAAGAGGTTTTTCATTGTATGCTTCATCTGAACTTTTGCTTCGAGGTCCATTTCCTCCGCCCATAATAAAAAAGGAAGAGTTACTGAATGCACCCTTTGCTTCTCCTTGTAAGGCACTTCCCTATATGGGCTGGTTACACTCTACAGTTCATGTATAATAGCATCTGTGGCCCTTGTCATACCCACTTGGAATTGAAGTTACTGATGGATCATCCACCCAATGAGTAGTGGCTGCCTCTTATTTCATCATACTCTTTACATAACCTGGATTCTGCAGCTTTTGTCATCCATCAATTGTAGCTCACAGTTTTACATTGTCCAAATAATCTCGTGTGTCCTGCTGTAAGTGTTCCCACTTCCAAAAGCGTTGCGGATGGTCAGACAAATCATATCTGTCCCATGATACTGTTATTCAATATTTTGACTCTTCATCAAAATCGAACATTCTGAAAGTAATATGCCATGCCAACTTTGATATTTCTCACTCATGCAAAATTTGATTTTAAACCCTGGAGGATATTCTGGTGTCACATACACCAAGAGAAGCCTAGCATCAATACGGGAGACATTTTAACCTTTTGCCTATGCGTCTGTGTTTGAGCCTGTTCATAATTCCCGAGAGTTTGGGGAGAGGGTTTGTCCTAATTCTCTGCGGAAAATGCTAAATCTCCATTCTCCTTTAGCTGTCCTGCACCAACAGTCCAAGTAGGAGTTTTGTTCATCACGTTTCTTCTCATTCACATTAGTGTTTGTCCACCATTCACATGAACGCTGTTTGAGCTCCCTTCTATCTTGTTATTTTTCTTGTCCTCCAGCCAGGAGATCAGAGATAGACTCGGGTACTTATAACAGATGCTATACAGGCCAGCCTAACTTCTTCCCTCGCTCCATTGTTCTGTTAAAGTCCCACTTCCTCTGTTTTCTGTTTTTCGCCATGCTTCAGTCCATTCTGATTCTGCGTATAGCTTTATCTTACTCTTGTGAATAGCACACTTTTGGCACATTCTTCTCTAATTATTGATCATTATGAGTCTGCTTTAGTAACATTGTCAGTAATAGTAGGAAGTCACCAATATTCCACTAGCTTCTTAGGAAACTTAGGGGCACAGTTTGTGAGTGATGTAACAGTTGCATTGAAGTTAGATTCCTATGGGCAATTGGTTTGACCTGTCAATATCATCTGGCTCCTACTCGTAAGCTTTGAACTTGGTTTATAAGTTATTTCCCACAAGTTTTAACTTCTATAATTATATCTTCTGTTTTTCTTCTCATCCCTTCTTACCAATGGTTTTCCACGAAACCTTCTGCCATGGTCTTTAGTAACCAATCGGTTAAAAATTTATGGAACTGGTCATCTGACCGATTCAACCATGGTAAGGCTACTGCTGAAAAGAGTGGACTTAATGAATTTGTTTTTTTCGTTACCAATCAGTTTAGGCCCTTTCCACTTTCTGTGTGTCACTGCTAATTTGAAGAGCGATTCTGTTGTCTGGTAGACCATTACATGTAATGAACCACTGCCAAAATATTGCGGTAACTGGATGATCAAAGCTTTGAAGTGTCGCTGGTTTTCCATTGCAGGCCATGATTGACTGCTGAGATGCTATGATCAGCCATATATTCAATTTCCATCGTATCAAACCATATCAATGTTCCTCTCTTACTTCCATTCCATGTAAGTCCCACGTGTATAGGTGTTGTGACAAATTGGAAGGGTCTCCTCCCAATTAAAATCACTTAGTGGGGATTACACGTACTTCTCTTCCAAGCCAGTGACTCGTCTAACTACCGCAATTTGGTGTGTCTATGAGACTTTTGCCGTTCAACTGGCCCATTAACTGATCAGTAGGTAAGAGTCCCCATTTAGACTATATGATAGGTTGATTGGTATTATACCAAGGATATGGACATGGATACCAGGGCTCGACAGATTAAGAGTCTACATCAGTAATGCGTTCTCTGTTGATAACAATTCCGGTTATGTACACTAAGTTGTCAGCCCGTTGATCGCCCAGGAAAAGTTCCTGACTAAATAATCATTTACATACATGTCAAAGAAAATTTTACATGGTATTGTCTGGTTCTGGAGCATGTAATGCTAACGTTAGTGATTAGTCCTTACTTATAAAAATGAGTGCCAGATTTCTGCTTAATCTGATATGAGATAAAACTTGGACAAGATATTTTATGTTGAAACAGTTTCTTAATCCATCAAGATGGTGGTAGCACACAAAAACAATTGGGTATATTTCAAGTCAGGTTAGATCAATTTTCTTTTATTTTTGGGACGTGAAGCTACCGAATGAGCTACTTGTCGTTCGAGTCATACAGTTCGTGAACAATCACTGTCCGAGGTTAAAACTCTTTTAATGGAAGAATTAAAGTCAAATTAGGAAGTCCATGTGCCGTGAATATCACGCAAGGAAGAACTTGATTCTTCATCCATCTGAAGCACGTTAAGGTAATTATCATCGTGTATATGTGAAGTTCAATTGAGAGCATTTCTTAATAGAATATGACCTGGACGAGTTTACATCTCGTACGGTGAAAGCCTTTACACGAAACGTTTGTGGAAGTCCACTTACAACCATCCAAACATTTTCTTTTGTAACATCAGCAGTTCAAAGAGTTCCAAACTGTTGTCCAATCAGGAACTCCGTAGCATATTGGTTTAAGCGTTGAAGGTGCCCAAGTCGCGTTCTGCAAAAGAATATAATAATTTGGATGGCCGACAATTTAAATGGGCGTAGAAGGCACTTTCTATGGCGTGATTGCAACCTTCTTATCTTTTCAGTATTAGTTTGAACCACTTTAATGCCCCTGCTTTATTATCCCAGCTTTGGCTTTTTAGCTGGATAATGATAGATTAGACAATGGTTAAGACTGGATAGTTCTGGTCAAAGGCAGATGCCCATAACGATAGATTAGACAATGGTTAAGACTGGATAGTTCTGGTCATAGGCGGATGCCCGTGTACGGGAGTGAGGTCTTAAGGCCCTAAAAAATTTAAAATGTTTACATACATATGTACACACACATACCAATATACTATACTGTTTGTACATGGACTCAATAGACCCCACAAAGTTTTCACTATAATCTTGTTTTTGCTTGCGATCATAGGTTAACTTTTTTATTCTCTAACTTCTTACTAAATAATTCAATTATTCTCACATTTTTCTAATTCAAAGTGAATATATCAGAATTCAAATAAAAGGCAGCCCCGGTGCATGAAGCTCCAGCCTATGCAGGGTCCAGAAAGGGGCGGACCATAAGGGCCTATAGTAGATAGCTTTATCTTGCATTTTGCAAGAGACTGATTCCACTCCTTGAACCAGTGACCTCAAGGTCACATGACGACAACTTTTACTGTTGCGCTGAGGCCGTCTTTCTAATTTATCAGAATTAAAATGAGTTTGCCAAATAAATCCTGAATTTCATGAATAACTTGTCAAATTCTTAAACGTCTTTTGTTAACCAAGTTGAAAATCCGAATTAAAAACTTAAGTTGGCATATAATGATGCTCTTATATATATATATATATATATATCTTGTACAATTAACTAGTTATCAACGGGTAGATTCTAGTTGTAGAGATCTCTGTTGAAGTTACATTGCAACAAGATACCTCAAGTCATGAATTGCAAACAGTTATAGATTGCTTCAAATCTGCACTTCCATTTTTATCTTCCAAGTTACGAGATAAGTCATACATCTGATTTGAAGCATCGAATGCATTAGTTATATAGGCGTAGCCTTTTAATAATTTATTTGACGGGACCTCACTTAGATTTTTGCGTATGATTTGATCAACTTAAGAAACAGCTAAAGTAGTTCCCAGTTTTTATTGCTGTTCGTCCAGAAAAACACAAAAGTATCATGGCTCCGAATAAATAGATGATTAAGAGATCAACAATCAGTCGTGATGTACTGGGAGTTGTTAGAGATGAACCAAAAACTTCAGTAATCAATGGATAACATCTTCCAGTGGGATATGAGCCATGAAGCAGTTTATAGGAACTTGCAACGGTAGCTATTAGCCTGGAGATGGTTGATTCTGATGCACATTGAAACTTCAAAAAGAACTTCAGGAACAAGTGAAATGGTGCAGCCTGTGTTGTACTATTCAAGTTAATCAGTAAAGAAGAACAGAGGAGATGAAAGGATCGAATTTTGCTCCAAGGATGCACCGACCCGTTTATTTGCGGAAATTATACCGTTGGTTTGGCCATCCACAAGTACCCTGTATTGGTTTTATTATGTGTTACAATTGAGTTTAGGCAGAAAGGTCGATATGCTACATCATAGGGCTAAATGACCTCTCGAAAGAACCCAATTCAATCTTAGAAAGATGACCGTGCGATCTTTGTTAGGCCATGTTAGTTTTTACAATAAAATGACAGCAGAACACAATGAAAACAGGGATAGCGTGTAACAGAAGAAACAGAACAACAATAAAAATTAAAAGATGAAAGAATACAAGAACAAGAGAGATTTAGAGGATTATGCCTAGGAAAATTTTATTTTTTTTCAGCACCAACAAACTTGCATAAAACATGCTTAAGAAAAATGACTGAAAATAGATCATGGTCCTACTTTTTAGCTATGAAACACAACATGACAATAACAAACTAACAAACTCCTAAAGACTAGGAACTACAAATTACAATAACTGAAAAACACAAATAACAAGACAATACATGGACATATTGCAGTCCTAAGGCAACTAACTAAAACTCCTCCTTGCACTAGGAGCTGCAAATTCCAAGTTTTTACCTTGCAGACTCGAACTTGCTAATGGGCAGAAGTTTTGTTAACACATCTGCTAGCTGATCTTTAGATTTGCAGTAAACAAGAATCATATCTCCCTTTTTCTGCACATCCCTCAAGAAAAAAGTTTAATGTTGTAAGTGTTTAGTCTTCCCATGGAACACTGGATTATGTGAAATAGTAATTGCAGCTTGATTATCAGCATGAATCTCAGTATTAATCTTTTAATCCATGTGCAAATCACAAAATATTTTTCTCAGCCATAAGGCTTGATTTACTACTATTGTTGCTGTAATAAATTCAGCCTTTGCACTGGACTGTGCTACTGTTTCTTGCTTCTTGGAACACCACGAGAAGATCCCTAATCCTAAGCTGAAACAATATCCTGATGTACTTTTCATATCATCAATGGATCCAGCCCAATCACTATATGAGAATCCATACAGCTTGAAATACTGACATTTCTTGAATTTGACACCATAATTGACAGCACCTTTAATATATCTTATGATTCTTTTTGCTGCTCTCAAATGCATTTTACTAGCACAATGCATAAATTTAGACAAAGGACTTACAACAAATAGAATATCTGGCATTGTAGCAGTGAGATACATTAAGCACCCGATCATGCTTTTGAAATTTCCTTTATCAACTTTATCAGATCCATCCTCTTTGCTTAACTTTTCCTTTGATTCATAGGTGTACCTGTTGCCTTGCAATTTTCCATGTGGAATTTCTTAAGTATCTCCCTCGCATACTTCTTCTGGCAAATAAAAACTTCATCACAGCCTTGCTTGATTTTCATTCCCAGAAAGTATGCCATTAGCCAAGATCTGTCATTTCAAACACTTGCATCATTTCTTTCTTGAACTCTTCAACCAGCCACCCATTGTTCTTTGTGAGTAGAAGGTCATCAACATAGAGAGAAACTATGAGAAAATCAGTTCCCTTATGTTTGACATAAAGAGTAACTTCAGACACACTTTTTACAAACCCCAGACTCAACAGGTGATCATCTATCCTGCTATACCATGCTCTTGGAGCTTGTTTTAAGCCATAATGAGCCTTTTTAAGTAGGTAGACCTTTTCTTCTTGTCCTTGCTCAATAAAACCCTCCGATTGCTCTACATAGATTTCTTCCTGTAGTACACCATTTTAAAAAGTTGATTTGACATCTAGCTGGAATACTTTCTAGCCCTTTTGTGCTGCTACTACTAGCAACAATCTAATGGTGTCTAACCTGGCTACTAGGGCAAAGGTGTCTGAGTAATTGACACAAAAAATCTTGGCATATCCCTTGACAACAAGCTTGGCCTTGTGTTTGTTGATGGAACCATCAACATTAAGCTTGGTTCTAAACACCCATTTTACTCCAATAACCTTTCTATCCTTCGGCCTATCAACTAACTCCCAGGTTTTGTTTTTCTTGATCATTAACATCTCCTCCTCCATTGCCTTTTTCCATTTCTTGTCATGAAGTGCTTCCTCGTGTCTAGCAGGCTCACCAATTGCCACATTACTTTGCTGATAAATGTTTGAAAGTAGTCTTGTGCCTTTGATTGGAGGATAATCCTCAAGCTCATTCTACCATTGATTAACTTCTTGCTCCTCCGAAGCTTTGAATGGAAGATTTACTGTCAACTCCTTCGAAAATAGGAATCTTTCACCTGAGCTTAGATTTCAACGTGCTTACAATCATTCTGATCAGTTTCCATGAATGATTTTAAATATCTATGTTTCAAGACTTGATTCTTTTTCTAAAAAATAATATTATATTGAATATAATATTCTACCTGGATTTTCGTAAAAATTCCAATTAATTTCAAAAAAATTGGGGTTTTCACACAACACCAACACCAAACAAATCTAAGAGGAGATCTTGAATGATCAAAAACAACAAAAGAAAAGAAATACAAATGTAGAGTAGATTATTATTAGGTGAATATACTTGTAATGTAGATTTAGTAGGTTAAAAGATCTGAACCCCTGATCATATGTGATTCAGGGAAGAAAGATTCAGACCATCCTACTTAAGGATGATTAAAAGACCATGTAGTATATACCTTTGGATAAAAAGATGACATTATACGTATGATTTGATAGATATACGTTGATCAAGACTATGACAGACTTGAAGAAGTAAGAATACCATATTGAGGTAGGAGGATTTTATGAATGCATCTATATGAAAGATACATGTTGAATACATGATATTATGTATAAAAATGTTGACATGTATAATGCAAATACCTTGTGCTAAATCCTTATGATCCAACCAAATAATGAGAAAATAGATATGACATGGTTAAGTGTAGAGTTGAAGAAAACCCTAAGTGAATGGGGAAGTAGAAGATATTTCAGCCCTAGATAAACAAACATATTGTTTGATACGTATGAGAAATATTTTACATGTGAGCATAGAGGCTTGTGGTTTTGTTTTAAACAAGTGCAGGCTTGAGGATGCTATGCTAGGGGAGTTATAAGGGTTTGGCCACCTACTCTCTGAAATTTATTGATGATGAATTCCATGCCTAAGAAAGGCAGAAAGTTGGGTATGGCAATTATGGAAAGGCTGTCACTGTGATAGCCATGGTCTCCCCCATACAAACATGGATTTTACATTTCTACTGAATATGGTATAAGTGGATTATTGAGCAATTATTCGAGTGCACTATATAGATTAGACTGCAAGCATGGTAGTCCTTTGATTTATTTTACACTATGATGCATATGAGATAGGCATAGTGAGATGCATAGTGAGGTGCCTTATATATGGCATAATGAAATGCCAGGTAATTGTATATTACGAATATTCCTAGGGAAAAGAGAATTTCCAATATAGTAACTAGCTGATATACTAATATCTTACAATTGAAAGAATTGATTAGCTTAGTTGGGAATGAGAATTGAATATTTTCACTATTTTGATGAATTTGTTCATATACATTATGTATAAGGATGTACATAAATGATAAAAGAAAGGTTATAGAAATGAGATTGATCCATGATCATGTTTATGACATAAATGAATAATGGGATTAATGAGTATTAGGATTATATTGTCAAATTATGTTACTTATTTAATCTCCTACTAAGCATAACTTGCTAAGATATTATAAATGTTTGAATATTTACAATATCTCAAATACAAAGAAGGAGAATTATGAGCTCAAGACTTAAGAAGACTTGAAAGAATAATCAATCAGGATATATCCATTTAAGACATGTATTTTTTTTAAAGCATTATATGTATTAAGAGTTTTTATTGTATGTGAGCTTTGAAATTTGGATTATATAATTTGGACAAGCATTATAATGATACCGGGCTGTACTCTTAACCGCTTGATGGATTCTGAAGTTTAATAAAAGTTTATTCCTTCAATGGAATTTTATCTTGTACAAAACTCTACTTATGTTATGAAGTGATGACTTGGGTTTTGCAAAACAAGTTCTAAAGAAAAAGATTTTCTGCTGCTTTGTTTTACGAATTTTTTTTACTAATAAGGGCCCTATCTTTGCAAAATGTATTACAAAATGTGTTATAAAAATCCAGGTCGTCACATTCAGTATTTATGGATAATTGACTAATGATGCACACAAAATACATGTTTTCTTTTGACTTTACAAAATGATGAGATCAAGACTCTACTATAGTGTTCATCTCCTCAAGTGTATTGGTAATAAGGGCATGTAGGCTTCACTATCCACACTAATGATTTTTTTGTTATTCTCTTCGATCTCTCTCTTTGAGATCCCATCTGGAGATTTCATATCCGATCCTCTAATATTCCTTTAATGACTTGCTATTTGTTCTTTATGGTTTTCTTTTGTATTTTAAGTATTACAGGTCAAGATCTACCAATTCATTACTATTTACTTTTACTGTGTTTCCTTTTTGTAGAGAATTTCATTGTCCCTCTACATCCCACATTTACATCATTTAGCACAACAAACATAGTACAACACTTAGTGCTTGAGTGCATCCATAGTTACGAGAATAGAACGAATAAAATAAAGTATAATTCATCTGGCATCTCACTTTTTCACTTCCTTGCTGATCCTAAAGTCATTCACTTGTCATTCTTAAGCTTGTTCCTTGTGTGATGACACAGGTTTTTTGCAAAAATGAATTTTGAATAAAATTTTGAAAACAAGAATCTTATAGGATTTTTTTTTTCTAAAACATTTATAAGTGTGTATATAATGAAACTTTCCTATTTTATTACACAAGAATAGTAAATTGTTCAAATGACAACTAAGACAAATACTAGAAAACTACTTTGGTCATCAACATACTTCTCTAATCCATTCATTCCTAGTCCTCTCTGCTTAAATCCTGTTTATTACTCTAAAGCTTCACTTGAAAATGTTGGTGGGAGTGAGTACAACCACTTAGCACAAAAATGCCCAATCTAGCCATTTGAAAACTACTGTGCTGATAAGTGTATAAAACAAGCAATGCAAATGACTAAACATTAATTATTAAAAATTACATATTTTCCAAAACATTATAGAAATCATGTAAAATGTAAATGTGCAAGGACATTTGATTATTCTATCATACCATAACATATTGAATTATAGCCTGACATATATGAGCGACAGTATCTTGCCACATTCCGAATAAGGTGATGGTTAATATCCTCGAGGATGACTAGATGCCACAAGTCTTTAAACACATTTTTGTTATTTTTCAAATGCAAACAGCAAAAGATTCTTTTTTTCAATATAATGTTTTTTGTAAAACCCAAGTGTCATCTTTACCAATAAAAATACATTTCAAAGATTCTAAAATGTGATGAATTTATTTATCAAGTTATGAGATCTGATCATGGTAGATCTATGAGATTTTTATAGTTTTTGGGTTATAGTCATATAAAATAATTCTCTATTCCTAATTTTCATAGTCTTATTGGTCTGCGTCGTTGATACGAACACAACGGTTCTTTTGGATTGTCAATCGGAGTTATATAGCCTCATTAATTGGGTTTTTAGTTCGCGAATCAATTGGACGAACCAAAATCATCCATTTAGGGCCCATGCTCACACCCGACCGATGCTATGACACTCGTCCTAGATGGCGTCGCGCGAACGCGGCGTGTCTCAGCTCCTAGGACACCTTGCCTGTCCTGGTCGAGTCAGGAACCCGCCCGCACGAGGCTCGCAGGCGACGGTCTCCCCAAGGGGACACTTCTGGTCCGAGACGCTAGGTTTCATCCTTGTTTTCTCTGGTGATTTTGGCCAGGAAAACGCAGATCCGACAAGATTTGGGCTGGGAGGAGAGAAAACCAAGAGGGAAGGGTGAGGACTTACATGGGCAGCCTGAAATGGGGCCCCATCTTGCCAGTGATGCAATGTTCTTCTATGCCTGCTTGAACCCCAGGTTGCTGGAAAAACACGAAGAAGGGGAAAACCCAATTTCCGATGAGACCAGGGAAAAAGTGGGGAAACAGAGAAAGGGGAATGGCCGGCCCGAAGGGAAGACTAGGGCTGATGCCGGAAATCGCATAGGAAATGGGAGGAAGGGGTTTCCTAATGGAAGGTTTGCCGGAACCTTAGGCTGAAGCAGCCATAAAAGAGATGCTCGGAGAGAAGGGGGGAGAGGGCTTTTATAACCATTGGAGGCAGTGCTGCCCAATGGTGGTGCTGTCATTTTTTCGGCCCCGCTTGCAATGGCGGTGCTGGAAGTCAGTTGGCTGGAGGAGGAAGATGACCTAGGGAGCGTCGTTAGTAAAACAACTCCCTGTGTTTTCGGGCCTCAGCCGTTTTGCAGTCAAATTACAGATATGCCCTCCATCTTCAAAGCCCATAACTTGGTCATACGACCTCCGTTTTTAGTTTCTTTGAGGCATTGGATTCCATTTCAAGCGTAGAATCTAATGATGCTGATTTTCCTCACAATTTCCTTTGTTTCATATTTTAATTAAAATAGAACATTTAATATAATTAATTCTATATATAATCTTACAATTTAATCAATTTTCTATTAATTTAGTAAAAGTGATGCAAAAATAGTGTAACATACTCAAGTCATTACAGGACATTTTAATGTGGTTTGGAGCTCCTTTATGTATTGTTATTTCCCTTCTCCTGCAACCAGGAGATAGTGGAGACTTGTACCCTTGTAATAAAGTTTATAATGATTATCCAAACTTTTTCTACTGCTCCACTCTTATGTCATCCCTTTTTGCTTTGTTCTTCATACCATTTTGATTCTGCAGGTGGCAGGAACTTATGTGAACAGTGGATTTGGCATATTCTGGGGTAATTATTAATTATTTTGGGTCATTCTTTACTGCTTTAGTAGCTATTCTAGTAATGGATAGGATTTCACCAATATTCCATTGGCTTCTTGGAAAATCTTAGCCACTCTGTTCGTTGTTGATGTAACTATTGCATTAAAGTTAGATTCCTTTGAGCATTTGGTCATATTTTTGTCACTATCATTTGGTTCCTCCAACTCCCTAAGCTTTGAAGTTGTCCTACTCCTACAGAACCTAAAGAAAGATCTTTTTTGAAGTCGACTACCATAAGTTTTTACTTCCATAGTTTCATATATCTTCTTCTAATTAATTTTTCTCCCATCCCTTCTTCCCTAGGGTCATCAACAATCCCTTCTATTCTCTTGGCCTACTAGGTAATCCATTAAAAAGTTTGTTGAACAGGTCATGTGAGTGATCCAACCATGAAGCAACTATGGCTAGAAATGTTGAATTGTATGTATTTATCTCGTAAGTAATCAATTTAGGCCTAGCAGTTTCTTGCTGCTTACTACTTGATTGCTACTATTGACCTAGTAGATCACTACAAGCATGAGCCATGGCTAAAATTTTTTGGTAACTTGATGATCAAACATGTGATAGAATAGGCCATATGCCCATTCAAATATTTGATGTTCTTTTACATTTTAGGCTACTGCCAATGCCGAGATCTTGTGGTTGTGATTTTCGGTTGTGGGCCTATAAGACTTGCTAGCCTTCCAAATGAATGGCCCTCACCCACTTCCATTTCAGGCTAGTCTCACATGTATGGTGGACAGTACCACGAGGATTGCAAGCTCAAGAGTAGACTATCACTCTCCATCTTCTAGAAAATAAAGACTAGAGGAAATGACACTCTGGGTCTTTTTAGTTTCCAATAGGGAAAATGAAAGAAAGAACTAAAGGTCTCATGAATAAAGGGGTAGCCTGATGCACGAAGCTGCCGAGTATGCAGGGTCTGGGAAGGGGCGGACCACAAGGGTCAATAGTATGCAACCTTATCTTGCGTTTTGCAAGAGGCTATTTCCATGCCTTGAACTCGTGACATCAAGGTCACATGACGACAACTCTACCATTGCACTAAGGCTCCCCTTGTAACTAAGGTCTCGTGAATACTAACACTAATTGATGGTTTGGAGATTAACCACCCACGGGTAAAGAGGTTGAAGGAGGAAGTAGTGAAAAAACTGAGTGGTCTTAAATTATGTGAGGAAACTAGTCCTAATCTAATTAAAATTGATAGATAGCCAAGTATAAAAAGATGTCTTTCCAATTGAGAAAGCTCGACAAGAGCTTTCTTTATTGTTGCCTTTATACACTCTTTGGCATAGCTTCCAAAAGGTTTAGGATGCTATTAGAAGGTGAAGAGTGCTTTACTTTATTACATTACGCCGATGGGAGCCTTGATTCAAGTTTCTTAAAGGAGTCTTCTTTGGAGCATATTTTGAAACTTGGGCTTTTTATATATTAGTTTTTTGGTTTAACTTCTTTATTTCTCTGCTTAGTGAGGTATAATTTTTTATTATTATTATAATTTAATTTATTTCTTGCATTTATAATATCTTTGCATATAGAGTTAGATTTTTAGCATAGTTTTTTCCTACTTTCTGAAGTAGCTTTCCTTTGCTCGGTGAGAAGTTCTTCGTAATATAGAGCATGACAAATATCATCTCGATGGCGGAGTTCTTGTAGAGAGATTTTCCAACATGAAAATCTCTCACTATCTATTTTTAGAAATTTTCTAATTTGAGTTGTTTCTTAAGTTGAAACATTTCTTCCTCACTAATACTTTCCTAAATGTAGACTTTAATATGTGGAAATATTTCTAAATAAGTAAGTTTTCTTTTGTTTCTGTTGGTTAGTTACTCATTTTCCTAAAGGGAAACAGTTTCTTAATCAAAGAAGTTAGTTTGACTTTTATTATACTACTAAAAACTTTCTATTTTGGGGTAATTTTTGCACACTTTTAAAAGACTTACTTTTGAGATCTGTTTAGGAAGGAAAGGAAAAGAATTTGAATGAGAAATAGGATTGGTTGCTAGTCAAGTACTTATTTAATTAGGAGAGTTTCTTGCTTATCATCCAAGCTTTTTCATAAAATAATAAGAAATCTCATTTATATAAAGCCCAAAGATGCCTCCATTTTAAGAGGTGATTGCTGCTACTTCTTGAGACAAAGAAAAGCTCAAAAGTATCCAAGAAAAAGAGGAGAAGAAAATTGGCCATGGAGAGTTCATTAACCAAGTTGTGTAGATCATATGTCATGCAAAACTAAATTTGAAGTTTGGGGATTAGAAAAAGTAAAAGATGAGTGTTAATGTTTTGTCATTCAAGTTACAAATTTTTAGTTTTGAAATTTGATCATTATCATCATCATCAAGACCTTATCCCAATTAGGGGTAGGCTTCTAGATTGAAATTTGAAATTTGATGTATGAATTTTTCATTATAAGTGACTCTCTGAATAACAAATTTGTTGCTTTATTTCACTTTGATTCTAATACTTGTAGTTTAGAAGAGATGAGTTTTTATATGTGTAGATAAATGCTTTCTTGGATGGGTTATATTAAGATTAGAGAAGTCATTCCTATCATTTGTAGATAATTCATACCAAATTAATATAGTCTATGCCATGACATTATTTATTCCTTCTTTAGAAGTTCTATCTTGTAGCCAAGAGCTTCTAGTTTATACACAATTTCAACTGATGAGAGACATAAGTATGATTCGGCTGGTGAATTCTTCATTCCTAAACTACTCTTTACTATTTTAGTTTTTCTTTAATTTACTTTTGTTTTAATTTTAAGAATAAAACTTCTTTAGTCTGATAGATAATATATTTAAGCATTTGGCTTTATATGTACTTTTATTCCATTCCAACGACTAGTCTAAGGGCTGCAGTTTGGCAATTCGACGAGTGAACAAAGACTTTTGCTGTTCAATGGGTCCATCCTGAAATGGATATCTTGATTGTTGAAAATGATCAGTAGGTAAAGTTATCCTAAGTCGACTATATGATTGGTAGAATGGGGTTACTCCAAAGGTATTGAAGTGCACTACGGGCTCTACGGACTAAGAGTCTACGTCTCTTAATATGTGCCTTCATAGATAACTAATCATGCACGCGCGTACACGCGTGGTTAACTAGTAATGTTGTACATCATGGCCGAATATAGGTACAGTTCATAGACAACCACTGTCCAACAAACTTCATTCTGTTTTAATGGAAGAATTGAAGTCAAATTAAGAAGGACAAGAACCTCAGAATGTCATGTACAAAGGAATTTGATTCTTCATCCACACGTCAAGGCAATTATCATCGTATACAGGAAGTTTCTAGGTCAGCTCATTTCTTAACACGAAATACAACCCAAACAATATATCTCCTACAGCGGAAGCCTCTACACGAAACCTTTGTATGACTTTTCTGCTTCCATCACTTCTCAATCTAGAAGTCCACTTCTAATCATCCAAACATTTTCTTTTCTAGAAGCAATCAGTTCAAAGAGTTCCAATCTATTGTCCAAGCATGAATTTGGTAGCCCATTGGTTTGAGCTTTGAACGTTGCTTACAAGTCTCTTTCCACGAAAGAAATAATCATTTGGGTGGCAGACAATGGCCTAGAGGCCACTTTCTATGGTGTGATTACAACCTCCTTATCTTTTCAAGATTAGTGACAGCCACTTTAAATTCCTGCTTTATTACCTTAGCTTTGGGTTTCTAGTTGGATAATGATAGGATTAGATAATGGTTAAGACTAGAAAGTAGTGGGCGGCTGACAGTTGTATTTCTATGGTGTGGATGCAGGTGGCTGGTCTCGTTCGTAGCGTTTAAATGGATTTATTAGGGTGACATAAGCAAACCACTGCTTTAGTTCAATTCTTTTGATCATTTCATAGAAATAAACGGATCTTTTCCAATAATACGTGAAGTATTAGAGTAAGCGCTTGGAAGTATTACACGGTGTCAGTGGTGATGAAATAACTTAGGTGACATAAGATGAGATATTGCTTGAGATTATTTGAGCTAGGTTAAGATGACCTAATTTTGGCTTGAAATTTAGTGAGGTTACTAAAAGTTTGGGTTCAAATGAGTGGGGGGAGATGGTTGAGACCAGTTGGAAGAGAGTGGTTGAGATGAATAGAAGGAGATGGCTTAGAGGTATTGAAATGAGTTTTAGAAGAGGTTAAGATGACATGATATGACTCATTTCCATCTCAAGCAAAATATTGGCCTGGGGTTGAATTTTTGGATGACAAAAATTGGCTTTCTGTTTCACTAGGAATGAGATGAGATGACCTGAGATGAAAGGGACATGCAAAGTACTAACAATGAGCTAAGATGATATTGGGATTTCACATCTCATCCCAACCACTAGTAATAGTGAGTTGGGATGAGATGCATCATCTAATCTCACCTCAAGCACAACTAACAGTGTGCTGAGATAAGATGGAATTTTCATCTCATACCACCTCAAGAACTACTAAAAGTGAGGTGAGAAGATAATATTTCATCTCAGCTCAGCTCATGCACCACTAACAGTGATATGGCACACATCATCTTGTCTCAAGCACCACTAACTTCCCGTTGGAGTTTGACCCAAAAATGGACTTGTTGAAAAGTGCTTGGCGGCCCTAAACTAAAACAAATGCTGCTGAGCCCTAGTCACTTCAAATCAGTAGGAGAAGAATCATAGGCATTAATTAAGCAGGAAAATTTTGGAAAAGGGGTAGCTCAAGAAATAAAATTGTTGGACTAGAAAATAGAGGACCATGGTACTGGTTTCAAGGCTGAACAGTATCAGGGATCAAGCTCAATAATCTCTTGTTTGCAGGGTAAGAAACAACAGAAGATAAATGGTAGAACACCTGCTAAATAGGACTTTAAAGTGAAACAGAAAACCCACAAACAAAAACTACTCAGTCACGCAAACAGTACCAGCTCAATAGCAATCCAAGATTCTCAAAATACCGCTGGTGAACAGTACCGTGTGAATCAGTAACACATTACAATACAGAGAAAATGAAAATTTCTTGATAATTGCTTTTCATCACTTAAGCTCTGAATCTTCTAGGAAATGAAAATGTGCTTGGCGTAAGCTTTTGGTGCCGAATTTAGGATATTTAATGGCTAAAATAAACAAATCATTTGTTGGGCGTTATACGTCGTCTGTCAAGTATCCTTCATCGACAATGACAATTTAGTTTAAATATTTTACGGCAGTTTGAGTGGCAACCTTATCGATGCTTTGCTCGCAACTTTTCCTAGTTAAATTGCAATCTACAACCGTTGTAAAATTCAATCAGGCAAGCAACTAGGCTTCATTAGGCCGAAAGCGACAAGTCCAAGATCAAATTTACCCTAAAAAAATTTCGGAGCAGATCGTCATTCGTCAAGTACCATGTCGTCATATAGTTAATGTACGACTGGTTTAGATTTCGTACTTAGTGTTATTTTATCTATTGATGACATCCTCCTTGAGGGTGATGAAATGCTTTCTATTTAAAAACTAGTAAATAATGCAGTTAGTAAATAATGCAGTATGCTCTAAACAAAGTAGCTCAGATTTCGGAATAGATTTATTCCTCGTAAAGAGGTGGAGGAATCCATACATCCATAGACCATATCTATTTTCACTAGAAGTTAGCGAGCCATATTCGGTGTTTCATTGCTAAAGTTTTGAGAGTCGATGGTCTTGTAGAGACTGACGGGTCAGTTAAGCTTAGAAAGAAAGTTAGCGTAGTATATTACCCCTACTCCCTAGAGTCCCAGTAAGTAGTCAGGAGACGCTCGCGAGCGTCTGTTTCATTCGAGTGATAATATTTTGTCCATCTAAGTCATTCATCATGTTCAAAATGGTTTAGGCTAGAGATAAAATTTCATGCCTATTATTTGTTTTTAGCCATTTTTTTTTATAAACAACCATGAAATTCAGCTTTATTTATTTATTTTTTTCAAACAAGTTGTTATAATCATTTAGTGCATTGATTTCTTGTAAATTACGTAATCTTTATACACCTGATATGATATGATAGAAGGCTTAGATCTTTCAGAGAAAAGGCTCTAGGGGTAGCATCTACATCTTCGGATGCTCATGTAACATGGCGGAATGCTAGTGTAGAGTCAGACTACATGGCCAGTTACCGTGTGGCATCTCACTTTTTGCCATGAAGGGCCCCTCCTTTGGTCCCGTTCATGGGATGTCTTGTAGCCCAAAAATCATGATGGTAAGATGTTTGTAACACCAGAGAAACGTATTTTCCATCGGAACTAGCCAATCGGTTGCACCCTATGGCTGTATTCCTCTATATTATAACAGGCTCTGGAAGGACATGGTCCAGTTATGAGTTTAGCCCATTGGATATCTATAGCAACGTCCACATGATAGTTCTGTAGTTTGGGCCGAAGAGAAACATGTGTCAGTAAGTGTCGGCCCAAAAGACTGGGTCGAGGTAAACTTTGGGCCAGTTTTATACCTCAACCTAGAAAGGATGTGGGTAAGTTGGTCCTGGTTCCTGATTTGCTAAAAGGTATGTCCAGTTCTTGTATCTTGGTAGGCCCTACAACTTGCAGGCCAAGGCCAATAACCGGGTTTAAGTGGGACACAGATCAACCTTACCCAAGGCTTTCTCCAATGGTTGCTATCGAGGTTTGTGGTTCAGGTCTGCAGCTTGCAGTGAAATGGAAACATTTTATTGGGCTTTGCTTAACTATGTGAAAGATTTATCAAACTTACCATAAAAGCATGGAAATTGTTCAGCTTGGGTTCATTTACCACGACACTGCGGGATCATTGCTTTCGAGAGCCACTCATGGAATCATTGCTTTCGAGAACCACTCATTGGTATTATCGTTTCCTCAGTCTAACCAGTTTACGTTAAAGATAACTCTCAAAGTACGATATATTGCCACAAAAAAGAGGGGCTTTAGGAGAGACAGAACATTTCGATTCACTAATTGTTGCTCATCGAGTTGCAAAAAATCACAAATCTGAAGGAAATTTGACATTAACGCTAGCCAATCCAGGTACGTCACCAAGAGGGGAATCATCCAACTCGTCCTCTATTTGTTCAAAGCTACAAGATGGTGGCCATTAGGCTCTACCGACGAAGCCTTTTCTGGGCACGCCCGTAGCATGGAACGGAGCCACTAAGAAGTTCCGGGCGTTACAAAGGAAGCCCTGTTCGTGTAAACAAGTGGGCAAAACGGTGGACAGCGCTTCTTGTCCCTCCTTGGTCAGATAATCGTAGCCCATTGGCCAAATTCATTCTTGCTTTCGGATGTACCGAACGTGCTTTGGTAACAGATCAGGACCAAGTGGATGGCATAAACTGATGCTTTACATAATCAATGGCGCTAATTGTCTAAATCCATGAGCATATGTTCTTCGGTAGGCAATTTGGCAAGCCCCTCAAACTATCTATAGGGGGAACTGCTCGGTTTATTGCAAAACGTCAGCGGTGCGGCCGGTCTATAAATTTTCTAGCTCCTGAAGGTGTTGGTCCTTCTTTACCTATTGAAAGAAGGTTGGCTTTTCTTTAAATTCAAATGCTTTTACAGTTATGTAATTCCAGAACTCGACAGCACCAAAGCATAGCTAAATCACGGACAAAGTTATCCATGATAGTATTTTCACACACTGCTATTGATAGAACCAAAACATAGCTAATCATATGGAGCCAAAAACAGACGTGAAACAGAGGAAACTCTCACCATCCGAGGTCACTTTTATCAACAATTCGTTAGACCACTTGCCCATTGTACCACAAATATTGTCCAACCATCTCCACACCAAAGCAGTAATCCTCCGATGCATAAATGAAACGTGGCCTAGGTCTGGAGAGCCACAATTTGCGGACGTCTTGGACGCGCTAAGTACCCAATATCTCTTTCCCGTTTATTCTTTTCCTTCACACATCAAATAAGAGTAAGAAGAACTGTACAGCTGGTACATGGTGGGTTGCACGTTTTTACCTGGACAATATTAGCAGGTATCCTTCTTCATCTTCTGAGCTATGCATTTGGAGGTCCCCTGCCTAGTTCCCTTGTGGTTGGGCTGACTCTTCGGTCCATGATTGTGCGGAGCTGGGCACGGGTTTGGAATTTCTGTCGCCTAGCTTTTCTCTTTGTTCCATGGGTCATGTAGCTCCTCTTTGTTGCTTGCAATATAAAATCCCATCATTCAAAAAATAAAATAAAAATTAGCGGGGTAAAGTACCAGTAAGCCCACCAACTCATTGAACCAAACCAAGTGTCTGATAGGGCATGCAATGGATTAGTGATACACAATGTTGTCCGTACTTAGATGATCACGAACTTACAGGTCTTTGCTCCATTCGTAGTTCTGTTGATGAAAGTAACGATTGCATTTAATGTTTCTCACCGTCCGTATTCGGATGAGTCCAAATTTGAGTACATGGCTTAGGTTTGGATCATTGCGAAGTGCGGACACTGCTGGCGCTTTAATCTGCTAGTAAAAGTTCTACCATCCAAATATTTACTGTGATCAAAAGTAAAAATTTTCATATGCCTGAATCATACAATCAGCATGCTTTCTAAACTGAAGAATGCATGAGTTCTGCCAGCTGACACAAAGTAAGGTTCTGGACCTCTGCCAAGGTTGGACTCACATATGTTGATTGGACTTGTTCGTCTAATTTCTCAGCCTATAGATGATTACTATGCCTAAAATAGTGAGAATTGTATGAGTCTCAAATATGAAGTGTGACTTCAGTCACAAATATTAACGATCAGAAACACTGGTTAAAGAATGGTCCAAAATCAACGATTTGAAAGGTCACATTTTGGATGCTGAAATCGTTCTTGATGTTTAGTATACAATATACTAAGGATGATGATATGTACACTACATTTTTTGTGGCCAGTACACTACGTTTTTCTCTCTCTAGCTGTTTCTATCTCCCATTACAAAAAAAAGGTTAACTTGGGTAAACGAAAAAAGGAAAACAAAAGAGTATATATATATATCAACGTCCCATCATTACTGTCATTATAATTGACTTCTCTAAAACCTTGCCTCTGAAGACTCGTGTAAAAGCCTGGAAGGAACAAGGCCTGGAGCGGTAGATGTTGGAAGTGACACATTGCACCGGCCAGTGCCAGCGACCGCACATAGGGCAATTATTGGGTGAATCGGATTATGCAGGAGCACCGAGTCGGCCGCGTTTCTCGCAAGCCACGGGCATGCGCGCATGCCCGCCCGGCTCCGTCTCCACCAGCTACTGTGGTGCCCACCACGCTTCCTCTCTCCCCCTCTCTATCACGGGTATGCCCTCCTTCATTCCAGCAATCATCATTATTCGTCAGACTATGTCCTTAACGCATGCCCATTTGATCTTTTTGACTCTATCTACTTATATAGAAAACTTCATCGCAACGAACACCTGGGGGTGGTTCTCTCCGAACAATTGCTAATTTGGTACTTTGGTTGTAACAATCACCAGAGAAAGTCTAAAATAGGGAAGTGCCATTATGAAAACAGAGGACTGAAATCATCATTTTAATAAGCAGTAATTGGAGTACCTCTTGGCAATCCCACAGTTTCAATACATTAAAGGGGCTTTTCAGCTCTGCACTTTGTCCATCAAAATATTCTCATGTTCCATTAAACAGGAGGAACGAGAAGATAATAATCTCGTAATAGTAAAAGAGAGCTGACATGAGTTTAGACCTTTTCAAAGACCATGGATGGGACACAATCCTGGCCATCGAGATCTAACAAACCTCAGATTTTTGGGGGGCCGCTTGAGGAAATATGCGCGATCGAGGTTGTTGAAGTTGCAGATTGTCAAAGATGTACCGCCATTGTTCATGCTAGGCCCAGCGGATATCCATTTGCATGATAAAGTCCAACTAAAATCGACGGCTTACATTTTATTTGCGGCCTTCATACGTAACTCAGACATCAGTGGTCTAATGCATCTGATCGCGTCAATGCATAGAGCTTACGTGGGTCCAGAACATGACTTCAATGCAAGAATTCGGTCAGGACTGCACCATAAGGTTTAATGAGCCCATTTTCGTCTAACTTGAATTCTAAAACACTTAGTAGTGCGGGCCCGATTGCTATCCACTTCGCTGATAATCAGATGGTGGCGAGTGATCTATTACATTCATCCACATAATTCTGCCCTACTTGCTTCTCACGTCGCTAGATGATTGCCCTTTTAGTGCAACGTACATTCTGCTTAAGGATGAAAAAGCTGAGGAGGAATTTCTGCAGCCAATCAAAGTAGACAAAAGATAGGATACTTTCTTTTAGTGCATTTTCGGTCATCAAAGGTAACCATCTCTCCTTCACGCTGTTTGACCAGTAGTTATCTTCCCGTCAAAGCTCAGACTCAAATTGCAAATCTTTGTCCCAGCAAAGTCAAGGCTTACCTTCTTTCTTAGTCCAGGAAATAGCCCAGCGAAGGATCAATTCCAACAAACCACTATACTGCTTGATAAGTGTCAATGATGGGACCTTCGACGAAAGAGATGTTTGAAGGTGATACGTGTTCTAACGTGGTTATAGAGTCCGGTTTTGGGAATGCCTCTGTCGGCAAGGCAAATGTTTGGAAAATTCGAAAAACATTTAGTAAGAATTTGAAAAGAAAATCGAGAAAACTGAGTGATTAATTTGAACTTTGTACTTTAGATTTGTATCTAAATTTTCAAATAACATTTGAGACTTTGATGAATGATTTGTGAAACTTTCTTTTAGACCAGAAAATGTAATTATTTTGGTAAATATATTATTTTAGTTTGTACTTCGTAGACGGCTAGAATTTATAATTGCATTAGAATTTGAAGTTTAAACAAAAGTCTATAAAAAAAGTCAGGCTTTTAAAAGGACTTCAATTTTACTGATAAATTAGTAAATATTGTAGTAATAAAACCCGTGACGCAAGCATCAAAACATGCGGACGTCTTTTGTATGTAAATAAAGGAGAGATCCAACTGTGTAGATACAAGTAAATCTACTACCTATATATATGCTCATGCAATTATCAGACATATATTGATATTATTCGCATGTCTTTCTTCTTCAGAATAATGTGTCATTAAATTTTTAATGTAATTGGTCATAGAGAACTCGATATCTCTAAAGTATCTCTCTTGGAATAAGCTTAGGTTAAAGTTGCCGCTTTTCCCTTTGAACAGGGGTTAGAAATAGGAGTATATCTGAATGAAGGTTTGTGAGTGATTTGCTTTGAAATTCTTTGCTGCTTAAAAATAAAAAAACAAAAACAAACTCAAGAATAAAGAAAATGAAGAGAAAATTTGAAATTTAGTGTTAATGTTAGTTGCAATTGGACATGTTATGGAAGTTTTCTTTAGTGGTCTACTAGGAAGTTTTGTCAATAACGAGCTTTGCTTTCCTCACTAGTCGAGTAAACTAAGGCATGTTTAAGTTAACTAGTCTTTTTTCTTTTCTTTTTTTAATGTTGCAGACACACCTAGGAGCAGCCTTGAAGATGTGACCAACCATAGGAGAGACTCCTTCCGTAATTGTGCTTAAAGGCCATTGCTCGACACAAAGTTTAGCACTCTCATTGAAGTTTATAGTTGTTTGTAACAATTTATTGTGAAATTATATCCTCAATTCACGAGTTAAGAGCTTACTAGAAGAGCCACATGATATTTTATGTATAGTTTTAAAATTCATGACTTCCCCAAAAAAATTTCTGACTTATCCAATGGTAATGAATTAAATCACTCATCGAGTGGACTCACATAACTAAATTACTTTGTTTATGCTTAGATTTAATCCCATGATCTCCAAAATATTAAGAATACATCCTAACCAACTCACACGTATGCATATATAATAAAAAAAATTATATTTACCCAAAATTAATAAAATATTATTAAAAATCTCACTCTATAACTTTGGAGTCATCACCCACGAGTTACTTTGAGTTAACTCAACTCACCTTATTTTTAAGTGAAGTTAAATTTTTAAGTTTTTAAATTATGCTTTACGGTTGTCCTTCGCTCCTCATCTTATGCCAAATGCGAGTAACAAACTGTAGCAAAGCATCAACTAAACAGATTACATATGAGGGAACTCATATAGAACTTCGAACCAGTAATACCACGAGACGACTTCCTTCCAGCACCTCTATGTTAGGAGGACCTTGAGTTCTGCCAGCGGCGTCATATTTGGGAAACCTTACATCAGATAATTCTTGGAAATTTTGTCTTTATAAATTTTAAGAAGCTATCCTTTTTTTTTCTTGAAAGCTAAGATTCTATGTTCTTCAAAAAAAAGAAAAAGAAAAAGATCCATCCTGTAGTAGCTGTCTAGATGATGTTGTCAGTATTCCAAAGACTAAGAATTAGCTTTTGAAACGTACAGTATACAAAAAGTACAGACGTTGGTCCCTTGGATTCCTTTATATTAGTCGAAAAGGCTAAAGGTTAATATATATGGTCAAATATTTACTTTTTGGTAATATACATAACAAGCATTTCTCGACCATTATCCACCCTTTATGCTCAGTGCTTCATCACTTTTGAAGTGCTATGAAAAGATTAGACACGAGCTCGATCGGTGTGAAAGTATATTCTACTGTTGGAAGTGGAGATAGGGATTTCTTTGGCTTGTTTCCAGCTTCTGAGGAGGTTTCTATTGGAACTGTGTATTTTGCATGTCACAATTACCACGAAACAGTTAAAAGATGTCTCCAGTGGCTCTATGTATCTTCACCCACAGTTTGCATTCTTTTACGTCTTGTCGTTCTACTTTGCCCCATTAAAGAGACACATTGTCAAAAATAATAGAAATTCATTTCTGTAGCGTGTTGCATGTTATCTTAAAGTGGAGTAAAAAGGTCTAAATTGTTGTTGAAGTTCTCTCTCTGTCTACACGCACAGAAGAAATTAAGTACCTTGTGGCGCTCAAATGATTCTTTACCTTCTGGCCTGGCCACATGGACATCCCAAATCTCATTCATAGCCAATGTTAAACTGAGCAAAGATTTATCTGTGTTGTTTTTTAACTTACGCAGGTATTTGTTTTCCAATGCAGAGGATTAATTGGGTGGTTAGTATCGCCCAATGGATCTACTGTCAAAAAGAAAAACAGAGATGGATCATCTAATGGATAAGAGTTTCGCCGTAGTGCAAGGGCTATGGCTCACTGATGACCGATTTTAATTACCCACATTGGACCTCACAAGTTCCATCGCTTGTAAATCCGTGAGGCAATTTACTTCGACTGACGTTGGTTAGTTTATTCATGTTCTAGACTACCTCCACACACATGCACGCACGCACATATACACACATATAAAAACCGTTCGGGATGGCATAACAAAGGAAACTAGGGATCAAGTTATTCAAAGGAAGTGATTCTTCCCTGCCCTTTGTAGCCTTATCTGCTAGATAAATTGCCCAAGCAATGATAAAATAGCCCTAAAAGTTTTGGCTGTTTGTCCTTAAATATACCTTATCTGTCTTAAGGCAGCAAATAGTAGAAGAAAACCTCTCTGTCCGTGACAATTTTGTCCATGAGCTGTTATATATGGGCAGCTCCGGTGCACAAAGCTTTCGCCTATGCAGGGTCCGGGGAAGGGGCGGACCACAAGAGCCTATAGTAGGCAGCCTTACCTTGCATTTTGCAAGAGTCTGATTCTATGCCTTGAACCCGTGACCTTAAGGTCACATGATGACAACTTTTACCGTTGCACCAAGGCTCCCCATCTGGGTTGTTATATATGCCTGTGCCAAATAGCTCACCCCCCACACATAGCTTTATGCATATGCCGATATTGCCCAAAAGTCCCAAGGAAAAACTACTAAATGCAGGGACTTAACAGGATCCCGAAATGCCTGTGTGGGATGATCAATTGTGTTACTAGTTCATATATTTAAGCAAAACCAACGTACTCACTTAATGGATTTGACCACGGTTGTGATTAAAACACTAGTCAAGAGGGCATCCGCACCCAGAAATTCGTTTCAGGTCATTCTGGCATCTGAGTCTTTGATGTAACATAAGACAGAAGTAACACGAATAAGACGGAATTCATGCTAAGCTGAAGAAAAAAACCAGGTTGCCACTTTAGCTACCGAATGTATGATCGACTTGGCAATCTTTATACTACTGTGCATGTTTCTATGCATTCCTAGCTATTATGCTAGCACAAGTTCTTCTTTGTAAAGCACCAGTAGCTACCTGTTTAAAGTTTTTGTTCTGGGTATTTCATGGTTCAGGTGTCTTCTCACCCTGCATTTAAACAAATAGGCCTATTACTTTGCTACTGTATCTCTAGTTCATTACACCTTCATAACTACATATCCTAGTAATGTCTATCCTTTTCCCCCTAGCTATTTACATGTAGTTTATGTACTGAATTTATCATCTACCTCACTTAAATGAATTTGCATGCAATTGGTGTACTATCTGATAGTAACAACTGTAGTGACTCCTTATAGAGGAGTAAGCTGTGATGGGAGGATCACCAAACCTGAAAGTAAACTGGGAAGCTTCCTTACTTGCAATTTGAATGTACCGATTTATTATTTTGAATATTTATTGGCATTATTGTTGGAGACTTCTAGGTGTTATCTTCTTTACTTTCTACTGTTGTCTGCCATATAGTGAGGTCCTTCAATACCAGCCCATTTTGGCATATTGCCATTTTTCAAGTTTCAGGAACCAAAGGCCAGGATCAGGGAACGCCATTTTTTCCTTCCCTTCGTCCCAAGTTACCAGAACTAAGAGACTTTGTGTGCACCTTCCCGAGATACCAGAGATTCCAAAGCAGAAACTATGGCTTCCAAAGATAATATCTGCACCTGAAGGTGTTCGTAAAGATAAAGCACCAATTATCATTAAAAAAAAAAAGCACCAAATTCAAGTTATTATCTGCAAGTGACAAAACAGACTTGAAAACCATGAGATGCTTGGTCTGTTGGTCCAGGTTATAGCAGGGATAACTATCTATAGACAACTCCTTCCATGTCGATATTGCTGTTCGGAATGATTTTTGCTTTTGGAGGCATTTCTTCTGACTGGAAAATGGGGATAGGGGTATATCTCACCTCCAAAATCTGGATTGGTTGCATTCTAGTTCTCACTTCCAAAAATAGGGATATTATTTCTGGAAATAAGAGGGGGAAATGGGGGCAAGTGCAATTGTCGTCCCAGGACAATAAACGCAACCAAACAGCAGATAGGTCAGGATCTTCACTGTTCCTGCATACGCCATATACAAGGCAGGCAACTTCTACTTTTTGCTAGTTGTTAAGCAGAATTTTTGTAATTTTTATTTAGAGAAATGCGTCGGACTAAGCTGAGGAACTAACTCGGGTACCCTGTGTAGCAAATCCCTATATTTGGATGAATTGACCCAATCATCTTGTTTGCTCCTCATTGGATTGGCTAGACACCGAAATGCATGACCACTGGATGATTTTGACTATGTCATTTTGAGTCTTTAAAAGTGAATTTTGGATTTTTAAAATTAGAAAACCATTAGGTAGAACTCAAGCATCTATAATCGGGTCAGATAATCCCAGAGGGATTGTTAGGCTGGTTACAGAGTCAGTCCCTAATCTGAGTCCGGATAGTATTTCTCATTTATTAAGGGGAATTAAGGAAGCTTAAAAAAAGGACCGTCCCGTGTAGCCTTTTAGTTTAAATGATAAGGAGCTAGTCATCAGCTTGCTTGAGAGAGTGCCACGTGCCCATTTTGTTTTGGAAATTTGTCTTTTCTCTTGAGCAAGTTAGCCAAATGAGTGAGCTCAGTAATCGTACTCCTTACCGTAGTAGTAGTATGACCTGTAATATGTAGTAATTGTCATATAACAGTAGGGACTAGGTTTTTTCTCTTTTTTATTTTTTATTTTTTCGGAAGATGATATTGGGATTTATTAGAAATGGCGATTGAGAAGATTGCGAGAGTATATATAAGATATCTCCTTTGAGTGTAGATGCTATCTGTCTAAAATTCTCATAGTTAGAAGTCCTTGGTAACTTATTTACATTTTTTATTTTTATTTTATGGAATTCAACTTATTAAATGATTCTGGAAAATAATTTGTTAGCTGCCAGGATATTATTTTGTAAACATATGAATTTCTTGGAAAAAACTTCAACTATGTTAAACCCAAATGAACTCTGTCAACGATGTTAAACCCATAAATCCTTGATGTGAACAATGTGAACTCCCATCTATCTCTTACACACTGTATAGACATTTTGACTAAGACTGTCTTAAGGCCTACCAACCAACCAAACATCTCCGTTGTATTGAACTAGAAATACCTTTCCACCAAACTACCTCATCCGATCGAACAAGATTGCTATAACCTACGTGGTCATTTTCAATATCTTGAATGCATATAAGAAACATCCCTGTTTGCGAGTCCTTTTTTCATTGACTTATCTCTACTTCTTTGTTTGATTTCTCTCTTGAACTGTCGAAAGTTATATAACTTACAATTTTGTATTTATGATACAATGAGTTGGTAAGTGCACCCTCAAAATCATAATTAAGTACAAACCCCCAACATGATATGAGATGATAAATACGACCATTCACGTCGAGATATGATCATTTATATGTGATCGATTATCGCTAATGGTCATGATTGTATTCAGAAAAGAAAGAGAGATTGCCTGTATCTCATCAGCCTGAGTAGCTAGTGGGTACTTTACATATCTCACGGGATAGCTGACACTGTCCCTTCTAGTATTCTATGATGAATCAGAGTTGTCGTTTTTCTCGTTGGCAACTCGGAGAAATAATCTCTCTTGAATTTGCTGTCATAGTCCTGAAGAAACCACGTTGATCGTTAAGAAATGCATCAAATAAGGAATGATTCTAAGAGGTTGAAACGTTGGCCTCGTACGGTGAGAACGACCTTTAATATGGGGTGGCAGCTAGTTGCAATTCCCGTAAAATCTGTGGAATATCGAGATTTGGAAAGAATTCCTTGGGGCCTTGCTCTTCACGGATGAGTCGTTTTCAGGGAAATTTTCTTCTTGCCAGGAAGTTCAGCTAGGTCACGGGTGTTCCCAAGAAAATTTCTACAGTGGGGCAAGACCAAGAGGTACTTGTAGTCTTGTACTGTATCTTATCTTACTTTCATATCAGGAGCTTTTGCTCCTCCTCTGTGATCATTTCTATATGTTCCCAGATTGGTTTAGATAGCTTGGTTCAAACTGTCTGCAGTATTAGTGCTTCTGCTGCATGTAAACTAAATATCTTTTCGTGTGTCATTTGACCACCCCTTTCATATAGCAAGGTAAAATAAGAATACCGTAGGGTTTCTAAATCTTTTCCCCGCGAAGAAACTTAGACAAAATAATAATATTGGAAATGTCAAAAGGCAGAGAATACAAATCCAGAAACCAAGCCATCCGCCGAGAAGATGTCGATGTACTTAAAGGCTTTAACTATCAAAGATGTTAGGTGGCAAAGTTGAAGTATTACTTAGAAATCAATAAATGGTTTCTCAACCTAAGGTGGTGGTGAACTTCCTAGTAATATTATCCAGGAGAAGTTATTGCAATACTAAGATCCCCACTGGCAAGGCTTACAATAACCCAACTTATGTGCTGGTACCTGATTATTCCTAGGCAATCAGTAAGGAATAACTGCGACACAATCGTATTGACCGATTATATAACATTGCCTAAGATATTATTTTGCGAATCTACTTAGAAATATGAAATCTCTGGTGGGTTCTCTCAGCTTCATGGATAACTTAGTTAAACATTATAAGTGATGATCCTTGGTCTTTTTTTTTAATTAAAATTTATGTGAAGTACAGAGTTAAATGAATATCCGCTTGTTAGATTATATATCAATGATAGGAATAGATTGATGTTCTGAAAGACCCTTTAATGTTTCTAACGTGGAAATCGATTGGGCCGTGTACTATGGTACTTTCTGGAGCTTCAACCACTATTCATGGTAACTGATTAGAAGGCGGACTTATATGTCTTTCCATTTTTATTAAATAACAGTGCTTATCATGATACCGAGAGGATTAGCATTAAAAGGGATTCTTCAATGGAAATGAGAGATAGCACGTGAGTCTGACCAAACTGATTGTAGTCCATGGACAGATCATTTGACCTGTTAGTTCTGCTGTTCTAATTGTGACTAAGGGAGTTCCTGACATATGAAGTACAGTTTTTTAATTTAGTTTAGATTGCAAGCATGTGAAAGCCATTGTTTTCTTGTAACACTAGTGTTAGTTTCCTGGCATGTCATCCCATTATACTGTATCACATGCCCACCAATGAAATGAGTCAAACAACCGTACCTATGGTCGCAGTTCTCTTTACGAATTTGAAATGCCAGCAAGAGAAGCATGATGGAATAGCACATTTTTAAGGAATCATCTCTTAATTAACACAGATAATAATACTAAACATTCCAAAGAGTGGGAGAATTTTAGGTTGTGACCTATATGGGTATTCATGTTCAAGGACTAGTTTATTATGTTTGAGTCTAATGAATTCGTTGTAAGTACTAGACTCGTTGAGGAGATTTTCAAACCTACATTATGATATACAAACAAGTTGCAGTGAAAAAGGAAAAAAAAAAAATTCCGAGAAACAAGGTTGTTTAGAAGGTGATGGGCCATGGGTACTAGGTCGAGGTTAATGTTTGTGAGCAGCTTGAGTTGCAGAGGATATACAAGTGCCATTTTATAGGTGGTGAGGCTGACCTCGGTTAGATTTGAGACTTTCGTGGCTTCTTAGATAGGCTATTTGATATAGTTGCTTCCCTTACAAAAGATTGTAACATAATGTGGGCCCATCTTAGATACTCTAATGAAAATAAATTACAGATTTAGTTGGTATCCGTAGGCTCTCAATAGATAAGCACAGTAGTGCACAAGTCTTTTCAGTCAAAATGGTAAGCGTTTTACTTTGGTAATTTGGAAACAATGAGAATTCTATGAAGAGGAGAGATTTTTCTTGATTCCGTCTCAAAGCTTTTGCTGCTTCCTTCCTTTTTTATTTTTTTATGGTGATATATCTTATTTCAAGTCATATTAAGTCCAAAAAATGCAAACCCTAGATATGTGATGAATGCATTTGTAACCATCAACTAGAAAGGAAAGAAATACTTACAGAGAAGCAGATTCATATGTAAACATATATAATATTCGTATTCGTAAGAATGTAGTTGCATGCATGGTTGAGGTCACACCATGAGGAGAACAATATGACCAATATCCACTAGCAAACAAAGGTCTGCGACGGCATGTCTGATGGAAAAGGAAGCAATCAATTCAGTTGTCCAAATTAGGGCTTTAAGCTCTTCACACGAAAAAGATCCTCCTGTTATCTTGGCAAACAATCAAACACCTTGCTACACAAGCATCCTCTTTAAAACCAAACCAGACCCCCTTTTTTACTTGTATATATTATCGCATTTCATTTTTCATGGAAATACGTACACCCAAACCAAACCACTATGAAACAGGCAGAAGAACAAGAAGAAAATGAAAACAAGTTTTGGGTTTGCTTAGTCTCTTTTCATTTGTGTTTAAGCTGGTTAGATAGACCTGTGTTCGAGTATACTGACATTGGTTCGCTGCCTCTTTATACTGCCAGCAGAAGACTCGTCAGAAGTTGTTCGTTCCATGACTGCTCTGAGAGCGTCTTGGATCGAATTGATCGAGTGTTGATCACTGTTCTTTAAGTCTTCTTCTCCGGTTATGAGCAAAACATTCTTCACACGGCCACCTAACGTTGTTATTTCTGCTTTAAGTGTTCGCAGACGAAGGGCTTTCAAAGTCTTGATTAGATCTGGTAAGAGATCAGACCGGTCGTCACAACAGAGTGATGCTTTGATTACAACCTTGCCATCTTCATCAGAAGCATCCACGGTGAGTTCGTCAACTTCCGTCGGAACTGGGCCAACTTCTGCGATTTCCGACGTTTGACGTTTGAGATCTTTTACGTGCTGGATCACTTCTGCTAGCAATGAAGCTTTATCCGTCTGCAAAAGTGAGGAAGCAACAAAAACAGAAAGAACATAAGTAAGATCGAACCAAATGGATGGAATATTCATTGTTGGAATATGTGTGTGTGTGTGTGTGTATGTGAGAGAGAGAGAGAGAGAGAGAGAGAGAGAGAGAGAGAGAGAGAGAGAGAGAGAGAGAGAGAGAGAGAGAGAGAGAGAGAGAGAGAGAGAGAGAGAGAGAGAGAGAGAGAGAGAGAGGCTTTATGGTCTGCAAGGCCAGGCAAAATACAAAAACTGAAGAACGTAAATAAGATCAAATGTGCTGCTACTGTTAAACAATAGATTGAAGAGAGGGGCTTTATCCATCTAAACAAAAACTAAACAAGAAAAATAGAAGTAAAGAGAAATAGGCTGCTACTGCTACACAATAATCTGGAGGAACAAAATCCTATTTATGGAATATGTAGACATTGAAAGAGAGAGATTTGTCCACGAGTCTTGGACTGTATGCACGTTTTCCAGAGAATAGAATTAGTGTGGAAAGGAAGCCGTTTGGTCGTCTGACAAGAGGGCTAGTTTGTCTTTCTTTCATCTTTCACTGTTCACCGGCAAGACATTTCTAATGGAAGCTTTTCAGCTCCGGTTCCTCTTTTACATGTCAACAAAGCCACTTAGACACTTATTTTTCTTTTCACTTCCTTCCTCGGAACTACCCCAACCCCTTCAGACCAAGACACCCAAAGACATATGAAAAACAAAGATAGATACAAGCAAGAGACGAAGAGAGGAGAAAGAAATTGCACTATTACCCTCTTATCATTTCCTATTGGAATCATATGAATAAAATATATTTCGATCTTCCTTCAATCTAGTTCAAATCTTTGCAAAATCTACAAAGATCTTCTAAAGGAAGGACCACCAAATAATCTAGAAACGTCCATTTACTTACTTTGGTAGTGCTCGGTAACAAGCTGCGCAATTTAGCCAGATGGGTATTGATTCTCTCTCTACGCCTTCTTTCAGCCTCACTATGGCTTTTGGAAGCTGCAAGAGCCTTTGCATCCATGATTTCCTGAGCAGTCATCTTTCCTAACTCGGATTGAAGACCGAAAGACGATGACCCGGCCCGGCCAGGTGGGCCTAACGGGTCTGAACCTCCATATAAACCAGTTAGACCAAGATGATCCGAGGAAGACCCATCATAAGCAAACTGTAGTGCAGCAGCCCTTCTATTGTATAGCCCTCCGTAAGGAGAAGGAGAAGTAAGAAAGTGGTCATGATCTCGAACCTGGTTTGTTGCAAACGGAACTGGATTGAAAGAGTGAACTGGTGGAATAGACCATGGGAGAATAGAAGAAGCTTCAGGGAGGAGAATCCCTCCTCCTCCTCCTCCTCCTAGGAAACTGTCGTTGTATTGCTGTTGCTGTTGAAGAAGAAGCTGTTGTTCTTGGTAAGCTTGGAATTCATGGATCATATTGGAAGTTTCCCCTTGATTTTCCACCTTCTTCCCACACATACCTTTCCCTCTCTCCCCCTCTATATCTACCTCCCCCACAAACTAGAAAGCCCTTTTGACAATCTCCGTTTGGGTTTTTGATAAGTGATGGAAAGAAAAAGATGGTCCAAATCTTTCAACAAGAAAGCAAATTTCAGATGAGACGGTGGTGGGTTCTGCCCTTTTGTCCTCCTTTCTCTGCCCTTGTAGAAAAGCTTTGCCTTAGACTTCTCTTCCCCTTCCTGCCATCTCTCGTTTCCCTTTTTATCCCTTCCTACAAGCCCACTTTTTCTTCCCTTTTGTTATTATTCTTTTACCTTCTCTAATACTGTCTCTGTATCTGCCTTTCCTTTCTTCCTACGGCAGTCTCACTCTTGTCCCTATATTATATGAATACTTTTGCTAGGCTTTATATTATTACTCTGTAGCAGCGGCAGAAGATGGAATACCGATTGCCGACCGGGCCTGATGATAAAAGTCCACCTCGGTCAAGCCCCACGTTCTTCTCTCTCTTTCTCTCGCTTTCTCCTTTGCTAATTCCACGCTTCCTTCCTCCCTTCCCCAAAACCTAGTAATGATTGTGTCTTGGAACGCACTCCTCCCTCTTCTTCTTCTTCCCTAGGTTTCAGTACATAATTAAATCATCTCATCCATTACCACCACCACCCCCAGTCTTCTTCTTCTTGCTCCTTTGTATTTTTCCGATCTTATTCTTTGGTGATTTAGAAAGAGAGAGGAGAAATTATATGATAGTTCGAGGGCTACAGCTTGACTTTATTGTGGGCTAGCTGTAACTTTAATTAGGCTCATGCTACCGAAGATCTAAGTCATTCACAATCTCGCTAAGTCATTCACAATCTCGCTACAAGTTACGTAAATTTCACTCATTAGATGATCTTAGCATATGCTGTTCTAATTCTAAAATGGATGGTAATTCAATCGTTTGTAATTCATTTACAATTCAAGAAAACAGTGGCTAAAATAATTAATGGATGAGATATTCGCAGCCTCGCCATTTAAGTCATAAGAAAGATGGTAATGGTATGGATTTTCTAAAACGTGGGCTCCATGGAGTTGTGACTTGCCAAAGATACAGATCCCGAATAATCCTAGGACTATCATATATTGAGAGAGAGAGACTTAGAGCTTTTGGGTGGTCACACATGCTTCCTTGGTCCCCATTATTTTATCTTTTCTTTTACGCCTTATATTCAAAGATCTGATGATGCCACCACTAACATACCAACGAAATGTCTGGTGGGGCCTTCACATTACGTCATCCACACCGTATCATGACGTTCATCCCTCCAACATTAACATACACTCCGGTAGATGGTGTACTCGCGTGCCCATTTTCATGCCTTAGATTACTGTTCCTTTGCTATCATATTTTTTAATTGTTTGTTAATTAATGAATAGATCCCTCCTTTATTTTTCCTGTCAAAACGCATGAAATGCAGTGAACCATGGTGAAGCTCTCTTTACGTCTTTAAACGACACTGAAATGAGTACATGATAGGTCTATTCCGGGGCTTTTCTCAGACCCGAAAACCGACCAAGGTAGAAAGAAGGTTAACTTCCCAAGAGACTGGTATTCTTTGATGGGGTAGAAGGTGGTCAACAAGGAGAGTGCTACATGTGCAATTTTTCCAGGTTCTAGAGTTCAGGGAACGACAACATAGGTCGGGTGACCTTTCCGTATCGACTTTGCAGAAAGTGGATTCATCAGGTGTGAAACGCCATCAACCATCGGATCAAGTTGGGATGGTGATAGGAAGTGGGCTCGTACTTGATTGCCCAGTTCCTAAAATGGTGAAGCATGCCAGGTACACAGAGTCCACTCCCACATTGTATTCTCTCAAATAGGACTTTCCACTATGACACACCATGTCAAGACCACTTTGGATTTGACAAGTTAGTTTCATTATCTCAACCGTCCATTTTCTAGGCTTATTGCGGATTGACCACAATCGAGGAATACGTAGATAGACACTTACGATGTTGAGCTTGTGTAAGATCCCATTATAGTGCCAGATCAATAGATTACTCAGAACTAGGGGGGTGTGAGCTTTTCTCCAAGGGCATGCATTCCTAAAAACTTAGTCCACTCTCATACAAACATGTATTCTTTATTCACTTTGGACCAGGATTCCTCTAAAGAAATAGTATTAGAAACCAAAAGAGGTAATTTACCTGTCCAGTTCTTCTCCAACCCGTCATTTATTAGCCACCTAATTAGCTAATCTATGTATAGGGAATGAGAGAGAGGATAATATCATGCAAAAAAATTCCTATGTGCGTGGGTAATTTGAATCTCCATAAAAAAAAATCTCCATGGCCCATGAAGTCAGAGAAGCCTAATCACCTTCCAGTACCTTTGTGGGTTCTATAAGGATTTAGTTACACCAATTAGAAATTCAGATGCTGAACTGATCCTACAGTCCTACTTGAGCCCCTTCCTAAATGGTAGGAACAGATTTTACGACCGGCAGCGCAGATTTTTTGGGAAAAAAAAGGTAAATATTATTGACAAGGGAAAAAAAGCCCTCTAGGCCAACCTAAACCAAGATTTAAAAAAAAAAAAAAAAGGTTTATGTCCTCACACCTAAACATCCATGAGCAAAGATTAATCAGATCTTTACACCTAATTATTAAAGTTATCAAATTAATCCCTTCCTTTGCGAGATCATCCAATAGACCATTAGAAGATCATAGAACATATATGGTTAAATGTAACTTCAGCATTTTCAATGAGAGAAAAGGCTTATCAATGATATGTCAACGGTTAAATGTAACATTAGCGTTCTCGATGAGAGAGGAGGCTTATCAATGAGATGCCAAAACCTTCACGGGAGAGAATTATTATAGGACATTTGTTATATGACACTTAGTGAATGGGCTCCAAAATTTTCATCCATTGAATAATCTTAGCCACTGTTTTTTAAAGTTGTTAAATGCATGGTAAAATATTTCAAGGTCTATTTTATAACTGCAATCAGCAGCAGCAGATAATTAACATCATCCAATGAATAAGAATGTACACTACTAGGATGAAGCTACTTTGGAGCCAAAGTGAGCCTGAACTACTCCTCAACCTCAAAAAACAAAAATTAGAAATTATATATATGAGGAATGACGGGATGGTGCGCCCATCACAGCTGCTTGCTGTAATGCGCCCCACTTTTGCATAATATGGTTTACAAATCGCTGATCAGATCCATCTATATAATTTTTATGTTTCTAGATTACCATTGATCAGAAAAGAGCAAAGATTGGATTAGTTTTGAATCTAAACAAATATTTTTTTGATCACAGAACATGGTGGCTGAAAAACCTTATTTAAAAAGCCGTTTATATTTAACAAGTAAGAAGCGCAGTTTTTTTAGATGTTTCATATACAAAAGTGATCCAAGGCATAGAAATGAGATGGACGGGGTCAACAATACGCAGGGCCCATCATGCAAAAGTTGTTGCACCACAGCAAGTGTGCGCACCATCCCATCATTCCTCTCTACAAATACTTCTCGCGTTGCTAGTACTTCATGCTGACAACTCAAGCACTGCGTCCATAGGCTCCCCATCCTTCATCATTACTGCAAGAAATCACGTCTTTACATGCTTTCTGCTTACATTTTCCCACCAACTTCTCAAGCCTATGACTGCATGGATTCCCTTAGCGTTATTGTTTTATGTGTGTAAATGTCATATAATTATGGAAATCAATGATGATTTGTAATTTCAAAAGCTGGAGGCCTTATGAGTCGTTCAGGTTCAGCACTGTAGCTTAATACTATTCAATGACATGCATTTTTCCTCTTTTATTGTTCTAAGGAACTCGTTTCACACTCGATAACAAAGTGCGAAGAAACTTATCCCTGGACAGTGTTATATTATATGCCATTTTTTAGTATCAATTTCATGATATTGGCAGCTCTAGAAGATAGATAAACTATTCTAAGATCAAATTATTCTGGTTGTTTCATTCATATTAGAATCATGATTTAATTAGGGTTTGTTACTAATTTTTAATCAATTAGTTATAGCAGTTTAATTAATGTATAAAGATTTTTGTTCTCTTGGTCTTCGACAATAGGAAATAGGGCACCAAATGAGGTAGAGGCCATGGTGTATGGTGCGTCCACCACACAATATGCTTGCTGTGGTATGCCTAACTTTTGCATGATGGACCTCACAAATCGTTGATCAGATCATCCAACTGACTTTTATGCCTCAAGATCAGTATTGCTCTAAAAAAAGCTAGGATTGGATGAGTTTGGTATCTAAACAAATGTTCTTTTTTATCACAGAAGACGGACAGCGACAAACCTTGTTTAAAAGACGGTTCATATCTAACAATTTATGAGGTCCATCATGCAAAAGTGGGGCGGACCGCGGACGACTGCAAGCAGCTGTGGTACGGGCACCATCCGATCATTACTAATTTGGGGAAACCGAAACACAACTTGACGTCAACTTTCTGAAAAGAGGTGAGGGAAACGCGCTAATTCTGAAGACCCACTAATCCATTGTCTCTTTCTCCAACTTCACGAAAGAACTGGGCAAACGCTGAAAATAAAGTTTCTATTTCACTCCTTCAAAAGGGAAGTATTTCAAACACATGATTTCCACAGCCTAACTTCCACCAACTTTATGTAAGTCTGAGATGATCCTCTGATTTTGGAGCACCACGGGCCACCTGAAACTTTCATGAAATGATGATCCCCCATGCAATATGTTGTCTCTTAGAGGCCTTAAGAAAACCAAACATCCTCAATAGGGAACGGGTCATCATCGCATCGTTTCAAATGGTTAAGCTTCGGTGTTGCCAAGTTCTACCCTCAAAATTTAGGTGCAGGTTCCATTAGTAAGAAGGAACTGAATTCCCACCCATGAGAAGGCTAAAGGGTCGATGCACACAATCATATCATTATGAAAGGAACTTTCCTTAGCCCCAATGTGTAACACGATCTCGTCAATGCGAAAATTTTAGGGTCTGTTTTGCATTATGCCAACAGGCAGCCAAACATTCTGTGTTTATTGTTGTCTTTGTAGGGCTGCCAGGCCAGAAGCAAGGAACAAAATCGGTGAACATGGAGTTAGGTAGTCGTATAAATCAAATCCAGCTCCAAAAGGTCTCAACTAGTGTGAAAGGGGCTGCTGATAAGGACACATGAGGCCACTAATAGGGCCCTTATCCCACTACAAAGGATCTATTAAACCGAGTTGGACTCTTCCACTTACAACACCATGAGAGAGTGATATCGTCAGTCCCGGCCATGGTTCTAAAACTCACCAATCGACTGAAACAAGCCAAGTGAGTCGACTCAGTAACAAATCGACTCAGACTGTTCGGGCTGACTCGTTTGTAGAAAACACTTTCTTCAATCCACTTGAGACTCGTATCATTCAACAATCTAGCTTTTCTTTACAAATGAGACGGATGGGCATTTATGAGAAAATGTGCCCTTTCCGTATTGATCAGACACGCAGCCCCTACATTGTACATGTGACATAGAGAAGGTTAGAGAGCTCAGGATAGCTGTCTTGGACAATAATAATGCAGGCATATCTGCTTGTCCTCTTATCTTAAATACCAATCATAAGATGTAACTATTTTACAACTTTTACTTGTCCAGGATGCGTCCAGGTAGATTTTTCACCAAATTTATGGAGGGTCGAACTGAAACAAATTGGATTTGGCTTGATCTACCAGCAAACCTTTCTGAGATTCTGGCAGGGTGTTAGTGGTACTTGAGATTAGATGATATGGTCATGCCACTATTAGTGGTATTTGAGTTACGAAGGAGTAATATTTGCTCAATGTGAATGGTGCTCTATAGGATATGAGATGAAAATCATCTCATTCCAATTGAATATCTCTTGGTCAATGCAATTTAAAAAAGAGAATAGCCTATTTCTCCTTATTTCATATGAGTTTCACAATTATTAGAATTGGAACGATAATGGATAATAGACTCAATAGAGCCATTTTATAAACAATCCCTCGTAAATTTATTGGTATTGTGCTCTTTTTCTTTCGTGGTGCTTGAGATGAAATTGGACTTGAGATGAGATTAGAAATCCCAATCTCATGTCAGCGCTCTATATCTATCTCAAGCCATTCATTTCACCGTATTCCTAGTGTAAAAGCGAGCCATCAGCCCCATCTTGTACTTTCCTTGAGATGAAAATGAGTAATCTCGACCATCTCCTCCAACTCCTCTAAACCATCTCACCTCAATCCATTTCCTTCTGCTCATCTCAATCTATCTTAGTGATCTTTTCAATCTCCTTACTTTACCTTATGCCAAATCTGAGTTATCTAGGTCAGCTCAAATCATCTCAAGTCAGATGTCATCTCAGATTAGCTTATCTCACCAAAAATGATATATGTCTCAAAATGCACTTATCTTTCTTTGTAGTAGAAAACCGTTCCAGTACGTCTTGAGGACACGTCTCGTTGTCGTGGAAGGTGGCCTGGCTAATGCCATATCATGAGCCAATGGTTCTTTTGTTGTTGCTCAGGGGAGGGTCGCAAGCTTCGTCTATGAGATGGTGGCACAGCTTCGTCTTCGGGTTCCACTTCACTTGCATAGATAGGTCAGCCAGCTCTTCGGCAGATTCACTAGCTAAAAGCTTTTTATTTTTTATTTTAATGTTGAACGCACACCACTAAATACACGGGAGAGGCCTTCTTACACCACTGCATTAGAAACATTTATTCATTGAGAGGAGGACTGATAGATCATCATGTATATTGGACAAGCTCTACATTGCTTGCATTCATAGTTTTTTTTTATGTCCCAACTTTTTTTCAAATTATTCAAATGTTCTTATATTGTTCTAGTGAATGTAAATTATAATAAATATAAATTTACTTAAAGAGAAGTTTTTTACTTGGGTGATCAAGGTTCAAGATTGAGCATGAGGTGTTTGCATGTGACTTTTAAAAAAAATTAATTTTATAAATAAATTGCCAAATTCTCAAATATTATTTATAAATCTTAGTAAAATAAAATAAAAAACTTGAACTCCTGTATAAAAAATGATTTACAAGAAAATGGTGTCTTTTTCTTATTTTTCTAGAATTATTCAATGAATGTTTTTCAAAATTTTTGAATATTTGCTTTGCTCATTTATTCCCGAATCTGAACTTTGTGCCTGTGCTTGCATTAAAAGCTGGTCAACGTGAGAACTGAGTTCCAACTTCCAACTTAAATTGGACAACCCAATAGGCCCATACCAGTTATTGTGTCACCAATTAGGCTTGCAGGTATTTGCTGCAGGAACACTGCTTTTCTTTGACGCACGTAAAACCAGACCACATGTTTTAGATTTTCTCGTCACCGTGTTGTTTCTCTAGTGGGCATGGGCTCATGGGCCAGGATCGAATGTTACCTTTGATTTGGACTGTTCATATTCAGCCCAATTAATTAGTTTGACAACAAGTGTTCACAACCGTGTGGCTCGTTATAATGTCCTTCTATGCCGCCATGTAAGGGAATTGATTAGAGACGGAAGAGGAGAGGTTTAACCTGGGCCCTATCTCATGCCCCCGCCACTTATCTGGGCCAGTCCCGGGGAATTTGGAGGAGGTGCGTTGGGTCAGCTGGAATCTGAGGACCTGACCTGTCCAGCGTAAAATCAAACGTCTAACAGGGTGTTAGAGGTGCTTTAGATGGGATAGAATGAGCCATATCACCATTACTGGTACTTAAGCTAGGTTAAGATAGAAATGGTCTCTCCTAATCTCATTGTCAATGGTGCTTGATAATGGGTCCACAGATTCAGCTCAAGTAATCTGCGGGCCAAAACCCCACGGATTCCCCATGGTTGATAAAGGGGATCAGTCATTTAGCGTGCCGGTATGAATGGCCGATTAGCTAAGAAACAGAGTGACTGAGGATGATCGTATAGCTGAAGGTATAAGCTAAAATAGACAAAGGACTCCACAGCTAGTAACAAATCCCTTTAGCCCACATGTGCCATCAAGTTTCCTTTTTTCTTTTTTCTTCCTAAATTTAATTCTGGTCAAAGTGAAACGTGCAAGACTCCAACATGCCACCAAGCATATTCCAGTGAAAGCCTCCTTATTTAACTTCTTAAATCATTGATTTTTGTTCGGCTTTTGACTGGATATCTATTTGGGCATGGATCCATAACCATGTGGATCATCTTAATGGTCCACGAGCCTTAATGTCCTAGATTTTCTTATTTATCTCCATGTAAGGCCCAATTGCACATTTATATTCTCATATTTTGCCCTACTAACCCAGATGGCCTCACCTTGGGTTGATTGGATCTATTCATCTATTTTCTCCCACCTTGGATGACTATTAATTCAAAACTATGTAGATTGGATAAGTCTTGAACATGCAAAAGTATTCTTTTGATCACAAGACCAGGAGTGCTAAATAAAGGCTCATTAGATTTAGTTTGAGATAATTTGAGCTATGTTAAGATTACGTAAAATTGGCATGAGACGAAGAGAGCTGACTAACCATATCACTTAAGCTAGCCTGAGATGAGTTGGAGGATATGGGTTAAGATGGCATGATATGCCTCATTTTTATCTCGAGAAAAATATAGGGGTGGGGTTGAATTTTGAGATGAGAAGAAATGACTCTCTTTTATAATAGGAATGAGATAAGATGGCTTGTGACAAAAGTAATATGCAATCCATGAGTTGCCAAGAAATGGTTTCCATCTCATCTCATCTTAAGCGCCACTAATAACGAGCTAAGATGATATGGTTTTATACCATGTCATCTCAACCACCACTAACAATGAGATAACGAGACATTACATCTTCTCATCTTAACTCAAGCACTACTAGCGTAAGAGTACAAGTAGGCGTACACACTCTTGAGTGTGAGAAGAACTCCACACCCCATTTTCGTGCATGGTAAAACTTTGTTTTGCAAATCTAAGCAGTTAACTATGTTTAAAACATCTTATATATATTAGAGATCAAATTTCACATGTTCATTGGATGCCTTTAGCCTTTGTGTTCATGAGCAGAAAATAGTGACCATCCATTTTTATGAAGTTTTTCAAAGGACCAAAACTAGTAGTTAGTTTCATTCTAATATATTTATTCTTAATGCATTATTGGATGCCTTTGTCCTTTGTGTTTATGAGCAGAAAATAGTGACTGTCCATTTTTATTAAGTTTTTCAAATGACCAAACAAGTAGTTAGTTTCATTCAAATTTAGTTATTCTTAATGGGTTACCCACTTTTTATATGAAAAACATGATGAATGACTTCGTCATCATTTTCAACACCTTATCCCAATCAGGGGTTGGGAAAAAGCACAGCCCTAATACACAAAACTCCTATATATATAAGGTACAAAAAAGGCGAACACAAGAGTCTATAATACGCAACCTTATCTTATATTTTTACAAGAGGCTGTTTTTCCACCTTGAACTTAATGACTTAGATATTAAAAATAAAAAATAAAAATAAAAATCAAGTATAAAAAAAGAGTGATTCAACTTCTTCTCACTCTCAAGAGAGCATTCGCCTATTGGGACTCCAACATAGATATGGCCCATATCACTTCATCTCAAGTCAGATCATCCCATCTCAACCGTCACTAACTCCGTCAATGTATGTTATTAATGATAAAATGTGGAGCCTCAAATGGCAGAGATCCAATGCATTCATCTCATATGCCACAAGTAAGATTTAAAAAATGCCCTGTTTTTGCGCTTTTAAATGCGCATTCGTGGATGCCCTCAGATAAATTTGAGTAGATCCTAGATTTAACGGGTCAAATTGGTTTCTATCGGATCTAATTTTATTTATCCAAATCCACTATTTTTTAAAGAATAAACAGGCATCTGTTGATTTTAATCCGTTTTGCAGGCAGGTAATCCCAAATCAGATAGAACGTGTACAGTAAAACAAAAGTGGACCCACCGTTTAGATCAGTACCATGACTAAAGTAATAGGCATCGGATGAATGGATATGATCAACCAAAGGTGGGGGCCATAAGTTAATGTGAAAGTGGCATTCCACACGAGATTGCAGAGGGAATCACTTCAATGGTCATATGTACGGTTCAGATTGTCTGGTAATATCTGCCAATCGAGGGTCCCACGTCACGCAACCGGGTCGACACTCTTCCGCAGAGTCCTCGTCTTCCGGATATCCGGAAACGAAGGCCAACATCCCCTCATCCAAGAAGAAGCGTCCAGGGAGAGCCAGTGGAACCCTGCTTTCCTCACCCGACCTTCGGCAATGTCTACTGCCACCACGGCGCCGGCAGCCCTAGCTCTTTCTTCTTCCCTCTTAGCTGCCAAATGCACTGCTCGAACCTCTTTCTCCTTTCAATTCCGACAACCGGCCAACTTCAGACTCGCCACTAGTCGTCGTATTGTGGCAATGGCCGCTGTTACAGAGCCCCTCGAAGTCTGCGTTAAAGAGTCCACTACGGCTCCCAACAAGCTCGGCGACTGTAATCGTCTCTTCTTTCTTCCATGACTTTGATCTCTTTCTGTAATTGTAGTTACAGTTAGTGTTCTTGTTACTTTCTGTGCCCAGATGGAAATTGTCTCACAATTGTCATTGTTGTTTGCTTTCTTGCTTCTTGAAACATATGAATACTGTGAAATCAGCGTTCTTGATACGCTAATGGAGTTTTCAGTGGAGAATTCTAGGAAGAATTATTAAGGGTTATATTGCTTTTTATGAGCTGAATTAAAGTGGTTCTGATACTTAAAACCCTAATTTCCTCCTCTTCATGATAGGTTGCTACTCCATTTGCAATTTACATATCGAAAGATGAGATTTTTAATTGAGAATTCGACGAGAAGGAAGGGATACTGGCGAGTAGTTTCGGTGTGAATGGGGAGAGTAACTTGGGGATGCAGCCTGTGTATTTGTACTTCATTATATAATTGTAAGAAACAGTGGCTCTGCATAGAAGAAACAGTGGCCTTGAACGTTTTTGAACTGAAATTAGTAATTAGGATAAACTAGCATGCTTTTGTTATGATGCCATTTGTTCCTATTATGCTTTCACTTCCTGAATCATGACTGTCATGATTGTTGGAGGGCGACTTGTGATAAACACTAACCAAAGGATGACTTGAATGAAGTACTCTCGGTGCTTTTTATTGTGTTCTAGTCTACAACTCTTGGACGGTGAAGTCTTAGGGCCTATCATCCAAGAAGGAAAACCGAAGTGTTATGGTCTAGAATGACGTGGATGATGGGGAGTGAGACGAAGGGCAAAAGGCAGAAAGAAGACCCAGACATTTTGAATTTTGAAGGATCAACTTAGTAGCCTTTCTCGAGTATGATTTAATCTTATCTTGTCAAGATGATAGATGAAATGAAGAAATGAGGTGAGCACACTGTATTCCTCTTAGCTCAGCTGCATGATGTACTACGAGTCATGTATAACTCTTTCCAAAATCCAAAGAATTTATGATTTGTTACAACAAAAATTGTCGGAAGGAGAAGTATGTTTGATTCTCCTTCCAACAGGTAAAGAAGACACTAAAATACAATATTGGATAACAAATTCAGAACACTCCAAGTAGCACTCATTGCAGAGTTTGATTTAAGGTCAACAATGTAAAGGAGAATTAGAATACTCTGAATCAGAACTCCCAGTTCAAAAATTGTTACCCTTAAGAGAAATAAATCATGATCCAGGCATTCTCGAAATCCCACCAGATGTTTACAGTGGATGCATGTTTGTGACATTCAGCCTAGATACATCATTTCCAACTTGTTCATGATCATGAAATCTAAGATATGATTCTTTTGGATTTGTGCAAAATGATATACTACTAAACTTCATATCCTTTTTTCAGGCCCCTTCACACAAAGGGTTTTGCTAACTCTAGAGGAAAAGCATCTTCCTTATGACATGAAGATGGTGAATCTGGCAAGGAAACCAGAATGGTGTGCTTTGAAATTTATCATTTTGAGTTGATCAAATAGTAATGTATCCAATTATCTCCTTATGTTCACTGCTAAGTTTCGGTTGACTTTCTGATTGCTATGCCTAGGTTCCTAAAAGTAAGTCCAGAAGGTAAAGTTCCTGTAATCAAACTTGATGAGAAGTGGATTGCAGATTCAGATGTTATTACCCAAGCTTTGGAAAAAAAGTTCCCTGAGCCCCCATTGGCCACTCCGCCTGAAAAGGCATCAATGTATGCATTTTAAACTCATCTAGATCTTAGAATCCATCAGATGCTACTGATCTTTGCTGGAAAATAGGTCACTTTATTTTTTTTATGCCAATGATTATAAATTCGTCATAGATGGCCAACGCAATATGACACTTGTTGTCTTTCTCAACTTACCAAGTGACCATATTTTACATTACTTTTTGTTTACAGCCTCTAAACTGTTGTCTCACTAGCATGGTCATGTGATAAATTTGAGCAAAGGAGCTCCCTTTATTGTTCCCAAGATGATCTTTCTCTTAACATTGGTACTTGTTGTTGGCTATTAGTGACTTGATTCTGATTTTTGAAGTTTTAGAATGTGGGTACTTACAGTAAGATTTGGTTTCTGTGGCATATTTGTAAGCTAGTGGGTGCGCAACTTGCACCAACAGCATTTGGCTGGGGTCAAGCACAACTTACAACTAGGCCAAGTGCCGATGCTCATTTTGTTTGTGGAGTTCATTTTGTTCAACATTTATCTCTTTCTTCTCTATTTCAAATATACATATTACATATTTACAAGAGAAATGGTCTTAAAATTACAACCTTTGCTCCCTGAGTTATCTGCGATCTTTCTTTCTTCATCTTCCTCTTCTTTTTTTGGTTGAAACACGTAAATAACAACTATCATTCATCTCGCAAATGAGTACGTGCATTGTGCTCTTTAGTGCTTGTTAGATATCAATTTCCACTAACTGTTCTGATTGTTTCTGCTTGTAGTGGGTCGAAGATATTTCCAACTTTTATAGGTTTCCTCAAAAGCAAGGATCCAAATGATGGAACAGAGCAGGCATTACTGAATGAGCTGACTGCCTTTAATGATTACCTCAAGGAAAATGTAAGTCTTGCTTTGCTCTGTTCTTACTGCTATCTCTATTGTAATAAAAGAAATTACTGTATATGGTAAATTGAGGAATTGGCATTTTTCCATGTTTGTAATGCTTATGATGTATGTGGAAGTAAGTATGCCATCATAGGCCATCATAACTGCCCCTTTGAATAAGTAACTCAATTATTTGTGAAAATGACCGACATTAATATTCTTCATCGTGCAGATTAAACACCGGAAAGCAAGGAATGTATTATTTTAAACACAAGGTTAAATTAAACTTATTTGGCAGTTTCAATTGGTGGAATATCATATATAAGCTAGAGTTAAAGAGACCCTGACACAGTGAAAAAGTATCATTTGCTAATGTTTGTTGGAGGATACAACATGGAAGCTCCTACTGCTGTAGATTATAAATCTGGAGTCTTCACTGACTTTTAACATCACATGTAATTTAGGAAAGAGAAGAAAAATGGAAGACTGTCCTTTAAAACTTCGAGTATCCATAACCTTCATTGTATGTGGATGGATATTGTTTTGTGAGCAGAAGTAATAATGGTAATAACAGTTTAGTATTTACGACCTATACAGTATGTAGTTTGTAATCTGAATCGGCTCCCTCAACTCATCTTGCATTGAATGTGATAAGCAACCTTTCCTTGCTCCTCATTGTTGATGTCGTTTTAGTTGGTTCCCCTCAACTACTTGAGTTAGAATGGAACAGTTCCTTGACATTTAGTAGACCTCCTTGTCACTGGGGCAATCTCCTTTGTTACAACACTTACTATACTTTCTTTTGAGTCATAAGCAGGGATAATAAGGGCCCTGTTTGCTTATTAGATAAGTGAGCATTATAGCTGCTTTTGGGCCATACAAATAAGTGGAGAGGGGATGCTTGTAATAAGGGATACCTGCATTTTTCTTCCTGAATTTTTTCCTTTTTTCTGGTAATACTTATAATAGCTTTATATCTATTATGTGGGCCCCAATATAAGTGTTTTTATAATTTAAAACTCCTAACCCGTGAAGTTTGGGTTAAACCATATAAATAACCACTACTTCCTCACTTTGATAAAACATTTTCTAGATAGCATTATATGGTAGTGATGAGGATTGATAGCACATTGGAGTACACCCTACTTGTATGATGGCACCTAACTTTGTTTGATTGGACCCATCCATTTGATTTCTCTGGCTTTTGATATCTTGTGTCCTAAATGGCTGCAAATATGGAAAGGTTTGATCAATCAAAAGTAGGGCTTATCATACAAAATACAATTAGTGGACAATATGTCATTTCTTTCAATAATAGTACTCCAAGTAAATTGGTTTCTCTTAATACTGTTCAAAAAAATTTATTTATTAATCAAAAGAGAGAGAGAGAGAGACTAGGTAAGCAACTTTTTGGCATATAAACATATAGGGAAATGATAAACTGAGGCTCTTTAACTAGGCCTCAAAGTGAGGATTTAACCTCACACTATTGTTAATTACTTTTTGACTGGTAAAATGCACCGACCACTTATTTGTTTAAATAGGACACGTGTTATCTTGAGAGGGAGCCTCATTTTGAGGCCGGTTAAAGAGTCTCAGTATACCATTTCCCAGAAGTAGGTTACCAAACACCATTCTGTGTTTCAGCACCAGATAAGCAGAATTTATAAAGAATTTTTACTAAACAACACTCTTATTTTAGAAGACAGATATCAGATAATAACTTATTGGATAATAGTTTATCAGCTAACAGTTTATAGAGTAAGTGCTACCAATCACACACTAAGGGTGCGATTGGTAATGCTTATTTTAAGCACTTATTGGTCATATGTGTGTATAATAAGTGACCTTTTGTTGTATCTGCATTTGATAAAACTCATTATCAGCTAAAAGCATTATTCAATAAGTGGGTGTTGTACCCGCTCAAACGTGATGATGCATAAGCAGAAATTTAGTGCTTATGAACAGTTATAATAGCTTTTCTTCCCTAATATTTTACTGTACAACGAGGAAAGGACTAGTACAGCAAGCTCTTCATTTGTAATATGAGAGAGAGGGTCTGGCCCACTTAACAGGTAGTTTTAATGTTTTAAGATATTAGGTACCAGATATTCATGGGAAGGCCCAACTAAACTCATGCTAACATGATCTAGCCCTTCAATTTAGTGGGCTCTACTAGGGAGATATTGAAGGCTAAATATTGTACTAATTGAGTGATTTTAATTGAATAATTGGTTGTCACTCAATTGATTAAGGGCAAATGGAATGGATTGATCACATCTTAGTTTCCATTCAAGTGGTTAATTCATGTAGTTAATTCACACTAGTGGGTTCTATCAAGAAGTTATCCACAAATAAGACCTATTGTGGCTGATCAAACCCGTCCATTCGGATATCGTGTGTCTTACACATCAAAGGTGATTGGATGATTTAAACATTTGAAAACCATGCTTCTTGCTTGTTGATTATGGATCATTCTTTAAACAATGTTTCCTACTGTCGATGTGCTGTGATCAAATGTACATTTTTTTAAGATCCCAAGCTTATCCAATCTCCACTGTTTTCTCAGAAGGAGTCATCCAAACTTGAATATATCAGATGGATGGGTCTGATCAGCCAAAGTTAGGGCCCATCAGGTGGACTACCCGGGTCATGTCTTTCAATTACAGTACTCAAAGTAAATGCTGACCATATTCTAAGTAAATTAGATTTGACTAAATACCTTTTAATATTTATCAATCAATTGAGAGAGAAGAAGGGGAGCCTTGGCGCAACGGTAGAAGTTGTCGTCATGTGACCTTGAGGTCATAGGTTCAAGGCGTGGAATCAGCCTCTTGTAAAAACGCAAGGTAAGGCTGCCTACTTTAGGCAATTGTGGCCCGCCCCTTCCCCAGACCCCGGATAGGCGGAAGCTTCATGCACCGGGGCTGCCTTTTAATCAATTGAGAGAGAACATATAAACAGTAGATTACCAAACACCATTCCATGTTTCAAAATCAATAAGCAGATATTACAAACAGCCTTTACCAAACAACACTCCCAAGAGAACAGCTCATTGGATAATAGCTTATAGAAATAACTGCTGCTAACGGTATCTAAGGTGTAACTTTCTATTGCTCTAATGCAAGTCAACAAACTATAAGAGGCTACCTGGTGTGTTCTTTGATATCTTGCAGTTAGTACTCAAGTAATCTCCCATGAGTGATTAAATAGAAAAGGGATTCTGATGAATACAAAAGATGAGGAGGAAATACGAGCACAATCTGTATGAAATTCAAGCATGATAGATGGATCTTTTAGAGGGAAGTTATTACTCTACTAGCTTCAGTGAGTACGTATTTATGTTTTTCGTTTCACAGTACTATTGCAACTCTTTTAATCTAACTTTGAATTAGCGACTACTAGAACTCAATATTGAGCACTACATTTCAAATAAACTACTGAACTTGTTCCAGGATTGTTACACATTGAAATTGCAATCAGGAGACCATTCTGTCACACCAGCACCTTCAGTCAAATTGGAAATCAATTGGAAAGGATCTTTCAGTTGTGTTACAGTAACTCCTCCATAGGTGTCTCACATAACATGAAGAGATTTTGATATCCAAGGCAGGTTTATGCACTGGTCGAAGTTCCTGCTCCTCCCTTTCAAATGCCCCAGAACATGGTGTAAGGGGCTAGATGAGTTCTTCCTTTCATGTTCCTTAATGCCCTTTTGACCATCCTATCACGAATCCTATCATGGGGTCACCCATTCAATGTTGAGTCACTTGATTGTGTGCTGCCCAGGCTCATAAACTGACATGCAGTTGAAGAAACGATGGTTTAGATCCTCTAGTATAATGCACCTACTATCATAAGTCTAAAATTTTCTCTGTCAAAATTTTGTAAATAGCAAATTTACCTTCTGTCCCATCCAGAAAAATGCATCTCTGCTTGTGGTGTATTCGAGCTCCCTATGACAATTATACGGAGAAGTTCATTAATTGCTAGAAGTGTTAAACAGATCAGCTTATCAAGAAACAACCTATTCTATCATGGATCTAAATTATTTTATCAGATTCATGTGGGTCACATTATCACTTTCTAGTATATTTGATCCACTTCCTGACCCCTCTTGAACTCTGGAAAAACCAGCAGAGGTTAAAATTAACAAGAATGAAAACTGCCTACTCATATAATCTGTTTTCCGTAGCCTATTCTCCTATCAAGTTGGAAGTGAGTGAAAACCATCTGATGATTCTACACCTATCTGCAACCTTAGTATCCCAAGCCATGCTTTATCAGAGCTAAACAGAAAGGGGCCTTCTATCCAACTAATATTCAATACGGTTTCGCGGATTAGTATTGCTATTGGAGAGTTTTAGCATAACCGAGGACAATTTCCTTTCAATCCTCCCAAATTAGAATCTTTTCTAGCATAAAGAATTGGGTTCACTTGATTGCTTGAGTACTAAAATCTTCCCTCCCTCATCTTCATAAGAACAGGTATCTTTGATTACTTACTATTTTAGTAGAGATGATTGATCCTTGATCCTACTCATCGATCTAGGTAGTTCAATGGCTTTCCAAGTATCAACTTCTGTCCTTCCAATCAGACAGTTCCTAAGCCCTGAAATAGCTCCTCTGAGTGAAACTGGCTTTCTTATGTTACTTTTCTTCCTGATCATCAGGACAGTGCCATCATCTTCCTTTTCCATAAATGATAGTTTGAATTTTCCCTTGTTCTTCAACATGAAAGAAACTGCTTTTTGTTTATCTTTTCCACATCCCTATCTCCTTTCACCTCTTTGATATTGGTTGAGTGATTTGAAGGTTTAAGCAAGCAAGGCCCAGCATATTCTGCAGTCATACTATTTGCTTATCCAACAGTTCCAACCTCCTTATCTGCTGTTTAAAGTAGCTTTTTAAGGATTAAATTTCAATATGCCCCCCCCCCCCCCGGTGCATCATCTCAGCCACCTCAGGGAGAGAACACTGACTCGTGTCAACAAATAATGTTAAGTGTTCATCTCTGTATTCAGAAAGAGTGAGTCATATGACCGGGAAAAATCATCTGCCATCTCCATTCAGGGATCACACCTCCTCCTTTCGCAGCATAGACATCAGTTAATAAACAATGAACAATGGTCATCTCCAAAACACTAATATGATGGAGTTACTTTAATTCCCAAGAACAATTGAAGAAAGAAAAAGTCTTTCATTTTAAACTTTTGTATAAGTAAAGACTTTTCCTCCTTTAGTATCATCTAAAAGGGCAGCCCCGGTGCATGAAGCTCCCACCATGTGGGGTCCGGGGAAGGGGCGGACCACAAGGGCCTATAGTAGGCAGCCTTACCTTGCATTTTGCAAGAGGCTGATTCCATGCTTTGAACCCATGACCTCAAGGTCATATGACGATAACTTTATTATCATCTCTAAAACACTAATAGGTTGTCCACATTGACAAAAAGTATGTTTATATCTCTATCTGTGTTCCTGACAAACATAGATGAGTCTGCACTGCTGCAAGTCAATCTGGAACATGATCTTTTCAAACCAAGCACCCCCTAAATGCCCTTATAAGTATGGTAAATTGCTTGCTTTATCAGGATCTCCATACAGAGCCTTCTTCAATCGCCCTCCTGATAAAGCAAGCTGGCATTCCGATGAGATAGGAAGTCCATGAGGAGGATCTGTACATCTTTCCTCTTCAAGATGACAATGAAATGAAGGAACCCATTCTTGACATCCAGGTGATACATAGGTCAGCTCTTCTGCAAGGTTTTGGCAACTATGATTGTAGGTGTATGTTCTGCATGGGCCATTTTGTTGGGAATATTTAGCCGATCTTTGTGATATCATGTTGCACAAAGACATGATATATAGCACTTCGAGTGTTTGTCATTTCTAGCTTGTGCATCTATCTGGTAGTATTTTCCAAATAAAAGGGATAACATACTAAGTTATCCAATATAGTACCTATAGTTGTGGAAGCTCATGAATGCATAATATATGGAATTGTAGGTGTATGTTCTGCATGGGGCCATTTTGTTGGGAGTATTTAGCCAATCTTTGTGAAATCATGTTGCACAAAGACATGATATATAGCATTTCGAGTGTTTGTCATTTGTAGCTTGTGCACCTGTCTGGTAGTATTTTCCAAATAAAAGGGATAACATACTAAGTTATCCAATATAGTACCTATAGTTGTGGAAGCTCATGAATGCATAATATATGGAATTGTGGGGTGACCTTCAAGCTGTTAGGTTCTTCTACAACATTCTGTTGATAGGAAACTTTTAGACATGTTTTTCCTATCTGAACCATGTGTCTCATTTTTTATTTATTTATTTGTTTGTTTGTTTATTTATTTTGGAAGTTGAATACACACCCACATGCACAGCCTCGAACCTTGGTCACCAAGGTGAGAGACTCCTCTTGACCCACTCCAGTAGGAAGCTTCGGCACCATGTGTGTCAAAAGTTGCAACCATTTTGGAAGGCAATTTTTGGAGTGGTTCAGTACAGGGACATGGTACTGGTATTTCCCATATTAGTGTGTGCTTAATTATCTCTTTTGATTCAGGGTCCTTTTATCAATGGGAAAGAGGTTTCTGCTGCAGACCTTTCTCTTGCACCTAAGCTTTACCATATGGAGATTGCTTTAGGTCACTACAAGATGTGGTCAGTTCCAGAATCACTTCCTTATGTGATGTCTTATATGAAGGTATGTCCACTATTTTAGCTTATATAAATCCGATCATGGTAATGCATGTTTTTAGAACTGATTTTGACAGTATGGGTAAATTAGGAGTAACTTCTTTGATCGTGCCACTCCTGTAGTATCAGTTTTCTATGACCAAGATCTGACAGAACAAACACAATTCTAGTTTTGACGAGCTCCTGGTGTTTCTTGCTGGTTTGTTGTGCAAGTGAAGTTTGGAAATTTTGAAAGTACTCTTAAGGAGGCCTGAGTTTGGGTGAGAAATCTTTTGTTGACACCTTTAAATATCCGGGAAATCTTATAAATTGGAAGAGTCTACACTCAACAATTAGAAACTGAGCTTCTACGTCTCTGTCCAATGTCTGCATCATGATCATAGAATGTTATCTTCAAGTTGAAAAAAGTTAATGGCCATAAAAGCCTCAAATCACATCTTAATGAACTAGAGGAACTAGTGGCCTGGAAAGTCATTTCCCTTCTCTTTCTTTGCTGTTCTCCATTTCTGCATCACCAACAGGCAGGCAACTACTTGAAAGGCATTAGGATGGTGTAGAGGATCATTTAGTTTAAGTTGTCTTGGCATCTGCTAGTGAAGTGGGCCCTTGTGCAATTGAAACTGAGATATCAAGTTGGCCTTCTTATAATTTTACATGGGTTTCCCTGTTTTAAGAAAGCTTATGCTCTTTGGCATATTTGTGCATCCACGTATATGCTTCTGTATCATGTGCGTGGAAAGACATGTGCCTTTTGGTATTTGCACAGTGGAACATGGTGATGCTATTGAGCTCTGTTTGCATGAGGAAGTGACACCATTTGGTGGGCATCGTGGATGTTCCATGAATCAAGACCAGTAGATGATTTTTCTTATTAAGTGTTGACATTTTAGTGAATATGGTACACAGAGTTTTTACTTTTAATTACAGTTTGTAACTTGCTCTGATTTAAGGTGGGTTTGGCAAAAATGATATGCAGTCGTATAATTTTATTATTATGTTCTGCTTTGTTAATCACCTCTTTACGTGGATGATACCAGCTCCTTTAAGGATTGTCATAGCCTTTGAGACTAATGGTAATTGTGTGGTTGAATATCTCTGTGCTATCATCAAATATATAGGACTGTGGATCTCATTTCTCTTGGTAAATATGTTACAAGGTAGAAAGCTTGGAGGTGTTATTCTGTGAAGCAGATTTTACGTTTGATTATTCAGTTGAAGTATTATTAGTCGTTTCCCTTGGTTTTTCCTTAATTTACCAACCCAAAAGTAGCGGTTTCAGTATTTTTAGTCACATGCTTGTTTCTTGGGCTTGGCATTCTTGATTTATACATTGTCAGACCTTTGTGTTCAATACATGTGATATTAAATCAAGTCTCTGTACGTATCTAATAACTAAGGAGTTGTGATCCTTCAGCTGCTTATTCAAATACCAATCCTTGCTATCTAGAGATAGTGATGCATTGACCTGATGAAATTGAATGGTCCAAGTACCTGTGCCTAGTAGCTATATTATCTTACTCTTGTTGGTTGTTAGAGTTAACGGCTGTTATCTGCAGTAACTGTGTTAATTGTCTTGAAAGCCTTCCATTTTTGGGAGTCGTTGTACAAGTTGTGTGTGAGAGAGTATGATTGTGTTTGTAATTCACAATGACTCTTTTGTATGATACTATAATTTTTTTCTTGCAACATCCAGAACACAAATTGATGACTGTGGCATTCATAGGAAACTTGTGATTCAATTTCTGTAAAAGATGAATGTGCCTAGGTTTGCTTTCTTATCCATTTCCATTGATGTGTGGAGCAATGGATGAATTGTCCTTGGTTGTCCAACTAGCTGAACATTCTATTTCCCCTGTCCAGGCTTGTCTATGTTGTTTAACATTTTTCTGAAAATAAAAGATATTTCTATGATGTTTAACATTCCTTATTGTCAACTTCGTATTCCAGTCAATTTTCTCCAAAGATTCATTTGTGAAGACTCGGGCTCAGCCTGAAGATGTCATTGCGGGATGGCGTCCAAAAGTTGAAGGTTAAAATTTTCCTCAGCAGCTCATTCCCGCCCAAGTGTATGGATGTGAATTGCTAGTACATGCAGATTCTGTCCAGTATGTGTCCTCTATCGTTTACTGTTGAATTGTTTACTTGACTGGCCGATCAAATTTCACTGCTCGAGAGCAAGTTGTAGATTTCCTCACATAATCTGTAATTTTCTATGGAGTTTGGTCATGTAATCTTATCAGTAGTTCTGCTGCTACCCTCATTTGGTCTGTATATCCTCGGTTTATGTAAAGCAGTTTTGCCCGTCTAGTCACTAAAGCTATCGGATAATATCACCCTTTCTACTGTTTGACACACTTTGGCTACTTCTTCAGCGCAAAACTGTAGGAACATTTGAAGAAAGTAAATAATTCATGGGCAAGAACACAACATTCTCAAGGGATGTTTCAGCAACAAACTCGAGCAGTACGTAACAACGCTTGATAACAAGAGAAAACAGGCCACCCACCATCCTTGTCCTGACCAGCCTTAACGTACAATGTCATCTTCAAAGTAGGGAAATGTCATCCACCAGGACAACAAATTGAAACCTTTGCAGCTTCCAGAACTCGATTTGAAGTTTTATTACCTTCGAAACAAAGGGACTTCTACACCAGACGCTTTTGATGAGGATGACTCTCTCTGTATGTTACCCTTCTGTATTTGGCAATGGAGGCTTTAATGTTCTAGCAGCCTCATGGCAGTTAAGTTGAACTGTGAATGGATACGAATGCCATTGGCAAGTAGAGGAGTGCAAATATCATTTTCAGGGAAAAGAAAACCAAATATAAAAGAGAATTACTGAAGATTTTGGTATCATTTTTTTCTTGAAATTTTGGAGAAAGATATCCATGACCAGCCTTGACCTGTGCGACCTGAAACAAAGGCTACTGGCGCCACTGCATTAGCAGTGGCGACCATTAATTGAGGTCTATAGTCTGATTTATTTTGGTAGAAAATCATGACTGTAAGTTTTTTTAAGGATGTGACAAAGTGGATAGGATGGTTCAAGTACGTCGATATCTGACTGGTTATGTATTTTCAGTATTCTAAACATGCTCAACAGCTTAGATTTACAAAAGAGAAATGTTGCAGGATGCATGAAAAATGGGGCGTGGATTCCTTCTCTCTGGTAACCTTATAGTTACTCTTTGGGTAGACTTTATGAAAAATGGGAAACGCAGCACATTGTGAGAAATGTCATTTGTGAGAATGCTCATCGGTGTGACCTGACGAGTTCCTTCTGGCACAAAATGACAATTCTCCTTTCCAAATTTTAGTCGCTAGTATGACTTTTAGCTTGTGTAGGATACTCTAGAAGGCCCTTATCATTGGGCTCATTTTCTTGGCATGATCTGAACCATTCGTCTGGTTAGCTTGACACCTTCCTCATGAATTAGTTGAAGAGGAACGACAGTGTAGCGTGCCACACTGCAACAAGCTGCTGTGCAGCCCCCTACTCTTGCATGACAGGTTCCATCTTTGGTTGATCAGCCCTATCCGGTTCTATTTATCGTACTTTGGATACTGCTGCAGAAACAGTAAGGATGAAACAAATGTACTTTCGATCAGAGCCCATGAATGGTTGAAAACATTGTTTAAGTGTTGAAATCGTCCAATCACCTTAATGTTTGTGATACATGATATTGGAACCCACTTGCCAGTCATTTTTATCTCTACACCTATTCTCAAGTCTGTCCAAATCCACCGTAGTCAGGAGAAGACAATGAGAAATGCTATCTGAACTCAGTTTCCGCTCCAAGACTCTGCCTTGCTAAGCTTCGCACTGGATGATTTGACCCATTTATCTTGTTCAGCTGGCTGGAAGATTGAATTCTTGACTGTCGGATGATTTAACTATGCTGTTTTGACTTCCTTAAATTGTAACTATTAAATTGTTAACTGAGAATGGTCATAATCTTTTACAGAAAGCTTAAATGGAAAAGGCAAAACAAGATGATTGGGTCAGATTATATAAAGATAGAGTGTAGCTAGGTGAGGCTCTGGAGGCAGTCTGGAAACTCAATCCGGTAGCATTTCTCGAAAATAACAAACCCAAAACAAGCGAATAATACTGGTTACAGTTCATCCAACGAATAAAGCACACACCTCAGCCGCTGTAGCTACTAAAAGATTTGGTGCATCGGAGCTCATACAAAAAACAAACAAGCAAAATCACGAAGAGAGATCTCCTCAAACCGAAATCTTTGAAGAATACATTCTGAAATGTACTTGTGTTAGACAATGTACACAACGTCCAAGACCGACCAATTTGTGCACGGATTCATGTGACTTGGAAATGATACTTCTCTACTTGTTTACAAACTCTCGTGTCGCTTCTATCATCCTTACTTGAAGAAACCTGTGCTAGAACTGAATAGACGAGAAATGCTACAGCAGAGCGCGACAATATTACAAGTATTTGTTTAGTCGCCTATTTTAGCATGAAGGGGGGCTCCTTTTGACCCATTTTTTACCGGATTAGTCTGGCTTGGATGTCTCTGTAAACGAAAAATCTTTATAATTGAGTGCTTTGAGCAGTCTAAAAGATGTATTTTTAATTGTTGCATGTAAAAACTTTTTATTTTCTAAATCTAAAAGAGAAATGCTATTCTAACTCAGCTTTCAAGACGGCTTCTTAACTTCTCCATCTGACTTATTCATCTTCTTGGTTGTATATTTTGGTTTATGCTCATTGAATGCCTCTGACTACTATTTTTCTTAGTTGAATTTTTTTAAATTATGATCATTAGTAGACAAAATAAATAGTTGGAAGAACTAACCAGAATGAGTTTTTGTAAGTTGCGTGTATAGAAAATCTAGGCAAAGAAGATGAATGAGTTAGAACATCAAATGTGGGGTCTCGATAGAAGGGTCGCAGCTGTCCCAGAAGATCAGTTCGGATAGTATTTCTCCATAGAACATGTGGTTAGCATCGTGCGTCTCGCATTGCGACCCAAAATGCGTCCCAGATCTGAATTATTTAGCTCAGCAGAACCCTTTATCGCCTGCGACAAATAGCAGAACTAGAAACAGGTTGAGAACAGCAGCAGACCACTAAGCTAGGATTTGCTACTATTCATCTGTCTTTGTTTCTTCTCCTTCTGGTTTTTCCCCAACGTAAGCTGTGTCCGTCATACAATATCAAAATCAACACTGGAAGAAGGGCATTTTTCGATCATAGACAAGATTCATAGGAATTTCCCAATGATCACTTCATGTCTGAGTCCCAAAATTTGGTACTTATTTGGAAAAAAATGGAAAATTTTGCCAAAAGGAAAAATTAACAAAGTTTCATATACGGTTGTTAAAAAAATCATTGTAACTAAAACCTATTGGAAATTGTATAACATTCTGAAATGTACTTATTACATGGAGTGTTTTAGGGTAATCTAACACAATCTGGGAATTTCTAGCCAGTTAAATGAATTTGTTTAATAGCCAGCACAAGCACCCATAAAAACTCAAAACCTTTGCTTGATTTGAAAGTGGGGCAAGTCTAAGTTAACTCCTAGTGAATTGTTGAAAAATTACAGGACTCAAGATTTTCAACAGAGTCACGAGAGTTATACTTTGTATCCAAATTTATCACTAATTTGCAAATGTGCGCTGCTGGGAGAGTTGGATATGGAGGGTACTGATGTTTGAGATGTCTTTAGATTATAATCCACCCTAATATTTCTATTTTGCTAAGCAACAAGTTACTCGTTTCTCTTTATTTTATTTTGGAAAAAATGTCATTATATTTTGACAATTTTGTAAAAAAAGTCCAAGGTCTTTTTTTAGAGGTGCAAATTTGCTATTAAGTTTTCGTCAACATTGCATGTTTGTGATTAAATATCTCACGATTGGTTGGTTTTGTTAAAATCTAACCTTACAATTAGATTCCTTGGAATCATATTATATTGGATACCAAGTTTTATTGAAACTTTCCATTGGGAAGCCATCAAACTTATGGCCAAAGTAACGTAATCGCGTCTGTTCTATGAGATACGAGGTCTATTGGAGAAGGGTAATATTGAAATTTCAAAAAAATAATAGAAAAGGATGATTAGAAACTAACAGAACAACAAATTTACAAAGCTCATGAAAATTTCATGGAAAAATTTGCAAATAAAAAAAATGTAGGACTTTTTTGCAAAAGTGCCAAAATATGATGGCATTTTGAAATTTTAATTTTTTTCTTTTTTGAATGTTAGAACATGAGAGCAATGGATCACCCAATAGACAGACGAGCTCCAAAGAGGGAGGAGAGAGGGTGGTAAGAATCATGCTTTTAGAGAAGTGGTAGTCCAAATCAACTGTGAAAGTGTACAAACTTGAGTCTCGAACTTATGACCTCCACAATTGAAACTCGCTCTTGAGCCCTAGGCTACACAAGCAATAATTACTTGTTTCAATTAAAAAAAAAAAGTTACTCATTTTCCTATTGAGTGTAAATCATGTCAGACAAATTTCTGAGTGGACTGGAGAGTTTTTAAACTTTATAGTGGCCCACTAAATTTCTACCATCTCAATTGGGCAGTATGAATTACCACCTTGCCAAATCTGCACTAGCAGATAGCTTGCAATTGATAGTTGAATGAGAAAGCCATCTCTCCCCCATTAAACAATTCTAGTTGTTTTAATCTTGCAGATGTAATCTTCCTTTAAAGAATCCTTATGTCTCTAATAATCTCTGTCCACAGTTAGTAAGAAGGAACCACCAATGAGTTAGAAAGAACCAAATAAGACTAAAAGCTAGATTAGGACATGCTCATTAGATGCGAAGAATTCGTAAGCTAGATTTTAGCAAGCCAAACCAGGTCAATACAGGGAAACCAGCAAATGAAAGCATCACCACCATAAAGCAACGAAATCTGCTTGGATTCGACTGAAACATGGCCAAAAATTCATACCATCGACCACTCGTATGGTATCAATTTGTCGGCAAAGATGCAGGACCACTATCTCCGGTACGGATCCCAGTCTCCATCTCCTCTGCCCAAAAATCTGATGGCATCGTTATCAAGTTGATTGGTTTCTGGCGTTGGCGAATGGTCTGTTGTGAACAAAGTTTGATTCCGTCCACTGATCTAACGGTGATAGGCCATGGTCCCCGGTGCGGGCTGCATCCGTCGCCATCTTAGCATTGATTGGAAGGTGATTAGATTCACACGTAGTTCAGCACAAGAAAGGGTGTTTCAGTTCTATATTTCATTTCCCATACGATGCATTTGCTCTTTTATTTGTGAATCTTGAATGTAATAGAGAGGGCCGAACAGGTGGGTCCGTCCTGTCTCCTGATCGAGACTGTTCCTATGTTGGCTGCGTATTAATGGGCCATGTCACAGAATTTTCTGTGCGGATCTAAAGTTTTAGCTTAGAATTTTCCAAATTGATGGCTAGGATCTCTTTGTTGTGGAACTTTTGGGGGGTGCCTCATTAAAACTCCATGACTGTCCACCAACTCTGTTTGCCTATTGTAGACCTCATACGACAAGAATATCATTCAGTATGAACAAGCCTAAGACCAAGACATCCTAAGGACCCTAGAAACATATAAATTGGTAAACATTTGCGCTAAATAATTGTGTTGGTAATTTTTACTTGACATGATTTTCAAACTGGCTCCAAACAAATTAGCCGACCGTAAGGCCACTCTGCCACTTACAAATACTCTTAGCATATAAAATATCATTAACATATTTCTTACATTATATAAAAATCTTTTGTTAAGATAGTAAGCAAATGGTATCGAGCTAATCAAGCTTACCAAATTTGATGATAAGCTGACTCAGTATGTAAATCAGCTGACATGCATTTCGAAAGAATGATGAGAATACCTCTATTAAAATTTTGGTTATAGAAGGGAACTAAAATTGACAACCAACCAAGACCGGGTGTTGTGAATTGGTCGCGGTCATGGATTTGCTCCTCGTAGACCCAAGTTCATATCCCACCTCAGACTAGCTTGATGAGCCTAGCTTGGCTGTAGCTGCGTGTATCTACAGGAAGGCCTTCTAGTGCACAGTGGCACGAGAGTCGGTCCCTTGGGTGCCAGGTACGCGTGGGTCTAACTTTTAGAAGAATTTTTCTCTGAAAAAAGATGTCCCATCCGATAAAGGGCTGCTAGACAAAAAATAAATACAAAGAGACGAAAAGAAAAAAAGGGGGAACCAGCCAGGCTACAAAAGATCTCAACGTCTTTAGACGAGCCGCCTTACACACAGGGAATTAAAGCATCGATTCTATTGTCCAATGTGGTGTGAAAAGTGAAGTAGCTATACAGTAAAAGTGAGATTTTCGTGACCCTATTGACAGCTGACTAAAGATATTTGACCGTCTTTCGGTTTTGTCTCAGTTTCCTCCTCCATTTGCTAGTTTTTCTCCGTCATTTGTGTTTAATGTATAAAAAAGAGAAGCACCGTACAGGAGTAAACCTTATTGAAGATCAAAGATCTTTTATGTGGCATGGAGGAACGCTGTTGGTTGGTGGCTGAATTTGAAATCCCAGATGGCGGAGCATTCATTTGTTCTCTCTTTTTTTTTTCTTTTTCTTTTTTTCTTTTTGAGAGAGAGAGAGAGAGAGGCGTCTCAACAAATTTATCAAAAGAAAAAGACAGGCGTTTCAACCATAAATCGTTAATAACTAAAGAAATTTAATCTGGAATGTGATAAATTTAGGAGCTGTGCGTTTTACATGAGGGAATAAATCATCCAAGTAGTAGCAGAATGGGTTAGTTGCTTAATCTCCAAGCCCCATGCTGCTCGCCAATCTACTTAGTTATAATAGGCCATCAAGAAACCTTAAGTGGATAGATTGGGAGGAGCTCCGGTCCGTGGAGAAGTAGACTCGCTGTTGTTCCATGCATGGTTTTGGTAGAGCAAAGTCCTTCATCTGTGTTTGGAATCTCTTACAAGCAATATATCAAAATTCATGCTCATAATCCACCGAATGCTTTTTAGCTTTTGTTTGTTTGAACTGAAAACAAGGAGTTCTATTTTCATTAATTTTTCCGGGTCCTAACACAGGTGGTTGGAATCATCCCAATGCAATGCTTTCTTGCATATTACCCAATTTTTGTAAGCTGAACATGGTTGAAATGGGTGGACTCTGCTTCTCTACACCCATATGTACATTGCCTGAATTTACGGATTAGTGATTGCAATGTATAGTTTGCTTCTCTACACCCATCGTGCTAGGCATGCACACATTCTTTTTCATTTGTTCTAAACTATGATATACAGCACATCTATCATGGGCTTTCTATGCATGTTAGCAAAACCTCGTTCTCCTCTATTGCTTCTCTCTTACAAGAGGCCCCACCTCCATCCGAGAAAGAACAAATAAATGGCCCCACCTCCACACAAGTAACACGGACGTGATACCACTCGGTAACATCTACTTACGATTAAGCACGAGATGTCACATCATATGGACACAGGAAAGGCCATGCAGTGGTAGGCTTTTCTTCATTTATTTAATTACGAGATGCTCTCCCTGTCATAAGCGCGTTGTCATGGGCTTGCACTGCAAGCTCCGTGACCAAGGCTTGAAGGTTTTATGGAAGACTTATTTGGCTTGTAGACAAGGTTTAAGAGGCTAAAACCCATTGGTGAAGATCCATGGAGGAGGGCTTGATTCTAGAAGGCCTAGGTTTTGGAAGACTCCATGTAGATATCTTGAAAGAGGGAAGGTTAGGGACTTGTGTGGAGTTGTGTAGAGCTTGCTTTCTAGAGTGAGTCTAGAATAGTCTTTAACCATTGGATTAGTGACATTTGTAATAATCCGGACTATCCATTGAGGAGGTGGATGGGGGACAACAAGTATAAATAGGTGTAAGCTCCTCAGTTGTAATCAGCTCAGATTAGCTCAGAGTTCAGCTAAAGTGAATACATTAGGAGAGTTCCTTTCTGAGTTCTCTTGAGTTCCTCTCATTGCTTCTAAGGGTGAGTGAGTGTAGCCCTAGCAAGTGAGAGTTTGGGGTTAAAGGCTGACTTGTGCCCGGGAACAGGAGATGCGCACAAGTACCGCACAAGTTTAGCATAGGTGAAAGTGCAACCTCGTAACAGCGAGCTTGACCTAATCACCATGTCGTCCATGCTTAAGACACTAAGTAATAATTAAATCAGAAATGCCATTAGTAGGACTCCAGGAAGCATCCTTCAGGTTGCTGCCGGAGAGAAGCGGCTCACTTTTGCACGAAGGGCCGTTCTTTGGATAATCCAATCCGTTCATCTAATGCTTTAGTTTCCAAGATTCTCGGAAACAAACAATAACGATGAAAGAATAATTCTAGCACTCGGGAAATATGATTTGGGAGTTGAATTTAAACCGTCGTGATATTAAGTTTTCGATTCATCTGTTTTCTCTTTCTAGTAATCAAATGCTTAAGTTTTTCATGTGCTAGGATTATTCAATCGGCATGGTTTTCGACCAACGGCCCGTTCATCCAAAGGCAAACTCTTCATGCAAAAGTCGGGTGCTTCTTAGAAGCACCTTAGAGGGTGTTTCCATTTAGCATTTCCCTTAAGATATTGAAATTCATGAAAATGCTCCTGAGAGAAAGCAGAGGAAATAAATCAAATCAACATATCTAGTCTACAGACCAATGCAGTCACGCACGCACTGCACTTAGATTATCTCATCGGAAAGAGGGAGAGAGAGGCGGTGCTATTGAGATACGCAGTTCTGATACCACTTGTTGAGATGCACAGTTCTGATGTCAAATGTTGAGCTTTACTACTAACTATTGTGTGCAATAATTGTGAAACAACACACGTACAGAAAGAGAAACACAAATAAAAATTTATGTGGTTCTGCCTAGTCTGGCCTACATTCATGAGAGGAAAGAGAAAACATTTCACTATAGAGAGAACATTACAACCGAAACCATTTTTAGCCTATACCTCTGAACCTTATTTATAAATATAAGAGGAGAGCTAGAATTATTCAATATGAATACAAATTCTATCTTGATAAGTCTTGTCTATTTATGCTTATCTTCTTAGAATCTTAATCAAAATTGAATTGTTTGACTCTAAGAGGCTTCTTTGAAATCCTGCTCACGGAAGGATTGACATGGGCAGAACATTAGTAATTCTCCTAAGAATAATTTTCAAGGAATCTTCTGAAAAATTCTTGCACACGAAGATAGACATCAGTGGGCGGCTGGATGGAGATGGAAGAGAAAAGTGTATGGATGGGATAGGAAAGGGATGCAAAAGGGGTGAAAGAGCGCACTGACGACGTCAGTTTGGGTGTGTTTGGATGCATAGAAAGTCGAGTCGCCCCGGTGGGTAATGTCTGCCACTACGAAGGGTTGGGTCGGCCGCTGTTGAGACAAAGTCTTGTGGGTTGTCTCGTCGGTATTAGGGCGGTTCTCACTCTCACTCCCACTCCCACTCCCTCTCTTGATCTCGACTGATGGATGCCTCTATATCAAATGTGTCTTTGTTTCATTCCTCGTTCCTCTCTCACCTGGACCAAGGAATCCCTTGAAATTGCGCCTGCCAACCTTTCCATTTTACTGCTTCCTCTCTCTCTCTCTGAATTGGCTGAGTGGGAATGAACTGGATGGTGAACACGCATGGGACTTGGAATATGTGGAAGTTAATTTAACGGAGGAAGACTCAGACGGCCATCGGCATATTATCCAAAATCAAACACGTCGACTAGGGCAATCTGCTGTTTAATTATAATCACGAAGGGCCCATTTTGTTTATCGTATTAAAGCAGAAATTAGACAATCCTAACGATCTGATGATTAGTGGCTTGACAAAATTAACTGGAAGACAGTGGTTACGATTTGTTTGCTGGAGACTGTCGGATAATGCAAGAGAGAGGTTATCTAAGGATTCTCCAAGTCACCATCGCTTGTTCAATCCAAGTAATAAATCGTACCAGAGAGAGAGAGAACCATAAAGACAGCTACCAGATTATATGTTATGATTAAATATGAGAGGAAACGGTCCCTTAATTAGAAGTTAATGGCTCTTCTGGAGTTAGTCTATTCTTGGTAAAGATAAGGGCAAGTGGCCTCAAAAGTAAGGTACCTTCAAAATTTGGGGTCATTTATGGATTAATCCAATCCGTTTGTTTTACTTTTCACCAAATCTCTACCCAATTCGTATCGGGTGATCCCTTTAGAACTTCAATTGAAACTAAGTTAATTACTCAAATTTGAAGCAAAGTTGGCCCAGTGAAACTAGAGCCTGTTTATTACTGCACACGATTGAAAAAGACCCGTGCAGCATTTAATGTGTTCAAGTCTATCACCACACTTGGCCCCACCAATTGAGTGGTTAGGATCTTGTTTACAATTATGTTGTGGACCAGTGGTTCATCTATAATAGATGGAGAGTGCACCATTCGTCCATTTAGCCGTGTATACAGTGGTCATGTGCCATGAACCCATCTTTTGAGGACACAACTATAAGTGCACCGAGTGGGATAATCCGTTGCCTTAGTAGTGCTTTTAGGCAGCGTAGTATTAACATGTGAAATCACGTGACATCAGATCACTACCAAGCTGTTTGAAAGAGGAATTAGATTGAGACAGGAGAAGAAAAGAGACTTTATGGTGGAATTAAGGAGGAATAACTTTGTTCACAACAGACCATTCTCCACCATATTTGATTCCCATTCACCACCCCAAACCTCTCTCTCTCTCTAAAAGAATGGAGATGACTACAAGCCCTTCTCTATTTAGGTTACATTACGAAGTTGCAACTACATTGAAAGACACTTTTGGTATGGATACGCCTATGCTTTTTCGTGTATTAAAACCTTCTTCTCAGTTAACAAGCTCCTATCCATATTATAATATGAAGATCGAGCTTCATTCTCCATTCTTCATAAAGGAAACCCTCTTCCCTGTTATATTGTTTAGAGAGAGAGAGAGAGAGTAATTTAAAGGAATAGAGTAAATCCTTTTCACCCACTTATTTAATTGACGAAATAATAATTAAGGGTTTTCCTAACACAAAGTAAATTACTCACAGACTTCTAAATTCAATCTCTGCCAAAAGGAAAAGTGGCAAGATGCTGGGTTGCCCACTCATTCAACTAATGATACAATTACATCCTTTAGTAGCTTACTTATTCAACCAATGTAAAATGATATAGTAAATAGAAATAATTCATAAATCCAAAAATGCCAACATGAGTTCAAGAAAGAATAAGATTTAAAGAAAAATGCCATGTGATGCAAGGAAAAGTAGTGCTCAAAGGAAAACCCAATTACCTTAATATATATAAGTGAAAGTATGATTATATCAAATATATACTGAACTAGGTATATTCCATACTGCCCTATTAAGATTATGCCCAAACTATTACCAAATGAGATGCATAATAAGCAAAGAACCTGTACAAGATAATTCCTCTAAGATATCTTTAAAGAGGCTTTCATCCTAGTATGAAGTTTTCCAAAAAAAGAAACAGATAACAATGGAAAAGAGGGCTGATAGTAGTACTACGCTCGTTTTTCCCATTTGGAGAAAATCAATTGGAACCCACACAGAACGTGAGCAGATCCTATTAACTTGTACGTGGGTCCAAATGTTTTCCTCAGTGGGAAAAGAGTCCGAGCAATACTTCGCACAAGGTACCTTCCTCCTCACATCTTCTAGACGTAATGGTAGGGTCTGTTTTTGGCTTCTCTTTACGCCTTTTCAGCGCTCTTGTTTGTCGACGAATGTCTTCAGATTGAACTTATCTTACATGGGATTCAGCATCTCTCTCTCTCTCTCTCTCTCTCTCTCTCTCTCTCTCTCTCTCTCTCTCTCTCTCTCTGCGGTGTACAGAGTGGAGACTAAAACTTCAAAAGCCAGTTGCCCTAAAAAATGCCATCTAATGGGAATCTCTTGGAAGAGGGTAAATCTGATGAATGGATTAGATTATAGAGACTTTAACAAAGGGCCCGCTTTTGAATTTTTAGTCTCCATTCAGTACACTGGGTATTGCCTAAACACCCCCTCCCCCCTTAGTCGGCATTTGCTGGCCAAAAGTGAAATGAGGCCAAGAGAGTCGGTGTCAATAATATAGTAGTTCGAGTTCAAGAGAGCAATGAATGAAAGAAGACGGGAGGTGGGATCTTTTTGACATTGGCAGCCATTAGAGGGACCACTGGAATGTTTGGAAGTGGTGGCTTGGAGTAGAATGTGATCACCCCAAGGGAACACACATGCTTGTCCCTATATCCTTGTTACAACAAGTATGGCTTGAGTTGGCACATCCACTGTACCAGACTCATGCTCCATGAAATGATGCATGATAACACAACACAGAAATATCTTTCTTCTATTCTTCATGCCATTCAATGAATCCACCAGACTCCTCTCTCTCTCTCTCTCTCTCTCTCTCTCTCTCTCTCTCTCTCTCTCTCTCTCTCATGTGGATCAAAACGTAATAAAGGTATAACATAATCTACTTATAATAGTTGGTACATAATTAACTTATAATCCATTGTTAAAGAACGACAATCATAAGCCATAACATGAAATAACAAGATCTGGTTTAGAAAGACACTCGTCACACGTAATTAACTTATAGTGATCCTTTTCAGATAATCATTCTACTGGGTTTAACATAAAATTTAATGGCAAGCATAATTACTTACCAATAATTTAACCTCTTTAAGTCCTACCCAGTGTCATGCTCTCTTTAATGGATTTACATTCTTTGTCCATATGAACTGGACCATTCCCTCTGGCTATATCTGGCTACCGTTGCACTAATTGTTTTTCCCTCTTGTTTTGATCAACCTCTTGCCTTTTCGTTTGAGTTGATAGCCCATTGAAGTTTTATGATTGGGAGCTACTTTAGTAGATATCTTTATTGTCAACTTTAGTTTGTCTAACTCTAACCGTTGATTCATCCTCTGAATGATTCTATACTACCTTCTCTCTATTATTTTGGGAATCATACTTCTAAAACTCTAGATTGGACTCGAAAAACTCGTCTGAGTTACTTGACTCAGAAGCAAACCGAGTAACTATTTCAGTTGACTTGCTGTCAACTGTGCAACAAAAATGCCTATTTGTATGGAATTTGAACCCAACATCTGACGAATAGTACCCCCTCTTAACCAACTTGGCCAAGTGTTACTTGGGAAATTGTTAAACATAACAAAAATGTAAAATAACAGTAAAATTTTCAGTCATGTACTCTCGAGTCACTTATTGTTCACTTCAAGTGAATGCTGTACGTTTTGTAATTTTAACGAAATGGGTTTGCGTTAGTGCACCGGAACGGCTAAGCCGGATTGGAAGACTTATCTCGTCTCATTGAAGATTAAACTTGGGTTGTCTAGCAGTCTAATGTCGAAGTTAACAGTGTATATGTTCAAGGAAAATGATAGGAGAGCATAGGCATGCTGCACATACCCAACAACTTGTGTTGTCCTTTTACTTACATCTTAGGTCCCTAAAAGCCATTTAGCTTGCCTAAAGGCGATTACATCTGTCTTATCATTAATGACCTATAAGGGTCAAGGTTAGGGTCATAGTATTTATGGCCGGAGTAGAGCTCGGGTCAAAATATTAGTGACCTGATGAGGGCTAAGTGAGTGATGAAAAAATTAGGAGACCTGACCAACTTATATATTTTATTTTATATAACAAAAATATTTTCATATGAAATGTTTTCAAAACACAAGTACGAGAGGATTATGGTAGTTATTGCTACCATACAATAATAAAAAATCGATCAAAACTATAAACCTTTCACGTAGAAATACATTATGATATACTTTTTGAAACTATTATGAATGTTGTAGAAGTACACTGTGGTGTAGTTTTAGAAACTATATTTGAATTTTGTAGAGATAAATTATTGTATACATATAAAAATTATTTTTAAAATTTGTACAAGTTCATTATAGTATAGACTTGGAAAATACTTTAAATGTTGTAGCAAGTTAGGATCAATTAGGGAACCCGATTTGAATGACCTGTAAAGGGAAAAGGTTAGGAGCAAATTTTTTTTAACTTGATCAAGATTAGGGTAAAAATTTCTTTGAACCAAGTAGGCTAGCATCAAATTAGGGGCTAGAAAAAAGAACTAAGGTTAAAATTAGGGTCGGCCAAAAATCTGACCTGATTCAACCCATTGCCATCCGTAGAATTTGGCATTAACAGAGAGGACATTTTTTCGTGCCAAACTTACAGCCTTTTGAAGATGCAGCCTCCTATCTAGGATATCACCTTCCCCAGAGAGAGAGAAGGTAGCCAATAGTTTCACCAATCAAATAGACGTGCAACTTTTATTAATTATTTGCTTATTTATATTTTATTTTATCTAATTTTGGGTATATTGGATTGTATACAAAAACAGCCACGATCTATAGGGCAACCCACTGAGTCGAGGTTTCACCTTGAATAGAAGATCCTGTCCACGGGATTAAGACTCAACAAAGAATCAATGGTAAAAACAAATCTTAACGAGCGTCATCTTCCGATTATTTACGTTCAAAGATCGAAAGATGAACTTTATAAAGAACTAGAGATAATAATACAATCATCGGCCGATGTCAGAGATTGAGCTTAATGGTCTATTACTTCGCCAAACCTCTTCTTCTCTTTCTACTGTTTCTCTTTGCCACGAGCTCTTGTACAATGTTGCTGCACATCTGAACCTCCGATATTTGTTGATCTAACAATTGTGGGAAGAACATAAATTCTCTATCAAAGGGTAGGTCGGGATTGTCTGAAAGATTGAGTTTCAAGCGCATGACTTATCTTGATGATGTTGGGCAGATGAACAGTTGAGACGATGTAGCAAATCGTCCCCACAAGTGCTTTTAGCTGCATCAGTAGAAATTCGTCACGATATACCTTAGGCGGGCCCCTTTATTCTTTTGTACTAGTGAAAGGTCTAGGATCATTCAATGAGAGGGAGACCAAAGAATTGGATTAGACTTTTGATGGCTGACAAGATTCTCACAAGTGGCACATGCTTCAAAGCAAAAGGAAATTGGCATGAAATAATCCAGAAAAAGAAATTTACAAATTTTGAGATTAAGGATACGTACATTTGCACCAGAGCTTTGATTTAACATCTCTCTCCACTGGGATAAACGGGAGATGGCTAGGTATTTAAGCTATCCATTTGGAGGCCATCAAGGGGTGATTCCAACTTACTGCAAATATTCCTACTTTTAGACGGTCGGCAAAAGATGGAAGCAGCATCTACAAGCACGTCGACCGATTGGACAGTTAAGATCATTTCAGCAGCGTCATTTGTCAATTAAAAACCATCCAAGGGTGACAAGTTGATCAGACGGTGAGATGGTCAATCAACTTGATCTCACCATAGATAGATGGACTGGATCTTGAAAATTTCCCTAGTTGAACCAGTTTAAGCCTCGAATCCAAGGAAACTTTAAGGATCCATATAAAAGCTAGACACTAGGTGAACGGGTTATCTAGAGTCTGGGCTACCGGGTAAACGGTTTGGATCAGGGAAAAAGTAGGCCCCACTTCTTCTTTTGCCTGCATGAGTTTGTCAATCCACTTAGCTTCCTTGTACTACGAGAATCAAAACCATTATTTCCGTATATGTTAAAGAGGCTAAATCGATCAATGAGTAGATAAACTGATTGAATTGGAAGATATTCTTATCCAACTTAAAATTATACCTAAGTGGACCCCATCCCACTACAATCCATGATACTAGAAAATTATTAAATTCATAAACTAACGGCTACATTATCTCAGCGTAAATATTTGGAGGAAGCCAAAGAGAAAGGTCTCGAGGATGAAGCCTTAATAAAAGCGCACCCATGTGAACTAGGACCACAAGACTAGATAAGCCTTTGGCCCATTTGTAACCGACAGTGCACGTAGGCCGGTTCTTGACTTAGATTAGTGTCACAGGAGCAACTTTCTCATGCGAAGCCTTCTGTGCGGCATTAAGTAGTCCACTTACTTAGCCTTCTAGCCTGTCCCCTCATTACCTCGTAACATAGTGAGAGAAGTATGTAACAACAATTAGCATTCATACTAACCTTAAGCACTTAAAAGGGAGAGCTCAAAAGCAAGCAAAGTGGCACACATAGACACTATAAGATTGGGGGACTGCACTTTTGGCCCCACCCAACTGTTACTGGGGTGCTAAATTATGCCGACGGGATCCTTTGGATCTGACGAGTCGATCATCTACGCCATACTTGTGGCTAAATGAACTGCACTAAGATTAAGGACTGGCAGCGTCAACTGACTATTTGACATTGACCTACCAGTGGTGTCATCGAAGATCGATCTGGACAACTCGTAAAATGTAGAAGGCCCGTCTGACGGGGCTGGCGTAAGTCAGCACATGGCATTCACCATGATATCATAGCCTCATATTTTTTATCCATCTCAAAATCTGATCTGCAATACGGACTTATTAGTTTATAATTTTGTCACTATGTAATTAATTTTCGGTTATAATATGGGATCCAAAAGTGAAATTTTCAGATATTCTAAAAATATTTTAAATTGACCGGGTAGCCATTATTGTACTCTATGGAGGAACGTTGACATTCCTAACTGTACAAAATTGCTGGACTCCCATTGCTTCCGCGAGTCCATGTCACGTGAAAATGCAAGCGGGACCAGATTTCTTCCTGAAAATAAATTGTGCATTGGAATTCATTTCTTAAGGGAGAACCGACTCCTGGGAATCAGATTCTGAAGAACTCCTTTCTCCAGCAATCAAATCGGTAAAGTGAAAATGGGCGGGACTTCATGCCAAGCACCCAAGTGAAAACAAAAGGGAAATGAATTTTTGTGACTGGAATTTAGTTGTAGGAAATCAATTCCTCACTTGAGAATTGGATTCTAAGCGTTCAAACTGCCACAGTAAGAGCTTGATTTTTTGACAAGTTTTCGTGATGAAAATGATGGCCAATGAAGAAAAAGTAGCACTCGCAGCTTCTAATCAATGATGTGTAATTTGTCGGGGAAATGTGAGCGTCTTTCTATCTGGAATTACATCTGTAGCTTCTATTCTGCTTTATGGTCAGTTTGGGTGTACAGCCCTGGCCACTTGCACTATGGCTGTCTACAGAGCAGACCTGCAAGTGGTTTGCACGCCGAAACTGACGCTGCTACATATTTAATGAAATTTTTTATTTTAATGCACAGAAGATAGAGTCATTAGATCCTAAATAAAACATGAAAAATGCCTTAAACATGAATGAAGAAGAGTATTCGAAACAATTGTGTGCCAAACTTCCAACCATTTGATGATCCTAATCCTTTGATTTGCGGTCTTTAGTTGAAAGATAAAGTTAAGATTCACCTGTGACTAGTCGTAGCATGCCTGACTTGACAAAAGTTTTGTATTAAGGCCACTTTTGCATGATGAGCCCTAGCTTTAGATGATTCAATCTATTGATTTGCTTGCTCCAGCGCTGGATTAGATAATTCTAGCGTATGAAAAATTATACCCTCGATCACAGGAAACATACAGTTAGAAATTTTATATAAACAACAGGCTAAATCAACTCTCAAAATACAGTTTTAGGATGCTAGAATTGTCTGATCATCGTACTTTTGGTTTATAAGATATTGAAAGTTGGAGCATGAATATATTTCCTCTCTTTTTTTACTGACTGGATCCACTTAGCAAGCTATTTTAATGATCAGCTGCACTCAAGCAAAGACGATGGGCCACCTAATCATTTAATTTAATAACATAGTTGATCACATTCACAGGCATAGTAACTTGGTTTGATGAAGCCAGCCCACGCGCCTAGCACGATTGCCTGATTTCTAGTCACATATGGTTGAGGAGACAAGTATCTTAATGATGAAAAGTTTTGTGTGTTGCACGATTGCATGAGTCGTGGACCGACCCCGTGTAGCGTGCCTGCTCTCCGCCCAATGATAGGTGGTTAAGGCAACCACCCATTGGCACATGCTCTAACAGAAGGGCACAGGTCAAATGACACAATTAAAGCCCATCTCACTTTTATTGGTAGCTAAACCAATCGAAAAAGGTGTTGGAAACACACTCAAGTAAGAATAGTTTCCTCTCTTTAATTGACCATCCTTTCTTACAATCCAAGGCTGTCTCACTCTAAAATGCCAAACATAATCCTTCAGCTAGTTCATTTTGGCTTCCAACTCCGAGTTTACACCCTACCAAACAGTCAAGGGAGTGATCTTTTAGATGTCTATGGCTTAGAAGCACTTTTTTATTTTTTTTGAACGGTTAAAAGCACAAAATTGTTAAGAAGACAGGCATTGTCGCATTCCTTATTGTCATTTGAGAGGGGCTCGTGTGCATTGCGGGCACAATCCAATCCATTAATCATACTGCTCGCCATTGAACTTGATCAATTGATGTGAAGCCATCTTTAGATTTCACCAGCAAAATGCAAACGATCAATTTTTGTGGGAATATATCCGACAGATGCGATATCAATTTGGCATGGGACCAAAACTAAGTGGCTCTTTTTTCACTAGTCTACAAGTTTAACAGTAGGTATTAACGCATAGACCTTTCAACGTGGACCCAGAACTCGTCCTTCTCCGTAGATCGTCAGTCATAAAACCCCATAGGATATATGTAGGTGATTTCATGGTTAATAAGGAGGTTATGACTTCAAACTTTTCATTAGGGTATGCATTACATTCACGAAAGATCATGTTTGTAGTATGCATCCATGAGGAGCGAGTGGCTTTAGCAGTCCCAAACGCAAAGATCGTTTAAGTAACCAAGCTGTAAAGAGAAAAACGCTGTTGATTGGCTACATGCGCAACATGTTATAGCAACTGGCAGATCGCATCGGCATGCCGCGGCGGCCATTTCAAGGGCTGCTTTTGAGAACATTCAAAATCCACCCCAAATCCCAGCAATAAGACTAATATTATAAGGTAAAGCACTTTATCAAAAGCATGGAGAAAAGAAAGATAACAAGTAATGAATGTGTAAATACGACTGCGACCAAAATAGAATAGCTGTCGTCTAATATGCGAAAGCAGTCTCCATCAAATCAAACACCTTGCCGTAATGGTGGGACTCTTCCTTCACCACCTAAATTCTCATCCAATTTCATCACACAAGACTTCCCTCTTGAGCCTTTAGAAGACACGACAAGCCTCATTAATGACGGACGCCTTTCAGAAAGAGCAACCACGCAATCGAACAAATCCCGGCCCTGTATCATGCTACCATGAACGTGAAGAAGTAACAAATAAATCCAGTATCGTAGCTATAATCAACTACCATTTTTTGTTGCAATCTTTTTTAGCCTTTTCCTGTTCTCTTTCCCTCTTTCAACTGTTCTATTGTAAAAGCCGTGACGTGAAGAACTAGTGAAATCATAAACAACTCAAAAGAGAGATTAATTCACTAACACATCATTTTACAAATTTCTAAGATAACCCAATTCGTAGGCCAACATCCAAAGATCCGAATCGGCTTCGTCGTTCATGATCTATCCGTCTGGATCGCATTTCATCGTTTTTGAATTCGTTCGCGGCGTAAACAAGAGGAAGCGGATGATTTTTGTGTCACAGCCCAAGCAAAATGTAGTAAACTAGCGTAATGGGGAGCGCTATCAGCATACCGAAGATAACCCTGCAAATTTAGTCGGAAAGTAAGTCAAATAATTCAGAATTTTAGGTAGTTAATTTGTAATATAATGGAGATGGATGAGAAGCGCTCACGCTGTGCTAAGAATATCTGGATGTACGTTGTATTCTTTAGCAAAAACAAAGGGGACAATGCCTTGAGGTAGAGCTGCCTGTTGATGCATTCAAAGTTCAAACACTAGAAGACGCAAAAGAAGACAAATAAAACCCGAAAAGATGGAAAAGTTAAAACAAAGGTCTACTTTTGATTCTACTATTCGTTTTTCTTAATAAATAATTTTCTTTTGGTGTTTGCTTGTTGGATTCTTTCTGTCAGTGAATGAAGGAGAGGAGACTCAGAGAAGGTGGTGACCTGTACAATGGCGATGTGTAAGAGATCGCCTCGCAATCCAACAGCAATGGAAGCAGCTGCCATGACAGCTGGGCCTGTAAGGAATCTCACAGCCATGGCAAAAGCTGCAATAGAATTCCCACATGCTATGATTCTCGGCTGCAATGCCATGAACAGTCCTGCCATAACCCAACATTTACCCCACAAAATCCATTAAAAAAACAGCCCTCATTTCATCACATAGCAAGAACAAACAACCAAATTAATACACAACTAAAAACACTTCCAAATTAAGAAATATTCATATATAAACTCACCCAAGCTGAACATTGCCATTCCTAGTCCAGCATCCGACAGTATGGAAATGGACTTGGCTATAATTGCAGGCATCTGAACATGCCACCTGCAACAAATCAAAGATAAGTAGAAAAAATTTCCCTGGATTGATATAAATACAATCCAATTTAAGAATACAAATAACGTTTTATAATAAAAATAAAGTACCTGGAAGAGACCAGAGACCAGGTGAGTCCAATTAGGCTAGAGTAGGTGTTTGGATTTCTGATCAGCTTCCTCCAAACCATGATCAGTATCAATCTAGTCATAACACTAGCTGGAGGCATAGGTTTTGCCTTATCAGTCCCAGTTTTGTTCCCATTCATTTCAGCATCTTGGACCTCTCTATTACCAAAACTAAAATCATCTCTCTCCATGTACTCTTTTGGGTACTCTCTCTGCCCTTCACCTAACAAAACCCAGAAAGGAACACGGTAAATTCAGTCACCACGCTGAAAAATATTCCAACTAAAAATGGAAGAGGAAACTGAAACAGTACCATTTCCCGGAGAAACAGCCATTCTAACTTCCTTAGGATCCGCAGCACCATATTCCTGGCTTCCAAACACATCAGAAACAGGAGAAGCACTTGAACTCCACACAAACATATGAAGATCTTTGGCCCCTTCTTCAGTTTTTGCTGGAACTTGACCATTTGCTCTCTTAGTAGCTGTAGTACCAGCTGTGGTAGTAGTAGAAATGGATTTTGATCCAGTCGGAGAAAACATGCCGGGATTTGGCGCCGGATAATGCCCAACGCCGGTTTGGCCATGGTAGTGAAACCTGGACTTCAGATTACTACTTTCCTCTTCGAAATTTGACGGTCTGGGAGTTGGGCCTCTGGACGGCCCGAATCCTTCCGACGGGCCGAAATTAGAGTTTCTCCCGCCAGCAACCATGGAATAGAAATCTGTATGGTTAAAACTGGAACCTCTGGGAGTCGGATTACGGGAAGATTGTAGCGAATAAATCTCGGCGTTTGTGAGATTCGACGGCCGGGGAGTGGTGGACGATAAACCTTGAGACCGTCGGGAGAAAATATCGGACCGGGAAGCGTTTGATTTGCGGACAGTGATATGAAGTTTTCCATCTTCTTTGATTTCAGCTTCAGTTTCTAGTGGTTCTCTGCCATCCAGTGACATGACGTCGGAGTCGACGGCGATGGAGACAATTGAACCGGCAGTGTCGGGGAACTGCTCAGTGATGAGAAGTTTTGCGCCTCTATATTCAAACATGAAGAGCATCAAAGTATACCAGATGATGCACTGCAAAACAACGATCTGAACCATAAGACTGCCTGAATACTCCCCATACATTCCTTTGAGAAGAGGAATGCCCATAACAAGAGTGTTTGGAAGAGTTGAAAGGGAAAAGAGAGTTATAGTCCATTCCAAGCAGCCTTTCTTGCTTACGTTCATCCATATCGCTAAAACCGCTAGAACAATAAGTTTCTGAAGAGTATCAGCAGCAATGAAGCGGAGATTCATGGTGTAAGGATCGTTGGTTGAGATGAAGTGAAAGGACAGAAGAGGAACAGCAAAGAGCGCGACGAACCGGTTAATGCCGGAACATTGATCTGGTGAGAAAATCTTCCACCATTTTACCGACCCATAGGCTAAAATCATGGCGACGTAGAGAGGAACAACTGCTGTCATAACATGGTAGAAATCTGATAAGGTAATCATGGTTTCTAATGGAAGAAGAAGAAGAACCAGAAGCAGGTGAGGAAGATAAAGAGAGGAAGGAAGAAGAAGATGATAAGGTAAAAGGAAGAAGAGAGAGAAGAGAAGGTTTTAGGGCATCGAGGAGCATGTGTTTTGGTTTTGTTTTGCGTAGTGGGTGTAGTAAGGATACTAGAGCGGTATAACTATAGAGTATTTAGAGAAAGATAAAGGGCTTTGAGAGTTGTGGGAGCTCTTCCCAGTGTCCAAAGCTAGATGGGGTTTTTCTTTTCTCTTTTCTGTGTTGGATGGTTTATTTTATTTTGGGTCTTTTGGGCAGCTCTTTTTGCTGTTTTTGGTGGTAGTACTGCTGGTTTATTTCACGTTTTGAAAGAATGGAAGAAAGGAGAGGAGAGGAGAGGAGAGGAGAATGAGAAGGCTTTCATCTGAGAAGTGGAAAAAGCATCTGATTCTGTGTGTAGTCTCTCTGTGCTGCCGTAGAAGTAGTATTTTCCACTTTATGTTCTAGGGGGTGCTAAGTTGGCCGGCTTTTTATTTTTGTCTTTGCAAGCTGAAAAAAATACGCAGAAAATGGAGAGGTGGGCAGAGTTTCAGATGATTAAAGATGGACGGTGTGGGGTTTTGTTATAGGCAGTGACTCGCTAACGGCCATTTGGACGCACAAACTTCGGTATCCTTTTTCCCTCCTGATGGAAAGAAACTAGTAAATTCTGTAGTCTTTTCTATGATCTCATATACACAAGTATAAAGATTAGACGGGAAAAGCACCTGAAGACGCGCTCTTGCCAAGCTTGTCGCCAACATCCCTTTATTGACTGACACGTTCACTAAAAAAATGTAAGTTTTACTTTATAAGAAGTATATGTTTATTGGTGTATTTAGGTGTAATACGGTTTAGAAATACGTATCCAGTTTGCGGGTATAGGAATTAATTTTGTGATTTAGGATCATCATTTCCTAAGATTCTCTTTTGCAGAGGAGGGGATATTCCTCACGCGTGCATGGCCACCATCGATTATTGCGTATCTTGTCCACCTGCAAACTATAATAAATAAGGAAATCCCCAGAATCAGGCAGGTTACTAGTAAGGATTAAAGTTTACGTTCTGTGACTCCGGTGGTTACCTAGTCCTCTAGTCCTCCCTTGTCACTAGGACCAGAACAAGGGCCCATAAAGAAATTACCATTCGTATTTGCTTGCTCGAGACCGTTTACCTGGTGGAGTTTGCAGTCGTGGGTAATGTATAAAAGTTCTCCACAATGAGATGTTTCTACGCCTTTAATTCATGAAGATTTTTTTTGTTGACTTGATTTATGGTTCATTCAAAGGCCAAAATTCAAGACCTTAAAATGTTTAGATTCTCGAAATTGTGGTATATATTTGGCTTATCCATAGTGGACTACCAGATTGAGGGTTTCGTTCATTGAAGAAATGAGCCCCACTTGCCCTCTTCCCAGCCACTACTTTTCCCTACGTTACTCTTTCGAGGGAAAATATGCCTGAGATCTCTTGCAAGAGGTCTTTCTCGTACTTCTCTGCAGTATCTAGTCTGCCCTTCACATTTTTTTTCTGTTTCACGGCAGCTAGGATCTCTGTTTTCCTCCACTGGGAAAGGCTCCTGTAGTTTCGTTTTACTTTGGGAGCAAATTTGAGTGGAGGATCTACGTATGGAAGTTGCTTAGGTTTTATGTGTTAGTTGCCATAATTATGAGGTCATAGATAGAAAAATAAATGTGATTGGACTTTTCAGATGAAATCCAAACTCCATAGCAGTAGCAGGGTTGGTCATCTAAAGGGACCCAAACTGCTGGTCCATGGTCCACTGACGAAACGGACAAATATCAATGTTTTCATATGGCACTCCCGGATTGCCATTGGATGAGTAACCATGTTGTTGGACATTTAATTCCTGCTCAGAAATTGTCATAAACTACATAGATTGATTTTTTTCATGGAAATCATTGTTATTGTTCGGTCACTGACTGAATGGCTGTTTCAGCCATTGACTGTGGTAAAGATAAATCCTGTATATGATATTGAGTTTGTGCTTACCTCTCTCATCACAAAGGTATGTCACTACTACATGAAAGGACCTACCTTTGGTTGGCCCAACCTCCTTTATTATTATATTTTGCTGAGAAGTATTTGCTTAGCCTCATGACGATGAGAACTCTGTTACGACGAAGCGGGGCCAAGCTTTCGTTCATCCGAACTATTGATCTTAGAAGCATGTTGCATGTAGTAGTCCTAGAGTCTCATCTTATCTTAGAACCGATGGTCTTAGAAGCATTTTACATCTATGTATTTTAGTTTGTCCAACCTTGAGTTTATGTACTAGTCCTAGCATATTGTCTAATTAGAGACTATCTCGAATGAGCAGCTTTTAGGGTTAGTCAGTGCTTTTCACGTTCAGACTGTTCTTTCCAAGGACACAAAGCATTTTAGTGGTTATTCTTAAGCTCTCTTAATCGTGGAGCTTTATTTCAGCATACAGCCACACGCTTACGTGATAAAGAGCAAGAATAACCGAGTTCAGCATCTAAAACCAGTGAAATTTTCATGAGACGAACTTCATGGCCATGGAGTTCAGTTGGCGATGATTGTCGAGAGTTAAATTGGGATTTCCGTTTATTGATAAGACTATGCACAAACCACAGTAATATGCCTGGTCCCTAAACTCCCGAATCTGTTGGACACTACAAGTTGTTTTAATCAGTTTTCCGACGGATCAGTACCTTGATTCGTAATTTACTTGCTAGGGATGTGGAGGTAGCATTTGAGAGTTAAGTTGGATCATTGCAGAAACTGGTGATCTACATGAGCCACGTAGGGAACTAAAGTTTATATCCAAACAGTAGTTCCAAACAAGAAATGGAGTGCAGCCGATAAGGGTACCAAACTTAGAAGAAATCTTTTGTTTCTAATCCAATGGGCTATTTAATATTTCATGGTAACTGATTCACATTTGGATATAGTTAGGATTAAACGGGGGAATCTCAATTTTTAATGTAGGCCAATCTTGTTGTTGTTCTAATGAAGTTGATTGTCTACCTCAATTTTTAACATACATATGGTACTATATTGATCGGGAATCCATTAATGTAGTATCGTCCACATTCGGTGGACCAAGATCTAAAGCCTTATCAATTGAAAACCCTACTTACCACATCCAGGGACTGGAAATGGATGGGCAGAAAATGAGAGATTAGATAAAAGTTCACTTAAGTAGACGGTTAGGATCATTAACTCATTCATTCTCAGATTGCTTAAGTAACTTGGAGTCCTAATCAATAGTGAATGTCTATTGTGATCAAATTGGTCCTACAATAGTGCTCATCAACTTTGTACACAAATAATGCATTGTGGGTGGGTAAATAATCAGGACTCCATAGAATCCGTTTCTTTTCAAAACAAAAGATCGACTTTGATTGCTGGATCTAAGTCGTAATCCTTGATGTAATGCAATTTCGGACACATTGCCCAGGGCAAAGAGTACCTTTATTTTATTGGAGAAATGTTACAAGTCCCTGAGTTTAGGGACTCATTCCGAAACCCCACCTAGCTAACCCCATCTCTGAATGATCTGATCTAATCATTTTGTTCAGCATCTCCTATTTGGGCTATCTGCAAAAAACTCAAGCCAATTGAATGCTTTTAGTTACTAGTGCTTTCCTTTGAAAACTCTAATGGTTATGGCTTAACACTGAAATCATCAAACAGACATGAATATTGGTATCTAGCCCATCTAATGGAGGACAAACAAGATGGATAGGTCAGATTATTCAATCGTGGGATTTAGTTAGCAGGGGTTTTGAAGTCGGCCTTGGAAGTCAGTTGGGATAGCATTTCTCATTCTATTTTTCTTTGATTCCATGTGTAGGAGATGGAGTCAACAAGTAATCCTTAAACCAAGTTATCCCTGAACAATGATCTTCTGCCCTACTATTTGCCACAATTTAAAACAGAAGAAATAGCCTGCACTTTTAGGTCTATTTATGTTTGAATAATTTTATGTCTTTTAGACACTACTTATGGTAAGGGATGAGCTAACTATCCATCAATGGCACATACGATTCGTTATTTATGTGGCAAATGATAGCTATCTATTTCTGTCGTATATGCTACTAAGTCACGTCGACGCTTTATAAAATATGATCAAGGATCCAGTTAACTCGTCAGATTTATTTGGTGAATTTGATGGCCATCTGTCCGAACATCCATAAAGCTAAAGCTAGATTTCAAAGCGAAGAGGATTTTACGTTTTGTATGGATTCTCAAACCAAGTGGAGATGAAGATGGCACTCCAATCGCTTTAACAACGGAAAGAAGAAAGTTTTACGCAAACTCTGTAGAAAAGACGGAGAAATATATTCTTAATGGGTGAATGTATGACTTTTTAACCCTAAAGAGATCTCCAAACTCATTTTAAAAAACAAAAGACGATTGCTCAACTCAATGATGTCTTGTTTTACTTTGCTCTTCCTTTCTGTCTTTTAGAGCTCTACAATAGTCAAATATAGCTAAGCTTTCCTGTAATATCATGTCCTCTCGAACTGAAGTACTGTCGTTTTCTATGCAATTTGTTAGGTTGGCAATTTAACTTCTGATTTTGCATAAACAAATCTAAGGGGGCCCAGTTTAAAGTTTCTCAAGAAGTTGGGCGGCACTTCACCAATATAAAAAACTAATGGTGAACATAAAGCAATTCCCAAAGGTTGAACTCCTAACCTAAAGTGACTTCTTTAACAGGAAAGGCCTGTGGTCGCAGTATTGCTTGTTCTATAATTTGGTTGTTTAAGTCTAAGCCCTTTCGTACTTCTAACTTCAAGCCCTACTTGCAGGTCAAAATAAATAGTTGTAAAGAATTACAGTCTTGTCGTTGTATTTTGATGACTTGTCACTCTCCACATTCAAAGGTGTACTCAAAAGGCAAAAATGTGGATGTACTTCAGTCTCTTTCCGCTCGTATCTTTATAAGTTGCTTTAATCCAGCATGAGTGGGTTATATGATGAAAGGGAACTCAGACCTTGCTGCAATTGCTGATGAAAATGGTTGGGAAGAGGAGGAGAGGATTATGAAGGGACCCTAGGGGAAGAAAACCAAAGGCTTTAGGAAAATTGAAGGGAAATGAAGATTAGAGAGAGGAGATGTTCCACCATGTAAATGGGACTAAAGGATGGGAAATTACCACATTATTCTAGGAAAAGCTGTGCTTAACTTCGAAATTATGTGCCGTGGACTGATTTGGTCAAATATACTAGATCTAATGGGCTTAATAAAGTGGACAGGACCAAGATGCTTGTGACCACTGGTTACGACAATTCATGGATGGTAGAGTTTAATCTCCACTGTAGCCTGTTTTCCATAGGTGACGGGTTTAGTTATGACTAAATGATTAGGAAGTTTGCTTCTGGATTCAATTTTCAAAAATCTTCTTTTGGGCCTATGAGGTCAAATGAGACTGGATCCGATGGGCTTAATGAATTGTTGCATCGCCAAGAGGCTTTTTTGATCAATAGTCACATAGATTAATGGTACGTAATAGTTTTACCATCCACTATAATATCCGTTTTCCATGGGAAATGGGATTTTTGAAAATCCACTTACCTCCAAGATTGCGTGCATTACAATTACTGGCTGGCCTTCTTCTAATTCCAGTCCGTTATGTTTGTGGCTGGTGTCGAAGTCCTACGCACCCACGGAACAGCAATAGCGATCGCTCTCGACGAGTAACTACAAAATTCAGAAACCTTTAGCAGGAGATTGCGTGTTTATTGTTTCAAGATGAAATCTCATAGATTCATGAACGTACAATTCCATTTGTCACGTCTTATTCGTTGTTATTGTGGATCCTATGCAGTCTAGAGAGGCGGGTCCTCCATCATGTGCAAGATGGATCCAATATGAATCTCATCTGTAAGAACTGTTTTCAAAGATCCTAACCAGGAAATCTTATGTGAAGTGATCCATTTAGGCGGTTGGTTCGTAAGTAACTTTGTCAATGTTGGGAGTTACCAATAGCAGAGAAAAAAAAGAACTACCCATGGAAATTTGGTTAACCTGTGAACTACCCATGGAGACCGGCTTCCGAACAAATAATTAATGAAGATGCATAGTTTTCCCACTGACACTGGTCAACACTGCTTTGACCTCTATTTGATTCTTTTAGCCTCGACCCCCTCCATGCTTTAGGTGTTCTTTCTTCTCCTGCTTTCCCTGTTTTGGGCTTTTTCCCTTCCGTAGTCTCCCTTAACAAGTTACCTCATTATGATGAAAGTTTATGGGCTTGAATTTGAAAGTCCACATAGGCGTCCTGCTTTGGCTAAAATTCAGGGGAGCCATGTTGTGCAAGGGTCCAGTAGATCTTGTTACAACTGCCCTGCACTATGTGGGGCACTCCGTAGTCCATCCTTAACAAGCCGGGGCGAGAAGTACTAACTCATGGAGAAAATTTAGTGCAGGTCAGTCTAAGGTGATAGGAAAGGCACCCATTTGCATTGGCATAAAGAGCTGGCCTTCATCAATAGTGTAGGCCCAAATTGTTTTAACAATCATAGGCCCAGATGGTGGTTAGCTAAATTCATTAAGTGTGACAGCCCACCCACCCTATCCAACCAAAGATCTTATGGTTAACAGGAAGTGCTTACTAATTGAGTGGAAAACTTCAGGCCCTACTCTGAAGTTGTTAATTTGATGATTAAAAACAGCACGCCCAGAGCATTGCCTACTGGACGAGAGCACTCTTCCAACTGGTTCGCCCGTTGGTAAGTGCAGAACGTCTTGGCTGCTGTTCCAGTTTGTGGCAAAAGTCCTGCCAATTTCGGCTTAGCCTAAGCCCTAGAAGGCCCAATCCATCACATGCAATCAACAAGGAAAAACTCAATAACATTCAGATGCTAGAATTATGTAATGGCCATGGGTTTTGGGCCTAACAGATTGCCATTATTGAAATATCAGATGAACGTCGGGGATCAGCCATGGCTCCTTACATGGAATTGGTGTTCCTAACTCTTAACAGGAATCAGGTTAGCGGGGCATTTGTCATGAATTTCTACGACATTATCAAAGAGTAGTTATTGATGTATGTTTTAACTATGAGCAGGAAATAGCACGGCATGGGCCCATACCATCTACGTATAGCTCCAGCTATTGATAAAAATGGGCCCTACTCAGACCCATTTGATGGTTCTAAGGTCGCGATCTGTCCATTTGTCGGCAACTTTTTACAAATCAAAGTCTCAGAATCATCTAATGGTGGAAAATACGCACGTCCATCTTGTCGTGTTCAATTGTCAACACTCAAAAGCCTATATACGAGACTTTACTTCGTATAGCGCGTGACGGCCTACTAATATAAATTGATCACTGAAACAATTCAGTGGAACAAAAGTAAATGCGGGACCCTCTCTTTTCAATGATCTAAACCGTTATTCTTTCGTTAATTTATTTGGAATAGGGTGGGGACGAAGAGGTGCCTGGACATCTACCGTGAAGCCGTCGTATGCCTAGAATTGTTTTCTCCAAATCCTCTTTGCTAGAGATTTGAATCCGGAAATACCTAGAGGAGAAGGGGGCTTGGGGGGTATTTATAGGAGAGGGAAGGCAGTGCTGTCCTTTCCCCTAGCATCGCCTGAGGAAGAAGACAGGGGGTGCCGTTATCAAAACGCCCCCCCTGTGATTTTTGGCTTTTTCGTTTTTTAGGTGTATTTTTATCAAAATACCCTCAATCTTTTAACCCCTATATCTTCTTCATACGAGTTTCGTTTTCGGTGTTCTTTGAGGCGTTGGATTCCATTTTGAGAGTAGAATCTAGTGGCACTGAGTTTCTTCACAAGGTCTTAAGATTCCTATGTGAATTAGGAGCAAACATCCCACCACCTAATAAAACCATTAAACATGTAAGAAACATATATTCATTCCTTAAGTAAACCAAGTTACAATATCGTTGGCAATGAGCCAATATTATGGTTGGTTTTTATATAAATTTTGGGTCATTACATCATTACCCCCTTAAAAGAATTTGGCCCTCGAAATTCTCTAATCCCTTTCAAGAAAATAGTTTAGGGTACTTCTTTATCATTTCTGATTCCACCTCCCAAGTTTCTTCTTCGATGGTCGTATTTCGCCACAAAACTTTGACTAATGGGATATCCTTATGCCGTAGTGTCTTGATCTTTCTGTCCAGAATCTGTACTGGTTTTGTTTCCAACGTTAAATCCGGTTGTAGCTCGATTGGTACCTGTTCAAGAACATGTTTAGGGTCAGGCATATATTCTCAACATGGATATGTGAAACATGTTGTGGACTTCTGATAACCGTGGTGGTAACGCTATCCTGTAGGCAGTTTTTCCTACTTTTTTCAGGATTTCAAATGGTCCAATGAATCGAGGACTAAGTTTTCCCTTTATCCCAAACCTCATGATGCCCTTAATCGGAGATATCTTCACAAAGACATGATCTCCAACTTCAAATTCCAACTGTCTACGTCGCCTATCCGCGTAACTCTTTTGTCGACTGTGAGCTGCTAAAAGCCTCTTTCTAATAAGCTTTACCTTGTTTGCGCATTGTTCTACTAACTTTGACTGTATGATTCTGTTTTCACCGACTTCATTCCAGCATACAGGTGATCGGCAGGACCTTCCATAGAGTGCTTCGTAAGGAGCCATTCCAATGCTTGAATGGAAGCTATTATTATACACAAATTCAACTAAGGGTAGACTTTCATCCCATCTTTCCTTCCAGTCAATTGCACACGCCCTTAACATATCCTCCAATACCTGAATTGTTCGCTCAGATTGGCCATCAGTCTGAGGGTGAAAAGCTGTACTGAAACTTAATGAGGATCCTAAGGACTTTTGTACTGACTTTCATAATTGCGAGGTAAAACGACTGTCTCTGTCGGAAATAATACTGAATGGTATCCCATGCAAACTAACTATTTCCTTAATATATAATTGAGATAGGCTGTCAGTGGATTGATTTTGTCGTATGGGGAGAAAATGTGCTGTCTTGGTTAGTCGATCGACGATCACTCATATCATATCATGTCCCTTTGATGTCTTGGGTAGCCCTATGAAATCCATAGTAATATGATCCCACTTCCATTCTGGTAGCTCAAGTGGTTGTAGTAATCCTGCCGGTCTCTGATGTTCAGCCTTAACTTGTTGACACGTCAAACACCTTGCGACAAATTCTCCTATATCTCTTTTCATACCATTCCTACCAGAAATGTCGCTTCAAATCTTGATACATCTTTGTTCCACCAGAATGAATAGTGTACTTTGATTGATGTGCTTCCCTCAGGATCTCTTGTCTTATCTCATCACTGGCTGGTACGACTAACCTCCCTTGCAGGCAGACACTCTCATTCACTGCTTTGACAAATCCTAATTTTCCAACTAATGCTTGTGTGTCAGTGTCATCTTTTTGCATTTGTTTAACTTTCTCATTAATAGTGGACTTCATAGTTAGGTGGGCTATAACGGATTTCTCATGACTTATTTCGGGTATGCATCCTATCACCTCTTGCAGTAACTTCCATCTCCTAGAATGTAAACTTGCACATACCCCTTGTGTCTTTCTACCTAAGGCATCTGCTACAACATTTGCTTTCCCTAGATGGTAGTGGATGGTCAAGTCATAATCTTTCAAATACTCCATCCATCTCCGCTGTCTCATGTTTAAGTCTTGTTGTGAAAAGATGTACTTGAGACTTTTGTGATCTGTAAAAACCTCGAACGTTTCCCCATAGAGATAGTGTCTCCAAATTTTTAAGGCAAAGATGATAGCAGCAAGCTCTAGGTCATGGGTAGGATAATTGACCTCATGCTTTTTCAACTATCTAGAAGCGTAGGCAATTACTTTCCTATTTTGCATAAGTATGCAACCCAAGCCTTGTTGGGAGGCATCACTATAGATCTCAAATCCTCCATTGCCAGATGGTAAAGTAAGTACTGGTGCAGTGGTTAGGCGCCTCTTTAGTTCTTGAAAACTCTCCTCCCATGCCTGATCCCACTCAAACTTCTTGTCTTTTCTTGTCAATTTAGTCAAGGGCAAGGCAATGCGTGAAAATCCTTCAATGAATCTCTGATAATATCCTACAAGGCCTAGAAAACTCTTTACTTCTGTTGTTGTTTTAGGCTTATTCCATTTCTCCACCCCCTCAACCTTTGTTGGGTCAACAACAATGCCATCCTTGGATATAACATGACCTAGAAAATTTACTTTTTCTAGCCAAAAGTCGTACTTGCTAAACTTTGCGTATAACTTGTGTGCCTTAAGTGTATCCAATACTACTCGTAAATGTTCTTTATGGTTTTCAGGGGTTTCTGAGTAGACTAAGATATCATCCACAAATACTATGACAAACTTATCTAGATAGGCTTTGAACACTCGGTTCATAAGATCCATGAATGCGGCTGGTGCATTTGTCAGTCCAAAAGACATCACTCTAAACTCATAATGTCCATATCTAGTTTTGAAAGCCGTCTTTGGAACATCTTCTTCCCTGACCCTAAGCTGGTGATATCCAGATCGTAAGTCTATTTTAGAAAAGACACGGGTTGACTAAAGCTGATCGAATAGATCATCGATACGGGGTAAAGGATACTTGTTTTTCAGTGTAACCCTATTTAGCATGCGGTAGTTGAAGCAGAGTCTCAATGACCCATCCTTTTTCTTAACAAAAAGGACTGGGGCTCCCCAAGGAGATACACTAGGCCTAACGAATCCTTTGTCTAGCAATTCCTGTAACTGGGTCTTCAGCTCCTTTAGCTCTGCTGGGGCCATCCGATATGGTGCCTTTGATATGGGGGTTGTGCCAGGGATCAGGTCCATAGTAAAATCTATCTCTCTTTTTGGTGGTAACCCTGGTAAGTCTTCAGGAAAAACCTCTGGGAATTCGCTAACGACATCTACCTCTTCTAATTTAGGTTTTAAGACCTCCGTGACTTCTATTTTAGCCAAAAAGAACGAACATCCCTGAGCAATGTGCTTTGCCGCTTTTATAGCAGAAATACACACATGCTTCTGCATACTCTCTCCTTCCTTGTAAAGAGACCACCCTCCCTCCAGGAAGGTGAAAAATAATCTTCTTCTGCTGACAATCAACTGTTGCATTATGCCCAGCTAACCAGTCCATTCCAAGTATGACGTCAAAATCTATCATATCTAGGTGGATGAGGTCTACACTCATTCGATTGCCCTCGATTACAGGAGGAACATCTTGGAAGTAGGTGTGAGTGAAAATTGACTTTCCTATAGGTGTCATGACTTCTAAGGAGAAGTTTAAGTCCCGGACTATCATATCCATGGAAGAGGCAAATTCACTAGATATGAAGGAATGAGTGGAACCAGTGTCGAACAATACTTTAGCAGATCTATCACAGATATGAAGCGTACCTTCTACTACAGCGTTGGATGCTTGTGCTTGTCCTGAGGTAATGGCGAATACTCCTCCTTGACTTCGAGGGATGTGATTCTCCTTAGGATCTTCTGTCTTCTTCTTAGGGCAAGTCCTGGTTATGTGTCTTGTCTCTCCATTGTTGTAACACGAAAATTGGGGTAAGGTACATGGCCTACCGGGGTGATATCTGTTGCATCTTGGACAATTTTTGATGTCTGGCCTTCTTCCTTTAGGATCTAACGGTCTTTTGGGTGGGTGTTGAGGTCCAAAAGATTGGATAAGTCTTTTTCCTTTATCATTTTTCCCTTTATTATTGTTCTTTGCATCTCTAGTAACTTGTGTTCTTTGATAATCTTTTTCAAAGAGAGATGCCATTTCTACTGCCTTTGCTACAGTGGTTGGTTGGAATCCTATCACTCGGTTTCTGAGGCCTAAATGTAGTCCATCAACAAACTTCTCTACAGCATCTTCCTCTGTGGAGCAAGCATTATGTGCAAATCTACAAAGACTTATGAACTTATTTTCATACTGTTGTACGGAGAGGTTACTTTGCTCCAGATTCATAAATTCTTTTTCCTTTTGTTTTCATATATGGCGAGGATAGTATTTTTCATTAAATACTAGTTTAAATTCTTCCCAGGATATAATATCATTATCTCCAAAATAGGTTCTCTCATTCGTTTCCCACCAAAAGCCTGCCTCTCCTTTTAGTACGAAACTGGCCATGGCAACTTTCCTATCCTCTGGGATTTTCATAGCCTTGAATAATTTTTCAACATCAAAGATCCATTTTTCTGCTGTTGTAGACTCATCTTCCCCTGAGAATGATGGGGCCATCTTCTGAAATTGTTATAGCTGGGCCTCTGTCCTATTAGCAATTCTTTCTGGAGAAGAGGCTCTTGCCATGGGTGCTTGTGGTTGGTTCTGCATGAACTGCCCCATGTGTTGCATGAATAGCTGAAAGGCTTCAGCCATTCCATTACCAGCTCCAGCGGAGGTAGCTGGAGGATTATCAGTTCGTGGGGCTTCACCTCCTCTTCTCCTTGGTGGCATCTGGTGTAAGATCAATGTCTACCTTTAGGGGACTCTTACCCTATTGGTTTGCCTATTAATATATCTTGACTATAAGTCCTTTTTCATAACTGGGCTGTGAATAACATGAACCTGGGCTCTGATACCAACAGTGACGACCTGGGTTTTTCAATGCCATTTTTAGTAAAAACACAGCGAGATCGATCTCTAGTTTTAAAACAATTTATGCAAAAGAATGCAGGAAAATTTTCTTCTTTTTCAAAAACATTGTATAAAGAGCTCGAGTGTCAGAATGAACACTCAATGCATAGTGCCATGGAAATTTATAAACCAAATCAAAACAAGTAATTACTCCCAGGATTGTTAGTCACAGCCATAGCTACAACAAATACTTACAATCAAGATTATAATAATTACCAAAAGAAATCACTAATTAAATCATACCTTTGCCTACTTGACTTTGGTTCTAATGCCTCCTGATGTTTCTTCTATTTGTCTTTTGTTTGATCTGAAAAATAGTGGATTGGGTTGAGTATTTATCATACTCAGTAGGTAACCTGATACTACCCTTTCTGAAAACATGGCAATGCATCATATAGAGTTCAAAGTGGTTGCATGAAAGGCATGTTAAATTTGTAATAGGTGTGCATATGTATGCATAAACTGTAAGTAATGCCATCTATTGAAATTCTTTATCACTCACGCGTCAGTATGCAATACTAACAGTATGTCTGAGTTTAGAAAGTCAAAATCAATAGCATTCTTCATTTAATGCAAGATTTCTCAACAGCATTCTTCATTTAATGCAAGATTTTTCAAATACATAAATCATGAAAGCAGGTCCTACATACTTGTATAAGAACAACATAGTTTAAAATACATGCTCAATACAGTATTAAAAACAAGTAACTTAATGAAAATTTGGGATGTATTTTGAAAATAGAGTAGGATCAGACTACCTACCTCGTGCATTGTTACGTAGCTCGTGCCTGTCTTCACTTTGAGTCCGAGAATATCTTGGTAAGGTCTTGAGTGATGTTCAAACATAAGATATAGGCGTTATTCTATGATATTTTATTGTATAGGCTCCGAATTTGGATTTTAAAAGGTCGCGCCTTAACGGACGACTCAAATGTAGCGCCTAGGGTCCTGCGCGCCACGGTTCTAGAATGCGCGCTCTACGATTTCTAGTATACGCGTGTGCCCTGGTCGCACCGCAACTAGGTTGGGTCATGTGTGCTTGTCCGAATGATGTGCCAGGGTGTGCACTCTGAATAGCGTTGCGCGGATGCATCTTAGGCGTAGCTAGGGCGTGCTTTGGCTCCTAGGATATCTCATGAGTCCTGGTCGAGCCAAGAAAACTAGTCGCACGCGCGCTCGTTCGAATGGTGTGCCAGGGTGTGCACTCTAAACAGCGTTGCATGGACGCATTTTAGGCATAGCTACGACGTGCTTTGGCTCCTAGGACATCCCATGAGTCTTGGTCGAGCCAAGAAAACTAGTTGCACACGAGGGAGCTTGGCACGGTTGTGTGTCAAGCCAGGCGTCCCCTGGACCGCGCCGTGCACCCAAGGACGTTCGTGCACCCCTGGGAGGCTCTCTCTCTCTTTAGATGGGTTTTCACCCGTCTGGTTCTCTTCCCAGAAGACCGGTGATTTTTGGTTGGAAATATTCCCAGATCCGGCAAGGATCTGGGCTAGGAAGGAGGGGGAAAAGGACAATCATTCCAGGCAGCCAAAAATGGCGCCTGGTTTCGGCTCCCAGCCGGAACCATGGTTGGCAGGTTGAGGGTTCTGGAACGAACCCTACTTACCAAGGCATTCTCCAGCCGGGAAAACGCTAGATCTGGCCGGAGTCTAGGGCCAAACAAAAGGAAAAGGAGGGAGGAATAGGGTGGGGACGAAGAGGTACCTGGACATTCACCGTGAAGCCGTCGTACGCCTAGAATTGTTTTCTCCAAACCCTCTTTGCCAAAGATTTGAACCTGGAAATACCCAGAGGAGAAGGGGGCTTGGGGGGTATTTATAGGAGAGGGAAGGCGGTGCCGTCCTATGGCGGTGCCGCCCTTTCCCCTGGCACCGCCTTGCAAAGGCAATGCTGGTGTTTCTAGAAAATTCAGGAGAGGGGGTTTCTGGAGAAATCGAGAGGAGGAAGAAGACAGGGGGTGCTGTTATCAAAATGGCCCCCTGCGATTTTTGGCTTTTTCGTTTTTTAGGTGCATTTTTACCAAAATGCCCTCAATCTTCTAACGCCTATGTCTTCTTCATACGTGTTCCATTTTCAGCATTCTTTGAGGCGTTGGATTCCATTTTGAGAGTAAAATCTAGTGGCACTGAGTTTCTTCACAAGGTCTTAAGATTCCTATGTGAATTAGGAGCAAACATCCCACCACCTAATAAAATCATTTAACATGTAAGAAACATATATTTATTCCCAAAGTAAATCAAGTTACAATATCGTTGGCAACAAGCCAATATCATGGTTGGTTTTTATATAAAATGTCTCCAAATTTTGGGTCATTATAGTCACACCCAAGCATACCATCACATCTCCATGCTCATCATACAAGCACACAGAATAAGAGTATGGATAGTTATGCCGTAGTGGCAACCCTCCATGGTCTCAACCACCGTTGCTCCCTGTTGACACCATAACGGGAGACTTAGTGACCGTCCCCATGGAAAGTCCTGGACTAGTAGTGTGGATTATCCATGTTACCAACCCCTACCCAAAGCCATCTACGAGTAGGTGTCTATCATATCACAATCATCTCACATCACAAATCTCGAAGGGTGGGTGGCCGGCCCTCTCCTTCCTAGCATGACATCTACCAGGTGAGAGCACCCGTCATAAAACTCAAAACACAAAAATCACGTATGTCGAAAACCAGGAGCACTCGTGGCTCACAATCCTCAAGGCATGCCCCTCATCCCAGGGTTAGCCTCTAAAAGGACCAGCCACCAAGCCTCCACTTTCCTTTCTCATGAAAACTCATCAGTTTCAGTGATGCAATAAGGAAAATCATTTCTATTTATGCATAATTAGCTAATATCAATGTCATGAAACCATCGGTCATAAATACATTCAATACATGATTGAAATCAAAGAGCAATCATAGCATAAAACTCTAAATCTCATAACATCATCGACTAATAATATGTGCAATTTAAATCACAATCACTTATGATGCTATGATAATGCAAGGTTTTAAAATCAAAACAAAACATTAAATGTCGTCACCTACCTCAATGTGAGATCACCCAACTCAAGCATATAATCATCTTAGCTTGTACGTTCAGATGTACCTGTCAATGCCACAATACTATTTCGTGTTAGTTATTATATTATAATGGAATCTATGATGATCCAACCATTGGGTCATCCTCTAAGATATCTAATTATGATTTGGTTTTTAATTTAGTCTCATCTCATGTCCATCTGTTTGTTTTTGTGCGTATCTAACATTTATACCTTAATTTGATGGTCAAATCATTCTTAGATCAATAATTTCCCAAGATCTCGTTCAAACCAATGGTCTATATCAATTTCTAGAGTAGTCACACTAATATGCCCCTTAGAATTCTTATTTATTATCATACTTTATCTCATTGTTCAAGTCTTGAGGCATGATCACCCTTTGATCAGTTAGTTCTAAGTTATTAATTAATATTTTATAATTTAATTAATTTAAAAGTAGTCAAATATAGGTTTTCAAGCTAAATCTAAGTCCGCGTCGTCAATACGGTCGCAACGGATGTTTTCGCTAGTGATTTGGACCTCTATAGATCCAAAAATCAAGTTTTTTGTGAAAAGACTTTATAATTAATTTATAAGGGTAGGTACGAGTGCACTGACTTACATAGGTGGTGCGGTTTGCACCGGCTTACACCAGCGCACTATGCGTGCCAGCACACTCAATGCGTTCGTAGACGTTCGGTACAATGCACAAGAGTGTCCCACGTGCATGTGCGCTGTGCATGCGTGCCACGGAGCACCTGCATGTGTGCGTCCGCATTTGTGCATCCCGATGGGCGTCTTGGGTGCACGTCCATTGGGGATGATGAGCCCAAGCTGTCCACCTTGTTTTGGCTTGATCGGAGCCCTAGAAGCTCCGATGTTTTATCTGTTTTTACCGTTCCTAGGGTTTTAGGTCCAAAGATCACAATAAACGTCTTAGATTTCTCATTTGAGGTATCTTTAACATGGGTCTAACCATGCTCCACAGTTTTGAATCCATAGGCCATCCAATGGCCATTTTGATCCGATCTAGCCCAGATATGTGAAGGGAAAGTTGGAAAACAAGATAAATAACAAGTTAAAATATGTTACTTACCTAATTAGAGTTGGAGATGGGAGATCAGAGCCCTCTAGTATGTTCAAACTTCAACTCGTTTTCGCAGCGTGCACAAGGAAAAACAAAGGGTTCTCCTTTGGTTGTTTTCTAAATGGAAGGTAGATCAGTGCCTTCCTCCATTAGAACTCTAATGGAAGTGGAAAAGGGGTGTTGTTACCAAAACGACTCCCTTTAATTAACGTCCCTGGCAATTTACCAATTTACCCTTACACTTAAAATGGTCATAATTCACTCATTCGAACTCCGTTTTCGATGTTCTTTATATCGTTCAATTCCTATCGACGTGTACTTTTTTGTTTTTGAGTTTTTAGGACCAATTTCTATACATAAAATTTTATTTTATTTTATTTATTACTAATTTATTATTTAAAATTTGAGGACATTACAGCTGGTGGAAGGTGGAGATGATGCCTATGCAGTGTGGAAAGGACTGGGTAGAGGTGGTAATGGGTTTGATGCATGACGGTCTGTCTGTTTCTGGCAGACGATGAAGAAGATGATGAGGTGCCAGTAATGGATGGTGCTTGAAAGAGAGATTGGAGAGAAGATGTGGATGAAGTGAAAATGATGCAAAGAAGGTTGGGTAGATTGGATGAAGATCACAACAGAGGGGAACTTAGGCGTTAATTAGGAAATCGGTGGGCTTATTGGGTGGAATGGTGATGGAAGGTGTGGTGAACAAAAAGTTACAAACTAGAGGGAGAAGGGTGGAGAGAAGAGGGATAAGGTATAACAAATAGGAAACAAAAGAAAATAAGGAAGGAAAAGAATGGCAAGTAAAGAAAGACAAGCAAAACTTAAACTCCCCACACTACTCCCACGGTTCCCTCTTTATAACGTGTGCCCTCTTCCTAATTCTCCTCCACCTCTTTCCTTTAAGAGTTAGTTTCCTATTAGGAAACCTGCTCTTCTTCCAAATTAGGACTCCTTTCCTATTAAGAAACCTTCAAATTCTGTTTTGATAGAGATCTGGTCCAATCATTGCTCTCTTGAGTCATCTACACAGTTGAAATTCACTCCGATCCATTCATGCCTCTTTTGGTTGATCTGCAGTATTGAATATCGATCTGAGCAATCCAACCCTCCTTTAGTTGATCTGTAAGGCTAAGGATGAGATTAGAGTCGTCTAACCATACATTAAGCATCCACTTAGCTCAATTGATCATCTAAGCATTAATTTTTACAATTTAGAGTTGGATGGTCAATTTGAGCTAAATTTTATATTTTATCCAAAAATTATCAAATTAATGAGTTAGATGGTCTAATTGAATGCTAAACTAGGGGTCTTTTGGCCAAAATTAAACACTTAACATACCCCTTAGCTAGCATTTTGCTAGTCCTGAGCAAAACATGTAGAAAACTATTTTACAAAAATTGGTATAAGGTGCCATTTTCGTAGGTACTTATGATTACATTTAGCACATGCAACAAGCCCTTTAACCCCTATTGGATGAGTTAGGCCTCGTAAAGGTTTGCAGTGAAAATACTCACAGAATTCAATAAGGTTGGGTCCCCTATTTTATCTCAGAGAATCCTCATTTATTAACAATTTACTAGTTTTTATGAACTTAATGAAGAGGGTTTGACTAATTTACCCATCACACACATATCAAAGACATTTTATTGGAGTTATTTCTCAGAGTGCATATGTGTGTGTACAATCACATAAATCTTGACTTCTATCTAGATATGCTTAAATTCCATTGGAAATATGTCTTGACCTCAAATCCTCACAAGTATACTCTTAGATAATGGGTTTAAGCATATTTATCTCATTATGTGAGCGAATTCAACAAGCTAATGGTTCACATAATTCTTTTAAACGCTTATGAGACAAAGGAAAGTGATCCCTAAGAGTGGATGTCATCATCAAGAATATTATGGGTCTTTTACCTTAATTCTTTCTTTTTTATCTCCTCTTTAAGGCTATGTTCCACCTAAGATCAATAGGTCTTTAACTAGGATGAAACGTAGGCTTAGGACTGGGTTCGAAAAGAAGGGTATAAGGATTTCAAAGGTTCAAAATTGAGTAGAGGTCTTCACTGAATATCTGCTAAGACAACTTTTCCTTTGAGTTTGTACTTGAAGTGAATATATCTCTCATATTTTTGTCTTTCCTTTTCATTCTTTTCATTTTTTTATTTTTTTATTTTACACTTTTCTTTTTCTTAGATTTCTTTGGAAGAAAGACTACTAATTTTCACACTTCTTTGACTTTTTGTCTTATTTTTGAACTTTTTCTACTAACTCTACTCATTTTGAAAATGGGCAGTGGTTATTTATTTTACTCGATTGTCTTGGGTTAAGGTAAATGGGTTTAAGAAACAAAAGGCTTAATAATAGGCTCAAAGGGGCTAATTAGTGGTATAATATACTGGGTCAGTTTTATGTCTCTAGGCTGAGTAAGGATGGCTTATATCATTTTCTAGGTTTCCTAAAGCTTATCAGATTCAATAATTTTTTTGGAATTAAAGCTATTACTCCTATTTACTCTTGATGTTTAAACAAAACAAAGATAACATGATCATACTAAGTTATATACGCTGAAGAAATTGTGGAATTAATTATAACTATCTGAAAGAAGATAGTCTCTAAATCTTACTAGGTTATAGATCTCTACTAATTTTCCTTAGGGTCTCTAAGTCATACCTCTCTATTAGTCTTGATTATGTGTTATTTGTAAATGGTTTTCGAGAATTAACTTTTATAAAATGTTTCAACACATGCATAATATGCAAAACTAATCCTATGCATTCCTATTAAGAGGTGAAAACAGTGGAGAGATGGATGATCTGGGAAAACAACCCATGCTAGAAAGGTGCGGTGGGAGCAGAGACAAATGACGTCTAAGATGCGGAGAACACTGGTGGAAGGTGGAGATGAAGCCTATGCGGTGTGGAAAGGACTGGGCAGAGGTGGCGAGGGGTTTGATGCATGATGATTTGTCTACTTCTAGTAGACAATGAAGAAGATGATGAGGTGCTGGTAATGGATGGTACTTGAAAGAGAGATTGGAGAGAAGAAGTGGATGGAGAGAAAACGACACAAAGAAGACTGGGCAGACTAGATGAAGATCACAACATAGGGGAACTTGGGCGTCGATTGGGATATCAATGGGCTTATTGGGTGGAACGGTGATGGAAGGTGTGGTAAACAAAAAGTTACAAACTAGAGGGAGAAGTGTGCAAAGAAGAGGGATACAGTATAACAAACATGAAGAAAAAGAATGGCAAGTAAAGAAAGATAAAAGCAAAACTTAAACTTAAACTCCCCCCACTACTCCCACAATTCCCTCTTTATAACTTTGCCCTCTTCCTAATTCTCCTCCACCTCTTTCCTTTAAGAGTTAGTTTCCTATTAGAAAACTTCCTCTTCTCCCAAATTAGGCTCCTCTTCTATTAAGAAACCTTCAAATTCTGTTTTGATAGAGATCTGGTCCAATCATTGCTATCTTGAGTCATCTACACTGCTGAAATTCACTCTGATCCATTCATACCTCTTTTGGTTGATCTACACCATTGAATATCGATCTGAGCAATCCAACCCTCCTTTAGTTGATCTACAAGGCCAAAGACGAGATTAGAGTCATCTAAACTATACGTTAAGCATCCACTTAGCTCAATTGATCATTTGATAGTTAATTTTGATAATTTATAGTTGGATGGTCAATTTGACCTAAATTTTATATTTATCCAAAATTTACCAAATTAATGAGTTAGATGGTCTAATTGAATGCTAAACTAGGGGTCTTTTGGCCAAAATTAAACACTTAAAAAAGGGCTGCCAAAAACTTTATGGGCTAAGGCTACTAACGCAGTAGTATTTCTTCAAAAGTGGCTCCTCACTAAGGCATTGCAAGATAAAACTCCATTCGAGGCTTGGTATGGATTCAAACCCTCACTAAGCTACATTAAAGTATTCGGTTGTATATGTTTCACTCACATTCCATAGGTCAAAAGAGATAAGCTTGATAAAAAAGTAGTTCCTGGTATCTTCATGGGCTATAGCTCATCCTCCAAAGCTTACAAGGTATATCATCCACAATCAGGAAAGATGAAAGTGAGTAGAGATGTGCACTTTAATGAGGAAGAGCAGTGGGATTAGAAGAATGATCAAAGACTAAGGAAATTCTCGAAGGAGTTGACAGTAAATCTTCCATTCAAAGCTTCAGAGGAGCAAGAAGCTAATCAATGGCAGCATGAGCTTGAGGACGATCCTTCAATCAGAGGCACAAGATTGCTTTTAGACATTTATCAACAAAATAATGTGGCAATTTGTGAGCCTTTTGAACACGAGGAAGTGCTTCATGACAAGCAATGGAAAAAGGCAATGGAGGAGGAGATATTAATGATCAAGAAAAACAAAACCTGGGAGTTAGTTGATAGACCAAAGGATAGAAAGGTCATTGGAGTAAAATAGGTGTTTAGAACCAAGCTTAATGCTGATGGTTCCATCAACAAACACAAGGCTAGGCTTGTTGTCAAGGGATATGCCAAGATTTTTTGTGTCGATTACTCAAACACCTTTGCCGCAGTAGCCAGGTTAGACACCATTAGATTGCTGATAGTAGTAGCAGCACAAAAGGGCTAGAAAGTGTTCTAGCTAGATGTCAAAGAGGCTTTTTAAAGTGGTGTACTATAGGAAGAAATCTATGTAGAGCAACTGAAGGGTTTTATTGAGCAAGGACAAGAAGAAAAGGTCTACCTACTTAAAAAGGCTCATTATGGCTTAAAACAAGCTCCAAGAGCCTGGTATAGCAGGATAAATGATCACCTGTTGAGTCTGGGGTTTGTAAAAAGTGTGTATGAAGTCATTCTTTATGTCAAACATAAGGGAACTAATTTTCTCATAGTTTCTCTCTATGTTGATGACCTTCTGCTGACAAGGAACAATGGGTGGCTGGTTGAAGAGTTCAAGAAAGAAATGATGCAAGTGTTTGAAATGACAGACCTTGGCTAATGACATACTTTCTAGGAATGAAAATCAAGCAAGGTTGTGATGAAGTTTTTATTTGCCAAAAGAAGTATGTGAGGGAGATACTTAAGAAATTCTACATGGAAAATTGCAAGGCAACAAGCACACCTATGAATCAAAAGGAAAAGTTAAGCAAAGAGGATGGAATTGATGCAGTTGATAAAGGAAATTTCAAAAGCATGATCGGGTGCGTAATGTATCTCACTGCTACAATGCTGGATATTCTATTTGTTGTAAGTCCTTTGTCTAAATTTATGCATTGTGCTAATAAAATGCATTTGAGAGCAGCAAAAAGAATCATAAGATATATTAAAGGTGCTATCAATTATGGTGTCAAATTCAAGAAATGTTAGGATTTCAAGCTGTATGGATTCTCAGATAGTGATTGGGCTGGATTCATTAATGATATGAAAAGTACATCAGGATATTGTTTCAGCTTAGGATAAGGGATCTTCTCATGGTGTTCCAAGAAGCAGGAAACAGTAGCACAGTCCATTGCAAAGGCTGAAATTATTGCAGCAACAGCAGCAATAAATCAAGCCTTATGACTGAGAAAAATATTTTGTGATTTGCACATGGATCAAAAGATTAAAACTGAGATTCATTTTGATAATCAAGCTGCAATTGCTATTTCACATAATCCAGTGTTCCATGGGAAGACTAAACACTTCAACATTAAGTTTTTTTTTCTTGAGGGATGTGCAGAAAAAGGGAGATATGATTCTTGTTTACTACAAATGTAACAACCCCAAAATTTTATATAATTTTATAGAACTAATAAAATTATTAGATAGTGCTCGAAAAACGGAATCCAACAAGCCAAAGAACGCTCAAAATAGAGCCTGTATGAAGAAGTTATAAGCCTTTGAAATCAAGGGCAATATGGTAATTAAAAGAAAGAAAGAAAAAAAACCAAAGCACACAACTTAACGGGAGGGGGCCAAATTGATATTGGCACCTCTCTCTCTCTCTCTCTCTCTCTCTCTCTCTCTCTCTCTCTCTCTCTCTCTCTCTCTCTCTCTCTCTCGACCAGCACAAAACCTAGGGCATTTGCCCTGCTTCGATCTACCATCGGCACAGCGAGTTTCCCCTTGCTTGGATCTCCCACTGGTGAGAGAAAGAACAGATCTCACAATATGTTCTTCCAGCCTTGAAAACCCTACCCAGCAACCCCAAACGAGATGCAAAAAAAAAACCCCTTCGATCGGATACCCTTCCATCTTCGATCATCCCCTCTCCTGCTGGGTAAATCCTCCCCCTACTCCTCCTTTTCCCTCTTTCTTCATTCTTCTCTCTCCAACGTAGCCTAATCCAGTCGATCTTGCGGATGTCTGAACCGTCTTGGATTGCCTGGGCTGCCTTTGACCAGCAGCTTATCTTTTCCCACGTGGGTCACCATCTCTCCATCCCTCCTTTGGTTAGCCAGCCATGGAAACCCATTTGCCTCTGCTCCTCATGAGTTCGAATAAAAAATGTCTGTTTGGGATGTGTTTCTTGGAACAATACAATTTTTGCATTAGCTGGGTGCGGATTTCCCAAAGATGGGTTTTGTTTCTTTGATGGGCGGCCCTGAACTAGGAGTACAAGATCAGGGTGGATGCGTTTGGAAGGGTGTTGCAGAGAGAGTTAGGCTTCTTTGAAGGGAGTGGAGGGGTTTTGGCTAGAGACAATTGCGCATAGAATTACAGCAGAGGCTTCTGACATCAAGGATACTCTGTGGGCTCTTTTGAATAGTATTATGCCAAATACCCTCCAATTAGCTGAAATGGCAACTCAGGTGTGGATGATCAGTCATATTCTTTTACTTATTTCAACCTTCGTCATTTTGTGCATGTCTATTGTCATTGTGTATCTAGGTGAAAAAGAACTTTGATTGATATCTAGTAGGTCACATCTTAGTATTGCTAGGCTTTCAGCTTACCTAAATGAGGTCCTCACATCAATGCTTGTTAGGAAGGCATACAATGAGTTGAAGCGTAAGGGGTCGATCGTGAAGAAGAGTGCAATTAAAGCTAGTGGAATCTGGTGAACGCGTCACATGAGGTAGGTGGAAATTTAAGACAACATGTCTAAATAATAAGATGCATGTTCTAACATGATCTTATTTTTTATTATATGATTGATATTCAATATGCTTTAAATTGAAATAAGGAAATAATGTTAATTAAAAGAATTGCATATTATAATTGATGCTTATGCCTTGTACATCATGTATGTGAATTGTGAAATGATGTTTATGGTACATGAGTACCATGTCAATATTGATAATGTATGAGTCTAGGTTATAGGATACATCCTTGGTGGTTTATCACCAAATAAGTGAGGATGTTATTCTTGTTATGAAATATATGAACAGGCGAATTACCTGCTATTATGATTATTTTACATCTGGGCATGGAGGTCTGAGAGTTTTGTTTTAGACAGGCATAGGCATGGGGATGCTATGCTAGGAGAGTTATGAGGGTTTGGCCACCCACTCTCCGAAATTTATTATGTTATGGATACCATGCACTATGTGTTGCAAAAAGTAGGGTGGGGCAATCATGGGAAGGCTGCCATTGTGACATCCATGGTCCTCCCCAAGCGGACATGGATATTGTGATTTTCACCGAGGATGGTATAGGTGGATTATTGAGCAGTTATCCGGGCGCGCTGTAGGGATTCTGACTGCATGCATAGTAGTCCTTATATTTGATGCACTATGGTGCATATCCTTGAGGGTTGTCAAAAGACACTGGAGTGCCCAAGAGACGCTGGTTAGGCAGTTGTGAGGGACCTAAAGAGGACAATATTATATACGTTGTGCATTCTGCCCATTGGACATGTGTATATGATGGCATTATGAGACGCCTTATATGATATGGCATGATGATATGCCTTATATTGTTTTCCCAACAATGGTTGGAGGATTGTGGACCCCGTATAGTGAGGGCATGATGATTATATTGATATACCAGTAGTGGCTGGATAATTATGAACCTCGCATGATGAGGGGTATGATTCTGAAACCTGGTATAGTCTGGGAATGCAAATTAGGTGATGTTGATTATATTCATAATTTTGTATGTCCTTTAACAATTTTCATATATGTGTATTATTGTTATATTAATATGATTGAGGCAGTAGTTTTATATATGTTTTCATATGGGTTAGTGCATGGGTAGAATTGTATGCAGAGTATGGTTCATGGAATTGAAGTATTGGAAATATTTGGCTTACAAATGGGTTATTGAGATATGAAACATATTGTAAATTCAATTTAACCTAATTGCTATGGAAATGAATATTCTAATTACTATTGAATAATTAATGTATCTTAAGATTTAGCATGCTTCTTAAACTCCCCTACCAAGCATAGCTTGCTGAGATATTGTAAATGTTTTATGTTTACAATATCTCATATACAAAAAGACAGGAGAAGATGTTTACAATAAAAGGAATCCAGCAACTATACTTCTACGCACATGTATACATTTTATTGAAAGCTTTTGTATTGTATAGTTAGTCATTTGAATTGTGATATTAGACATTTAATATAATGTTATAGGGGTTATACAAGTGAACCACTAGATGAGTCCTGTTTTCATAAATAAATTTCTATCTTCTAGAAAACTCCATATGTATATGTATGTATGTATAGCGTGAGCATGAAGGTAACATTTGGGTTTTTGGAAAAATGAATTTCAAAGAAAAAATCTTCCGATGTTTTTGTAATTTAAAAAGTTAGAGGCGCGCCATCTTTTGAAATAACTGAGAAAAATTTTCATGAAAAACCCGGGGTGTCACAGCAAATTTGAAGATTAGCTAGCAGATGTAGTTACAAAATCTCTGCTCATCAGCAAGTTCGAGTCTCTAAAGCAAAAACTTGGAATTTGTAGCTCCTAGTGCAAGGAGGAGTGTTAGTTAGTTGCCTATGACTGCAATATGTCCACGTATTGCCTTGTTATTTATGTTTTTTAGTTATTGTAATTTGTTGTTCCTAGTCATTAGGAGTTTGTTAGTTTGTTATTGTCATGTTGTGTTTCATGGCTGAAAAGTAGGACCATGATATGTTTTCAGTCATTTTGCTTAAGCATGTTTTATGTAAATTTGTTGGTGATGAAAACAATTCAATTTCCCTTGACATAATCCTTTGAATCTCTCTTGTTCTTGTATTCTCTCATTTTCAATTTTCATTGTTGTTCTCTTTCTTCTGTTGCATGCTATCCCTGTTTTCATTGTGTCTTGTTTTCATTTTATTGTAAAAACTAACAATTGAACTGAAATTATGAGCGAAAACAGGTTGTAGGATGATAACTTAAGAAAGTTATTGTGGACACGTACATTTCCGTACCTATAACACTATTATAAAACAAGTCACAAGATACGTCAAAATGACGTACCTAGAAGAACACTAGAGCAGTATCAAAACCATTAGATCGAGCTCCAGCCAATGTCAGTTCATCAAAGCTAAAACACTTGTGGTTTTGGTATAAAAATACAATCATTAAGCAATCTTCTTTCCTTTTCCAAAAAGAGAAAGAGAAAAGGAAATTTCAACATCATGCAATACAAAAGATTTCTCCACCCTCCAAAACATTAGAATAGTGCAAATACATGCATACATGCTAAAGAAGAGCCTTGGCACAATGATAGAGTTATTGTCGTATGACCTTAAGGTCACAGGGTTCCAACCATGAAAACACCCTCTTACAAAAATGCAAGGTAAGACTATGCACTCTAAACTCTTGTAGTGTGCCCCTCCCGTGGATCCCGCATACATGAGACCTTCGTGCACCAGGCTGCCCTTTATATTATATTATATTATATTATATTATATTATATTATATTATATTATATTGTGTGTGTGTGTGTGTGTGTGTGTGTGTGTGTGTGTGTGTGTGTATTGGCAAAAGACATAATTTCCCCCCAATATAATAAAATAGAAAAACATCTACATTTTTTTTCAGGCCAAAAGCTCCACCCCTTGAACCCCCAACAAGCTGACCACATAGCTTAACCCATACTGGGGCCTCTCCCTCCAGATTCCCTATTCATAGCTCAATATAATTCAATATAAGCACAATAAGATCAAGCTAATTAGGCTCCACACTCACAATAAAGAATAAGAGAAATATTCAGGTTTGAACATTGCAATAGCTAACAATGCTGAAAAAAGCCATTTAAATGAAAAGAAAAGGAACTGAAAATTTTCCTAATCAGGAATAGCTACATACATGATTACTATTCCTATAACAAAAGGAGCCTTTGTGTTCCGCCAAGAAAAAACTAAACCATCAATTTTTGTTGGATTAATTTTATAGATTATTTTAGAAGGAAAGCCTTGGCTCAATGGTAAAGAATTGTCATTGTGTAATCTAGAGTTCATAGGTTCGAATTGTGAAAATAGTTTATTGCAAAAATGCAAGGTAAAAATGAGCATTATATATCCGTTTTTAATTTTACGGATCATTTTACCAAACGAGCATTCCATTCAGACGAGTCTGTCGGGTACGTAGCATTTGGACAGCCCAATAAATCATGACATCAGAGAGAAATTTTCTTTATCAATCCGGCAGTAGCAAAGGCTTCACCCCATATTCTCACATTTGCTACGTGCCTAATCACTGTCTAGAGAAGGAAACAAATTAGAGCTTATCTATATGAGCATATATATTTTATTCCATCTTCTTCATCGTTAGGCCAAAGATCATAGGTTTCGATGTGGTGAGAAATATAGTAGTGTTGGCCCCGCCCATTTACCTTGTTTTCCACTTCGGGTTGCCCGTTGGTGCCACCTACGTAGTCGGGATGAGAAAGGTTGGGACTATGGCTCGCATCTGCGGCCCCTTGGCAAGTGCTACAAAGCCGGACATATCCTCGGTATGCTCATGACACACCAACTCTCTCATTTCCTTATTGTGCTGTTACTCACTGATCCTGTTCGGCAAAGGGATAGCAAATCCTTAACATTGGACTAGCCAAAAATGCAGGGAACAAGATCACCACCGATCCTTATTCCAGTATCAGATGGGTCCACTAGAAGTCCCAAAATATAAAAGCTTTATCTGTATTAAACTATTTATCTATTTCTAATTTCTGATATTAGATAGAATCAATTCAAGCATATAATCACTAGACCTTATTTCAAAAACTTCAGCGGCCTTCCAGAAGGTTGTCTTTGTGACAGTCTCGAAGTTTGGATGTGAGAATGAATTGGCAAGGCAAATATTTGAAAATTTTTAAGAATAAAAAAGTTCAAAAAATGTTGAAAAATAAAACATGATTGTGTTGTGAATTTAATTTTTAACTAAATGTGCAAGAAATATTTTAGAAGCTAACAAATTAGTTATAAACTATGCTCTAAATATGCCTAGGTAGAAGGATTTGATTGAATTTAAAGAACATGAGACCTTTTGAATTATTAGGGAATGAATCGGGAGATAAAAACAATGTCAGGCATTTTTTCAAAAAATCTGAGGTCTTTGGCCAGACATTTGAATGTTTGAGCAGTATGTACAGATGCCTAACGTAGTTAGTCACATACAACTTGATTGGAATCTCTTCTGAATTCCTTGACCTCTTGTTTACAATACCACTTTCTCGTTTGGCTAGGATTAGATATAAGAGTGTTTATATGAGTGATTTGCTCTTAATCATTAACGTTGTACTAAAAAAAAATTTAAAAAAAATCTAAATAAATAAGAAGAAGGTGGTCTCTGGAGCATTTAATACCGCCGGTGGTTGTTTGTACAAGGCCCAAATTCCTGTAATCCATATAATTTATCAGTTGGGGCATCGGGCCTCAGTGGTAGAGCTTATCCATTGGACATCTGTTCCTTGGTTTGCTGTCCCTTTGGCAACTCAGAGAACCAACAGCCAGGATCACCCATGGTAGAGATTTTCTGAGCATGACCAATCTAGGGCAAGGCCCATAAAAGAAAGGTTTGAAACACCAAAATTTTGGAGCCACCTACACCACGTGTATTCAGATACTCTCCAGCTATTATCATATAGTTTCTTCTCAATTTTGTCCATGGTTTGTTATCCCCTCACAATTGTGCTTTACTTCCTGAGATCTCCTTCTATTAGTCATTCATTTTCCCGTTGGGTTTGGTTTTAACTGTGATATTATATGGGCCAGTTTTTGGCTATGTCAGGACACAGCACAACGTTATGGTGGCTCGCGAATTAAGTTACTGCATGAGTGCAGGTGGCAAGACTTACGATGGTGGACAAGATTGCATTCCTTTGAGGAAGGTTGTCAACTATTTCATCAGCGATTAAGCTTGGAGATGGTTGTTATTGCAGCTTGGTAGAGTATGTTACTGACTTACGCATATTTATGCAAAATCAGTGGAATAGCATTATCATAATCTATCATTTTGATGTATTAGAGTAAGATAATTCTATTATGCATATGATTATTTTGGTTGTGACAATTTGAAATCTAGGCCATTCATCTGGTGGACCTATATCCACAGGCAAATAGAATCTAAGGTTGCTGGTGATAATTCAATTCTCACCTGTTTAACGTTTTGTTTTGAGTTGAATTCTTACCTAATTTCACGAACTAGATTCAAGGTGAAACTAATTCATTATTCAACAGAATTAGATTTCTGCAAATAAATATCATATGCTCAATGCCATCTTAAGTAGGCCATGCTGTAAAAGAACTCCTATGCTAGACTAAATTACCATCAACTTCCGAAGTTTACAAGTAGAATGAGCGGGCATCATTTTGATGTCCGAATAGGAAGTGTCTTTACTAACATCAAACAACCTTGAAGCTGGCTTCTGGCAATGAAACTCGCATTTCTGCTTATCAGTAACTCTTTGCTAAAGGAATAGCAAGCAGTGGATAAATTTCTACGCGGATAAATTTTTTAGCAAGGAATAAAATCACTTCAGAAAGGAGTAACTTTTATAATTGTTTTCATTAATGATTTTTCACATTCAACCCAAACAAAATCAATTTGAGTCTCATCTTAGATTAGTCTAATGAGACTTACCACCAACCATAGGATAGAATACTGATCAGCATAGGACCTGCTTGTTGTAGAATGCTTTGCAAGTACTGTCTGAATTTTCTCGTTTTTGGTTCAGAAATTTAGGTTGGATTTGCGAGTACAATGACAACCTACTTTCTGGTTGGATCCTCAACTATGCGAGAGTATCCTTGACTCTCGCAGTTCACTTGGGTTTATCGTTTCAGCACGAAAACAAGAGGACCATCCAATATCAACGATTAAGATCAGCCTGCCTAGTTAAAACTGGGAATAAATATTGGAAAAGCCAAAATGGCAGTCCTCACAAGCATTAAGATAGTTGCTGTAGAGATGGGTTCCTGCGTATATTTTCCATTGGACAACATGACTAAAACAAAGTAAATATAGACAAGGAAGGTTTTGATCCGTCCGTTTTGAAGTCCGCTCGTTGTCTGTCAAGCTAAAATACAAAGAGTCCGGCCACTTTTTCCAATGATCCAAACTGTCTTTCTTCCAAGGACTCTATGGCTTCCATATGTACTAAAATTCAGCCTATCTCGCAATCCTCTATTTTTATTTTTTGTAAAGGAATGCTAGGCCTAAGGCCCTGTAAGAACCTTCCCTAGAAGCGTCGCCATTTTTACATGCATTCAATTGTCCAACCCGTTCATGTTATTGCTCCAGCGCTTTGATATCTTGTAAACAAAAACTCCCCATGATTAGATGATTCTAGCATTTTAGGAACGATGTTTTTAGGAGAATTTTAGACCATTGTTTATAAAAGTTCCAAATCATTCATTTCCTGTGATAAAAATACAGTTTTCAGGTCCTACAAACCATCCAACCCCAATGCTTTTGTACTTCTAGATATTCAAAGGAGCAATGAGAAGAAAGGGTCCCATGGTCATCGAAAGTAGGCCTCTTCATGCCAAATGTGGAGCGCTTTTGGGGAAGGTCTTTATAGGGCCTCTTCAACATAGTGGGATCATAATAGTCTTACCAAAAAGAAGAAAGAGAATCCCAAGTTTAGGTCAGAGAAAACGTGTTTTCCCATAAAGGGAGTTTAGAACAGCTCATTTGGTTAGCAAAACAATAATTTCCGCTGGAAGTGCAATTCTGAGCATATAGAATTTCCATCGCTTTTCTAGTACTTGTTTGGTTGGACGATATGAGATGTAAATGTCTGTCCTAAGAATTAGAGGACAGCATCTGATTTCCATTACAACCTCAATTTCCTGCTGAATTTGTTTTCCTATACCAAACCAAACAAAGAAAATTAGGTTACGCTGGAAAACTATTTATACTTCCATCAATTTCCTCATTCTTGCCAACCAAAGGGAAGGATTTTTTTTTCTCTCTTTGCTGTTGAAAATTTTCTCATTCCTGTGAAAATATCTTCTCTTTTTTCATTAGAAAAAAGAGTCGATATTTTCACACCTCGAATTCATCAACAGTTCGGAGAACACTTGAGGAAATATCAAGAGGAGCAACAAGAATATCAGAGATTCAATATTTCAGAGCAATGGCGACCAAATTCCAGCTCTTAAAGTTATCCCGTATCCTACAGTTTCTTGTTGCCCTTCAGCTGTCTACGGTTACCTCCATTGATGCCCTTCATGTCAACTCCCCCTTTAGGACCTCAGTATTAACTACCTCTTCTTCTTCTTCTTTTATTTTATTTATTTATTTATTTTCTTTTACTAACTATCCGTCTCTTATGCATTTTCACAACGGAAGGCATCAAAGCGATGCAGTAGGAAATGTGAATCGGAGTTCTGCTCAGGTATTGAATTCTGCTTAGTCTGTGAATCTTTTTCTTTGAGACGTTCCTTTGTGTTATGATTTTTTATGGGTTCTCCTGCATGTTTATATGTTGCAGTGCCTCCATTGATGAGGTATGGAAAGTACTGTGGGGTCTTATATAGCGGTTGCCCAGGAGAACAGCCTTGTGATGGCCTTGATGCTTGTTGCTTGGCTCATGACGCCTGCGTTGGATCCCATTGTAAGTTCGCCAATTGATATATACTGCAAGAGTTGAGATTCCTATCCCGCCATTTTTTCAAGACACCCTATGTTTACAAGAAACACGATGAAGTAGTCCAGCTATTAGTTGTCCGTAGCAAACCTCTATATTTGATTGGATAAGTTTGAAGGGGAAGATAAAAAACAAGAAAATTTTGGGCTGTGAACTGTCCGGTTCTGGTGGGTGAAAAACCAGAACTATATCATTATGATCTTACATTTTTTTATGTACCACATACCATTTTGGAGTTCTGTTAGTAGTCTAAACACCATTTCTGTACTATCGATTTTGGTCTAGTTCTCGGGTATTTAACAGTTTTATTACGTTAAGGAAAAAAACATGTAAAAGACAAACAACTAAGAAAGTTAGGTTTTACATATTAATTAATTGGTTATATACTAGGTAATCATGCCTTTGTTGTTGAACACTATAAAGGCAAGTAAGAATACAATATAAAAATAGCATAAAAATTAAAAACGCCTATCATGTTCTTACCTATAATATATAGAAGTTAATTATAATATGAATTTAAATTGGACAAGCAACTATGCTTTAGAACACATAGAGAGAGTTACCATGAAAAGTATTTAAAAGATTAACATGTTTGCTCAAGATTTGAATCTTCTTGCTGAAGAACATTAATTATATTCTTTACAAGCAAAGAATTAGAGAAAAAACTTATAATTATATAATTAAATAAAATATTTTCTCAACATATTAAACTTAAAAAAGCCAAAAAGGATTCATAAAAATAAGGAGTTGAAGCATTAATATCTAAAGTGCATAGAATGTTTCAAATATGTAGTACAAGTATCTTTGTCAAAAGCAAATTATGTAATAGGAGTATAGGACTAAACCTTTTTGAAATATTCAATATAGGATCTTCTAATGAGGTAGTAGTAGAAGAAAATAATGCAGATAGAAGGGAAAACCAACTATTGTAGGATTTTTGGACTCAAGAATACACAATTATAATAGATGGACATCATGTATTAGGAGAATAATATCTACATTACGTGCTAATCTAAATTGAATAAATTAAATATAAAAGATGATTAATTAATAATAAATATTATTAAATTTAAATTGTTATATTATCATCTAATACACTAAAAATTAAAATAATATTATAAATGTGATTCTATATACTAATTAATATTTTTCAATTCTTAATTCTGGTTTATAATAGTCAAATAGCCACACCCTAATTTTTTGGTATGGTTCTTATCAGTTTAGTGGTTCTAAGTTTACCATTTACACCCATAGGCATATTCTTTAGCTGCCCACTGTGGGTTTTGCCCTATCAATAAGGGCCTTTCTATCTTGAAGAGTGCTATACTAAAGCTCCACTTTTTGCATAAAGGGGCCCCACTTTTAGATGATCTAACCAATTTATCTAATTCCTCTTACTTTGGATGTTTCCCAACAAAAAAAAAAGAAGAGAGGTTTGGATGATTCTAGTATTTCTGACAGTCCATTTTAGATTAGTTTACTAATACTTTTACCGTCCATTTATCCTTAACAAATGTATTCTTTGTCACATATTACAAGTTTTTTAGTATGAAAACATATGCACGAAGAGGAATCAAATGAACAATTGGTCATATAATCCGAAAGTGGAGCCCCTTCATGCAAAAAATGTTGGTTTGGTTTTGGTGCTTGAGCATTGGTTTAATGTTCCTCTTATGTCTTTTGCTTCTAAAGATTGTGGTTTTCTGAGTGTAGACTATCTAAGCGTGGAGTGCAACCAAAAGTTTCTCAAGTGCATCCATCATTTTAAAGATTTAGGGGGGCAATCTTTTCAAGGGAGTAAATGCTCAGTTGAAAATGTTGTTCGTACAATGTCTTATGCAATTGAAGCAGGCGTGAAGGCTGGAAAAGTTCTTGATTAAACTTGATCATAATTCTCTCTCTCTCTCTCTCTCTCTCTCTCTCTCTCTCTCTCTCTCTCTCTCTCTCTCTCTCTCTCTCTCTCTCTCTCTCTCTCTCTCTCTCTCTCTCTCTCTCTCTCTCTCTCTCTCTCTCTTCTTCTTCTTTTTATAAGTTAATTTACTTTTCTCAGCTGGTAGAAAGTCTAAAAAGATGGATAGATAGACATGTGTATAGAGAGAGGGAAAGTATTTGGATTAATTATTAGTACCTATCCATCATTTCTTATAATGTAAAGGTGCATTTGGCAATTATTTTTCTCTTCTAGAGTCTAGAACAAGAAATTTAGATGCAATTCTCATTCTACATTTTGTGGTTATATACAAAAATATTTCTCCTAAGAAAATGAAAACCAAAAACAAAGTTCCAAATGCATTACTACTATTTCTAATGCTCCAAACACACCCTAAGATGCACAAACATTTCCTTTGAACCAAACTATCCTTGCTTCTGCAACTAGAAAATTGACACCTTGCTAACAATTGGCGTCTATGTTGTTGAAATATGGTTGTGCAAAAGAAAAAAGAAAAAAAATGTTAACATCAAGAGGAATTTTACATTATGGTGTCTGAATAGAGGTGCATTTAGGCCGTTATCTTAAGGAAAAACCAAGATTTGGTTAGTTTTCAAGGAACTACTTTTGCATTCGGTGAAAAATAGAAACCCTAAACCACTTGATTGGATAACTTTGTTTAGTATCTATTTTCACAGCTAGCATACCGTTCCTTAAAAAACAATAAAATCTTGGCAGTTCTTAAATCAACCCCGTAAAAAGGGGGCTGCATATATAAGAAATATTCTCACCCATGGAGTTAAACAATTTGGCATATACTCTCACCCCTCATAGTTTCTTAAGTTCAGCCACCTAAATGCACGCCTAAGAAATATTCTCATTCAGTGAAACAGTTTGACAAGAAATAAGCTCTCACTATAGTTCTCTGGCTAGAATTCCCCAAATAAACTTCTGCTAAATTTTCAAACAAGTGATCCTGTTTTGGTCATTTTAGAGCAAATATTAAAAAGAAGCAGAGCTTTGGCACAACAGTAAAGTTATCGTCATGTGACTTTGAGGTCTTGGGTTTAAGGTGTGGAAACAGCCTCTTGCAAAACTACAAGGTAAGTCTGCATACTATAGACCCTTGTGGTCCGCCCCTTCCTCAAACCCCGCATACAGGGAACCTTTGTGCATTGGAGCTGCCCTTTTAGTGCAAATATTAATAAATTTAATCAATTATTCTTTAAATTATTAGTGGAGTTTTAATTGTATCAAAATTAGCAATATGTCATATCATTCCATTCAACTAAGCCAAAACAGAACAACCACTGTAACAAAATTGACAACTATGGCTCACTCATGAAAACTATGAAAATGACTTGCAGGACAATTTTGTTTTTCACAAGAGGGGGAATTTCGAAGAACTAATGAGGATCATATCTATCCCATCTTTTAACGCCTTCATTTGTTTTTCACAAGAGGGGGAATTTCGAAGAACTAATGAGGATCATATCTATCCCATCTTTTAACGCCTTCATTGGGGCACAAGAGAAACTTGAAATTAACAGATCATGGTAGAGAGAGAGAGAGAGAGAGATTATAAATACTGCTTGTTGACAATAGTTGATGATAGGCTCAATTTCTAAATTCAACTAAGCTAAACTCAAGCTTTTTTTACTTTACTAATTTGTACTATCATACGAAGGCTAACACTTTATGAATGTCTTTAGAAGTCTATTAAATCATATAACTAAATTTGATAAAAACTTATATCACCTTAAAAACATGATTAAAAATCAAGAATCCAAAGTTTCAATGAAAAAGTGAACAAAAAGAAAATACCAAGATTAGGTAAACTTGTATGAACAAGAAGAACTTCACAAGATCATAAACTTTAAAACTAGATATTAGAAGATTGATACACCTAGATCCTATCTTTCTAACTATAACTCTAGACCAGAGTATTTCACAAGTGGACATGTGAGAGAATGGTGAAGTGGACAAAGTCTAAGAGAATCAAATAAAATGCCAAATAGGTAGATTCTAAGATAACAAAAGACCAAAAGAAAGAAAACAAGCAAGCTCTTCTACAAATCTCAAGTATGATTGCACTTTTCTCGCCTCTATATGTATAGGTATTTGGGGAAGCATTAAAAGCTCAAAAAAACGTTACACTTCTAACTATTAATATCATTAAATGAACTAAAAACTTAATCGAAGTGATAAAATGCATTAGAGAATCTTTAAAACTTTAGTATATGGAGACAAATACGAAAAGTTGTTTGATTTTCTATTCATATAATCATAACAACTAAAGTAATAAAGACAAAATCAGTTAAAAGATCTTAACTTAAAACCAGTTTTAGAGAGAGAGAGAGAGAGAGAGAGAGAGAGAGAGAGAGAGAGAGAGAGAGAGAGAGAGAGAGAGAGAGAGAGAGAGAGAGAGAGAGAGAGAGAGAGAGAGAGAGAGAGAGAGAGAGAGACCTTATCCCTTGTAATTATTAGTCCTATTCCAAATACGCATGAATTGTTGCTGTTGTTTCGGAATGTTGAACAAACACAACCTATGGCATACAAGGTACCACAGAAGAGCCCTTCTTACACCACTCCCCTAGAAGGCATTGCTCTACATTAAATTAGCATAGAAAAAATAACTCCAAAACCTTGGGTTATTTGTTCTTGGAAAAATAATATCTAGTTTCTAATCCACCATATAACAAGAGGATACGTCGAGCTATTAAATTTCTCGAAGAAAGACTTGGAATCCCATTTTTAAAGTTAGGAATATCTTTTTAGCATGAGAATGAAAATGTTGGGTAGCCTTATAGTAACACGCTAGATGCATGGAAACTGTTTTTTTTCTTTTTTTCTTTTGTGCAAGTTAGAAACACACACTGACACATATTGCACAGGCTCAACCTCCTGCTCACCTAGGTGAGAGACCCTTCCTTGTGCTACTGCGCTAAAACACTTTAGGACATCAACAGGCCTTGTTCAAGTGAAGAACAAACATCGCAAAAGCCAAAATTGATACTTCACACTCCCCAGCCACTCATTTTTGTAGAGAGAGAGAGAGAGAGTAGCAAAAAGGCAAGATGAGAGAGAGAGAGAGAATATTCATCATATACATAATCAATGAAACCGATGTATTTCATTTGATCTTCCTGTTTCTTTCAAGCTAATTACAACATCTTGTTGTTTTTTATTAAAAATTTTAAGTATAGCAACTTTCTATATCACTGACAATTGGATATGCAACTCTATAGAGATTTAGATTGAGAGAGAGAGAGAGAGAGAGAGAGAGAGAGAGAGAGAGAGAGAGAGAGAGAGAGAGAGAGAGAGAGAGAGAGAGAGAGAGAGAGAGAGAGTACATTAGAAATAAAAAAGATACTATGAAAGTACGTAATCTAGAAATAAAAAAGATACTATTAAAAATACGTAATCTTTTAAGAAATGTTTCTATAAGTGAATTGGATGCTGTCAATGTCTTGAAAACCTACTTATTCTTGTGAATATAATGAAAATAGAAATAGCGAGAGAAATAAAAAAGTATAATTTTGTAAAAGTGATAACGAGACTTAGAAGTTCAATATCAAAGGAGGAGGAGGGGAAAGGCAAATAAGGAAAGTATATTAGAAAATGTAGGAGATAATACGCATTATTTACATTACTTTTTAATAGTTTGTTAACATAACCGATCCTTTTTAAGGTTTAGGCAGGTTGGAATTTTTCTTTGGGGGGGACATTTCAGTTTCCATCTCTGTCTCTCTTCCCCGCAACACTAAAACGACGGCCCTTTTATTGATTATTGAGGCACAATTTCTATAACTAAATAGATGGACAAAGAAGCACATATTTCCAACCCAAGAATAGTGAAAATAATCAACCCCCCTTTTAAAGTTAGGCGGAGGCATTCCCTTGGCATAATGAATTCACCTAGCTTTCAAAGAGTCCACACCATCTGGTAGACCGTACCCCTTGATTTTTTTTATTGATCTAACTCATTGAATTTGCAGCTCCACGAGATGGGCTGAAACCAAAAATTTCATTCAACGGAAACCACTCTAGTTGGCCCATTCAACGGAAATATGAACGACATTAAAAAAATAAAAATAAAAAACAATATCTTTACCATTTTAAGGCCAGAACCTCCCAAAATGCACCTACTGCATAATATTTTTCACACCCACCCATGTTGATCACTCAAAAAATTAAGAAAAGGGGCCCATCAGATGGTGTGGACTCCTTCCAAAATTTTTGAGCATCGACTGCTATCAGGACTCTAATATGATAGTATATATAGATAATAATAATAAAAAGTTAGAGAGAATAAAGGGTGGCCCAAGGAAGAAAATGGGTAAATATATCAGTGCCTAAAATTTTATTATCAAAGTATTCTTACAAATAGAAAATAAAATATTTTATCTTTTTTTTTTCTTTTTATTAGAAGCAAAGAATTATAAAGCAAATCATTAAGAGGTTGACATTAACAAACACTCCTATATCTCATTCCCATCCAATGCAGAAAGTCGCATGTCATGGACTTGCATTGCAAAGCCCATAACCAAGGCCTGACGGCTCTAAAGAATGCCTGTTTAGCTTGTGGATTTTTGCTTGAAGGACTTAAGCTCATTATTGAAGATCCATAAAACAAGGCCTAATTCTAGAAGGCCTAATTTCTGGAAGTTTCCTTGTAAATATCTAGAAAGAGGTAAAACTTAGATATTTATGGTAACTTCTAGAGAGACTTTTAAAATGTTCCTCAGCCACTAGATGGTTGAAGCATGTAATAGTCCTAACCATCCATTGGAAAGGTTGATGAAAGAGAGCAAGTATAAATAAGGGTTAGCTCTTCACTTGTAATCAGCTTAACTCAGCTTAGCTCGATAAAGGTCAATATATTGGAGGGTTTTCTTTATAAGTTCTCTCATTGCTTTAGTAGGTGAGTAAGTATAGTCTTAGCAAGTGAGAGTAAAAGTTGAAGGCTGACTTGTGCTTTGTAAAAGAATTGCACACAAGTGTCGCACAGGTTTAACATAGGTAAAATTGCGACCCCATGATAGTTAGTATTAGAGCAGGTCGAAATGGGTATTCCTTATTGAGTGTTGGGAAAAGCTCGTGGCAACATTATGACAAGTGAGTCAAGAGTGACCACCATGCTAGTAGAGGATCAGTAAAAGTCGAGGTCAGAGAATTCCAGAGACCCATCATGGAAGTTGGTTTTGGATGCTTGGCTTTCTACTGTGGATGCTCGATTCGATAAATTCGAACAAACTCTATCTAATTGTTTGAATAAATCAATTGCATTTATCGATACCTTGAAAAGCCTCAAAGACGATTTGCAAAGTACGGTTGATGTGTTTGAAGTTATAGACGCTAAGACCATGGAAAGAGGAGAGTGCATGTCTGATTGCTTTGAGTCTATTGAAGGCAAAATGACCAATTCACATGAGGAAGTGGCTGGGTTGGAGAATATGGATGTTGCAATGGAATCCACAATGAGTGTGAAGTCGGCGCAACTAGGCTTGCCATGCTTAGGTATTATGAGGTTGCTTGGGTCTGATGAGTCTCAGAAGAAAACAATGATTGAGAAGAGAGTTGATACAGTTGTTGGCATAGAAGGGAATATGCCACAATAGGAGTCCAAGAAGAGCGAGACGAAGTTGAGACGTGCAAGGAGCATGGTGGCTAGTAGCTGCCACATTGATATGCAAAAGGCACAACAACAAAGGACAGCAACGCAGGGGCGCAAGAGGTGTAACAACTTATAGATATGCAATGAGGCACAAGTATGCAAGGATGCATGCACTTGGAGAAAAGAGAGAAAGTCCTCATAGAGTACAAGAGTGGCTGGATGCCAATGTGAGAAGGGATGAACAAGGCAGGGTGCCTCAAAAGGATCATAGCACAACATGGAATGTGTGAGGTGCACATACATAGCTCGTGCAAGATATTAAAATTTGCGACACCGATGGAGATGTATTGATGAGGATGTCGATAATATGATGTGATGGAGAATGTCACAGACTTGCATTACAAGGACCATGACCAGGGCCTACAGGCTCCATGGAATAAGGCATAATTCTAGAAGGCCTAGTTTCTAAAAGTTTCTTTGTAAATATCTAGAAAGAGGTAAAACTTAGATATTTATAGAAACTTCTAAAGAGAGTTCTAGAATGACCCTTAACCATTAGATAGTTGACACATGTAATAATTCTTATCCGTTTAAGAGGTTAATGGAAGAGAGCAAGTATAAATAGGGGTTAGCTTCTAATTTGTAATGAGTTTAACTCAGCTCAATAAAGATTAATATATTGAAGAGTTTCCTTTCTAAGTTCTCTTGAGTTCTCTCATTAGTTTAGTGGGTAAGTAAGTATAGCCCTAACAAGTAAGAGTGGGAGTTAAATGCTAACTCGTGCTTTACAAAAGAGTTGGCACAAGTGGCACATGGGTTTAGCATTGGTGAAATTGCAAACTCGTGCTCAAATGTCTGTAATATTGAATTCTGTTTTGTCTAGGTATAATATAATGGAATGGCATGGACCCCTCAAAGGGGCAAAATCGTGGTGGTAGAAACCGTTTATATGTCAAGCCCTTGAAGATGTCAATATAGTATGATTTTTTCATAGATCTAAGCCATTCATCTTTCATCTTGTTGGCCTCAGGTTACACGTAAAAAACCACTCCTGCCAGATGACTGAAAGAACTTCTACTTCCAACTTATTGAAAACATAGGATAAGATCACCAATCGGCTTAATTTTCACTCGCAGGTAACAGAAGAAAGGCCCAACAAAATGAATGGCTTGGATCTTCCGAAGATCAAGCCTTTCCCATGAAAATTAGAAAATAGCTTGGAGACGCAAGGCTACCAACGTTGCTATCCTATAAAATCAGGGGTATGATCGTCATTCGCTCAATAATTGATAAAACTTTTCACATTTTGAATTGATAACTACAACCCCATCCATCTCATCAACTGCCAGAGCCGTCCGATTTCCAAAGATCAACATTGAGAATTAGGTAAGGAGAACCGTGAGCTCAAAAACAAACAAATTTCAAGAGGGGCAACTAGACACCCAATCCTCTTCGCACCCAGTTCTTCCTTACCACGCCAGTCAGGTCCGTTCTTTCTATAAATCAGAGCTTTCATTGAAAACCAAGCTTCAATCTTTCACAGCAATGGCGGCCAAAATCCAGCCCTCGAAGTTATCCCTTCTTATCTTCCATTCCCTGCTTGCCCTCCAGCTTTCTACTATCCCTTACATCGATGCCCTCAACGTCGGCATTCAGACTTCCAATTCTACCTTATCAGTGGCCAGTACTCCCTCAACCCTTCTCTTCTTCTTCTCCTTTTCCTTTACTAATGATCTCTCCTTTGTTTTCTCTTACGACAGTCGAAAGATTGCAGTAGGAAATGCGAATCAGAGTCCTGTTCAGGTATTGATTTCTGCTCTGTGATTCTTGTCTCTGAGATGTGTCTTTTGTTATGATTTTTAATAGGATCTCATGTTTACATGATGCAGTTCCTCCATTTTTGAGGTATGGGAAGTACTGTGGTCTGTTATATAGTGGTTGCCCCGGAGAAAAGCCTTGTGATGGCCTTGATGCTTGTTGTTTCACCCATGATGCCTGCGTTCAAGCCAAGAACAGTAAGTTCATCTATCATAGAATGAAAGAGCCAACATTCTCATACCGTTTTTGTTTTCTATGGGCACCCCTTTCCTCTCTTTTTTTTAGTGCTTCTGCCATTAGCTGTAAACAACTTCCTGAGAAATATACTGTAGAGAAGGCAAAGATCAAATATAAATGGCTGCAACTATCAGTTCCCCATAGAAAATCAGCTTTTCTGACTTTTTCTTTATAACTAAGGACTTGATTGGATGGGTCCGAGGGAAAAGTCAAAAAGAGAGGCAAATTTATTGGCTAGACATTGTGCATCTTGCCGGATCAATTGTCTTTTGATGTTCCACTTAGACTACTCCGATTGTAGGATTATTAGCCATTGCGAGGGATTTGTTTCTGAAGTATGTGCCTTTGTGGAAGCAGATGACTACCTAAGCGTGGAGTGCAACCAAAAGTTTCTGGAGTGCCTTTCTGATTTCAGAGATTCCGGGAGGCCTTCTTTTAAAGGGAACACATGCTCGGTTGACGAGGTTGTTGATATAATCTCTGTTGTGATTGAAGCTGGTGTTCTTGCTGGAAGAGTTTTTCATAAACCTTGATCATCTTTCCTTCTTTCTGGTTTATTTCTTCATTTATTTTCCTTTTGAAAGTTAATTTCCTTCCCTCTGTTGGTAGATAGACTCTGCAAGAGAGAGAGAGAGAGAGAGAGCTGTTTATGTGATGCTGCTGATAATGGTTTCATATACTGAAGGAAGATGTTCTCCCATCTCTTCTCGATAATAGAAATCTCATTTAATCACAATAATTAGTGATCAGGTAGACCATACTAGAAACGTGATTTCTATAGTTAATGCTAATTAATATGTAGTACCATATGTGCACACTACAGTCTGATGCCCGACGAAAGAGAAGATATTTTAAGTAGAACAGCGAAACGTGGGCTTATTGTAAGGTGAGGATTGTCTCCATTTGGTACTTTAACTTGTTAATTGCATTACAGCATGTTATGCTGCCAAGCTGACACATAATTAGGACTCCTCCCTTTACGATATTTCAAAATGGAGGAATCAAGAGGTCCCCTGAACAATGGTGTGAGACACGTTGCATGTCCAGGAATAGATTCAATGGGGATTGGAATGGTCGTCCTTGAATCAAATGGATTCGTGGGCTCTATATAGAATAACAAGTTAGCAATCCCTAATTACTAAACCTGGATTAGGAATACTTACATAATCTGGTATTAAGGGAATTAGAATTGCACAAACCGGTTCGTATATGCCTTACCGATCGTTAAGATATGACTGCTGATCCAGGTGACTGACAAGTCTTTGAGGCTGAAACATCCCAATTTAATGAATTGGTTATCTTAGTAATTGTTAAACCTGTTGAGAATTGTGCTACCCAATGAGAGGTCATGCATAAGAAAAAGATGGAGAGCAAGTATCATTAGGAGGATCTATTGTTGTTAGTTGCCACGAGAAGCGTTCCCTACCTAACTACAACTTTTAGTGGCTAATCTAATATCCACCATCAAGTTTGGTGTGGGTAATTGTCTAATTGAATTACTTGGGACATGCTCTTCTACCTTTCTCCCCCCTTTTTGCTTTAAGCGTTTGAGTCATCATGAACAAGGGCTTCTGTGGAAGACTTTTGAGGCAGCTTGCTGGTGGGTCACTTTCATTGAAAGCGCTCTTGGTTGAAAGCAAATGCCTTTTTTTTTATTGAACTGCTAAGATCAAGAAAGCATCCATACTATATGATTTCATTCTTTTTGTTTGTTTCTGTTGGCTTACCTTTTTTTGGATACACGATATCAACATTTTATCATTACAATAGTTCATGCAAACCCTCTCAAGATAGGGCTCACCTGCAGTAGTTTTTCCTTAATTGGCAAGCAACAATGCAAAAACCTCATCTGCTTATTCCAATGAAGCCTTTCAAAGGCAGCATTAGCCCTTATTAATATAGGGCTTACCAAGCCAAATCAATTTCAACATTCGCTGAACTGACTGACAAGTTCATTAAGCAGTTCTGCTACAACATCAATATTGTGCTCACTCGCCCTCTAATTGTAGCGTGAGGATAGAATCTGGAACAAATTGACCAATATCTACAAGGGACTCGTAATTATCAAAGAAGCGTCTTAACCAACTCCCTTGATTAGACTTCACAACCAACGTGTATTAAGCCCCTTAACCAATGAAATAAACGAATGTCAAGTGGGCGTCTCTCTCTCTTTCTCCCAAGATATTTGTGGTGGGGAGAAAGGATATTTCCATTTGCCTTCATCCAAGTGGATTTGAAAATTTGAACGGATTTAACATATGACCAAGGGGCCAAAGATGGAAGGCATGGCAGTATCTGGAGCAAGTGACGGACTTGATATTATGTGCTTTATGACTGCCGATTATTAGAAAATGGCAATACTCAGGACTCACGAGGGAGGGCCTAAAAAGGGGACAATAAGTAAGAGATATAAAAGTTTGGGCTCTAAAGGCCTTTGAAACAAAGTGGGGTCAAATTTTGAGTTTTATTTTTTGTTAAATATAAATATTATTGACCTACTTCTTATCCGTTTAAGCTTTTAGGTCTTATAGTAATCTAACATGTTATCAAAGTTTTACTAACCAAAAAGTCATCGGTATGAGTTCTTAGACCCCATATTAATTCCCAATGCAAGATAGATGAGCCTGTGCATAGGTACATGAGCAAGCCCCAAAAAAAGAGTCCTTCCACCAAACCGGGTGTGGTTGAATAGGTTTGGCATCCCACAACTTTCCCTAGTAGTTATTGTCACAGGAAATCAACATACCTTAGTTAGCACATTTAAATATTTGATATTGAGAAGTTGCCTCATTTTTAATGATTCTAATAGTGAATCTTGCCTAGTGAAGAAACAGGATATGGTTTCAGTGTTTTGCTCTTACGAAGTTAACAGCGGGTGAATAATGGAGATGAATGTTGAACAAAAGCCAGAAAATTCTCATAAAGCTAGCATAACGGATAATAAGGCATCCCATGAAATCTAAAAATTTAGGCATCTTCTACCTCATCTGTTTATCTTATTTTATTTGCTTTTACGATGCACATAAGTGGCAAACGGGCATGACTGTCATTACCAAAACAAATTAAAGCAGATCAGAGAAGGGTGTCATGCCTAATTTTAAGGTGCTTACCCGTTCCATATAGAAAATAACAAAGAAAAGTAAAATAAATTTGATCCTAAGAGGACGTTAGAGATTCCTTGGAAGAAAAAGAAATGGTTTTCACTTGGAAAATTAGTGCTATTCACCAGTTGAACGAGTTGCATGGAATGATCATTTGGAAGCATTATGGCAGCACCGGAGATGATTCATGTCAAGGTCTTACTTGGTGGTACATTTCAGATCCAGTAGTAGCTACACGCCAGCCAAACTTACCTGGATGTAAGGGCTCTTTTGTTTTGAAATGTGTATCTCAGCAGGAAAGTATTGTCAGGACAAGGCTCTCTATACAAAGCCAAATTATTGAGGCCCAGAAAATTGACCTTAGTATAGAGGTATTGTGAGTGTTTCATGTTGTCCAACGTACAACTTTAAACGGGCCAAATTACGGATTCAAAAGATGACATTTTTTTTGAGAAAACTCTTATACTTTTTGCTAATGTCTAATGTAATTGATCGCAGACAATTAAGGTATCTCTTCCAAATACACTTGGTCGCAGATTCAAGTCATTACTTTTCCTTTAGCCAAGGATTAAATACAAGAATATGTTTGACTGATTAGCTTTGTAATTCTTCATCCATCTTTTTGTTATTCGTTGGACATTAAACTGGATTTGCAAGTTCTATAATACCGTTGCTAATATGCTATTGCTATGTTTATTCGTGTTGCATCTGTCTTGTTATTTATCTAATAAAAGGCCAATATGAAAACTTCCTGTCTCGCTGGGTCAAACCATCCTTCAACATTGTATGAATTGAACATCCAATTCACCTGTAATGTACATAAAATTTGGATTCGATAATAAGTCCGTGAGGCAAAAAATTATAAAATTTGGAAAACAGTTGAGGAAAACTCGCGTAAAGTCTGGAAAATTAATTATAAATATATGAATTTAATCTTGTCATTTACTTATTTTTAATAGATCTACAAATAATATTTGAGAATTTAGCAATTATTATTCAAAGTTTTTAGTTCAATTTTATAAATTCGTGTTTAATTTGGTAACTCTGCATGAAATATGAAATACATAAGAAATTTTAGTTGTTCGGGAAAAGACTGAGGGATAAAATTTTTGGAACTGTTTTGATTTTTTTTTTTTTTCTTGTAACTATGCTTTTAAGACAACTCATGCGATGGTTGCTCAGTATTCCGAAGGAAATGCAGTCAAGGCATATTGGGTCCAAACGTTTGCTGGGGGATCCTAATCACTAGCACAGATATTTAACCCTGTGATTGGTCATACGTCTCAAACCTACTTTTCTGTTTGTGTTTTACTTTTCCTTTCTGGATTGTCAGATGAATTTTGTTTGCAGATAGCCAGAATTGATTAGTGATGAAGAATTCGGCATAAAGCGGATTACATATGTTTGGCCATTCAGGCCCTAAGAATAGATTTTGGGACTTGGGTTATTTATGGCCTTGCAGCAGACCTATAAGGTGCAAATTCTATGTCGATTGGCCCTTTATCTATCAAGGAATCTTGGGGATGAGTATGTAAGCAATTCCCAGTCCCTGTTTGAGAATCTCTTTCCTTCTCTTTTTCGGCTCTGCGTTTAAAGAGCATCCTGTTTGAAAATCTTAAGTCAGTACTATTTATGGTTTTTATAAAGCAAACAAGTCATTCTCATCAACAAACGCGTTCACATCATAAGGCCTGCATTTCCAGCCGAATAATGCATACGTATTTCCCCTAGGGAAAAATATATTTTAAAATGGTTGGCTATAAAACAAAAGACTATATCCATCAAATAATCCCCATCAAACCAAAGGTTTAGAATCGCCTGCCAAAGGAAAACCAAAATGATCCATCTATGTAAGGCCTAGCTACAATAACAGCTCTGAATCCTTACAAGTGACACCTACATGTATGACTCATCCGGAAACCACTAGGCACAACAGTAAATTTGTCATTGTGTGACTTTGAGGTCACGGGTTCAAGGGTGGAAGCAGTTTCTTAGAAAAATGCAAGGTAAGACTCCATAATATAAGCTCTTGTGATCCGCCCCTTTGCTGGACCCTTACATATCCGGGAACTTCGTGCACAGGAACTGCCCTTTTTTATTCCAAAACAAGGGACTGAAAAAGGGAGTGGCAGTACCAATTTCTCATATATTTTTCCTATTCACAAACAGTTCTTCATTTCTTTTTGTTTCTCTTTTAGGCTACCCATATTCCCTGACACAACTCAGATCAGACAGATAAGAAATACGAACCTCTGAAATGAGTTGCTTATGGAGCCCTCTAGCTACCGGAACTCTACCTTCCGTCCTGCCTTCCAAACACAAACGTAAAACTCTAACCATTAATTCCAAAGCCATACAATCCTCCTCATTCAAGCCAAAGGTTTGTCACTCTACTCATTTCTTTCCACGCTTCTGTGCCTCTTGTCCTTTAAATCTCAGTATAATCAGCAATTCATAGGTACACATGTCCAATCTCAGGCCATCAATGATCTTGCGAGAATGCCTATCAAATTGTTGCCTCTACACAAGACCAGTTTTGCAATTCAATTGGGAGCCATAATCGCCACCGTAAGTACTGAATCTCTACTAGTTTCTGATCTTTTCTATCTGTAGGATAACGGGTCAATAAGAAGTCCTTGTGGCAGCTTGAGCAACCGGCGTTGGCGGTGACTGGTGACAACAATCCACTAGATCTTACATCGACACTAATAGAGGGAGGCCTGGTTGCATTTGGGTATTTTCTTATCATGCCTGTGAGTGAAGTTCCTTCGATATTTTAGTTGGATTTTCCTTCAAACTGTATGTTTTATGCTCTGATTTTGAGGTGAACTGCAGCCGGTTATCATGAATTGGTTGAGACTGAGATGGTATAAAAGGAACCTGTTGGAGATGTATCTGCAATTCATGTGTGTCTTCTTGTTCTTCCCTGGGTGAGAGCCTCCTTTTCTTCACATTTTCGTAAGGATAATGTTTGGATTTGGTAGAATTTTGTGACTGCTATGGATTTTCCCAAGCAAGCCTTTTGCATTTTAAATGCTGTAGACTTTTATGTGGCTCCATCTGGAGAGAGACAGTTCTTTAGTTTCTAGTGGGGGCGAGCACTCGATCAAGTCGAGCTCATCCTGATGGACTCAATCAATGCATGTCCCGTTGCTTTGATGAACAGCCTCTACATGAAATTGCTTTATTAGGACTATATCTCCCATATGGGTCCCCCTATTTTGAGTAGAAAAATGTAATCCTGTTGAGTAGTTTGTTACTGACATTTACTGATGAAGCCTCGGTGTCTCCCTTCTCTTATTGCGTACAGGGTGCTCCTCTGGGCGCCCTTCATCAACTTTAGGCGATTCCCAAGGGACCCTTCCATGAAATATCCATGGTCTACCCCTCAAGAGCCTTCATCAAATGAACCGGGATCCCTGTAAGGGCTGTAATGAAATAGTCTTCTCAAATGCCACGCAATTCTATGCCCTCATGGAGGGTTTTCAAATTTCCTCTGATGGCGATGTATCTATCTCCTTCTAAATTGTAATTTGCAGTCCCGGTTACATCCAGAAAACCCCCTTCAGTGAGTGTGAATTCTCTCTTATTTTCAGTTCTAGCAAAGTTCTTTGGTTTTCGGTTAGACTCCACTATCGGTTCTCAAGGTGTAATTCTGTAACCATTCTTATATGATGTTTCCACGTGTAGATCAGTGCAAGAAGTATCCACACTAAAGTACATCAGGATTGGCGATCCAAGCCGCTCATCTGTTAGGCCACCTTAACTAGGCCTTGGACCCAAGAAACATCTCCATTTGATGATCCCTACTGTTATGTAGAGGATAATCGATGGAGAAGATTTTTCGGGTATGCCATGCAGAAAATGGTGTAAATCCAGGCACTGATCTGATCTACTCAGAAAGACACAGTAAGGAAACTCGTTATGTATGCCCTTAACATAGGAGATATTGTGATCTCTTGTGAGGAGTGATCCAAGCCGACCATTTAATGTGTCCAAGAGCAAAGAGTCACCGTGGGAAGTTCATCCTTTAAGAATTAGAGTTGTCCATTGCAGAAATTTCAATTAGTTTGGCTGTCAACGCTTGATAATCGCTAGATGCATACCACAAGGAGTAGTTTCCATGCATGGTCGACGTACAATTCTTTAATACAGACACTTTGGGGACTGCAAGGCTCTCTCTTCTTCAAGGGAGAATAGTATGGTAGTCGCGCGTGAAATCCAAGGGAATACACCAGCACCCAAAATGCCGTTCATCTGTTAATAAAATGTCATGCATGAGATAATCCTGGTCGTGGATTGATTTACTCAATATTTCATGTTCACTTTTAAGAATACTCAACTTCTGGCCAAAAGGATATCCGACCGACAACACAGTGCTGTAGAGATCTATCGGTTAACACTCTGTTGGCCAAACCATTGACAAGTCCGTAGATCAACGTCTTCGGATCATGCAATCAAGACAAAATTGGAGGCACTGGGTGTCCTGGATTTGATCTTGTTGCTTATTAGAATAGTCTACTGCAGGAATATTTGTAGAAGAATAAGTTGGCTATGTCATAATATTTGACATATGTTAAAGGATTAGATTAATAGTCCAGCTCACGGAAAAAAAGATTGGTTGGTCTTTGAGGGGTCTCGTATTTTATTTTGGCAATCCTAAACTCACATATAACTACGATTTAATAACACTCTTATGCACTCAATATGTGTGCCTTTTAGCATTTCTCTGATTAGTTGTCCAAGCCTCTCTTTCTTCAAGTATCTTACTTCTAGAAAAGGTGAAATACCCACGTAGCGAAGGTGCTTGTTTTCAAGAAGGCTTTCTTTTAGCATTTTCCATTATAGTAATCAACTAAAGACTTTGAGTTTATCTCAAGGATTGCATTTTTCACTAGTAATTAGTGTTGAATCTAATGAACTAGCTGCGGTCTTTAACTAAACCAATTCAAACGTTACAATTTAGCTTTCTAGGCACTCGGTTCAGACCAGTCACACCAAGATAGGTGGTTGTTGCCCAAGTGAATGGTTGTAATTTTCAAAATGGCAGATTTAGGATCGTTCATCAGATGATCTCATAGCCTGTGGAAGATATGGTCCAGATAATTTTGGTATCTCATCATGGACAATTGGAACGCGCTCTTCTTCTGCTTTTAGCCGCCCGACTACATCTGTGTCTGATAGTCGGTCGACTATGACAGGTTAGAGAAAGGAAGAGGCGAAACAACGGTCTTCTGCGTCCGACGCCGTGGAAAAATAGGCTGATGGGCGCCATCCATGATAAGATCCAACGGCGTAGAAATGCCGACCGTTAGGTCCCTGAACAAGCGCCCGCGATAAAAGTATCCGTTAAACACACCTCTCTCTCTCTCTCTCTCTCTCTCTCTCTCTCTCTCTCTCGCACACACACACACACATCCAACTTTGGCATTACAATTCCTTCAACAACATCCAAATTCCTACCCGTATTTTAACTGGCCTTGTTCTCTTCCATTCCCTACTCCCCAACGAAAAACAGGAGAAGAAAGGAAGAAAGAGAGCTTCTTTAATGGCGACGAGACCCAGTGGAAACAGAAGAGCTCTTACAGACATAGGGAACCTGGTTGGCTCTCTATCCACAACATGCGTCGTCACAAAAGGCCAACAGCAACAAACCCTGCAACAGTAAGTTTTCTTCTATCCTTCTTGTCTCCAATTTCTGTTCTTTCTGTTCGCTGAAATTGAAAGAAGAAAACTGTAATTATCAGAAACGATGCTGACAACTTTAGAAAGGTTGATCGTCCCATCACCAGGTGAATTGAATGGAACTACCCAACTCCTAAATTTCAAGTTGTTAGTCTATCTGAGATGGCCCATTGAAGGAATTTTCTTTCTTTACCTTTGGGCAGGAAATTTGGGGCTGAACTGGCAAGAAGCCAATCACTTGTCCAGGTACTACAATTTCTTTTGCAAGGAAAATGATTTCTGTGTTTATTTCTTTTGAGTTTCATGTATTTGAATTGGGTTCTTTGCTGTGATTAGCCGACAAGATTTGTTGTGAAGGAAGAGAAGGAGAATCTGATTGTGGGGAGATCATCAAGACACAGAAAAACGACATCTCCGAGTAAAAAGAGATGCCATAATCACAAGATCAGTGAGCAGAAAAATGTTTTACAGAAAGAACAGGAAGCAGGAGAAGAAACTACAAAAAAGAAGAAGGTGGAGAGAAAGGAGAAAAATGAGCCTTTGTCTGATTCATCTTTACCTATGGAAACAGCGGATTTGCATCTTGACGCAATGGAAAATCTACATGTATTCCCGCCTCCCTTTCTTCATCTAAGACTACATATCAAAACCTGATTTGTTTCTTTATGGTGAAACAAATATGCTATATATTATTCGTAGGAATTGTATGACTCGTGTCTAAACTTTTGCTGAAAAAAAATTGTTTTGTTGTAGGGATCATGTGAAATTGAAATGGAAGAAGCAGAATCTCCACCACCCAACATTGACAAATCAGATGCTAGAAACCCATTAGCTGTTGTCGAATATGTGGATGATATTTATACATTTTACCGCAGAATAGAGGTACGCCGATGATACCATTTGAAATTCCCTACTTGCAATTTGTATTGAATTGTAGACTGCTAATTCAATTTCCCCTCACATTGTTGGGGTTTCAGGTTCTCAGCTGTGTTCCCTCCAATTACATGTCGAACCAGAACGATATCAACCATAAAATGAGAGCAATTTTAGTCGATTGGCTCATCGAGGTATGCCACAAATTTGACCACTTATTACCTAATTATTTTATTTTGTTCTCTGTTTTCTTTGAGAGTGAACTGATTTTCTCTTGGTTTGTAAATTTTTTCAGGTTCATCATAAGTTGGATTTGATGCGTGAAACACTTTTCTTGGCAATTAATTTCATAGATAGATACCTCTCTCGCCGAAATGTAATGAGAAAATTCTTACAACTCGTTGGAATCACCGGAATGCTTCTTGCTTGCAAATATGAAGAGATTTGTGTTCCTTTACTGGAAGACTTCATCTTCATCTCAGATAGAGCATATACTAGAGCAGATGTTTTGGAAATGGTAAGATGCATAAGTAATCAAATTAGATATGGAAATAAGGTGTTAGAAATAAGCTGATGTTCGAACTTCTATGGAAATTTCCAGGAGAAATCTATGCTTAACACTCTGCAATTCAACATGTCTGTTCCCACTCCCTTTATATTTATGAAGAGGTTTCTTAAGGCAGCAGATTCTGATAACAAGGTTAGTCATTTGGGTTCCAATTTCTTCTGGCCTCTCTCCCATTTTCTGCTATTGATTGTGCTAACAGAGCCGTGTGGGTATGCAGTTGGAGATGGTGTCTTTCTATCTGATGGAGTTGTGTATGGTTGAGTATGAGATGCTGAAGTTTCCACCATCCCTTCTATCTGCCGCATCAGTCTACACAGGAAGATCTCTGCTGAGAAAATCCCCATTGTGGAATAAAACTCTGGTTTACCACTCTACATACCCAGAAGATCAGCTACAGTAAGTGTGATCTGACCATTAAATTTAAAATCTATATCTTTCATTTTGGGTATCTCTCTTATGTTTGTTGCTTTCTAATTGTTGCAGGGAATGTGCAAGATTGATAGAGGGGCTCCATCAGAATGCTAGTGAGGGGAAGTTGACTGCAGTTTACAGGAAATACTCCATTTCCAAGTTCAGCTGTGTGGCCATACTCATGAGACATGAGCAGATGAAGCAGAAGCAGACTTCTACTTGAAGTAAACTAAGAATCAGGAGCAAAAGCTAGCTAATTCAAATAACAATCTGAAATTGTTCTGCGTCTAATATTTCATTTTTGTTTTTGAACGTCAATGAATTATTGCCTCCATGCAATTAATTTTTTCTCATTAACTGTATCTCTGAAATAGTGTAAAGTATCTACTAGATCAATTTATGTTGGTTTGGTTGAGTTAGTTTCTTGTTGGTGGGGTGATTCTTCGAAGACTTGGATGATAATTTTGCAACTGATTAGAGATGGCTAGAAGGTCCCAAAACAACCTACTTTTCCCATTTTCTCTAAGTTCAAATTCAGAAATACACGTGGGTTTCATCTCTCTCTTTACTTATCTTGTAGTTTCAAGGGTGATTTGGTCATTTGAGAAGATCTTTGACTTTTCAATTGTTTGGGTCCAATGACGGTTTCACTTGCATTAAGTCTGAGTGCAGACAAGGGGGGACCCCAAGTTAAAGATATAAATAGAGGGGGTTTGTTTTTCATCATCTTCTGAGGGAACTTAGTCTCCCTGCACAAATATGTTTAACAGAAATCAGAGCATCCCAAATGGGGGAGACCATCGTTATGTTCCCGGGAGCGCTTGTAAAAGAAACCAAGTAGGCCGGGGAGATGGAAGTAATCCCAATGCATTCACTTGATTCTAACCACTTGTTTTGATCGTTATGTTCCCCGGAGCGCTTGTAAAAGAAACCAAGTAGGCCGGGGAGATGGAAGTAATCCCAATGCATTCACTTGATTCTAACCACTTGTTTTGCGTCCTAGAGACGTAAAAATCAAAGGTCATAATTTTCAACTCAAGTAACAATGGCTAAAATCATTCCAACGGGGATGACATGAAATAGTCAAAGTTTGGGAAAGGCGTTCCTTGGAAAAAAAAATTCGTACGAGAACTATGGAGGGTTTTCGTCATCGTTAGGAATAGTTTTGTTAGCTTGACTGAAATCAGAGCATATCCCAAATGGGGAAGACCATCTTGAACTCTGGAGGGTTTTGTTAGCTTGACATGTTCAAGAATGCAGGCATGACGGGTGAATCCAACCCAAACATCCACAATGAGAAGTCCGATTCTGAGAGGATCCTTAGCATCAAGGTAACTGATGTCTTCTTCTCTATCCAGCATGCGGCTTAAAGTCATGGTCCCCAACTCCGCAGCAACAGCAGAATCAACACAGCTAGTGTTTGCTGTCTCTGGTGGGTCAGGTCTTACTAGGAACGCAAGCATCGAGCTCGAACAGTTCGGCAACTGCGCAAATTGCATATCACCATATGTGGTTGGTGACCTTCTCACCTAAGGATTTCCTCAAGCTAGACTTTGACGATGATCGGACCGTCAGAATCTTTCTCCTAACCTGAATAGGGCAGTGTGCTCAAGGCAGAAGATATTTCCGAAGCCGCTCTCTATTTAGAGTGATGCTTCCAGGCACGTGACTGGCCAGAACCTTTTCGTTGATGGGGACTTTGCCGTTGGCAATCCATCCTCTGGGATGCTCAGTTCCCAAGCTAGATGATGGAATTTTCTTCCTCAGCATGTGAGTTTTGCTCTTTTTTTCTGTAAGGTCATTGTTGTGCAACTTTTGCGGTAACGAAAATGGAACAATGCATCTGTGTTGTCTAAACCATCCAGAGCTTGCCCAATCTGAGAGGTTCTGCTCCCAAAACCGACGATCTTAACGCTATTGCTAAGAATTCTAAAGCCAGTTGGTTAGGAAATCAGGATTTTATGGCTTATTGAATCATTCATTTTGCACTAGAAATGTAAATCCTAAGTATAGAGATGTCTGTTAAAAGCTTGCGATCCGGATTCAAGCATCACTTCATTTTAGCTCTCCAGTAGGAAAACAGAGGACCAACAATAATCAGCGGTGCTGATTATATCTTTCAACAAAAATATATGGAAATCTAAGTTTGCAACAACGAGATCACGATCCAAGCCTAGCACTTACCTATTTAGAAAAAAAATAAAAAAGGGGAAGAGATTGTCATGATAATGTCCATCTCCATATAGATAAACCTGCCAATAAGAGGAGATGATTAAATAAGGATAAACACGGTTAGAGGAGTCTTATTTGATAAGGATTATTAGATAGAGTTTGAGCTATACCAAAACTTTCTCTGTATTCCTATAAATAGAAACCAAAACTAGTGATGAAGCCATCCCATGTAATTGACCCCTTATAGTAAAAATTCATATTCTTCCCTCTTCTCGTGGATGTAAGCCAAGTTTAGCTGAACCAGGTAAATCTATTGTATTCTATGTGTGTTTGTGTTGCTTAATCTTAATTAAAACGCATAACAAGTGGTATTAGAGCCGGTTAATACTGGAGGAGCGCTATAGTAGACTAGATCCATGTCCAGACTCAAGCTAGGTTTGGCCCAAATATAGTCTAGATCTAGGCCAGGAGTGGCCCAAGCCCACGTCTAGACCCAAGCCAAGAGCAGCCTAGATCCAGGCTGAGGAGCAACCTAGATTCATCTTAGACCTAGGTTGAGGAGTGGCCCAAATTCATCTCAAACCCAGGCTGAGAGAGACGGTCCAGATCGGAGATCAACCGATCGAAGAATGCCCAGATCAAAAACACCAATGATGACCACAGCCGACAACCCCTTAGAAACTGTAACCAACAATGCCGACTAGTAGAGAGGAAAAAAAAAAAAAGGAAAAGAAGAAGAGAGGAGGAGGAACTTATCTGCTTCCACTGAAATCACTAAGCATCGATTACCAAGGTCGATTCCTCATAATCTCCACAAACTATTACTGCAAGCCGTGGGGGAGGAGAAGAGTGAAATAAGTTAGGGTTTCTAACTTAACCTTTTATATTGTGCTCAAAATCAACTGGCTTCATATTGATAACGAAACTCATGCGGCCGGAATTAGTGTGTTGAAAATTTGTAATGGCATTCTTCTGTGTAAATTAACACCCTTGAAATTTGATAAAGGCACCCCTTGTACAAAAAAAAATTAGGGCACCCCTCAAATTTGTCAAAAACACCCTTCCTAAAGTTTTTTTTTGCAATTTCAGACTCAACCGTACACTCCTTTTTTCACAATTCTACTCAAAAAAGGTAAAAACAAAGTTTAAGAATCTATAGAGGAGACCAGTTCAGGGAACATCGTAGCTGGAGCTATGATAAAATTAAATGTTACTGATTATACTTTGTGGAGACCTAGAATGAAAGATCTTTTATACTACAAAGATTTTCATGACCCACTAGATGACCAGGGAAAAAGACCTGAGGGAGTTTTAGAAAAAGATTGGATAAAAATGAATAAGAAAATTATGTGTTAGATCAAACAGCGGATTGTCCATAGCGTATTTCACCACATGGTTCAAGAAGAAAATACCTATATTCTCTAAAAAAATTTAGAGAATATGTATTAGGCGAAGACCGCTCGAAACAAGGTTTTGCTGATAAAAAGGCTTGCAAACCTCAAACTAAGGAGCATAATGACTGTAGCTGAACATACCAGTGAATTTCATAATCTGATAAATCAACTAAGATCAATGGCGCTACAACTAGGGGATGAATGGCAAACCCTACTACTGCTAAGTTCACTACTTAAAAGCTAGAAGACACTGGTAATTTCACTCAACAACTTAGCTCCAGAAGGAAAGTTGACTATAAATATGGTCAAGGATGCCCTATTTAATGAGGAGGCTAGAAGAAAAGAAACTAATACAGACCAAACACATGTCCTAGTAATAGAAAATGAGCATATTGGGAGAGACAAGCATAGGGGGAGGAGTAAGAGCAGACAAAGGGGGAGATTGCAAACATGCAACAGATCAACAAGTCAACCCAGAGGACAGTTCAAGTGCTTCTACTACATTATTCTAATTCATATGAGGAAAGACTATCGAAAACTCATGAGGGAGATAGGACAAAGCAAGCCAAAGGAGGACAATGGTGAAACACTAGTCACCATCACTCAGGATATAGTAGTGCTCACTATTAAGGAGGAATTGTGTCTGTACATGACCAAAAGTAAAGCAGAGTGGCTGATAGATATAACAGATTCCTACCATGCTACTCCACACAAGGACTTCTTCACTACTTACAAAGAAGGAGACTTTGGCACTATAAAGAAGGGGAATGACAGCTCCTCAAGAATAATTGTGATCGATGATGTGCAAATAAAGACAATGATTGGCTGCACAATGCTAAAGGAGGTGTAATACATACAGGAACTCAGGTTAAACCTGATCTCAGTCTCAGCTCTTGACAGATAAGGCTACACTAACTACTTTGACAATAGTACTTTGAAACTGATGAAAAGCACGATGATCATAGCAAGAGGGCACATATGCAACACACTGTACAAGACCCACATGAGAAAATCCAGAGATAGCCTTAATGTAGTAGAGGATGAAGGATCACCAAATCTTTGGCACAAAAGACTTGGTCACATGGGAGAGAAAGGGATGTTCCCACTTGCAAAGAAGTAGCTCATCAAAATAGTTAAAGTTATAGCTCTTAATCAATGTAATTACTGTTTCTTTGGCAAGCAACATATAGTTGCTTTCTCTTCTTTTAGTAATAAACAAAAAGAACCTTTGAGTTTGGTGTACTCAGATATATGTGGTCATATGGAAGTATATTTTATAACCTTTATAGACGATGCATTTAGAAGGATATGCGCATATTTTGTAAAGAATAAAGAACAAGTATTCAAATACTTCAAGAGATTTTATGCTATGGTGGAGTGGCAAACTAGAAAGAAACTGAAGTGTCTCAAAACAGACAACAGAGGAGAACACACCTCATGACAAAATATCATTAATATGCCTCTTTATTGACCATTGCTCCGCCACTCCACAAATGATGCCGAGGTTAAGAAATTGGTACAGTATACCCTCTGTAATATTTACTATTTAAGAAAAAAGAAGAAGAAGAAGAAGAAGCATATAGGAAAACATTAAGAGGGGGGAGTGCCTCAAATGCACTTCCCTCCTCTCTTACCCCGTAACTGACCCACCGGCGACCAATTCACAGCGAGGACGCTGTCAATCTTCGGAAGGTCATTGGGAGTGGCCGACTAGACTGAGGTAGGCCAACCCTCATGCTTTCCCCATCTCTAATGCTTGTTCATTGTTTTAGCACCGGAAAACAGCGTGGATTGCTGTTTTTTGATGAGGAAGTGCATTAGTATTGTTTTCAAATAAGTCAATGGAATGGTGCTAGATGAGGATCTAGGCCATTCATCCTGTATGTGATGATGCAAGAAACAGAGCCATGAAATTTCATGGGGATAGGATGGCTAGAGACGTCTAAAAACCCCAAAAAATAGTAGGTGACAGTTTTTAGAAACGAAGCAAAAATCATGGAAAAACGATAGAAAATGAATGAGTTTGTGAAAATGGAAGGTAGAAATGGAATGTACGTGAAAAACTGGACACATAGGTGTAAAAATTGCAAAAAATGGAGCACCTAGGGTCACCGGCAACGACGAACCAGTCCAGTTGTCGTTCCCAGCAATGGCAACCTACACTGGGAAGAAAAAGGAACATACGAGGGAGCGCCACATGGCGCAACGTGGTGCGACTCCCCGTGCCACGTGGTGCGGCAGGAACGCGCCACGAGCGGCGCTGTGAACGCGCGCCACGCGTGCTATTCTGTCCCCCACTCGCACAGTGCATCCACAGATGCGCAAGCCAACGCGCGCCACACGAGCAGCGCACGCGCCGCACGTGCGGCGGGGCCATTTTTCAGATTTTTGGTATTTTTGACCCTTATGCATAAAAATTTTGATTTTAGAAGCTACAGAAGTCCAAATCACAATCCGAAAGAGGCGTTGTGATCGTTTCAACAAGACAGACCTAGATTTAAGATGAAAACCTAGTTTGGAGCATCCTTTTAATAGTCAAACTACTAAACACTATTAAATGGCTTAGATTAAGCCGATTAATGGATGATCAGGCTTTAGATGTTGGTAACTGTGGTTTACTAAATGAAGTAGAAAATATAGGGATCATGGAGAAAATGAGAGGCCTAATAATGAATAATGATTTATGGCGTGACGGTACATCAGGGCATACACCTTGATATCGTTTACACGTTTGTTTGTGATAGTGCAATACCAAGGTGGGTGATTTCATTCATAATTTTTCCATGATGCTCAAATGATGATTTAAGTTTTTGAAGCGTGTGATTTATGCCTTATCATATGCATGAGATTGATTTCAGCATATAGTTTCTCATGTGCATACTATCTTTCAGGTGGTTTTTGCATGCACTATTTCTGATATATCTTCATGATATTCACTTGCTTATTGGTAATTTGACATGTGGGAGTCATTTTATCTTAGTGTTTGAGACTATTGATCCTGTGGTAGGATGCATTTCTTCACCCCATGAGTGCCCGTGAGGGTAAAAGGATGAAAGCAAAAGTGGAACGCGTCGTTCCCGTGAGTGCCTGAGTGCCCGTGAGGGTGAAAGGGTGAAAGTGGATGGTACATAGAGCGGACCCTACATTGTCGTGAGTGTAAATGAGACACTCATAGGGCTTGACTGTGTATGATGTTTGATACTTTTGACATGCATTCATGTATTTCTCGATTTTCTTAGATTATACATGTCGTGATATTATGGTTGATGATATCTTATTTATTTCATAGACTTGGTATATCCTTCATCGTGTGATTTAAGGCTTTATATTATGTTTGACCAATTTACGGTCTTTATGCCTTGCAGCATGTGATTTGTTTTTATTGAGTTTACTTGAATGTATATCACTTGCACAAGCATGGCTTACTGAGGCATTGCTTTGTTTTGCAATGCCTCAAAATCAGAGTGCAATAGTTAGAAAAGGAAGAAGATTGTAATGACTCCAATTTTGTAATATTGAAATTCCAAGTTTAGCAATGAAAAGTTCAGTTTTAAAGATAAGGGCATTTTGGTCACCTAGGAATTTGGTCCTAAAAATGGTTCCATTAGATGCGTCTCGGAAAAAGGATCCAACGAGACCAAAATCACCCAAAACGAAGTTAAAATGAGCAAGATATGGTCCTTTGAAGTTTAGGGGCAAAACTGTAAATTTCACAAAAACGACTTAACCTGAAAAACACAGGTGCCCGTTTTGATACGGGCACCCCATCGTCTTCAACCTCTAGAGGGTTCTAGAACAGCGGTGGTTTGGGGAGAAATCACCGCCATTCTGGAAGTTTCTCCATCGCCATTCAAAGGCAATGAGAGCCCCCTCCAGAACCCTCTCTTAGCTCTATAAATAGAGCTCTTGGGTGCCTCTAATGGCAGCCCAAAACCTTGGAGAAAACTAGTTGTGAAGCAGTGACCTATAGGGGAAAATGAGGAGAAAAACCCAGCAACGAGCCAGGTACGTCTGAGATCACTCAAAACCCATCTCCCCCATAGTTCCAAAGTCAATTCCCCTAAGTTTTTGCATGAAAAACCATGCAAAACGGAGTCCAGGAGAGCCACCAAGGACCCAGGGACGCTCCCTGGGCCACACTGGTTTGACAGGGGTCGAACCAGGGTGTCCTGAGGATGCCTCGGTCCCCCAGATGACGGAACGTTCCAGTCGGAACGTTCCACCTCGTCTTTGTTTGAAAAACCAAACGGGCGCGTCCAGGGACGCGCCCGCTAAAGAGAAAGACGAGCGGAGCATACCGGGCGTCTGCAGACTCGCCTGCTGAGGCGCACACCTCAAACGAGCAGCGCGCTAGCGTGCGTCGACTTTTGGTTTGTTAAGGAAGCCAGGGCGCATGACGCTGACGCGCAGCGCCCTAGCATTCTGTCTTTTAATTCTTAAGGGTCTTATGTACATACAACACTAAAACGCTTATAACTTGAGATCTAGAGCTCCGATTGAGCCGCCGCAAAAGGCGTTGTGTCTGTGTCGATGACGCGGACACATCCAAACCATAAAATCCCTGATCAAGGCCTAATCAAAGGAGAGCATGACTCTTAGAATAGGATGGTGGCGCGTGACCACTAGAACTTTGGAAAACTGAGGATACCAAGGCCCAATTAGGACCTTAGGATACCCATAGGCATAGGGATGGACCCCTAATGCCTAAGTAATAAGACCCAACTACTCTAAACCCATTAAAAAAAAAAAAAAAAAGGCTAAACTAACCTTGAGTCCCCAAACCATGTTCAAGAGCGTATGAGGACAAAAGGGTTAACGCGACCTAGCCAGGTAGGTGCTCTATCACTATTAGATTCTTTTAAAAGAACTATTATTATTTTGAGAACATATGTTTTAAATATATGACTTGATTTGCATGACTTAATTCAGCATGCATGATAAATGCTTTGTACATAGCCATGTTTTGAAATGATTGCATATACATTATGCACATATATGGGTTGCAAACAAGTGCATACATTGCATGATTTAAGTACTTGCAAAGATTGCATGTCCTTGAGGGTTGCCAAAAGACGCTGGAGTGCCGAGGGCCAGGCAGTTGTGAGGGACCCAAAGAGGACAAGTTTTAACAAGAGTTTTGGCTTCTTTAATCTTATGTGATTTGGGCAAGTAAGCCCGTGGGTGCTATGCCGAAAGGTCTGGGTTGGCCACCCGGACTCTACCACTAATAGGTGGATGGCTACCACGCCCAAAAAGAGGCAAGTCCCTACATCGACTACATGTGGTACAGGAGGCTACCACTGGTGTCACGGCACTTGGTCGACGTGTCATAGGCCCCGTGGAGGCTATGACCAAGTGTCCTCAGGTACCCGGGGACCACATGGCGAGGAGGTCGTGAGCATAGTGGATCCTATGGTTTGATGAGTTATGTGCATTTCATATAGCATGATATGAGGTTGGCTGACCATACCATACTAGAGATCCATGAGTTGGACTCCATGAAGCATCTATTGCATATCATGATGTCATCATATATATATATATATGATACTTTCAATTTTGGATTATGTGATCTTTTAAGTCATGAGTATTTTAGTTGATTATGGATTCTTATACTGATATTGAACTCAAGTATTCAAACATACGCATATTTTGAATGAGCATATGATTTTAAAACATCTCATGCATTTATAAAACTAGTAGTGATAGGCTCCTACTGAGTATATTATATACTCACCCAATCCTCAACATTTTTCAGATACAAAGTAAATACTTAAGGGCAAGGAACGTTTGTACTAGGAGACACAGACTAAGTACAAGTAAGTAAACCCCTATCTTATCTTTCAATGTTACTTGATTGTGGTTACTCTATAATAGCTGGGGCTGTGATTAACACTTTCTTGGGAATAATATTGATTTAAACTTTGCCATGGCTAAATAAATTGAGAATATGTTTGAACACTCGGGGTTTTTATGAAAGGTTGTTTTCCAAATGAGAAAGATTTTCATGCATCTCATATTTATAAAACAAGAGATCTCGCCTTTTTATCAAAATTGCATCATATAAAAACCCAGGTCATGACAAAGATGGACTAGAGTGGAGCTAGACGGGGACTTGAGGATAGATACTGTCAGATTCAGAGACATAGTTGTGTACTATTGTTGAACTGGTAATGAATATTTGGACTTCTACTTAGTCGTTCTAGATATTGATAAATTAGACCAATATCACTATATAGTGTTTACATGCTTATGCATAGATGACGTGGTGATCTTGGACAGACCCTAGAGCTTTGGAACTTTCACTATCATGTATCTTTGCAGTTGCAAAAATTTCACCGTGGTTTTAATTTGTGAGCATGCTCAAAAGAGTTACTTTTGATTATGTTTCTTTAGTGTGGTTTTGAGGTGAAATGACCCTCGGGGTTTTCTTAAATGGTATTTTTCTTGACACTGTGAAAATTTTTAAATTATGAGTTTTAAGTTCTGGGATCCCATCTATTTTCTATCAATAAACTATTATTATTTGCATATAAATATGGGAAACAGGTTGGCAAAACCCGAGGTGTCACACCCTCACTCTCAAAAAGGCTAATTACATCATTTATGAAGCTGCATAAAAAATTAATTTTTAACTATAGCAAGGAAATATAACATGTAATATCAAATATTTTATAAGAAAATATGTGCATATACCCCATGCAGGAGACAATGTGAGGGTGCTCGAGTTGATCCCATAAGTAACACTTCAATAACGTCCTCGGTAAGTGCTCTCTCCTTGATTTGTACGAGGTTGATTGGTATATCTTTGTTGATGAGATTGTAGATTAACCTTAGATATCGAGGTGTGTTAGATGAGACTTCCACACAGCCCTTAGATGGTTGTTGTAAAAGATGTAAAAATTTTAGGTAAATAATATTAATCAATGAAGAGGACCTAATTTTTGATGAAAAAAACAAAGATATATACAAGTACCAATTCCATTAGTACAACAATAGGTGATGATGCAACTACGGGCAACCTCGATAGCGTATGTTGTTGCTGATTAACTGTATAAAGTTAATAAATAAATAATTAAATTGAGGTCTTTAGCTAAAAATTATTGATGAGGAATGTAGTATGATAAAATACATATCGTGGACTCTATAAGAATGATTAGTGCTTCGACCAAAGGACATGGTATGCAATTGCTTGCCCTACAGTTATAATATTTTTCATTTCTAAAGGGAATGGTAGGCTAGCATTAGCATCCAAAGCCATTGTAATGGACACTAACTTAGTATGTGGCAGCATACTAATTTCGTGTAAAATGGTTTATTTATGCTCATAGCATGAACCAACTACCATGATGTTTTAATGAAAATTCAAGGCCAACAAGCATTGACCCACCTGCAAATCAAATATACAATAGAGTGGTTGAGATAGAGAATTATTATATGAGGACAATGAAAATTTTCAATTTTGTCTGTATATATATATATACCTCCTTGACTGGAATTTCTTTTTCGAGGGATGCTGGTTGTCCTTCATGATCTTCTTAAGTTGGATAATTGCAACTAGCATTTGATGGAGGTACAAGGGCGTTGCAAGAATTATGTGCAAGGGGTTAAGAAACTATCATCAAACCTACTTCACGCAACTATCTAAATATATTAGTTTTAATTTTGTCTACCAAATCATTGTAGGCCTCTTGATCTTCAATTGTAGTAAACCTTTACCAAAGAACTTAGAAGGAATAATACAGCACCCTATGCCCCTAACTTGATTAGGGTGGTCCTTCTTATTCCCCATAGCCTATACTGGATGTCCTCATTGGCAGCAATGCTGCTTAGAGTTCCTCTACTTGTGCTTTCTTGAATAAGAATATCCTACAAAATTTAAATAGAAAGACATGGTTATGTCATCTAATTAATTGTATAAAATTGATAGACGAGTAGAATCACTTGCAATGTGAGAAGCAATTTGTGCAGTAGTTTCATCTAAGAACATTTGGCTAGTATGGCCCACCGAATATGTCATCTTCTAAAGGATGAAATAATCAATGGGTTCTGTAGTCCCAGCCTTCTTTTGCTATCAAACAAGACACTATAGTTAGATAATAAAAAAATTGTATATATATATAGTAGCATTAATTTGAAAGGGATAAATTGTCACATATGCTTATTTTGCGCTCTTCTAAAGGAGTGTAGCCCAACCTAGACAGGTGGTGTTGGATATTAGTTTCATGCACCTTTTTTCCTCTTGCATTCTTTGCTTACACATTTGTACATGCATAATCAAGTGCAATAATCAAATGTTACATGTAATTAATTAAATGAAACATCATTTTCACACATACCTTAAATTCAACGGACGTGCAGTTCTGTACAAATGCATTCCACATGTCATGGTCAATGACATGCACTATGTACAACCTCGATGGATCGTCGACATATTAAGCAATGTAATTGCAAACAAGGCAGTTCTTCCATTTTCTATATTGCTCACCAACTCTTTATAAAAGTATGTGTCTTTTCCTGCTCAGGTACATCAAATGTACTCTACAAAGTACACAACAAATTACTATATTTGAAAATAAGATATGTTATTATTTATATAATACATGTTATTAATGCTTACCTACCTTTACCATTTCTCATATTGAATCTTTTGTCGAGGATGGAACAGGTCTTCAATCATCAATTGTGATAAAAACCATGCTTCTTACTGTGGAGCAAAGAAAAATGCTATAAGAGGTTGCATTCTCACCTATCTCTTGGCCCTTACTATTGTAATGGATAGTTTATTTAATTCCCTTGGACTTTCTCTTGAATACCTTTTCCATTGCTGTTCGTCCTCTGCCTTTACTACTTTGAGTAATGATCATGTTGGCAGCTTGTTTGTGCTCTTCATTTTGTCCATATTCTTCATTTTGATCTTGTTCTTATTCCATTGTTATTACAAAGAAGAACACATTGATATTAGAACAATGACATAAAAAAGGCCATGTAATTCGTTTAAAGAAAACAAATTAACATGACATATGTGGCAAAAAAACTGAAATCAAATTAGATAAAATATGCATGAAAATAGAAACCTACTTAAAATAGATATTTTTAAAATTAAACCTAGAAATTAACTAACTATTCTGGAGATACAACAACTTTAAGCAATGTAACCTAAACCTAACATAGATTGCAATTTATGGCGAGCCTTACCCATAGCAATAATCATTCACATTCCACCACACATTCATGTTTACTCTAGATATAAGTAAAGCAATGTTAACTTGCATGATTCACAACATCATATAGCACACGTATATACACATTTATTTGAACTCATATAAGCATGACTGAAACATTTTAGCTTTATATAAGCAACTACTACCATTCGACAATCAAGAGATACATCTTGAAGTATTCACTAGTAAACTTGCATGTATGTCTTATTGCATCTTGTTCATGCCCATTTCTAGGAATGCATTGTAAGTCATTCTTATCAAAACGATCAAGTGTGTACTAGGACGACCTATTGATTAGTTTTGAGAGTTTTAGGTAGATTCACTAATACTTCTAGTATACTCTAGGCCAAGTGTAACATGTCTTCTATTTGAGTTTATATTCTCTTAGGTGTAGTATTACTTCACTCATTTTCTTTAGCAAGTAATGCCTTTAGCTTAAGGGTGTAAAGCCATAGGTGTAGTTCTGTTCATGAAGTTACCTTTAGTTCACTTTTTCTTAAGATTTATATTACTTAGTTAGATCGAGTTATTTAATGGCATTTCTTATACATTCATAAGAAAAAATTTAAACATATATTCAGTGAAGTCATTGTAGGAAAAAAGTACAAATGGCGGGAATTCATGTAAACCACCCAAGTGAAAATGTGTGAGGATTTAAGTCTCATTTATTGGAAGTGGTTTTTGGTTAAGTGGGAACTAAATTCCACCCTAGGGAATTCTATTTTAAGCAACTGGTAGGGCGTAACCACTGGGATCTAATTTCAGGAGTTCAGTTTCTCTGTCACTTAAGAATTAGCTTGTTTGTTAGCAAATTCCAAATAAGCTTGTCTGTTAATATTTTATACCTGATATCGACATGGAAATAGATTTCTTAGTGTGAAGGTGATTTACCCAATAAGAACAAGTAGAGAGAGGAGAGAACCGAAGTCATGAGGGTTGAGATCTCGAAAGTCGTCGAGTTATGTTTTCCATAATATGGAGGCAATGGATTAAAAGTCACATGGTTTAGATGTTAAATATTGTAGCAAAAGGGGGCCCAAACTCAATGAGACATTTTTATTAAAATTTCACTTAAAAAGGCACAGAGTGAAACATTTTCTAATAGGGTCCATCACTTAAGCTCTGCCCTCGAATCCAAGCAACCAAGCAACTCCTCCTGGGAAAGGAGTATGAGTTTTCCAATTTGCTCAAGATTTTATTGGAAATATAGGGAAAAAGACATCTTGAATTAGGAAATAGGAGGCTGCCTTGGGCAACAATGAAACTAATTAAAAAGACTTCTAAGAAAAGGCATCTCAGCCTAAGGAAGCTTAAATGAAAATCATCCAAGAGAGAAATAAAGAGAGGAGAAAAAGAAGAAAATGCCCAGCTCTATACTAGTCCATGACAAAGGAAAAATACAAGAAACAGGAAGGGAAAAACGTTAGAATTCTATGCAAGTTTTGCTTGTCAAGTAGGTAGTCTAAAACTTCTAAGCTTCCAAAAAGGTTTTGAAAAGTTTTAGAGATTGAAACACATGTTTTTCTCTTAACATTATGGACATCGAGTATTGAGAAGTTTTGAATGGTTAGATCTTCACCATAGATATCATGCTCGGGACATTTTCTTTAGTTAGACTTAGTACATACTTTGGAAACTTCATGATGTATGCATATGGCCTGCTAAAGTATGTTCCATACAATGTTATGTATACTAAAGTTTAGACATTTTTTCATGAGAATTATTCCTTGTTAAAAACGACATGTTTCATTATGTTTATGTAAGATTTTTGGATGATATTTGGCTTGTGTTTCCATACCTTGTTAATAACGTTTTAGCATGGATTCTTGATTGGCCATTGATGTTTATTTAGCATAGTTTTTCATGACTATTGGAAACATCCTATAATATGAAAATATATCTGGAAGAGTTCAATTTGATTTGTATTACATTCAAAATGCTGTTTTATTTGATTGGTGATAGTCAGTCTCCATGTTTGCCATCTTGACAATACAGATACATTAGGGCGTTCTCCCAGAAGCGATGCGCTACATCGGATCCCGGGTGTAGTGAAAAATGGGCAAGGGCTGCTAGAGCGTCCCCTCGGAAGCGACGCGCTGCATCAGAACCCAGGTGCAGTGAAAAGTGGACATGGGTTCATGCCATGGAGGTCGAGAAAGGCGATAGTAAATAGGGAATCTCCAAATCATAAGATTCGCATCGCTACATGGAATATAGGGACATTGATAGGTAAGAGTTTGGAGTTAGTAGACACGATAAAACGTAGGAGAGTCAACATCGCTTGTATCCAAGAAACCAAGTGGAAAGGAGCTAAAGCTAGAGAAATAGATGGGTATAAATTATGGTACGTAGGAAAGGAAAATAATAGAAATGGCGTGGGAATAATAGTGGATAAGGAATTAAAGGATAAAGTTGTGGACGTTAAAAGAATCAGTGATAGAATTATAATAATAAAAATGATTCTAGGAGAGCAGATTATAAATATTATAAGTGCATATGCACCACAAGTAGGGCTACAAGATATAATTAAGAGACAGTTTTGGGAAGATATGGAGGGAGTCATGCAAGAAATTCCCAATATTGAGGGAATATTTATAGGAGCAGACTTAAATGGTCATGTAGGAAAAGATAAGGAAGGATATGATAGAATACACGGAGGGTATGGTATAGGTGAACGAAACAAGATGGGGGAGAATATCCTTGATTTTGCTTTGTCATATAACCTATCCATTGCAAATACACTCTTTAAGAAGAGGGATGAACACTTAATAACCTTTAAAAGTAGACTTCATAAAAGCCAAATAGACTTTTTTCTACTTAGGAATAATGAACGATCTATATGTAAGGATTGTAAGGTGATACCCGGTGAGAGTTTAACCTCACAACATAGGTTAATGGTTATGGATATTCATATCAAAAGATGGAGTAAAAGAACTGAACTTAATACACATCCAAAAACTAAGTGGTGGAACTTAAAAGGAGAGAAAATAACCTCATTCAAAAATAAGTTGATGGTAGAAGGAAATTGGAATTATGAAGCAGTAAATACCATGTGGACTAATATGGCTGTGTCCATTAAGAAAGTGGCAAAAGATGTCTTAGGAGTATCTAAAGGTAAAAGGCTATTAGCAAAGGAAACATGGTGGTGGAATGACACAGTGCAAAAAGCTATTAAAGAAAAACGAATGCATTTTAAAGCATGGCAGAAGATTAGAAATAATGAAAACTATGAACAATATAAGAATGCTAAAAACGTTGCTAAGAGAATAGTAAGTGAGGCTAAACTTAGCATATGATGAGCTCTATAATAGACTAGGAACAAGAGAAGGTGAGAAAGATGTGTTTAAACTTGCAAAGGTAAGAGAACAGAAGAGTAAAGACTTAGAGCATGTTAGGTGCATTAGAAGCGATGATCAAAGGGTATTAGTCAAAGACGCTGAGATCAAACAAAGGTGGGAAATATACTTCCAAAAATTGTTAAATGACAATGGCCCTGAGAATATAGGAATTGAAAATACTATAAATCTAAATAACACCGGATATTATAGATATGAACGTAGGATTAGAATGCTTGAAGTAAAAGAGGCCTTGAGAAAGATGAAATCAGGAAAGGCCATGGGGCCTGATAGTATACCAATAGAAGTTTGGAAGCATATGGGAGATATTGGGGTAATTTGGTTGACCAAGTTGTTTAACAAGATTATAAAATCAAAGAAAATGCCTGATGAGTGGAGGAAAAGCTCTATTGTACCAATCTATAAGAATAAAGGAGACATTCAGAGCTGCACTAATTATCGAGGGATCAAACTTATGAGCCACACCATGAAACTTTTTGAAAGAGTCATTGAGAAGAGGCTACGACATGAAACAAGTGTATCGGAGAATCAGTTTGGTTTCATGCCTGGGAGGTCTACCATAGAAGCTATTTTCTTACTAAGACAATTAGTAGAGAAATATAGGGAGAGGAGAAAAGACCTACACATGGTCTTTATTGACTTAGAGAAGGCTTATGATAGAGTCCCTAGAGAGTTAATATGGAGGGTGTTAGGTGTTAAAGGGGTTTCTCAAGGGTATATAGACATAATTAAAGATATGTATGAGGGAGCAGTAATAAATGTTAAGACCACTAGTGGCGTGACTGGTGATTTTCCTGTCACTGTCGGATTGCACCAAGGATTGGCATTGAGTTCATACCTTTTCACATTAGTTATGGATGAGTTAGCAAAACATCTGCATGAGGAGATTCCCTGGTGCATGCTATTTGCAGATGATATAGTCCTACTTGATGAGACAAGGGAGGGTGTCAACATAAAGCTAGAGCTATGGAGAGAAGCATTAGAATCGAAAGGATTTAAAATTAGCCGAACTAAGACAGAATATATGGAATGTAATTTTAGCAAGGAGAGTAGGAGTGGAGCACCAGTCAAGATTGATAACCAAGAGGTCCCCATGAGAGACCACTTCCGATACTTAGGATCATTGATCCATGAGAGTGGAGAGATTGAGAGGGAGGTTACCCAGAGAATCCAAGCGGGTTGGAACAAATGGAGATGTGCATCGGGGGTTTTATGTGATTGGCGGGTGCCACTCAAACTAAAGGGAAAATTCTATAGGATGGCTATAAGGCCGGCCATGCTATATGGATCAGAGTGTTGGGCAGTTAAGGAATATCATACTCATAGGCTGAGTGTTGCAGAAATGAGGATGTTGAGATGGATGAGTGGTAAGACAAGAAAGGATAGAATTAGAAATGAAAATATTAGAAGAAATTTAGGGATAGTACCAATAGGTAACAAGATGAGGGAGATTAGACTTAGATTGTTTGGACATGTTCAAAGGAGGCCAACAACGGCACCAGTTAGAAGGAGTGAGGCAATACAAGTTGAAGGTTCTAAAAGGGCAAGGGGAAGGCCCAAAAGAACGTGGATAGAAGTGGTGAGGAAAGATTTAAAAACTTTGGGACTAAATGAAGCCATGGTATTTAATAGAGTGGAATGGAGGAATAAGATTCATGTGGCCGACCCCTAATTGGGATAAGGTCTTGATGATGATGATGATGATTAGTATCTGGATACTCTTCTCATCATGGTCTAGAAAAATATGTGAAATGACATCTATATGGTTTTCTTTCAATAGGTGTCTCACCCCTTTGACTAGGAAAAAAGAGAAAAAAGAAGAAGCAAAAATAGTCTTGAGTAGCGTTCATGTACCTCTTGAAAGCCGAACTGTAAAGTCACCATGCATTCTGTTTTTTCCCAGAATTCGGTGTCTACTTCTCACTGATCACCCAACGAACAAAGGGCTTTAGTTAGGCTCTTCTTGCTGAGTAAGATGATCGGCTCGAATCTTTGATCCGAGCAGTTGTCTTCTCCATTGACAGCCTGCAAACTATGGCATTAAAACCCTTCTTCTTTTCCTCGTCGGTGTGACGCATCTTCTTCGGCGAGGAAAGCTACTCTCCATCAAAAACAAATGCTCCCACTTCTCTCTTTCCTCCCTCTGCCCTTTCTCCTTCTTCTTCCTCTTTTTCGCCATTTTTGTCCCGGCAATTTTCTTCCCTGTGTGTGTCGGGTTGGGGAAGACAATCACTCAAGGAGGAGGGGGTGCCAATATCATTTAAAAGTTGGGACTTTTAAAGTCGTTTGCTGTAAACAACTTTAAAAGTATGTGATTTTTGTATTCGTTTGATGTAAACAACTTCGAAAGCCTATGATTTTTAAAGTCATTCTTCTCAGATGCCATTAAAAACTAATATGCTTTTACTTCAAATTTATATATTTGATATTAATACTTTACAATATCTTACATAAATACATAATAAAATTAATTTTTTATAAGACTCAGCATTAAATTATACATTCTTTACAAACAAATACACACATAAATAAATACGTGAACAAGAAAATTAAAGTATTTTTTAATTATATTCAATGTTACATATATATATAATATTATATATTATTATATCTTATTAATACAATATCATGATCAAAGAACTAATATAATCTGTTTCATCAAAATCTGACCTTCTAGTATTCAATTGATACCATTCTATGAGAAGAGAGAAGGCTTTAAGCTGCAACTTCCTCTGCCAACTTGATGGTATAACTGCCACTCTTTATTTAACCATAATTTTGGATAAAAATCACAAATCGTAATGTTTTCTATTTCTCTAATAACGAGGGTTAGAGAGAGCAGCTGTTGTTTACAATGAAATCATACGATTTTGGCTAAATCACAACGATCTAATACACTTCTTAACCTCATCATCTATAGTAATAAAACTCACTTGATGTACAAAATGAAAATAAAAAGGTTTGGTAATAAGAAAGCAATGCATGATAAAAAAAAGATGTTATAGTTTACTTACATTATTTTTCATGTCACAGACAATCAAAATATTCAAAATGCAAAACAAGAAGGAAAAAATGAGAGAGACAGACACAAAGACTAAAAGAGGAGGCCATCATGTCACTCATGTGAAGAATAACAGAAACATAGATGCAGGAAAAAATGAGATGACTTTGTATTTTATAAACAAAGAAGGACTTCTAAAGTAAAGTCGTTTAGTCATAAACGACTTTAAAAGTATAAACTTTTGAAGTCGTTTGAGTGACTTTAAAAGTCCTTTCTTGCAAAAAAAAAATTCCTCTTCATTTCACACTAAAGAAGTCGTTTTTTTTTTATTAAATGACTTCTTAAGTCTATACTTTTAAAGTTGTTGTTGTTTTTTCTAAATGACTTGTAAAATATTTACGAAGTGGATAGTCAAAATAATAACTTTTTTATACTGACTTTAAAAGACTCTTGTGCAGTGGTGCTATAACATTCCTCGTCCAAAAAATCATTTAAGTGAGAACGACATAAAGAGTAAAGGTATGAAATGAAACAAATTGATATATCTAGATTTTAGGTCAAGCATTTACAAACTTACTTAAACACGCCCAAGTTAATACGGAGAGGCCCCCGTATCACATTTCCTAAATGCCTCGCCATAAGATCTGTACAATGAGGTCCACACAAATGAATTATTAGGATCACGGTTCACTCGTGCATGCCTCTGATGGTCTGGCTTCCTATCTATGCATTTGTCCTCACTCCACTAATAAACAAATGAATAAAATAAGGATATGATATCAAAATAATTTTTGATTAACAGGAAAAAGTCCATAAGAAATCTGATTTCAGCTTACAATATGATAGCAGCATGATCTAGAATCACAATCGACGATCAAGATCAGCTGCCATCATACTATAAGAGGGAAAGAGAGTTGGGCCCATCAAGGACCAAGAACTTGACAAAACGACAAAAGCTTTCAAGAAGGGGCAAAATATGAAATCTAACTGCAGACGTTCTTCCAAATAGGGACTTGGCACCCTGGATGATACCATGTGGATTTCTACCATACGCCATCCTATGCGATTTTCACTTCTCGGAGTTTCCGTGTCCAATTCTTTCCATTCTACGTTCCTGTGCGCAGGAAAAGCACATGCGCACCATAGCACGAAACGTGGAATTAAGTTATCCATGAAGCGTGCTTCTTATTAATTTCCCGCTATTTGGAGTCATTTTACTTTGAGAAAATAATTCCAAAGATTGATGTAAAATAGCGTTAGATTTAATAACTTTGGAATTAAATGAAGCATGACACTTCATAGAGGGGAACGGAGGATCAAAATTTATGTGACTGACCCCTAATTGGTATAAGTTCCCGATGATGATGATGATGACATAAAATATCCTTAAGAGCTTGAGGGCTGCTTGATCTTAAATAATTTTATCCATATAACAAGTTTTGGATTATGAATAAATTAGCAAATCAAATATTCAAAAATTTGATAAAAATTCATGGAAAATTAAAGAAAATATTTTTCAAATGTAAAATTGAAATTTTAACTGAATTATTAATATTATTTGAGAATTGGCAAGTTATTTTTGAAAATTTGGGTTTTCTTAAATTTATTTACGTTAATTTATTAAAATTTTCTTTGAGTTTAAAAATAAAGAATTTTTAACTGTTCAAGTAAAATGTTAGGGCATAAAAAGTCGAAAATATTTGAAAAAGTTTCTGTTACTAAGACAATTTTGTGGCTATGATTTTATCAATATCTAAGGCTGCAAATTGCGGGAAAAGTTCTTTAATAATAATAAAAAATACATATATGAGTGAATATTCACTAACCATGAAATAAGTTAATCCATTATTTGGACACACCTCATGTCCCAAACCATCTTCCCAACCATTTCTCTTCTTCCATGGGAGCAACAGATTTTCAACTGCAACTCTCCCACCCACGTTGGCAGGTACTCTTCTCTCTCTCTCTGATGAATATGCTTGTTGGGTTATCATCTTTTCTTTTCAGGAATGCTTCTGTTTACTTTTTCTTTAAATATACTTATGATAAAGGTAGAGAACCCAATACTTATGTTGGCATTTGTGGAAAGTTAGGCTTTAGGGACAGAATGGGTGATAAGTGTACACATGGAGCCTGTTTATTTGGATTATGGAACTTGTTAAGCCCATCTGAGATGGCTTCGGTTAAGTCAGTTCTGTTCTTTATTTTGTTTGCTTGCAATAGATGGATATAAATTTCCGGATTGCAGATGTTGTTTATTTATAGTTCTTAAAGGTATTAATTTGTCATTTTGTTGGGTGATATTCTTTTCTAACGTATGATTAGGTAGCAGTCTTAATTGAATCATTTGGTTTCTGGATAGTACCATTTGGTGTCAAAAGATTTTCTCAAGCAGTGATAGATGTTGTTGGATGGCAAGAACCAGTTGGGATGTTCCTGATAAGATTGGGGTGAGACCATTCGAGAAAAGAAAAAGGAAAACAGAAAAGGTTGGGATGAGATAGCCGTTGATGGGAAAGAGATTGTGATTTTCTTAAATTCTGGGCTTCATGAATTGTCCTAGTTGGTTGGTTTGAGAGCAGTTCAAGTGCAAGGGATAGGCTGCATTTTTGGGGAATCACGTCGGAAGTAGAACGCTGATCTGCTTTCTTGAGTTTTTTTTCTTTTTTATGTATGCTTTTTCAGAAGTCACCGGCCTTTAGACTACTGCATCCTTCAATCCTGTTCCAATGAGTTCTACATGTAGCAACTTTAGCTTGTAATCTTGTGTTTTACTTCCATTCCCTCCAGATGATTGGCCTACATTTTCAACCTGATTGACATTTTTAATCTGAAAGCATCCGAGTTGTTCTGCAACTTATCCATTTCATGGTCATAGACCATCGTTGTTTCCCCAAACGTAGTAATGCTTATTTTAATCATAGTCATGGGGAAACTTGTGGTTCTTCATGCCCACTTCCAAGAAATCCCGGAAATAGTCTGTTTCCCAGAATTTCTTAAAAGACGGCGAACATGTTAGCAGAACATGATACCTCTTTGCTGTTGTAGAAAACACGTGTGAGTTTTAGCTTTGAATTTAATTCATAGAATAGTTTGCGTCTCTTTCTATTTGAATCTTGCTAGTAGAACCAATAAATTAGCAAAAGTAGTTGTTTTTAACCATATATTTTGACATAATCTTCATTATATCTCACAAGACTATTTTTCGTGTAGTGTTCCTGGATTGTTTACTAAGTTCAAGATTTTTTTCTGAATTAGATTTTGGGGTGAGATGGTTGGATAGTTTATATTAAGGCAGTAGGGACTTTTGACTGCTCAGAACGCAGACAAGAAATTTTGTTGACACCTCTTGCGCTGCTGTTCTGATCCTTTTGTTGAAAATGTAAACTTGATTTAAGCCCAATTTAATAAGGGCCCATATTCTAAAAGGATCACATTAAAAGCCCTTCTTCTAGCCCATATTCTAGAAAGCTCACTTTCTAGAAAGTGTTGCTACAAAAATCAATTAGAAATATCTACATACCTTGATAATAGAACTAGATGTTTTTGTAGAGACATCTAGATAACAAATTGTAACCACAAGATTAAAGGTGTGTTAGGCACAATCCTAAACCATTAGTTAAGGAGTGCTACTAGTATAAATAGGGATGGTTACTCACAAGTTGTATCAATTATTTTTAAGAATCAATACAAGCTCTCTCTTTCTTTCAATCCTCCAAGTCCCTTCTTCATTTGTAAATCTTTTTCTAGCTTCAAAGCCTTCCTCATACCTTTGTAAAATACCATCCTCTTCCAACAAAGTGGTATCAGAGCTACAAGATCCTTCAAGAATTATGGCTAGTGGTGGCATGGTTCCCTTCCAAGTTCCTATGTTCAACTATGATAATTGGAACATCAAGATGAAGGCTCTCCTTAGAGCACAAGACGTGTGGGACATTGTAGTAAAAGGTTACAATGAACCTGAAGATGATGCTACTCTATCCCAAACCCAAAGGGATAGTTTGAATGATTCAAGAAAGAGAGACAAGAAGGCTCTCTACCTCATTTATCAAGCTCTTGACGAAGATGGGTTCGAGAAGATTTCAAGCGCAACATTGGCAAAGGAAGCATGGGAGAAACTTGAGATATCTTATAAGGGAGCCGAGCAAGTAAAAAAAGTATGTCCTCAAACATTAAGACGAGAATTTAAATCTTTGCAAATGAAGAAAGGCGAGACTATTTCTGATTACTTTTCTAGAGTTTTAACCATTTCTAATTAATTAAAAAGAAATGGTGAGAGGTTAGATGATGTGAGGATCATAGAGAAGATATTACGCTCCTTAGATCTAAAGTTCATCGATATTGTTGTAATATATGAAGAAACAAAGAATTTAGAAGAAATGATTATAGAGCAACTCATGGGCTCATTACAAGCCTATGAAGAAAAACATAAAAAGCAAGAAGAAATCTAGGAGCAACTTCTCATGCAACTCAACTCAAAGCAAGAGAGTTTTGGAAATAGAAGAGGTCAATGAGGAAGAGGTCGTGGCCAAGGAAGAAGTCATGGACGTGGAAGAGTAGGCTTCAACAATAGTAATGAAGAGAGAAGAGAAAGCTCCAGAAGAGGTAGTGGAAGAGGCTATTCAAAAACAAGGTATGATAAATTTCAAGTGTTATAATTGTTAGAAATTTGGACACTATGCCTCATAATGCAGAGCTCCTAAAAACAGAGTTGAAGGAAATGTCAATTTCATGGAAGAGAAGAGCCAAGAAGAAGGCACCCTCCTATTGGCATACAAGAACAATGAAGGAAGCCAAGAAAATATATGGTACCTTGATACCAGCGCAAGTAACCCCATGTGCGGGAAAAGGAGCAAGTTCGTGCACCTTGATGAGACGGTGAGCGGTAATGTCTCCTTTGGTGATGAATCCAAAATAGCAGTAAAAGGCAAAGGTAACATCCTAATCTACTTAAAGAATGGACGACATCAATTTATTTCAAATGTTTATTATGTGCTCAACATGAAAAATAATATTTTGAGCCTTGAACAACTTTTAGAGAAAGGCTATAATATTCTCATGAAAGATTATAATCTTTCTATAAAAGATCATAAAAATAATTTGATTGCCAAAGTACATGTTAAGAAATAGGATGTTCTTGTTGAACATTCAAAATGATGTTGTCAAGTGTCTTAAGGTATGTTTTCAAGATCTATCTTGGCTTTGGCATTTAAGATTTGGGCACCTCAACTTTGGAGGACTTGAATTGCTATCCAAGAAGGAGATGGTCAGAGGATTACCTTCTATCAGTCATCCCAATTAATTCTGTGAAGGATGCCTACTTGGGAAGCAGTTTAAAAAGAGCTTCCCCAAGGAGTCACATTCAAGAGCCCTGAAGATGCCCGAGCTCGTACATACAGATGTGTGTGGTCCAATCAAACCAAGCTCTTTAGGTAAAAGCAATTACTTTGTTCTCTTTATTGATGATTTTTCTAGAAAGATATGGGTCTACTTCTTGAAGGAAAAATCAGAAGTATTTGGAACTTTCAAGAAGTTCAAAGCTGCAGTGGAGAAAGAAAGTGAATGCAAGATCAAGGCCTTAAGATCTGATTGAGGAGGAGAATTTACTTCAAAAGCATTTCAAGAATTTTGCGAGGAGAATAGAATTCGTCAACCATTAACAGTTCCAAGATCTCCCGAGCAAAATGGAGTCATTGAAAGGAAGAATAGAACCATTCTCGACATGGCTCGAAGCATGCTAAAAAGTAAGAAAATGCCAAAGGATTTTTGGGCAGAAGCGATAGCATGCGCAATTTACTTGTCTAATTGCTCGCCAATAAGAAGTGTACAAGGAAAGACACCACAAGAAACATGGAGTGGAAGAAAGCCTGGGATATCTCATCTAAAGGTATTTGGAAGCATAGCCCATACACATGTGTCAGACGAAAGAAGAACCAAGCTCGATGATAAAAGTGAAAAGCTTGTCTTCATTGGCTATGATTCCAATTCAAAAGGCTACAAATTATACAATCCAAGAAACAAGAAGATTGTTATCAGCCGAGATGTGGAATTTGATGAAGAAAGCTTGTGGGATTGGAACATTCATGAAGAAAGTCATAACTTCTTCCCTGAGAATGAAGACGAGCAAATAAGAGAAGATCAACAAGAGAACGTCACACCACTAACCTCACCAACTGCAAGTGAAAGTTCAAGTAACCATGAAGACTCATCATCATCAAGTTCAAGTCCAAGGACACCACGTACAAGAAGCCTACAAGAGCTCTATAAGGTCATAGAAAGGCAAGAAGATCTCACTCTACTTTGCCTCTTTGCTGATTATGAACCATTGAGTTTTCAAGAAGCTATACAAAGTAAAAGATGGAGAGATGCCATGGACGAGGAGATCAAAGCAATTATGAAGAGTGACACATGGCAGCTGGCTTCACTACCGAAAGGGCACAAGGTGATAGGTGTAAAGGGGGTATACAAAGCAAAGAAGAATGCTAAAGGAGAAATTGAAAGATACAAGTCAAGATTGGTTGCGAAGGGCTACAGTCAAAGAGCTGGGGTTGACTATGACGATGTATTTTCTCTTGTTGTTCGCTTAGAAACTATTAGATTAATTATTTCTTTAGCTGCTCAAAATAGATGGAAGGTTTATCAAATGGACGTGAAATCTGCCTTCCTAAATGGACTCCTTGAAGAAGAATTTTACATCGAACAACCACTAGGCTACGAAGTAAAGGGACATGAACACAAAGTCCTCAAGTTAAAAAAGGCCCTCTATGGCTTAAAGCAAGCACCAAGGGCATGAAATAGTCGACTAGATAAATATTTTCAAAAAAATGGTTTCACAAGATGCCCTCATGAGCATGCAGTATATGTCAAGATCAAAGATGGAGACATCTTGATTGTATGCTTGTACGTGGATGACTTCATCTTCACTGGAAGCAGTTCAAGGATGTTTGAAGAATTCAAGAAAGCAATGATCAAAAAGTTCAAGATGACTGATATTTGGTTCATGTCATATTATCTTGGAATTGAAGTAAAGCAAAAGGAAGACGGCATCTTCATCACTCAAGAAGGTTATGCAAAGGAGCTACTTAAGAAGTTCAAAATGGATGATTGCAAGCCCATTAGCATGCCGATGGAGTGTGGAATCCAACTATTTAAGAAAGATGAAGGAGAAAGAGTAGATGCAACAAATTTCAAGAGCTTGGTTGGAAGCTTAAGCTACTTAACTTGCACGAGGCCCGATATTCTATATCCTGTAGGATTAATCCGTCGCTATATGGAAGCACCAACAACCACTCATCTCAAGATAACAAAAAGAGTTCTTCGATATATTAAAGGTACAATCAACTTTGGTTTGTTTTACTCTCATACTAATGATTGTAAGCTTGTTGGATACAGTGATGGCGATTGGGCTGGAGACTTAGATGATCGAAAAAGCATAACCGGGTTCGTGTTCTTCATGGGAGATACCGCTTTGACTTGGATGTCAAAGAAGCAACCAATAGTCACCCTTTCTACTTGTGAAGCAGAGTATGTGGCTGCTACATCTTGTATTTGTTAGGCAATATGGTTAAGAGGATTACTAAAAGAACTTGGCATGTCCCAAGAAGAACCAATAGAGGTCTCTGTTGACAACAAATCTGCAATGGCCCTAGCAAAGAACCCAGTCTTTCCTGGCCAAAGTAAACACATTGATACGCGGTATCACTACATAAGAGAGTGCGTCACAAGAAAAGAAGTTCAATTGGAATATGTGAAATCTCAAGATCAAGCAGCTGATATTTTCACTAAGCCATTGAAGTTTGAAGACTTTATCAAGATGAGAAGCATGCTTGGGATGACAAATCAAGTTTAAGGGAGGGTGTTGGAAATGTAAACTTGATTTAGGCCCAATTTAATAAGGGCCCATATTCTAGAAGGATCACATTAAAAGCCCTTCTTCTAGCCCATATTCTAGAAAGTGTTGCTACAAAAATCAATTAGAAATATCTACATACCTTGATAATAGAGCTAGATATTTTTGTAGAGACATCTAGATAACAAATTGTTACCATAAGATTAAAGGTGTGTTGGCACAATCCTAACCATTGGTTAATGAGTGCTACTAGTATAAATAGGGGTGGTTACTCACAAGTTGTATCAAGCATTTTTGAGAATCAATACAAGCTCTCTCTTCCTTTCAATCCTCAAAGTCCCTTCTTCATTTGTACATCCTTTTCTAGCTTCAAAGCCTTCCTCATACCTTTGTAAAATACCATCCTCTTCCAACACCTTTTTCGTCTTGCTACTTCCAGTTTCTTGTAAACATTGTTATAATTTTGTACATTTCTCTTCTGGAGGCTACCTGCTTGAATGGACTGCTGATTTGTTATCTAATACCTCTAATTTATGGAGTGAGTTCTCCTAAGTGTGAACTACCTGTAACCTGATCACAATGTCTTTTCTGGTGGAATGAGGTCGGTCAGCTTCAGTCCTATAATTGATTCAGAATGAGAACTGCTGACATTTGTGGAGATTGATTACCACCTTAAGAAAATGCATTCCCCACCAAAAGAAAATGCATTCATTGTCCATCAACACAATTGAACATGCATTAAATCATGAGTTTCTTGTATTATTAGCGTATGCCAACAGAAACAACAACAAACAACTCACGAGCCTGGTTCATCTCACTGCTGCAATTCCTGAAGTATCTGTTGTAACTCCTAATTATGGGGGACTTGGCACCCCTTTCAGTCTTCTTGTAGCACTAGTTGGCTTTCCATTTCCTTTTTACTTTATTTGGGCTGAGGAATTCCATTTGTGTTCCATGTTTATTTATGGGAGAGAATCTACTCTTGTTCTGGCAGAGCTTTCATGTTCCTGAAATGCTTAGGGTTAGACATGATATAGGTATTAATTTCCTGATAAAATATAATTTTCATGGACGAATTCTGATCATAACAAAATTCTTCTTTTGCGTTGGAATAGGAATACTTTAGTAGATCTGATTGCACCTGCAGCATGTCTTTCACTTGATAGCAGTTTTTGCTTGCAAGTGTAATTGATCTACTGAATTATCAGTGACTTCTTATGAGTCCCAGAGTACACAAGTTCTTCTAGAACTTTGGAGGGGGTTCATGGAGTGCATGTGGTGCCTCATTCACCATTCTTAGCTCATGAGATTCCTCAGTGTGAAGACTTCCATTCTTCAACCTGTGAAGATTCTGAGCTAATAGAGGAAACCATAGAGTATTCATATGGTCAGTCCTACAAACTTTGCTTTTCCCTTAACATGGATTTGGTACTCATTCAAAACTTTGCAGGCGAATATGGCAGCAGAGTCCATCATGCTTGAGGCCTATTTACTGCAACCATCAACGTATTAAAAAATGACTGCTATTGCTGGTGTATCTGCATTATGGAGTGGTAAACCAAACATGTTTAGCAATTGATATTTTCTCGAATGTGCTTCTTCTTTCTAGGGGATCACAATTTTGCAGAGACCAATACTAATATGCTAACATTTTTGGATTTTGTCATGCTTGGGGTCCAGGCTCCAAGGCAAGTTTTCATTTGAATGCCATTGTTTACTTTGAGCTCTATAGTTGTCTTCACTACTAATTTATCCTTGTTTATTGATGTTACAGGAAGAATATGAATACTGCACTGTATGCTAATTCTTTAATTGGAGTTGGAGCTGCCTCAAGTTTATATCACACTTCTAGAGGAGAAGTCTGAAAGTATTCGTGATGGGCTGACTATACAATGATAGCAGCAACTACAGTTGTTAGTGGAAATTTTGTTCACAAACCATTTGAGGAATCCAGTGACTTAACGCTAGAGTTGTCGTTGTGTGACCTAAAGGCCACAGATTCGAGGTGTGGAAACAGCCTCTTGCAATGCAAGGTAAAACAGCCTCTTGCAATGCAAGGTACGGCTGCATACTATTGACCCTTTGTGGTCCGCCCCTTCCTTGGACCTCGCACATGCAGGAGCTTTGTACACCAGGCTGCCCCTTTTAGTGAATAATTAATTTCCTTGTCCATAAAATCTTTATCCTTTCTGAGCTTTAATTGAAACATGAACAAAAGAGTTACACTGATGCTAGTAATCACCCAAATAGCTATACTGTCAAGGAGTACACCAGCTTGTGATTGATTGGAAGTTAACTCTTTTTCATGCAAATAATTCTCTATAATTGAACATGAACCTGAAAGGCTACTTATCATGTGAAAGCATTAGATGCTGCATTTTTAGAAGTAAAAGTTGATAGAATGGCAATCAGTTTGGTAGTATTGCTACCCTTACATCTTAAGTCATCTAGTCTACAATTTCATAGCTGACATGGAGACAGAAAATGTCAGACTCTGCTCACGCGGGTGAGGCGCAACACCAGAAGAAGCTCTGGCTGTGCTTGTGATTGCTGGTTGATAGGGGCTTCCATCAGTTATAGAGTCAATCAAAAAGCCCAACAGAACCATCAGTTTCACAATAAAAAAAAATAGTTTGAAAGATCTTTGAGTAGAATCCCCGGAGAACAGTAAAGCATCTCCAAAACTGAATAGTAGCAGAATATCATGCTTATAAGCAGGTGTTTTTTGCTTCTCTCTTCTTCATTGAAGTACTGCTCTAAGCAAGGAGAAGTTAAATTCAGATCTAATCTGTCCATGTTTGTTGGATACTCATCTGGCCAACATGATACTGAAGATGATTTTATTGCTAGAAAGTAGTGCTACTTAAAAGTTTCAATTTTCTGAATTATCTATTTCTTGTGTAATGTTGAAAGGCTTTTGCTTTGTAGTTTTATCATATTTTATAGTTAAAAAGATATGAAAATTAGCATTCAGAGAAGGCTGCGTTTATATGAAGAACGTGGTTATCAGGAGTAACAATCTTAATACTTACTAGGCACTAAGAATGTCATATATTGTTCATGACTGTTGATGCATGATGAGGCATCAAATCCTAGATTAGCTTCTTATTTCTGATATCTCGCCTTGAATGGGTTTATTTATGCACTAATAACTGCTTTTACTCCCTCATATATTCTCATCTATTCATATGCTGTCATTCTACAGTGTCTGTGGAGAGCACCTGGGAATGGGAATCCAAAATTGCTAACTACAGCATCAACATTTTTTCTACCATTCCAGCCACTAATGGCTTTGGCTGTTCACACTGGCGTGATGGAGGTAAATATATTCAAGCTTTCTGCCAGTTGTCAATCGTCCTCAGATTGTTTTCTTTATCTATTTCTGCTACTGCAAAATGAGGATGTGTCCCATCTGGTATATCTATCCCCTAAAAAGGGTCAGAAAGATCACTATCTATGAAAAGAATTTTCAGACTGATTAAGTAGAGTTATTATGACAACTCTTCTCTTTTTCCATAGTAATTAGTCTTGCGTGTGGAAATTTATCGCACCGCTGTCTGGGTTTTGTTATTAAGCCCATATAAAGCGTTTTCCAGGTTGAACACATGGGCTTTTAGTAGTAGAGACTAGAGACCAACAAAATGTACTAGTTAGTGTCAGAATCAGCTGTAAACTCTGTTTTGCTTATTGTAGAATATTCCACTCTGTTAAGGACTTCAAATAAAGACTGTATCAGAGTATATTAGCCCAAGTTTTGGTCAGTCTCAATGTCAGCTGTTCCAGTCATTGGATGCCTGGTTTTGCTCCGCTGTCTACTCAATCATATCTGGATTAAATCAAGTCAAGCGAGTCTTTGAGTTGACGAATTGGATTTTTGTTCTATGAGTGCTCCTAGGAAATGCAGGATTAAGTTCGGAACACATCAACATTTCTTTTTCCTGATGCTGTCAATGATAATTTTTATGTTCCCATAGGATAATGGCTGCATTGCATGTAGGACAAATCTCGATATTTTTCTACTTACTTTAAGAATGAGAAGCATATTGGAGCACGAGATGGCTCTTCATAAATCATAACCTTAATAACAACCTTGAGCATGAGCACCTAGCCTAGTGATAAGGTGCGCTCATTCCCAACCACAGTTGCACAATCAAGCCAATCTGCCCACCAACTTCCAAAAGAAATTAGATCAGTCAGGCCGTGCCTTAGTGTACCTCATTTATTTTCCTAACAACATTCCAGAGAATGGACTAAACTAGTGTAGACTAGACCAAGTCATATCGTAGCTGCATAGATTGAATCCAGTAAGGTCACATGTTTGACAAGTAATGTGCAAACCATGTTTGAACGGGCTTTATATATATATATATATATATGTGTGTGTGTGTGTGTGTCATAAAGGCGTTTCACCTCAGAAAATACATAAGAGGTACGTCGCATAGCTCAGGCGTCCCATTATTTCAGGACTATCCTGCTGTTATGTACAGTCAGGTGGTTTTTCATTGGAGAATATTAGTCGCTGTAGGTGACTATACACGAAATACTTAATTCAGCTGTTTAAGTTATAACAGATATAGATAGTGTCTCTAAACCTTTGGGCGGTATCCGTTGCTGTATGCTGCAAAATTCTGTTCCACTTTGTCACTTTGCTGTTAAGTGCTTGCCGTTGTTTATGAAGACGAAAAAGGAAGCACTGAGTCCATGTGAGGATGTTTTCATCTTTTAGGGACTGCCTTTCTTGATTAACCAATTTATTGCATTTGTGTTCTTTTCAGACGGCATTTGCAAGACGAGCATTGACACAACCGGAGCCCCGTACAGCACTTAACTTGCACTGGCCGTCGTCTGCTCCGGATGTGCATTTTTTATTGCCGATGATATATTCCCTGAAACTCCATAACTTCATGCTACTTGGCATCTTGCAGCTGCAGGTGTTGGGACCTGTAACGCTTCTGGAATAATGTTTGAACTACCCCTTCATGTTGCACATGTATATGTATGTAAGCCATCTTTCGTAGCTCAAGGCAATTGTACACCTATTATTTGTAGCCAACAGTCCTATAAGACAATGAGTGATAGTACCTACACTGCCTTGTCTTGATAATGCCACGGAAACTTCTCTCATGGGCGGTTTATAGGTTTTCAGGTATTCGGTTGGACAACCTTTACCAGCTAATACTATGACTACTGTCTGAAGAGAATGTGTCATTAACTTAGCTTTTATCTGGTGGTATGTGCTGTAAAATTGGCGCTCTGTAAACAAAGCTAGTTGTGTGCCATTCATCAGTGTATGCATAAATGGGAAATGACTTTATACCATTACGTGAATGATACGAACTATTTTGCATTCTAAATTCAACGGCTAGATTAACTTCATAGTGAATAGGATATGTGGGAACCGAATGTTTTATGATTCAAATTGTTCATTTTATGGCAAATTATGTTGTAGGCAAGCCATGTACCAATGATATATCGAATGACTGATAAAAAAGATGGCATTTCTAACAACCAAAATTTTAATTGGGGGTGTAAAATGATGGCTTAGGAAGTTCCAAAAAACACCAGTATTAAGTTCGTCAAGCCTATAGGAGGTTAAGGATTATGCAGTGGGGGAAGTTTTCTGGGCATTGCCTATCAAAGAACTGACTAACAGATGAACGATTCAGATCACCAAATATCTGAGCCAGAGATGCATCTTTTTATCCTCTTGAGTGGTAAGTAGACTTGAATCCGTAACCAAGTTCTTGCATTTACAAGGTACATTCATATTCTTGATGGTTTGTGATCCAAACCAATAATCTTCTGATCCACATCTTTAATATATCATACATCCAATAGAGATGATTATCAGCATGGCCGACATAAGATGCAGTCTGAAACATGGACGGTTCAAATCATTAAAACGTGGGGAGCCACCTACTCCTAAAATCTTGCACTGATCTACACGTGTAAACAAAATAGTACACATGTTTATAGCACTACAGCAGTTATAGCGTTTACTGTATATGCATGCATGATGGAGTCTTTTGATGGTGAAGGTGGTACTTTTCCTCTTGTTCCCTTGTTCCAGATAGAAGTAGAAAGGGGGAAGAGAATAGAAAGGAAAAATGTAATGGGAGGCCTTGTTTTGTAGCTGATGAAGGGAAAATAGAAGAAAAGGAGAGGAAAAACCCAGTGAATTGGCAGGTAATAAGACACCGTATTCACCGGTCCATTTCTCATTAATGATGAAGTGACAGAGAACAATTGGACTATAACATCCCAGTTCTGGTTCTCTTTATGTAACTTGTGAGTGCCTACTTTAACATCATTTTTTTTTTTTTTTTGGAGAAGGATGCCTCTCCTTCCTAACCAAGGAAAATTTTACTTTGTGAAGGAAAAGAAGTGGTTGGAACAAATTCCTTTGGATTCTCTTCAATGAATGGCCATGAATGTAAAACAGTGGCCTTCTATAGTAAAATCTTTCATTCATCATGATGTTGGGCCACTATGTCTTCTCTTGATCTTGGTTCTCTTCCAAATTCTTTAAGTTCTCTGCTTCAAGTTTTCAATTTTGTTGCACCCTTGGCTGGAATTTCAGACCATAGACCATATGCTGTCTAAGACATCCATTGTAATTGGGTGTACTGTCACCTGGTAACACTTGATCAGCGGAACCTTTTGCTTGCTGGGTGCAGAGGCTGAACACTTCCTCGGTTAATTGTTCATCTACTAGTGAACCCACCAGAAGAACATTTAGACTGTTAAGCCTCAACTTCCTTGCTTCTAATTAATCAAGGAAAAAGAAACTAGTATTCCATATCCCTCAATCTAGTACCACTTATCAAAGGCTTATGGGGTAATGGTTCATTGATAGCAAAGCCTAGTAAATCAATGGTTTTGATGGCAGAACCAGTGGACTTCCTTGTATTTGATCGTGGAGGTAGAGCTTTAATTCCTTTGATAAACGGGAAAAACCAGTAAAGAATCTTTGCCGCTGTCAATTTTACTAGGGGGTGGTGCAGATAACTTGAGTACGATGAAACCATATTATGTCGTGGGTGTCGGTGCGGGATGAGGAATGCCAGTAGCTTATGCAGTTGTCATACGTTGGTCATTCAATTCTCTCTTTATGTTTCTGAGTCCAAAGCCCGTGACTCGTCAAATCGCTTCTTCATTTCCAACTTGCAGCGCCATGAACTCCAACTCCAACTCAAAGACAAGGACTCGTACTCACTCTTGGTAACCAGACATGGTTATTTCTATTTATTGTGGAGTTTATACGGTTCTTGAGTCTTGACTATTAGGGAGTGGGAATTGAATTCTGCGCTCGCGTTTTCGTTAATGGAAATCCTGCTTTCCAGTTGATACTCACCATTTTAGCTGTTAAAAGGCTGTTGCAATTTTCATAGAATCTATCAATGACCAAACATGCGAATGGTTAACAGATTACCATCGTTCTAAACACTAGATTTCATTAATTAATTATAGAAAGGCCTTTTAAATTCCTTATGCAGTGGTGCAAGAAGGGCCTCTCCTGTGTTAGGTGGTCATGGGTTAGAGGCACCCGGGGTTTGTGTTATCAATAAAATAAAATATAAAATCCTGCTTTCCTAACATGAGGGGAAAAAAAGAAGAGAAAACCATTGACATTGAATAGATACGTGCTCATACCTGCCCAAGCACCTTTGAGCAGCTTGGAGATTTTCACCTGCATCATTGAAACTTACTCTTGATCTACTGCACTAGAGACTGAAAAAAAAAAAATTCACATCATCCAAGATTTTTTTTTTTTTGTCTTGCAGGTGTAATTTAATTTGATCCATTTCATGCCATTCAATCAGGCACCGAGAATTGGTCTATTAAGCTATGCGGTAGCTTAATTAAGGAAGCTAGGTGCTCTCTGGGCTCACATGGGAAATCTATGTATGAATTAATACTAATACAGTTGCTGAGAATAAATGGGAGACCCAAGAGGTTTTCGTCCCATGTTAAATAAATATCACATCCTCAAGTTATAGTCCAATAAAGATTAATAGTCGCCGCTTTTGTCAAAAAGACCATAAACAATGCGTTATGGACGAACGTCCAGAGCATTCAACCAAGACACAATCAGCATCAACGGAAAATACTTATCATAAGCTGTCAGATCAACGGAAACCTCCACAGACAGGCTCAGACTTTTGTGATAAGAGAATTCCATTGTGATCGAAAGCATGTAGGAGTGAGCAACTGAGAAATACAGAAGGGGCTTGCATAATTGATGCAGTATTTCGATGTATGTGGAAGCTTATCTTAATAATTCTTACTTGATCTGATTATAATTGTTTTAATTTGGATGGTCATCTGATTATAATTGTTATTGTTGGGTTCACGAGCCTTTTTTTCCCTTTTCCTTTCCTCTTCTGTAAGGACAGATGTTGGCAAACGCACCCATAAGCAGTTGCGCAAACTCGTTAACTACCACTGGAGAGGCTTAGTAAATCCACGGTGTGGACCATAGAATACTGAGACCTACTATATAAAATTAATTAGGACAATTGGAGAGGAAAGTACGCACTTTATTTTTCATCCACGGTAGAGCATATTTTGCAAAATTTAACACACATCGTGTTAGGAATAGTTTAGATAGGCTAGAATCAAATTTCATACTTACCGGATGTTTTTAACCTGACTATCATCCATTTTTGTTAAGTTATTCAAAGATCTAAAACAAGTGGCTAGATTATCCAAATAAATTGATTTTTCGTAGGACACCTATTTTTGGTATTCTAGACCTAATGAATGGCGTGCATTTACAAAAAATATTACACCATGCATGAAAAATAAAGGGTATCCTATTTCATGTCCGTGTATTTATCATCGAGGCAAGCTAAATCAAATGCTCGAACATGAGATGTGCGCCGGGGAGGCACCTTTTTCTGGCATTAGCCTAGGAGGCTTTGCACAATCTCGGAAACTTTCGATTTGTGAGAAGGCCTTGTACCTTACTAGAAGGGCCTCTCCTGTGTTTAGGTCGTGCGTCTAAGCGCTCAAGGGTTATGAGTTATCATACAAACCTAGCATAGCTACCAAAAATGAAAGGCAGGAGTTAATCCTGGTCTAGTTTCATTAAACAGATTAACTCGAAGTCAATGAGAGACTACAATTTGTGGTGGGTCCTTAACTACCTATTGATCAAGATGATCCAACCCATAAGACTAAGGTTGGGTCTCAATGGCCTAGATATCACGCAAGTCGGACAAACTTATCATCCAGTTAAGCGTGTTATGGCCATTGAATGCGAAAGAAGCTTCACATGTTTATGACCTTCTAAATTCATTGTCAAAACTCAAACTACGCACTAATAACTAGATTTAGGCGTGTGTCTACTTTGCCATGATTTTTGGACCACCGAAGATCCATTAAATGCCTTATGGGAATGATGTCGTACGGACTAACGAAATGGGGTTCTACATTATATCTGGCATGCTCATTGTCTTGCTAAGTCTTTCCCTACAGAATTATTATTTTTACCAACCTCTTAATTAGAACCATAATTTACGAGGAATGGCACAGGAGAGCGCGACAATCGACTTTTGCATGAACTGGTTCGTGTGTGGACGATCTAACTCATCCATCCGAATTCTCCAGCCTTTGATATCTCATAAATGAGAAACCATGACCACTAAAATGGTTTGAAGGGGCTAAAAACTGTGATTTTGATTGTTGAGTGTGTGTGTGTGTATATAAAGGCAGCCTTACCTTGCGTCATAGTTTATCTCTCAGCCTCCTATTAAAAGGGCAGCCCTGGTTCACCAAGCTTCTACAAGGGTTAATAGTACACCGCCTTACCTTACATTTTGCAAGAGGTTGATTCCACATCTTGAACCTATGACCTCAAGGTCACACAACGACAACTCTACCATTGCTCCAAGGCTCCCCTTTATTTGTCAGTCTCCTGTTATAAAAAATAAAACTTTGTACAGACTAGAATCATCTAGGTCGAACCATTTTGGATTACTAGACATCGAAAGCTGGGTTACAATTGGATCATAGTTTAAAAACTCAAGAACTCAACTTGAGGGTTAGGCCATCTCGAAGCCATTGGTGAGTTACTAAAAAATACTCAAAAATAAAAATATACTGATATTTACTTCTCTTTTAATTTATTCATGTGAGCATTTTTAAGCAATAGTTGAGTTCGCTAGGATGTAGTCTTTTGTTTGAGAAGACCTGTGTTCAACTCTTAACCCTAACTAATTTGTTTTATTTTGGAGAGAGTGGACTCCATACTGAATCAAAGGTAGAGCTACTGTAGTTGTTGTAAATTTGTAATCGGCCTGCCTCAACTTGTATCACAATGAAAAGCATGGTCTCTGGAGCATTCCTTTTTACTTCAAAATCCAGGAGACCCCAATGGACGTCGTCCTAACCATCACAATGTGATTCTGTCCTAATCAACTGATCAATTACTGTGAATATTTAATCCGATCAAACCATCGGTCGGGCCACATGATGAAAACATGTAACTTGATGGGCAGTAATTAGGATTGGATGGTGGGGCCACGTGATTTCCATAAAAATACAACTTGATCGTACAGATTGCACGGATAATACAAAAAATTATCTAAATGAGATGGACCGAGACAAACAATGCAATGGGCAATTTGGTCAATCCCAGAGATCTACAAGATAGATAGCAATATATTAGCCAGAGATCACAACTGAGTAACAGAAAATGTAAGATTAAATAACCGCTCCCACAAGCCAAGGTACGATTCTAAGCACCATATCCAACTCATTTTCATGAAATTTTTTTGAATATTCCGGAGACAACGGCTATAAATACTCAGTCCCACCATCTCAAGCAACGGCAGCGGAAAACAAAAGAAAAAAAAAAACCAGTAAAAGGTCCAGAGTTCGAGGATTCAACAAGTGAAACCAACAAAAACAAACATAAGAAGGTTCCAGGAATCAAGGGTTGGGCCATGTGACCAGCCCCATGGGATTCGGGCATCGAAGCTTCTTGCATGTTTTGAAGTGCAAAAATGAACCAAAGAACTCAAATCTGCATCACCCATTTGCTGTAAACTAAGAGAAGAGAAGGAGAAAGCTCAGATTCAACTCAGAAAGGTGAGACAAGGCCAGACAAGCCCAAAAAATTTCATTCTCTTTACCTACTTCCTTCCCCCTGTTGTTACCTATCCCTGCAACCATCAGGCACGTGGCTTTCAGACCAACATGATGGATTTCATCAGAAGAAGAAGCAGAAGTGAAATTCCACTTAGAAGTGCAGTTCTGAGCTTGTTGCTGTTCTTGGTTCTTATGGAATCATGTCTAGTTTGTGTTGCTACGGCCAAGATTCAGACTTCTTCGCCTAGAACTGGTTTTCTCGACTTGGGTCCCCCTCCCTCGGCTGCGTCGAGCAGCAAATTCACTGGCAGTGGCAACAAAAATGTCGAGAAGTTTTTTGAGGATGAGAAGAGAAAGGTTCATACTGGCCCAAATCCTCTTCACAACTAGTAAATGGAGACATTTCTGTATATTATCAATCGGCTCAAATGGTTACTTCTATTTGTTGTAGATGTTTACCATTAGAGTTGAATGGGAAGAAAAAAGTCTATATCTGGTTTTTTCTTTTTTTTGGTTTGAATATAGTGAATAGAGTTGTTTGTTGATCGAATTCTCCCATTTTCAAGCTGCACAAACATGGTGGTTGAAATTGAATGCCTGAGAGAGAGGAGAGAGGAACAACCATGGCACCTAGACAGGCTTAAAGAACATTTTTATTGCTTTGTCCGTGTACACGGTCTGCACCTTCTGCAGTTAAAAAATCATAAGTTCAGTCAATGCTAGTATTGATCTTCCTGTTCTCTCTCTCTCTCTCTCTCTCTCTCTCTCTCTCTCTCTCTCTCTCTCTCTCTCTCTCTCTCTTGCGTTTTCATCCAATGATTTAACTACGACTATAGCTATAGCTTTACTGGATTTCATGCTATTGTTAATGGCAGCAAGAGTTTGCTGTTCATGGGTTATAGTAGTAAGCTAGTCACCAGCTTGCTGGAGCAACTAGTGAGATGAGAGAGTGCCACATTGCAATTACGCTTGCCAAACTTGTGTTTCTTCTTGAGAGAGAACATTTTTCTCTTCAACTAGGATAAAACATAAGTCCCAGGACCCAAAAAAAATGCCACGTGTAAGTCTCTTATTTGGCTAGCTTGCTCAAACAAGCTAGGGGCTAGCTTACTACCCGTACTCTTCTCCACAACTAATACTATGGTAGAGCCACCACTTGGCCTCAAGCTATGATCGATCAGTACTATTCATCTGATTTGTCTTTCGTTGGATATTCTACAGTTTTAAAATCATGCCAATCGGCCTACTCTAGCATTCAAATGGATGTTTTTTGTCGTGAGAACTCTAGCACAAAAAATTTATTCCCAACTATAAGCAATGTTGCACGTCAATGGCCATGAGATGACAATCAATCAGACCCGAGTAACTTTTGAGCGGCTAGATATCCAACATGAGATAAATCTGATGAACAGTATCTATCAGTCATATTTAGGGCCCATTACATAAGTGGTGGCTCCTTGCGGTAACTGCCGTTCAGATCGTCCCTAGTACAGCATTCCTCTTTCACCATATATTTTACTCGGCTCTTGAAAAACTTGCGTGAAAGATAAGAGTCCTTCCAACCTTCAGTCGGACTGCTGCCAAGATACAGATGAACATAAATATTTGATGCGCATTGATAGATTATTCCTAGTCAATGAGCGGGAGGTCCATCTGTTTGACTTAAATGTTCCATCTTTCTCAATGAGTATGCTTGTCGCAGGGACCAACACGCTTTCTCATGACTACTAGAGACAGCAACCAAATTCATCAGCAATATATTTATGAAGTTGGCACTTGACTAATAGAGTTATTGACTGTAGAAGTTCCCAAGAAAGAGAGCATTCAAGGCCCAAGGTAAAACCCACAAGAGGTCCCAAGGAAATGAAGTTTTTCTCATGACCTTGGAATTGGGGCCTGATTGGTCGTATTGATAAGAGAGAGATGGGACACATACCACATTTTCATGTGACACAGGTGTACCAAGATATTTCTACTTCTGGTTGAAGGTTGCAAAGTTCTAAAGATTCTACCGCAAGCATCGGCCTTGGGAAAGGTTGAAACCCAGTTTTTAAATGGAATTGAATGTTTGCTTTGTAGCGTTGAAGTTCATGTACATGTTGTCCGTAAACCAGGGAAGGGCATGTGATTTCAATGTAGTTTAATTGCTCCCACCCACCCAAGTGATTGTTTCTATTTTCACCATGGCTCATCTTTATCATCATCAATGTTTCATCATATTCATCATTAAAATGGACAGTTAAAATTTGGCCCATTTTGAGAAATACTTATCTTCCAGTCATCACGTAAAATCATTACAAAACAGGGCCAAAAAGCTAGTAATTCTCTGCCACCAAAGGCGTTGGCAACAGTGATCATGGGACCTCCTTGATATGATATAGGTTCCATCAATCCAGTTGTAGAATCAGTTGGAGGGCTTTGGTTCTCCCAAATGAAACAAGAACCAAATATTCATGCATGAAAGTCAATGATCCTCGAATCACAACAAATGATTTTCACTTTGGAAATTATGAACAGAAAAAGTAAGAGACTCTTAGTGTTATGATAGGCCCTGGTCAAACCCCTATTCACTGAGTGAAATCCTATGATAAAATGGGGATTCTTATATCAAACTTTTGCAGTGGATAATATGATTAGGATTTTAAGGGCCATGATATACTCCATTGAATATAAGTGAAGAGAAACATTAGGGACTTGGCCATGTTTCTCATCTCCCTTATAAAGGAAGAGGATATATACGCCCCCTTGATGGAACTCATTTCTGCTATACTGTTATTGATTGTTGATATTTTTTGCGAAATTTATCTTGAAGTTTAAAAGTGTAAAATATGTCAATATGTTCTCAAAATTATGCACTTATTGCGGGACGGCAGCAGGGCAGATTAAACTTAGGCCAGCCCGGTCCGCCACCTATGAGGGGGAGTCTTGGTCGGTAAAAATGTGAGCCGTCGTGGGTCTGGGTCAAGTTAGTGTTTATATGGGAATTGACTCGAAGGCCTGAGCCGTCCAAGCACAAAAACTTGATGTCCAAATGCCCATTGCATATAATTTTCCTTTTCAAAAGTATAGTGCAGGGGCAGAATTTCGAAAGTTAGTTTATGTAGAGTTTAACTTGCCCAGTCGATGAGTGTCAAATGGGCGGGTCGTGATAAAAGATCCTGCCAGGTGAATTGCGGTTTTGCCAGAAATCCACCCCTAACCCACCCATTGCTTACATTTGAGCCTCATATTAGGTCACTAAACTAACTACAGACATCAGATAACGCAAACCCTTAAATTGCTCAACAGGGTGTCAGTGGCCCTTGAGAGGAGATTATCTGTGTGATATGAAATGATGTGGATCATATCATTGTTAATGTTGCTTGAGCTGAGATGAATGAAATAATATCTCATATCTCATTGTTAGTAGTGCTTGAGATGAGTGAGAAATCATCTAATTTGTAACTCATAGTTAAGTTGAATTTTTAGTGATGTCACTTCATCTCACATCAAATTTGGTCATATTAAGGTAGCATAAGTCATCTCAAGCAAAATTTCATACCTTGTTATCTCACGTTGGCTCATTTCATCTTAAGAACCACTAACACCATGCAAGGTGTCATCATTTACTTTTTTCAACGTCGGTATGCATAGCTTTGAAGTTCACACGCAGCCTACCTAGGCTACTGCCTTTTAGTGGTTAAATTTTTCTGCCGAAGATGGGATTTGAAGTCACTGCCTATGTCTTTTCCCTAGGCTGAGATGCTAGGCTAGTGTCATGGGCTAAGATTTTCAGACTCCCGTACGGTACTTAGTCTTGTAATTAACTCAAGGCACCAAGGCTAAGTTCAACCTTCAATCCCCCAAACTCTCACTTGCTATGGCTATACTCACTCACTCACTCACTCACTCACTAATGCAATGAGAGGAACTCAACAAAACTCAGAAAGGAAACCTCCTAATGTATTGACCTTAACTGAGTTGAACTAACCTAAGTTGATTACAAGTGAGGAGCTTACACCTATTTATACTTGCTCTTTCCCATCCACCTCCTCAATGAATTGTTCGGATTATTACAAATGTCAACCATCTAACGGTTGAGAACTACTCTAGACCTCTTTCTAGAAGACTCTACACTACTCTCTAACCTTCCCTCTCTCTAGATATTTACATTGAGTCTTCCAGAACCCAGGCCTTCTAAAATCAAGCCATCTATTATTAGTCTTCAACGTTGGACCTAAGTCCCTTAGGCCAAGTCCACGCTCTAAGGAAGCCTTCCCTAGAGGCTGCAGGCCTTGGTCACAGACCTTGCAACATATGTCCGTGACATTCTCCCCCACTTGATCATGTCGACGCCCTCGTCGACACATCTCCATCAGTGTCATGAGCTTTAACCTGTGGCGCATCCCACGTTGCTTCGTGATCATCATGGGATGCTCTGTCACGTTCCTTCTCTTGCACCTTGGCAACCAGCCACTCTTAGGCTCCAAAGTGATTTTCTTTATCTCCTTCATATTGTGTGCACTCTTGCACACTTGTGCACACCTGTTGGTAGTCACACCTTTGGCACCCTTGCACTATTGCCTTTTTCTGTTGTGCCCCTGCACCTCTGTGTCGCTACTTCCAATCACTATGCACCCTACTCGACTTTGCTTGGAGGAGTCCTCTTGTGGCACACTCTCCTTTGTGCCAATAATGGTGTCAACACCCTCGTTGATCACCGCTTCTGTAACATCGCACAAAAAAAAGAAGGAAAGGCCTAAATAGAAGGGGGGCCAGATTTGATGCTGGCACCCCACTCTCATTAAACGAGCCAGACAAACATCGGGTCTGTCTTCCCGAAAGCAACAGAAAAAGAAAGAAAAAAAAACGATGAAAATGAAACTGGCGGGGAAGGAAGAGGAGGAAGAAGAAAGAGAAGAAGGGAGAGGGAGAGAGGGAGAGACGAAGAAGAAGAAGAAGAAGAAGAAGAAGAAGAAGAAGAGAAGGAGAAGGAGAAGGTGAGAAGAAAGGGGGAAACCTGGCGCACCTAGAAACCCTAGGTCGCGCAGGCAATAGAGAACGAATGGAGGGGGAAACAGCCAAAGAGGAGGAGAGAGGGGGAAGAAGAAGAAGAAGAAGAAGAAGAAGAAGAGAGAGAGAGAGAGAGAGCTACGTGCAGGTGTGGAAGGAAAATGAGGGTTTGCCTGGGTCGCCGGATTCTAGGTCGTCGCTGGAGACGACGCCGGCTCGGATCGACAATCTGATCGGTCATTTTGTTCAGCACATTGAGACAAATAAAACCCCCAAGGTTATTAGGGGATCCGACGTGATCTTGACCGTCGATTGAAGAGGGGAACATCACATGGCTAAGATTGGAGGTTTTACGACTGATCTGAATCAATTTAGCCCATCCAATGGTGGAAAATGCATGGAAATGCATCTCGAAGGTAAGATATACAAAACCCTATTCTTGATTTCGAGATTTTAGCTAAATTCGTACCATTCATGCTAGATCTAGGTTTTGTGGACAATCCAACCATCCATTTTTAAATCAAAGCTTAGGGATAAGTAATTTAGGGTATGATGTAGCTTGGATCACACAAAAAATATCAAATCTAGGCTGAAAACTGATCAGACAATCTCAGCTGTCTGATCAAGTAATATTGACATAGTAACTTTGTGATGTTTGATAGACGATCAGACACTACAGATGAGTTCTTCATCAGTAAAAATGATAGAATGAATAAAATTATGCGAATTGGAAGTGAAACAGATTGGATAATCTAGGCCGTCCGATCTATCACTATTCAAACAGACACCTTGTGATGTCGGATGAATGATTTGAGGTTACAAATGGATTCCTAAACCCTGAATTAGCTTAAATATGATATAAAGTATGGAAAATAATATCCAGCTCCAACCCAAGAGTTGATCTAGATAGGAATCATGGGTTCAAACCCCTGAACAGTGAAAGTGACTTACAGTCGCTTAAGAAAAGTAATGAATAGCTAATCCAGGGCCAATGATGTGGATTGGAAATCCAGTAACTATTTGCCATTAAATTAGCTATCAACCAATAGCTAATGAAACGCCTTTTGCACAGTAATGAACAATGTCACTTTGCCTTATGCCAAATAGTGTTAGGGAAGCTAGAAGTCCTAAAATTGTATAACTGAACATGTATTTGTATTATTACAGAGGTGACTAATAAGGAGCGCATATGCGAACTGAATGAAGTACTTGCGCCAGTGAATTAGAAGATCTCCAATTGAGGTAAGTGGAATTAAGATTGCTATGATTTTCGCTATATTTGCATGTGTGTATGAATTTCAAGTATTGAAATGAATATTTTATGTTTATATGAAAGATAAGATGAATGTACATGATGAAATTGAATCATGAATAAACGGTTTATGCATAAGCTATGCATTATTGTAAACCAAGTGTGAGAAAATGTAAGACTGATACCAAAAAATTGTGAAGTGGCTCATAAGAGCGAAAGGGGTCGTTATGATGTGGACGGGCCTTTGGGCTGGACGAGCTATCGATCCTTGAGATTTAGCCCATTGTTTGGGGAGTTTGACGCGTCCTAAGGGGTCATTATGATGTGAGCGGGCCTTCGGGCTAGACGAGCTACCGGTTCCTAGCTGGACGAGTTACCGGTCTCTCAGGAGTAAAGCCTTGAGGTATGTCTTTGAGTTTGGTATGTCTTTGGGTTTAACCCACTGCGCTGACTCACTGCGCTAAAGAGGATAATATTGTTTGCTATGTACTTGATACACACAACGACGCGATGGTATTTGATATGTGAAATGGCTCGTCCAGCCCGATTTCTGTTTATATAAAATATTGCATCTTACTCCACCTATACAAGCGATTGCTTGCTGAGGCATTGCTGTAGTTCGCAATGCCTCAGATATAGAGAATAGTAGCAGGTTTGGCATGTTGACAGTATTGTAGAACAAAGGACACTCAAGGAATAGGAGCTGCTTACTGATAGGAGCACGCCAACAGAAGCTTGGGAAGATGACAGGTATAAAAAATTGGTCTTTGAACTGAAGCTATCATATTAGAAATGAGGAAGAGACTGCATTGTATGTAATTATGAAAATTTGGAAGAATTATGTGACTGAGTTGTGTTGTGGAGGTTCTGGGTGTGTTGTTTTGAGGTAAAATGTTTTTGTATTATTAGATGTATGAAAAGGAGACAGAGTCTCCATTTATATATTAAAATTGTCAACAATGTTTATCAGGTACTTCGCAATGACATGCGTTAAATGTCATATGTCCGAAAAACAAAGGAAACTCTGCCAGATTTTTGGTAGAAATGAGTGCTCGTTTCACCGAGAACCTTGTTTTTATAGAAGAAAAAAATGACGCTCGGGGTGTTTCAAAGTGAATTTGAAAGAAAAGATTTTCTGTTGCATTACACTATTTGACAAAAATTATTTCAAATTGGATCGATCCTGCATTAGAAATTAGTTTGTATTTAAAATTTCATTTGAAAACTAGGGTCGTCACAGTCCCTCTAGAACTCATTAGGTCCAAGCAACGTCCCACCACCTAGGCCTGATAAGCCTATTTGTGCTGATTGAGCTACATCCTCCAACTCTTCCTCCTCTTCCTTGTGTAATGTTAGGTTGTGCAGGACCTTCCTCGTTGGGCAATCTCGCATGAGGTGAGGTCCGTCACAAAAGTAGCATAGTCTTGATGGGGTAGTAATCTTCCATCTACTAGCACAATTTCTAGGATTCAAAGTGCTAGCCTCTCCTGTTCTATGAAGGCTTACCTCCCTTATGGAGCTACATCCTCCCCCTCCCCCTCCCCCTTGCCTTTAAGCTCTTTCCTCACAGCTTCAAGGGACCCTACTGTTGGGTGCACTTCCTCTAGCCGAGTAGAGATGCCACACGCAATTGCCTCCATCTTCGTAAACCTTCAATTCTAACCATACTTTGAAACCAACTTCAATCAATCTTGCTCAGTTATAATCCCATCGAACCTATTCTAATACCATTTGTCATGGGCTAAGATTTTCAAACTCCCGTACGACACTTAGTCTTGTAAAGCACTCAAGGCACCAAGGCTAAGTTCAACCTTCAATCCCCCAAACTCTCACTTGCTAGGGCTATACTCACTCACTCACTCACCCACTAATGCAATGAGAGGAACTCAAGAGAACTCAGAAAGGAAACCTCCCAATGTATTGACCTTAACTGAGTTGAACTAACCTAAGCTGATTACAAGTGAGGAGCTTACACCTATTTATACTTGCTCTTTCCCATCCACCTCCTCAATGAATGGTTCGGATTATTATAAATGTCAACCATCTAACGGTTGAGAACTAATCTAGCCCTCTTTCTAGAAAACTCTATACTACTCTCTAACCTTCCCTCTCTCTAGATATTTACATAGAGTCTTCCAGAACCTAGGCCTTCTAGAATCAAGCCATCTAGTATTGGTCTTCAACGTTGGACCTAAGTCCCTTAGGCCAAGTCCACCCTCAAGGAAGCCTTCCCTAGAGGCTGTAGGCCTTGGTCACAGACCTTGCAACGTATGTCCGTGACACTAGGCACATGAGGCTTCCAAATTGGTAGGTTAGTGGTCAAAATTAGCAATTAAGTTAATTGTCAATTTGTGGAGTACGCTTCTGTTTGTCCATGGCTGCATGCCCCTGAAGCAATTTTTATCCCATTAGTAGATTAGAAGGTCGAGTTCTAGATTCAAGTAATTCTTGAGAAAATATAAACGGCTAGAGACTTAGTAGTTTGACGGGCTGTAATGTTCCTAGTCCTTAACCAAGTTTCCCAAAAGAGAAGGGAAAATGCAATGACATATGTACAAACTTATGTTGTGTCAAATCCTTCACGGATCTGGAAACTAGAATCTTTGGATCTAAGAATTACGCAATAGCACACACACATAATAGGAGATGAGAAGATTTACGTGGTTCGGCCATCTTGGCCTACATCTACAGGAGAAATACCACTATATGATCAGATTACATCTTTGTTCTTCTATCTCATCTCTCACGTCTCTCAGATCCTATTTATAGTAGTTACAACTATTAGATCGACAAAGCTAGCAACTATTACAGTAATCTTTTACGGCACCATCAACCGTCATTGTTGAACTTCCCGAGTCAACTCCTAACTGTTATCAAACAACTAACCAGCTATTACCGAGTTAACTCATCATTTTCAGTTTTCCTAAACATAGGTGTCATTATCAATTTCTCAGGTGCTTCTTTATTACTACTATTACAACTCGTCTAATATTGCAACTCTACTACTGTTTGCACTCATTCTTGTTGCAACTCTATACTATTGCGACTCATACTGTTACAACTTTGCATTATTACAACTCGAACTATTGTAACTCATACCTGTTAAAACTCGTACTGTTGTAACTCAAACTGTTACAACTTAGTCTCCTCTAACACCGACATTTTGTTCCTCCAGCAATACTGTAGCCGACATCATCACAAGTATACTGTAGCTGTAATTATTACAATTATGTAGCAGTACTGTAGATGTATTATAGTGATACTGAATCAGTATTACAACATAATGAGTTTTTTTTTTCTTTCGGTGCATTTGACTCTACCTGTAACTATTTCAACGCTTTCCTTTTGTCGACTTTCATTTCTTACCTGTCATGTCTACTCCTATTGGTAATTACTGTTCATCATCCCTCCATGGCTCATTTGGTGTCTCTCTTTTCTATCTTCTACAGATCTGGTCCAAACTTCTACTTTAGGGGATTTTGCAAACCCCAATTCCTCTTGTTTCAGGTTAAAGAGCACATCACTCGCCAACTATGATTCTGGTGGTTTTTAACCAGACACCATATCATTCATAGTTGGTGGCTTTGCCAACTCTTTGTGCTGTGGAGTACATTGTTTCTACTCATAGGTACTCTCATCATAGCCCTCGGAACTCCTATATTTAGCAGATTATTCACCAACAATTGGCTTGTCTACAGCTGCTAATGGAGAGGCTAATTGGTCAAGCTTCTCCTGAAGGCAAACAAGCTCTTTTGCTACTGATTTTCGAATCTCTCTCACATCAGCATCTTCACCTCATTCGGCCTCATCTAGCTTGCTTTCCTTCCTTCATTGGCTCCTATCTAGTCATGCTTTTTTAGCCGCAGATCAACGGATCACACTCCACTTCGTCTTCGCCGATGATGGGCCACCAACAGATGCGTGATCGGTCTCTAAAACTGATATCCACTGTTTCTGAACTTCTATTTCACGGGAACCTTGCTCTGATACCACTTTGTTGTGCCAGATCTTTCATGGATCTAGCAACCAGGATCTCTAAATCTGAGTATTATGCAATAACATACACACATAATAGGAGACGAGAAGATTTACGTGGTTCTGCCATCTTGGCCTACATCCACAGGAGAAATAACACTATTTGATCAGATTACATATTTGTTCTTCTCTCTCATCTCTCATCTCTCATCTCTCACCTCTCTCAGATCCTATTTATAGTAGTTGCAACTATTAGATCGTCAAAGCTAGCGGCTGTTACAGTCATTTTTTACAGCACCATCGGCTGTCATTGTTGAACTTTCTGAGTTGGTGTGGGACATTTTAGATGTCGGTTGTTATTGACTCACATGGACATGGACCATATCAGGTCCACCCCAACAACTTAGCAGAAGCCAGCGCTCTTGAATCATTATGAGGTTCTAGTGCATAGTTGGTCCTCTGAAGCAGAGCTAGCATTGCCAAGGTAACTCTATCCTTTTAGCCTCTCATGCTACTTTACACGGCATACCTAGCATCTACTAGAGAAAGAATAGATCTAAAATGATAAGGTCGTGGGAAGAATCCCTAAGTTCCCACAGCGTTAAACTTCTCACTATATATATATATATATATATATATATATATATAAATTCTGCCTTTTACAAGGTTAAAAAATAACAACTAGCTTTGTTGCATCAGAAAGTACATGTAAAGCGTGAATAACAAAAATTTTACTTTCACTTTTGGAACCCTCTAATTTAATTTGGAGATTTTGTCATATGAGATACTTTGAGCATGGAGACAGAAAATATGTGGCCCTACTTGGCGGAAAGCTCGTAAGGCTCTTTTTCTTTCTCCTAAAGCTCCTAGCTCATGTGCCCTCTCCCTTTCCCAAGAAAAACCAGCTCCAAAAAGTCAACAGAAAAAAAAGGCCAAAAAAGATAGTCTCTTTCTTTGAGAAGATTTTCCTATTTATTGATGGAGAATCACGATGTGTAAGATAACATGGTGGATAAAGTAGCTGTTGACATGGCACCCAATGTGGGGAGTCAATCGTGCTCCAGCGTGCGCTCGAGAGAAGCTTAAGGGCACATGCTCATCTTATCATTGCCTATGGTTTATCCTCATAGGCCGTGTCCTTGATTAATATTTTTGTCCTCCAGCAACATTGTAGCTCAGCTTGTTTTGTCTTTCGGTGGAGAGAAAAAAGATTTGCGTGGAGATGTGTGTCACTGTTGAAGAAGGATTTCTATCTACAGTGGTCGAACGCTGCTGATGTTTATTTGGGAATGCCAAATGGCATATGACTCACTTCTTGTGTAGCAGAGACTAGGGTCGTGTCTCTATTATGGAATAAATCACTTTGTGTCTACAACGGATGGTAGGATTGTTAATCCTTTACTTTTCAGATTTAAGAGTGCCAATGGGCAAGGAGGTTTCTTAATTCTCCTAGTAGGGGAATGCATTTGTAGCAATGTAAAACAGAGTTGTCTACAATTGGACATATAAATACTATTAGCCTACTTCTTCTAAACTTAAATTTTTAGGTTAGATGATAAACTAACATAATTTAACATAATATTATAATTTTATTGATGAAAAGGTTTTGAGTTTGAATCCTGATACCCCTTATTAATGATTGGCCTCTACGTCAAGCAACCTACTTCCTAGCAGCTTGGATTTTTTAGGCCGATTGGTAAACCAATGCAATCCAACACCTTCCCTTCAGGTCCTGTTGTTAGGGTAATCCAATGCAAATGCTTTTCGGGCGCAGCCAATACTCTGAAGTCTATCAGAGCCGTGAGATGAACCATTTGAATATGCAAAAAATATGTACTTTTAGGTGCGGTGTAAGTAAATCCTTGGTTTTCACGTGGGAACACATATATAGAAGCTCTTCAAGAAGAGAGCGTGGATAGCATTATCAAGCTTTTAATGGATTAAATCTTGTCGAAGGCCTTCTTTTAGCTCCCTATTTTTCTCCCAAGATTTGTTGTGGATTGGTGCTGGTTGTTGTTTGAAAACCAATATGCTTGATAATGATATAACTGCGACCACATGTTCAAACGAAAAGGACACTACAAACCTGAGTAGATTTTATTTGTCGGATAGTGACAATTCCAGAGAGAAGTGGGTTTCTTCTCTTCATAGTACTTGTGCCAATCCTATCCGGTCTTCCCTTTCTCAATTCGAATCCTAGTCCTCATGAGGTGACCAATCAGTTATGGGTGAGGCGGGGAGGGTTTGCCAAAAAAACCCCACCTACCGTTGTCATCCCTACCTGTGCATACACAGTTGAGTGAATGGCAATATTGCTGTTCTTTTGGGTGCCTAGAATGGGATAGGCTCCAAAACTATGGATGATATGATGTGCATGTTCTGAGAGTAAGAAACACAAGTAGTGAGAATTACAAGCAGGGCAGAGCCAGCTTTTTGGTGGTTCAACCATTCAACCGGTTGGCCCCATTATACATAGGCCATGTTCCAAAAATCTTCTCCAGTGGATGATCCTTGACTTTTTTGTTCAATGAAAAATCCAAACAAATTTGAAGGATTATGATTAACTGATGCATGAGACTTTTGGGATGCGGACAATCTAAGACAAGTTCAGTGTCTAGCACGGTGAATTAGTTAGTGGCCACTTGTTTGAACTCTATGAAATGATCAACACATAAAAGTGAGCTGCCAATTAAGTATATTAGTGATGCACACTTGGGTCAGTGATCCTAACCATTTATAACATTTTATCCCTTGCTAAGCCTGTTATCGAAAACGAATTCTTAGCCTTAAATTTACTCTTATGGAAAAGAATTATAAGCCTTGCCGACCAAAGGAAAGAATGAATTCTAAGTCTTTGATCAGTGGCGTATCTAAAACATGTCTTCAGCAAATTTGAAGGTTTAGGTCATCAAGTCTATCGGTGTCCCACTATACTTCTGGCATCTAAATCTGTGCAACGATCTATCACAACAGCAACGTCTAAGTGCCGTATTGGGACCGACATTCTTGTTAGTAAACTGTCGTTGCTTGTTTGGATCTCTTTCCGAAGAATAAAATTCTTTAGCCTCGGCAACTTGCTCCCACGAGAAAGAATCGGCGACTACAAACTGACCATAAATTCGCCACCTTAGCGAATCCTAAAATTTCCTATAAAATCATTCCTTATGTCACAGGCTGAGATTTTCAGACTCCCCTGCGGTACTTAGTCTTAAAATGTGCTTAAGGCACCAAGGCTAAGTTCAGTCTTCAATCCCTCAAACTCTCACTTGCTATAGCTACACTTACTCACTTAATGCAATGAGAGGAACTCAAAAAGGAAACTCTCCCACTCTATTAAGTTTCACAAGTATGAGATTGATTATAATTGAGGAGCTTACACCTATTTATACTTGCTTTCCCCTATTCACATCCTCAATAGATGGTTTGGATTATAACAAATGGCTACAATCCAACGGTTAAGGATTACTCTAAAACTATCTCTAGAAACCTCTACACAACTCTCTAACCTTCCCTCTTTCAAGATATTTACAATGAGGTTTCTAGATCTCAGGCCTTCTAGAATTAGGTCTTCGTTCATGGATCTTCAGCAACGAGTCCAAGTCCTTTAAACTATGTCCACCTCTAAGGAAGCCTTCTATAGAGCCTGCAAGCCTTGGTCACGGACCTTGCAACGTATGTCCATAACATTCTCCCCCACTTGATAACGTCGACGCCCTCGTTGACACATCTCCTTTAATGTCGCAAGCTTCAACCTGTGGCATGTCTCATGTTGTCTCGTAATTCTTATGGGATCCCATGTTGACTTGTTCTCCCCCTTGCACATTTGTATCCTGCCACACTTGTGCACCTTAGGGATCTTCTTTGTTTTCTCCATCATATTGTGTGCACTCTTGCACACTCGTATACTTGTGCACTCCTGTTGGTAGTTTCTGATGTCCTTGCATTGCTGCACTACACTAATGCGCCTCCTGCACCTTAGTGTGGCAGCTACCAGCCACTGTGCTTCTTGCACAACTTTGCTTGGAATCACCCATCCTAGAGTCCTCTTGTGGCACACTCCCCTTTGTGCCAACAATGGCGTCAACACCCTTGTTGATCATTACTTTCCTCTGGGACTCATTAGGTCCAAGCAACATCCCAGCACCTAGGCCTGATAAACTATCTGTGCTGTATCCACACTCACTGTGGATTTCCTTGTTAGCTCCAAATCTTTCAACCCAGCCACTTCCTCATGTGGCCTGATCATTTGGCCTCCCGAGCTTTGTTGCATGACAATGCTTCCATTGTCCACAATCTTATTAGGTAGAGCTTTTGTAAGGCAATTTAGTGGCTCACCTAATTGAGCTACATCCTCTAGCCCTTCCTCCTCATGTAATGTCATGTTGTGTAAGACCTTCCTCGTTGGGCAATCTCGCATGAGGTGAGGTCCATCACAAAAGTAGCATAGTCTTGATGGGGTAGTAACCTTCCATCTACTAGCATAATTTTTAGGATTCAAAGTGCTAACCTCCCGTGTTCCTTCAAGGCTTACCTCCCTTATGGAGCGCAATCCATCCTCTCCTTCCCCTTCCCTCTCGCCCTTAAGTTCTTTCCTCACAGCTTCAAGGGACCCAAACCTTGGGTGCACTTCCTCTAGCCAAGTAAAGATGCCACACACAATTGCTTCCATCTTTGTAAACCTTCACTGCTAACCTTACTTTGAAACTAGCTTCAATCAATTTCGCACAGTTATCAACCCCGTCGAACCTGCTTTGATACCATTTTCACATGCTGAGATTTTCAGACTCCCATGCAGCACTTAGTCTTAAAATGCGCTTAAGGCACTAAGGCTAAGTTCAACTTTCAATCCCCCAAACTCTCACTTGCTAGGGCTACACTTACTTCCCCACTTAATGTAATGAGAGGAACTCAATAAGAAAACTCTCTCACTCTATTAAGTTTCACAAGTCTGAGATTGATTACAATTGAAGAGCTTACACCTATTTATACTTGCTCTCCCCCATCCACCTCATCAATGGATAGTTTGGATTATTACAAATGTCTACAATCCAACAGTTAAGGACTACTCTAGAACTCTCTCTAGAAACCTCTACACAACTCTCTAACCTTCCTTCTTTTAAGATATTTACAAGGAGGTTTCCAGATCCTAGGCCTTCTAGAATTAGGCCTTCCTTCATGGATCTTCAGCAACGGGTCCAAGTCCTTTAAACTATGTCCACACTCTAAGGAAGCCTTCCATAGAGCCTGCAAGCCTTAGTTACGGACCTTGCAACGTATGTCCGTGACACTTGGTAACACCCAGTAACGACGACAACACCCGTTTCCTCTCCAATATGGCAGCTCCATGCCTCACTACGACTCTCCTCTTCTTGCTGCTTCTCTTTCTCCCAATTCCAACAGTCCCAGGGAGGAACTATGATGATTATCCAACATCCCCATCCCGTTTCCAGAGAATTATTCCTGTTTAAAGGAGACGTTGTCTGGATAGTTCAGGTCTCTGATCATCACATCAGTTCATACTATCCTGATCGTGGCTAGGATTTGAAGAGATTACTTGCTCCTGCTCCAGAATTATTCGTCCTTCTTTTGTTCTCCTTACTGGAGATCTCACTGGTACTACTTTTCCTCTCTCTGGGTTCTTCCCTTTTCTTTGTTAGGTTTGATTTGAGGCAGCTACTTCTTCCTTCTAATTTGGTTGGTCTAGTGTTGTTAAAGTTCAATATTAGATACATAGAGTCACTGGTTTCGTTGTTTATAGGATTTGGGTGTAGATTGGGCCGTTGACTTGGAATTCAATTCTTTCAAGGAGAATTCAACTCCCATCTTATAGATAAAAACGGTAGCCACAGCTGAGGATTGACCACTTACCCGATTGAAGTTTTCAGTTGGATAGTCACCTCCTTTTCGCTTGGGTGTTTTGACTCGAATCTTCACCCGTTTTCACGTTGGCACAATCACCAGAATTACACTCCTGCAGAAAGGAAATCCACAGAATTATAATTCTAGGAATTTGTCTCGCATTTAAGAATTAGATTCCAAGTGCACAACCCCATTTAGTTGCTTCCCCTGCTAGACATTGGATAATTAGAAATATCCTTCTTATTTTTCTGAAATTTCTGATTGTTTTCTGTTATTACAGATGCTAAAATCAATGATAGGATAGCCACATGGCGAGACAAATCAGAATGGATTCGGTATAGGAAGGTTATGGATGCTGTCATTAGAGAAAGTGACATGAAGAAGAGCATTCTTTGATATGAGTAATTTTGAAAAATGCGGTGTTCCTTATGTTGGTCGTAAATTGGATTTCTTCTCCAATTACAGTATTAGCTCACAGCTGAATATATCTGATACCATTCAGAGCATTTCGCGTGGTGTGTTTTCTTCGTTTTGGTTCCAGTTATGGCTACTTTTTATTTGGAATGGTTGCATCCGCTAGTACTTCTTGAAATGGGAAGTTGGCGTAATCTATCTGCTATTACTTCTTGAAATGGGAAGCTGGCATAATCTATGACATCTAATCCTTTTGGTATGGCATGAAATCCTTAAGTTTCTGAGAATGCTATAGGATTCACCCCATTAAACTAACCCATTCACACAGTTAAGGCATTCCTGATAAAGCAGAGTTTTCACACTAATAAGCACTGATAGAGACACCTTAAATGGATATGTATCCTTGACACCAATAGAAAATTTCATTGGGTACTAATGGTTAAAAACTTCAGTTTGGAAATTGAGTGTATACTCCACAAAAACTGCTTGAGTTGCTATGAAACCCATATGGCTTGCGTGAGCTGATTGCTGTGGAATGTATCGTTTTCTTTTCTCTATGCAAAACACAACTACGAAAAAAATCACCTAAATCCCAGATAGCCCAGAATTCATGGCAGCCTTCTGAAATGGTTGTGCCTCCACTTTAGTTTTCATTAGTAACAAGATGTGCTTGCATGGTCTTTGAAACTAGAAATTTGAATTTTTTTTACTAATATCCAAATGTAACCATACAAGATTGGAACTTTGTTTACCAGGGGAAAATAATAGTGTTTGGGTATTGAAGCTTACACGAATTCACATTAACTCATCATACGGTACCGTGATCTTTAGGCATTTAAGGTAGTTAAAGGAAGTATGACCATGTGAGACTATTCCCGTATTTTTATGCCCTTATGAAGTTATGCATCCTGGAGAAGGGATAGAAGCAGTGTGTACTCTAGGGCCTTCAAATTTGTTTGGTTATCCAAGTGAAGAAGGGATAGATGCCGTGTACTCAGAACTTCAATGCTGGAATTCCCATTCTGGTGCAATGACTACAAAGATTGTTTTTGGACATTTCCCAATGTCCTTCATTGCTTATTCTGAGAAAGGAAATCATTATGAAGATATATTTGCCAGGCAACAAGTGCTGCATACCTTTGCAGGGTTCACCCAATCAAGTTGACATTAGATTTCAAACCCAAGAAACTTGAGAAGTTTTGGGAATGGGAACTAGGAGACTGGAAGGAGTCCAGATTGAAAAGAATTCTTTATATAGATGGGGCAAGAGTTTCTTTTGTGGATATTGAACTTCCTAATGAGGATGGATAAAAGCAGGATATTCAGACTGTGATTCTTGTGACATATCCACTTGATTCTAGAAGAATGAATGGGATTGCTTCACATAATCTCATCTCAAGAAATGATATCTCTGCTTTCCTCTGCAAAAACGAATCCTTAATGTGACTAATAAAGTTTTTGATTCATCAAGAGCTTTCAAGTTAGTGGAAGGACTATCACTTTATGCAACTAGTTCTGCCCACAATGGGCCACTGTTTCACGCCAATTGGAACACCATCAATTTACAAGAATGCATTGGCTACTACTCGTTTCTGGTTACAAGTACTAGTAGTGGATATTCACAGCAAGGAGACTGCAAGTAAACCAAGACCATTTTCAGTAGTAGGTAAACTTGCTCATCTGCCTAAACTATGGCTGGAACATTTGATAATGCACATAAGATGCCAAAGTCTTTACATTATTCTCTTATGGAGCAATATTACCTTCTTGTTTTGCTAATTTTCCATTCAAAACTACTCAACCATTTCATGGAGCAGAATGCCTCATATCAGAAGTTGGCAATGTCAGTGTCAGTTTCATTGCCAATTGGGCAAAGAAGGAGCTTTCTCTGGTCACTCTGGTTCTTAATTAAAGGATATCGAGATATAGAGCTATGGTGTGCCATGGTAGTGTATCTTTTCTACTGATATTTCCGTTGTTTAATGGCCATGCAACATCTCAGAATAGTGAAATTGCTTGCATGTCTAAAATCCTTGGACACTTCAATTATGGAGGACAGGATGGGGATCCCTGAAATAATGACCATTGTTACTCTTGTACTGCTAGTGGTATATAGCTTGCTAGCGGAAAGGTCAGAATTTTACTTGCACTCTGGCAGGAAGTCAAGGTGCTCTCAAGAGTCTACGCCATTGACAAAAGACTTGACCCAAAGGCTGCGGCCTGCTGGTATAACTGTTTCCAAGAGCAGCAATGGCCGAAAATTGTCATCGTGTAAAGTATGCAGAGGTTGGAGCAGAACTGCACTCTTGTTGCCATGTTTTCTCTCCTACCTACATTTCAGGGTAAATAATTTCTTCCTTTCATTTTATGCTTCTTTTGCTAGGAAGCTTAATGTGATAAACTATGACGGCAGAATTGATCTTTTCCTCTTAATAATTTATACCTTGATGCAGTTCTCCTCTCTCATGAGCGCATATGGAGCAGGTGCTGCTGCTCCTTCAACTGGAATTTCATGGGAACCACCATTTTTATTGCCTGCTGCCACTTATTGATCTCAATCACCAATAAGGAATAATCAAGCTAACTTACGAAGTGGTCATTACTGTTCGTTTCTTCCGAATACTGTTTCAGGCAATGGGAATTTAGTCAGCTTCTCTGTTTTACCTGCACATGGAGCAAGCGCTTTCCCCTCGAATCTCAAGGAGACTACTGTTATTATTGGCTGCAGATTATTATTCATCTCAATCACCAATTTGGAATTATCATGCTAACTTATGAAGGTAATGGTCATTTCTGTTCCTCAGTTGCTGAACACTACTTTCAGGCAGTCGTTTTGTAGCCAACTTGTCATGTTTAGTACCTGATGTGTGGGGCTTATTTTATTTTACACTTCAATCAAAATATTTCTAATTCTAATTAAGGTTTTGAAGATTTGTGAGACACAAACATGAAAATGAGAATTCAGGAATGCTTCTTTGGCTTCTTATATGCATTTGCTTGAGTACATATACATAGAAAAACAGCGCACGTGCACACAGGGGTGATATATGTATATCAATAAAAAAAAGGGCAGCCTCGGTGCACAAAGCTCCCACATATGCAGGGTCCAGGGAAGGAGCGGACCACGAAGGTTAATAATATGCGGCTTGACCTTGCATTTTGCAAGAGGCTGTTTCCACGCCTTGAACCCATAATCTCAAGGTCACACAACGACATCTCTACCATTGTGCCAAGGCTAGAGGGGAGAATAGTTCATATGGTGCTAAAGATATTGTGAACCATTAATTAGTGGTTCAGCATTGTAGGGCAGGGCTGTTTGTAAACATACATATAGATTCGTTGCACCTACGGGGTTGCTCTCTCTATTGATAATCTATTTGACATCTAGAAGTAACATAATCCAGTACTATCCAATGTGTGAAATCATGCATGCTTTGTAATTGAGTGATCAAGCTGCTGCCAGATTTGGTCTCTAGTCTGTTATCATGATCATTCAACCTTTTCGGTCTCAGGAAGTTCGATATAAAACTACTCCCTGTATGTCTGATGAATGCATCGTCAATAGTTCTATTGAGTAGCCCGTCTAGTGGTTGGTGTTTACTTTGGACAGGACCAAATCACTTAGGATGGCGAATGCGGACTTAATTTGTGAACTTATGATCTCCTCGAAGAAAAAAGATAAAACGATGTCTTTGGGGGAAGGTAATCCGTTTTGTTGGTAAACAGATTACCTTCCCCGAAGATATCGTTACTTATGCAAGTTATGCTTCCCTACACACCCACCGTGATTGTTCGATGAATTCCTTCGAGTTCATGAGTCTGCTTGCCGCTGCTGCGTTGTTGGGCCTTTTTTTTGGACTGATGCGTTGTTGGGTTTTCTTCGGCTCATTTAATGTTCTGATCTTTATATCCCTTGAAGTAATTTCAAGTGTATACTTTCTAATAGAAGAATCTGGCATCACCGATTAGATTACCTTTGCATTGATAGAGGAGAAACTAGATCAATGATTTGATTTAGTGAGCTGCTGCGGGATAAATGGCTACATACCTCGTGAAATCTGAAAAAGGAATTTTCTGGTCAAGGGGTTAAAATCATGTAAACATGGTGAGGCCGATAGGTCGCAGACACCTAATTGCCTTAATCTTGGGTGAATGTGAGGTTACTATAGTCCATGTTGAAGCAATAGAAATCCAATGTTTTGATGAAAAGTTCATTGCTTACGGGTGGCGTGTTACATAACTTAAAAACATTACCAACTAATGCCATGAATAAGAAATGGGAAAGAAATCGATGATCAAATGCCACAGATAAATTCTTTGACAATCAATAAGCCAAATCCCTCTATAACTTATTCGATTGGAATGCCAATCATTGGAGATGAATTGAAAGACATATGGTTCCAATCATGCACAGGAGAAAAACAAAGAATTTAAATGATCCTACCATTAATTTCTTAATCCATGTTTAGAAATGCATGAACACAGACTTATGATAACTTGGATCTGATAGAGATTGTCAATCCAAGCTTGAAAATGAGAGGATGATCTCGACCATTCGATCAATTATTGTTGGAATTTAGGCATGGCACATTGAATTGATGATTAGACATTGCCATTGCACTTATTGACCTTTAAATTATTTAATAATCAAGAAAAGATGTCATATTAGAATATTAATTCACTAGATCCAAACATCTAATATACGATCTGATTATCGAATCATCAGATCGAAAGGTTTTGACAACAATCAGGCACCAGAACATGTGTTCAAAGTACTTAAAGCTATAGATGTACAATTTAAAATGATCTACAGATTAGATAATGCACTAGGGTCATTCAACTATTAAAATTATAATCTGATGAATCAATGATAGTATTGTTTTCCCATATTTGTATGATAGAGGTTGAGATCAACTGATTTTGTTGATTTTGGGAGTAACTAGGGCTGTTGTTCTAAGTAGGTGCTCTGATATTACATGTTTTCTACTTAAAGAAAATTTTGAAGTAATCATGTTCAAATGAATGAAATCCATATTTTATTTATTAGAATTGTCATATTCAAAATTTTGTAATTATAGTTGAGATCGTCAAAACCTTATCAAAGTATTTAACTCTAAGGTGCTTATAGTTTTGGTTTAGTCCACTGTGTACGTTCTAATTATGAACTCAGTAAATTAGCATGATTACAAATATTAATTTTTCATAAGTATGGATTTAAGTATTATGTAGTTTGATTTCAAAGACAATTAGTATGTGACTGATGAGTTGCATAGAGTACAGAGGTACTAGATTTATCACAATGTTTTTTGATGATTTGTTTTAGATGGGCGATCTCACTTGATAGATACTACTAGGATAGTAATAGGGGCCGCCACCCGCTCTCTGAAGTTTAGATGCCTATTACAGCTAGGATTGTCCTTTTTTCTAGTGTGGGTATCATGGGAAAACCCCACTTGGCATTGATTCACATCTCCATTTGGTGTAGATCGTAGTCTCCCTGATATGGTATCGGCAGCTAAGCACATAGACGGATTAGATCCGGGTTGCGAATGTAGAGTGATCCATGAGTTTCTTTCTGGCTTGGAGATATGACTTGGCACTATGAGCCAGATAGGGTGATGATTCGCTATATGAATACGACATGACAATGCTTAGATATTGGAGTGAGTACTCAGGACCAAGATTAGATTGTTAAAATGTTGTTGAAAATTTGTGGGATTGAATAAATTTTCTATGTTCTAGATTTTGCAAAGAATGTGAATTTCACCTTTACATAATTTGACTTTGTCATTTTGCATACATGGAAATGATTACTTAAATTATTAGACTTTGTCATCATATTCTCGTATGAAGTATTATGATCATTTGCAATTGGTAAATATTAAATGTAATGTTAGACACTTGCACAATCATAGCTTGCTGAGATATTGTAGTGTTTACAATATCTCAAATCCGAAGAAGTGATTTGGAGCAACTTTTAGTTTTAAAGAAGCAGATGAGGCTTGCAGAGGAAAGAGTTTGATGAGGACTAAGGTAGTATGAGCTAGCTTTACTAACGTATATTTGTTAACAAATTTTGAACTATGGGTTATGTTCGAACTATGATGACGATTTGTTTAGCTCATGATTTCTTAATTTATCCATTATGGATGTCTAATGTTTCAGATGCCTTGTATACATTTATCTTATGAGATTTCACTATGATTATGATACTTCATGTCATGTGATTTTATTGCATTTATTATCAAATGTAAATCATCTACACAAGCATAGCTTGCTGAGACATTGCTTTGTTTGCAACACCTCAAATACAGACAAACGTGATGACAGTTTTCAGTGGAGTGTTGAGGATATTTTAGAGATGATAAGGTTTGTTCAGGATCTCACTTTGGGTTTTGTTTACGGATTGTACTTTATTATAAATTGTAATATGACCTAGATGTGAGAATATGAATTCATGTTGAATGTGATGGCTATATGGATAGACTCTACGCATTTTGTAATGACTTAATTTTCTTATCCACTATTAGAGTATAAATTTTTATCAAAAATAGTATTTCATTTGAATGGATGGGCGTGGAGACTAAGTCTCCTATATGTTATGTCTTATATTGTGTTTATCAGGTTATTTTGTATTGCAAGTATCATGTGCAATGGTCCAAAATACAGAGGAGACTTTGCCGGATTTTCAATAGAAATGGGATTTTATTTCACCATTAAATCCATGATTTTGTGGTTGTATGACTCCTAGGATTTTGAAATACATGTTTTTATTAGAGCTTTGTTCTTTGTCACTTTAAAAATTAAAGTTTTTAAAACAGGGATCCCGACTATTTTTATAAATTATTGTTATATTGTTGATAAAACTCAAGGTGTCACACTATATGAAATAAGTATAATGGACTATGGACTGTGATTGGAGGAGATTTTAGGTAAATGATTATATTTTATTTTTCGTTTGTTAAATATTGTTGCTTCTTTAAACTTTTTGAAAGTCTATGTGTATAGGTGTGGAGATGGAGTCTCCAAGTGTATTAATGATAATTGTGGAATTATCAAGTGTTGTCGCATCGCATGCATTAAATGCGAATGTTCGAAAAAAGAAAAACTCTGCCAAATTTTTGGTAGAAATAGAATGTCTATTTTATTATTAAATATAAGTTTTCGTAAAAGTTATGACACAAGGTTTTTCATAAAGTGTTTTCCTAAAGAAAATATGATGTTATTTGCTTTCAAAAAGAAATTTCATAACAAGAGATCCTGACTTATTTAAAAATGATTTAAAAATATACAGAAAGAAACAAGGTCGTCACAATCGGTATCAAAGCCCAATTTACTCCATTCCAAATCAATCTAACAAGTCCACAAAGTTATAACAATCCATAAAGTGTTGTAGTGAAGGGTGAGTTAGAAGGAAAACTCACACAAATAGTGTTGGTTTTAGAACAGATGGCTCCTTGGAAAAGGACTAGGTCTACTCCTACCACACTGGCTGTTACACCTGCCGAGTCTTCAGGGCAAGGGAATTAGGTGGCAAAGATTGTATCTCAAGTCATTCAAAGTCTTTTGCCACATCTTCAAAAACAACATGCCCATGCATGCACAAATTGCAAAAGTTTCTAGGGCATTCACACATAGCCTATATCAGCATCTAAAGAGCAGGATCAAACACAGCCTATAGTAGCATCTGGTGAGTAGGCTCAGACTCAGACAGAGATGCTGTTGAGTAAAGTGGAAGGTAGTTTGGGAAAGAATACTAAGAGAGTTGATAAGTTACTATATCGGTTTCAGAGGATGGTGCCCTCATTCTCAGGTAAGGGTGAACCTAAGGCTGCTAAGAAGTGGATCTTTGAGGTAGAGAAGGCTTTTAAAGCTGTGCAGGTGCCTGCAAATAAGCAGGTACGTATTGTAACATATGTTCAAACAGGAGAGGCTGACTTTTGGTGGCAAACTGCAAAGAGAACTCAATTTCCTAGTGGCATGGCTACTTGGGAGAGTTTCAAGAGTGTGTTTAATAATAAGTACTTTCTACTCCATATACAGAAGTAAAAGAGATGGAGTTTTTTGCCATAAAGCAAGGTAATCTTGTAATAACCCCAATTTATTAAAATATATTTGAATAATTTAAATTTAAAATTTTGAAAATGGATTTGGAATTTAAGATTCCAAGAAAATTAACTTTTTATAGAAATAGAATCACAAGTTAAAACATAGATATTTGGAATGTACTCAAAAAATCGAGTCCAACGATTATAAGCACATTGAAATTAGAGTTTGGATAAAAAATTCATATTTTTCTTTATTTTTGAAATTTAATTTTACCCATAAGGGTAAATGGTATTTCACTTTTATGCAGGGTCCACAAAAGTTAGGTGAGCTATATGACAGCCAGCACAAGGAATCTAAAATGATGAAAGTAGAAATAATGGAGAATCCACTTTCAATTTAATAATAAAAGTGAAATAAATAATTTAAAATTTAAAAGTAACTAAAAAAAAAAAATTAACCTATAAATACCCCTCCCTAAAATCCCATGAAATTCCTCTAAAACCCTCTGCTCTCCCCTCTCTCCCTCTCCCTCTCCCTCTCCCTCTCCCTTTCCCTTTCCCTTTCCTCTTCACCTTCTCCTTCTTTTCCTTTTCTTTTTTTTCCTTTTCTCTCTCCTCTCTCTTATTTGTCAATGTGTCCTCCAATGCACCCTATGGCGGACATGTTGATGCCAAGCTCCCCTGAACTAACACTAGCGGCTCCTCATCCGGCTCCCTCTTTCCATGTTCCATTTTCTGGCCTTTTCCCTTCTGTCAAGCCCCCTTGTGGGCAAAAACATTTTCCCCCAATACCCTTTATCTTTGCTGATTACTCTCCTCTCAAAGTAGGTTTTCCCTAGCAGCTGCTATCACTGAGAAATTTCAGATCGGTAACAACGCAAAGACACCCTCTGACTTCTCCTCTCCTCTCTGGCTAACCAGGTAGGCCTCCTCTCTTTGCTTTTCCCTGTTTTTCTCCTTCTATTCCTGTCATCTTCAGTGTACCACTGGATTTGTTTCATCGGTGAAATAGATCCATTAGTCATGCATGGAAAACCTATCATGGATGACTTAGATGAGAGATATGAGCCATCTGATGAAATCGTCGGACCCCAAAACCCCCAGATTTGGAAAATTAGTTAACTTTAGAGTAATCTTCAATGTAGATCTGAGACTAGAATGATCTGGCAGTCCAAATTGAATCATCTCATCAAATCTATGTCCAAGATGCTCTCTTGGCACAGCTGATCCATCACACGTGCTTGTAGATTTTTGGTACAGGAAACTTTGTCAAATTTTTTACAGAAATGGAATTTCTATTTTATCGTTAAATCTAAGTTTTGTAAAAGTTATGACACCCAGGGTTTTTCATAAAGTGTTTTCTTAAAGAAAATATGATGTTATTTGCTTTTGGGGGAAAAAATCATAATAAGGGATCCCAGCTTATTTAAAAATGTATAAAAAGGAATCGGGTCATCACAGTATAACAACTGTTTATTTTGATTAGTAATCTGCTAAGATTTCATATATGCTTTTCTAACAATTTTCTCTAGCATTGAGGATTTCTCCAGGAGATTTTATTTGTAGATTACAGCTTTATGGCCTTTCCACATGTTTTGCTTCCACGCCAATCATACCAACTTTCCTACAATTTGTGATATATCATACAGCTTCTACTTGTTTTCTTCCATTTTCACTTTTATCTGAATACAATGATCAATGGTAACTTATTTCTTCAAAGAATCAATAATTGATAAAAACATCCCCAAAAATTTTATTTGCATCATGTACTCCAATCATCTCCAAGTTGAAGAAAAGGTCTCCTCACAAGAGAAGAATAAGAAGCCTTAGTTGTCATTTAGCTTGCAGTTTCTAGTGCACCCTTTTCCATATATGAAATGGAAAATCCCTTTTGCCATTTGTGAATCATGTAGTGTTAATGCCCTACAATCTACAGAAAAATTATCAATGTAACTCAATCATTGTCAGAGTGGCTACTAGCAGATTCTTGTAGATGCGGCAAGGGTTGTGTTAGCTTTGAGATTAGCACATTCGGAATAGTTTCGTTTGCTCTCTGTAACAATAGATTTGACTGATCTATGTGACGAAACTAACAAATGGTTGTCCCACTATGATACTAATTTGTTGTGCCAGATCTAATAATCAAGATTGATAATCTTTAAAGATAAACACACACACAAAAAGAGACAGACAAGGAAGTTTTCGTGGTTCAACTATTATGTTGTGAGTTTATTTAAGATTCTTTTCAGGTGGTAAGAATTAGAGATCCTTTCTATATCATACCCCTCCTAGGTTAGGGGATAATGTCATGACAACCAACGTAATTGATAATGATGTGTGGTGATTGGACAATCACCTCGATCATTTAGTCTCTTTCCCTTTTAATAAAATTGTTTCAACATTGAAAAGCAAGAATTCAAGTGATGGTTGATGATTAATCCAAGCTAACTACACTCCCTCCTTACATAATCATGGACCCAATGAATAACACAAATCATAAGGGAGGAAAAATGAGGGGAGGCCAAATCATTCCAAACCGAGCTACAATTTTTAAGACAATGATAAATAGAATAGTCCCTCGCTAATGTCAACAACATGCAGCATGAAAAACAATGTGACCAGATTAGTGTTGGTGATGAGAGAGGCAGTTCAATTGCCTATGCGGCTGAAAAGATTCATGATGTTGAGGAGATTATTGCAAATCCTGCATTTTAGACAAGTTAAAAGGATTTTGTTGATGTGTATACATAATCATCAAAGTTGAGCTATCCTAAACATTATTAACAGAAAAAGATAATTTGAAATATAGGTCAGTGAAAAAAAATGTGAGTAGTGTATAGATCATGGCTTATGTGAGTTAAAGTATTAAAAACCTTCCCATTATAGAATGTGTGAACAAAAGTTCTTTAAGCTTGACAAGACACATTTAAGAATACAAATTTTAAATCCCCTTCAAACATGCTTTGCCTGATGTTTAAATCTTTTGCAATATATAGCCAACACAATACCATCAATTTCTGCATCTTTAGCAAAATTTAAACCTAAGGGACATTTAAAATCAACCAAAAAAATACCAAATTGACTCCTTAAAACTTCACCACACTGAACTCAGTATTGAACTTTAATTAGAGAGTTCTACCCCCTTGATGTGAGGTCTTATCTACTTAGTAGAACATAGAATCAAAGCCTCCCAATTCAACAAATTTCTTCTATTGTACACTCTCAGAAATCTTTTGTGCAGACCACCTAATTTGCCACCATACAAACAATACAATATTTGAGAATAACCATAGAACAATTTTTCATGAAAAATTCTAAAGTACCTCTCTAGCCATAAATTCCAAATAAACTAAAAATACATATTCCAAAAAAATTTACTTTCAAGGAGAAGTGCTTCATCTGCCATTGAGAAAATAAAACAAAAATGGGTTTGAAACAATTGCAAAATATTTCATCAAATACTCCAAATTTGTGGACACATAAGAAGAAGAAAATGAATCCTCAAATTTACAATCTTCAAGACAAATACTACACCTATCCACAACTAGCATTACCCCTATTCACCACGAGACTAAATTTCTATTTAGTACTCTTTTAAAAAAAAATTATAATTAAGAATTAATTTTAGATGTATTTGTACTTGTAAGTGCAAATATGCTTATATATGGTTACACATGCATATATTGTTATAATTTTAGTATGAAATATATATTAAAAATAATTATTCATTCATCTAATAATAGTATATTTCTTGACAATAGTGTTTCTTTATACTTTTTTCTAATCTTATAATTCATTGTAAGCATAAATAATGAAAATCTAAAAAACATGCTTCATTAGAGAAATTGTTTGCCTTTAAAAAAATAAAAAAAAAAGGTTAACAAACATAAATATGAATAAATAAGGGCAAGCATGCAATCATTAGAGAGAGGTAGACAGTGTTATAGGATAGAAAAATGAAAAGCAATGGCAGAACACCATAAATTAATGCATCAAAAATAAGAAAGAAAATGTCTAGTGAAGCATCTTTTATTATTAGAATCTTGCATCATACCAATAGTATATACCCATAATATGTTAAATTTTTTATATTTTGTAATAAAAAATTTCACTAAATTAACATAAATTGGTCCCAAGACCATTAAAAAATCTTTGTTAGAAAGAAGCAAAGTGATAAATCATCTAAAATACTGGAATCATAGTATATGCCCATTACTTATTAGTAAGAAAATTCTTTAAAAAATTATTTAGAGGCTACCATAAAAAGACAATTGTCAGTGAGTGTTTGAAGTTTCCATCAAGAGAAAAATGGCAATTGGTTATTAAAGAAAAAATTATATAATAATAAAGAGATAAATTATTTAGAAGGGTTTTGCAAAAATGCCATTATATTCTGGCATTTTGGCAAAAAGTTCAATAATTATTGAGCTTTGCAAATTTATCATTAAGTTTTTGTGAGCTTTGTAAAATTACCATTTCATTAGTTTTCCATCCTCCTTTCCTTTCCTTTTTTTTTTAATTCCAATATTACCCTTCTCTCAACATTACGATGGTGAGCAAGAGGACTTTGCATGTGATTTTTTGGTTCATTAATCAATGAAAATCTCTAAAAGTGATTAAAGAAAGAGTTATGAACAGTAATAGTATTTTACTTATGTTTTAAACTTGAATTTTTCTTTAATATATTATCTTTCTGATTGATTAAAAACATTGATTATATTCTAATTTCTGTTAGGAAGAGTTTATATCAACTTTTAGTGAGAAATCAAAGTTTAAATTATTGAATTTCATCGAAGAAGCTTAACAGGTATTGTTGTGTAGGTTGGTAAACATAGTATTGTTTTGCTCTTCTTTTTTGGACACATTTGGCATGGGGCTAGAACCTTGTTCAAAAATGTTTTTGCTGGTGTTGACCCTAATTTGGATGCTCTTCTTTGCAATTGAATATCTCACTCATCATAATCAAGACCTTATCCTGACTAGTGGTCGGTATTGAATATCTCAATATTGGTTGCATTTTATTGAAATGTAACCTTACCATTAGATTCCTTGTTATCGAAGAGTGTTAGATACCAAGTTTCAATGAAACGTTCAATCAGGAAGTCATTGAATTTAGTGGCCAAAGTTTGTAACTTAAATACGTCTATGTCTGTGAGGTAGCAAGTCTATTAGTCACATGAAATAAGAAAAAATTTGGTACTCACATTAAAATGAATAAAAAAATAGTAAGAAAGGATATTAATAACTAAAATCAATCTTATATGTATATATATTATATATATTAAAGAGAGATAATAATAAAAAGTAATCTAAAAAAAAAAAATTACCATGAAGTAATAAAAAATTTAGCACATTAGAGATATTGAAAAATCTTATTCTCAATATTGTCTTTTTTCCTGTCAAAATCTTACTCTTAATATTCTCTTCGTTAACTCTTAGAAAGTTGAAATAGTGAAAGAGGTTTTGAAGAAAAATGTGTACGAGAGAGAGAGAGAGAGAGAGAGAGAGAGAGAGAGAGAGAGAGAGAGAGAGAATTTAAAATGCTTCTTGTTGAATGTAAAGTGATTAAAATTGATAGCCTTTTAGGCATTTAGAAGCAAGAAATAGATAATCATTTAAGCAATTAAGAGAGAGAAGCTTAAACATTTATTAGAAAAAAAATTCTTTTCTACAATGGTATTTTGTACTAAATTGTTGAGGAGAAAAAAGACAAAATCAGAGGCATTTTACTTGGTGCCTACTCAGGCAGCTAGCTAGAAGCAAGGGAAATTTAGAAAATTCTTCTATTGTTTATACTACAATATAGATATTCTACCATCTTCACATAAGGTTATCATTTATTCCATTGTGCATAACTAAACAACCGAAAGCTGAAAGTCGCCATATTCTGCAACCCTCAAATCTTCCTACTGCCTCTAGAAACAATTGAAATAAAATGATTTCACAGAAAATTTGCCCTTAAAGTGCGGTTTCCAGATGCTCCTATCTGGGGCTAGCGTTTTGAGTCCAAAAACAAATCAGCAAGGAGTTCTTTCAAGATGTCAATCAATATTAATCAACAATCTACTTCTGTGAAAGTGCAAAGGTATGAAGTCGGTTCCTTATCATTTTGGGTTTCAAATAGAAACATTAATCTTCAAAAACCACAATCAAGTGATAAGAGTCTTCTCATCAGCAAATGGACAAAGACTGAACGATCTGATGATCGAAACTGTTTCTTTGGTGAGCAATGAATTCTTTCGAATGGTAATGTAGACAGTACTTTATGTCAATTTTTGACCAGTGGTCTAAATAGGTACATCTCCAAACAAAATTAGGCAGGAGCAGAGAACTCCACCCCTGAACAAAACAGAAAAATTACATTAACCAACGTCAACTAAGTATAATTTCTCCATCTTCACATCTGCTCTTCCCAATTTTGGAGTTGTGATACCGACCTACATGCTAAAACATACGCCAGCATGGTTAAGTAATTCAATCCCTCGCTCTCAAGCCACAACCTATATACCGTGCTTATTCGTAAGGCATCTTAAGCCTTAATCGAGTAAGATTTCCCTCAGGTTCTACTATTAAAAGCCAGCAAAAAGATTATTTCAGATGACCTGAACTGCTTCCATGTGTATTAGATGAAGTTACTTGCAGGCAGGGTTATGCTTTCCTGCGCATGCTAGAAGTGTTATTCTTAAAGCGATCATATGCCTTGATCGAGAAAGATTTTTCTCGGATTCTAAGATCTTAAGCCGTGCAAGAAGGGTTCGCCTTTCCACTGGGCACTATTTTCGCGTTTTGGCACAAAGCCGCGACTTCTCCACCAGGCCCGTAAGCTAAGTCGATGTCGATGAGCTTAACGTTTTGGCAAGGCACGCCTTTACTGCAGAGTATATTTACTGCAAGTTTGGTGGCCGAAGTTCCTTTGAAGTTTTTGTAAGTGATGTCACTGAGAGCCACTTTTGAGGCCTGCATCAAAGATTAAAAAAATGGAATGAGCACTGAGGCAACAAGATCGAACCTAATGACAACTTGGTAAATGTATTACAAAGAATCTGTCATCCTTCTATTCAAGCATTTAGCTTACCGCGGCAGGGCAGTCATGCTTTGGGCAGTAGTTTTGATCAATGATGATAGGAAATTGGACATCTTTCATGGTAATGTCCTCAAATGTCATGTTAAATGCTTTCATCGGAGATGAATCGCCCCATGATTTGATCCTAATACCATTCTCACTTTCCTCAAATGTACAGTTCTTTATGTATATGTTGCTCACATCCTTCTCGTTCGCTTCCTTGCCAAGGCTGCCAATACTGTGAATTGCAAAAGCTTATTGTGAGACTTTTTATCATCTAACCATTTGACACGACAACATAAGCAGGAACTATCACTTTCTGCAACAAATCAATGAGATAAAGTCGAAAATTTTGGAAACATTCGTGAAGTACTTGAGAGAACGTTTGGAAAAAGAGCAAAAGCAAATTGCAGATTCAAATTTTTTAGATGACTGAGACTTTTATAATTATGCACAATGGTACCTGATGCCATGGCCTGGTCCACAGTGGGAGTTGGTGATGGTAATGTCGGTAGAGCCCTGGACCATGTCAAAACAGTCATCCCCAACTCTAGCTTCACAATTATCTATGACTACATTGCTAACGCTTCCCATATGGAAACCATTGGTGTTTGGACTATCAGCAGGAGCTTCGATCTTCAAATTACTGGCATGAAAACCATTCAAGTTGTTGACAGACAAGTGAAAGTACTTGGAATTCATTATTTTCAGATTTTTTATACTTCCCCCGTCGCATTCCAGGAAATGTATGTTCTGCACCAAAGACAGACGGTATACCACGCTAAGTTGCAGTTTCGTAGCAAAACAAAGTAAGGAACATTGAGTCGATTAAATCATTAATGATTAAGGTATGTAATATATTTGCTAATATATATGAATTAAGCACTTTCTAATACTTAATTTGATAAGAAATATGGTCCGGTACTGTAGAATTTGGGTTATATATATATATATATATATATATATAGAGAGAGAGAGAGAGAGAGAGAGAGAGAGAGAGAGAGAGAGAGAGAGAGAGAGAGAGAGAGAGAGAGAGAGAGAGAGAGAGAGAGAGAGAGATGGTCCAAGTTATATTGAGTTCTGAAACAAATTGCTCCCGTTAATTGAAAGCAAAAAAGGGAACTATGCATTTAGACACTTGATATTTGTTGAATTGAAGATTGAACACTTGTGATTATCCAATTAGTTGAATTTAGTTGGCTTGTCCAAGGAAGTATAAAGAAAAGGGGGCTGAGAACTTACATAGAGCATCGATTTGCAGTTCATGGCATTTTTGCAGCCGCTTCCCTCCCAGGAGGCCGCTCCTTGGCCATCTACGACTCCAGTTCCAGCACCATCTACCTGTATATTCGGCACTTGCCAGAAAGTGATCCAAGATTGTGATTTCTTAGAATCGATGACGTCAGAGGGAGCCAAAAGTGTTCCCTTTATCAGGACGGTTACTGCACCTTTGCATGGGCCCTCAAATCTGAGGATACCCACCAGGTACTTCCCTGCTGGGACCGTGAGAGTTCCACCCCCAGCACATACAGCATTCCAGGCGTCCAGGAAAGGCTACAAAATGAAAAAGCTCTTAAGTCCATTGTTGGCAACTAAGAGAAAACGAATAGTTTCATTAGTAGAGTAGATCTCTGGTTACTTTTCATCTCATCCATTTACTTTAACGATGGGAGGGCTAGGACTGAAGTGACTTTTGGGCGTGGCCCATTACTACATTACTAACTTGGCCTAAAGTCCTCTTTCTTACGCGAGAACTAACCGTTGCACCTCCTCCTATACTATTTCATGCACCCTCCTCTCTCAGAGTATTGTTGGCTTCCTCATATCTCCATATGCATTTGATTTATTGCTGATCTATAAATAAAATCTTAGCGCACCTTGGTACTGTCCGACTTCCCATCGGCCTTTGCTCCGTATTTCATGACGTCAAAACCAGGGCCGGTATGTCCAGGTGTACCGGCTCCTGGTGCTGTTTCTGCCTTTTCAGTGCCATGTTCGCCGGCTGCTGGTGCTGTTTCTGCGTTCCCAGTGTCACCAGTGGCTTTGCCGTTATCACCACCGTTGTTACTAGCGCCGCCATTGTCTCCCTTTGAGCCGGAAGGTGAGTCTTCAGATGAATATTCATCTGATCCATCACTGCGGCCTTTCCCATTGCTATTTCCACCATTATTATCATCATCGGTGCCACTGAACAGATTCAAGAAATCAAAAAGTGCTCTTCCTCTGTAGTCGGACTCTGAAAGGGATTTACCGTTGGTGCTGGAAGGTGTGTCTTGGGCTTGCACCACACAGACAAGGAACAAAACTGAAATCAAAAGTTTTACCTCCTTGCCAGAAGCCATTTCTTTTGCTTTTCTCACCAATATCGATATTACAGCTGCATGCAGTTGTGTTTTTTTTTTTTTTTTTTTTTTTTAATGAGCTATGAAAATTTTCTTTCGCCGAGATTTTCTCCAAAAGTATGGAACGAAGGATCGATCCCAGCTCAAGTTAGGATTCTAATTTTCTCGTGTATTTATATGAATTCTCTTTACATTTTTAGCTCTGAATTTGTTAACCACATAGGTGCATTCTTTTCCCAGGACCAAACGATCTTCCTCTTTTGTAGGAAATGTTTGGCCGCTGTCAACTCTAAAAAAAGAGAAAAAAAAGGTCCTCCCCAAAAAACAAATCTATTCTAAGTTTATTATTCTTAGTGTATGTTTGTTTCAACAGAACTATCGATGGTCATACGTTTTCCATAATTTTTGTTGATTATTTTTAGTTTCCATTTTTATAATACAGGAAAAGGCCGATAAAATATGTTTTCTTTAAATTAACACTGGCACACACACATAAATAATATAATACATTTGAAAATAAGACATCGTACCCGCCCATCAACAGCCTCAAACATTGGTCACCTGGTGAGAGACTCTCTGCACCACTATTTTAGAAGGCTTTGTATCAAATATACACACACACACATATATATACATACATATATATGCCTTGTTATTTGTATTACTTTATAAAAAATCTTAATTTTTCTCTTATTCTCTTGGTCACTATGTATGATCTAGTGTTCTCCAATGGTACAATTTTTTAGCAATAACTAAATCTCTCTCTCTCTCTCTCTCTCTCACAAAAGGCGTCCTTGACTTCATTTTTCTCTTTTTTAACTCTTTCTACAAAGGAGCTCCTCAGAAATGAAGAATACTAACTTTGACACAAATAGAACAATCAGGAAATAAAATATTATCTCATCTTTTATGTTTGCTGTGATTATTAATTTACCACTAAGACCCATTGTACAAATTATGTTAGGACGTACATCTCTCTTTAAACTATCCAACTTTTACTCATAGAAGAACGCTATACTAGCAACAACATACTAGCAATAACACTGTCCTACATTGTGTATGGTAGACACATGATATTAAACGATACCATTCATCTGACGAGCCTGTCTTTGGTTGTTGTCCCAAAATTGATGCTAAAACGGCACCTCCGATATCCATGAAAACATGGATGGCTACAAGTGCTACATAAGCAACTGTTTACGTTCAATAACCAAAACACCTTCTCCTAGAAACTTCTGTATTCAAACCTCAGCAATTTTAACTTATAATCCATGACCGGCTATGTGGATTTCTATTAATCGTATGAGCAAACAACTGTTGTATATGGTTGTCCTTTCCTTTTGGAGATAAGTTTAGAAATAAATTTATTCGAGTTTCTTTCTTGTGGAGTTTCTTTCTTCTACCATGAGTACTTGATATGGAGGAGAAAAGTCCTCCTCGTGGCTGCACAACTTGATCGTGGTGATCACATGTGATTACAATAGTGAAACCAAAAATACTTTTCTGCGAAAATAATATTATTAAATTTCAACTATTATCCAATACCTCTTATTCCCAAAGATTGGAGATGCATACCTTCTCGCACAAGAGAACCAGTTAGATCCTTTGCTAAGTTGGAGGGAGTGGATGAATGAAACATCCGAATTGCCAATAATCATTTTGATCTTATCTATTAAATGCCAAAATCTCTATAGTGGACACTACAAGAAAATAACTTATCTGGTATGACCAAAAATCGTAGCAGATAATCACAAAGCTATAGCAGATTGTCATCTACTAAAACTGGTCGTGGCATATGGGGTGTTGCAATTACTCTCGTAGCTGATGTGATATAAGCTACTTGGACTTTTAGCCGTTATGGATAAGACTCAATTTTTGGGCTTCAAGCGGGGCATATTGTCTGCAACTGTTGAGAGCCATAGCATATAAGTTATGTGTGACAATTGCGTTGCATTATCTGCATTGCTGTGTTATAATATCTACGACAATTGGAGCAGCAGCAGATAACAGTCCAACCTTTTTATTCTTTATCTGCTGTGGCTAAATTGTCGTAGTACAGAATAGACATTATATGCATCAACGAAACTAAAAAATAACTACTTATTTAACACAACCAGGTGGAGGGAAAATTAAAATAAAACCAACAATGCATGTTTATATGCAACCAGAGTTAAAAACCCATCTAAGTGTTTGTATGAACTAAAGACTTTTCTAAGATTGGTGTCATAGTCATGCTCTTCATCCTACTATTTTACGAAAAACCACCGAAGAAGAAGCAAAATCTTATAAGATGAAAAAGGGCTTTGTAGAAGGATTTTTACCATATTCCTCCTCAAAATTCTAACAAATGCCTCTACAATATAAAAACAAGTGCATTTAATTAAAATTACTTTTCACAATAATATTAAAGCATTGTTACTAATTAATTATAATTAAACTAACTACTTTGGACCTTGAATTCTTATTAGATAGAAGAAAAAATGACAAATAAAGGCAATAAATGAGAATTCTAAGACCCATCAAAACTCTAGTAAGTAACATTGGACAATGGAAGAGAGGTTCCTTGACAAAGAAATCATTGAGGCAGATGGTGAGTACCTACAGGTTGACATTCAAAGCAAACTTCTAGCAATGCACCTATAAATATTTATGCATAATTGGCAAACAAAACTATCATCCAAGTTAACATTACATTTTTTGATTCAAAACGATAAACAATAATTCTTATGTAAAGATGACCTCCGAAAAAAAAAAGCAAGAGTATTGGTTAGAAAAACAAGAAAGCATTCCTATAAAGAAGAGTTAGATATAATAATTAATCTTCTATTTAGCAACTTAGACTATTTAAAAAATTTCTCTTGTATCTTTCTACTTAGCCAAGGCTCCCAAACATTTACTGACGTGACATTGGGTGGTGTGCTATTGTGACAACCCGGATTTTTGTAACACATTTTGAAATACATTTTTCAAAGGCAGGGCACCCTTAGTGATAATAATAATAATAATAATAATAATAATAATAATAATAATAATAATAATAATAATAATAATAATAAATTCACAAACAATGCAACGAAAATTCTTTTCTTTTAAATTCGTTTGTAACAAAACCCAAGTCTCACCTCAATGTACATAATACACATAGAAATTTTGTATAAAATAAAATTTTATTGAATACTAGAAATCATCCAGTAGTTCACTTTTACACACCCCTATATTACAATTACAATACATTGTCCAAATACAATCCAAATTACAAAGTATGTAGCCTAATTACACAATCTTCAAGGAAAATACCCTAATCAGTCTTGCAACTTCTGAGTCTTCAAGCTTTACGTCCTTAAGTATCCTTTCCTGTATCTGAGATATTGTAAACATTCAAACATTTATAATATCTTAACAAGCTATGCTTAGTAGGGGATACAAAAATATACTACTTCACTAATATAAGAATGCATACTTCAGTCATCATTCTATCATTTTTATCCACTCATGGATCATCTTATCATAGAGTATATACATTATTTATGTAGTATAGTGTAAACCCATTAAAATAGTGAAAATTCTCAAAATTTGTTCCTTCCCTTGGCTATACCCCTACTTAGGAGATCATTATTCATCCAATTCTCATATGGGGATTTTCTCTCCAGAAACTCATGTATTTCATCATACTTGGCATCTCATTATGCCATAGCATTTCACTATGCCTATCATATGTGCATCATAATGCAAAATACTCAAGGACTACTATGCCACAGTTTAAATCCGTACAAAGCACCTAGATAACTATATAATAATCCACTTATACCAACTGTGAAAATAACAAAATCCATGTTCGCATGGACGAGGACCATGACTGTCACAATGGCAACCTTCCCATGATTGCCCCACCTGACCTTTAGCCTCTCTTTGGGCATGGTGTCCATCATATCGTACATTTCAGGAAGGGAGTGGCCAAACCCTCATAACTTCCCTAGCATAGCATCCCCAGACCTATGCATGTATAAAACAAAATCATAAGCCACCATGCTTGTATGTAAAATATATTATACATGTCAGGCAATGTGTCTATGTAACTAAGGCTGGAATATTTTCTATGCCCTATTCTAAGGGTTTCCTTAGTCCACACATCTCACTAATTTCTCATCGTTTGATCGGATCATTAGATTGGATCAGTTGGATGGATCATGCGGTTAGATCACTTGGTGTAACGAACCGGGGTCTACCCACAGTAATAATATTATCGGCTTTGGGGTGCCCATACACCCCTCACGGCTTTGTTCTTCCCTTGTAGGGGAAAACACATTGTTACCATGAGAGACCACCAACCCTTTATCAACAGCCCAGAACTCCTCCCCCTAGAGATGTGGGACTAACTCTCAATACCTCACCTTGCCTAGAAGCCTACCAGCCTTCTTGGCCCGCCCTCATAGTCCAAGGTTTCACAAAAGCTTTAAATACAATGTATACCTGTGCGTAGAAGTATGGTTGCTGGATTCCTTTTGTTGTGTACATCTTCTCCTATCTTTCTGTATCTGAGATATTATAAACATAAAACATTTACAATATCTCAGCAAGCTATGCTTGGTAGGGGAGTTTAAGAAGCATGCTAAATCTTAAGATACATTACTTATTTAATAGTAATTAGAATATTCATTTCCATAGCAATTAGGTTAAATTGAATTTACAATATGTTTCATATCTCAATAACCCATTTATAAGCCAAATATCTACACGTTTTCATCATTATTCATAATTCCATACTCTGCATACAATTCTACCCATTCACTAACCCATATGGAAACATATATGAAACTACTCCTTCAATCATATTAATATAACAATAATACACATATATGAAAATTGTTAAAGGACATACAAAAGTATGAATATAATCAACGTCACCTAATTTGCATTCCTAGACTATACAGTTGGTATCAGAGCAGTTCATCTAGTCACTTGCAGCCCTTTATGTCCAATAAAAAAATTTCAATTCAAATAAAGGTTAGGATCTAGTGAGTTGATGTTGTATTATGAGGGAATTAGTTAAGTAGCAGAAAGAATGAGTTAGTATAATTACAGTACCATGGAATAGTAAACCATGAGGAGATGTCCTTAGTATGACAACTAGGAAGATGATTTGAGAAATTAGTGATTCCACTATCGAGAATAGTGAACATGGGAATCGAGGAGTAGAAATAGTTAAGTGAGTGTGATAGAATATCCTTTTTATCTACAAGGTACCCAAATACCATTACTTACAGTAGTGCAAAATGTGCCAACTCAGATTAAATAGAAGTTATGCCTAGTATTAATGTTCAGGGTAGAATACCCAACACAGGTGTGTATTGTTCACGTATACCAAGTGTAAGAGTAGGAAGTTTGAAAAGAGGCAAATGATAGGCTAGAAAAGCTTATATAGCATGTATTGAATGTGGTTTTGGTTTGTATAGAAAAGTCTAAAATAGCGATGACAAAAGAATAATAAATGAAAGAGGAGACATATGAACAATTGAGGAATGATAAGTTCAAGAGGAGAAAACTTAGAAGAATTGTAGACTTCCATTGAAATGGAAGCTAGAACTACCATATACTTTGAAAAAAAAAATGGTATGTTAGAAATAACAAAGCAAATGTATCTGTTGATACAATACTGCTTGGAAAGAATACAAGAAACGTACTACATAGTAGAGGATGAAATAACCTCTAAAATTGAGAAAAAAAATTTTAAGACAAAGCTAATTGTGAAGCTTAGTGATTCAAATTAATACTACAATGAAATAAGGAATTGTGTATTCCTTTGTTATGCATAATTATAAGAAATATGTTATGGCCGACCCCCTAGTGGGATAAGGTCTTGATGATGCTTATGATGAGGTATAATTATGCTAAATATGAATGCATTGGTGAAAAGTTGAAAAAGAGAGTTGAGATGATAACTCGTTGATGGATAAGTCGTTAGCACAAGGACTTATTCTAGGAAATGTTTATTAAGGCTTATCGAAAGAATGATAAGTATATCCTCACGTGATACAATAGACTTGGGTATGATACCAAGATTGAAATCAATTGCAAATTATGAGACAATGTTGATTGTCATAAAGATGAAATGATGTGTTATGATAAAATAGTCTTCATATGTAGAAGACAAGATATGATAAAATCTTACATTATATCAATTGTAAAGTGAATGAATGATGACATGTAATTATGATTGTTATGAATGATGTGTAATGTAAGATTTAAAAATAAAAAAAATGATCTGTGGGATATATAAAATATAAGAGTCTTGATTTATGAGAAATAGATACTACCTATGATGGTTAGTATACTTTAAGAAAACAAGTGAATTGTATTTGTACCTTATTTCAAGAAAGATTCTCGAACTATATATGTTGTTGAAAGATTAGAACTGATATGTGAGTTGTGTCTGAAATTAAGACATTCCATCAGTATTTGATATGATGGACTTTCAGTTATTCCACTAGCTATTGATCGACCCTATGATTTTGGACTGTGATGATAAAGAGTGTTTATATATCTAAGGTTAAGAGAGATAAACCTTATTTGATAAATGAAGTGAGGAAATTCATTTCAATAGTATGTCAGAGGAGAACAACTAAACAATTGTATTGTATACAATGATGGAAATCTTTTAGTATCATTATGTAAAGTGAAATGATACTATATTAGCGTTATTTAAGTATTTGATTGTAATTGCACAGCTAGTGTGATTTCAGTTGTTCATTAGATGTTAGTGGTTTCATATATGCATTTGAGAAACACTAAAAAGGCTTATTTCTATTTTTGAATATGAATGTACCAAAGGGTGTAAGTTTAGTTATTATAATTTGAATCATATGTGTTGTCTCTAGTATGGTTCTTTGTATGGTTACTAGCTAAAGATGAAGGTTTATGATTTTCGAAATGTAAGGCCATACATAGGACTCTAGCAAAATGGAATATGAGTATGTTAGTTATGTTCTTGATTTAAATGACTATCTCTATGGTTTGGATTGATATGTGGAAATGGATGAATGATTGTGAAAATTCTATTCATTATTATGCTTGAAATGTTATGATATGAAGTGATATTCTATATTACATGCTTGTTTACGAAAGAGTCAATTGTTGGAATATAGATTGAGAAGATGGAAAATTATGTGGGCAAAGATTATGATGATAGAATTAAATTAAGATTCATTCTAATGATTAGATTTTTGAGTTGCAGTTGGGATTGTAAATTTTCATATTTCTAAATCAATGCAAATTTATGATGGATTTTTGATAGAAGATTGTGGATAATATGAAAATCTTCAATTATATTTGGTTGATGATGATGATTGTGATTAAACATTTATCAATTGATGATTTTAAAATGGATTGGTACAATACTATTGAAGGACTTGGATATTATTCATGAAGTTGTGGAAATGGGTAAGAAATTCTCATAGCATTAGGATTTGTTCTATTATAGTAATGTGGAGAATGTAAGGAGACAAAGTCTCTGAGATTATTAATTATGGATGAATGATTAATTTTACTTTTGTGAATGATGGAATGGGTTAGACAGAGTCTCATAAGTGTATTATTGTGATTAAATTGTTTATCAAGTGTATCGCAATCGCATGCGTTAAATGTGTAAGTCTGAAAAACAGAGGAGACTCTGCCGAAATTTTGTCAGAAATATGATACTTGGAATTTTGAAGATAGGTAATTTCATAAGGTTAGAATTGGTTAACCATATGCAAAAAGGGATTATCTTTAAGTGAGAATGATATATTCAATGTCTGAAGTTAGTGTAAAGATTTATATGGATAAGGAAATAGAAAGGTTGAGTTGGAGATAAAAATTTTGTGTTCTAGGAATCATTATAATGAAAGGAATTTGGAAGTTGAAATGAAAGAAAAGTTTAGTCAGAAAATTATTATTTTAATGGATTATCAAGTAAAGGCTGTTATCAGAGTACACAACGAAAGTGATTCTATTGCTTATTGTAGATAGGAAAGCTGCTCTATTAAGTGACATAATATCTAGTTTAAGTTTAAAATCATTCATATTTTGAGGATTGACGTTTTATTGAAGTAATTATACGACTTTAAATTTACAATGAGATGATAATATTATTAGAGTTTTTGGAAAGATATCATAAAGACAATTTATAAGATGAAATCCTCTAAGGAGGGAAGAAGGTAGTGATTGTAAAAATTTCGAGGACGAAATTTCTCTAAAGAGGGAAGATTATAACAACCCCCCCTTTACGTTGCAAACGGGTCTACTCTCTCTCTCTCTCTCTCTCTCTCTCTCTCTCTCTCTCTCTCTCTCTCTCTCTCTCTCTCTCTCTCTCTCTCTCTCTCTCTCTCTCTCTCTCTCTCTCTCTCTCTCTCTCTCTCTCTCTGACCAATGCAAAACCTAGGGCTTTTGCCCTGCTTCGATCTTCCATTGGCACAGCGAGTTTCCCCTTTGCTCGGATCTCCCACCAGTGAGAGAAAGAACAGATCCCACGATCTATTCTTCCGGCCTTGAAACCCTACCCCGGCAACCCCAAACAAGATGTGAAAACCCCTTCGATCGAATTACCCTACCATCTCCAATCATCCCCTCTCCTATCGGGTAAAATCCTCTCTCTACTCATCCATTTCCCTCTTCCTTCATTCTTCTCTCTCTGATGCAGCCTGATCCAGTCAACCATGGAGATACGAAACCGAATTTCTCCCCAACAAGAACCAGAACTAGAACAGCCCAAAACATGGACAGATTCAACATTAAATGGCAAAGAATCCCAAGTTCGTATTCACTTCTAGCTTAGGGAATCCAACATCCCAGAAGAAGGTAATGTATCTTCTTTAGTCATCCAATCATTCTTGCCCTCAACTTCTCTTTCAATGCAACAAGACCCCAAAACCTAGTTTCCTCTCCCCTCTTTTAGGATACCTATTGGCACCCTGCTTGAGTGAAAACGTGGAACAGACTTAGGTCTGTTCCCAAAACCCGATGACAATGAGAAACGATAGAGAAGAGACAGGGAGCAGGAGTGGAAGCCAGACACACCAGAAAAAGAGCCTGATCACCAAAAAAAAAAGGAAAAAGAAAAAAGAAGAAGGGATTTTGGGTTTTTTGGTCACCAAAGAAACAAAGCTCGTTGAAGACGAAGGCGGCCCTGAACTAACAGTACAAGATCAATGTGGATGCGTTTGGAAGGGTGTTGCAGAGAGAGTTAAGGCTTCTTTGAAGAGAGTTGAGGGGTTTTGGCTGGAGACATTGCGCATAGAATCACTGCGAAGGCTTTTGACATCGCGGATACTCTGTGGGCTCTTTTGAATAGTATTATGCCAAATACCCTCCAGTTAGCTAAAATGGCAACTCAGGTGTGGTTGATTAATCCTATTCTTTCATTTATTTTAGCCTTGGTCATTTCATGCATGTCTGTTGTCATTGCGTATATGGGTGAAAAACTTTGATTGATATCTCATAGGTCACATCTTAGTGTTGCTAGGCTTTCAGCTTACCTAAATGAGGTCCCTACATCAATGCTTGTTAGGAAGGCATACAATGGGTTGAAGCGTAAAGCTAATGGAATTTGGTGAACGTGTCACATGGGGTAGGTGAAAATTTAAGACAACATGTCTAAATTATAAGACGCATGTTCTAACATGATCTTCGATATACTTTAAATTGAGGGTTACCAAAAGACACTGGTTAGGCAGTTGTAAGGGACCCAAAGAGAAAAATATTATATTTGTTATGCATTCTGCCTACGAGACATGCATATATGATGGCATTATGAGATGCTTTATGTAATACGGCATGATGGTATGCCTTACATCGTTTTCCCAGCAATGGCTAGAGGATTGTGGACCCCGTATGGTGAGGGGCATGAGGATTATGTTGATATACTAGTAGATGATGGATAATTATGAACCCCACACGATGCATATGCTTAACCAATTCTAACATTATGAAACTACCTATCTTCAAAATTCTAAGTGTCATATTTCTGATAAAATTTCGGTAGAATCTCCTCTATTTTTCGGACTTACGCATTTAACGCATGCGATTGCGATACACCTGATAAACAATTTAATCACAATAATACATTTATGAGACTCTGTCTCACCCATTCCATCAATCACAAAAGTAAAATTAATCATTCATCCATAATTAATAATCTCAGAGACTCTGTCTCCTTACATTCTCCACATTACTATAATAGAACAAATCCTAATACTATGAGAATTTCTTACCCATTTCCACAACTTCATGAATAATATCCAAGTTCTTCAATAGTATTGTACCAATCCATTTTAAAATCATCAATTGATAAATGTTTAATCACAATTATCATCATCATCATCATCATCAACCAAATATAATTGAAGATTTTCATATTATCCACAATCTTCTATCAAAAATCCATCATAAATTTGCATTGATTTAGAAATATGAAAATTTACAATCCCAACTGCAACTCAAAAATCTAATCATTAGAATGAATCTTAATTTAATTCTATCATCATAATCTTTGCCCACATAATTTTCCATCTTCTCAATATATATTCCAACAATTGACTCTTTCGTAAACAAGCATGTAATATAGAATATCACTTCATATCATAACATTTCAAGCATAATAATGAATAGAATTTTCACAATCATTCATCCATTTCCACATATCAATCCAAACCATAGAGATAGTCATTTAAATCAAGAACATAACTGACGTACTCATATTCCATTTTACTAGTCCTATATACAGCCTTACATTCCGAAAATCATAAACCTTCATCTTTGGCTAGTAACCATACAAGGAACCATACTAGAGACAACACATATGATTCAAATTATAATAACTAAACTTACACCCTTTGGTACATTCATATTCAAAAATAGAAATAAGCCTTTTCAGTGTTTCTCAAATGCATATATGAAACCACTAACATCTAATGAACAACTGAAATCACACTAGCTGTGCAATTACAATCAAATACTTAAATAACGCTAAGATAGTATCATTTCACTTTACATAATGATACTAAAAGATTTTCATCATTTTATACAATACAATTGTTTAGTTGCTCTCCTCTGACATACTATTGAAATGAATTTCCTCACTTCATTTATCAAATAAGGTTTACCTCTCTTAACCTCAAATATATAAACACTCTTTATCATCACAGTCCAAAATCATAGAGTCGATCAATAGCTAGTGGAATAACTGAAAGTCCATCATATCAAATACTGATGGAATGTCTTAATTTTAGACACAACTCACATATCAGTTCTAATCTTTCAACAACATATATAGTTCGAGAATCTTTCTTGAAATAAGGTACAAATACAATTCTCTTGTTTTCTTAAAGTATACTACCCATCGTAGGTAGTATCTATTTCTCATAAATCAAGACTCTTATCTTTTATATATCCCATAGATCATTTTTTTTTTTTAAATCTTACATTACACATCATTCATAACAATCATAATTACATGTCATCATTCATTCACTTTACAATTGATATAATGTAAGATTTTATCATATCTTGTCTTCTACATATGAAGACTATTTTATCATAACACATCATTTCATCTTTATGACAATCAACATTGTCTCATAATTTGCAATTGATTTCAATCTTGGTATCATACCCAAGTCTATTGTATCACGTGAGGATATACTTATCATTCTTTTGATAAGCCTTAATAAACATTTCCTGGAATAAGTCCTTGTGCTAACGACTTATCCATCAACTGGAGTTATCATCTCAACTCTCTTTTTCAACTTTTCACCAATGCATTCATATTTAGCATAATTATACCTCATCATAAGCATTATCAAGACCTTATCCCACTAAGGGGTCGGCTATAACATATTTCTCATAATTATACATAACAAAAGAATACACAATTCCTTATTTCATTGTAGTATTAATGTGAATCACTAAGCTTCACAATTAGCTTTGTCTTAAAAAAAAATTTCTCAATTTTAGAGGTTATTTCATACTCTACTATTGTAGTACGTTTCTTGTATTCTTTCCAAGCAGTATTGTATCAACAAATACATTTGCTTCGTTATTTCTAACATACCCTTTTTTTTTTCAAAGTATATGGTAGTTCTAGCTTCCATTTCAATGGAAGTCTACAATTCTTCTAAGTTTTTACTCATATATGGCACTACTAATCAAACATCTCAAGTCAACTATCTTATTTTCTTTGCAAGGTGTTCTTACTAGATTGTAACAACTTTCTGAAGAATTTTTTTTGCAGTTGTATGTTTCTTCTTCAATTGGGACAGTGATCTTAAGTAGCTCAATTTCTTCCATCTTCGATCTTCATACTTTGTTCATGGCAGCTTACACTTGCTTCATTTCCTCTTACTAGAGTCATCTAACTAAGCTCAAACTCTTCAAACAATTACTAGTATTTTTTGAATTTGTAACACCTTGGGTTTTTTTTATTATAACATTTATATATAATAATAATAGTAATAATAATTATGGTCAGGATCCCTGAGTAAAAAAATTCTATTTACTAATGATTTAAAAACATTCATTTAAAACCCCCCATGTATCATACCACTTCCAAAAACATTACCAAAACGATTACAAAAAATATATTCATATGTTGCAATAAATTTAAACCAAACCAATTTCAAATCCAACGTCAAAACTAAAGGCACCTTTATTTTAAACCATAAATATCTAGAAAACACAATAATGCTGCACAAGGTCTATCTATCATAACATTCCACCATACTCAATAACATGTCCATAGTAAATAAGTGTCACAATAAACTCAATTGTGAGTGTATACAGTGTGACGCATGGGTTTTTAAAACACATTTTTCATAAATATTTGCAAATGTAGGGCCCTGATTTTGAAACTCTCTTAAAATACAAACAGCGAAAATATATTTTCTTTGAAATTGATTTGTCAAAAACCCAGTGCCACCTCAAGTTTAGTTATCATACATAGATTTTTGTATAAAATAAAATTTTCATTGAATAACAATATAAATACTTTTATTAAAATTAGGATCAATCCACTGGTTCACATACACAACCTCGGTAGTCATTACATACATTGTCCAAATATTAAAATCCAAATTACAAAACAATCAATACAATCTTCTTCAAAGTAAATACCATAAGCAGTAGTTTGGTGATGATTATCCTTAAGTCTTGAGATCTCAATCTTCCTTAACTGTATCTGAGATATTGTAAACATTCAAACATTTACAATATCTCAACAAGCTATGCTTGGTAGGGGATTTAAGAAGTATAATCAATATATATCAAAATCAGCAGTTCTTTATATTTATGATATAAATCAATTTATACAATTGGATAACCATTTTATCCTTTACTCATCATATGAATTATATGTATATATTAATATAAATAAAACCATTGAAAATCTTGAATATAGTCAATATCATCAATAATATCTCATTTCCAAATTGATTTCAATATTAATACTAGGTGTTAATATTTAATCATAATGTATTGGGAATTATCCTAGAAATATAACATTGGTAATAACTTTCACTAAGCATCTCATCATGCCATAAAATAAGGCATCTCATCATGCCACAACATAAGACATCTCATCATGTCATAACATAAGGTATCTCATCATGCCACAACAATAAGGCATCTCATTATGCCATAACATAAGGCATCTCATCATGTCATATCTCAATTGCATCATAATGCAAAATAATCAAAGGATTACCATGCTTGCAGTCTCAATCCATACAGCGTGCCTAGATAACTGCTCAATAATCCAATGATGCCACGGTGGAAAATACAGATACATGTTCATATGGGGAGAACCATGGCTGTCACAGTGGCAGCCTTCTCATAATTGTCCCACCCAACATTTTGCCTCTCTTTGGGCATGGCATCATCATCATAATCAATTTCAGAGAGCGGGTGGCCAAACCCTCATAACTCTCCTAGCATTGGCATCCCCAGACATAAGCCTATCTTAAAACAGAATCACAAGCCTTCATGCTTGTATGGAAAATAATATTTCATGCTTACAAACTATGTGTCTGGTTATAATAGGGCATGCCTATAACTTCTTTCCTTAAGATTTGAGGGTCCAAATTATGTATTTCAAATCTTCTCATTCTAACCTTAAGTAATTTCATAATTACTTAATCAATCACTTTGTGTTCATTTCAACATCATTTTTTGATTCATAAACAATTCAAAGGCAATTATAATCAATCCATAGCTATTAAGATAAGATCATGTATAAAATACATGTATCTTCTACACTGAATATACTCTTAAGGTCCACTTACCTTTACTTTCAACAATCCATCATCCCATTAATCTTGATCATCATTATGCATCTATCAAATCATATATATACAATATTCCTCAACTCATTTATACTTCCCAGTTGCTCTTTTGATCATCCTTACATAGGATGATTTAGATCTCTTTCCTTGGATCATATTGATCAAGGTCTAATCCATTGGTCTACATTTAAATCTAACATTTGCACTAATTAAAAAACATACATACTAGTACAATATTATGATTTTTATTATTTTTTATCATTTAAGATCTCTTTATGGATCTTGTTTGATCTTTGATTACCATTTTTATTAAGATTAGATATTTTACTATCCTTTTATGATCTTATTATTATTCAACCAGTTAATGTTTTACTATTTGAAGATAATTTATGCACTCCTAATTCTAGACAACTCTTATTTCCAATTGACTAAGGTTTACCAATTAAAAGCTGCTCACAAAGTGGTTAATTCAATCCTCATGTAAGGAGGTGTTTATACCTTAACAAACATTACCAGAAGGTGAGGGAAGAGCGAGGCTCTATTAGAGAACCCCCTTAACCACCATGTTCAACATTTACTAAAGTGACTTTAGTTCAACCTTTTATAAGGTTCCTATGAGCTCGTATACCGTAAGTACTCTTCCTACTTGATTTTAATTAATGTCTATGAACATTTAAAGTGTCATTCGTGGATGTTTATTATTTTCCTAAATTGGGCCAAGAAAATGATATTCCTTATATTGTCCTACTAATATAGCCTTTACTATCATTAAGTCCATGTCCATGTCCATATTCATTATAAATGTTCATCAATATCTATTTTCATTTTAATTATATTTTCCTTGTAATTTACATAACATGAACATTAAAGCGTAAATAAATAAATAAATTTAACAATTAAACCTACTAAGCAATTAAAAGAACATTTACAATAGAATATAATAATTCACATGCTCATTTGAATATATCATATTTCTCCATTTTGATCCAATGATCTTATTTTGATTTCTATCCATTTTTCATCTCATTAAAGGTTTAGATCTTGATTTTTTATTTTTATTCAGATCTATCACATTCTCTTAATGTGATATCATCACTAGATCATTGATATATCTCATCACATGATATGATCTTTCTTGATCCAACAGATCAAGAAGATCTTAAGCCATTTTATCAAAATTAAGGAAATAGATCTCAATCTATCCCAAATTAGCCACATCATGCCACTCATTTATCATGATCTTATCATTAGATCATCATCCATATTGATTCATAGTTTTTTATCATGCTTGATTAGTCAGATCAAGTAAATCCATGATCATTTTTAAGATTTCTCTTCCATTAAGATTAAATTTCTTAATTCATCCCAGATCAGTCATATCCAACTCTTGATTCCATATTCTCCCATCACTAGATCACTAATGGATCAAAAATCCAAGTTCTGATTATGCCAAATTTGACTGATCTTGGGAATTAGTACCACTTTTTATGATTTACAAAATTTTACAGTGAATAATAAAACCTGAATTTTATATTTCTAATAGATTATACTCTTCACCGGGAATCCAGAGTTTCTTTCCAATCTTGATTTGGAGTTAAAATGAGCCCTAAATTGAAGTTTTAAACTTCAAATCTATTTTGATGGTCCATATTTGATTTGGATTTGGGAAGTTATGCCGTCACAGTTTTTTATGAATGTGCCTCAGATGCTGCACACGCGTGAAGGCGCGCCCATGGTGAGCGTCGCTTTATGCGTCTTGAGAAGTGCATCCCAAAAGCAGATCTCCTGAGATCTGTTGAGACAGTCAGATCTGGACCGTCAGATCAATAGTCCATTAGAATTCCAAAATCTAATCAATTTAGTGGTGATTTCCACCTAGGTCACCAAATCTATTTTGCCAGTGGAATAGATTCACAGAAGAGGACGGATTTTCGCCAGTTTTCGATGGGTGCAGACAGTTGTTTGTGCTCACCGATAAATCATCGCTGCTGCGTTGTTTGCTGGAGCGGGAGAAGAAATGAGAAGAGGGGAAATGGAGAAGGAAATGAGGGGAATTGGATTCTTGGTTCAATCTTATTTCCAATGCCGGAGAAGGGAGATCCATGGAGGCATTGCAGGGTTGGGGAAAAACCCTAGTCGGTTGGATCGAGCGGTGCTGTCAGGTGGAAGGCACGTCCCCAAATGCACCAACCTGGGATAGGCTGGTTTATGAGCCAGGCGCTTGTGGGGACCACTGCTCTGACTGGAAAGAGAGAAAAAGGAGAGGGAGAGAGAGGGGAAGAGAGAGGGAGAGGGAGAGGGAGAGAGAAAGTGTCTATGGATCTGGAATTTCGTGTGAATAGTAGGAGGGGTATTTATAGGGCTGTTTTTGAATTATTTTAATTAAATTTTTTATTATTTTTTAAAAATTATTTTTTATTCTTTTCTTATTAAAATCAACGGTAAAAGTTGTCGTCATGTGACCTTGAGGTCACGGGTTCAAGGCATGGAATCAACCTCTTGCAAAAATACAAGATAAGGCTGCCTACTTTAGGCCATTATGGCCCGCCCCTTCCCTGGACCCCGCATAGACGGGAGCTTCGTACACCAGGGCTACCATTTTATTCTTTTCTTATTAAAATCAAAAGAGATTCATCATCATGTTTATTCTTCATTATTGATATTCCTTGTGCTGGTTGTTCCCCAACTCAGTTGACTTTTATGGACCCCACACAAAAGTAAAATGACCATTTTACCCCTATGGGTAAATATAAATTCACAAAAATTAAGAAAATAGAAATTTTTTACCTGGGCTCAGATTTTAGCATGCTTATAGTCATTCTGACCGATTTTCTGATATGATTCTAAATATCTATGTTTCAAGACTTGATTCTTTTTTTAAAAAAATAATATTATAAAGGGTAGCCCCTGTGCACGAAGCTCTCGCCTATGCGGGTTCCGAGGAAGGGGCGGACCACAAGGGCCTAAAGTAAACAACCTTACCTTGTATTTTATAAGAGGCTGTTTCCACGCCTTGAACCCGTGACCTCAAGGTCACACGACGACAACTTTTTTATATTTAATATAAAATTAATATTATATTAAATATAATATTCCACTTTGATTTTCGTAGAAATTCCAATTAATTCCAAAAAAAATGGGGTTTTCACATACAATCCATAAGATAAATTAGAAATGGAGTTTATATAATCACTCATGTCAAACTAGATATCAGAAAGATAAAGATGGTCCCAACTACTATCATTGTCCTTCCATGCCCTTGCCTTTCCTGCTATCGCTCTCAATATTTGAGGCATTACAAAATAAAGAATGCCTTAGCAAGCTATTTCTTATATAGGTACATAGATATTTAATGAAATGCAATTATGGAATAAAAAGAATAACTCAAATAATACGAGCATAAAGCACAAGGTCATGGAATACAAATGCCAAGAATCATATGGATACTAGGATAAAAGTATCATGCTCAATAAAACATGAGTCACATGTATGCAAAACATGAGTATGATGCAATCTCAATGAGCATATAATAAACAAGTAGGGCACCCCATGTTGCGTGGGTCTCATGAGTATCCCCTACACTCGTACAACAGGTCATGAGTACTCATACCAATCTTCTAAGTGTCATCACATCTAAGCAATAAAAAAATATATCCAGTCTCATCATACATACACACATAATAAGTGTATGGATAGTCATGCTGCATTGGTAACTGTGCATCCTGAGTCTATCTATTGTTGCTCCCCATCGACACCGTAATGGGATACTTGCCATTCATCCTCATGGGTGGGTCCAAACCGGTAGTGTGGACTACCCATATTACCAACCCTTACCAAATGTCATCTGTGGGCATGTGTCTATCATCTCATAAAATTAGAGGATGGGTGGTCTGTCCTAATCCCTCATAGCATAACATTCACCAGGTGAAAGCACTTGTCATAAATCACAAAATACGAAAATCACAAATCTTATAAAAACCAAGAGCACTCGTGGCTCAAAATCCCAAGGCACCCCCTTCATCTTGAGGTTAGCCTCTCAAAGACTAGCCACCAAGCCTCTGTCCTCCATTCTATGGAAATCACTCAATCTCAGCAATGTAATAAAGAGGAGATATTCATAATCTATATACAATGTTTATAAGTATCAATGTCATAAAACCCAATCGAATGAAATCCATTCAAGTATCATTAAGTCCCAAGTCAATCATACCGTAGAACTTATGAATCACAAGGCATAAAATAAGAAATCATGCTACAACAATCCAAATCAATCAAGATGCTATGATATGGTGAGATTTTAGAAAACAATGTGAAACATAAAAATGTTGTCACCTACCTCGATGAAGAAACAATTACCAAATCAGACGTGTACTCCTCTTAAACTGCACGCTCTGATACACTTGTCAATACCACAGTACTTTTTCGTGTTATTCAATTTCATCTATATGACCCTTTATCAATTTTACTCTTTATTTGTTCAATAATTCTCTTATCTAGCTTTTGATCTAGATCAATTGTCCAGAACGCTTGAATTTTTTTTTATCATTCAATTTTTCTGACATCCAACACTCATCTACTTGATCCGATCATCAATCAAGTTGAGATTTGTTATTTTAAGATCTCCTAATCACCAAAGGATTAATTTATTCCATCTTGATGGATTTGGAGATGGTTTAACCATTGGATTATTCTTAATCTCCTTGATTTGTGATTTGATTTGGGAATCCTAATCTTAATCATCACAACCAATTCAATTTCATGTTTATCAATTCATTCAAGTGTATTTTCATGATTTATACTTTGATCTAACGGTCTGATCACTCCTGATCGACCAATTCTAAGTCCTTAGATAAATTGATGGTTTAGATCAATTTCTAAGATGAATACACCTGATCCATTCATTAGATCCATCAATTCATCTCTTGAGTCATCTAATTGTTCAAGTTATAAGGCCCGATTGCCCTCTAATCGAATCGATCTAAGTTATTGGATGGCCTTTTTAAGATTTGATCTCATTAGATTTGTTCAAATCAAGATTCTAATGTTAATTTCATGTCCGCATTGTCAAGATGATTCCAACGGACATCTCGAATAAAAAATCGAGCTTATGTAGCCATTGAATTTCAATTTTTGTGTTTTAGATCAATTAACGGCCTAGCTTTCATCTCTAGTTCCAGAACAAGACAAAATTGGCCCTATGTGTCATGGTTCCCACGACACACATGCGTCCCGATCAAGCCGAGACTGTTCCCGCATGCATGAGGAACACACTAGGATGGCGCATCTCTATCACACGTCATGGGGAGGCGTCTTGGGCACAGACTAGAAAGATAGATTTGATCTGGACCGTTTGATCAAACCCACCTTTGATCAACACCTAAGGTCATCCAAAAGTTTACTATTTTTTTAGATCCTGGGGATTTGGGGTCCCATGATCTCATCAAGCCACTAGCTCTAGTTTCATCGGTGGTTTATAGGTTGGTGAAACTAGAACCGGTTCAGATCTAAGGGGAAAATGCCGGAAAAGGAGGGGAAATGCAAGGAAGGGGGAAGGCTTTTACTTGGGTTCATTGGAGAGGGGTTTTCTAGGGCTTTTCCCAGTGGGTGCAGCTCTGTTTGCACTTGCCTAAACCCTAATTGCAGGTAAGAAAAACAGTGGCGGGGAAGAAGAAAGCCGAAAGAAAAGGGGAGAAAAGAGAGATCTTGGAGAAAGAGAGAGATTGTGATGGGGGAAAAGAAGGAAAACGGGGCTTTTAACGCTGGTGATCTGCTTTCCTCGTGGGGGCGTGATCAACGCCTTTCTCCCCCCGGTGGTGACGTAGTTGGAGGGGGTGTCATTATCAAAATGACCTCCTGATTTAGGTCTTATTTATTTATTTATTTTAATTGAGGATATTATAGAATTAGTTACACACTCTCATAATTTGCGACACCACAAAGCAAGGGGTTTAAATATGTGAAGACTGTTTCAGACAGGCATACACAAATAGAGCCAACATTATGGATCTCCTATCCTGGTGCTCTGTTATGTGAATATTTGCATAGTTTCTGGTTGTTTCAGAAAAATTCTAAATTACATAACTGAAATATGAACTATTTAAGCTTTAGATAAAACTTTTTGTTGAAAGTACCATGTACTGTTTACTTGCTTTTGTACCAGATGATCAGGTGAAGTTTTGGCATTAATTACAAGGACTACTAAAGACAATGCTGTCAACGACAGTCTCTAGAAAGCCAATAGATATGCGCAAGCAATGACAAACACAAAGGCCGGAGATGTTGGAAAGCTCAGGGAACTCTACAGAATGTCCCTGAAGTTGAGTAGTATGTAGAGAGAGAGAGAGAGAGAGAGAGAGAGAGAGAGAGAGAGAGAGAGAGAGAGAGATTACCTTGAGCATCACCGGACATTGCATGGTGAAGGATCGTGGCTAATGGAGTCGGTTGCTGTCGCTGTCGTCGTTGTCGTCCATCTTCTTCCATAGAAACAACAGAGTTCTCTGATCTATAATATTTAAGCAGATAGAATAAATGATGGGGATTATTGACATTTAAAAAAATAAATGGTGAAAAATAAATAGAATGATAAATTTGCAAAACATAATGGCAAATCTGCAAAAACTTAAAACCTGTGAATTTTTTTGCAAAAAAGCCAAAAAGTAAAAGCAAATCTGAAAAAAAAAACTCAAAAATAAATTATTATATATAAAAAAGAGGAAGTAGACTTTTTCTCACGCTTAGTAGTGTGTAAAATATTAAAATAAAAACACACAAATTTGAAGAAAGTACTGTGTGCATCTCATTGATCTGTACCTTTTAGTGAAACAAGCCAGTGCACTTTTCATTCACATCCGTTTTTCTTACTTGGCCCAGCCCTTTTCGCCTGGTATGTAAGAAAAAGATGAGCGCCCTTTCATCAAACATTGATTGTTGACCGATAATAGGTTCTATTCCTTCGTAACTCTTCGCTGTAAAAAAATAAATAAATGAAAAAGGCGGACGAAACACCTTTCCGATTAGAGCACGGAGCTTTGATCTCATCAGCCGCATCAATATCGTCGCTAGGTCAGTATGCTGTGTTCCCAGCCGTTCGACAATCGATCATCGTACCGTTGATCTCTCGTTAAACGCCACAAGAGGATATTCAAAGCAGGCAAAGGTGAAGAGGGGTAGAAAAACTTCATTTCTCCATATCTTCGTTCTTCATTACACAGAAACCGACTGCATAGTTCTATCCACAAGAATTCAATTCCCAGGCGCCATAGAAAAGATGGGAATCGTCGGAAATCTCACTCCCGAACAAGTTCAATCATTTTATTCTCAGGGTAAGTTGAAAAGGAAAAAATCATATAGTTCTTCTTCTTCCTCATTTCACTGTTGTGGTGTATTTCTCTGCAATTCAGGATATTTAGTAATTGAATCCTTTTCAAGCGCTGAAGAGCTTCAATCCTTGATGAAGAGAATGGAGGAATTGCTGGACCAATTTGACTGTTCCAGCACGTCTATTTTCTCTACCAAAAATCAGGTCTTTTTCTTTTCTTTTCATCTTCCTTTCTTATAGCTAGATTGACCCATCTCAAATCTTTGCTTCTCCTTCTCCTTCTCCTTGTTACAGGGAAAGGTTACCGATGACTACTTCTATGAGAGCGCCGAGAAGGTGTCCTTCTTTTTCGAGGGTATTTTTCTTCCTTTGTTTTCAATAAACAAGCAGTATTTGGCTTTACAGGTTGCCATTTTGGGAAAAATATAACAAGTAAAGGAATATTATGATTACTGATAAGACCCACATTGCAATTCTTCCAATATCCTTCAGTCCTAATATTGTCCGTTGAAGAATTGAATTCAGTCCTATTTCTTTCTTCCAAGCGGGAATTCAGTCCTATAACACTTTTTCGTGCATAACATGATTTGGGCACTGATTTGTATATACTTATCCTAACTTGATTATAATGGGACGTGGGTACTTGCTTTTTTCTCCAGAGAACGCATTCGATGAAGACAGAAATTTGAAGCAGCCAAAGCAACTATCCATCAACAAAGTTGGGCATGGTTTGAGATGAAAATCTTTACAAATGCTTCTTGTTTGTTTTATTTGAGCTGCTTGGTGATGGGTCTTGAGAATTGTGTTGATTAAATGTTATCTTGCTCATGAATTTGTTGAAAAAAGGCCTATTTGTCACAAATGCATATGGTGATTCCCTGCAGCTTTACATGAGATTGACCCCATATTCAGGGAGTTCTCACGATCAGATAAAATATCGAGCTTGCTTTTCTCTTTGGGTTATAAGAGGCCGGTGATCATTCAGTCTATGTATATCTTTAAGGTACTAAGACAACTTTACTGCAGTTTTTGAAGCTGGATTTTTTGTTTCTTTCTTCTTCTTTATAATTGATAAAGCTCCTTTTAATTCGTTTCCATCTCTTTGGTGTTTTATGAAGAGAGAATCATGTAGTTTGCTTGTACAAATTGCAATCTTATCAAGAGAGAATAATGTAGTTCGCTTGCACATATTGCAATCTTATCGAGAGAGAATCATGTAGTTTGCTTCTACAAATTTCATTCTGCAGCCGAATGTTGCACTACATAACTTTATCACAAGCTCTGAAGTGTGAAAATAGCAACTCAAATATCAGAAGTTAATCCTCGGTCCTGATAGCATAATATATTGAAGAGATATAAGAGAGAAAATAACGGAAAATGCTCTTCTTGATGATGAGATGCTTAAATGGCTACATGAGGACACGATTAACTGGATTGCATTATTCCTTCTGATTAAACTGAAATGCATATGTTGCCATTGAATAGTAATAGATCAGTCCTCCCACAGCTAGATGGCATTCAAGCTCAACTGGAAGTCATATTTGCCAAGCATTGGATAATTCCTGTTATCAGTTGGTTTTCCTTTTCCAGCCCCCAAACGACAGCCCCCTCCGGATCAAGGGAAAATACAACTTACTCCATAGGGCTCCTCATCGGCTAATAAATTGTGAAATTCATAGTGTCATTTTCTCCATATATCTCGCCACCGGTGCCCCAACATTATCTGATTGCCATTTAAAGTCTAGGAAGCAGTATTCTTCTAAACCATTATTAATGGTCCAGAGATCATTTTTGGTTTCATTTTCCTGTTCTAGAAAATGAATCAGCATAGTAGTCATGAAAGGAAGAGGACTGTTCGACTAATTTCCTGTCCTATCAGCTTTTTGTATTTCAAGATAAATTTACTGGATAGACTCTAGTCTTGGTGATGTAGACATTTTATGTCACTGTTAGTGAACTTGGTTTCTGTTGGTACACTTTTGGTTCATGAGGAAGTTGAATTAAAAATTCAAATGAACCTTGTCATAAGTTGGTCTTTTTTACGTAGGAGAGATGTGATTGGAAGTTCTCAAAAAGATCATGGAACTAGCTGTCACTGACCATATGAGTTCTTTCTTGAGGAAAACTCTAACATTTTCAAATGGGATAGTGGAGGATAGCCCATACTATCTATGAGATTCGGGACAAGGAACTAGATGTCCCCATCGTCCATATCAGGAAGTAAATATTTCAGCAGATACTTCTGACAAGAAAGGGCATATCTAGGGGAGAACCCCATCTGCCCCAATTCTTTTCTTTTTCTGAATATTTTTCCTTTAAGTATAGCTTACAATTATTGTGGGACATATAAATTACTATTAATTCAATGGCTCTTGGAGGAGGTTAGTCCCACGAATTAAGACTAGTATAATCCAATAACATTGATCATTTGAGTAAAATTTTCTGTTCTAAGTCACAAAAAACTCCTTAGCATATTTATGGTTTGATTTGTTTACCTGATGAACACACATGGTCATTCTGATTTTTGAGGTCCTGTATTTCCTGTTTTCACAGAAACCATAAAAAATGGCAATCTTCTTTTTAATAATCAGTGAGGGGAATACATACTTGATATTTGGTTTTGTTACAATACATAAAAAGGTAATAGTTACCTTATGTTGCATTCTGTTGTGATATCTACAAAGTAAAAAATAAGTCTTGGATTGCAACGAGTGGTTGAGTAACGATCCACCTAAAACTAAAAGCAACTCAAGTCCCTTATCCACAAACTGATAGTTCATGCAGGTTTCATGGGAATTCTCCTCCATTCATACACAAAATCTGTTTTCCATCTGAAAGCTTTCTTTTTTCAATGTATCTTAAATATTATCATTTTAAGCATGCTCAATGATGACTGCGAGTTCAAACCACAATCGATGATTTCAAAATTTACCTCCAGAAATAATTCTCTCTGTCATCTGTCAGCAAATCAAAAGAAGACTGAAATAAGCTGTTTGATTTCACTGCCTGAGCATGATGAGTCCTATTTTGCCATCCAGATGGTTTCGTTTGATCCAGATCCCTATTCTTCTAATTCTGCCTCTTCTGCACAGTTTTTCAAGTCATTCTTCTACTTGCTCAATGCAACTGGAGTAAAGAGTTTCTTTTGCTGAGTCACTCCCTACCATTTTTCCCCTATTCCACTTCTCCTGGTTGACTTCACAAACAGAGACATCGAAACTGGGAGTTGAGAACTTGTAATTTCGTCAGGTCCAAACTCCTGGACCATGAGGTTCTCCTCCTTGGCTATGTCTCTTAGGAGAGTTGTATCATTTTTGTATTTCTCAAGGACCCAAACCAAAGGCCAATTGTTGCTACTGTTGTAGCTGAAATAATACATTTTTTGAGTTCTCTGGAGTAACTCTTCTGCAGCCATCCTGTCTGCTGTTTTGTGGAAACCTGAGTACCTGTATTTCCATTTTCCTTCTCTAGGCATTTTTCCCTCCAGTCATATCAAGATATCCTAATTCTATTTTGTACATGAGTGGAGAATATCAAGTTCTCCTTCATCAGTGAATCTTCTGAATCATGTAATGGTAAGTTCATTTGAGATTATTCCACATATGCCTAAAAGCTTACAAAGCAAATCTGCATCCTCTATCAGTTCAATGACCGTTTGTACTAGTCCATGTCATATAAGCAACATATTTGTAAATGTTAATTTCAGTATAAGCACTCATGCTTTACTGCTGAGAGTCTTCGCCATGCTTCACACAGAAATCATGTATTTCATAAAAATACTTACTACCTTTTGTTTTAATAGAAAAGATAAACTGGGCTTCCCAAAGGATAATTTGGATGTTCCTTATACCTGAGCGACCAACCTTGTTATGGTCTTTATTGCCAGATTGATCCACTAAAATTAATAATACATTCTCCACTATTGAAGATTTCCATAGTTACAAATCTAAGGTGATCTGCATCCTTGGCATTCTCTGACACTTGCAATACATATTTCTCCATTCACTCAAAGATACAAATATGCACATATATCTGAAATATTTTGTCTGCTTTACTATGCGTGCAAGTTATCTTTTGTTCCTATGTTATCTTTGGTATTCATTTGTCCACACTTCTGCACATGTTGCAGCTGTATAACACTGTTGAAATACAATTTAATTTAGACTCATCTTGAAAGTCGGGATCCTTATTATAAAAATTCCTTTGCAAAATCAATTATATTTTTATCAAAATCATTTTAAAAATATCTGAGTACCATTCATTTCAACACAATTCTGACATCTAAGCCATAACACACCATTGAACTTGAAATCTCAGTTCCTGGAGTTCGTCATTCACAGCCATATCGTTCAATGAAATTTTTTCCAAAATTAAAAAATCCAGCATATGGTGCTTTACTACATAAATAATCAATAACTTTATAAGAAAGCAGCTTCTAAAATAACTGGTGCCTCACTTTTCTGCTAAGGTACTTGCTCCTAGAACTCCTTAAGCTTTGCTCCTAGCCTTTCACGTTGATCTGCAAGGTTTTTGGTAGGTTGAGTATATAGGAAATATACTCATTACTCAGTAGATAAAATTAAAATTACAACTCAAAAATTGCGGCATAACAATATACAAGTAGTTAGATGCTTATGAAGTCATATTTCTATGCAAGAATCACATGACTAAATTCTTATTAACCATTTATACAATGCTTTCATAGCACATTCTAATTGCACACATGCATCTTTATATAACTTTGTCTATAGTGAATGAGTATTAACTTACCTTTTCAAGTAAAACCATAATATAAGAAAAAGGGCAGCTTGGTGTACGAGGCTCCCACATATGCAGAGTTTAGGGAAGAGGCAGACCACAAAGGGTCTATAGTACGCAGCCTTATTTTCCATTTTTGCAAGAGGTTATTTCCACGCCTCAAATCCGTGACCTCCAAGTCACACGACAACAGCTCTATTGGCACATTTGTCAATGTGGTCATGAGTAATCATTCATAATCCAAGTTTATCTATTGAACCATCAATGTCGCTCTTCATGAGAATCAAAACAAAATTCTTGTGGGATAGAAACTATGCTTACGAACAGTCCGGCTGAATCGTGTGCCTGCTAGTACCCGAGAGGGACTTTCATCGTAGCCTCACAGGCCTATAGCCGTCTCCTTAGAGGCATGCCTAGGCACTAGGCGCATGTACTGTGCCTGAATTTTGTAATGTCGCAGGGGTTTTAGGTGCCAGCGCCTCAGTGTGCCTAATGCCTATGTTTAGGCGCGCCTTCGACGCCCAGGTGCAGGTGATGAGTTGTTAAAACCCCAAACTTTAATTTTTTTTCATTTTTTCATCTTCCAACCTTATTTTCTCCTCTTGAAAGCTTCTACTGTGGAAACAACCATTCCTCTTCAAGCTTTTAAAGATCTAAGAGAAGAAAATGTATGGATTCATGAATCTTTCACGTAAAACCCTATTTTTCTGTAAAAAACCATAAAGTTCAATACCTTTTTTTTTTTTTTAATAAATCTTGATGGTTTCTCATTCTATAGGCAGAAACAAACATTCCATTTGATTTTCTTGTTTGTTTGCTATAGATTTAACTTCTTTTTAGGTTTTTTTTCAATTTTTTTTGGGAAAAAACAGCTATAGAATTTTGAAATAACTTTCATTTTTATATCTATTCTTTGAAATAGAAATTCATTCACATATATAGCTTCCATAGAAATTAGCATGTTTGAGTAAATATTTCATCATAGAATTATGTTTCTATGTTTTTCTTACTTTTTGGGAATTTGTGGGATTTTTTGAATTTTTATAATTCTTAATATTTATTTTTGTGCCTTGTGAGTCAGGCGTGCAGCTAGGCCCTCCAGACTCTAGGCACATGCCTCGTGCCTCTAACTACATAGGCTGTCTCTTGTCTCACTTATAGTAGATTCCACCACCATTTGAGGAAATGTCACCTTTTGGGCATGGGTACCTGCCACCTCTTGTGGTTGGAGGCCAAGTGGCGAACCTATACCAACCTCCTAGCATAGCTCCCACTAAGTTCACTAGCCTGTCTCTAATCTCAAGTTGTAGGTATCACTATATTATTTGTCGCTGTGTGACCTTGAGGTCACTGGTTCAAGGTGTGAAAATAGCCTTTTGCAAAATGCAAGGTAAGGCTGTGTACTTTAGGCCCTTGTGGTCCGCCCCTCCCCAGACCCTGCATAGGTGGGAGTTTGTGCACTAGGGCTGCCCTTTTATTTAAAACATTAAATCTCAAGCCCATCTTTATGCTAAAACTATACATGATATAATCTTAAATCATGTTCTAAAATCTTGCCATTTTTCAAACATAAAAGCATGTTTGAAAATTAGCTCATCATAGGTTCTCAAAAACCACATTTTTTATAGTTTAGCAAACTTGCTAAAAAGTAACTCATCATGACTCAACTTTAGAGTTTCAAGAATATGATTCTTTGGTATTGTTTATAACCCAAAACAGTAGGTATCATGACAAGATTTCCATCTAAAAATCATCCAAAATAAGACATTTAAAATCTTTCCAAAACCACATAATAAAACTGTTATTTTTCATGTGCATGATACTGCTTTAAAACATTAATTTATAGGTTTTTAAATGTATCAAAACAAGAACTAAAAATACATATTTCTCATGCTAAAACGGAGATACCATAGTCTATTTTAAAATCATGAGAAAAACATGTAAAACAGTGAATTAATTTTCAATGTTTTAATTCAAGTTCATGCACCTCTTTCTTACTCTGATAAGCTTCTTTCTTATGCTTCTCTTCTAGGCTTCTTTTTAGCCAAATTTTTCATGAAACAGATGCTCAAATCATTGCATATTAACATGGCAAAACATATATGAATGTTTGAAAATTTTACTCTAAACAGTGCTTGAACATTCTATAGATCGAGCTGGAATTTCACCTATAAAACTCATGCAATTTAATGATTTATCAACCATATTTTCTATGCTAAAAAAACACTTAAACCAGCCATGTATCCATGCTATAACACATTACTAACAGTCATGAAAAACTGACCAGAATCACTTTTAAAATCAGTCATGAATCCATGCTTAAAAAACAGCAGTAACAATGGATTAGAAAAACACGTTATCTATCATCCAAAAATTCTAGCACTTATCTCATGAAATCTGGCGTTTTAACAGTACTCATAATTCATGAGAACACAATCATACTCGAGCATGAAATCATAGAATAGAGGTCTTAAACATAGGATGCACATAGATCACGGAAAATCTCATGACTTCATATGCTTTCAAGCTAATAAAAATGTCTTTACACGAATTTTTATGGTAGAAAATGAACCATATCAACTTATCAGCATCATGTGCTTGAACTCTGATGAAAACATCATCAATGTACCTCCATAAAATTTTGGAAAACAATGAAAACTTGGTAGTTTCAGAGTTACCTACCTCGTAGTTGGTCTAATGTAGAGTTTTCAGTTTTTCTCTATAGCTTTACCTTCTGCCTCCTACATTTTTCTCCTTTGGCATGGACTGCTACAGGTCAGGCATCTTTCTCCTTTCTTCTCCTCTCTTTCTTTCTTTCTCTCTCCTAGAAGTCCTACAGCCAGTTTTTACTTGGGCTGCGACGTCTTTAGTTTATTTGCTTTATATTTTGGTTTCCTTGCAACACAAGGCAGTCCCTTCCTCCTGCTCTTTCTTATTTGAATCCTAGCCGCTCTGGTTTTTAGCAATAAGACATTTTCTCCACTTGGTTTATAATTCACTTCTCCAGCTCAAAACCGTCTCATTCACTGCTTACTGCTACCTTCTAATTTCAACCTTTCGGTTGCTTGGGCACCAAGCCTTAGCTTAAGTGCATGAGCCCTTGTTAGAAAACATTTTAAACCCATTTAGCATTATGGGCCAAGACTAATTACCGACCCAGATTTTTAAATAAAAAATGTTCGACAATATTTGGGCCTCTTTATGCACCAATATTCAAGATAAGTGAATTGTAACCACAGGCCTCCATTCTACATGGGACACCTATTACACTTAAGTAGATTCATATTCTATTTATTCAACCATCAAATCCGCATTCTAGTAGTTGGAAAGGATCATCTCATCTTCATTAGGAGCATAAATGGTTACAAAAATTCAAGATATTACAAGCTAGATTTTCTGGGTCTCTTTGATAAAGTTAATGATTTACCATTGGAAATTTTAAGAAATGAATTATACATCTAAAAACATGCATTGACGCAAATCTAACATGCTCTAGATCTGTATCACGCTACAGCTAATCTATAGAAATGGAATCCATAAAGTTGCTAATATAAATAGACAGACCAAAGCCAGTGTCATGTTTTCAGCTGCCAGATTTATTTCTTCTGTGGCAATAATATGGCAAACCAGGATGAGCTTAGTTGGTCATTATTTCAGAATCCTTAACATGCAACCACGTATTCTCTCTTGCTGGGCTTGTGCTTGTGAAATAAACTTTAAGATTTGCATTTGCAGCAACCAGGAATTGGCGGAGAAGTAGTTCCCCACCAGGATAACTCGTTCCTGTATACCAAACCTGCATCCTGTACAGGGTTGTGGTTAGCAATAGAGGATGCAACCATAACTAATGGTTGTCTATGGGTCATTCCAGGATCACACAAGAGTACACTTCTTCCCATTGGCATCTCTTTCATGCAACTACATTTAATCCTTTGAAATCTCATTTATGTCTTATTTAGTTGTTGGTCGTATATCCAGATGGCCTTGTGAGGCGCTTTATCAGAGATAATGTTGGGGTTCATTTTGATAACCCTTCTCCAACTTATGATCGTAAAGATTTTGTTCCTCTTGAGGTGAAAGCAGGCTCTCTGGTTGTTCTTCACGGTGATATTATTCATCAAAGGTATTTTACATTTCTACTCTAGGGAATCGTTTCTGATAAAGTTACTAACTCTGTTGCTCTCAACTGGTTTTCATCCATGATTAAATCAGTTTTGAAAATCAATCTGCAAAGTCAAGACATGCCTACAGCTTGCATGCAGTGGAAACTGATGGATGTGTTTGGGCACAAGATAATTGGTAAGAAGCTTTAATTTCCTCTTACTTGATCCAAACATTTGAGAAATGTATCTTTCAGTTTCATTTTCTTTTAGATAACATATCCATCTGAGTGGACTAAAGGGTCTGATCTTTGATTCTTTGTTTCCTTTTCTCGGAGAGAACTGAACCTTGGCTGCATGGCCTGAAAATCATGATTAGGCATGAGAAGTTGTTACACAAGCATCTTATTTTTTACACTGGCCTGACTTGGAAACAAAATGAGTTCAACAACTAGAAAAGCATGCGAACATTCTCACAATATTAGGTCTGTAAAATAATTTGATCATGCATTGGAACTTTAGAAGTTGGTAAATAGCACATAACTGAAAACATAGTCATTGTGCTGAACCTTTCAACTGAAGATTAATCGGCAACAACAAACTGATGGAATAGATACAAGATGAAACGTCAAGATAAATTCAAGATATAAAGTGAATAGCATCTCCTAGTACCAGTTCTTAGATGTGGAAGAGATCCGTCTCTGTGTGTCTCAGTTTTCAGAGTTGATAATTTACGAACTGTTGAAAAGATGGGAATGACTTGTAGATCAGTTTTTATGGGGCTCATCGTGGAGCAAATTTGCCGACGCTAATCAAATGGATATCATCTTGTCAGTCATTATCTATTATTCTAACCAAAGTGCCAGGGCCTGGGATAGTCTTCTAATGGAAATTTTAGGCAACAAGGCACCAAGACTGTAGAAATTCTCAATATTCTCTGCATGGAATGTATTGTAGCCTTAGAAATTTAATGGCATGTTTCCATATAGTTCCAATCCAATTGTTGATTGAAGCACTACTTATCACCTGTATTGTTCTCCTATCAGGATCAGAAGAAAAGTAGATCCCGAACCAATATACGTTTCTTGATCCAGTGATCCATGTATCTTTCATGAGAAACCAACAATTCGCTCTCTAGGCGGACGCAGTCTAATATTCAAATCTAAAAGTTTGGTCTGAAAAGCAGCGGCGATGCCGTGCGTGGGTTTACAACGTTGTTAGCTGCTTTGAATCACATCTACGTTCTGTGAATATGCACTCCATGCAAGTGTGTTATGTCTAAAGTTTATGAAAGATAAAGAGACTGAACCTAATGATACATGGTTTCTATGTCTGTTATTTCTGTTAAACAATATTACACATACCACTCTTCTTTTGATGTGCTACAAAAAGGCCGGCCCCAGGGCAAGAAGGTCCCATGTATGCGGGTCCAGAGAAGGGGCGGACCATAAGGGTTAATAGTATGCAGCCTTACCTTGTATTTTGCAGGAGGCTTTTTCCCCATGCCTTCAACCCATGTTGCGCCAAGGCTTCCCTTCTTGTCTTTTGATGTGCTGTTTGTTTTATTATCAAATCTTGGAACTATTCCTTTCGACCACCATTCTAACTTTCAGTCTGCCATGTTAGTTGAAAGATGATATGCCATTTTTAAGTGGCGCCCTGCTTCCATCTTCATGGAACCACTAAAAGGACTTGGAGATGCAGCTAAGTGGGTCAAGTCCAAAATGATCATTGTTCCATCTTCACAGAACCGCTAAGGGCTGCATGACAAAATGATGGATTCAAACCATTGGAACTGGTCAGACCAGAATTTTATAACCCATCGAATGTGTTGGCCATCTTTGGCACCCTCCTGGTATTCCAATGGCAGGGTGTCTAACTTCTATAAAAAGAATTTCTGATTCTGAATAAGATACGAACAAATGTCCAAAATGAACGGCTTTGATCACCTATGCAGATGAACTTTATGGGGATCTGGATGTCTGAATAAAATCGTTTACCATGTTCTAAGTTCTCGTCCGCTGAATCATCCTACCCATCGTTTTCTCAACCATTAGTTACCATCTGGTCCCACTAAAAATCTCCCGTGGGTTGGGCCTTAATTTATGGTTTGGGGATAGAGACCCGGAAAGCCCAATCTAATTGCAAATTATGCTGGAAAAGTTCCCAACATCAGCCGTTTATGGATTTTCATATGTACATATCTTGTCAGGTAATGATTGAGATCAAATGACATGATTCTTCGTGGCCCCACTTCATATTTTCTTTGCGTCTGAATCTAGATCGATCTACACCATCAAACACAAGATCGAAAACCAAGATAAGGCCCATCCAACTAGCAGGAGTTGTTGCTTGTATAGAATAGGAGACAATTGCGGGAAGACCCAAAACCCAAAACTAAATCCCACGTTCCACAAACATTTAGGACCTACTAATTAAACTCTACTATTTCTGCCCCCAAACCCATTGTTTCCCACCTTTGCACGGGCCCTCCTTTCGTCCCACTTTTCTCCGATCACAAGTCATTTTATTTAATGGCGAAACGCTTGATTCCAAGCCGGAACAGAGTGCTGGTGGAGAAGCTACTTGCTCCTTCCAAACCACCGCTGGGATTCTCCTCCTAGAGAAGACCAGCAAGGCATCTATTTATGACCAATTCTTCTGAGGCTTCTCCTTTCTTGTTGTCCCTTTCCGGATTGAAACGCAATCTGCTTTTTTTCTGGTCTTCTTATCGCAGCATAATTCGGGTAGTGGTAGCCGTTGGGCCAGGTGTGTTGCCACGGATGGAAATCTGATGCCAGTCAGCGTCAAAGAAGGAGATACCGTTCTCTTGCCCAAATATGGGGGCACCCAATTCAAGCTCGGAGACAATGTGACTCTCCTTGTCCCTTTGTCTTTCCTTCTTTCCCCCTGGTTGAGGAATTTTGCCAGCGAGTTGATGTACAAACGTCTGTTCCTTGCATGTACCACTTACTCATGGATAACGACATTCTGGGAACCCCGCACGATTTACAGAAACAACTCTTTTAACGCTGACTTTTCGTTTCTTCTCGAATTCATGATTGGATAGATTTAGTAGGCAAGCAAAGTGCCAAGTCATGCGGAAGGAATCGTCTTAGTTGGATATTTTGTATGAGAAATTTTCTATTGCTTCGGAATTCACATCTGAACTTGGTTAACATAATTTGGTCGGATGGAAATTGAGTACAAGTCGGCTCTTGATCGTGGTGTACTTTCATTGGATATGCATTGGCATTTTAGTTGCTGCGCTGGCAGAGTTTTGCCCATTGCAAACTTCAGCTGGGGCAAGGTGTTAAGTGTTCAATTTTGGTCAAAATACCCCTAATTTAGTATTGGATTAGAGCATCTAGACCATTAATTTTAAGATTTTAAATCAAATATTTCATTTTAGCTTTAATTGGCCATCCAAACGTTGAATTATAAAATTTAGTGGTTAAATGACTATTAAAGCTAATGGATGGTTTAGATTTCGCTAATTGAGTCCTGTGCATTGCAGATCAGTCAACTCAGGCATGGACGCTCCAGATTGAATCAAGGATATCAGATGAAGATTAGATGAAGTTTCATGGAAAGAGACTGAAGACTTTGAAGACTTGCAGAGTTCTAGCAAAACTAGGAAAGCTAGTGAACCCCACCTATCTCTTCTTCCTTCTCTTTCTCCTCTCTTCTGTCTTTTTCTCTTATCCCTCTCCTTTCTTTTCTCTCTCTTTTCTATCTCTTTTTCTCCTTCTCTTTCACACGTCTCTCACTCCTCTCTTATCTCTCCCATCTCTCTTCAATCTTTCCACATCTCTCTCTCTTTTTAAGTCCTCTTCCCCTCTCTCTTAAAAGGGGGACGTTTTGGAGTTGGGAGTTGAAAAGTTTTGGGTTGTTTTGTTTTGTTTTCCCAAGCTTTGCTTAGCTTTTTCTCCTTTGTTTTTGTTCCTTCCAAAGAGTTTGATTTTCGTGTTTCTGTTATTTCCAATCTCTTATAGTTTTCTTTTACCACACCTTCTATCTCTATTCTCCCTCTCCCTCTCATCTCTATTCTTTGTTTACCGCACCACCTTCCCTGCTCCACTTCCTCACCACAACCCAATACCCAGATCATCTCACTGTCCAAACCGCACATCCTATCTCTACTCTCAACCCTTCTATCACAATGTCATCTCCATTCCACACGATCCCAACCTCTCTTCTCCTTTTCCCAGTTTCCCTCTTTTGCTCCTCGGGCACTCCTCTGTTCATTGCACCAAGCGTTGCTTTTTCCGTTCCTCGGCACTCCCCTACTTCAATCATCATCTGAACTAAGCAATCCGATCGAGTGGTCAGGGTCGGTTTCAACCCCTGGTCGTCGTCTGCCCAATCCTTCCACACCCAACATCGGCGACGTTTGCTCATCCATTCTCCAGTGATCCTCCTCATCTGCTTTGTCTCCCTCTCCCTTCTGTTCATCTAATTTCCAGAAGAGCGTCATCTACCACGCTTTACTTCCTTTCCCCAACCTCCAGCAGCTTCTATCGCCTAGCTAGTGGATGATGCACAGAATCCCTTGTTTTTCCACACTCTACTACCATCTCCTCTGCTCAGGCTACCTCCAGAAGCTGTGCTATGATGCCCCACATCTCCATCAACCGCTCTCATCATCGTCACCAGCCCAAGCGTTAGGCCAGCACCCACTGCACCAAGCGACACCCAGGACCGTGCAACATCCCATCTCTCCAGCTGCCTGGTCCCATCTGCTCTAGCCGGGCCAGTCAAAGACAGCACAGCAGGGTTTGGCCACACCTAACTTGCGAGTGCCTTGCCCAGATCGCACCAGACCACCACCGGCCCAGGCGTCATCATCCCAGACATCTACACCGGACGACCCAGTGAGGAAAAACCCAGATTGGGTTTTCCTCAATCTTTCCTCCCGAGTGCCCTCCTTTCCTCGTTTTTCCACCGGTCCAGCATAGCCCAGATCACCGGATGGCCATAGAGAGAAAACCCACCCAATTTCTTTCTCTCCGGCCCCTCCTTCTCCGGCGGTCATTCTTCTCTTCACCGGACGCCCCGGGAGAGAAAACCCAACTCGGGTTTTCTCCTCATCTTTCTTCTCTCCCTTTCCTCTTCTCCTCCTTCCTCTATTCTTCTCCCTCTTCCAGATTTCTCCCAAAAACGTGTTTTTCTGATTTTTTCGTGAAAAACCAGAACCTGAAGAAATTACAAATCTGCACCTGCAAATCTCAGAAATTACAATTCTGTCCTGTTTAATACCAACTGTGTCCCCTGTTTAATACCAACTGTGTCCCCGATTTAATTACAACTGTGTCCCTGTGCTATTCTGGTTTTAACTTATCTTCATTCTGACTATTCAGGGACAGTGCAATCCAGGACAGACTATTCAAGGACAGACTAATCCAGAGACAGTGCAATCCAAGGACAAGCTTATCCAAGACGCATTTTATTTTTTTATTTTCTGTCTTCCTTGGAATAAATATTTGTGAACATTGGGACAATTGAATAAATCTGGATTTTATTTTTTGTTAGTTTTTATTCTTTTAGTTGAATTTTATTTAAAACTCCATAATTTTAAATCAAGTCCTCGTGGGATTGACCCGTATTTGCATAGCTATACTACAATAGCCCGTACACTTGCGGTTAAACAACACAAGGTTTGGCACGCTTGGACAATCCATGGATATTTAGTACTTTAAGTGCTATTTGCTGTTTTAAACCATGGATATTCACGGATTTGTAATTATCTGCCGTTGATGTCTGGACGCCTCGTTTTCATGGATAACTCAATCTATGGGTTGTCATTATCCATGGATATTTAGTGAATACAAGTGACCGAGGCCTCAATCGTTATCTGCCAGATTATATTCGCAGATAACTCTATCCCAAAGTAGTTACCATTGTGCCGAACAGCCATTGAATTTTTTAGGAACACTAGCAAAGAACTCTTGTACAGACTCTTCTCAGCAAGCTAGTCGAGCAAACTCTATCGTGTCATCTAAGAAGAAAAGTGGAACAAGGCATTAAGCACAGCCTCTCTAGTGGGTAGCGCAGGGATTGGTCCTCTTTCCTTCACTGTCAATGCTCCACATGCATTTGCAAACTTGAGAGCTTCTCTCAATCGGGATTCATCCTGCACAGCAATGAAAATGAATAAGTCAGCCTACCTTGAGTGAAATGCTCTATGTTGTAACCCTGTTAACAATGATTTAGTTATAAGCAAAGTTTCCCTTATTTTATCATCGATTTTGGACCATCAAGATTATACTTTGTTGGGTTCGGGAGAATCTTCAGCAAGCAACATTCCACCAATTCTGGTTGACTCCCACTTGCATCGAGCCTCATCTGAGTCACCTAGATACTGCCATCACAGTCTAAACTGAGAGAGTATAGAAGGCCTGATTGGCAAGGTTTACATGATCTCTGTCTATGTGGCTCTGCTTGATTATTCCAGCGTAGTTAGTAAGAAATAATGCAGCATAAAATAGAAACCGGATTATACGGGCCTCAATACTGCTCGGCACTTTTTCATCTAGTCACTGCCAACTCTGTATAACCAACAACTATAATCAGGTTTTCTTGGGTGATTCGAATATCAGCCTCAAGCAAGGGAATGAGGACTTCATGAATTGTCATCCTCATCAACGAGTGGAAGTATCTGATACAAAGGTGAAGGGTTTCCCCAGATTTCTGTGAGAATAAGAAGTATCTGATAGTAACATAGGTGAAGGGTTCCCCCCGATTTCTGTGAGAGTCAGCAGACATTCGAGCATTCTTTCAATTGACGAGGAAAATTTCCACCAGGATCAAATTTCATATGCAGTGGTGCTGCATCGGATCCCGGGTGCGGTGAAAAATAGGCAAGGGCTGCTAGGGCGTTCTCCCAAAAGCGACGTGTTACATCGGATCCCGGGTATAGTGAAAATAGGCAAGGGCTGCTGGGGAGTTCTCCCAGAAGCGACGCACTACATCAGATTCCGGGTGTAGTGAAAAATGGGCAAGGGCTGCTAGAGCGTTCCCTCGGAAGCAACGTGTGGCATTAGAACCTAAGTGCAGTGAAAAGTGGACATGGGTTCATACCATAGAGGTCGAGAAAGGCAATAGTAAATAGGGTATCACCAGAACATAAGATTTGTATTGCCATGGAATATAGATACACTAACTGGCAAGAGTTTGGAGTTAGTAGAAGTGATGAAACGTAGGAGAGTCAACATTGCTTGTATCCAAGAAACCAAGTGGAAAGGGGCTAAAGCAAGAAAAATAGATGGGTATAAATTATGATACGTAGGAAAGGAAAATAACAGAAATGGCGTAGGAATAATAGTGGATAAGGAATTAAAGGATAAAGTTGTGGATGTTAAAAGAATCAACGATAGAATTATAATAATCAAAATTGTTCTAGGATAGCAGATTATAAATGTTATATGTGCATACGCACCACAAATAGGGTTACAAGAGATAATCAAGAAACAGTTTTGGGAAGATATGGAGGGAGTCATGCAAGAAATTCCCAACACTGAGCGGATATTTATAAGTGCAGACTTAAATGGATATGTAGGAAAAGATAAGGAAGGATATGATAGAATACATGGTGGATATGGTATAGGTGAACGAAATGAGATGGGGGAGAATATCCTCGATTTTGCTTTGTCATATAACCTATCCATTGCAAATACACTTTTTAAGAAAAGGGATGAACATTTAATAACCTTTAAAAGTAAACTTCATAAAAGCCAAATAGACTTTTTTCTACTTAGGAATAATGAACAATCTACACGTAAGGATTGTAAGGTGATACCTGGTGAGAGTTTGACCTCACAACATAGGTTAATGGTTATGGATATCCATATCAAAAGATGGAGTAAAAGAACTAAACTTAATGCACACCCAAAAACTAAGTGGTGGAACTTAAAAGGAGAGAAAATAACCTCCTTAAAAAATAAGTTGATGGTAGAAGGAAAGTAGAACTATGAAACAGAAGTAAATACTATGTGAACTAATATGGCTGAGTGCATTAAGAAAGTGGCAAAAGATGTCTTAGGAGTATCTAAAGTAAAAGGGTATTAGTAAAGAAAACATGGTGGTGGAGTGAAATAGTTCAAAAAGTTATTAAAGAAAAATGGATGCGTTTTAAAGTATGGCAAAAGATTAGAAATAATGAAAACTGTGAGCAATATAAGAATGCTAAAAACGTTGCTAAGAGAATAGTAAGTGAGGCTAAACTTAAAGTATATGATGAGCTCTACAATAGACTAGGAACAAGAGAAGGTGAGAAAGATGTGTTTAAACTTGCAAAAGTAAGAGAATAAAAGGGTAAGGACTTAGATCATGTTAGGTGTATTAGAAGCGATGATCAAAGGGTACTAGTCAAAGACGATGAGATCAAACAAAGGTGGGAAACATACTTTCAAAAATTGTTAAATGACAATGGCCCTAAGAATATATGGATTGAAAATACTATAAATCAAAATAACATTGGATATTAGAGGTATAAACGTAGGATTAGAATACCTGAAGTAAAAGAGGCCTTGAAAAAGATGAAATCAGGAAAGGCCATGGGGCTTGATGGTATACCAATAAAGGTTTGGAAGCATATGGGAGACATTGGAGTAGTTTGGTTGACCAAGTTGTTTAACAAGATTATAAAATCAAAGAAAATTCCTTATGAGTGGAGAAAAAGCTCTATTGTACCAATTTATAAGAATAAAGGAGACATATAGAGCGCACTAATTGTCGAGGGATCAAACTTATGAGTCATACTATGAAACTTTTTGAAAGAGTGATTGAGAAGAGGCTGCGTCATGAAACAAGTGTATCGGAGAATTAGTTTGGTTTCATGCCTGGGAGGTCTACCATAGAGGCTATTTTCTTACTAAAACAATTAGTAGAGAAATATAGGGAGAGAAGGAAAGACCTCCACATGGTCTTTATCGATTTAGAGAAAGCTTATGATAGAGTCCCTAGAGAGTTAATATGGAGAGTGTTGGGTGGTAAAGGGGTTTCGCAAGGATATATAAACATAATTAAAGATATGTATGAGGGAGCGGTAGCAAATGTTAGGACCACTAGTAGTGTGACTGGTGATTTTCCTGTCACTATAGGATTGCACCAAGGATTGGCATTGAGTCCATACCTTTTCACATTGGTTATGGATGAGCTAACAAAACATCTGCACAAGGAGATTCCCTAGTGCATGTTATTTGCAGATGATATAGTTTTACTTGATGAGACAAGGGAGGGTGTAAACATAAAGCTAGAATTATAGAGAGAAGCATTAGAATCTGAAGGATTTAAAATTAGTCGAATTAAGACAGAATATATGGAATGTAATTTTAGCAAAGAGAGTAGGAGTAGAACATCAGTCAAGATTGATAACCAAGAAGTCCCCATCAAAGACCACTTTCGGTACTTAGGATCAATAATTCATGAGAGTGGAGAGATTGAGAGGGAGGTTATCCAGAGAATTCAAGCGGGTTGGAACAAATGGAGATGTGCAGCTGGAGTTTTGTGTGATCGATGAGTGCCACTCAAACTAAAAGGAAAATTCTATAGGATGGCCATAAGGCCGGCCATGCTCTATAGATCAAAATATTGGGCAGTTAAGGAACATTGTACTCATTGGATGAGCGTCGCAGAAATGAGGATGTTGAGATGGATGAGTGGTAAGACAAGAAAAGATAAAATTCGAAATGAAAATATTCGAGGAAATTTAGGGATAGCACCAATAGGTAATAAGATGAGGGAGACTAGACTTAGATGGTTTGGACATGTTCAAAGGAGACCAACAACGGCACCAGTTAGAAGAAGTGAGGCAATACAAATAAAAAGTTTTAAAAGGGCAAGGGGAAGGCCCAAAAGAACATGGATAGAAGTGGTGAGGAAAGATTTAAAAACTTTGGGACTAAATGAAGACATGGTATTTAATAGAGTGGAATGGAGGAATAAAATTCATATGGCCGATCCCTAATTGGGATAAGGTCTTGATGATGATGATGATGATGATGATGAATGGTGCTCATGTGAAACAAGAGCAATACTGCAGGCCTTGTTATGGCATCAAGTAGAAGTGAGTCTTGGTTCAGCAAAGGCAATACCTGTATCATGGAAGGGTCTTTAGCTAATTGTGACAATATTCCACCAACAAAAGCATCACCTGCGCCAGTTGTGTCTACAACATCCACCTTTAATCCACTGATCCTCCCATTGAACTCCTATAAAAGAGAACCATTCATGATTCCACATTCACAAACAGAATCAGAAAGATAACCAAGAGTAGTCATCCTAAATATACGAAAACAACACAAGAAACATTACTAGAGAATTACATTCCTGTCACAAATATTATGTATCTTCCACCACAGTTCATATCGTTCCCATGAGGCATTGCTTAATCAAAACACCAGAAGCAGAGGGGACATTTGGTTCAGCATATAACTGCAACTATTCTTGATGGATAAATATGAGTCTGTAACCTTTTCAGCCTCACCTACATCAATTCTTCTTGAGATGGGGATAATTGGTACGGTCACAAGTCTTGTGGTCATATACCTAAGCTGTTCTGAGACCACTTGCTACTGCATTTCATTCCCATTTGAGTGAGAATAACAAGTATTTGTACCGGGACTCCATTATCCATGCCATGGTTATTAGTTCCATCTATCTTTGATCTGTTAATGATCTCCAGTTTGAGGCATTGCAAAAGCTTGCCATATTATTTTTCCTAGCAATTCAAATGAAAGTTGTGGTCTTTCCATGTTTTCCCATGGAAGTGCAGAAAAGTGGTCCACATATCTCCTGTTTACTTGTGATAGCTATTTTACCCCCATTATTGATAACTTGTATTGATCATGAAATATCTATATGAGGTTTCATAACACGTTTCACTTTGAAAGCAGCAGACTGCTTAACTTCTGTCTGTTTTATGGAAACTAATTTACCATGAGGCTTGGACTACGCCAATGAAAATCTAGAAAAAGTTTCTTTTATCTTTAACTGTTTTCACGGCTTCATCAAGACTGACTCGTTTTTTATTGCTGAAGTTCAAATACTTGAAGTACACTTCCTCAAAGCTGTTAGTCACTACCACCTCTCCATTTTTGTCATAAAAACAGAGTAGCAACTTGCAAGTGAATCATCTTCTCTCAGAACCCATACACTGTTTAAGCTTCATTATTGAACTGAACCAGCCTACACAATTTGTTACCGATTTGGCTTGACTACATGTTTCTTAATCAAAATCTTGCCTTTAGGGAGGGAAATCTCCTTCCTCAAATTCTTAGTACCATGTTCCAACTTCTCTTGGTGCTCATGCTTTCTGTTGTTGGTTGATAATTTAGATCCTCAAAGAGATAAACACGATGTTTCAGTAAAGTTTATATCTCTTATTTAGTAATTTCTTGTGAGATTTGAATATTGCATTTATCATGCTTAATGGTTTCTAGAATTCTTTTGCAACAGCTTCTGTTTAAACTATTCACATATAGCTTACTAGTGAGTGAATAAGCACAATGGTCTTACTGTTTGGTTCACTTTTCTCATCTTGTAAAGGGTATAGCAAATTTAAAGTACTAATTAATAGCAACTTGAAATGCCAATAAGTATGCCAGTACTAACTATAAGAAAAGCATCCAGAATTTGATAGGGAATACATAAACATTACATTTTATTGAAGGCAGATATACCAGTTATTGGTGGCTTACCTTGGTGTAATACCTGCAACCACGTGGTCCCTCTGTCACAAGAAGCAACTTCAGATTTGGATGGAAAAGTTTATGAACAACAGGATCATCATGTGGATCTTCTCCTTTTGTCAAGAAGGAAATCTCTTCTTCACTTATCTGTTTCATTGATCTGACCAAAATCAGTGGTCCGTTCAATTATCTGGTGATCAATATAGATCTTGTTTATATAAAGGGATAATGGAAGCTGATCATGGTACATACAAGGGCATATTGTTGAGGGGTTTATTACCTTGATGATATCAGCTAATTCCCATATACTCAGGAGTCCTTCTCTTGCACTATCTACAGATGGCCATAGTGGAAGCCTCAGATTGGGGTCATATGACAGAAGAACACCAGCATCTTTTGCAGCTTTTGCTGCAACAAGATGGGTCGATTTACATGGTTCTGTAATCAGACTTATAGAACCACAGTGAAAAATTTTGGCCTGTCATGTGATATATAAAAAAGCATACTAAATCATTCAAGAAACTGAAAACCACCAAGCACAACAGAAGCCAGTAGTAATATTTTCCTGCCTATCACTTCATTATCAATATCCCCCAAATATGATCCTCAAAGTACCTTCGTGACCATATCAAGGTCAAGCTCTGTTTCTTCAAGCAGCATATCAGCACTAGGGTTACGATAGAACATAAACTGGCGTTCGCCTTCTTTTGTTAAAGTAACAAATGCTAAACCAGTACGGGCACCTGGATCAAAGCGCATTCCCTTGATGTTGACATTGTTTTCCTTTAATATATCAGCAAGCATATGGCCAAACTCATCATCACCAAGCTGCACATGCAATTAACCAAAATGTCAGATCAGCATGCCATTTCCTTTAAAAAAAAAGACAAAAATGAACAAAAAAAGCTTGATATCCCAGTGTTTCTTAGTGACTGAGATGTCAATATATGCTTCCAGATATGCTGATTTAAGCAGATGATAAATGACTATTAACAACAACCTGTTCACTGAAACCTTATTGTTGTTGTGTAAGTACCTCTTCATTCTAGCTTGCAAGTTCACCATCAGTTGGCAAAGAAAATATATACAGAATATATACAGACCTGCAACAACCCCCTCCCCCCAACCAAGGAAAAAGAAGAAACAATATAAAAGAACCAAAAAGAACAAAGAAAAATGGATACGCCATTGCTTGTGCCTCTGCTCAGATGTGGATATCCAACCAATATCTTTTCTGAATTGGTATTGTAGGGCCTTGACTGCCATATTAGGAAGGACTTTATAACAATCCATTAACTCAGCAGTAAAGAAATAAACAAACTTCAGATGATACCTTTCCAATGAAACCAGAAGAACCACCAAGCCGAGCTATGGCTACAGCAACATTAGCAGGGGCACCTCCTGGAGCCTTTTCAAAAGCAGGTGCTTCGGCCAATGAAAGCCCATTAATAGTTGGGATGAAATCGATCATCATTTCCCCGAAGCACACAACTTCAGGGTATTCATTTGCCTCAGGTTCATAATTATCACTTGAAAATGCTTTTGCACTGCCTATGATCACAAAAGAATTACAGAAAACCAGGGTATGGACCATTAATAAAGAAACTGACAGATAGAAGGCAAGTTCACAAGTGAACATATTAGAGAACCTAAAAACTATTCATGAATTACAAAATCAGACATTCCTCAAAATGTAAAGGCTGTAATCAGTGTAATGATACATTAACACTTGCAGTAAGACTAAGTCCACAATAAAAGAATACGTTTACATTGGCAAGATTTGACCATCCACATGAGCAATGGTAGATTCACTCTGAATTTATTGCCATAAAATAGCAATAAGTAGTCATGAAACTACAGCTATTAACTACATCTATTTGTGGATCATTTTAGTATTTCCTAACATTTTAGGCTAACTGAGTCAACTCTGTAACTTCGGTTAAGAATTCTATTCTGCTGCAAGTTTTGTAGTTTATTGAATGAAGAGACCAGAAAGTGACTAGTAACGTGAAATCTCCCAGTTCTGTCCAACTTCTCTTGGTCACAACCTTTATTTTACTTAGCATCAGGGCTTCTTGTAGTACCTGTGCATTGAGAGTGTCAAGAGATTCTAAAGTCCGAGTAGTTCAACTTCCTCCAATTGAGAATGTCAAGAGATTCTGAAGTCTGAGTAGTTCAACTTCCTCCAAACAACAAGAATGTGAATCACCCTGTCCTTTTAGCCTGTGCCTCAAGCTTTTAACATACTTCACATTGTGCAAGTAAACAGTGAAAAAGTTGGTGACATATGCTTGGTCCATGGAGTCAATGGGCTAGTGTGTGAATCAAACTAGAATCAGATTAAAGTAATCGAAAACATGACAACAAACTCAGTTTCCTAGTCTTTAGAACAGGATTGTTCTTAGGCATTCCCACTATAGCAGTTGTAGAACTGAATTTGCAAGAATCGGCAAGGTCAACATGTGAATATAGAAAGTCCATTGGGTGAAAAACACATCTCAATTACAAAGGAGTTCATTTAGAGGAAGATTCATCTGGTAGTTTTTGTTTTCTTTTTGATAGGTAAGCAATCGGGATTTCTGTTCTCCTCACCATTCATATGGTGATTTAGCATTCCCCACCTAATGATCCTTGCTGCTTATCCTGAGAATTGTTAAAATCATAATGATATGGATTCCTTATTATTGTTAGGCATACCATATGCTTCAGATATATGTTTTAGCCTTTTGTTTTGAGCAACAGTTTATATTGGACAAAAAGATGCATCCTTTGATGTAAAATAAAAAATGAGAAGGGGGTTGCTGATATTCTGATTACAGTTAAGTCCGATCAGACAAATTGCTTCTTCTTTCTAGAGCGCTCATGCATTCTCAGGTGGCCTTTAGAAAACAGTATCTCGACCACAGAATTGGGAAGTGATCCCCGTACCCCTCACACATGGGAGCTTCCTGCACCGGGCCGCCCTTTTTATCCATGCTCTCGTTCTAATACGGTGCCTATTTCTTCATTTACAATTATTTATACTAGCTGCTAAGATAAAAATTTCCGAAAAGCTTTCTATAATTAATCGAGATAGCATCTGATAAAAGAGTTAGTGCACTAACAAGCTAGGAATTCCAATACCATTTTCTATAAGAGGTGCGAAGTCCCAATCAGGTCTATGGTATGTGAATTTCATGATGATTAAGAGCGAGTTTAAAGGAGAGGAATTAACTTCAGGCCTTAGAGAAACAAGCATGCCATAGTATGTGAACGGTCCATAGAGGACTGAAGAAGAAGAAGAAAAAGGAACATAAAACCCCAGTCACAATCCATAAGTCCCCATGAATTGATCCATAAAACACAATCCCATCTCCTTGAAATTCCCACACCCTCCATGACCGAATCAATATAATGATCAAAGGAGCAAAGGCACCCTTACACATCCAATCAAGCAATAAAAACTGGATCAGGCAACTAGAAAATTACTGATCTAGTGAAAACTCCCCACCACCTACACTTGCACCTACATCATGCTGATAAGTCAGTTCCTCTTCCTGTTTCTAAGAAATTGATGAAAAAAAAAAAATTCCTTCATCCCCAATCTGAATTTCTATTTTTTTTTTTTTTTGCTTTCCTATTTCCTTCAGTCTCACATTATCTGAGACATATGAGTCTACCAGATAAATAAATAAATTTCCATAACTGTATCAGTCACCAATTTATCAAATGATCCAACTGGGTCCAGTGCAAAACATCTCAAAAATCTATTATTTCTACTCTAAGCTGTTCTCAAAGATCCGTACATCCAAACGGTTGGAAGAATTCTTCAAAAAAGAGAAAAAAGAAAAAGGTCAAACGGGCACTCACCTTGCAACGTCCACCTGGGTTTCTCCAAAGAAGATGCAGTAACTCTAATACACTCCCTCCTAAAAGTTGCCGATCGGTAAAAATGCTTCTTTGAGAACTGGGTGTTCGAACCAACTCCATTAAAACAGAGAGAACCAGAGTAGAGAGCCATAGCTTACTTCCACTGCTGTTGATGGAAATTTGTAGAAACCAGGGAGAAAAATATCTGCTTTTAATCAAGATGAGATCGCTAGTTTTTATGGGTCTGTCGTGGGCGTGGAAATCGATTCTTCGGTGGAGTTAATCAGAGAAATGATTTCTGTAGCAGAAGAAAATTCCGAAACGACTAGCGACCGTAATTTCGGAATTTGAGGAGCGGTGAGCGAGAGAAGACTTTTGTCTGTTTGTTGGTGTTTTGTTTTCTAAGACAAGGACCGACTGTCTCTCTATTCATATTATCCACGTAGATCCCACGCAAAACGTAATTAGTCTTGATAGAATTCACTCTGGAATTCAATTCATCTCGTTGGGAACTTCACTTTCCCAGTATTTATTAGTCCACGCAGGTTACGCGTATGGAATGGCGGGGCTGCGGAGGACCGGACGTGCACTCGGAGACTGCTAGAATTAGACGATGAATTATGGAGTTAACCCAAGAATTCAATTCCGTCTTGATTGGGACGTTGGAAATTTGAGAAGAAATGCAAGGTGGAAGACCTTACTAGGTGCTTCACAGAAAGCGCCCCAGTAGTATTCTCTCTGTTTTCTTTGTTTTTTGTTTTTTTAATGAAGGGCCCTATCTTTATCTGATGCCAATAGTTCATTGCTTTCCAGCATTTTAAAACCTTGCTTTTGAGAGTTGAATTTAATTGTTTCTTTCAATCAAAAGCGCTGTTTAAGAGAAAGTAAAATTTCTCCTGGCACGCTTTTTGAATTATTAATCATCCAAAGTTAGAATAATTAGATTAAGTGATAGAATAATCTAAAGGTAAGTACAAAATGCGAAGGCACTTATACGGATGCGATGATCGCCCCACGAGGTGTGTCCAAGTAGCCACAATTGTTCGAACTTTGCACGATCCAACTATTTCATTTAGTTGCTCTAATTTTAGATATCTTATACGTCAAAAGCATATGGATTAGATAATTCTAACATTTAAAAAGTTGCACTTGAAAAAGAATGGTTTAAAAACTGGATGAACAATGTTAGAAATTCCACACAAATCAGAGGCACAAGATATGCTTTTGGAGCTCCTAAACATCCAAAGCTAGAGTAATCAAATCAACGAGAGTAGAATCACGCAAAGGTATGCTCTAGTATTTTTAGCAGCTGGAGCTGGCCCCTTACAGCGATTAATTTAGCGTTCATCCTAATATGGTAGGTGAACTCAGAGCTCATCCAGCGGCAAGGGTAGAAGCCAGAAAGTATACCTTAGAATTGAACTCCATCTCCACCTATGGCCCATTCATTTAGTTGGTAACCTATATAATAAGTGCTGTCTGCTTTTGACACAATGACGCACCTCTCTCACAGTGGCATTAATGATTAATCCACCTACAATAAAAGTTCGGACAAGGGTTCCACAATGCTAGAAGCCATAGAACCAGATTCTGGCTTCGCGCTACGGTAGAATTCAATTCCGACGTCTGAATAAAATCCATGACAGATGGAACATTGACATGGGCAGAAGCCGTGGAATCCACCTTGAACAGAATTCTGTCGTTTTTTGTGGCCCATTGATTTGGCTGGTAATCAACAAATCTTCTGTATTTGACAAGACAAATGACATTTCCACTCCAACTTTAGTGGGCTGTTTGTGTGGTGTTTTACTTCAATTTGCACGCATTAATAGTCCAGGTCGATCGCCTGACTGTTTGTAATCCAAATCGTTATCTGCTCCCTACCCAGTAGAGCGAAAAAATCGATATTTTCTAGGCCATACCAAACATGCTAGATCCAAAAGTCTTCCCCAATATACTATGTTTATTGGTCCCACTGATGACGATTTTCCTATTTTTCTAACTTCCTGAGCCTTCCATCCTTCTCTCATAATAATACGAAGTTAGTTAACATAAAGCAATTCTCATCTTTTCAGTGTTCCCCCAAATGTGATGTGGTCCAATCATTGAACGGTTCGGATCACCAAAATTTGGGGCAAATCCAGCCACTGATTCTAACACCAGGATGCCGTACACCAAGTGCTTTTCATACCGACCCACAAATGGACACTTCTTTGACTTTGAAAGATTTAAAACTAACAATTAATAGGTAATTAAAGAAGTCTCAAATTGATTAACAATGCCCAAAATCAAGGGAAGAAACAATATTACGAACGTGTTACTAGCCATAAGTTATTCTCGGGGAGAAACTACAAATCTAGGGCTAGGATTAGACCAAAGAGGGAGGATTGAATCGTGCACATCCTATCAGGGCCCATCAATTGGATGGTTCGATTATCTTTGAAGTAAACCTTGGAAGATGAATGGTTTTGTTCATAAATATACCCATAACTAGGACTAAGCTTTCATGGGGATTCGACGTGGATCACGCAAGTGGCTTCATTAAAGCTTGGTGTGAAAAAACAGCTGGAATGGAAATCTGTCGTAGTTGAGTGGGATGAAGTGAGTGGTTCCAAATACTTCAAATGGCCAAGTCCAACAGCTCTACATGTAAAACTCCCAACCGGGCTCTAATTGGATTAGATCCATGGACCAAGCTGGTGTAGATTTGGTGAGATCTACATCTGTGACACCTCGGGTTTTTCCAAATCCTTTTCCATATGAATATAAAAATAATAATAGTTTATTAATAGAAAATAGATGGGATTCTAGAACTTAAAACTCATAATTTAAAACTTTTCTCTGCGTCAAGAAAAATACTAATGAAGAAAATCCCGAGGGTCATTTCACCTCAAAAACTATACTGAAGAAACAGAACCAAAAGTAAACCTTTTGAGCATGCTCACAATTTAAAACCATAGTGAAATTTTACAACTGTAAAGATACATGATAATGAAAGTTTCAAAGCTTCAGGGTATATCCAAGATCACTACGTCATTCATGTATAAGCATATGAACACTATACAGTGATATGTGTTTAATATATTAATATATACAATAACTAAGTAGAATTCCAAATATTCATTACTAGTCCAACAATGTACACTACTATGTCTCTGAATCTGATAGTATCTGGTCCTCAAGCCCCCGTCCAGCTCCACTCTAGTCCGCCTACTTTTCTTTCTGACTATCGCGCTCTGATTCTGAAGCATTACAAAACAAAGCAATGCCTCAACAAGCCATACTTGTGCAGGTAATATACGTCCAAAGTAAACTCAATAAAAACAAATCAGATGACATAAGATATAAAGATCGTAAGATGGTAAAACCTTAAATTACAAGATGAAGGACATACCAAGTCCATGAAATAAATAAGATATCATCAATCATGATATCAAGACATGCACAATCCAAGAAAATCTAGAAACACATGAATGCATGTCAAAAGTATTAAACATCATATACAGTCAAGCCCTATGAGTGTCTCAAGTACACTCACGGCAATATGGGGTCAGCTCTCTGTATCAGCCGCTTTCACCCTTGCACCCTCACGGACACTCAGGCACTCACGGAAATGATGCGTTCCACTTTCTCTTTCACCCTTTCACCCTTGCACCCTCACGGGCACTCAGGCACTCATGAAAAGTTGCGTTGCACACCTGCTTTCACCCTCACAGGTACTCAAGCACTCGGCACTCACGGGGTGAAGAAATGCATCCTATCACAGGAGCAATAGTCTCAAACATCAAGACAAAGCGACTCCCACATGTCAAAAATACCAATAATCAAGGGAATATCACGAAATATATAAGAAACAGTGCATGCAATAACCACCCGAAAAATAGTACGCACATGAGAAACTACATGCTGAAATTAATCTCATACATATGGTAAGGAATAAATCATATGCTTCAAAAACTCAAATCACCAAGTCATCATTTGAGAATCATGGAAAATTTATGAATGAAGTCACCTACCTCAATATCGCAATATTCCAAACAAATGCGTAAACGATATTAAGGTGTATACCCTGATGTACCTGTCACACCATAAATCATTATTAATTGTTAGACCTCTCATTTTCTCCATAATCTCTAAATTTTCTATTCCATTTAGTAAACCACAGTTATCTTTGTGATCGCGTATCGATCTGATTGTCTGATCATTCTTTGATCAACACTTCTCAAGGGACTGCTCAAATTAATCATCAGAATCATTGTTTCTTGACAATTCAATATGGCCTGTTCTTCTAATCTCATAATCATTTCATGTTTAATGTATACAACTAAAATCTAAAGCATGATCATCCATTAATCGGCTTAATCTAAGTCATTGAATAGTGCTTAGTAGTTTGGCTATTAAAAAGCTGCTCCAAACTAGATTTTTGTCTTAAATCTAAGTCCGCCTTATTGAGATGATCACAATGCCTCTTTCGAATTATGATTTGGACCTCTGTAGCTCTTAAAATCACATTTTATTTTTATAAATAAAGGGTCAAAAAACCTCAAAAACAAGAAAAAGGGCCCGCTGCACATGTGGCGCGTGTTGTTCGCACGCGCCTGCATTGCTCGTGTGGTGCGCATTTGGAACTGGAGCGCATGGATCACGCATCTGTAGATGTGCTCTGTGCGTGGGGAAAACAACGCGCCCATGGCGCGTTCTTGCCGCACCGCGTGGCGCACGCAAGTCGCACCACGTGCCCTGCCCGTGGCGCACGCTCGTTGCGCCGCATGGCACTCCCACCTCCTTTCATTTCTCTTCCCGCGTGGCACGTGCGTGTTGCGCCACGCATTTGCGCCACATGGCCCGCCAGTCGCACCGTGCGTCATGCCTGGCCGTGACGTGCGTCGACGCAGTGCCGCGTGTCGCGCATCTGTGTGTGCGTCGTCAACCCGGAGCAGGTCGTAGTTGCCAGGAACGACAACCGGACTAGTTCGCCGTTGCCGGCGACCCCAGGTGTTCCATTTTTTGCGATTTTTACACCTATATGTCCAGTTTTTCGCATACATTTCATTTTCACCCTCTATTTTCACAAATCCCTCCTAAATCTATTATTTTTTCACGATTTTTATTGCGTTTTTGAAAACTCACAATTTTTATTAGTGTGTCATTTTTTGCGATTTTTACACCTATGTGTCTAATTTTCCCATACATTTCATTTTCATCTTCCATTTTCACAAATCCCTCCTAAATCTATTTTTTTTTACGATTTTTATTGCGTTTTTTAAAACTCATGTCATACTGTTTTTGGGGTTTTTTGGCGTCTCTAGCCATCCGATCACCTTGAGATTTTATGGGCGTGTTCCTTACATTGTTACGTTGAAGATGAACGGTCCAGATCCTCATCTGACACCATTGCATTGACTTTTCCCCTAGGGCAACAGTAACGCCTAACTTTACTAGTTAATAAACTTGGAAAGAAATATACAGAAAAGAGTAGGGCGAGCCTACCTTGGTCCGGCTAGTTGGAGGAAGGTGAGAGCTCGCTGCGTTTGTCTGGTTGTCGGGAATGCCTATCGTCAGAAGATCGTCGCTGGTGACTCAATTACGCGAATAGAGAGGAGGGGGAGGGAAGTGCATTTGAGACACTCCCCCCTCTTAATTATACCTATATACATTATTTTTATTATATTTTTTTTTCCATTTATTATTATTATTATTATTTCAAAAATCAAATTTTCCTAATATTTAAAATAATAAATGTTACAGCATCACCCTTTGCTTGCCTGGGATTAACATGGCAAGATCAATAAAATTTGTGGGTGCCCACCTTTCTAAATCCATGAGCAAGCCCATTAAAATCTGATCTCGATACTCTTCAGCAAGGATGTGTCTTTCTCCTTGTGGGTGCCCACCTTTCTAAAATACTTCAAATGGCCAAGTCCAACAACTCTACATGTAAAACTCCCAACCGGGCTCTGATTGGATTAGATCCATGGACCAAGCTGGTGTAGATTTGGTGAGATATGCATCTGTGACACCTTGGGTTTTTCCAAATCCTTTTCCATATGTATATAAAAATAATAATAGTTTATTAATAGAAAATAGATGGGATCGTAGAACTTAAAACTCATAATTTAAAACTTTTCTCAACGTCAAGAAAAATACTAATGAAGAAAATCCCGAGGGTCATTTCACCTCAAAAACTATACTGAAGAAACAGAACCAAAAGTAAACCTTTTGAGCATGCTCACAATTTAAAACCACGGTGAAATTTTACAACTGTAAAGATACATGATATTGAAAGTTCCAAAGCTCCAGGGTCTATCCAAGATCACCATGTCATTCATGTATAAGCATATGAACACTATACAATGATATGGGTTTAATCTATTAATATATACAACAACTAAGTAGAATTCAAAATATCCATTACTAGTCCAATAATGTACACTACTATGTCTCTGAATCTGACAGTATCTAGTCCGCCTACTTTCCTTTCTGATTGTCGCGCTCTGATTCTAAGGCATTGCAAAACAAAGTAATGCCTCAACAAGCTGTAACACCCCTAATTTTTATTGTAATAAAAATATAATAGTGAAATTGAAGATTTCAAGGAAAAATCAGGCTGGAATATTAGGTTTAGCAAAAACGTACTTCGTATAGAAGTACAAATAAGGCATAAAGATATGCATAAGTGAAAACATATTTCACGAACCCTTCAAAATGACTGTAAGCATTGTGCATTATGAATTCGGAGTGAAAAACCTTTATTTTCTTCATTTAAGAGCAAAAGGGTAAAATGGTAATTTTACCCTAGCCAAGGTCTAAGACATTAAATTTAGAATGTACAAAAAAATACGAGTCTAATACCACTAAGAACACTCAATTCCGAGTTCGTATGAGTAAACTCAAAATTTTATACACAAAGGGCAAAAATGGTCTTTTTACACATGTGGGGCCCACAAAGGACCAAAAATGGAATCCCATAGCCAAACCACGTGCAATCATGGGTCAAACCACTACCACCAGCTAGTGGAGAAGGAGGTGGTAGTGGGAATCAAATAAATATTAAATATTAAAAAGGAAAAAACATAATAATTAGGTGTTATGATGAAAAACACTAAAAATCCCTATAAATAGACATCAGAAAAAATCCCAAAAATATTTCAAAAATACATCACGAAGTCCCCTAGACTCTGCCAAAATCTCATATCAAAATTCATCCTCCTTCTCCCTCTTTTCTCCTCCCTTTCCTTGCATTTTATTCCCCCTGTTAGAGTGTCCACAGAAGCACCCAGAGGAATATTCCTCCTCTGGATATTGGGCGCTTCCACAGACACATCGTCCCAACGAGAAGGGTTTTCGCCCTGTTACGATTTTTGAGCTATATGTTAATTTTCAGCCGTTGAAATCGAATCTTGACCGGTGGATAGTTGGGTAATATCAAGATATACAAAACCCATTTGATTTTACCATAATCCGTGGAGTATCCGTGGATAAATCAGCGAAAAACAGAAGCTCCGGCGACCTATATTATAAGGAGTGGATTTACTGGTTTTTCCGGCATAGATCCGGAATATCTTCTTTCAGGTAGGTGCACTTGCACCCCTATTTCATTTACAGTAGGTTAGTTTGGTTTTCCGGCAAGGATATGAGCTCCCCAGCCGTTGATCCGTCGGAGACGATGGATCCGGCATTGAGGGTTGAGATCCCATCGATCCACAGCTCAGATGTTACTTCTGAGCCGATGGATGGATTCCTGGGGCTCAAAAACCCCAGGATGTGAAATATGGATTCTTGGTTTTATTGGATGGGGGAGATCCGTACCTGTAACACAGATTTGATCTGAGCCGTTTATTCTATTAACTGAAAATCATAATTCTTCAATTCAGAGCTTGATATAGCTCTGATTTTAGATCATAAAAATGCTATGGACTCCTTGTAGTGTTTACCATGTACTGAATTTATTATATCCATGTTTTAATTTGTATTTACATAAGTTATTTAGTAAAATCAGTACCCATGATCTTAGATCATGGACCAGATGACTTTAAAAGACAAATCTGAACCGATGGATGTCTTCATAGACACTCGAATACCTTAGGATCAAGTTCAAAGTTAGATTTATATTCATTTATATGAATGAATTGATCAAAAACAGAAAGGATGAAATTCAGCCCTTAAAACGGGCTGAAATATTGAAATATTAATTCTGACTTTAATTGAACTCTAATTTTAGATCAGAAACTTTATTTGGAATAATTTTGATGTTATTAATTCACTGAAATTATTAGATCATGTTTTTAAGTAATATTTACATGATCTTTTTGATGAAATCCGTGCCATTGATCATGGATCATGGCCCACATAACCCCAAACATGAAATCTTAACCGATAGATGTGTTCAGAAGATCCAAAAACCTTAATATACATGTTCATAGTATAATTTTTATGCCTCTATATCAGTCCAAAATGATCAAAACGGTAAGGTGAAATTCAGCCCTTAAAAAGGGCTAAAATCTTAAAATTTCAATTTCGATCTAAAATGAGATCCAAATTGAGATCTGAAAGCTGTGATGGATTCCTTGTGATAATTATAAGGGACTGAACTTATAAAATTTTAATTTTAATTAATTTTAATTTATGTAATTAAGTGGATAAGTAACTAACATCCTTAATCTACAAGATCTAGGATGATCAAACCACAAATATCTTAATTGATGATTATTTTATAATATAATAAATAATATCCGTGGATTAAATTATATTTATTAGGTAGATCTTAAGAGATCTAGCCTTAAGGGTTACTAAAACCCTTAAAATTAAATAGTATCTCCTAGATCAAGATGATCCAGGATGATTGGACAACATTGGTGTATTTTGATGATGATCTTGAGATAAGATCATATGAATTTAATAAATGGATGATGTGGATTGGGCTAGATCAAGATCTATGCCCTTAAATGGTACAAAGTAACTTAAGATCTCCTTGATCGGGTAGATCAAGGAAGATCAGATCAATGGATGAGATAAATCCATGATTTAATAATTAAATTACATCAATATAATATGTTGGATCTAAAATAAAATGAAGGATCAAGATTTAAACCTTAAAAAGATGAAGGATGACTATGGATCAATTAAGACCATTGGATCATGATAACATGTTAGATTTCTATTTCAATTATTGAACATTATGATAATTGTCTTTCATTTCTTAGTTGAATTATTTATTTAATTGGTTATTTAATTATTTATTTAAGTGTTTAGTTACTTGTTATTTGTGCTTTAAACTTATGCTTCAATGCTTAAGTAATTGTAATTTCATTGAAATGGTAATTAAATGAAATTAGAAGGAAGGGACATTCACATGGAATGTATGACATGGACTTAATGATAGTAAGGACTATAGTTAGTAGGATAATATAAGGAATATAAATTCCTTAGTCCAACTTAGGAGAATAATAAATCTCCATGGATGACATTTTAATTCATGGATTTAACTAAAAGCAATTAGAAAGAATACTTAGGATTAAATGCTCATAGGAACCTTATGAAAGGTTGAGTTAGGGTCAAGCTAGTGAATGATGGACATAGTGGTTAAGGGGGTTATCTAATAGAGCCACGCTCTCCCCCACCTTCCATTGACGTTTGTGAGGTTTAAACGCCTCCTTACATGAGGATTGAAGTAGCCACTTTGTGTTCAACCATTTAACTAGTAAGCCTTAGCCAATTTGACATAAGAGGAGCAATCTAGACTTATAATGAAATAAGCTACCCTCAACCAATAAAACATTAATTGGTTAAGTAATAATAATGAGAGCATAAAATGTAGTAAATCATCTAATCTTGATAAAAATTAGAAATCAAGATAAGGATGATCAAACAAGATCCATAGGATCTTGGATGATCAAAAACAAATACTAATGTAGTATTGTATAGTATGTATGTGTATGTAAAAGAACATAGATAGAGAATCCCAAACCCTTGATCAAATTTGATTCAAAGAAAATTAGGGTATCATCTATAGGAATACATACTTGAACAGGGAAATAACCTTGTATATATGGTATGACAGATAGATGAATCTAGACCATGATGGACATTGTGGAAGAATACACTGGAGATGTATGAATCAAGATACTACTTTGAGATAGGTGGATGTGCAAGAATGTATTAAGGATTCATGTGTATACATACATGATCTTAGTCTGTAATTATAAGACCTTCATAATGTAATTATGCTTAGTACCTTAGCATAGTCATGATCCAACACATATGATCCAAACTAAATGATCCAACACATATGATCCAACACAGTGATCCAAAACACAGATCCAAACATGTGATCCAAAAACATATGATCAAATTAAGGGATTTAATCAAATGATCAAACAAAGTGATCCAAGATATGGGATCTAACCAAATGATCAACAAAGTGATCTAACCTCATAATTTAATTCATTGGATCTAATCTAATGATCAAGTCTAATGAGGTGAAAGTATTGAGATATGAAAACTAAGGATACCCTAAGAATAGGGTGTAGAAAATATTCCAGCCTTAGTTAAACAGACACATCGTCTGATATGTACAAGGTATTTTCCATACAAGTACGGAGACTTGTGAATTTTGATTTACACAGAGATAGAGACTGAGGATGCTATGCTAGGGAAGTCATGAGGGTTTGGCCACCCACTTCCTGAAATTTATATGATGGATACCATGCCCAAAAAGAGGCTAAATGTTGGGTGGGGCAATAATGGGAAGGCCCCACTGTAACAGCCATGGTCCACCCCATGAGGACATGGATTGATTATTCCACAGTTGGTATCAGTGGAAGATTATACAGTTATCCGGGCGCGCTGTACGGATTGAGACTATGAGCATAGTAGTCCTAATGTATTTTGCATTATAATGCACATATTATAGGCATAGTATGATGCCATGGCACAGTGATATGCTATTCTAAGAGTTCCTAGAATGAAAACCCCTATATGTGAATTGGCTAAGTATTACTCTCCTAAGTGGAAGTATAGCTAGGGGAAGGAACAAGTTTTGAGTATTCTTCAATATATTAACTAATTTGTCATATACTACATAAATAATGTATATCCTCTATATATGAGTATGAGATTACTCAGGAGGGCTTAATGACTAAGGTAAGTATCCTTGTATTGATGAAGTAGTATATTTTTGTATTCCCTACCAAGCATAGCTTGCTGAGGTATTGTACATGTTTCCATGTTTACAATACCTCAGGCACAGAGAAGGAGGGAAAGAAGCTCAAGGCCATAAAGGACTGAAAGGATTAAAGCTTGAAGATCTAGGAGTAAGACAGTAGAAGATTTGAAGAAAATAAGAAAATCAGAGTATGTATTTGAAGATATGTAATTTTTCCTTATTTGAGAGTGTATTGTATTGAGTGTTTTTAATGTAAGGTGAGGTTTGAAGTTTAGATTATGTAATTTTGGACAATGAGTTGTAACCTAACACAGGGTTGTGTATGAGTGAACCACTGGATGAATCCTGGTATTCAATAAAAATTTATTTTATAAGAAATAGCTATGTGTATTATGTATCTTCCAGTGAGACTTGGGTTTTGTTCAAAATGAATTTAAATGAAAAGAATTTCCGTTGCATTGTTTACGAATTTTTATTTTTATTTTTATTTTTACACATTTAAGGGCCCTTCCTTTGAACAAATGCATTATAAAATGTGTTTTAAAAACCCGAGTCGTCACACAAGCCATGTTTGTGCAGGTGATATACATCCAAAGTAAACTCAATAAAAACAAATCACATGACACAAGGCATAAAGATCGTAAGATGGTCAAACATAATATAAAACCTTAAATTACAAGATGAAGGACATACCAAGTCAATGAAATAAATAAGATATCATCAATCATGATATCAGGACATGCACAATACAAGAAAATCTAAAAACACATGAATGCATGTCAAAAGTATCGAACATCATACACAGTCAAGCCTTATGAGTGTCTCAAGTACACTCACGGCAATATGGGGTCAGCTCTCTGTATCAGCCGCTTTCACCCTTGCACCCTCACGGACACTCAGGCACTCACGGAAATGATGCGTTCCACTTTCTCTTTCACCCTTTCACCCTTGCACCCTCACGGGCACTCAGGCACTCATGAAAAGTTGCGTTGCACGCCTGCTTTCACCCTCACAGGTACTCAAGCACTCAGCACTCACGGGGTGAAGAAATGCATCCTATCACAGGAGCAATAGTCTCAAACATCAAGACAAAGCGACTCCCACATGTCAAAAATACCAATAATCAAGGGAATATCACGAAATATATAAGAAACAGTGCATGCAATAACCACCCGAAAAATAGTACGCACATGAGAAACTACATGCTGAAATTAATCTCATGCATATGGTAAGGAATAAATTATATGCTTCAAAAACTCAAATCACCAAGTCATCATTTGAGAATCATGGAAAATTTATGAATGAAGTCACTTACCTCAATATCGCAATATTCCAAACAAATGCGTAAACGATATTAAGGTGTATACCCTGATGTACCTGTCACACCATAAATCATTATTAATTGTTAGACCTCTCATTTTCTCCATAATCTCTAAATTTTCTATTCCATTTAGTAAACCACAGTTATCTTTGTGATCGCGTATCGATCTGATTGTCTGATCATTCTTTGATCAACACTTCTCAAGGGACTGCTCAAATTAATCATCAGAATCATTGTTTCTTGACAATTCAATATGGCCTGTTCTTCTAATCTCATAATCATTTCATGTTTAATGTATACAACTAAAATCTAAAGCATGATCATCCATTAATCGGCTTAATCTAAGTCATTGAATAGTGCTTAGTAGTTTGGCTATTAAAAAGCTGCTCCAAACTAGATTTGTCTTAAATCTAAGTCCGCCTTATTGAGATGATCACAACGCCTCTTTCGAATTATGATTTGGACCTCTGTAGCTCTTAAAATCACATTTTATTTTTATAAATAAAGGGTCAAAAAACCTCAAAAACAAGAAAAAGGGCCCGCTGCACATGTGGCGCGTGTCGTTCGCACGCGCCTGCGTTGCTCGTGTGGTGCGCGTTTGGAATTGGAGCGCATGGATCACGCATCTGTAGATGTGCTCTGTGCGTGGGGAAAACAACGCGCCCATGGCGCGTTCTTGCCGCACCGCATGGCGCACGCAAGTCGCACCACGTGCCCTGCCCATGGCGCACGCTCGTCGCGCTGCATGGCACTCCCACCTCCTTTCATTTCTCTTCCCGCATGGCGCGTGCGTGTTGCACCACGCGTCTGCTGCGCCGCGTGGCCCGCCAGTCGCATCGCGCGTCATGCCTGGCCGTGACGTGTGTCGACGTGGTGCCACGTGTTGCGCATCTGTGCGTGCATCCTCAACCCGGAGCGGGTCGTAGTTGCCGGGAACGACGACCAGACTAGTTCGCCGTTGCCGACGACCCTAGGTGTTCCATTTTTTGCGATTTTTACACCTATGTGTTCAGTTTTTCACGTACATTTAATTTTTACCCTCTATTTTCACAAATCCCTCCTAAATCTATCATTTTTTCACGATTTTTATTGTGTTTTTGAAAACTCACAATTTTTATTAGTGCGTCATTTTTTGCGATTTTTACACTTATGTGTCTAATTTTCCCATACATTTCATTTTCATCCTCCATTTTCACAAATCCCTCATAAATCTATTGTTTTTTCACGATTTTTATTGCGTTTTTTAAAACTCATGTCATACTGTTTTTGGGGGGTTTTCGGAGTCTCTAGCCGTCCGATCACCTTGAGATTTTATGGGCATGTTCCTTGCGTTGTTATGTTGAAGATGAATGGTCCAGATCCTCATCTGATACCATTACATTGACTTTTCCCCCAGGGCAACAGTAACACCTAACTTTACCAGTTGATAAACTTGGAAAGAAATATACAGAAAAGAGTGGGGCGTGCCTACCTTGGTCCGGCTAGTCGGAGGAAGGTGAGAGCCCGCCGCGTTTGTCTGGTTGTCGGGAATGCCTGTCATCGGAAAATCATCGCTGGTGACTCAGTTACGCGAATAGAGAGGAGGGGGAGGGAAGTGCATTTGAGGCACTCCCCCCTCTTAATTATACCTATATACATTATTTTTATTATATTTTTTCCATTTATTATTATTATTTTTATTATTATTTCAAAAATCAAAATTTCCTAATATTTAAAATAGTAAATGTTACAGCATCACCCTTTGCTTGCCTGGGATTAACATGGCAAGATCAATAAAATTTGTGGGTGCCCACCTTTCTAAATCCATGAGCAAGCCCATTAAAATCTGATCTCGATACTCTTCAGCAAGGATGTGTCTTTCTCCTTGTCATTTTTCTAATCTAGATTTGTCCCATCCCTGGCTTCTGGCGGTCTCTAGATGAACTTATGCAAACATAAATAGCCTTAAAAAAGTAGGGGCCTAAGGCTGCAAAGCAGGGAGAATTCCACCTTCACATGTGATTGCTATGTCTCAGACATTGGGTGGGACATACTTTGCTAGAAGAAGTTTTGAAGCTGTTGATCTTAAGCCCCTACTAATCTCTTCTTGGATAGGCAGACCCATCATGTTGAGATACAGACTCACCGCAAACATGGGGGGCCATCATAGAATCTACATAATGTAGCCTCATCCTTCTATCAATGCTCCTTCAGATATCAATATGTTGAGTTTGTGTCATCGTTGATCACATCTACAAACCAATACCATAGTATAACTACACGGCTGTGACTTCGAAGGCCAGTACAGTGTCAGTGTCTTCATTTAGCGACTCCTTTCTGTTAGGAATCACAGCTATAAGTTTCTCGTTAGTTAAAGAAATCGACCGGTTAACTCGAATGTGCCGAAGTCGCTACCATATTATTTCCAAGTGAATCTATCTCCTCTTAGAAGGATTATAGTCTCCAGATACTCCACTGTAACATGAAATATCAAAGTTGGAACAGGATCGTTCTCCAATTGAATGTTCAAAGAGTGATTTATGGAGGTGGACATTCGAAAGTGGGCACAAGGAGAAAGTAAAGCAGTGATTTAGTTAATTTAGGTGATGAAATTATGGTTGCAAGCATTAATGAAACCACTAAAGTGATACTAGATGCAGTCAAAAGCCTAGTGGCCTAGTGCTTTGTCAAAAAAAGGCACCTCTCTCATTGATGTTAGATCTGAGGTACATTTCGACTCTTTAACAACTTGTTCACTAGGCTAGACAGTTGAAGTCTATGAGAGAAACTAAACTCGTGAAAGTGCCTACGTTAGGTGGTAATAATTTTACTTAAATGGCGTGCACCTGTGTCAACATGGTCGTTATCACCTTACACTTGCATTTCATATTTAGTTGCATTTTATACTTAGGGCAATGGTAGAGTTGTCGCCATGTAACCTTGAGGTCACAGGTTCGAGGTGCGAAAACAGTCTCTTCTCCGAACCCCACATATGCAAGAGCTTCATGTACCGAACTGCTGCTTATTACTTGCATTTTGCATTTCCTAGACTAAATAAGGAGTTAAAGTGTAATTAAAGTACTGCCGAAGCATTAAACAGTCTAAATTTTTTTAAAAGAATTGTTTTTTTCTTTGCTTGTTTTGCTTTCAAACAAGGGATGCGACAGGAGGACTTCCAGAAAGCGATCCATTATAATACAACTCTCACTGAAGTGTTAAAAAGAAGAAAAATTGATGCACAATGACCTATTTTAATCAAGTTTAAAGTTTAATTAACACACCGAAGGGGAGCCTTGGCGCAACGGTAAAAGTTGTCGTCATGTGACCTTGAGGTCACGGGTTCAAGGCGTGGAATCAGCCTCTTGCAAAAATACAAGGTAAGGCTGCCTACTTTAAGCCATTGTGGCCCGCCCCTTTCCCGGACCCCGCATGAGCGGGAGCTTCGTGCACCAGGGCTGCCCTTTATCCCAATTTGAAGATTCTTTTATATTGTTCCATCATTGTGGATTAAAAGAGGTGTGTTGATCTTCCTTGGTTATCCTCAATAATCTAAAATCTTTTGACTGGATTTGGAAGGTTAGTTTCTTTAGCATATTTTAGCTAAAGTTCAGATGCTAAAACTAGCCGCTGATTTGATGCCTTTTACAAGTCCATAAATTTAGACACTTTGGATCTCTAAGGAGTTTGAAATATTCTTTCTCAAGACAGGTAAATCAGTTTCTCAAACTTCTTTCCATTCTAATTGTAATACTAGGAAATAGTCACATAGTTCTGGGGGATGAAGATGCCATTAACACTGGCAATGAAGAGCTCTGTACTTAATGGGAGTTTCGTTTGTACTGCTATTACAGTGCAGAGTGGCGGCAAGAGAAGGCGCTCTCTGTACTTCGACTCTGTTGTTTTCTTGCTCTCATTACTTGAACAAAAAGATGAGAGAAGGCGCTCTGGAGGGTGCAAAGAAGCCCACGCTTCATTTCTTTTTGGAAGATCTAAACCATTTATCTTGTGTGGCATACCAAAACTAGAGAGACCACAAAAGGTCTATAAATTTGGATGATTCTAACTTATTGTTTTGTGTCTTTGAACAGAAAAGGATCCTTGGTGCAACAATAGAGTTGTCATCGTGTGACCTTGAGGCAATGGGTTCAAGGCATGGAAACAGCTTCTTTCAAAATCTAAAATAAGGTTGCAGACCCCTTGTGGTCTGCCCTTTCCCCGAACCTCGCATACACTGTAAAAGGGACCTCGACCAAAAATCTTTCCTAGTGGCCAATATGGAGATTTTCGTTTGGATATATAGAGAATGAAATACAAACGGTTGTCACGGCTCCTTCGTTTTTTTCTTTTTTCCTCTTATAGGAAAGCCAGGATTAAACCTTGACCTCGAGGTAAGTTTTTCGTGGCTCAACCATTGAGACAAGGTCAAACCCTGTAGGGTTTTTTTTTCTTCAGCTACTAGACATCAATTTGGAGCTCAGAAGTTGATTTCTTACTAAATTAAACTAGAAGGATCTATTATGTACGAGTTCTTGTTAAACCCAAACTCTGCAATTCGAAACTTATTAGTGGAAATTACAGAAAGAAGAGAAGGGCTTTCACATGGACTACCGGGCTTGTTCTCTTTGCAAGGGAAGAGTCTCGGTGGCTCTGGATGTTTGCATTCTGATCATTTCCATTTAGGATCAATACAATTGCCATTGAAAAAAAGATATACAGAAACAAGAACAAGAGGACAGAGCTAGCAAGTGTTGCGGGTCCTATATCTCTGCCCGTATCAGAACAAATCACTAAAGCAAGAAATGTTAAGCATGAAATCTCACTATCCCTAATGTTTCAAAATATTAAGCATGAAATCTCCATCATCACAATCTTTAAGATCATGGATAGAATGTTTTCTCAATGGCAAGCATACTTTGCCAAGAACTACATGCATAATGTTGCTACAACTTGGGAAACATTTCAGGGCTAATATATTGTGTTCTAAATGAATAATGTGTACTTGAAAATGCATGTTTTTTAACATAAATAGTATCTGTTCTCCATAACCTTGAGTGGAAAACGTGTGTAAAATTCAAAAAGGATAGACTGGAAGATTTAATCTCCCTGGTGCACAACCGCTGACTCTTCTGGTACCAAAATCTATTCAGGCCGATAATTGGTACATTAGTGTCTCATTATGTTACACAGTTTATCCCCTCCTCTGTAACTAGCACTTCTATTGTGCACCAGTAAAAAAGAAGTTCCCCTACTGCACAGCTGCTCCCTTACATCAACTAATCAACTTGAGATGATAAAATACGAAAACTGAGAAAAAGATAGACCATCAACATTTCCGCTCAACCTCAGTAGTAGAGCTTCCTAGATCGTGAACGACAACCAGTGTCAAATATAAAACCTTCAGACCAATGTTTTGAGGCCTAATAGTCTTTTATCTTTGTTGTACAAGAGTAGAAATCCTTGATGCATAGAAGGCTGTATCTTATTTACCGGCTTAAACAACTAGAAGAAAGGAGTATTTGAAGAAACACAATTGATCTTCAATGACCACAGCTGAAAAGAAGAAACAGAATTTAAGACATTAACTTGGTACAAAATCCATGTCATGGAAAGAATGCTATTAGACGGATTCCAAACTGAAAGATGCATTATATTTAATGAATTTGATCGTCCCACATGCTAAAATACCCTATGACTTTAGTCTGGATTGCTTTCTCCGAACTGCCACAAAATGGTGGCAAGCCCATAATGACCTACTTGGCTTTGGAGACTAGTCAGAGGGCCACATAAACAAGACTCAGGACATTATTGAATAAACTAGGATAGTTGATGCAATTTGATTTCTCAAGGGCAAACGCAGCAAACCTATTCTTTGGTGCACAGAACAGTTATATTTTGTCCTGTATATTTGAGCAGTCTATTGAATACTCTGTGTACCTTCTCTTTCCTTTGGAACTACTTGTATTTAAAAATTTTGCTTGAAGACGGGAGAGTGAATGTGTCCCAAGAAAGTGATAATGGTTCCTCTCTCTATATTGAAGATCAAAGGGAGAATTTAATGAAGTAGAGTAAACGATATTGTGAATTTCTTATGCTTTGTTCCCAGAGGGAGTGAATGAAGAAGTAAATGAGAGAGAGAGAGACAGGAGGAAGGGAGTAGATAAGTTCCTGTTAATTAATTTGGATGATACTTCGTGTGACAACATTACGCGTTGAATTTTGGATTTTGACAATTAGGTTTTTAACCTCCTCATTGATTTTTTTATATATAAAATGCTGATGGTTGCACTTGCACTGAACTTAGCCACAAACCAAGTGAACATCAGTTTGTCCTGGAAACACCTTTGGGAACCTTTAATAAAGACAACAATAAAGAGAAATGAACATCAAAAAGTATATAAATCTGATCCAATCTTATTACCCATTCCATGAGCCATAGGACAGAGTAATTACATGACATGTGACAACATATGCTAGACGATAAAAGCCTCATCTAATGTTAATTAGGACATGGAAACTGCATGAGCGGATTCATACTTATCGGTTGGTACATTGCGCACTACACTTACCCACTACCATAAAACCTGTGGAATTATGATCACCTAGCTAAGACAGTACAACTTCCCCACCTAGTCTCACAATCCTAATAATTAAAAAAAGTAGTCACGGTGCACGAAGCTCCTGCCTATATGGGGGCCGGGGAAAGGGTGGACCACAAAGACTTATAGTAAGCAACCTTACCATACATTTGACAAGAAGCTGATTCTACGCTTTAAACCTGTGACTGCAAAGTCACATGACGACAACTTTTTTACCTGTGACCTCACGATCCTAATAATTCTAGATGCCAAAATGATAGAGAGATGCTGATCCTAGTCCAGACGGTACAACACTGCCAATGATCCCCAAGGTGTTACTGCTGTGATGGGCCCCCATCATGAAACAAATGATGAGCCATCAACCGTGGGGACCACGACGTCGAAAGGACTAGATAGGGGTACACGTGGATGCACCCCAAGTTGTGTGAGGGTGGAGGGAATATACTATGTATAATATGATATGATATATGCAGGTAAGAAATTGAGAAATGAGCTGGTGGAATTGAAAGGGCAGGAACCGATGGGCAAGAGTGGGGAAGAATAAAGTGGAATTTTGGGAAAATCCGTGCATGGGAGACGATGGGGTAAATGAGAGAATCCGTGGTGGAATAGAGAAGAAGGAAGAATGGAAGGGATTTAGAAGAGGAGAGAAGTAGGTCGACAAAAGAGGGGTGTGGGCAGGGGCAGTTCGGATTGAGAATAAGTGCGAAAGGCACGAGTCAGGAGCGCAACATTAATTGTAGCGTAAGAGCTGATGAGCCTTATGATAGCCCTCATGATCGTCACGTCGTTTTTCCTTCCCGACACCCGATAACTCCCAGAATTCCACGCTTCTCTCTCTACTTCTCACTCTCCCTCCCTCTGTGTCTCTCTCAGAATACTCGGTCAACTTCTTTTCCTTCTTCACTTCTTCCTCTATTTAAACAATCCAAGGAGGACCATTAGTTTTCTCTGTATGTAGAGGCAAAGAGGGAGCTAAGAACTCTACTAGAAGTGCTACACAATGTGGATGATGGGTTGTAGTAATGGAAGTGGTATGAACCCATCTGAATCCTGCTCTGGTAGGAAACTTCGCCCTCTCATTCCACGCCCTACTGCAACTTCTTCTACTACTACTACAACTTCATCCTCCTGCTTTAGTAGCCTCCATGGCAATGATCTTTTTCTGTTACATAACCATGTCGGTAAGCAGTCGTATCTATCATTTCAATCATTTTTTCTTTCTGGGTATCGTCATAAATGACTTTGAATGTTGATCAAATCAAGTATTTGTTCTAGGAATTGAACAAGGTAAGAGAGATTTGTCAGTTAGTTCGCGGTGGAATCCAACGCCGGAGCAGTTAAGAGCACTTGAAGATTTGTATCGACGGGGAACTCGTACACCCACGGCTGAACAAATCCAGCATATCACATCTCAGCTTAGAAGGTTTGGGAAAATAGAAGGGAAGAATGTTTTCTACTGGTTTCAGAACCACAAGGCAAGAGAACGCCAAAAACGCCGTCGCCGAACTGAAGCAGCTGAACGAGAATCAGAGAGTTTAGAAAGGAAAGATTATTCAGGTACATAAACAAAACCAATCTCCCGTTTGCAGATTACTTACTTTACTTGAGATTTATGAGCATTTTTCCTTAAATTTCTTGGGCAGTTGGGAGTAGTACGGTATTTCAAGTTGAAGGGTCCAAGAACTGGTCTCCTCCCACAAACTGCAGTATTCTTACGGAGGTTGATATCTATTTCCTTGTACTTTCTCTTGTTTATATGCCTAATTTTTGTGAGGAACGAAGTCTAATAAAATATAAGAAGTGTGCAGAAGAGTTGAAAAAGATAGAAGAAAAGAAAGGCAGATAGGAAAAGCTTTTTGTATGTTGGGAAATGTATAAAGCGTTCCAAAGCTGCATTCCTTCTATTTTGTCGGCCTGGTTTATGAAATATGCTGGTTTTGTGTCTCTCTTTCCTTTCTCTCTCTTTCTTTTCTCTTTCACAGGAATCTGCTTCCATGTCGAGACCAGCAGCAGAAAGTAGAGGAGACGTATGGGTTCAATGCGACCGCGAACCTCACCAACTAAGCCGGCCAGAAATGCACGCCACGTGGCAGATGATGCACCTATCTTGTCCTTCTCTTACTTCCACTCTTTCAACAGCCATTACAACTACGAGAACGACAAATACAGAACAAATGCTATTTGGGGTAGATGAAAGCTTTGTAATTGATAACGAGTATGGTGATTCTCAGACGCTTCAGCTGTTTCCTCTCCGAAGTGATGGAATTGTTGCCGAGAAGATTCCCATGACGACGGCCACAACGGTTCCAGTGACGGCGAACGTCACTCCTTACCAGTTCTTTCAGTTCCTTTGAAGAACTGATCAAGGTGGAAATTGACCTACCCATGTGTTAGATAAAGATTACTGAATTAGAACGGTGGGTTCGTAATGCTGGTGTCATTGTTTTTGTAAGAAGGTTCTTTTATGTTTTTTTTCTTGTTGTTGGAAATGGGAACTATTTAGTTGCAGAGCTAGGTGTTATGTTGCCTGAAAATACAAATGGACCACGTTCTGTTTACTCAAGAAAGAGGTCGATTAAAGAAACAACTACAGGGCTATATGTCGACAGGCTACCTAGTCTCTAGGCACGGTTTTAGCAATTACTAGTAAAGGGAAAGGTCTTAAATGTTGATTTGAAGGATCAGAAATGGGAATGGGATAAGAGAAGTTTGACGTTGAAGTTGCTTAGGGAATGGAGTAAGACTTATCTACCGTGGATAACATGGTTTCTTTAATGACCATAGTTGATTCAAAAACATACATACAGTCTCCTCCTCGCCCTCCTCAAGAGGGAGAAAGAGAGAGAGGCATGGTAAAAATGTTGCTTATACGGATTTGTAAGTATCTAAAAGCAAAACGAGAATCTACTGCCAATGTACAATGAATTATAGAGTACCAGAAAATCGCTAGTCTCTTGGACTTCTGAAGAAATAATGAAATATTTGAATAAGAACTCAATTTCAATTTTATATAATTCAATGAGTTGGGGCATCTAGAAAACTTCTGTTTTTCTGAGAATTGATGGATCTAGATGTATATATGGATTATTGAGGAATAAAGAACTGATACATTCTATGATAATTCTCTTTTGAATGAAATAAAGCTTCCCATCATTCAAAGGAAACCCATAATAGCGTTCTTATGCACAGTTCTTTTGGAAATACTGGTAAAAGATTAGAGGCTTTTGGAGTTCTTATGTACAGTTACTTTGGGATAATTGGTAGAAAGTTAGAGGCTTTTAGTGTTCTTATGTATAGTTATTTTGGGGATAAATGGTAGAAATTTGGAGACTGTTAGGAGTACATTCCTATTCTGTGGATAAATGGTATTAGAATGTCGCGGAAATTCGAGATCATGATGATTGTGTCGGTGGATGCCACGAACTTCCTAAAGCCTCGAAGAGATTCTGCAAGAAATGAAATATGGCCATAAAAGATAAATCAGGACAAAACTCAAAATAGAATGAGAATTAGTTGGAAGTGGTGGTGGGTGGGTTTGTGGCTGTTGTATATTACCTGAAGGGCTGGTACCATCATCGGTCAGAATTGGCTGACGAAGATAACCTTCCTTTTCTGGGGCATTCAATGCTCTCTGCTGAAAAACCCAGATCTTGTAAGATCATGGTCTTCCATTTCTCGGGGCAGGAGAAGAAAAGTCTCCAATTTCTTTCCATCTACGTAAGTCCTTTGAACAGATTCTTTTGCAGTAACAACAGAGAGAATGGCCTATCAGAAGAAAAGGATAATAAACAAGAGACACAGGGAGTGGTTTTGGGTTTATCTAGTACTCTGCTTCTCAATGGTAATCTAAGTGTTATGAGACGGCTTTAACCTTATCCCATTTCAAAAGAAAAAAAGGGTGCTTGTTACCCAACAAGCGGGCGGAAGTATCGTTTTGGACCTCTCAATTTGCCCATGAAAGAATAAAATTCTCAAAAAATCTCAAGAGTAAAAAGCATTTTGATTCATAATAAACCTTCAGTAAGCTTTAACCATGGTATTGTCCTTACTATTAGTTGTTTTGTGGCACGAGCATGCACGCCGAAGGACTCAAAGATAAAACTATTTCTTTAAAACAAAAAAGAGAGCATTTAGTTAAAGCTATTGAAACATAGACAAAGTAGCTCTAAGTATGATTAGCTTGCTCCTAGAGACCTTATCTATGCCTAATTTATGGCTGCTAGCAGAGGGCACAAAAATGGTTATTCCTGCCCTAGACGAATAAAGGTGGAAGCTTGCCAGACACCTGAAGTCTTGCTCGCTGATCCGATGCCATTGACTCTTTATGCATGAGGCCCTATTGATAATATGTGTTTAGAATAAGATCGAACTCCAATAATCTTGAATCCTGATAGCCGAGATGTATAGCACCCTTGCTTTGCACAATGACTGTTCCTTTGATTATGACCACTCAAATCTCTATTGCAACTTCCCCCATGCATACTAATCCTGATTTCTGACACCGAGATATTTTGTGCATTGCACTGTGAGTGATCCATATGTTAAAGTTGACGAGGTCCAACTACCAAAGTTCCTAATCCAACCCTCCCCGGATTTTTTTTCTTTTGGTGAAACATGTGTTATTCACACAATTATGGCTAAGTCACTCGTCCTACAAGATCTTTTGTATAATCTTTTCTCCTTATACGAAAGTTTTCTATATGTGGCTACAAAGACGGCCTTCAAAATCTACAAAGAATCCTCAAGAAAGAAGGAGAAGCTCAGATTATTGTCTTTTCTTTGATAAGATAACCGCGACCCAATTTCTCAGTGCGGCCTGTGAAGGAGATGGCCGATGGTCCGTGGGCCTGACTCTGCTCACATTGAATAACGTGTGAGGAGAGAATATGGTCTCATATAAAAATCAAATAAAAATACTGGTGAAGTCATAACCAAATTATTTAATATTTCAGTAGCAATTTGGCCATAACGAGAAATAGAATGTGGGTTGGTGGAGTGAAAAGGCAGTCTGCCTCGGACAGTAACTAGACAGACCCAAAAGCCTCTATATGATGAGGTCATCATCGGAACTTCTGTTCCTTCCTCAAATGAATGCTCTCATGCTCTTTTATAGCCTAATATAATACCACACCAACCTTGTCTCCTGCTGCTACTCTTTCCCCTTCCCTTTCCTTTCTCCTCCTGGCACGGGCCTAGAAGAAACCAACAAGCAAATATAATATTATTTTTTTTGGTTACCTTCTAAGTGGTAGATTATATATCAGTAGTGCAACCATTCCCTAAATCCACTTTCTAAAGCACTAATAGCATTAATCCAGGCTCAAAATCTGCTTTATCGTCCATTTTTTCACCTCTTGTCTCTAAAACTATTTGCATTCCATAAGGTAGGGACATGGGGACCATAAATATCATAATTTAGAGTAGTCACTTTTGACTTCTTGTATATTATCCTTTAGTTTTCGAATTGGTTATCCTAGAACCACACTTTTTCCATAGGGTAGTTTGAGAATGCAGTCTAATTACACTTGTGCTACAATTCTGTGTCAGTTTGCACTCTAGTAGAGAAATCACACTTAAAAGCTAGCTAGCCCTTTATCATCATATATCTAGATAGTTAGAAAGCGTCATCTTTTTTGTTCACCAATGAAAAAGTTCATGAAGATATTGCAACGGAAACTGCCCATTGCTTCATACTAGGACGCATATAAGACAATCAGGAAAAGGGCCTTTAATCTGGTGGTCTGTCATATTTGTGTAATAGTCATGGGATAATTCACTGCTGTAGAGTATCATAATTGATAAAAATAAAATACTATTAGCCATAAGGTTTCTCACATAGTAACAGTTTTTTGTCCACTTTTATGTAAAAGAGATGGTAAATGCAGATTCTTCAAAAAGTTGCTATTGGTGGAAACATTAATCTTGCAAATATTGAAAAATTTTCTTTCAGCTGCCGCTATTAACTTATAAGATATGTAGTGGTAAGAAAACATTGTTCTTGGTTTATAGAACACTTCCAATAATGCTAGGATTTCCTTAGCCCGAACAGAAAAATGTTACCAGCAGTTGCAGAAACACCAGAGTTAGCAATTTTGCTTGGTCTCTATCACCTGCAAATATGGTTTATCCTACTGCTCATTAATTAAGACCACCTTTCCTCCCTGTAAGTTCAAGCGAGATGTGACGTATTCTCAAAACACATCACGGAGGTGACTTATGAATATTTCTCAGCCCCAGATAGAGAAACTAATACATGCACTGAAAGTAACAGATGGAGTGCTAAAAGAAGAACCATGGGCATGATTTATTATTTCCATTTGTTATCTCTAACTAACACCCATTGAAAGTTGAAATTTGCATGCATATCACAACATGGACCCATCAAACGTTTCCTTAGTCTCCATCAACCCCCTTGAAAGTTGTCTACCGCCCAAAACATTATCTTTACTGAACTTCCATGGATGTTTCACATAAATTCGATAGCTATGATTTCACAAGAAGTTCCAACTTGGTAGAAAGTCACCAAACAGTTAGGCACTTAATAAGCAGACTATTTTAGTAATGGGGATGGAGAAAATTTCACTTAATGGGGTCACAGAAACCATCCTAAGAAAGAATCTCAACACCTTGGAAGTTCCTTAAAATCGGTCGACCCTTTTAGTCAAACAATTGAACTTACACCTTCATGGAATTTCATCAGACCCACTTGCACCTGTATCCCTTGGTCTGCTATTTTCCATCTCTTCTCATGCATCCATCAATAGATTCACGTGTAACCACGTCAAATATGAGAGAGAGAGAGAGAGAGAGAGAGAGAGAGAGAGAGAGAGAGAGAGAGAGAGAGAGAGAGAGAGAGAGAGAGAGAGTGCCGGTTTGATAAATTGCAGGCATAAAGAAATGGTGCAGCGCTTTTGTTGGGTAGGGGCAGAGATTTACAGGGACTTTTACTCGGGCAATGGGGAGCAATGTACTGTTTCTGGTTCTCGACGGGGAGAGGATCGAGGGGAGCGATGGATGGTCGTAAAAAGCTTAAGAAATAAGGAAAACTCAAGTTTAAAAAGGGTAAAAAGGGAAAAGTACCGACAAGGGATTAGGTTTTAACCGTGGAAGGTAAAATTGGGACGAGAGGAGTGTTGTCGCTTTCCACGAGTACGAAGCGCGGAGACCATGAAAGGGACAGATATGAAGCTGAAATTACTAATACAACCCACTTTGTTTTAATTTTAATAGTAATGATAAAGTAATTACATTGTTAATGATAAAGTAATTACAGTGTTAATGATAAAGTAATTACAGTGTGTAGAGTTTCGGCCTTTTGCAACTGTTTTTGTTACTTCACGGTTACAAAATTCCCCGAATAATTATCTTTTTACTCTTGAAAAAAGTTTCAAATAATTGTTTTTAGCCTATATTCTCATATCCTTTTGGTACTAATACTACACTCTCTTTTAGAGTTTTATCATACTTTTATCTAAAGGCCCCATTTCATGATAATCTTTCATCTTAGTTGTTTTATAATAAATGACATTTGACCTCAAATTTACATACACTAGATAATTGTATTGTTGCTTTTTTTTTAGTTCTAAAATCAATGGTAAAAAAATAATAATATTAAAGCAGCTAAAAAGTTAATGTTTTGCTCATTTAGGATATGTAAATTTTGAAATATTGATCATCTATAGCAAAATGCTTAGATGAACAGTTAGATTACTTAAAAAAGTGGGGAACGCATGTACTTTTACCATAAAACCCCAAAAGGGTACGTGGCATTAGTACCAAAAGAAATGTGAGAATATCAGCTCTCTTGTTTTTACTTTTCAAGAAGTCCACATTTTTTCTCTTAAAAAAGTTCCAACATTTTTCTTCAATTTAACAAAAGTGCAAAAATATATGACCAAAATAAGTAAAATAATAATGTTGCTAAAAAGAAGTCACAAATATATTGAATTTGTTGTATTTTTCAATTAAATTTGAAGTTACTGAACTAAGCTAAGTGTTAGGATTGTTTTCATCATGTTTATCATTTTCCCTTTTATTAATGGTTTGAAAGGAAGAACTCAATTTGTCAAATAGTTAAGCTATCGCCTAGTAATTGAAATTGGTTGAGAAAAATTATATAACACTCAAAGATCTCACAAACATAGTTTAAAAATTCAAAAACTTGACTCGAATAAAAAGTCAAGTCAACTTGAAGCCGCTCGTATATAGTGAGATGGCACGTGGCACCGCACGTGTACACAAAATGTGAGGATAGAAAAATAGGAAAAATGTAGACAAAATAGAAAAATGGATGGCATCATTTGCAAAGATCACCAAACCACAAATTTAATTTGTGTAGACAAAAAGAATGAGATAAATATATATCATGTGTATGCTTACCAAAAGAAGAAGATATAGATAATTTTTCTTATTATTATTATTATTATTATTATTATTATTATTATTATTATTATTATTATTATTATTATTATTATTATTATTATTACTACCTAATTCCTAAAAAGATTGAGAAAAAGAGTACATCAGCAAAAAAGAACCTTAAAAGGAAACATGTAATGTTTATAAAATAAAAAACACCTAAAAAGATGAGCTTGAAATGTTTTAGAAGTAACTAGTAAGAAAATAGTTTTTGAAGCAATTTCTATAATTATCAAGGAAAGTAGAGAAGTGGCCCTTGGTTAAATTTAGAAACATGTCTAATAATTGGGAAAAGTGGGAAAACAGGCTATGTTTGGTAATTGAAGAATAAAAATGAAGGAAAATAAACAAATACAATTCATTGGCTACGTGATGGTTGGACCTTAAGAGAAATAAGGGATAACAACAATCACAAATCCCTACATTTAAGAAAGCAGGTTTAGATTGAATTTTATAACTAATTTATAAGAGAGAGAAATAAAATAAATTACATTTAATAAGCATTAAAATTATAAAATTAACAATTATCTCATTTGAATGTTTTTAGGTTTTCTTAAATTTCTTAAACGTACTAATGGGTTTCAATTGTTAAAGTAGTGGGTGTGTCTTGCATCCTTTACCTAATATTATTTAGGTGGGAATGCCATACACCATAAAGATGTTTGCAACTAAAGCCAAGGAAAGGAGACTTTAAGTTACTTTCTTATGAGGGGTTTGTAGAGTGGGATACCAGGTGTGTGTTGGTGTGCTTCTTTTGAAGTTTCCCTTGTAAAGTTCAAAAAAATAAAAAACAAGAAGAGGACTTCAAGGAATTGAGTTTTGGAGCAGCCAATTAGAAGAAGAATAACCAAGTTAGGTTCATGCTTATAAAGCTATTCTCTCATAGTGAATTTCTCTTTTCCTCTCCCATTGATGTAGATGGTTTTGTTGAACCATGTATATGTTTTTATCTTTCTTTGTCTTTGTGTTACCTTACATTTAGTTTTTTTATTTATATATTTGGTGATTTTGGATATATCCTTGCACGCACTTACAATGATTTGATTAGACGTCTGCTCTTCTCTAAGATATTCATCAATGACCCTCTCTTAAATGTAGGAGGGGTATTCTCTTATTATAATAGAATAGATTTTAGTAATTCTTACATGTATTTAAAATTTTTATTTAAGAAGTGATATTGTTGTTTTAGACTTCAGAGCTCTTGTGTTTGAATCTTAGCTAAAATTAATTTATTTTATGAAATTTTTTTTGAAGTTCTATTAAGGTCTTTTGTTAGGCATTTCATTAAACTCTTAACTACTACTTGTAAATTCTATTTCAAATTTAAATTTTAAAGAGTTTCAAAATCAAATTGATTGCATAAATTAATGCACTTTAAAAGATCTTTGGCCTTCCTTGATATTGATTCTCAACCAAGAAAATGGTTGTAAAATCCCTAAAGGGGAACATAGTGGATGAAATGTAGGGATTAATCTCACGTTTAACGAATCCACTCTCTTTAAAGTCCGTGAATTATTGGACCTATTATCTCCTTTTGTTTGCAACAATAAAAGTGCTTCAAGGGAAAACATATCAATAAGTACATATTTCAAAATACTAGCAATTACCATATTAATTAATAAATTTTATGTATTTTTAATTTTAATTTCACTTCATATATTACATTGAGAATTATTACGATGGTTAATAAGACCAAAACTTCACAACATTGTAACTAGAGAAGATCACAATCTCTACATTAATCACTGATAACATGACTTAATCTCGACTAATCTTGATTATAGCATGTCACATTTGGCATGTATCCTCAAGAAATATCATCTCAAATTAATGCAATTAATTAAACTACATCCTGCCTTCTTCGTTAATAGTATAAAAGTTTCACATGCGCACACTCAATTCCTCCATAGAGATTTATGGTGTACCATTGAGAATCCTTTTTCTTATATGAAGATCATGTACAGAACCACAAATATACTAGTAATAATTTTAATTATAAGGATGAATATTTATACTTTAATATAATCGTGTGGTTTTATTTTCTAAAATAGTATTATTATTTTTAAAGTTAGACACCACCCATGTACAGCCTTGAAATTATAGTCACCCATGTAAGAGGCTCCTCTTTGTAACATTGCACTAGATTTTTATTTTTATTTTAAAGTTAGAACCACCCCACATTTACACCCTCGAACACTGGTCACCCAAATGAGAGACTCCTTGTGCCACAGCACTTAGTATTATTAGTTGATTAATACTTTTACTAATAATGTGAAATGTGTCGTTCAAGATGTATTGTGAATGTATTCACTTCTCAAGTCTGCTAATTAAGGGAGCATTTGGCTCTAGGATAGAGAAAATAATTCACGCAAGGATCCTATGAAAAAATTATTGACTTGAATTAAATTTTCAATGGATAACTTGTTTATGTTCTCTCTAAATCCGACAGCTCTTAAAACTAACTCTATAATAATTGTACAAAGGAACTTTAGATACATTGAAGGTACATAAATTACATAATTGGATAAGTAAAATACTACGATCGATTATTGAACTGTCATTCTGATAGTGCGAATGACATATGATGCTTATCTGTTTTCTTTATGGAGAAATCACATCTAAACTTGCATATGAACTTCTATTTTAGGGTGCACCTATTACTTTAGTTTATCACTTATAGCGTAGAATATTTCCTCTATACTTTAGGCGCAATCTTCTTTTATCTAAGTTCTAATTGATGAGTCTCAGGCATCATGTCTTTAATTAATGAATTGTCTCTGGAATGCAGAAGTGATTATAAAATTATGTCCAAAATTAACCTTAGCATTTTCAAGCATTTGTATTTTCACATATTGCAAGGATAGATGACCCTTTTTCGTTTGATTTATACTTTCTTAGGTTGCCACGTAACCACCTAATGCCATGTTTATTTGGGTGCTCTTTGGCACTTTGAATGGCTACCAGCCCCTTGTTAGTTCATGTCTCGGAATAGTTTCAGATTTTAAAATCTCACGAGTCAACTCGGAAACTCATTCGAGTTAAGTCATACTGCCAGCAAAACCCGCTCGCTCTCAAGTAACTCGATCCATTTCAAAAGAACTAAAAGATGGAGATGGGTTTTAATCTTGAGATGTTTCAAACAGAAGGAACAGGAGTCTTGGCAAAGCAATAGAGTTGTCGTCACGGGTTCAAATCATAGAAATAGCCTCTTACAAAATGTAAAATAAGGCTGCGTACTATTGACCCTTGTGGTCTGTCCCTTTCTAGACTCAATGGATATACAGCCTATTCAAGAAATGATTCTTCTACACCCAGCAATATGGGCGCCAATTGGCAAGATTTACATTGTTGGCTTTCCATTTGACTTAAAAGCTTAAAGCTGATAGGAAAAGGCAATCAATATTTATATCCCTAACACATTCTGTGAGACCCTTTTGGGATGTTACAATTTGAACTCATGACTTCTCAATCAATAAAACTCTAACAGAGGTTGGATTACTGCTCGACCTACAAGTAGTTGATAAGAAGTAGGACAACAATATTTACCTCTAATATTACAATATTATATATAGCAGATTTTGTAATTCTATGTACCGGATTTTACAGGCCTTACCAATCGGGCCTTTAGTGACCTAGCCGATTCTCATGCCAAGGGTAGAGTCTCCAGGCCTTCTCTGTATAGGCGCCAAATCCAGCCCCCTTGTATATAGTATGCTTATCTTCTTCTCATACATTCTTACCAAAAGTTTAAAGCTTAAACATTATTCTAAACTTTCTAATCCTAACCATTGGACAAATTAATTTATAGTTGATAATTAAGGACTTGATTATCATTTCCTTCCTGTTTGGTTGCTAGGAGTCGATGGAACTGGAATCTATTTTCAGCTGAACTCAATTTCCCTTGTTTGATTTGACATGGGAAGCTAAATTCTGCTGAAAATTTAGGTCCACATGGAGATCCTCAGGAAAGCCATTACAACTTCACGTACCAAGCAACTATGTGCTTTTCACAACACTTATTTAATTTTTACGACAAAGAGTTAAGATGCAAACTATACAGAAGCATATCGGAATTTTTAGATTTAGTTTTAAATCTGTCTAATAAGAAAGAAGTGCCACCTGAAACGTCCCACCAAGCGTTGCGAGGAGAGATGCCATGATGTCTACGACTTTCAGCGTGAGTTCCTAAGAAATGCTATTCTACAAAGTCACTTGCTTACTAGCGTAACAAACGGGGTGATACCGATTCAGTTGGCTGACCAAAGGATAATGGTGGGCACACCTGAAGATCTTGGCAACCCGAATTGTGGAAACAATTGTTTGTACAAAGTAAATATGGAAAACGTAGTCATGAACATCTTCCCCTCTTCCTTCACTATCCACATCAAGGGAGCCATGATTTTCAAGATGGTAAACTCGAAGGACGATAATTTCACGTAGATAATCTTTTAGCTATCCCTAAGAAACCATCCTTCCAAACTCTACTACAGCTGATTTTGGTCCCGAACTCCCTTCCACTATATCTGTCAAATGGACCATCGACTAAAAATGACAAAATTCCAACCGTTCCAATCAACCATTAGGAATGAATGAAAAATTTAGTATGACAAGGCCACGCAAGACATATAGAGGCTCATCGTACGGATCTTTAAAGGTGGTCTCCACTGGCTTCAAATGACAATAATGAAGAAATCCAAATACGACACTTGATGGTCCAATTTATGCCGCTTATGCAGGAGAATTGAATGAAGAATATGTCGCTCTTGAATCTCACGTCCTTTTTATCCAGCTTTCTGTTTAGTTCAAAAGAAGGCATGGAGAATAAAGAGTAAATCAGATGTTTACTCAACACTGACAACGTAAGTTGAACGCCTCAACCAGACATGCTAGACCCCACATAAATTCGATCGGGGACCTATTTTGGGTGAACTTCATACTATTCTACCAAATACAGCTTGCAGTCTTGAAGGATTGATAATTAATACGTTCTTCACTTTCTAGCCATGCATTTAGGCCGCACTTTGACAGAATTATAGCGAAGAAGGACAAAAACCCAACAAAATGGAGTTCATTGGAAGTGATTTCCCACTGAAGCAATACCGTTCACTTCTCATTTGGACAGAAAAACATCGATGCGCAGTAACAGATTATCCGGGAGTGCATGATTCGGTGCAAACACACTTCCTTCTGGTTCCTAGGTTTCTCCTAGCTAGAAAAGAAGTCTAAATCGATGATTTTGAGTATACAAATGCAAACTCAATATTAGAAGGCAAAATTTGGATAAGCATGGGCTGATTGGTTGAGGTTTTCGGGTCTGATCCTTGCAAGTGGGTGCACATATCGTCTCTCACAGAGATAACCATGGGTCTAACTTTGTCAAATTATATGCAGATTTTCCACACTAAATGTGAGCTTGACGATACTTCCACAATAAGCCAAGGTCATAGCGGTCGGTTGCCTTCAACCTTTGGTAATTGAGGGCGGTTCGGGTAGTACAATTCCGGTGGCCGAATTCAAACATCCCGTCCCTGCGGGGTTTGGGGATGCCATCGATGACCATTAAAAGGATGTTAACTCCCACCGTCTTACCAACTCAATGACGTTAAACATTATCTAGTTCATAAGTAGATCCGTAGGCTGGGGTTGGGTTTTGCTTGAGGCTATTACCTCAAACAGAGCGACCTTGTCCAGAATGTGTTATTAGCATGGTAAGTTATAAGGTATAATATTTGTAAATGTGGCCAGAAATCCGCTTCTCCAAACATTACACTACTTCAAAATTTAGCCTTGCCACATTTTTTCTAGAACCCAAACTCCGTAATTATATGCTAAGCAATCAAACTATAAGGGCCAAATTCCGGCATTCCCATGGTAAAATTTTCCGCCTGACATGTCTTCTTGACAGCAAGAAGATATAAATCGCATACGACGGATCACCGTATTCAGTTGGCTTATTATAGAAGTAAAATCCAACGGTGGTCAGCGATTTCAACGCTTGCTGACAGTGCCCAGAAAGACTAGGCAAAATGGCTTTCAAACTTCGAACTTGGCGGTCCGCAGTAGCGAAGGAAGGGAATGCTGTCCTACCCGCTATCCCTACTCTTATAAATGGGTAAATGTGCCCCAACATGACAACAGAGGAACCCACATAAGCAATTCCTGTCTCCCTAATACAAATTTTCTCTTGCAGATTTCAGATGGTGGTCCATCAGTGGTGGACGGAGGGTTGATTGTGTAGTCACAAAATGTTCCTTCCCTATGTGAATCTAGCTATTCAGTGAGTGGGGCCCATCCCAATGCTTCCAGCTTTCAGTGGCTTGTCATGATATGTTTTGTTTTTCTCTTACTCACTTTCTCCTTACTCTCTCTCTTTCTTTCCTTCGGCCTCTGAATTTCATCAGAGTCATAACACAATGGTACCGTGCGGCCTTGAAGACTGAGCGGGGTTTGAAAAGGATAGAGCTCCGGCAACGAATATTCAAAAGTCTATGAATCATCCATTTTAGTATCTGCACCCACTCTCGTCTGAGCGTTGGATAAGGAGGAATCGAGGGAAGAGTATTGCTAACAGTAAAGTATAATGTTTTATTTGCTTATACCCGGATGAGGAATGCTAAACTAATCGCTTCCGTTTTAGGGACGCCATTTTCCAAAGCCTATCTTTAAACGATGCAACCCATTCAGCTGATTGATTCAGATTTAGATATCTGACATATTAAAAATCATATGATTTTAGAGGAGAGCTTTAGTGCAATGGTAGAGTTGTCATCGCATGACCTTGAAGTTACGGGTTCAAGGCTTTGAAATAATCTTCTACAAAATACAAGGTAAGACTGTGTACTATTGATCCTTTCGATCCGCCCCTTCCCCGAATCCTACATACATGGGAGCTTCATGCACCAGGACTGCCCTTTTTATGATTTGGATTATTCTAGCTTCTAAAATGCATCTGACAAACAATGCATAGTTTTTTAGAAGTTAAAATCATCTATACCACATTATTTTCAATCTCTTAAAAACCTAAAGTGAGGGCAGTGAGATTAATGATTTTGATCATAAAAAGATAGATTTTACAAAATGTGGTGGCTAGACTACACCTCAGACTGCAATCACTTTAGCATTTCTAGTATGAGATGCGCACATAAGACTATGAGATCTGTCGCTACTAGGATATCTTTTTTCTAGATCCAAGTCACTGATCTTATTTGCCCTGCGTTGTTTGGGCTACATGAGAAAAATCACGCCCAGCTAGTGATAGTGATTGCACTAGTCCTTTTCAGATTTAATACTCGACGTTCACTATTTCACTAAGTTCGTCGAAATCTGCGAAAAAGATCCAGGCTTAAAGTGTGCGTAAAACTGGAATCAACGGATTAGTAATTGCCTAACTTTATTATCTTAATTTCGAGAGAATGCCTTCCCTAGCTAATTCGTTGGCTGATTCATTAGCCAAGGAAAGGACGTGTCGATAAGAGATCGACAACCATTACCGAGTAATCCTAAAGTGGGTGAATTTGGTCAGGAAGGTTTGTTGTTCTTTTAGGCATCTGTTATTTAAGTACAAACTTTTTTTTTGGTTCCTAAAAAGAATAAACAGTTTGAGAGGGTTAAATTGTTCGAAATGAATTTTTAGATCCACGGATGTATCAAGTTAGTACAAAGAGTCGAAGTATTGATTATTGTTGATGGTTGCAATTGTGTATGATAAAAAAATAAAAAAATCATGAAAAGTTTTTTGCGTGATATTTATTTACATGAGATGATATGCCAGTAATCCAGAAGTAACTACTTGAAAAGGCTAAGCGCCGTATCACCAGCCACTTCTTTGTTGTTTTTCGAATGTTGAGTTTCTCTTGCGCAAAAGAATTATTAGAAGGAAGAGGATCAAACTGTACAATGACTTCAACACTCCAGTAAAAGTACACGGAGAAGATCGGTACTAGGGGAAGAAGACCAAGCTAGTATTCATAGAAACTATACAGTGAGCACACGACCTCAGTAAAAATACTGTCATGGAAGCAATCATCAAAAGAATCACGGGTTCCTTTTGATGGAAGGACTTCCTCTTCAGCCAATCCTTTTTTACGTCCTCTCGAAGCACCTACAAGAGAATTTGGTGCGTTTCTGGTCAGCAGACCCCTATCGTAGAAATCCAGCAGACCCCTGGAAAGTTATCTACTTAAGACAATCGCCTTTTAATTTCCCATTCCAAACTTCAACAAAACATGCTTTTCTAATCCACTCAGACTAAAACCTGGACTTCACCTGTCTCCTACTTGGTACCTCAATTCTCTCCGGAATTTCCCATACTTTGAAACACCTATACAATTAATGAAAACAAACTATGTTGCTCGGGTTGTACGTAATATGAGCAATATCAAAACCTACATATTTTTTCTATTACGATATGAGCATTTCATGGCAATAACATCACCCCAAAGACCCAACTATGACTCCATGGCATAAACATCTAGTTCTTTTCTTTCTTTCTTTTTTTCTTTTTTTTTAACACTACTTAGAATTATATAAGAGAGAAACAAAAAACATATATCAACCAACAAGCATCCGATGGTCATCATCATAGTTCTCGCACAATTTTTATCTCAATCAGTGGTTTACACATGACCTAGAAGTAGTACTGCCACATCAAAAATCCAAAAGAACTTTGATTCCTAACGCCTTGAAATAGGTTAAATTAATTGTTTTTTTTTTTTTTTAAACATTAACATCTAAATCCTACCATACAAGTAGTGCAGAACTGTAAACCACTGTTACCAACCAAAAACATATATACCTACGATGTTTTTTGTATTATCAATGCCAAGAAACATGTCATATATAAAAGTTGCACCGCTTTAGAAACAAAAGTTTGTATACGAATCTACCTCCTGTTTTTTTCCCAGTTCTAACCAGTCCACTAATTTGCTAGCTACGATCTAACGATTTATCTTTGATCTCTCTCATGTAACTTTGATACTTTCTTCGTGTCACATTGTGAGGGAGAGTATACAAATCAGACAAGAAATGGAGGTTTCTTGCTGTTTTTTCTTTTAGTTAAATTTTAGATATTTATAGGGAGAATAAAGTTACCTCCGGGTTAAAACGGAAAATAATAGGGTGGTATACTTCCATTGTGTGCAACACAATATTTGTTGTCTTTTTTGGAAGTAGATTTTAAGCCTTATGATAAAGCTTTTTCCTGAAATGAATGGCTAAGATGCATGGCAATGTGGTAAAAGAAATATTCAAAATTTTAAATCGTTTTGTAAGGCAAAATGGGAAGAAATGGGACGGCATATATTCCTATTAGTTGCAATCAAGCACTTTTCTACTCCAATCCCTATTCTTTGTAAAGACCAATCTGCAAAGCCCCATATTAGACGAATCACAACCGTAGAACTCCTTATCAAAACATCATACCATCCGAATTCCGATGGAGGTGCTTTCGGTGCGTGGCCTACGTAATATGCTGTCTAGAAACGAGCAGTTTGAAAATTTGGGTTCACCGTATATTTATAATGAAAGTTATGCTATTAACTGAGTGATGACTGACCAACACATGGAACCATATAAGCAGCTTCGTACCGGAGATCTCCTTCTTCATTTGCCTAGTTCATATCCCACAACCAAAAGAATACAACTGCATGCTAGAACCGTTAGTCTGCCTTATTTTTGGGCCTCAGAAAATCCATACCAACAGCTTTCAGATCAATGGTTTGGATCAACTGCGAGGTATATATGTTCATGCATTTCAATATCCTTACAAAAACAAGATTTATAGGTCACCATTCGGGGGAACAAAAAAAAAAACTTCATAGGTCACTGACAACAGCCCCACCAACTCAAGCAAAGTCATATCCTTACCTTAGAAACACAACCAGGATTTTGTATTGAATTCCGTAAATTACAGATGCCGAACGCCTAATTTTTTAATTTTAATATATATTTTTTCTTTTATGATTTTTAACATGAACTTTGGAAGATCTAACTCATTCATCTTATTTAGCCTTCTTTCTATTGACGACACACCAAAATTCATGTCAATTGGATGATTCATAGCTAGAACAAGATGAAAAGAATAAGTGAAAGGGAGGGCGGTTAGGGCTAGACGTTCTTGATAACATTCTCTCGGTTATAGTTGGTCCCACATGAGACCTTTTTCTCTTTACAACGGTAAAGTTGTCGTCTTATGACTTTTAGGTCGTTTGTTCAAGGCGTAGAAATGGCCTCTTGCAAAAATATAAGGTAAGGCTGCATACTATAAACCCTTATAGTCTGACCCTTCCATGGACACCAAATAGGTGAGAGCTTCGTACACCAGGGCTACCCTTTTAAGTCTGCACTAGTGACTAATAAGTGCCACGTGGAAAGTGAAGACCTAATCAATCAACGGCTGATGGAGCTTGGAATGGCCCAACAAACAAAGAAGGGTATCTATCGACAGTATTCACACTCTTAACTGGTGAAATCTTTCGTTTTTGGTAATAGGCGGAAGGCTTAATGAGGTTAGATTGCTAACAAGTATTTGTTATTTTGTAAAGGATTTTAGGATTGTTTCTTCAGAGATTTTAGGAAATAAAAAGAGACAGAACCCAATAAATTCTAAAATAGAGAGGCAGATCCTTAGAGGCCCTTATATAGTACGTGACATGATAAAATAAAAATAATTTAAGAATTAGCAAATTCTCACACAGCACAAGTAAAAATAGGATTCTAAATACTCAAAGAAAAACTATGATTAGCTTAGTATATCATTTATAGAGTTAAGTCAAGGGAATTTATAAAAGGATAGAGTCTAGAAAAATAGATTTTAGAAGAAAAAAAAAATCTAAAAAAGAAGACAGACTTTTAGAAAAAATGGAGAAGAAAGCGATTTAAGGAATTGATATTTAGGGTGTTTAAGGGGGACCTATTTATCCAATAAGGCAATATAAAATGAAAATGATCACTGAGTCGAGTCACGCTATTGCTTTACTAATGGGTGTAAACCTATCAGACGCTTAGAATTTTTGCAATTCAAACAATTTATCTGATGATCCCACTTTATAGGTTCACATTTGGGGCTAAAATTAAAAGTATAGAGAAGACCCCACTATTGAAACCTATCGGCCTGTTGGGTTCTTCCTTATCAGGCTCTAGGCGTTCTGGGGCTTCATCGTAGGCTATCTTCTGAGCTCCAATTTGGTTGGGTCTACAAAATTGACGGCCGAAAATACAGGTAGGCCAAGATATTTCTGATCCAATTAAAGGGCAGCACTGGTGAACGAAGCTCCCGCATATGCAAGATCCAGAGAAGAGGCAGACCACAAGGGTTAATAATACACAGCTTTACCTTGCATTTTGCAAGAGACTATTTCCACTGCTTGAACATGTGATCTCAAAGTCAAGCGACCACAACTTCACCGTTGGGCCAAGACTCCCCTTCTCAGATATGTATATGTATGCCATGTTCCAACAATCTCCTCCATGAGACCCTTCAATATTGTTTTGAGGTCAAAATCAAGCAGATGATACAACGTCCAAAAGTAGCTCCAATAAACGTCATGTTGACGACTGTTTACATGCTCAACGTAGGGTGATCGAAATGCTGGGTGGTCTAGATAATACGTGCTTTTGTGTTCTGGAAGTTAAGAAATAAGGCTAAATTCAAACTTCTTCACTTTCCCAAACGTCAAACAGCTTGAATTATAATGGCTAAGCTTTACTACGTGTGAAATCTTTACTCCTTTAAGAGACCCAAGTCCCGCTAAGAAGTTCTAAAGTCACATGATAGTTACCAACGGTTGCCACGGAGCACAGTTTCTGTGGACGAGGACTTCACGGAGGTTGATAAGTTGAGACCTTCACGCGTGATTTAAAAGATGTTCCGAACCCTCTCAGATGCCTGTAAACGAGCGGCACTGATTGTTCCAGTACTCTTTCACCTGCTGCATGCGTTCAATCCGTTCCCTTTGGAATCGTTGCTCCCAGTATTCACGGCAGCTGTTGAGGAGGAAAAATTGCAACATAAGTCCATTTAGTGAAACCACGAACAAAGGAACAGAAGCTTTAACAAAACATACTTTCGGCTTAATAACAAGTTCAATTCTTCCAAATGTATGGCCCCGTCATATACTCCTGTCTGCAACATACACCAATAGTAGATCATGCGAAATCATGGATGCTTAATGCTGCTCATTTTACCTGACTCTTGCAAATAAGATGTCCAAGAAAAGATGGAAGAAAATTCTCAAAGTCATGAGAGATACTTACCTGTCGACATAGAGGGCATTTCAACTTAGGATCTGCTGCCTTTAGTCCATCAACAACCGTAACTGACGCAGAAGAACATGCACACATGTAGCAGAATATATGTCCACATGAAAGAGAGACTGGATCAAATACAGAGTCCTGAAAATGTCAAGTAAAATTAGAGCATGATGGAAAGTGGTTTGCCATATATAGGATTGTTAAATGTTCTTTGAGAGTCAATTCCAATCCACTTAGTTTTGCATGGAAGGACATTCCGGTTCCTCTCTTCCCATTGAAGTGATAGGTTCATTGCACCACAAAAGAAATAGAAGCATTTTGACTTTGGGAACAGAATTTACTGTTTCTTTTCTTCTGTGATGATAGATATTGTGTAGGATTTTCATGTGTGTTCCAGATCCCTTCTAAGGACCTTTATTAACTTAAATACTAAGCAAGTTAAACCTAGTTCAGACACTCACCAAGCAGATAGAGCAAGTCAAGTCAATATCAAGCCTGACAGAATCGAGCAGCGCACAAGAGAGTGTTGGTTTGTCACCATCAAAAGTGAGAGCACAGTCCTCAAATAGACCAGGAACTGTCTTTGTTTCTCCTTTACTTTGCCTCAAGTTCATGTGAAAAGCCATCAATTCACAAAGCCATGGAGACTGGAGAATCTCAATATGCATGCTTCGGGCTTGTGATTTGAAAGCCTGTCCTTGCTTAGAATAATGAATCTGTACCAGTTACAGTGTACCATTAGTTCAGAAAGAAAGGATATACCTCATCAGACAAGAAATAACCATCAGTAAGTCAAGAATATACCTTGTCATATTTCTTTAAAATTTTCTGGATGGCTATTGCATTAATCATGGCATAGGTGACCAGTTCTTTCCCTTCTCGTATCAAAGCCACATGATTACCTTGTAGCTTACTTTTGAACCATACAAAATATTTGCGGAAGCCAGAAGCTAAATGCAATTCTAGCAATTTTTGTGCACGCTCGTTAAAGCAACCAACGATTTCAGACATCTCCTTCAGAAGAGGGGGGAAGAAAGTCCCATCGCATACTACTTGCAGCAAGGATGAGAAGATCAAATATCGAATGAGAATGAGAATGAGAATGAATGAAAGCAAAGAAATCTAAGACTATGACATCGCTCATTACTTAGAAGACAAAATGATATACAAGAATGTTGTCAGATCAGAGAATAAGTTTTATCATATCACTTGTCACTGATTACTCAGAGAAACAGTAATGAAAATCATTTAAGGAACTTTGAATAGCACAGTAGTTCCTATATTGAGGTTAGACAATATCTTTGTTAACTAACATATAATTTAATAAACTGTTCAAAGAGAAAGAAATAAGGATGATCATTTCAGGGGATTTCTTTTCACATTAAGAAAAATTGATTCCGGTACTGGTGATATAAAAAAATAGCTATCATGATAAGACCACTAACTGTTACGATCCAGTACCCTGGAAGATTCCCAAATGAAAATTCAATAAATCTTTGATAGAGCCCGTGATTTTTGTTAGGAGTAATTGCAGATAGGGGTTGCATAGAAAAAATAAGAGTCTACAGAGTAATTGCAGAAAGGCAGTAGAACTTATTCAACTGGAAGTAATCGTGACAAAACAAAACCAGGAAATGGTAAGGAGCCAGTAAAGTTTATCGAATTCCTAAATAGATCAATGTTACAATCAGAGAACTGTCCTTTGCTATTTCTACAATTCACTTTTCACCACAAAAAGTAGAAATCAAAGGAGGGGAAAGATGTTGCCAAGCAACCCGTGTTTTCAAAAAGAAGTCGGGCGAAAAGCAGCCGAGTCATGTCTGCTCGTGAGTAATCAGATGGACTTGGCCTATTCACGTGAATCATAAAAGAATACTGGTAAACTCAATCCAGCAAAACTTGGTTGGAGATCCAAAAGGAGCAGTTGGGAGCAGGAGTCTTTGAAGCAGGTAAGTTTTGAGACATTGCTAGAAACGGGAGTGCACTGTTTCTAATGTATGCAAAATAGCAAACACCTAGAAAGCATAATGTACAACACATCCAAACCACACAAAAAAACCAAAATTTATGTGAATTTTTTGTGTAGTGTGGAGCCTGATTGGCTTTATTTTTTGTGCCTCCCTAAGGTTCTAGAGTGTGGAGAAATCTTCTGTAATTTGTAGTGGCTATTTCTTGGCCTCATAGCTAGTGTGAGTACGTGGACATACCTTAATTTAGAGGGAACCATGGAAATCTATGTGTTCTTTATTGTAGCTTATTTTTAATTTTTTTGCATCTTCATACAGGTAGAAATCTCAAGCCTTTTTCTCTTGTATGACTGAGTTGCCTGTACCACAAATCAATAAAAGATTCTTTAAGAACATAATTCAACTCTCCGGTGAGAATGTCTCTCTATCTTGTACTACTAACAACATTTCTTGCCTCTTACCACTACAACGGATCCCTTTGTTAGTCGTCAAATCCCCCATCAAATTGTGAATTAAAGTCCTCATCATCAAGTTACCTTGCTGATATGAGATTCAATCTAAGGTCCAATACATGCCTCAAATCTTTAAGAATCAAATTACACCTAATTTTTGAAATTACATGTGCATCACCTTTTCCAACAATCTTAAACATTTCATCATTGCTCATCTTCACTGCCCAAAGTTTCCTAACTCATATAAACTACTCTCTATGAGAAGTGGCATGAAAAGATTCCTCTTAGTCAACCAACAAACTAGAGTAAACAATTCTCGTTGCAACAAAAATTTCATTGCATATGGAAAAACACATCACATCACCATCCTTTGTAATGGCCATGTCTCATTGTTGTTCTTGCCTTTATTAGCATGGTTTTCTTCTTTTTCTTTTAGCTCTTGTTTGAGCTTTCATCATTCTCTTTTCATGTTTGCTACCTTACAATGACGGTATATAATGCTCATTCTTGACTTGGAACTTCTTTTATAACTACCACTTTGATGCCTTTCTAGATTTTCCTCGTCCTTTCATCATTAAGCTCCAACCAAACTTCATCATCATCATCATCAAAACCTTATCCCAATTAGGGGTCAGCTACATGAATCGTATTGCTCCATTCTTCTCTATTAAGTACCATAGCTTCATTTAGTCCCAAAGTTTTTAAATCTTTCTTTGCACTTCTATCCACGTTTTTTGGGGTCTTCTCTTTGCCCTTTTAAAACCTTCTACTTGCATTGCCTCACTCCTTTTAACAGGTGTCGTTTTCAATCTCTTTTGGACATGTCCAAACCATCTAAATCTAATTTTCATCATCTTGTTACCTATTAGTGTTACCTCTAAATTTTCTCTAATATTTTCATTCATAATTCTATCATTTCTTGTCTTACCATTTATCCATCTCAATATCCTCATTTTTGCGATGCTCATCCTATGAACATGATGTTCCTTAATTGCCCAACACTCTGATCCATAGAGCACAGTTGGCCTTGTGGCCGTCCTATAGAATTTTACTTTTAGTTTGAGTGGTACCCGTCAATCACATAAAACTCCATATGCAGATGTCCATTTGTTTCAACCCGCTTGGATTCTCTAAGTAACTTTCCTCTCAATCTCTCCACTCTTATAAATCACTGATCCTAAGTACCTAAAGTGGTCTTTTACTAAGAGTTATTGGTTATTAATCTTGACTGGTGTTCTACTCCTACCCCTCTCCTTGCTAAAATTGCATTCCATATATTTTGTCTTAGTTCGACTGATTTTAAATCCTTCAGATTCTAATGCTTCACTCCATAACTCTTGCTTTGTATTTACACCATCCTTTGTCTCATTAAGTAAGGCTTTATCATCTGCAAATAGCATACACCTCCTTATGAAGATGTTTTGTTAACTCATCCATAACTTACGTGAAAAGATATGGGCCCAATGCCAATCCTTGGTGCAATCCTACAGTAATAGAAAAATCATCAATCTTGCCACTAGTGGTCTTAACATTTGTTATCGCTCATACATATCTTTACTTATGTCTATATACTCACGCGAAACTCCTTTCTCGTCCAACACCCTCCATATTAACTCTTTAAGGACTCTATCATAAGCTTTCTCTAAGTCGATAAAAACCATGTTGAGGTCTTTGCTCCTCTCCCTATATTTCTCTACCAATTGTCTTAGTCAGAAAATAGCTTCCAAGGTAGACCTCCTAGGCATGAAATCAAATAGATTCTTTGATATACTTGTCTCATATCATAGTCTCTTCTCAATCACTCTTTCAAAAAGTTTCTTCCACCATGAAAATCATAGAATACAAAATTTGCTCTCCAAACACCAATTGGAGGATAAACACGAAAATAAGAAATGTCTTACCAATATAAGGTAGACATCCAAAAATTCACCAAGGGTTTCTTCAAAGTATGCGCTTCTTCTCCATATCTTCTTCTCACCCAAAGATCAAGAAACAAGAAATCAAGAGAAAGCCCCAACTTGAAAGCAAGAAAAACTCTTCTAATTGACATGCATACACCAAAAAAACTACTTATTTCGCCTCTTTTCTTTCTTTGGCTCACTCACTTGAGTGAAATGGGGTTGGACACATGGGTCCACGCTACACTCATGGCAATTCAAAACAGTTTGGGAAAAGAAGTCAGTCTAAACGTAGAGGGCGGCTTAATTAATTTCCTATCATTTGCAAGAGGCCTTGTTTTGTTGTCTGGTTTTTCTTTGACAAGAAGAAGTCAATTTCAGCACATAAATAAGTGAAAGGTATAAGAAAAAGTATAAGCCAAGGGACTGAAATCAAGTGGAAGATGAGGGTAACCATCTCAAAAGAAAACAAAGGATAAGGATAAACTTCTCTATAGCACCAAAAGGAGAGGGAAAAAAAGGTTCTCCCTAAATTTTCTTGTTTACTACCCAAAACGGCAGCAAATAAAATGAATATAGAAGTCCCCCTAAATTAATTTCCATTAACTTGTCAACGTGATCATCTCTTATGATCTATTTTAGCATGGAAACTGACAATTTCAGCCAATCGGATGACTTGGTATCCGTTTCTTTCTTTCAACATGGGAACGGATAATTCACGAGAAAACAACAATGGCATCATAATAAATCTAAAATTAATCACTTCTTCATTTATCTTTTCTCTTCCAACATGAGGAAATGAAATTTCACAGCACAGAAATACTAAAAGAAAGTGCTTCATAAATTCATAATATCATTCACTTTCAATAGAACAAGTAAATATATCCAAGAAAATTGAAAAGATATGAAGGAAAAGCCCAGCAAATCAGAGGAATTGGAAACTGACTGCAATGCTTGGTTTTTCAACTCAATCTTCTATCTCCAACACAGAACATGGGAATGCAGCACAAAGCAAGCAAAAACCAATCATTCATTAGTTGAACTCCCGACTTGAACAGAAACCCAAAAAACCTGAACAATAATCTAGCGGATCACTTCAGCCATGAAGTGATGGAAATTCACAAACAAAAGCAACCGAAATCACGACTGAAACAACATCACAGTCCTCCCATTCATGACTACCATCAGTTATATATAGTCTCAAAATGAAACAGAGAAATTACAGCAAAAAGCAAAATCCAACAGAAACAGGTACTGAAGATTATCCTTTTACCTGGGCAATGATCTGGGCATTTGGATATTGGAACAACCCCATCTTTCTCTTTCCGGGTCTGAAGATTTCTTCTACATCTCTTCAAAATCTTCTTCAGCGTCTTGAATCCAACACCGGGAAGCTGCTTTTGCTGCCCTTGCATGTATTCCCGGTATCTCTTACAGAACTTCATCTCCCTGCTACCCAAATCTACAAAACAAAAATGATATACATGCACATATTGATATATAGGCAGATATATAGATGTTGAAACCAGCACGTTTAATTCCTCACTTTTGTCAAGCCTCTTGCTTGGGGACTTGGTAATTGTCAAGTGGAAACGATGCTTCCTCAAGATCTTCTGATTTGCCCTGATTTAAATACACAACTACATTTTCTGCCCCCGACAAAGAGAAATGGTTATTTGCCAAAGTTTCTCATTCGTCATCATCTAGGATGTTCTACGTAGTATTATACTTGTTCGGTGTATAATTTCGAGATGGCCATGGCTGGACCCGCTGCGCACTTTCTTTTACTCACATTTGAAGCGAAAGGGAATCTATTGATAAGATATGTCAATCGACTAAGACAGAGCAAGTAAAGCGGATTTGGTGCTTTATCTCGACAAAATAAATAAATAAATAAAAGTACAGAGCATTTGGATTATGATGAATCCAAGTTAGCAGAATGCTATAACAAGCACTCGCAAGCACTCTCCAAGTCAAAGCAAAGTTCAATGAAGGGGTCTACTCATAGATGATGTGCCTGGTTTATGTAATTGCTTTAATTTTTAGATGTCTTCCCATCTCAAAATTATGTGGTTTGGATAATTCTGTCATCTAAAAAATTCTTCTTTTCATAGATGGTTACCAACTTTGCAACATCTATAAAACACAATCTCAAGACATGACAATTTTTTTCATTTTCTACATACAATGAGGCTCGCCTGTTACTACATAGATCACTCCACTTTTGACTTCTAGAAACCATTTAGTTGTTATTTTGAATCTCCTACAACCTAAAAGATCATATCAACGCAAAGCTTCTACCATCATAATCCGGTCGTTCAATGTAACTGTTGGAAAACTCCACATAGGTTGTGAGCCTCTTAATTTTGCAGTTTGTCTATGATTAACCCCATAAGTTTCGATAACTGTTTGACTTGTCGGGCTTCGCTTCAAATTCTGTTGAAACAAGGGGTTAGGTGAGAGGCAGTTTGGGTATTTCAAGTGTCCATTCTCTTGTAAGCTATAAATTAACACCCACTCCAAAGGTATGTCAAACAACCACCATGGGTGAAGATCACTGGCTATGCAAGCGGCGGCAGAAAGGGCGGTGCACTGCCAGGGAAGCGTGTCCACTTGAATTTAGCTATGGTTTTCTTTTTAATTATTTTGACAGAAATGGTTCACTAATAAAGGCATAGATTCCAATACCAACGGTTGGCTCTAGACTAGGTTTGGTTTTGATGATGTTTATGGGTTTGAGCGAAATGGGTTTCGAGTTCGTTAAAATATAGTCATACAAGAAATCACAAATTGAGGCATGCTTTTTAATCTTTGAGATTTTTGGAAAAATGGCGTAACATTTTGGTATTTCTGCAATTTTTTTATTTTTTTTACAAGTTTGCTATTAAATTTTCACAAACTTTTCAAATTTGCCATTTTGTTAGTATCCATCCTTTTTCCCTATTAATTTTTACTAAATACCTACCTTTTCCCTTCTGGCAGCCCCTGCTTTTCCCATATTTTTTGGTGCTTCTGTGTCCCTGCTGGTGCTACCGATCGACAGACCACATCCTTCATCGCTAACCCCTGATGCCCCCCGCTGGCGGCACTATCCGATCCACAGATTGTCCCCCTCCCGATCGCCCTCAGGTCTACGCACATCCCCCAGACTGTGCTACCCAGATCACAACCCCCTCCCTCCCCAGGGCAACGAGTAGATTCCCCCGCTGCTAAACCCCTACCCATAGTGGCATTGTCACACACCCGCGATCGTACAAGCCTCCCCAACCTGTAGCACCCTCCGCCACCCTACCTAATAGACAGCACCCTGGTCAGATCGCCTCCCTAGCCAGATGGCAATCCCTATTTTCCAATGCCTTATTTGGCGACCCCATGTATATTTGTTAGATAAGGATAATATTAAAATTTTGTAAAAACTAATAGAGAAGGAGGATGAAAACCTAACATGATGGCAAATTAGCAAAGTTCTTGAAAACTTAATAACAAATTTGTAAAATCGAAAAAAAAAAACCTCCATAAATCTTTCTCAAATTTTATCCAGTTGAAACCAGGAAGAGCACTACACCGATCTATTTGCTCTTTAAGATTTATAGTTTGGTCTTTCGACTGAGTTACCCTGCCCATGATTCAGTCTTTCTACATAGCCTTCTGTTTCTAATGCCCGTAATGTGGAAGGTAAGAAACCCCCAAATCTGTTCTTTTTGTTCTCATTTGGTGATTGGGAAGGGTGTTTTGCAGAGTTTGTATGGCAATGGACCTCATACTGCGTTCTTACAACCCCATATATGGGGGTTGGGTTGTGAAGGAGCGGCAAATCAAGGGCAAAGAGAACCCAATGTCTCTTGTTTGTGTTAGTGTTTGATGTTTGAGCATAAATGGAGTTTCCTCAGTGCTAGAGAAAGCCTAGTTCCCTTTGCTGGGAGGGAAAGATAGGACCTTGCGTTGGGTAATGAAGGTTTTCGCAGCCAAATTTTCTGCAACTGCAATAATTGAGTACAGTGTTTGTAGGTAGGGATGAAGGGGAGCCTTGATGCAATGGTAGAGTCATTGTAGTGTGACCTTGAGGCCACTGGTTCAAGGCATAGCAACAGCCTCTTGCAAAATGCAAGATAAGGCTACATATTATGGAATCTTGTAGTCTGCCCCTTTCCTGAACTCTACATATGTGGGAGCTTCGTGCACTTGGCTGCCCTTTATCGTTTGAGAGAGAGAGAGACGCAGCTGGATTGAGTCTGATGGATTTATGGGCGAGTCTGATGGAGGGGAATCGCCTATCTAATTCCAAGTACTCGGAATATAACTAAACGAGTTAGTGCTGAACTCTTTAGTATGACCTACCTCGGCCCGCTTTACACTTAAGTTGGACGATCAGAACCACTTATTGGTTAATCTACGTTCAGATCAACGGCTTGGATCAAACAGTAAAAACTCTATTTTTCAATCTGATCATCAATGTTTCCGCGTGCAACATCAGGATCACCGGGAAGGGGCAAAATTTATGCAAAGCAGATCGCCAATCTGGACGGGAGGGATTAACAAGACGCCAACTAAGCCTGGCCAAAAGAGAACGTAAAAGCAGTCAAGAGAATCAAACCTGTTCGACTCCTCCTTGAAGATTTTACCCCTTCCCATGCAGACCAACTCCAACAACACCTACAATGTTCGCCTTCCTTAGCACCCATTTATCAATCAACCTCTGCAACGTCTACTTAAAATTCCAAGCTTCGATCCGCCGAGCTGCTTCACTTCATACCCTCATGCCGCCCTTGCAGAAACAAGACTTCAAAGCCCTTATAGGCCGCTGCCCACGGCCCAACCAACTCAAGCAAATTCATGCACTTTTGCTCACAACCGGAATCTGGCGTAAAATAAGCCTGATAACTGAGCTCATTTCTGCTCTCATGCTTTTGGGAGAGATGAATTATGCCCGGCTTCTCTTCGACGAGTTGCATAAGCCCCGGACTTATATCTGGAACATACTTATTAGGGGGTATGTGAGAAATGAGCTCGCTTCAGAGGCTATGGCTGCTTACCAACAGATGCACAGGCTTGGCATCCGTCCTGATAAGTTCACGTTTCCTTTCGTCATTAAGTCATGTGCCGAGGTGGTTACATTCTGGGCAGCGGCGGAGGTTCACGCCCTCATCATCAAATCTGGGCTGACATTTGATGGTATAGTGAGAACTGAATTGATGGTCATGTATGCAAAGTTTGGAGACTTGGGTTCTGCTGATTATCTGTTTCAGAGCATGAGTGATAGAGATTTGATATCTTGGAATGCACTGATTGCAGTATATGCACAAAATGGGCATGCAGGTAAGGCCCTGAAACTCTTTCATCAAATGAATTCTGCTGGAGTAAATCCGGACTCAGTGACACTTGCCAGCACCCTTTCCGCTTGTGCTCATTTGGGTTCTTTAGAGACGGGGATGCAGATCAGTCATTGCATTGTTGAACAAGGGCTTGAGACCAATGTATTTGTTGAGAATGCACTCCTGGACATGTATGCAAAATGTGGGAGCATGGAAATGGCTAACCAGGTGTTTGGAAAGATGCGCCAACGAAACGTCATTTCATGGAGCACCATGATAGGAGGTTATGCAATCAATGGAGAGAGTGAAAAAGCATTGGCTTTGTTCTCTAAAATGCAGGATGAAGGGGTCCAACCAAATCATGTTACCTTTCTCTCTGTCCTATCAGCCTGTTGCCATGCAGGACTAGTAAACAAAGGCAGGGAGTATTTTAACTCCATGACGCGGTCAGGCAACAACATCCAGCCAAGAATAGAACATTATGCATGCATGGTTGATCTCCTAGGCCGATCAGGATATCTTCAGGAAGCGCACGATTTCATCAAAAGTATGCCTATTGAACCAGATTCAGGTGTTTGGGGAGCTTTACTGGGTGCATGCACTATTCATCAGAACATCGAATTAGGTCAGCACGTAGCGGATATGCTCTTCAGTTTAGCACCCGAAGCTGCTTCATATCATGTGCTGCTTTCAAACATCTATGCAGCAGCTGGGAGGTGGGACCATGTTGAGAAGGTAAGGCAGAGAATGAAAATTAAAGGCGTCAAGAAAGTAGCTGCTTACAGCTCTGTAGAATTGAATGGAGAAATCCATGTATTTCATGGGGGAGATAGACTGCACCCAATGTCAGAAAGTATATATGAGGAGCTGGAGAAGTTGATGAAGCAGCTGAAGAGTATGGGTTATACACCAAAGACCAATGTAGTGCTGCATGATGTGGAGATGGAGGAGAAAGAGACTGTTCTTAGAACCCACAGTGAGAAACTTGCCATTGCATTTGCACTCATAGCTTCAACCCCGGAGTCTCCAATAAGAGTGATGAAGAACCTAAGAATTTGTGGTGACTGTCATACTTTCTCAAAGTTCGTTTCCAGAATTGTAAGGAGAGAAATTATAATAAGAGATAAAAACCGATTCCATCATTTTAAAGATGCCATTTGTTCGTGCAAGGACTTCTGGTGATTATATCTAGCTTTCCCTCGATGGACACAATTTCAAGAATTCAAGAGCAGATTGTCTGCGGAAGGAGCAAAAGGATGGAGAAAGTACAGTCAACAAAAGAAGAAAACATATATGGGATTGCAATGTGGGAAATAGCTCATGATCAAAGTAATTTCCAAGTTCAAGATATAAGGTATAGCCTTCATATGGGATTGAAAAGAGTAATGAAGTTGACAATGTCATGAGTTCTTTGAGCTCGATGCCAGAGGTAGAGGAAAATAATCCCCAAAGCTAAACTATATTCCTTATGACACTTAGTCAGCCTCTCGGTTCTAACTAATGCATTTGTCTTGTTCGGATTATTGAAGCTTCAATATCAGCTTTAGGTAAGTCTTATTAACATCAGCTATACATATTTACCGAAGCAAAGGATGAGGGGAATGACATATTTCAATTCTGCCTAGGATATCAGGTCCAGGCAGCAAATGTGACCAGATGCCAAGATCAAGTTCAGACAGCTAAAAAACCTATGGTAACTATATACGGGTTTATCAAAATGAATGGTCTCAAGAACTGTGAGGCCATGCACCTTGTTGACAGGGTAGGAAGTGAAAGGATTTTCAATAGGTCCTTGGTTAGTTCACAGGGTTCGGGTGCACAAACAATTGAGAACGCTGCAGCACTCTCTTTGATCTTGAAACTTTTGTTTGAAGAAATCAAGAAAAACAATAACAAGGGGGACCAAAGATTGGCTAGAAGATGGGAACAACCTATAGATACATTTAGTAAAGCCGGATCATTGCACTTTTAGAAATGTGAAAAAATAAAAGAAGCTTCCCCCTTCGAAAGCTTTGTCATCATCGATGATGTATATAGCGAGTTGCCTCCTACCCTGCTTTGGCCCTCCTTTCTCCAGTGTTTAGAAGAGTGGAATATGAGAATATTGTCACCCTGTTTTCATGCCTTGTTCACCCTATTTAGCTATTTCTGTATTTTGACTGCTGAAATTTCCATTCCACTAAACCAGATAGACAACTTGTGCATAAGTGTGATGAATCTGTTAAAGCATTTCCATGGTCGTCTCATTTGTTGATTCATAGAAATTCCAGCTTACTCTAACGGATACTTTATTGTAATGATTGTACATACACAGGCCGTCTATTGATAGCAATCAACTTCAGAAGAGCACATGTAGTTCATTACTATCTAACCACTTGAAAAGTAAGAAATGAACTGCAGGGCCAGTACCCTATTATGACTTCTGAATATATGGTAGTTTCCATGGATTCTTTCCAGTCTGGGCAGGACAGATATCTATTAGGGCAGAAGTCAAACAGGCACGTTACTCCATTTGTCACAACAATGGACCTTTTCACTTCCCTTTTGGTTTTTTCCCATTTTCTTTTCCCCATCTGGAAAATACTGAAGATCAAAAGCAAGTTTAACATCACTTTCAGGACCTCTTATTTCCGTGAAGATGGCATCAATATAGAGAGAATATGGCATCACTATAGATAACGGCAGTTGTGATAAATGAACAAAGAAAAACCAAACATGGGTCAATCGCACTTCTGTAGAAGAATGTTTTAAATACATAAGCTTCACAATGTTCCTTGGATAAAAGAAAAATGGGAAGACTTAAGGAAACTAGCCAAAAAAACAGAGAAAATGTGGAGAGTTTCTTAGTCTTCTGAGTATAGATATCATCCAGTGATGAATAAAAATACAAAGATAAATGAAAAATGAGAAGATTAAGGAAATTAGCAAAAGAACAGAAAGTCTAGAGAGTTTCTAACTTAAACTTCATGCCAAATAACTTTTAAAGGAATATTTCCAATCGTATAGGACAAAAGCTTCAGATGCTATTGCACGGAAGTTTCCTCAAGTCTAGATCTAGAATGATTTTGGAAAAGAACATGTCTATAAATGTCTAGTTATGCGACGACCCGGGTTTTCTCATGCATTTTTAAATGCAATGTCTAATTTCCTAAGGCGGGATGCATCCCTATTTGAAAACCATTTTACAAAAACCATGCAATGCAGTGGAAAACTTTTAGTTTTAAACTCATTTTTGAAAACCCCGAGTGTCATTTGCTTTCACAACAACTAAGGTAGTTTTTGAAAAACTTAAGAAATCATAAATGTTTTTCCCCAGGTCTTTCCAGTCACAATACATAGCCCAACTGTAACTAAGTACAAACACATGTCCAAAGGGTTGAGAGTTTACTTACATGTGTATTTGTTTTCTTTTGGATTCACTTGCTCATAGCACTAACATAGATGTCCTCTTTTTGTGAGTGAAGCTGTCCTGAACCATGATATATACGGACGTATTTTGTCCTTGAGTACTTACTGATGTCTGAAAAATGTTAAGGATTGAGTGAGTATATAATATACTCAATAGGAGCCTATCACTACTAGTTTTATAAATGCATGAGAAGTTTAAAAATCATATGCTCATTCAAAACATGCGTATGTTTGAATAATTGAGTTCAATATCAGTATAAGAATCCATAATCAACTGAAATTCAAAATATGCGTATGTTTGAATACTCGAGTTCAATATCAGTATAAGAATCCATAATCAACTGAAATTCTCATGACTTAAAAGATCACATAATCCAAAACTGAAAGTATCATATATATATATATATAATGACATCATGATATGCAATAGATGCTTCATGGAGTCCAACTCATGGACCTCTAGTATGGTATGGTCAACCAACCTCATATCATGCTATATGAAATGCACATCAAACCATAGGGTCCACTATGCCCACGACCTCCTCGCCGTGTGGTCCCCGGGTACCTGAGGACACTTGGTCATAACCTCCACGGGGCCTATGATACGTCGACCCCGTGCCGTGACACCAGTGGTAGCCCCCTGTACCACATGCAGTCGACGTAGGGACTTGCCTCTTTTTGGGTGTGGTGCCCATCCACCTATTAGTGGTAGAGGCCGGGTGGCCAACCCAGACCCCTCGGCATAGCACCCACGGGCTTACTTGCCCAAATCACATAAGATAAGTCAAAACCTTTTGTTAAAACTTGTCATCTTTTGGGTCCCTCACAACTGCCTGGCCCTCGGCACTCCAGCGTCTTTTGGCAACCCTCAAGGACATGAAATCTTTGCAAGTACTTAAATCATGCAATGCATGCACTTGTTTGCAACACATATGTGCATAATGTATATGCAGTCATTTCAAAACATGGCTATGTACAAAGCATTTAACATGCATGCTGAATTAATTCATGCAAATCACATGCAAATCAAGTCATATATCTAAAACATATGTTCTCAAATAACAATAGTTCTTTTAAAAGAATCTAATAGTGATAGAGCACGTACCTGATTAGGTCGCGTTAACCCCTTTGTCCTCGTACGCTCCTGAGCATGGTTTGGGGACTCAAGGTTAGTTTAACCTATCTTTGATGGGTTTAGAGCAGTTGGGTCTTATTACTTAGGCATTAGGGGTCCATCCTTATGCCTATGGTGTCCTAAGGTCCTACTTGGGCCTTGGTATCCTCAGTTTTCCAAAGTTCTAGTGGCCACGCGCCACCATCCTATTCTAAGGGTCATGCCCTACTTTGATTGGCCCTTGATCAGGGATTTTATGGTTTGGATGTGTCTGCGTCGTCGATACAGACACAACGCCTTTTGCGACGCCTCAATCGGAGCTCTAGATCTCAAGTTATAAGCGTTTTAATATTGTATGTACATAGAGTCTTAAAGACAAAAAAACCAAAATGCTAGGGCGCTGCGCGTCTGCGACGTGCGCCCTGCTTCCTTAAGTAGCAGAAAAATTCGACGTGCGCTAGCGCACGCCTCAGCGGGCACGTCTGTAGACGCGCGAGATGACTCCGCCCGTCTATCCCTTTAGCGGGCGCGTCCCCGGACGCGCTTGTTTGGTTTTTCAAACGGACGTCGACCTACGTCGACGTGGGACGTTCCTATTGGATCGTCCCGCCCGTTAGAGACCAGGGTCGTCCTCAGGTCACCCGGGTCAAACCAGTGCGGCCCTGGGGACGTCCCAGGGTCCTTGGTGGCGCTCCTAGGCTTCGTTTTGCATGGTTTTTCATGCAAAAACTTAGGGGAATTGAGCCTAAGACTATGTGTGAGATGGGTTTGGGGAGTTTTTGAGCATACCTGCTTCGTGGGTGGCTTTCTCTCCACGTTTTCCCCTCTTGGTCACTGCTCCGCGATGGGTTTTCTCCAAGGTTTTGGGCTGCCATTAGAGGCACCCAAGAGCTCTATTTATAGAGCTTTTAAAGAGGGTTCTGGAGGGGTCCTAACCGCCTTTGAATGGCGGTGGAGAAACCTCCAGAATGGCGGTGGTTTCTTCTTGAAACACCGCCGTTCCAGAAACCTCTAGGAGGTTGAAGACGACGGGGTGCCCGTATCAAAACGGGCACCTGTGTTTTTCAAGTTAAGTCGTTTTTGTGAAATTTACAGTTTTGCCCCTGAACTTCAAAGGGCTATATCTTGCTCATTTTAACTCCGTTTTGGGTGATTTTGGTCTCGTTGGATTCCTTTTTCCAAGATGCATCTAATGGAACTACTTTTAGTACCAAATTCCTGGGTTTAGTTAAGGTGACTAGTGAAATGACCAAAATGCCCTTATCTTTAAAACTGAACTTTTTATGGGCTTTTAATATTACAAAAATTGGGGTCATTACATTATTACCCCCTTAAAAGAATTTCGTCCTCAAAATTTCATAAATTATCATCTTCCAAGATATTTTGTCTCTTAGATAACTCCCTGGTGAATGCATTCCTCCTTGGAAATCAAGTCTAGGCTTATTCTCACTTATCATTTCCATTGTTCCTCCTATAAGGCTTCACCTATAAGGGCCTGTTTTCGCTGCGTACTCTGATGCAGCACCATACTCTCGTACGTGCCAATTTAACAATACTGTTTTCTAGCGGTACTTCATCTATCTTGAATTCCTTATATTCCTATACTTATCTCATCATGTATAAGATACTCTCCTCGTAAGATCATGCTTCTTTGCTCATGCATATACTTCTTTCAAGATCATATTATCTTATTTCTCCTATTTTGAATATCATAGGATAATCCTTTTCATCTAGTGATCTCTTTCATTATCCACACGTCCAAAAGTTACCTTCTTTCTATTGTATCTAACTTTGCTTCTTACCCTTGTCTCCAAGATACTTTAATAACTGATATGGTATCATATGCTTTATAGCCAAACTCTTACTTAACTTTGAATTTCAACTGTCTGTCGTTTTTCATATGTGACTTGATTTCCTTGACCAAGGTTACATTCGAAAATAAAAGCCAATTAGTAGCATCTTACATTGAGGACCTTATCATATACTGGAAGTAAAATGTCCTAACTTCATATCCAGTTTCATTATTGAATTCATTAAATGCTTTCCTCTGTTAGGATCTCATGTCAAATGTTAATGGTCGATTCATCATCATGAGTCGTATGTTTTCGTCTAGAAGCCTTGTCTCACTATTTCTCATCCTTTTGTCATTTAGGATTTTCAATAATGCTCTTACCCATGCAAAGTAAAAAAATTCCTTATAACCGAGTACCCTTACTTGGTCATGGTTGAATCCTTTGTCTTCATCCTCTTTGCTCTTTCTTTGCTTGATGGTTTTCTTCGTAACCTTTCAGCCCAAAAGTTATATATTCAATCCGGTAGGGTTAGTCCTTAGAAATTCCTTCAGTTGATTTTTTGTACTTGGTATATGCTCATAACAACTAACTATTTGTCAAAAAGGCAATGTAACATCCAATCTCACCTTATAGTGTGCTAGCCATCTCACCTTATCCCCTACGTCAATATCTTGTTCAATCTTTTACCAAGGCTTTATCGTCAACTATGTAATCTGTATTGTCAGGAGGTATCTTCATAAGTAGTGATTTTCTCAATTCCTAAAATTTTATTTTTCAAGTGCCTCCTTATTTTATCTTTTAAGTGCCTTCTCATACTTAGCTTATAATAGCAATAATTCGTCTCCAATAGCAATTATATCAAATTGTACTGAAGTTGTTAACTCCACAAGTATAAACATTTTCTTAGACATAGAAAGACTTTATTCAATTACTTATTGATCTCTTCCTAGATGCGTTATAAGCTCAAGGGCCTCTAGAGTGATCGGTACTTATCTATCTTTCTTTCAATCCAAGTCTGTAGTATTTTTCAGACCCGAGGTAATTTCTTCACCTTGTCATGGTAGCCACTAAGGTTTGAAAAACCTTTCACATTGGTTTAGATCTCTTCTTAGTTTTGCTCCTGTCTCAGTTGTTACCATATTTATTGTACCTGTAGCTCTTCATGATGTAGCCTAATCAACTGGCCTTATACCCTCAAATGTTTTAGCCTATCAAGTACTTAAGTCTAAAGACTTATAATATCCTTCTGAGTATATAACTTCAACTACTAACTCATAGATATTAACATACCTGATTAATTAGGGTGGGATGCCTCTATTTAGTTAACAACACTCAATGATGGTCTTAAGATATTTGGTCTTCCAATTGATGATAGCAAGACCTTTATTTGATCCTTGATGGTACCCTACTTGCTAAGTGGATAAGTTACTGTCTTGGCCTATTTCCTTTTTCAATATAACTTTATTTACTCATGTAGTAGCAAGGTGAGATATCACCAAATTTTCCTTTTTATGGATTATATCCATTGGTGTTCCTCATACGCTAATGGATCTGATAAGAATCTAATTGATATCAAACCATTTGTAGAAGTTTAACTTCTAGTTGGTCACTATTCTTCTTTGAAAATTTCTTGTCACATAATCTCCTGAAATTCGATACTCTACTCAAAATCTTAATCCCCATATGCTTTCTCTCTTTTATACTCTTTTGCACTAAGATCACCAACTCATCTATCATCATTCCTTTGCATTTGTTTGATCTACCTTTCTATGGGATTCTATGTATCTCCATGAAGTCATGATCTTCTTCTTTGAATATTCAATATTTCATAGAATACTCACAGTTCCATCTCTATTTCTTTCTTTCTTTTCTTCAAAATCCTCATTTGGTCTATCTGGATCAATGTCTCCATATGCTTTTGTTGCATATGATCGATACTTCATCTATTACTTTACGTAACAAATATGATAAACTGAATGCTTCTCAGAAATTCTAAACTGTCTTAAGATCATTGAAATCCTCAATTGCCTATAGCCTCAACAAAATGCATACATTGTCTTAATAATGGCTTTGATGTTTCGGTCATATTAGGATCAATCTATTATCATCCTTAGGATGATTATCAAAATCTTTTGATAACTCGGTCGAATTCATTCCCTTATCATATTCGTGTTATGTTCCTCTTATTCACATATCTGTTACTTGCGTACCTCTTCTGATTTGCTTCATAATACTCAGGTAATTATTAGTCGGTAGCACTTCACTCTTCATAAGACTCCAATTAAGATATCCAAAATTGAACTAAGTCCTCCAAGATTCATACCTTTGTGACCTAGTTTCGAGTCACTGTTATCCCCTAGTATCATCTTGCATTCTCATCGCTCTTATTATTATCAAAATCATCTCAAAGTCTGTCTTTTAAATCCCTTATCATCCTCATCTCATATCCCTTGATACTCTTTATGATGGAAAGATATCCACCTAGGTTCTTCAATTTTCTCACCTTTGATGAGATTACTTTATTGCAGATCAACTCTAAGTCCTTTAATCATCTTCATTCATTCATTCATTCTCATCATCCATATATGAGTTTTCATATTTGCACCTTACAATAATCCTTATATGAGATTTCATCTTTGCATCACTGCACAATAATTCTTATTTCCTATAATTTTGATAGGATTCAAGCAATCCAATATCTAAGTATTTGCTAGGACTATCTCCTTTTTCACTTATGTGTTTATGGTGAAATGCCTTGAGTCATTAATATTATAATCCTCGAATAGAAGTAGTCATCTCTACTACTCCTATTTATACTACTTATCCTTGATTTTCTTTATTGTCTATGACCCTTGGACATCTTTGAATTTGTTGTGAAAGGATAAAACCTGGGCTCTGATACCAACTGTGATGACCCAGGTTTTCTCATGCATTTTTTAATGCAATGTCTAATTTCCTAAGGCGGGGATGCATCCCTATTTGAAAACCATTTTACCAAAACCATGCAATGTAGCGAAAAACCTTTAGTTTTAAACTCATTTTTGAAAACCCCGAGTATTATTTGCTTTCACAACAACTAAGGTAGTTTTTGAAAAACTTAAGAAATCATAAATGTTTTTCCCCAGGTCTTTCCAGTCACAATGCACAGTCCAACTGTAACTAAGTACAAACACATGTCCAAAGGGTTGAGAGTTTACTTACATGTGTATTTGTTTCCTTTTGGATTCACTTGCTCATAGCACTAACATAGATGTCCTCTTTTTGTGAGTGAAGCTGTCCTGAACCATGATATATACGGACGTATCTTGTCCTTGAGTACTTACTGATGTCTGAAAAATGTTAAGGATTGAGTGAGTATATAATATACTCAGTAGGAGCCTATCACTACTAGTTTTATAAATGCATGAGAAGTTTAAAAATCATATGCTCATTCAAAACATGCGTATGTTTGAATAATCGAGTTCAATATCAGTATAAGAATCCATAATCAACTGAAATTCAAAATATGCGTATGTTTGAATACTCGAGTTCAATATCAGTATAAGAATCCATAATCAACTGAAATTCTCATGACTTAAAAGATCACATAATCCAAAACTGAAAGTATCATATATATATATATATATATAATGACATCATGATATGCAATAGATGCTTCATGGAGTCCAACTCATGGACCTCTAGTATGGTATGGTCAACCAACCTCATATCATGCTATATGAAATGCACATCAAACCATAGGGTCCACTATGCCCACGACCTCCTCGCCGTGTGGTCCCCGGGTACCTGAGGACACTTGGTCATAGCCTCCACGGGGCCTATGACACGTCAACCCCGTGCTGTGACACCAGTGGTAGCCCCCTATACCACATGCAGTCGACGTAGGGACTTGCCTCTTTTTGGGCGTGGTACCCATCCACCTATTAGTGGTAGAGGCCGGGTGGCCAACCCAGACCCCTCGACATAGCACCCACAGGCTTACTTGCCCAAATCACATAAGATAAGCCAAAACCTTTTGTTAAAACTTGTCATCTTTTGGGTTCCTCACAACTGCCTGGCCCTCGGCACTCCAGCGTCTTTTGGCAACCCTCAAGGACATGCAATCTTTGCAAGTACTTAAATCATGCAATGCATGCACTTGTTTGCAACACATATGTGCATAATGTATATGCAGTCATTTCAAAACATGGCTATGTACAAAGCATTTAACATGCATGCTGAATTAATTCATGCAAATCACATGCAAATCAAGTCATATATCTAAAACATATATTCTCAAATAACAATAGTTCTTTTAAAAGAATCTAATAGTGATAGAGCACGTACCTGACTAGGTCGCGTTAACCCCTTTGTCCTCGTACGCTCCTGAACATGGTTTGGGGACTCAAGGTTAGTTTAACCTATCTTCGATGGGTTTAGAGCAGTTGGGTCTTATTACTTAGGCATTAGGGGTCCATCCTTATGCCTATATGTGTCCTAAGGTCCTACTTGAGCCTTGGTATCCTCAGTTTTCCAAAGTTCTAGTGGCCACGCGCTACCATCCTATTCTAAGGGTCATGCCCTACTTTTATTAGCCCTTGATTATGGATTTTATGGTTTGGATGTGTCTGTATCGTCGATACGGACACAACGCCTTTTGCAGCGCCTCAATCGGAGCTCTAGATCTCAAGTTATAAGCATTTTAATATTGTATGTACATAGAGTCTTAAAGACAAAAAAACCAAAATGCTAGGGCGCTGCGCGTCTGCGATGTGCGCCCTGCTTCCTTAAGTAACAGAAAAATTCGACGTGCGCTAGCGCGGGCCTCAACGGGCACGTCTGCAGACTCGCGAGACGACTCTGCCCATCTATCCCTTTAGCGGGCGTGTCCCCGGACGCGCCCGTTTGGTTTTTCAAACGGACGTCGACCTGCGTCGACGTGGGACATTCCTATTGGATCGTCCCGCCCATTAGAGACTAGGGTCGTCCTCAGGTCACCCGGGTCAAACCAATGCGGCCTTGGAGACGTCCCAGGGTCCTTGGTGGCACTCCCAGGCTCCGTTTTGCATGGTTTTTTATGCAAAAACTTAGGGGAATTGAGCCTAAGACTATGGGTGAGATGGGTTTGGGGAGTTTTTAAGCATACCTGCTTCGTGGGTGGCTTTCTCTCAACGTTTTCCCCTCTTGGTCACTGCTCCGCGATGGGTTTTCTCCAAGGTTTTGGGCTGCCATTAGAGGCACCCAAGAGCTCTATTTATAGAGCTTTTAAAGAGGGTTCTAGAGGGGTCCTAACCGCCTTTGAATGGCGGTGGAGAAACCTCTAGAATGGCGGTGGTTTCTTCTTGAAACACCGCCGTTCCAGAAACCTCTAGGAGGTTGAAGACGACGGGGTGCCCGTATCAAAACGGGCACCTGTGTTTTTCAAGTTAAGTAGTTTTTGTGAAATTTACAGTTTTGCCCCTGAACTTCAAAGGGCTATATCTTGCTCATTTTAACTACGTTTTGGGTGATTTTGGTCTCGTTGGATTCCTTTTTCCAAGACGCATCTAATTGAACCACTTTTAGTACCAAATTCCTGGGTTTAGTCAAGGAGACTAGTGAAATGACCAAAATGCCCTTATTTTTAAAACTGAACTTTTTATGGGCTTTTAATATTACAAAAATTGGGGTCATTACAAGTCAGATGTTTGGATGGGACAATACCCTTTAGCATCTTAGTGGAGGAAAGTTTCCTCGCAACCTTGGATCCTAATCTCAAGGTATCAAACACTATCGTTGATGGAAATCAATGGGATTAGAACATTATGGCTGAATGGCCATCTCAAATATGTGAGATGATTCATTGGGTGAACCAACCCTCAATCATGAATTAGGAGATGAGAGGTTTGTGCTCCAAGTCCAATGGATAGATTCACAGTTAAGTCTGTATATATTTGGGGCAAAATTCGCTTCCTCTTTCTCCCATTTGGAAAGCTATCTCGTCTTCTCCATGTCTCCCTAGAGTCAAATTTTCGGCTTTCTTTGGGAGGCAAGGGTTTATTTTTAAATTTGCGGCCTCTTTTCTTTACCGATCTATTTGGAAAAGCTTAAACCTTTCCCATGTTAAGTGACGGCATTCGATGAACGTGATTCACTAATTCAAATCTCTCCAGATGACGATGACAATGACAATGCTGAAGGAGACTTAGAGGATGCTGTGGCATGCACCCCACTTTCCGGAAGGAATGTAACTGCTGATGCCTCCAGTTGGACATCTTTTATTGGCATCATGTACCAAAAATGTTATGTTCTTTTGTCTTGGATGATGCAAGGCAATTTTTTTGCACAAAGGTCTGTAATTTCTTTATCTTTACTTTAATTTACTTTGACTTTTCCGACCAAAAAAAGTTTTTGCTGAGTATCATGCAGTAGCTAACAGAAAATTCAAGAATCAACTACAGCTCAGAGATTATAAACTTATAGAATCTGGATCCCAGTCTGCAAAATGAGTCTGCAAAATATTGTGCTAGAAGTTAGTGGCTTGGTGTCATGAGTTTGCAAAGAACCAACCAGGGACAACAAGAGGAGTTCAACTAACATAGCCCAAAATTGACAGTATAAGACAAAAGAAGTATCTTCAATTCCTCAGAAGACTAGGTTTTCATCATTTATCCTCCTCATCTTGCATGTCCTCGTGATACGGACAGTAGGACAGTGTCGCCATCTTTCCTGTGTACAATAACACGCATGGGTGCATGGAAGTACAATAGACTAGAAAAGGCATGTTTACTTCTGAGAAATTAATACCTCAGACTTTTATTTTCAAAATGTATGTAGACAGAGATCATTGCTTGTCGCCTGACACTAAGAATAGAAGTAACTACCAGGTCAAAAAGGTTCATGCAACAGACAAACTAACTGGCAGGAACTAACCCAATGACTACTATAGATTAAATCATCATCTTGACTTTCTATTCCTTCTTCAACTTAGAAACATTAAGGCAACAACAGAAAAAAAAAAAAAAAGCTTACCACGTGAAAAATACTAGAATTTTTCTGTCCTGAAGGTTGAGATGCTTGAACAAAGTCATCATTTTCAGTCACAGACCCCAAGTTGATCCACTAATCAATTACAAGGGGGCAGTTGCGTTTCAATTATGATCCTGAATAAGTCAACGAGTGTAACTTACATTTCAATTTTAATATAAAATAAGTCATTGAATCATGACAATAGATGTGACAAAAAGATAGTTGGTCGGTACGTTGTGCTCATTTCAATTGCAACTCAATAGCCAAAGTCTGCTTGATTCATCATAAAAATGTAGGTGGACAATGGCATAGTATGGTTTCTCCAGTTATTTCTGAAAATCATACTTCAAGGCAGTTTTGAATTGAGACAAGTTCGTTTTCTTTAGTTAAGTGCTTTCACTCTAAAAAAAAGATGCAATAAAATCATTTCCGTGCTGTCACTCTAAAAAAAAGATGCAATAAAATCATTTCCAGGCATTACATCCATGACTTATGAAACCCATCTTTTGTTTCCTCGATATAGGAACATTAACTAGCTGAAGAACCAGAAGGAAGCCAAGATTTGGATCTAGACTCGTTGAAATTTTCACTTGCAACAGACTCATCCGACGAAGGCAACCTTCATATCTTCAAGAGACACTCCTAGATCTTTTCAAAGATACTAGTAAGTCTTGCTTGCTCGATGTTTACAGATGCTTTATGATTGAATAAGCTAGCATGATTGAACATCTAGGACTGGTGAAGTAGATCGGCATTAGGCAGTAGTGGTCTCATATCGAGGCAACGCACAGTAGGTTGAGATACTTGAAAGTTCACCCAACTCTCCAATCATGGTCATTTTCACATTTTCCTTTTGCTGATGTTGTTTAGGCTGCGTATTGCATTCGGTCTGCTCAAAGTTACATACTTTTGTTGGTAACAGTGACATGGATGAACAGAAAACAGATTTAGCGTTATAATTAAGTGTAAAGGCTGCGTACTATTGGCCCTTTGTGGTCCGCCCCTTCCCGGGGCCCTGCATATGCTGGAGCTTCGTGCCCCTGGCTGCCCTTTTATTAAGTGTAAAGGCTGAGAATAGAGTGACTCAGGCCATTCTAGCCGTAGAGCTGAGATAGAGTTGATCCTCTTACCCCGGCCAACCAAAGTGTTCTTGACATTGATCCAAATCCAATGTTTCAGAAGATGAATAAATACATCAAGGTTATCACTTCATATGGAAGTGATTTCAGAGTTGATTAAACAACTTCTAATCATTCTAAAGGGGTTGATGTAAGTCTTGCATTTCAAAACATTCGGAGTTGATTAGACAACTGTCAATCATTCCGATAGGAAATTGGTTGATACAAGTCTGCATTCTGGGACAAAAATAAATCTGTGCTCCAACTTGAAGGGAGTTATATACTGTACAGATGTCAGTATGTTACATTCATAAAAGCATCCTTTCTACTCATCTGAACAAGAGGTTCATCTGGGGCAAAAAAATGATAACCACAAGTTGCCAATGCTTCCAATTGCCACTAAATGAATTAGTTTTACATTATTCATTTCGATATCTTTGGTTCCCACACATCTGACAATTGAATGACCAAACACTTTAAAAGTCTCTCTGAAACAACCCACTTTGGTCCTCTCCACTTCTTGATAGAAAACTATAAGCTAACACTTTATTATGACAAATATAAGCACATTTTAGTGAAAATGAAGACCATCTAGAAGATATACAGGCTACGAGCAGATTTTCCAATAATAATAAAAGATAATGAAAATAAACCAAAAGAAAGCAACGACAAAAAAGGACAGCTCCGGTGCACGAAGCTCCCACCCGTGTGTTGTTTGGGGAAGGGGTGGACCACAGGGGTCTGTAGTAAGTAGCCTTATCTTGTATTTTTGCAAGAGACTTTCTATGCCTTGAACCCATGACCTTAAGGTCACATGACGATAACTTTTACTATTACGCCAAGGCTCCCCTTCAAAATAAAGCAACGACAAAAAACAAAAAAGGAAACATATTGTCAGCTTTCAATAATTCTGCAAGCACGGACACGCCAAAGATTCTTCAGCATGGCGCATTCATGTGCCAAGCTTATTTAAATCTTTCCGCATGGAGAAAGCAAGCAAGAACACCCAAAAAAAAATCACTAAAATAGTAGACAGGCACCCAACCTTCAAAGAGAGAAAATCAAGTAATGATTTTACTTAAGAAAGAACTTTATAATAATCCACAAAAGAACAACATGAAGTCAATGTTGCGTAGAAAATCCTTTAAAGACATAAATAGACGTCTAAATTGCATCGACTAAACAGCTATGAGATCAGGTTATACAGAATCTCCAGATGCATGATGATTATTCAGACCGTCAGGATAAAAGGATAAATGATTCAGCCTTGAACAAAGTATGTTGCATCTTGAGAAATTTACTAGAATATGGAGCACTCAAAATCAGACCCACAACATTTGCTTGAACAAGCAAAAGGGCAACAGAACAATTCTAGTAAAATATTCCAAAATCAGTTACCAATAAATAGCCCAAAGTTATCTTCATAAGAGAGCCTTAAATTTGTCAAAGCATGAGAAGTTTAATAAGTTAATGGGGAGGAAAGATATATTTGATCACATCTATGCACTCACCTACTAATACAGCACCTTCATAAATGATCAAATTGATTGGCACGTTAGAAAGCACACCCACTGCCTTTAACAATGATCCATACAATGATAGGGGCACGCATTCAGTAATCAGTGCAGAAATAGACAAGCATGAGCAAAAACAAGAAAACGTAGTCAAGTTGCGATCTTGAGTCAATTAAAGCACAGCACTTTGCAGAGCTCACAGTTGTCATACAAGACACGGCACGCATAAGAAACGAATCAATTTTTATGTCATAGTGACTGTCTGGCAGCAGTTAGCAAGAGCAACTTCTAATTTTTTGCACTACAGAACCACATTTTGCGAAGTCATAAATTCGGTTAATTATGAGCATACAAAAACAAATCAAACTCTCTTTGGATCTTGCCATCAGTAATGAACGGAACCAACAACATTAGACAACTTGATCAACTTAATGAATGAGCTCGATTCAAAGATCATGAGATGTTTAAAGTTCATTTGACTGAAAACTTTGCCCAGTTATATACAGAAACAGCTGTAGTAAATGGACCATGAATTGGAGAAGATGATTGTCCAATTTTCAAATAAGACAGATTTCCTGCAATTTTTGTTCTCCCATTCATCACGCCAATAATAATACTTTATAGTAAATCACACATAATTACTGCCAAGAAGAGGCAGTAGAATATCATTGATGCCATTAGTAATGAACAAAACCAACAACATTAGACAACTTGATCAACTTAATGAATGAGCTCGATTCAAAGATCATGAGATGTTTAAAGTTCATTTGACTGAAAACTTTGCTCAGTTATATACAGAAACAACTGTAGTAAATGGACCACGAATTGGAGAAGATGATTGTCCAATTTTCAAATGAAACACAGACTTCCTGCAATTTTTGTTCTCCCATTCTTCACACCAATAATAATACTTTATAGTAAATCACACATAATCACTGCCAAGAAGAGGCAGTAGCGTACCATTGATCCCATCAGTAATGAAAGGAACCAACAACATTAGACAACTTGATCAACTTAATGAATGAGCTCGATTCAAAGATCATGAGATGTTTGAAGTTCATTTGACTGAGAACTTTGCTCAGTTAATATACAGAAACAAATGTAGTAAATGGACCATGAATTGGAGAAGATGATTGTCCAATTTTCAAATGAAACACAGATTTCCTGCAATTTTTGTTCTCCCATCATCACACCAATAATAATACTTTATAGTAAATCGCACGTAATCACTGCCAAGAAGAGGCAGTAGAATACCATTGATGAACAATCGATAACATAGTTAATAAGCAGGCAATATGTCACCAAGACTATAAGATGTTTTTCTGAGGTTACTTTAATTTCAATTACCCATGTGCCTAGATAGAAAAGACATATGGCTTCCTTCTCAAACGGAAGTAATGGATCACGTACTGTTTCACATTAGCAATGAATGGGACACAGTTATGATACGTATCATATGTCTTCATGTTACACAATTTTCTATTTTCAAGCTGTTATGTAATGGAATTTAAGTGGCCTTGCAAGTGTATAAGAAATACTCGGGCCAAGCTTCAGTTGAGCATCAAGAGCACTGCTCTTACCACCTGATATAACCATATCCCTAGCTACAAACAGAGGTTATCCTCAAAGTGCAAGTAAAGGCACTGCTTCAGAAGCTACAAAATGAAGCAAAAAAGGAAGGATTTACTCTTTGATTGGCTTCATATTGGGGACAGATGTGGCAATTAAATCCACATCCATGAGCACCCTTCTTAACACAGTAACTAATGGAGCTGTCATGAGTTGACTATCTCAGAGCTTAGTAACAAGATCTTTAATAGGAGCCAGAAATGCTAGGGACATGGTTTCTTTCAATTCTAGGAGAAGCTAAATCCATGTTTCTCTGTGGTGAAGATAGCACCTAGACTATGCTAGAGCTATGAGGTAGAAAAGATATTTTTGAATGTTATGAATAACAATTATATAAAAGTGCAAGAAGTAATGTGATCGGCACAAAAATGCCACGATGCTCTTGATAGTCTGAAAATCTCAGGTCGTGACTCCTTGAAAATGCCCATTTTCAGATATTCTCAATGTATTATAGGTCTGTTTATTATTTCTCAGTAAGCAGGTCCATTCCAATAAAGTTCCGACATAATCAGAGCATCACCGAGGCGACCATCTACAATACTCAAAGCATATCCTGTTATTCAGCTAATCTAGTACGTTCCTTAAGATCTCTCCAAAGAATTTCTGTTTCTGTTTTTTGAGAGATTCAAGTTGATAATCCAATGCCTCTATTTTTCATTCTGAATATACCCATAGTTTCTAGACACAACAAGTTCTTAAGTCTTATTTCTTTATATTCTTAAGAAAACTTATGCTAGGTCCCTTGAGACACCCATATATAAGATGCTACCCCCTTGTCTAGTTCTTCATATCATTTCTGATATCCTATTATAGCTGTAAAGGAATATAATTGTGAAATATGAACTACGGCTAAATTGCAGGCTTCTCCTTTTCCCATTGACCTCTATATAGAGTTTGAATCAACTGTAAACACTAGAAGCTAATTAAGTAAAAAAAAAAGGCAATCCAATGCACGAAGCTCCTGCACATGCAGGATCCAGGGAAGGGGCAGACCACAAAGGGTCTATAGTACGCAGCCTTAACTCGCGTTTTTGCAAGAGGTTGTTTCCACATCTCGAACCCATGACCTCAAGGTCACACGATGACAACTTTACCGTTGTGCCAAGGCTCTCCTTCAGAAGCTACATCAGAAGAGGAAAAAAGAAAATAGAATAAACAAATCCTATGAATCAGGGACAGAATCCTAATCCAGAACTCAACAAAATGGTAGTGATTTCATTTCCTTTCAAAAGAAAAAACAAAATGGTAGCTAATTGAAAAGATAAAGCCCTAAATGGGGATTCCAATTAGGGCTTCTTCAACCATTTTAATCACAGCCATCAAACAAAACAAATGGCTGTTTACACAGGTTTAGTCATAGGTATCAACAAACAAACGGGCAGTTTGGCACTGGATGACAGTCCAAGGACTAATCACACTAGGATAGTGATTTCCCTCCTATCATTTGCAGCCTTAAATATAGATAAATCAGTCAAAGAACAAACAGCCTAAGCTCAGAGTGTTTAGGTTATGTTATCCATGTTTGAATAAGTAGGTCCATGTTTTAGAACTGCCAAAGCAAGGGACAAGATCCTTATCCATGTCCCATTATCCCCATTGCATAGGGCCAAAAAGAAGAAGCATGTCTGTGAAACAAAATTATGATGGCACCACAAATACTATAAAAATGAAGCTTCAGTTATTCTCTTGTAATCATGCTAGGAGTGAAGGTCTAACAAAATGTAGAAATAAGATTGAAAGTTCAAGTTCAATGCAAACTGAATTCAGGCAAAGCATGACATAAAGAGCCTATCATGTAAAGAACCTATCATGCAACTCCTCCAGTTTCTTGCTGGGAAGAAAAAAGGAAGGCATGTACGCTCTCCCATTCTGCAACTCCATTATAGCAAAGCAATTCTCCAAATAGTGGAACAAACAAATATGAAAGTCTAAATGAAAAAGTAGGGATCAAACCAAAAACACGTGAATTATATTATCATGAAAATCTTCTAACAAAAGGTCAGTATAGCTAAGTTAAATGTAGAATAAACAAGTAACGGGCCCTTCTGTTCCTTCTGTCGGTGAAGAGAAACAAAGTACCTTGGGAATTTGGATTTTTGAACCTAAACACTTTTTGTTCCCAAGTCAGAAGGAGAGCCCACACTTGGCTGACAAAAACTACACACTAGATCAGAAGAAAAGAGTACAAAGGGGCTCCTATAACTCAAAATCATCAATGGGCAAAAACAGTATCATTGCGTCGAGGTGGCCTGTCAGGAATAGTCCCCGGCTTAAACTTTGAAGATTCATGCCTCGCCAGCTCTGGAGGCACGGGGCTGTTGCTCTGATGAAGCATTTGTTTAAGATCATAAAAGACGTCAGTGTCGTGCATAGTTAAGAATGTAGTCGCCACACCTGTCTTCCCTGCACGTCCTGTTCGTCCAATACGATGTGTGTACATCTCAATGTTGCCGGGCATATCATAATTTATGACATGAGCAACATCAGGTATGTCAATACCACGCCCTGCCACATCTGTTGCAACAAGAACTGTGAACCGCTTGTTCCTAAATCCTTCCAAACTGACCTCTCGCTGCTCTTGTGTCTTCCCACCATGCAATGTCGTCACCCTATAACCAGCTTTATCCAATGCCTTTGCAAGAGTATCCGCAGACTTCTTCGTATTGATGAAAACTATAGCTGTCTTATCTCCAATGTCATTCAGCATCTTCTGCAACCTTGACATCTTCTCAGACTCCTTCAACATTATCACATTCTGGGTAATGAGATCAGTTGTCTTGCCAGCGGTACCAATGGTAACCACCACAGGGTTCCTCAAATACTTCCTTGCCAAGCGCTCAACAGCCGGCGGCATTGTTGCACTAAACATATAAGTAGTCCGATAAATCCGTTTCTCATCAAGTTCTTCATCTTCATTCTCTGGTTTCAAATTGCTTGAAGGCATGGCATCCAACACTCCTACAACTTGAGGTTCAAAACCCATATCAATCATCCTATCAGCTTCGTCAAGAACTACATAATTACACTGATTTAGAACAGCATATCTCCTCTCCAAGCAATCAAGAAGACGCCCAGGGGTCGCAATTACAACCTCACAACCTTGCCTGAGCTTAAAACCCTGTTCCTCAATTGACTGCCCACCAACAATAGAGACCACTTTGATATCCAAAAATTGTGCGAATTTCACAGTTTCGTCCTCAATTTGCTGCGCAAGTTCCCTCGTAGGGGCCATAACAACAGCATACGGCCCTTCAGCCTCATTCTCTTCATTCATAGGAGGCAATCTTGATATATAAGTAAGCATAGGAAGAACAAATGCCGCGGTCTTACCAGAACCCGTCTCCGCAATACCGATCACATCGCGCTGTTGCAATCCCAATGGAATTGCTGCCATCTGAATTGCCGAAGGCGATTTATACCCTGCCCTTTCAACAGCTTTCAAAAGCTCTCCACTAAGCTTACTCTCACGCCAATTCCGCATTGGGCGAGGAATCCTCGACCCTTTATACGATATGTTATGATCCTCTCGGAAAATTCGCCAATCCCTCTCCGTCATCTCTTCCAGTTTCTTCTCCGACCAATGTCGATCAACCCTCATATCAAAAGTATCATAAAGATCAGCAGCTTCTTCCTTCAGCCGCTGCGCAGCAGCCTCCTCCGGCCGCTCTTCAACACCCTCCTTCTTCCGAATCTCCTCCCTCATCTCCTTTTCATTCTTGGCCGCAAGCTTCTTCTGCTCCCGCCGGTCCATTCCCGCACGAAAACCCCGCCCAAATAGCAGCTGCGCTTCGTGAGGGTTTTGATACAGCGCATTCATATCTCTAGAAGTATCTTCGGTATTCTCCCAATCGAACGAAAACCTAAATTTCTCACTAGGTTTTATTACTCGCTTTTTAGGTTTTTTGGTACCCAGATACTGATCTTTGATCGAGTCCAGCTCCTTCTCGCGCTCTCTCTCCGCCTGTTTCTCAATTCGAAGCCGCTCCCGGGCTTTCGCCTCTTCCTCGCGTTCGCGGTCACGATTCCGCCGCTCAGATTCGCGTTCTCGATCTCGATCGCGGTCACGGTCACGGGAGGAGCGGTGGTGGTGGCGATTGTTGGAGGAATCGGGGTCGGAAGCGGAAGAAGGGGGTTTTAGGCGGTTTTGGAGCTCTTCTTGATGGCGTTTTTGCTCGGCGACTTCTTCTTCGCGGCGTTGCAGGGCTAGCTTTTCGCGTTCGGCTTTGGTGAGGAATTTTGGTTTGAGATTTGGGTCCTTGGGCGGAGGAAGCGCGGTGGCAATGGAGTCGATGGAGCGCTTCATGGTGGATGGGGGGGGGTAGGGTTTGGAGTTCGCTTGGTTACTTGCAGGAGGGGAAAGAACGGCTAAGCTGGGATGGGGAGGAGGGGGAACACGGACTGCGGAAGGGGAAGAACAACGGGATTTGGCCTATAAACCCCTGAGGAATTGGGTTTTTGGCCGTTTAGCTGGGGGATTGTATCGGACTGAATCTGGCCGTTGGATTATGAGGCACAGTCAAGTCGTTTATAACCAAGGATAATGGGTAAAAATAATGGTTCTTGGTAGCTGTTATGGATGAGAATTTCGGAGCATAGATATTGAATGGTTCAGATCTTCGGAAATATGAGCCCACCTGATGTTATAACCACTATATACCATTTAGTGGGCAGCTGGGCACATATATTACTGCCCAATTCATAAGTTGGGCTACTTTATCATGAATTTACAAGTGCGTATTTTGTATGAAGTGCTTCCAAAGTTGCCATTAGCAGATGAATCAAGCCTCGGTAAGGGCCTTCATTGGGAAGAACCTTATATAATCCGACTCATGTTGGATTAGTCCGCATAGTGCATCCATATCCTTTCCTCTCAATTATGTTTACCATACTATGTGGTATATCCACCCACAATCCTTCTCATCAAACAGCCTAGATACTGCATTTCCATTTAAAGGGCACGAAAGTGAAGTTGTCATTATGTGACCTTGAGATTACGGGTTTAAGGCATGGAAACAAAAAAAAAGAAAAAAAGGGCAGCCCAGGTGCACGAAGCTCCCGCCTATGCGGGGTCCGGAGAAGGGGCGGACTACAAGGGCTTATAGTAGACAGCTTTACCTTGCATTTTGTAATAGGCTGATTCCATGCCTTGAACCTGTGACCTCAAGGTCACGTGACGACAACTTTTACCATTGCACTAAGACTCCCCTTCAAGGCATGAAAACAACTTCTTGCAAAAATACAAGACTTATTATAGATCCTTGTAATCCAACCCTTCCCCAAACCTGTGCACCGGAACTGCCCCTTTTATTTACATTTGAAGGATCTTAGATTTTTTGTTCAAGTCGTGCCATTTCTGTGGCACAATCAAGAGATGAATGGTTTGGACGTCCGAGTCCCTTCTAGTAGTTTTGCACTGTAAAATTGTATAAACACACTTGCAATATGATGTCTAAGGAAATATCCTATTCCTCGAGACACTTGATTGGGATCTAGTTAGCATTGAAAAACATTTGTCTAGCCATTGTTAGTGCACAGGCGGATTAAACTAGACAGCTTAAGTTAGAAAACCAAGGATCAGGGACTCTTAATGAATGAGAATTTTGGTCTAAAAGCAACTCAAATAGGGCCTAACAAACTATTAATTGGATCACCAAATTATCTCCACTTACACTTTCCCCAACATTATACTCCTTGGAGAAGTTGACACCATATGACATTCTCATCTGACTCCATTTCTATAATCTCATGCATGACTCTGTGGTCATTCTGTTACATAGCAGGAACATACAAACACTGCTTCTCATTTCAGACAAAGAAAATATAAGTGAAGGGTCCTACAGCTCACTCCACAATACTCAGAATCTGATACATCTAGCTTATAAACATTAAACATGAGTCCAAGATCTCCATCCTTTTCCTTTACTCTTTTCAAATCTCACCCTTTTCACCTTTTGATTTATATATACTCCACCAGACCTATCCATCATCTCAGCAAGGTGTAGATCCCAACTCATCAACAAAAATGCAGGCCAAATAAAAAAAAATAACCCTCACCAACACCCATTAGAAAACAAAGCCCTGCCTCGTACATTCAACAACCATGCAGAAAACAAGAACTCCATACTCTTCATACATTTCCACACAGATATATAAACAAAATAAAGACAAAGAAAAAGATAACAGACAGCCCACAAGAGTAAACATGATAAACTGAGGATTCCAGATACCAGAGCAGTCTTCTCCTGTCTTACTTCTTCTATCTCTCAGTTCTCTAGGACTTCCTCTTCCTCTTCATAATCACCTTCATCATCAGCAGTAGCATCCTGATACTGTTGGTACTCAGAAACAAGGTCATTCATATTACTCTCAGCCTCAGTAAATTCCATCTCATCCATGCCTTCCCCTGTATACCAATGCAAGAAAGCCTTTCTCTTGAACATAGCAGTGAACTGCTCACTAACTCTCCTAAACATCTCCTGGATCGATGTTGAATTGCCGATAAACGTCGAGGCCATTGAAAGGCCTCTTGGTGGAATATCACAGACGCTAGACTTCACATTGTGAGGAATCCACTCAACAAAGTAGGAGGAATTCTTATTCTGGACGTTGATCATTTGTTCGTCCACCTCCTTAGTGCTCATCTTACCGCGAAACATCGCGGACGCAGTGAGATACCGACCGTGGCGGGGATCGGCAGCGCACATCATGTTTTTGGCGTCCCACATTTGCTGAGTTAGTTCTGGGACTGTGAGAGCTCTGTATTGCTGAGAGCCACGGGAAGTCAAGGGAGCAAAACCAACCATGAAGAAATGCAGACGAGGGAATGGGATTAGATTCACGGCGAGTTTTCGAAGATCAGAATTCAATTGGCCGGGGAATCGGAGGCAGCAGGTGACTCCACTCATTGTTGCTGATATGAGATGATTTAAATCTCCAACTGTGAAAAAGGAAGAAACATTTGTTAGATTAGGAATTCATAAAAAGGAGTTGACAATTGGATTGAAAGGAATTTGGGGTTTCGCTTACAGCTAGGAGTGGTGAGTTTCAGAGTTCTGAAGCAGATATCATAAAGAGCTTCATTATCCAACACCATGCATTCGTCAGCATTTTCTACCAGTTGGTGAACAGAGAGAGTTGCATTGTAGGGTTCTACGACGGTGTCGGAGACTTTGGGAGAGGGAAAGACGGAGAAAGTAAGCATCATCCGATCTGGGTATTCTTCTCTGATCTTGGAGATGAGTAGAGTCCCCATTCCCGAACCAGTTCCACCTCCAAGAGAATGGCATACTTGAAAACCTGCAAATGATCGAAAAGATCCAAAAACCAACAAGAAAAAGAATCAGCAATGAAGACTAGTAAAAGCAAAAGAAAATTCAAAAGAATCGTACAGAGAACATTCAAATCCGAGAACCCAGAAAAGAAATTGCAGAGAAGTGACAAATACCCAACAAATTTGCAATCGGAAACATAAAATTAGCTAAGTTGTGATTCCAAAACCCTAATAGGTACATGGGAATTCATATAAGCCAACAAACTAAAAGGACACCCAAGAACCCTAACGCAGCAATGGAAGAAAAGTGGAGAACCCAACAAAATCAGCAAGAAGAAACTCAAACCGAAAACCCAAATTCCCATTTCAAACGTTAACTGATTGAATCCCCAAAACCTACAAATTCCACAGTGAATACCATCAAAACCAAGATCGCAAACAGTAAACTCACCTTGCAAGCAATCGCAATTCTCCGACTCCTTCCTCACAACATCAAGAACCGAATCAATCAACTCCGCTCCTTCGGTATAATGTCCCCTGGCCCAGTTATTCCCAGCCCCAGAATGCCCAAAAACGAAATTATCCGGCCGGAAAATCTGCCCATACGGCCCCGTCTGAACACTATCCATCGTTCCAGGCTCAAGATCCATGAGCACCGCTCGTGGAACAAATCGCCCACAACTCGCTTCATTGTAGTAGACATTCACTCTCTCAAGTTGCAGATCGGAGTTTCCTGTATATCTTCCCGTTGGATCGAGTCCATGTTCATCGCAGACTACTTCCCAGAACTTCGAACCGATCTGGTTCCCGCATTGCCCTCCCTGAATGTGAAGGATTTCGCGCATTTTGAGGGGTAGATTCGGAAATGGACGAGGTTTTCTTTCTTCTTGATTCTGTTAAGTTGCAGAGCTTGTGGGAAAGACGAGGATCCAGTCACTATATAGATGTTAGTGGAAGAATCGACGGTGGTGGTTGCTTCTAAGATGAGCGGCTGAGATCTTATATGAATGAGATGGTTTTCCCAAGTATGGAGCCGGTTGTCAAATCATTGGGGTAGTTGGTAACGTGGATTACTGCCATATGGCGTTTCGTACTACTCTGAGCCGGCGAAATTGCTGTGGTTTATTTCTTTATTTCAAAATTTTTTATTTAATTGCCGTCAAAAGTTGCATCTATCGTGTGTATACCATAATCCTATGTGGGCAAACTGAGTTTGGGTTGTGGGGTGTTTTAGTCATTTCAGCATTCAGAGGGTATTTTCGAGATTTCAATTAATACGTCTTGCCTGTGAGGAGCATAGCAAGCTGGATTTATTTTTTTTGTTTTTAGTTCGCCAGTCAACTTGCAGGCGCGGTGTTTGAGATTCGAATTTTGTCGTATTTGGATTCATAGAAGTGGGGGCCCCATTGAGGGAAGATATGAAGGCTCGATGTAATTCCTCGAAATTTGGGACCCAGTTAACGGTGTAACATTGCTCTGATTTTGTGTGGGGTCCGTTGAATTTCTCTCTTCGAGATGGCTGTAAGTGGAAATGGTGGGTGGGGCCCGTATCTGGTGAACTAATGTTCCATGATGAATTGGCTTGCACTCTTAAGATCTACCAAAATTGGTGAAAAAATGAATTATTAGGTAAACAATTATTAATATTTTGGTCTTAAGAGCTTAAAGCATCATTTAGAGGCCGTAAGCACGCACCCAATTCATGATAGAACCTGTCGATGCAAAAGTGGGCTCCAAAAAATGTGGCCACTTGACGCACCTTTGCTGTGATCAGCTAGCATTCTCCCATCCATTCCTCTAGCTGCTCGCAACTTGTTTCACATATTTGATGCTCAACATTGTTGGAGGCTCGCTGACCACAGTCCAAGCCCATCCGTACAAATACATAATTTTAGGGTCTCTATGAGCCTGGTTGTTTGTAAAGGTAAACTATTTCTAAAACAACATACTTTGGACAGTAGGCCATCCATTGTTTGTCTGCAGGAGTCCGGTCTACATCCGTCAATATCTGAATCCAATCGTCAAAAAAGGAATCCACACTTCAAGATGGAGTTGCACCAGTTTCAGGCAATGAAATAGTCTCTTAAAAAAATGCAAGGTAAGGTTATGTACTATAGACTGTTGTGACCCACACCTTTCCCAAACCCTGCATGTAAGGGAACTTCGTGCATTGGACTGCTCTTGTTAGGACCCATACCTACAAGTTTCATTCGCAGATTTTGCTAGTTTTGAAACTAATGAGCGAGTGTATTTCAAAGGAGATGCCAAGTTACCTACGACTAGAACAGCTGTATGCTTATAGCATAGCAATTTAACATCCAAACCAAACTAAACTGGCTAAAAGTTAGTAACAGGGCAAGCAGTATATATATTTTATCTCTTTTACAAGCAAAGAATTACATATCATTCACATGCTCTGTTGGATATATCCATCTTCTAATGCGATGGAGGGGGCTGAGCCAGACCTGCAACCTGGCATCACTGCTAGAGACGCCTCTTTTCGCCAAACCATGCACTGGTTTGTTAAGCTGTGAATATTACAGCCCATTTGCAATCAAGGGGCTATTTCAATGCCTTGAATTCCTAACCTCAAGGTCACATGACGATAATTCTATCATCGCATCAGGACTTTTCTTAAAATAAAATCACAAGGTAAATATTTAAAAATTTTAGAAAAAGAAGAAGAAGCATGTTTAGATTTGAGTTTCTAGTTTAATCTTTAATTTGAATTTTTAGGTCAATTTACAAGAAATATTTGAGTTTTTGCAGAGGCTAGGAGAGTCCCAGTGCACGAAGCTGCCCTGTATGTAGGGTATAGGGAAGAGGTGGATGATAGGGGTCAATAGTATGCCACATAACCTTGCATTTTGCAAGAGATTGTTTTTACGCCTTGAACCTATACGCTGATTCCCCTTCTTTTGACAACACTAAAAAGTGAAAATGGCATGATTTTGAGAGTTCTGGGGCCATTTTCAGATGGCTGGATCTGGGGATTTACATTGCATTTAAAATACCAGCTAATAGTCATGCTTCCCTTAGAGTCATGGGGCAACGGTAAAAGTTGTTGACATGTGACTTTGAGGTCATGAGTTCAAAGCGTGGAATTAGTCTTTTGCAAAATGCAAAGTAAGGTTGCCTACTATAGACTCTTGTGGTCCACCCTTTTCCCAGACCTTGCATAGGTGAGAACTTTGTGCACGGCTTCCCTCAGGAATGCCTTTCTAAAATTTATACAGTTCACATGCGGAAGGAAGGAGCAAAGAGCAATCCTAATCTTCTCGTTGGTCACAGCTGCCCTTCCAATCTTAACTTTACTGTCAATGATTAAGACATCCAAATCCAAATGACAAAGAAACCAATACAAAACGCTGCCTTTCTCGCCCCACCACCTTTGCCTGGAACCAAAGCCTGGTCCCTGTCATTCGCTTCTAAAGATAAGCGGATTCTCCAATTGTTTGCTGTAAAGACACAGAGAAGGGCGGTCCTATAAACAACAAGGTCCCCTTACAAACTTGAAGTGAAACTGACTTGATAATCTCGTGGGGCTATGCATGATGATCCAAACCGTTTATCTTTTCCCCCATCTCCTATATGGGAGAATGCCTTTGTAATCTCCTCTGTTCTTGTCTTCACCCTCCTGTCGATTGAGATTTTACTAATTGTGAATTTGAACCTTCTGGTTCAGCCATTTTTCATAGGAGAATGCTGGTGGTTAGAATCACTAGTTGGAGAATAATTTTGGTGCATGGCCAACCCAAGATGTGACTCACAATACAAATTTGGTTTATTTTTGTGCTTAATAGACGTATAGACACCGTCTTCAGAAATAGCATTTTTTTCATTACAAACATGAGCAAATATTTCAGAGAAGATGTCGAGTTGTCTGCGACCAACTACGCTCGACATTTACTGGCAATCAATGATGGTATTTACTGTCCCAAATTCATCAATTTCACAATAAATTTACACACAAGAAGTAATATTCCCACCCCTTTTTATTTATCTTTTCTCTAAAATTTCTAGTTCTTCGTTATTGCATGTTTAGGCGACAAGAGTGTACGAAATTTGATTTTCACATAAAAATAAATTCTTTGTACAAAGTGTTTTAGGCGTTGAAATTGAATTACACCTGTGACCCAAAAATCCTTGGTCGTAGAAAGTGTATTAAGCCTCGAAATATAGGAAAGATGCAAAAATTTCATGCCGTGAAAGATATAAGACTTAAAATTCTTTCTACACAAAATTCTTTTTTCCATGAAAATTAATTTTCATCTATTTCCTGCCAAGAGGGAGCAAGAAATATAAAGAGAATTAAAATAATAATAATAATAAAAGCTTGTGGAAATTTCATTTCATCTTTCTTGTTAATAAACGAGACAGGCTAACGTGGACATAATGTTAAATTAGACATGTCTATATCAGCCTTCCGGTCATTAACGGGCACTAATGTAGTAAATGACCTATTTACCCCTTACGGTTCCATTCTCAGATGGTGCCTTGATAGCATTAATACCGCATGAACCAAAATGCTGGAAAGGTGTGGAAGTCTTTTTTATTGTAAAAAAGAGTTTGAATGAAACTTTAGATAGATTCTTTAACTAAATTGGTGACTCGCTCAAAGATGAGTTGATCATTTTTGATATAGCGGAAAAGATTGTCAGAGGGTGAATTGAGCTCCCCTAGATGTAGTAGTAAATCTTAACTGGTGTCGGACATTCAAAGAAGCCTTGGGTTCCACCATATCCTCTAAAATCCATTGAAATCTCAAAATAAGCCGTGGGTATTTCATTTCTAGCCATTTTTTATTTTTTATTTTTGCTAGTGTTGTTTGATCAATAAAGTTGAAACTTAAAACTTGCAATGTATTTTTCAATAATTAACATAACATAAATAATTGGCAAATATAAATTGGCAAATATGCTAAATTGGTTAATATGCCCCTCATTGATAATTTAGTTTAATAAACAATTGGACTATTTTAGTTTTATAAAAAACTATATTTTGGATTAGACAATCTAATTATAGGAACTATCATATGCTAGAAGTCAATTCTATATCCGTGAATGAATAAGATTTTTCATTCCATATCCTATTAGTTCGTGCAGGTTTGGTTTGGTTAGAACAGTGGATAATTTGACCATTACAAATTATATAAATATAATTAAGTGAAAAGTCTATATTTCATCAACCCAAACATTGCAATCCTCTGATTGAATGTCATAATCAAGATACTATTAGACTACGCTGCTAAATCACTAACAAATCACAATTTATCAGCAGCCCATTTTCCAAATTTTTGACAGAAAGGCAACCCATTTTCACAAGAACACGGAGAGGGCAATAGAGTAAATTAGGGCAATTTCGTAGCGTACAACAGCTTTGCTAAGTCCGTTGGTCCTCCTAGACCCGCCAAAGGAACCGAGTCAAAAGGGGCGTGGAAGTAGAAGAAAAGCACCCAAATTTACAAAACCTCCAAACCTAGCACGTGCCCTTCCTAAAAAGACTCACGTCCCCGTAGCCCTTCCCGGTTCTCCACCCACCATTGCCAGCCTGCTTGCTCCAGGCGACGACACACGCGCACTCCCGCTCTCTCTCTCTCTCTCTCTGGGACAACTAAACAAACAGAAAGAAGGGAGATTTACAGAGCAGAGAAATCAAGAACACAGGAAAGGCCCCCAGCCATGGGGGTGTAGACAAGAGCAAAAAGGAGGGAAATCAAATCATGCAAGCCAAGATTCGTATTTCCAGCTCCGGCCACGTCACACCGTCCGGTTCGCCTCCGGCGTCGCCTCGCCGGTCTCCTCTCTACAGGCCGGGGAGCGGAAAACGGGGGAGATTCCCGCCGGCGGCGACTCCCAAGACTTTCGCGCAGCGGATCACGTGGATCGTTCTCTCGGTGGTTCTTCGAAGACAAGGCGTATTTCTTTTCGCTCCTCTCATCTACGTCGCTGGCATGCTTTTCTATATGGGAACCGTTTCTTTCGAGCGGTTGGATAATATTATACCGAAGAATCCCCCCCGGGGTTCTGTTTACCGTAGTCCTAAACTCTACTATAAATTACGGCCGGAAATGAACGCCGATAACTCTTCCGACGGGGTCAGTTTATTTATCACTTTCTTTCGAAATTATTTGGGTCTGAATTTTCCATTTTTTCCTTTTCTTTTTCTTTGAATCTCACCGATTTATTAGAACAGTAAAGGAGCTCTTGAAATGAAAAGAGATGATTTTTTTTGTTGTTGTTGAAATAATGTTATCTTCTTGTTTGTTACTCTGATGAATCTTCGTGGTTCAATGAATGAAGGAATTTTTCTTTTAATTTATTAAGTCGAGTTCTTCTTGGTGCCGAGAACACGTTCGTAGAATCTGCGATTGTCAAAGAGGTTTTAGTTAGATGATTGTGAATGAATTTTGTTGAAGCTATCGTAAGTATGGGCTGCAAATTAACAATGGATACAAATGATTTAGATCTCTAGCGAGGTTGATTTGTTGGAGGAATTGATCCTAGTAATTGTCATTGATGGGAGACATGATCAGATCCGCTAGTGCAATGAACTCCATTGCATAAGTTGATCTCTGTTTGTTTGAGCTGATGGGAAGAAATCGATCTCACCTTTTGATTTTGCAGTAGGCATGGACATCCCATGTTGGACTGGACTAAAGTTCTTGTAGTTTGATTGGTTAACTGGTTTCGTCTTCTAAGAATTTTTTTCGGATAAACAGAGAGTTTAAGCAAGTATGTAAATTGCAATAGTGACAAACTACGGGAACGACTCTGAAAGTGTTACAGAAATATAAATGATTGGATAGTTTCCGAGTCCAGCAAGGTCCTCTGAATTGTTTATGTAGAAGCCAATATCAGAATTAGATGCAAGGCAATAAGTTTATTTGATAGCTAGTTGAGAAAAGCTGAATTGCTGAATGGAGCAGGCATATGAGATTTATTTGAATACACTGGTTGACTGAGCTCAGCAGGTACCTTCAAATGAAAGAGATGAATTCATGTATCATTTACAAGGTACTTATGTGAAGCCGAAGGTGTGGCAGATGGAATTGCAAACTTCTAGTATCGGCTTATGAGAGCTAATTGCATATATACTTAAGAGGACTCAGTCAACCTGTGCATTCAAATAAATCTCAATATAGATATAAATGGATTGCAAGGGAGTTTTCCTTGAAGAGGAAAGAATCTCTTCACAAAGGATGCATATGTTCCCTGACAGTGAAGATCTTGAGTGCATCATCTCTCAATAGAGATTTAAATGGATTGCAATGGAGTTTTCCCTGAGGAGGAAGGTCAGCAGCTCAGGCAATATCCACTGAAATGGCCATGGCTTAGAATGATTTCCTAATCCCATATATTTCGTATATTCTGCCTTGGGTCATTACATTAGAAATCAGGGGATTTGTACTAAAGAAAGGTACTTCTAGAAGCTGGTCACATTAACCTTACAACTCTTTTAACTTCAAAGTCTCTGAGCCAAACTCAGTTTTTAAATTTTAGGTAGTCAACTTGTAACTAATGTCAAAAGGTGTTAGGTGAACCTTCTTGCAGGTTGTGTTAAGCAATTCTCTTTTATGTGGTTCTTGTGGAATGGGGTTTGTTAAAGATAGAAATACTTTAAGTGAAGTTTAGAAATTCTTGAGGCAAATGCAATGGAAATGCTGTATCATATTTGATGGTTAATTAGAATGGAAATCCTTGTAAAGCCATGGAATGATGGTCTTCCATGAACCAAATAAAAAGCCCAAAAAGCATATCAGAAGCATCAACTTTTGATATGTGATTACTATTCAAGAAGAAATAAGCAGTCGGCCACCGACGTTCGCCTATCCCACTTTTCAGAAGTCACCTTGGAGCTAAGGCCTTCTGTTGTAATTGCAGAAAAGGGCACGTTTACCATCATAGGTCACAGGTTGGAGGCTGCTTGTGGGTGTGTCTCCAATCCCAAAGAAAAAACATATTTGAAAATTACCTTGGATGAAGGTAAAAGATAAAAAAAATGGTAAGGTCCGAATTTTGCCTTTCCAAGTTAAGGATTGTGATGTTGAAACAAATCAAAATAAGGCCCATCCATTTGTCTGGTTCAAAGCACCGGTTCGTTGATTTTTTCAATTATACGTGCATATTTTCTGAGAGTAAGTAGGGTTTCAAGATGGTTCAATTTGGTAAATGTAGGGAGCATTTTACTTTTCTAGTTTGTGGTTTTGCAGTTGTGAGGTTTTTTTCTAGGCCCCTTTTGGTTGGCAAGAAAAGTTATTGATCTGCCCATCTACTCATAGTAAAGGGAAGGAAGAAAATGTAAAAGGATCTTGGCAAGCAAGGTAACCCATTTAAACAGGAACATTATTGATCTTGTATTCTTGTTGTGTTTTCAACTTTTCATGGACAAAGATCTGAAGGGGGTTGATGATGACCAATGATTTGAACTTGCAAGCTATCTGCGGACTATTTATTGGAGTTTACTTTAAACTGACCCCTAGATTTGGAGTGGAGATCTTTGGTGAATGATCAGCAATCAGATGATACTTGACAGGGATCAAGTAATAACATCACTTATATTAGGATCATTCTTGGTAATCTAAGACAGAAGGAGAGCCTTGGCGCAACGGTAAAAGTTGTCGTTGTGCAACCTTGAGGTCACAGGTTCAAGGCGTGGAAATAGCCTCTTGCAAAATGCAAGGTAAGGCTGTGTACTTTAGGCCCTTGTGGTCTGCCCCTTCCCCGGATCCCGCATAGGTGGGAGCTTCATGCACCAGGGCTGCCCTTTTTTTTCTTAGTAATCTAAGACAGGTGATACGAGTGTCCTCTTCTTCCAAATGCTGCAAATGATTGAGGGGAAAGGAACTTCCCAAAGTCCAGACCCTGCGGCCTCAATTATTGCATAATTAATACTGGTATGTATGAAAAGAGTATTATCAATACTATTTGCTCATGGCAATGCATCTTCTGCATGGTTTCCCTAAAACGTAACGGACATATATATAGTAAAAAAGGGGCCTATACCCAGCCTTACCTCGCATTTTTGCAAGAGGCTATTTTGACGCCTTGAACTAGTGACCTCCAGGTTACATGGTGACCAAGAATTTAAAAGAATGAGGCAACATATCTTTTTTTCCTAAAATTTACAGGATACTCACTCGCAATAACTTCTAAAAATTTAATCTTTTTGTTTTTTTGGCAATATTTCTAAAGTATACATACTTGTGCTATCTTATGGAAATTATTCAGTTGAGTCTTTCTCCTGCATAACAAGCCTCTAAGTATGCATTTATTCTAGAATGCTGTTTGTTTGACATACTGTTCGTCATTTGATGCTTATTGTGCATTCTGGTATCCAAATGGTGGATGTTACTTTAGCTCATGACATTTCTTTTTGTGTCTCTTTCTTTTATATAAGCTTGTGTTGCATGTCCAACTTTTGCTTGATTCCTTTTGCTGACAGAAGTTTGGTAACCCTTCTTCTACTAACTCGAGCTATTGAATTTACTGTAGTTAGAAACTGTGTGGAGACACTCTTGGAAAGGGGGGCAGTGGAGACCCTGTGTGAATGCTAGTTCTGGAGGTACAATGCTATGTTTGTCGTTTGACAGTTACATGTTTTGAATAACATTTCTTTAATCTCATAAAGTCCTAATTATGGTGAGCAAGTGGCATGTGCTGCCCACATTAAATGGTCAGCCTTAACCTAGAAGGGTATTTGAATACTTTCAAATCCCACTATACAAAAGGTATTTGAATATTTTCAAATCCTAGAAAGTCAAAGTAGTCAGTTTTAAGATTATCATTTTTGTCATCCCATTTTGGCAAGCTGAGGAGTGCTACACCAGAGGTCCTAATTGGACCTTCTTGAGAAGCATCTGACATTTGTGATGAATAGTGGGCCCACCTTTGGGTAATCCAAACCGTTCATCTCATTCCTCTGGCTTTGGCGAACTTAGGGGTTCATAGTTTCAGATAGTGTGTGCTTTGGATAATTCTATCATTTGAAAAAATGCACTCTCTATCACAATTAATGGACTGTTAGAAACTTTGTGTAAAAAATGGTCTAAAATCAACACCCATTATCATGGTTTTTAGGATGCTAGAATCATCCAACAGTTGCGATTTTTCCATTTACTAGTTATCCAAAGCTGGAGCAATGAGTTGATCAGTTGGATCATCCTAATGTGATACGGCTTCATGCCAAATGTGGGACATTTTTAGGGAAGGAGTACTTAGGGCTGTCAGCCTAGCATTCCTCCAGGAAGGTATTTGAATATTTGCAAATCATGTTAGGCAAATTAGTCCAGATTTCAATAGCTTTAATTAGGTAATTAACTAATCAGAGTCAAATTTATTAATATTTATGGCTTTCTTACCTCCAAAAAAGAAAAAGAAAAAGAGAAAAGCCATCAAGACTTGATTAGCTTCAGTTAGGGAGATTTATTAGTAATTAGTCTAGTCAAAAGTGTTACAATGATTAGTGTAACTTATTTCAGTGAGAAATTGATTGGGATTGATGTGAAATTAGCAGCAAATGGGAAAAGAATTGAATTTCCATCTTCTTTAATAAGTTCGGTTCATCATTGGCAACAGAGAAACTTATTGAATATACTAATTTTTTACCGATCTGTTAGGCCTTGAATCTGAACCTTTACCTTTTCAAATCTCTGGTTATCCTTATGAGATGCTCCTTATCTCCTTAAAGAACATCAAAACACCTCCAAAAGGTTTCGAACCCGAAACATATCGAATGTTGAAATCGTATTTCAAGATATTTTAAGTAAATTAGGATCCTTTGTTGTATATGCACCTCATGGACTGACATCCTCTTTCATGTGTTCCACCACATCAGAGGGTGCTGGAAATTAATTTTATGAATTGGTAAGATCAACTGAAATTTGTTTCCTGAGTTGTAGTTTCTTTTTCTAGCTTTGGCTACTCAAAAATCTTCCTGGCAGTAATATGGTAATTGGTTGTTTATGAATCATTTCTCTTGCTACTCAGATTGGCCTTTACATTGGGAGAAATAGACGAGCTATGTCCAAAGAGGCTGGGGAATATTTTGATTTAATGAACTTGACATTTTCTGTTTCTATGCATTTATAAATCATGTTATGTCGGCAGTTCCTGTTTATGTTCTTAGCTTCATCCTCCAAAGTTATACCTATTTATGTCAATCTCTGTGGTATATGTTTTGTATGCATATATGTACAAGTAAATATATTTATAGACAGTGGGTACATATCTGCATATGCTCATACATATACATTTAAATGTTAATATATACTTATATATCCACATTATTTATTTATATCTACACTTCTCAAGTGCATTTTCTGTTTCAAGTTTTCTTTTTGCTCCCTTTCCTGGCAGTGACTTAGTAGCAATTTGTTGACACAGTAATGATTTAGCTTTTGATACGTTTATACGGTGTTTGCCTGTCCAAAATTATAGGTTTGCCCGACTCAAATGGTTACATATATGTGGAGGCAAATGGTGGTTTGAACCAGCAAAGAACTTCTGTTAGTTTTATCTTTTCTTGTGCTTGCTTTAATATTCATAATTTTCATATTTTATAGATTTGCGTTGTTTATATGTGGAGTGAGTCCTTATTAAAAATATTTCTGTGGCTTAATTTTTGTGATTGATGCATCTCTTTTGTAGATATGCAATGCAGTGGCTGTGGCAGGCTATCTGAATGCAACACTTGTAATCCCCAATTTCCATTTCCATAGCATTTGGAGGGATCCTAGGTTCCGTATACTTGCTCTTGCTCTTCTCTGCTACCTAGTATGCTGTAGACATAAAATTGGCATTCATAAAGGTTATTGTTCTGCATATTTCTGATTGAGGAACTACAGGGCATAGTTCTTTTGTTTCCATTTGTTTCATTGTTGTAAAGTTTTGGATAGCAGTAACCTTTTTGTCTGGGCTTAAATCATTTGAGCTTGGACAACTTTTATTTTTAAGATATAAACATGCATGTATGATGGTAAACCTTTGCGAATTTCTGTATATACTATTATACACAGTTTATAAATTCTTTGTGCATCCAGAACAAGTTCTTGGAAGAAACCTCTTATAATATCAGATAGCACATTAGAACAAATAGAGTACTTAACTATTAGCCCGACTGATGTGACTCAGAAATTGACAGGCCATTATTTAACCTAACCAAATCAATAAATCCCTCTAGGTAAAGCTTAAAGGAAACATAATTGCACATCCTCCACTCCCAGGGATTTTATTGGCTTGTTGCAACTGTCTTAATCTATTTTCTTGCAGGTCTGGTGGTTGCAAGTTTGGAAGGATGGAAAGGAATAAGCTATTTTCTGTGAAGGGATTAAGTTAATTACCGTGGAGTTTCATAACCCATGAGGTCACCATAATCCATGGAAAAAAATTGAAAAAGTACTCCAACCAGAAGGTCACTGTGATTACACGAAACATATGGTGGATCACTACTCAATACCAAAAGGATTAGTGAAAGTGGGGAAAGATAGAAATGGGAAATGTTAGATGACTTTTGAAAGTGAAACCTACTAATCTGGCTCCTTATTGACCTTGTGACTGTTGTGCTGTCTTCCAATTCTTAGTATAGTATGGCTGGATTTAGTGATGTCTTGTGATTTGTAGGTTGGAACTTAAGCTCCCAAAGGTAAATGTCTTTAATTTTCTATTAAAAGTAAATGCCATAAAACTTCAGATACGGTGCCAAGTTTATGATTTTTCTTTCATCATCATCATCATCAAGACCTTATCCCAATTAGGGGTCGGCCACATGAATCTTATTCCTCCATTCCACTCTATTAAATACCATGGCTTCATTTAGTCCCAAAGTTTTTAAATCTTTCCTCACCACTTCTATCCACGTTCTTTTGGGCCTTCCCCTTGCCCTTTTAGAACCTTCAACTTGTATTGCCTCACTCCTTCTAACTGGTGCCGTTGTTGGCCTCCTTTGAACATGTCCAAACCATCTAAGTCCAAACCTTCTTTGTTCTTGCATATTATGAGCAGGAGTACAGATATAAAAAGAAATTTAAACATGGTAAAAGGTAGTGAAGTATTTCTCGTGTAAGAATTGACTTTGTGGCTTGTGTTATTGCATGCATTCATGAAATTCTTATGTATTACCAGACGAGAGTGGAGAAAAGGATAAAAACAAAGCTAAAAATTTTATAGTAAAATATTTCTAACTTGCTGCTACTTATTTCATACATAATGTGACATGCCAAAGATCTGAAAAACTTGTGAAAATCATAGTTCTCATAGGATAGTTGAACTTTAGGAAAAAGTGACACCTTAGGTATTAGGTGCTTGCCAAGGTGATGCCTGTTACTATGGTCACTGCCCATTTATCATTTTTGTTTTCTGGATATATCTTGAACAATGTATTGTCTGTAATTAGCATCATGTTCTTGGATGACTGGTTGTACCACATTTCCTATTGCTGGTCTATTTCAGTTTCATCCTTTTCCCTGGTGTGCATCAGAAATTCTGCATTTGATATAATGATTGAATTATGTTTGCTTTTCTGTTTCTGCACTACATGTGGCTTATACTGATTTGCATTACTAGCCAAAGCAAATTTGAAGTGTTTGTTTCTTTCGTTTATGAGATTACAGCTGAGGTTTGTATCATTGGGGTGTACTTTCGCAGCAAATTCAAAGACATCTATGATGAGGATTATTTTGTTTGTACCTTGAAAAATGACGTACGAATTGTGAGTAAGCTGCCTGATTTTATGATGGAGAGATTTGGTCACAATATGAGTAATGTGTACAACTTCAAAATAAAGGCATGGGCTTCTGTCAAATATTACAAGGATGTGGTTCTCCCAAAACTTCAAGAAGATTGGTGAGTTATGCTATTCTGTTAGACATTGATGTGTTTCAGTCGTTTCTGTAGAGATGCTACTCTTGCTTCTTGATTATGCAGAACAATAATTTAGTTATATTTTGATTTCTTCATGGGATATAGTTCTTGGTCGTTTTGTGGAAATTAGGACAATTATCTTAAACTTTTTCTGATGGCAAAAGATCTATAGAACAGATGAGTTGCTGGAGCCAATCAGACGAGGTGGTCTCAATGACATGAAAAGGAAAACAACCAAGCCAAATAGTCCCACAACTTGAGGCCCTGAGAAAGGGATAGGAATTGGCAATTATGAATTTTATGTGGCCTCTCCCTTGTTGGATAATCCTCTGATGAAATGATACGATAATCAGTTATTTGACCATGATATACTGTCTGTTACTTGAGTATAAGATGAGCAGGATAAAACTCATCAGATCCAGATGATAGGCTGCTCCAGTTTCCTGAGATAAAAGTAGACTGCCCGGAGGGAATATTTTAATGTGTAACCAATTACAGTGATCATTGGAGATATGTCCTGGGAGTTGTAACTAGGCAAGATGGTGGACTTGTCACCCTTTGTTAACAAATTTAGTCAGTTATGGAGTAACATGATGCCATGCTAGATTACTTGAACTCGTGTGCCTTCTCTAACTCTTAGTGGTTGTGTTTTGTCTCCTACTTTTGAGTTCATTCTGTGCATTATCCTGCTTTTGATGTTTATGTCAATCGGAAGCTACCCATTCAAATGATGGGTGTAACTCAATTTGTAGTATCATTTAAAAGTAAATAAGAATGCTGCATTTTGTCCATCCAGAAGATTTGCCTCAAACATGTGGTTCATGCTTATTTGTGCCTTTTTCTCTCCTATTCATTTTTGCTATTTTGCTGCACTTAATGTTGCTGTTATTTTATTAACTCAAAATTCTCTTCTATGACTGGACAAGTCAGGGTTGTAAGGATTTCACCTTTTGCCAATCGATTGTCATTTGATGTGCCTCAAGCCGTCCAACGTCTGAGATGCTTAGCAAATTTTGAAGCATTAAGGTTTTCAGATCCTATTGCAACTTTTGCTGAAACTATGGTGGCAAGTATGAGAGCCCACAGTTCAAACAATAACGGAAAGTATATTGCTGTGCATCTTCGCTTTGAGGAGGTTAGATTCTAAAGAGAAGCTTCTTCTAGCATCTTTGTTTATTACAATGTTGCTATTGGCCAAATCTTATGGGAAGTTTGGTAGTAATGTTGATATTTATGCCTGATATCCAGGATATGGTTGCTTTCTCCTGCTGTATATTTGATGGCGGGGAGGAAGAGAAGAATGAAATGGATACTGCCAGGGAACGAGGCTGGAGAGGAAAATTTACTAAACCTGGTCGTGTCATACGGCCTGGATCAATCAGGTTGAATGGAAAGTGTCCTCTAACTCCTTTGGAGGTAAATGCTACTTGCTCTTAAGAATGTTATCATTGTTTATACCCATTGGAACCTTTGAAGTTATTACTCCAGTTTTATGATTTCTGTCACTTACACAATCAGTTGCTTGTAACTGTTGCTCGGCTTTCTCTTGTATGTGGACTTGATCTCGAGTGTGCAAGCTGCAGAATGGTATTACTTAGGTGTGATTCTGGGTTTTTAGTTATTCAGCCCGACCCCTAATTGGGATAAGGTCTTGATGATGATGATGATCACGCTGTGAAAAAATCTATCATGCAAGATATTCCTAGTATGTTAAGTTTGACTCTTATTAATCCTATGCATCTAGAATTTTTTTCATGGTTGATTTTTCTTACTAATTGAGCACAAATGCACACCAAATACATCTTTGTTCTTTTATTTCTTGTCAAATATTGTGAGTACTGCTTTATATCTTTAAACCAAAAGATACGACATTCAGCAAGGACTCATGAGGTTTTGACTTTTGTTGATTCTTTAGCTCTAGTAATCTATTGGGGTTTTTGCTATTGAGTTATCTGAGGGAGACCTGAACTGTTTCCAGGATTGTTGCAACTGATGATAGGTAGAAAGTAGGAGAAAAGATTCGTCTTATGAGGTGATCCTGAGAGTGCTGACCAGTTTAGGCAGAAAAATGCTGTTACTTGGGGAATTTCATGGTAATGCTGTTGTGAGTTTTACATGTTGCACAGGTTAGTTACTTGTCCATGAATCTTTTCTGCCACCAACTTCCGGCAAAAGGTCTATGCTATATGTGTTACTGTTATTGGTTTTCAGACCCTTGCTAAGTTCAAGGAACAGGCAACTGGGAAGTTATAGTTTGCAAAGAACAATATGTAAGTAGAGATTAATATTTATAACACATGACATTTAAATTAAGAGTGTCCCAAGAACTTTGGGAAAAAGGACATATGGCTTTTAACAAGGAGCACTCTGATTTATACAGAGTTCAAGATTACTTCCTGCTTATAAGACTGAAAGTAGTTGGGTGTACTTATGAGTTCCATCCTACTCCACATTTGTTGGCCATGTTACAATTGTTACTGATCTCAATGAATTATTAGTTAATGAAATTAAAATTCAAAAGAGAAATAAAATTTTAGGGAAAAAGACACATTTAAGTTTTTCGTAACTTTTTTTTTCCTGATTTGCTCTTGTTGACAAGGTCATTTTCAAAATCGATTTTTGACATCATTTTCCATGAAATTTTTTGTTGAGATTACCCATTTGCCCCTCAACCTGTAATGTAATTCGTTGACCAAGAGTGTTTTATCCAAATTTGGATGTGATAGGCAAGGAGTTTAATTTTAGAATAGATTCGTGTGCTTGCCTAGCAGTGCACAAGCATTTCATGTGCAGGTCCGGCAAGTGGGTAGTGACTAGTGGCAATCTTGTGTGTTCTGTACTTCATGAGTTCCTCCTATTATCATGGTTTTGGAATGGGGCCGAAGTTGCAAGGCAATGGCCTGGCATAGATGTATGATCTTTGACCATGGTGGCAGAGTCCCTCATAGATGTATGGATATTTGGAATGGGATCCATCTTTCTGTGATCTGACATGTTCACCTTGTTGCTCCATTCATGTGATTTGGATGACTCTAGCATCTACAAAACACATATGAAATGTTATGCCTAGACAGAGACAATTTAAAATCTTCATACAAATTGATGGTTTTACAGTGGCTAGATTCATCCAAATCGCATGATATTTTATCTATAAGACATCTAAATCTAGAACAATGACATCAAAGGTGAGATAACATCTAGGCGTGCGCCATAAAATGTTGTCGCTAGACTGCACCTCACATGGTGGTTAGTTTATTTATCAAAATAAACTGCAAATAGGGTAAAAAGTTCCAAAAAGCAACCTGAAATCATGTGACTTTCATTACTAACCTGATCATCATCATGACTAACGGATCAGATCATCCAAAGGGCACATGTCTTGCTGATCTGATCCTAATGCTTGTTGGGCCTTAACAAAATTACCTACAATCCAACATTTGTGTAAATTTGTTGACCAATGCACCTACTATCGGCAACCATCCATTGCTCATTATGATTTTTGTGCATACACGTGTCTACATAAGCAGTTGTTGTTGAACATCCTTGAGCACCTAAGTTTTGAAACGATGGATTCTTTCCAATAGTCATTTTAGAGTGCCATGTAAAGAGAAGTCTCAAGTCTCTGGCATGTTGGATTTTACATTAGACGCCTGTCACATCCACTTTGGCTAAAATACTCAAGGTTGATGAGTTCCATTACTGATTGCAGCATCAAATGGGTAATCTTGACACAAAAATGCCACGGAAAATGATGTTCAAACTGATTCGGGAAATGACTACTGAACAACTGCAAATTGGAAAAATAAAATAAAATTGGGAAGAGCCTGAATGTGTCTTTTTCGCTTATTTTGAACTTACCAGTAGAAACTTAGCTCTGCTAGAAAATAGCCATGAACATCTTATTCCATCTCCTAGCTGATGCTAGTCTACTTTCCATTGGTAGACTAAGATATTGGAAAGCTAACTGGGGTTGCATAACTCTTGCCCTAAATGCACTAATTCTACTAATTTCTTCTTTCTGTTGTTGTATCATCCAATCTAGTTGTTTAAAATTTTCTATGAAATGCTGTTCTGACATTTATTTGTTACATTGTATGATCCTGTAAGAGATCCATGGTCCATGGTCTCATTCCTGCCTTCCTTTTGGGCTTCAGGTTGGTTTGATGCTTAGAGGCATGGGATTTGGTAACAATACATCTATTTATTTGGCATCTGGAAAGATCTACAAGGCAGAGAAAAATATGGCTCCCCTTCTTGAGATGTTTCCTCTTTTACGAACTAAAGAGACACTAGCATCGGCCGAACAACTTGCTCCTTTCAAGGTACGCTAGTTCTTTCCAAAACCTATCAAATTTTAACCACTGTCATGTCACGTATAAATAATTTGGAGATCTTTTGCAAAATCATCACCTTGACTGGAGATACTACTTCTAGAACTATTCCTCCAGGATGGCTGCTATAGACTACACTATTTGCCTTCACAGTGAAGTGTTTGTGACAACACAAGGTGGAAACTTCCCTCACTTCTTGATGGGACACAGGAGATACATGTATGGTGGACATTCAAAGACAATCAGGCCTGACAAGCGAAAATTAGCTGTACTATTTGATGATCCAAAAATCAGGTATGATTAGGAAGTGAGGAATCCAAGTTTGCTTATATGATAACTAAAGCGCCTGTTTCACTAATCCTGTTTTTATTTGCTTTCCTTCAACTTCTTGTCAGTTTTTATAGTTAATAGTGATGGTATCATGTTTTTATTTGCTTCCCTTCAACTTGTATTTTTAGTTGTTATAGTTCAAAGCTGTCGTAAAAGTTGTCGTCATGTGACCTTGAGGTCACGGGTTCAAGGCGTGGAATCAGCCTCTTGCAAAAATACAAGGTAAGGCTGCTTACTTTAGGCCATTGTGGCCCGCCCCTTCCCCGGACCCCGCATAGGCGGGAGCTTCGTGCACCGGGGCTGCCCTTTTTTTTTAGTTCAAAGCTATACAAGATCTACCTCATTATATCTGAATGGATTCAATTTTATGTCACATTCAAGCAGATAGATTTTCATTTTTTCCATTTATATGAAATTTGGATTTCTATCTCTGTAATACATCAAAAGCCAGCTGCATCTTTTGCAAGCTCTTTGCCTATAGCACTAGCAACAGTCAGAACGAAATAGAAACATCTCTATTTACAATTACATCGTAAGTCTCATCTAAAACATAAGCCAACGTGCTAGGACACGTCCTGCAAAGCCCAAGTAGTAATATTTTTGGAATCACCTTCAAATCATAAAGACCAGATTGATTTTAGTGATGCAGAGACTAGTCAAAAGAGTCCTCTGTAGGCCCGAATAACTGCCCCGTTGTTATCATTAAACATCCGTTCAATCTTGGCAGCCCCCTGATATGCCGCACAGTGATCAAACAAATGTCAATTACATTAGGTTCTGGGAAGGTGGGGAAGATTAGATTGATTTATCAAAGCATGTGAACAAGTCAAACCAAACTCTGTATTTTCTAAGTTACCTGGGAGCGAATGAACATATAGTCTCCTGTCCCGCTTCTTTACTTTCATACTCGACATGTTGTTCACATAGTCTCCTGTCCCGCTTCCTTACTTTCATACTCGACATGTAGTTCCTGCATTGAATTGTATGTCTCGTCAAGTATCTAGTACTCTATGTCAACCTACCCCAATCTCGCCAATGTTCCAATGATAAAGTTACACTCGTTGGCAGTACTGTTGCCTAAGCATTGAGCTTATGAGTGTCTCCAGCCCTACTGGTGAACCTGCAAGTCCATATGCCTTTTGTAAGGGGCTGTGTGTCACTTCGTGGGCATCTAATCAGATTGACAACTTTCAGATTTGGATCAACGTTCTGGTAGAATATATATATCCTCATTGACTATCATCCATCTGCCAATCAAACTATGAATGCACATATTAGAGAGGGAGTTCTATGGAGATGAAGGAGCTTTATGTATTAAGAAATGTATGGACGCTCTCTGCTTACTAAAAATTACTCACCTCCTCAGTAATGGATTGTGGCTTTATTTTCTTGGATGTTAGTTTTCTATTATTTCTTGTGTTTCTTGTCTTGCTCTGCATCGGCCTTTCCCTTACTAGTAATATTTTAGCGTACTTGGGAATATCACCCTTCTTCTTCTAGAAAAATGTCAAGCACACTTTTCTGATGTGCAAATATCCTTAGAATGTGACTCCTCGTCCATGAACAATTAATGACCATTTATAACATAGAATTAGCCCCTCCGGTATCTTAATTTCCTGCTTTTATGTTGCAGATGGAAGAGCTTCAAGCGTCAAATGTTGAGCATGAGAGCTCATAGTGATGCCAAAGGAATTGAACTCAAAAGACCAAATGATTCACTATACACCTTCCCCTGCCCCTATTGTATGTGCCGGGCAAACAAATCAGAAGATCTTAGATCTTCATCGGCGCCATGATGTGCCTGAAAGAAGATTAGGAGTTTTTTTTTCATCCCATGATTTCTTGGGAGTTTCTCGCCAACAACCTGATTTTTTGCGTGGAAGTCCAATTCTTTCATTTTCATTTGACGGGAGCCATTCGAATTTTGAGCTTCATGTATTTTGGCGGAGCGCATTGCTCTGATTCTTTCGGCCCTGGAAATTTCATCCAGTTGTATATTGATGGAAAGAAGAGGAGGAAGAAGAAGACAAGGAAGAAAATGTTCTTCGTGGAATTGACTGGCATTAACAACATTTTCATAGCGTATCTGCGCCCCTGTTTCTAACGCTGCCTCAACGTGTTACACGGTCCAGCTTCTGCACCATCGGTTTTTTGTATATCATTCATTTTAATCATCATTATCTGCGGGTATATAGGACACAGGAAAACGAACTGATTGACACTCAGTTCATGCTTCTAATCCATGTAACCCACAATAGATTTGATGTAGCACGAGGATTACTCCAATCAGATTAACCTAACTCCCAGCTGTTTGATTTACATTTTGCTTCTCTGTATTTGCTTTAATGTTTCCTTTTTTCCAAGTACATAGACTTCTACCTTGGAGGGGAACTTTAGCACAACAGTAGAGTTTGCGGTTGGGTGACCTTGAGGTCACATGTTTGAGGTGTGGAAATAGTTTCTTGCAAAAATGTAGGATAAGGTTGCTTACTATAGACCCTTGTAGTCTGCCTCTCTCTTGAACTCTGCATGTGTAGGAACTTCGTACACTGGGCTGTCCTTTTATATTAACTTTTACCTTCGTGCATGAATGCAACGCTTAGTACACACTGTCACATCCGAGCAGTGGGGATGGACGATGCACCCCTGTTACAATGATTCCTTATTGTGAAATCCTATTATGAAATCTGCTAAAATTAAATCAGTGAGCCCAAAAATTAAATTCACAAAAAAAATTGGATTTGGAATCAGACATAAAATTGCACTTTACAAGCAATATATAGTGTGAGAACTATGTATTTTGGCGTGCCCAAGATAATGCACTACAGTCACCATCCTCATTTTTTTTATTAAGTTGTCTAAACTACGCTAATGATCATGCTTTTCTAAAGAAAGCGAAAAAAATTATACTCATAATCCTCGTCTCATCTTAAAGTGATTTAAGGCGCACTGAGACAAGAAGGAGCACTGAATCATGTAGAAGAGTAATTAGTACATAACAGAGACCATGACCAAACCTAAATTTGCAAAAACCTGGGTTCCTCCACACCCAAAGCTGATTTGAGGAAATGACGAAAATTGAGAGAGAGAAAAAAAGAACTTTTATGGGAAATGTATTTAACGCTTTAGAATCAATTTCCGTCTGTTTTGTGCCAACCAAACAGCCCTTAGGAGACAGTCTATACCAGACGAAACTAAAATTTTAATTGCTGCTACATATCAGTAAGAATGCTAGGCCGATGGCCGTTTGAGGACCTTCCTTAGAAGCTTCCACTTTTGGCATGAAGATCAGACCCTTTCATCTCATTGCTCTTGCTTTGGATATATATTATTTGCAAGCAGTGTGAAGAAAATTTTCCAGAACTATTAATTCTCTTGAAGATGTCAAATGAATGGCAGCATGCATTGCTTGCATGGTAATTGACTTGAAGGCAACTTAAATAGATCTTAGTTGCATGATATGTACAGTTCATCTTGTTCGCCCTGTTCTATTTAGGTTATAAATCAAATCTCATGTTCATAGGAGGTATTTAGATACTAGATTTCCAGTTAATACTTTTGATGGTTCAAGGTGTAGAAACAGCCTCTTGTAAAAATGCAAGGTAAAGCTGCGTACATAGACCCTTTTGGTCCGCCCTTTCTTTGGACCCCGCATAAGCTAGAGCTTTGTACACCAGGGCTGGCCTTTACTTTCAATGGATATTTTGAAAACTAAAAAAAGCATGTCTCAAATTATTCAAAGATCATAAAGTGTGGGGACTAGCCCATCAAAAGTAATTGAACATAATGAACAGATCAGATCATCCACAAGAGGAGCACTCTTCATCCAATAGTTACGAGTGTTTTTGGAGGGTGAAGAACGAAATCTGATGCAACCCACTTTGAAGGGCCCTCTCTTTGGATGATCTGATCCGTTAATCATATGCCTTAGATTGGCAAGCCACTACGACATGTCTTCTTCTTCTTCTTTTTTTCTTTTAAATTATATTCAATGAAAGTTTTACCAGAAAATCCAACATCTAAAAACCTTGGATGAGTATGAATTTTGGTTAATAGCTTAAAGAAGTCGTGAAAGATCGGGAATAACAAGGGAGGAACTCATCTCAGAAGTGCCAAAATTCCTTCCCCAGAGGCGAAACCTTCTTTCCCACGTCCTCTCAAGCATTCCCATGACAAGATGCCTTTACCTATTGCATTGACATCCCATCATCTCGCTTTCCGTTTCCCCACCAATGGAGGAGCAAAGCACAGGAATTCTCAATCCGTCTTTCTAAGAACGGTGTTTTCTCTCTCAACCGAAACTGTAACACATCCTCAACCAATCCAAACCCACAAACCGAAACTCGAATTTCCTATCTTTCAAGAGATAAACCAACTCTGCGATGATGGAAAACTCAACCAAGCATTACTACTCTTGCAGAACAATTCTAATAATTCCGATTCGACCCAACAGGCAAGTGCCATTGGGGCTCTTTTACAAGCCTCTGGTCAGAAAAAGGAGCTCGAAATTGGACGAAAAATCGACGAATTGATATCCTCGTCGGAGGAACTCAGTGGCAATGTAATCCTGAATACTCGTCTTGTTACAATGTTCTCAATGTGTAATTCCCCATTAGATTCTCGCCGCGTTTTTGATGGGTTTGAGCAGAAGAATCTGTTCTTATGGAATGCGCTTATAAGTGGGTATACAAGGAATGAAATGTGGGAGGAAGCAATGTCTGTATTCTGCCAATTGACGTCGGAAACAGACTTCAAGCCCGATAATTTCACTTTGCCATGTGTTATCAAAGCTTGTGCTGGGCTTTTGTCATTTGGGCTGGGTCAGGCCATTCACAGCATGACTGTGCGACTGGGTTTGGGCTCCGATGTCTTCTCAGAAAATGCATTGATTGCAATGTATGGGAAATGTGGTTTCGTTGAAGCAGCGTTCAAAGTGTTTGACTCTATGTCTGAGAGAAACTTGGTCTCTTGGAATAGTATGATGTTTGTGTTTTCAGAAAATGGCTTTCCACAAGAGAGTTTTGATATGATGAAAGAGATGGTGGAGATTGAAGGACTACGACCAGATGTTGCCACATTTGTGACGATATTACCGGTGTGTGCTGCAGAAGGGCAACTTGAAATAGGGAGAGTGATACATGCGATGGCTGTGAAGCTGGCTCTGAATCGGGAGTTGACTGTGAATAATGCTTTGGTTGACATGTACTCAAAATGTGGGTGGACCTCGGAGGCACAGCGAATGTTTGAGAAGAACCTTCAGAAGAATGTGGTGTCATGGAATGCGATGCTAGCTGGGCTTTCAAGGAAAGGGGACATAAGTGGGACCTTAGATCTTCTTCGCAAAATGCCATTTGAGGGAGTGAAGGCTAATGCAATAACCCTGTTGAATGTGTTGCCAGCATGCTTAGAGCCGTCAGAACTGAAGAGCTTGAAAGAATTGCATGGTTATGCAGTCAGACATGGATTTCAATATGATGAGCTGGTAGCTAATGCTTTTGTTGCAGCCTATGCTAAATGTGGGTTGTTAGACTCTGCAGACAAAGTTTTCTATGAAATAAATGTCAAAGGTGTGGGTGCTTGGAATGCGCTCATTGGTGGCCATGCACAGAATGGGGATCCAGGCGAGGCTGTAGATTTATTTCTTCTGATGACTTGTTCAGGCACAGAGCCTGATCGGTTTACCATTGGTAGCATACTTTTAGCTTGTTCTCGCCTGAAATGTCTGAAGAATGGTGAAGCAATTCATGCTTATGTGCTAAGAAATGGGTTGGGAACAGATTCCTTTATTGGAATATCACTGCTCTCTCTTTACATCCACTGTGGAAAAATGACGGTTGCTCGACTATTATTCAATAGGATGGATGAGAGAAATCTGGTAACATGGAATACGATGATTGCTGGGTACTCTCAAAGTGGACAACCAGATGAGGCCCTTGCCCTGTTTCGCCAGATGCAATATGATGGGATTCAACCTCTTGAGATTGCAATGATGAGTGCCATTGCTGCTTGTGCAGAATTATCAGCATTGCGACTTGGAAAAGAGGTCCACTGTTTTGCATTAAAAGGGGACTTCACCAAAGACCCATTTGTGGGTAGTTCGATCATAGACATGTATGCAAAGTGCGGCTGCATTGAGCAATCTGAAAGGTTCTTTGACAGGTTAAGGGAGAAAGATGCTGTTTCATGGAATGTGATGATTGCTGGATATGGAATTCACGGGCATGGCAAAGAGGCCATAGATCTGTTCGAGAGGATGGGTTCCTTGGGATTCAAGCCAGATAGGTTAACATTCATTGGAGTTCTAATGGCATGTAGCCATGCAAGGTTGGTTGAAGATGGCCTGAATTACTTTGAGGCAATGAGGAGAGAATACAGCATAGAGCCAAAACTAGAGCATTATGCATGTGTTGTAGACATGCTTGGACGTGCAGGGCGCTTGGCCGAAGCAGCAAAGCTGGTAGATGAGATGCCTGAGGAGCCAGATGCTGGGATTCTGGGTGCATTTGTTGGTGCCTGTAGAATTCATGGTGAGGCGAGTTTAGGTGAGAAATTTGCGTTGAAGTTGTTAGAGTTAGACCCAGATAAAGCAGAGAATTACGTGTCGGTCTCGAACTTGTACGCAGGTTCAGGGAGGTGGGAAGAGGTGAGGAGGGTGAGAGGGAAAATGAAGGAAATGGGCTTGCAAAAGGAAGCTGGTTGTAGTTGGATTGAGGTTGGAGGCAGAGTCTATGAATTTTTAGTATGGGACTTTGCCCTCCCAAAGTCAGAGGAAATTAGGAGAATGTGGAGTGATCTAGAGACGAAGATAAGTATGATTGGATATGTTCCTGATACAAGTACAGTGTTACACGAGGTAGAAGAAGAAAAGAAGGTGGAGATCCTACGTGGACATAGCGAGAAGCTCGCAATTGCTTTCGGCCTAGTGAATACGAGCAAGGGTATGACTGTGAGGGTGTCAAAGAACCTCCGCATATGCACAGATTGTCACAATGCTGCTAAACTGGTGTCGAAGGTGGCTGAAAGGGAGATAGTGGTGAGAGATAATAAAAGATTTCACCATTTCAAGGATGGGTTTTGTTCTTGTGGGGATTACTGGTGATGGAGTTGCATAAGTTTTGCATGTAGTAGTAGAATCCGTCAATAGTTGTTATACAAAAACAGCCATGTTAGAGCTGTTGTGTTGGTCTCCTATGATATTATGTGATCTTTCATAAGAGAGGTTTGGATGGGATAATTTGGTAGTTCCTTCTTGTGGGTATGTAACATTCTTGAATTGTAAAGAACACGAAGCAGAGGAATAAAAGGTGTCCACTTACTTTCTCTAAGTCCCAAGTCTGAACCACTATTTACAATGTGAAACTGGGAGCAGATTGCTAAGAAGGTTAAGAAACTGTGGAAATAGTTGAGTTAAAACAACCTGGCTATCTATCTGTCTCCATATGCATCACAAAATTCTATGATAGAAATCTAAGCGATTTCGACTATGAGACCCTGAGTAACTATCTTCCATTAATAAGAAATTCTTTTGGCTAAATACCAACAAAAACCCCTTGTGGACTAAAGTTTCTCAACAAGACAACCTCACAAGTTGTTTTCACGAGTTATTTAGGAAGGACACCTCTTTGCAGGTCCTGTCAGAGGAAAGGTCCAAAATATTTGGACATTAGCCAGCTGTGCGCAACATTTATTGAACTTACAATTATTTAACAGAGTTCTTACAATCAGACGATCATCTTTCTGCATGCATGGCCAATCTCAGACAGGACAGAGAAGAAGATGAATGGTCTAAATAAAATAATGTGTCCTGCATTTACTTATCCTCCATGAACATCCCTGTGAACTTTACATGTTCAAGCACTTCTGACAATGAGCCTTATCATTAAGATTTGGGCACCAAAGTACGTGCTTATAGAGCACTCCAATTGTCACTTCGGTCATATGCCCGGAGTAAGAGGATTCATCTTACAATTTCGGCAATTCAAAAAATCAAGGACTGTTTCCCTCTCACTAAGTCACAGACTCACAGCTCTGGTGCTGTTGTGGGCCAATGTAGCCACCGAACCATGACCTGAGCCATGCATAGTTAGATTCACCAAGGTAGGAAGATCATACCTACTGCAGGTTCCTTAATGGATGTACAGTTTTGATCACTTGAAAAGCATGGCATTTGCTGTCGAGGCTAAGGGAGGCCATGGATTTTGGTGGCTGTACGTAAGATATTCCCATAATACGTCCTTCTTCCTCCAAAAGGGAGGGAGGAAGCACATGCTTTCTTGGCACCGGCCATTGCCATTTGGTGGGTACTTAAAACTCCCTAAAGGCAGCACTGGTGCTTGAAGCTCCCACTTATACAAGATTCAGAGAAGGGGCTGACCACAAGAGTCCATAATATGCAGTTTTACCTTATTTCATTTCATCATCAGAAGAGATTCTTTGGTTCTCTCGTCCTATGTGTGCTCTATCACCTGGCTTAGAAAGTGAATTTCTTTTACCACATTGTCATGTATGGAACTAAGTTTTCTAAGAACATGTGCAAGTGGTCCTTGGATTGACGTTTGGGTGGAGCCACAAATAGACACGGTATATTAAAAAAAGAAAGAAAGACTATCAATGGATTACTTATGATGGCGTAGTGATTATTAAGATCACATTTGATTAAAATAGGTCATAGATGCCAGATTGTTCTCTTTCTTTACTTTGGTTCAATCCTACACTATGCTCTCTAGGATCCAATTCAAGGTTTGATCGTTACTTAGATCTAAGATCTAATCTGAAGATACCACTGGATTTAGATGTCAAGCCCATTCGCTTAGAATACAAAAAAATAACGAAATTGCCGTCAAATATACCAACACTTCTGTTTCTCTTTTTCCCTTGGTAACTCTCTACTTGAATCAAATGTAACTTTTTGTACTTTTTTGAACGAGGAATGCTAAAATGAAGGATTCACAGGAGAGCATTTATGGACCACGTTTCTTGCAGCCTATCATTTTTATGATCCATCTTGTTTAGGTGATTGCTTAGGTGTTGGATGTCTAATAGCTAAAAACATATGTTAATTGGATAATTCTAACGTATAAAACTTGTGTACTTGAAAATGAACATGTTAGAAACTTTGATAGACAACAACGCGTTAAAATCATCCACTCTGCATGCTTTCTCGATCTTATTAACAAGACTCGAATCACAAAATGCTGACTCTAGAAAAAATTGGTACATGAACATTTTTAGGTGAAGCGTCTATTTAGCATTCCTCATTTTGCACCTGCTCTAACAAAGAGAATAATTAAAAGTGGCCATAAATCCTTATATTTAATCTCTCCTTTGATGCTTATTTAATTATGCACAGTTTCGTCCCTCGTACTTAATCTTATGCTAACTTTTCATCGTCATTATCATCTAATCCCTCCCTTTTTAGAAGAAGAAAATCATAAAATATGGCTACAAAAGTTGTTGTTATAATGCTGCAGAGTCTAATTATACAGTGGTCTGTTTGTTGAGTATTAAGGATGAATCTTAGTAGAATCAGGTTCATTCTAACCCCTAATCGCTGAAAGAAGATTCTACAATCCTATTCACCACCCAATGGTGGCGATCCTCGAGTGATATGGAAGGATGCTCTACTATTTTTGTACTATATTCCTTACACATGTTACATTATTCTTTTCTAAGCGACCAAATTGAACCACCGACCAAGATGTTACAGGACAGAATGCTAAGATGATCCATTCAACGGTCATGATTTATACAAGCAAATATCACTTGTCCCACCCAACATAAAATGAAGCTGATGACTGATTGGGGCAAGCTGGAGAAGATGACTCCACTTTCCCCCAATTAATCAGAGAGTCAGAGATGGACCTGCTGATCGTGGGAACTCTTACAACCATCAAACTGCCCACCACAAACTTTGCCAGACTTTACCACCCATTTTTTCCCGCCACTACAACCTCAACAAAACGGGAAAGCAGATGGAGAAAGAAATTACCACTCCCCCATATGTTTGCACATTCCTTCAGCCATTAAAATCACCTTAAAGCTAGCACTAACCACTTAACCAGCTACTAAATGGGTTAGGTTTTCATAACTCTGCACCACCCATCACTTCCTTACCCAACAGTAGGTCTTCTGCGGCTGCAAAAAGACTTTCCCCTACTGGAAAGAGACACAAATGCAAACCCCATACAGTCGTTGATATTTTAATGCAGTTACACCTCTCCTCCTCTAGACGACAAGCATCCCATGAGAATATCTGGAAACCAGGTCCCTCCCTCTCTCTCTCTCTCTCTCTCTAGTGGGAGACAACCTCCCAGAGATTTTTCTTCCTTTTTAACTTTCTCTGCATTCTGAGGAAGAGGGCGTGGATTTCAACTTTTCACTGTAGTTGTATTACCCGTTTCCTTTGCTTTGCTTTTGCTGCATCAAGAACATGAGCCCTGAATCCTCTACATGTGAATCGAATATTTTTTGGAGGTGAAAACAGGTCCCAAGCTCACACACTCCCCACCGACGCTCTGACACCCTCGAATACTGCACTTATGTCATCATAGCTATGTGACAAGCTCTTCCCCTCACATCCCCCACCTTGGACTTTTTCACCTCTTCTTTTCCCTCCTTTTTCCACTCCCAAGAACCATATTTAACAGAGTTCCTCTCCTTGAAAAAACGAACTCCCCCTTTCTTCACAGCCTTCCTCTTCCCCTTCTCACGGATCCATGGAGGCTAAGAGTTCAGTTGTCCTCCTTCCTTCACTAGCTTTCTTCTGCCTCGTTGCTTCAGGTTCTACTTCATTCCTTCTCCATTTATCTTATGAATGCAGACAGTTTGTTTACTTAAAAGCTACATTTGTGGGTCATCTTGTTTTGCTTTGAGAAATCTAACTTATTTGGTGCTGCATTTGCAGTAGTACAAGTTTCAGCTACTACCATTGCACTCTACAACAAATGCACCCATACTGTATGGCCAGGAATCCAACCTTCTGCCGGCAAGCCCATCATCGCCCGTGGAGGTTTCCGTCTCCCGCCTAACAAAGCCTACTCCCTCAGAGTCCCAGCCGGCTGGTCTGGCCGGATTTGGGGCCGGCAAGACTGTTCCTTCGATGCTGCCGGCAGGGGCCGTTGTGCCACCGGTGACTGCGGTGGGTCCCTCTACTGTAATGGAATTGGTGGGGCCCCACCTGCAACTCTTGCTGAAATCACCCTTGGAGAGCAAGATTTCTATGATGTTAGCCTTGTAGATGGTTACAACATGGCCATTTCCCTGACCCCGTTTAGGGGTTCGGGGAAATGTAGCTATGCCGGTTGTGTGAGTGATTTGAACCGGATGTGTCCGGTTGGCTTGCAGGTTAGATCGAGAGATAACCGAGTATTGGCTTGTAAGAGTGCTTGCTCGGCCTTTAATTCGCCCAAGTATTGCTGCACCGGGAGCTATGGAAATCCACAGTCCTGCAAGCCTACGGCTTATTCAAGGATTTTTAAGACTGCCTGTCCGAAGGCGTATTCGTATGCGTACGATGATCCAACCAGCATTGTTACTTGCAGAGGTGGGAGCTACTTGATCACATTCTGTCCTCACCGTTAGATCAACTGGTTTTCTTTTTGTTACTTTGTAATTCCTCTATGGTTTATGATAGCGGTACTTGTATGGTTGTTTTGGGGGTCATAGATACTTGCATGAGTTCTTATAATATGATTTTGTGCAGTCATGGATTGTATTTGTATCTCTCCCTCTCTCTTAATCTAATGGTAGATGATGAGATCTCTCTCTCTCTCTCTCTCTCTCTCTCTCTCTCTCTCTCTCTCTCTCTCTCTCTCTCTCTCTCCTAATCTAATGGTAGATGCTCACGAATGAATGTTTCAAGACATACTTATAGGGTTGAATTAATCTAACTTAATATTGTTGTTGATCTAAGAGCCAATGGAATAATTTAACTATCTACAACTTGCTTCGAGGCGTTTATAGATTCGCAATGCGTGGGTGAAAGAGCCAAACACACCATGTGACTGCAACATAAGATTCCAAGTTGAGTGAAAATTGACTGCTTGGTAATTTGTGATTGAGGGCCCTTGGGCCAACGAGTTTTGGTGATCCGACCTTTTGATCCTCTTGGTCAGCATCTTGGGAGCAATGGGAGGATCATGCCTTTGAAATTTCATAAATGGGTTATTCTAATCGTTGTTCTGTGTTGCAAAATGAACGGCAGAGCTTTACTTTCAATTTTAGAAGGATTCATTCAGTGCATGAGATTTGGGGGTCAAATGGCCTATTGAAGAAGAGAGTATTGATGATGATGTCGATGACCTTAAGACTGGCCCCATCTGGTATTTTGAGCCCTTAAAAGCGTCCTACTCCTGCATGAAGGATCCGCCTGTGTATGATCTGACTGTTCTATGCTTCCAATATCTCCTAAACAGATACCACTTAGTTTCTAATGCATCTGTTTCTTGTGATAGAATACATGTTTCAAGATGCTAGAATCATCCCTTCTGCACGCTCTATGAACCGCTACAGATCTAAAGCCACAGCAATATTCAGAGGATCAGAACAAATCATCAAAAAGGAAGCCCTGTTCATGCATAGTGGGGCGCGTATAGGGACAGACCTTGCAGCCTTCCTTGTAACCCTAACAACTTAGAAATCCACTTTAGAGTGCCGGCATAAGCATAGGAAAATTGTATGGAGCCAGTCACTATAGTTAAATGAAGGAGTTTCACGTGGCAATTTTGTCTTAAAATCAGTACACTCTTGAGAGGAATGATAGCATAGTGCATGCATATAATTGTTTGTTGTAATGAGCCCCACTTGTGCACGATGGATCCTACAAAATCTTGACCACACCTGTTCATCTAATTTTTCCCGATTTGCATAATTTGTATGCCAAACATCAAGGTGACTGAATGAATAAAACATCCAAAAACTTTGCTTCTTGTTAAATTTGGAGTATGAACCTTTACATAGACAATGTCTCCCACCATCCATTCATGTGCAGTGATAAAAAAGATCATTTATTTGGATTCGAGGTTCACCTAATCCTTGCTATTTTTAAAGCATTAATTATCCAAAGTTTGAGAAATCAGATGAATGAGTCTTGTATTAAGTATTTGTGGTAATCATCATGTAAAAGCCAAGCACACCATAGCAAGAACTGTAGTGCAGACACAACACTATTACTCCTCTTTAACTACGACCAAATTTTTCAGAGAAAACAAGTTCCAAGATAAAATTTTCACGATAAGGCTACATATTATAGACCCTTGTGGTCCATCATGGGAGCTTCGTGCCCGGTGCTGCCCTTTCTTATGACTCATGTATGATGATCAAGTTGAAAAACAAAATTATAGTTAGCTATGTCAGAGGCTAAAGTGCAAAAATAAAGGACTAAAATTTATTTACCTTGTAAGAAGATAAGAAATCAAGGTTTTCTTTCTTCTCCATTCTTCAAGTAAAGCATGTAGTAACTTATACAAGGATGGGTATGCTCATATGTGAAGAATGTGGTGGTAAAATTTCATTGGTTGCAAAAATGGTCTTTTTAAGTCTTTCTCAAACTAAAATTTTAGACCACAGGATTAAAGTGTTTCTTCTAAAGAATGGTTGAGATATGTGTTGAAACAGGTAAAAGGAATAAAGATCATTACAAAATGTATAGACCAACATGTACATCCATGGGTTTAGCACGATTTTCATGTATAAAGCTCCTTGTGCTCTATAATGTTTCGTATCAAGTTCGAATGAAGTTCAATACAAAGAACTTATATCCTTCTCTCTGTTGAAATGTTCGACCAATCCAAAACAAAAGTGCAGCTCTGGTGCACGAAGTTTCTAGGCGAACTACAAGGGTCAATAGTATATGTGACCTCAAGATCACATGACGACAACTTTATCATTGCACAAAGACTTCTTTTCGTTTGACGAATCCAAAACATGGAGGCAAAAATGCCGATTTCAATTTCTTTTGTTCTCAGCCTCATTGCAAAACTATCAGAAGACAGGGTGTTTAATTTATTGATTCTGCTTTCTAATACATGTAGCTAAGTGTACTGGCCTTGGTTTTTTAGATGAATATCACAATGACAGTCATGTCCTACTTGGCCTAGATGATGGTGCTCATCTCTGCCAAGAGTGGTTTGGATGTCTTTGAGATAAATGATTAGTGGCTACAAGATTTTGCTGCACCAAGTTAGTCACAGATCAACTTCACCTGACAATGATCGAAATTCTTCATTGGTTTCAGATTCGCTTACTTCGCTTGCAACGACAACGTGAGATTTGCTATCCATCTGAAATGACCTTCTCTGTGAAGATTTTTCATATCAAGGGCTTACGTTGCAAGCTCACGAACGTGATTTCTTGGGGAAAGGTTTTGTGCTTGGAATTTCAACCGGATTTATTAGGGCCTGCATTTGCTTACTTGTATGTCTCCCAAGGCATTTGCACACCGTGTGTAAACTCTCATATGCAGGGCAACTTCAGCTAAACTTTTGTGTCTTTTACTATTTTTCCCTTGTTGTCTGTGTTCTAGACTTCCGGTGGTACTTGTAGGACATGTGAATTGATCGACAGTTAAACTCATAGTCCTAACTGACGGATTGGTTAACTTCAAACAAATTTGTAGGATATGAAAAGGTTCAAGTGCCACTACGATTAATGATCGGAAGTCGAAACCGTTAACTTTGGCAGTGCTATAAGTTAGCCAAGATTCAAACTTGGCCTCATTTGACAATAATAAGCCTCTATTATATACTGAGAACCCATTTCCCTAGAGGTTAGAAATGGGTTCATACTTCATAACCACTTGAGAAGTGTATAAGAAGTTGGTTCTTGAAAGACAGACGGATTTACACTTATCTGTGGTACAAACTCTCTAAGCGTGTACTTAGTCCTGTAAAGCATGATTAGAGAGTTGTATCCAACTCTAAAATCAAAATTCCAACTAGGGTTTTTTGGAAAAATGTCATTATATTTTGGCATTTTTGCAAAAATATCTAATATTAGTTTAAAATTTTTCATTAAGTTTTTATGAACTTTGCAAATTTGTCATTCTATTAGGTTTTCATCCTCCTTCTTTGTTAATTTATATAACATTCCAATATTATCCTTATCTAACAGATTTCAAATAGACATTCGGTTGCTGGAGGCATCATAAAACAGGGACTACAACCTGGGGAGCAAGGGAGACGTCAGTCAAGGACGCAGTTGACCTCAGGGGGTAGGACCAGGGTGCTATCTATTGGAGATCTGCTCACTGTCTCCGTGCAGGGATGGGGTGTTTTTGGGTAGCACCGGCTGAGGAGGGCGAACTGGGTAGAGCTGCCACGGGGAGGGGCTGTCTGGGCGGCGCTGCCCGAGGAGGGGGGATAGGGTAGAGCCAAAGTTCCTGATAACTTAATGTCAAATCTGTGAAATTGAAAAAATATTAGATTTTTTTGAAAAAATGCCAAAATATAATAGCATTTTTGCAAAAATCCCTTCCAACTTCCCTAATTAAAGAGTATGTTTTAACTTTGAGACTCCACCATTGCCCTTCTTAGGTATGAATTTCATTATGAAATACTTCTTCTAACCCACAACCAATATATGGCCCAACCTTCCCTACTTGATGCAAATCCTGGAGCTAGTGACACCAATTATCTACCAATGAAGTAACATTATCTCCCTCATTATGGCTGATATTGATGGATCCTATTATTGTATAACTGGAACAGAAAAAATATCAGTTTGTAGCGGCCGAATATACTAATATTCATTGTTTTGTATGAAATTTCAAGTGTATGAGATTATGTGATTTTAAATCACTAAATTCATGGCGATATGGCTGCTGCATAAAGGTTTTGGCTCTTGCCACCATTATGATGACTAATACCACTATTTTGTTCATTGGATGCAAGTGAATTTAGACTAGTTTTTAGATATCATCTAAAAAAAAGGCAGCTTTGGTGTACGGAGTTTCTTTCTATGCAAAGTAAATGGAAGAGGTAGACCACAAGGATTTATAGTACGCAACCTTATCTTATATTTTTGTAAAAGGCTATTTTCTCGCATTGAACTCGTGACCTCAAAATTACACGACGACAACTAGATGTCATCTCTGTTGGCGCCACTGTAATAAGTTTCCCACAACTTAATTACATTCTTGGGTGGATTTTGCTTCATTGACTTAAACTTCCCTCCTTCACGGACTGCTGCCAGTAACAAACAACATATATTATCACCGGTCCGACTAAATGTATGGTTACACTGGCTACCAGGTGTTCGAACAATGCCACCAGAACATGTTTCTCGTCAACCTTGCAAGAACGCAAAACACAAACACCCAGAGGATCCCTCTCCCCACTCTCCTTCGTTTCTTCAAGAACCCAAAATTATCTGTCCAAGCAGAAGGAAAGGAAACGGCAGAAGACGTAGAAGAAGAGAGTGTAAACAACCGTTCCTATTGGACCAAAAAAATCCACACCTTATGCACAAAACAAGCCAACGTAGATGAAGCCCTGCGCCTCCTCGACCGCCTTTGCTTGCAAGGCTACCGCCCCGATTCACTCAACCTCAGCAGCATAATTCACGCACTCTGCGACGCGAATCGCTTTTCTGAAGCCCACAATCGTCTTCTTCTTTCCTTGACTTCTACCTCTCTCCCAGATGAACGTTCCTGCAATATTCTCCTTGCTCGCCTTCTTGATGCTCGAGCTCCCCTCCAAACCCAGTTTGTTTTCAACCGTCTGATTGCTTCCAAACCTGGGTTTGTTCCATCTCTGACGAATTACAATCGACTCATCGATCAGTTTTGTGCTATATCGAAAACGATAGATGCCCATCATCTGTTTGACGATATGCGGAAGCGGGGACACTCGCCTAATGCTGTTTCTTACACCGCTCTCATTGGTGGGTATTGTAAAATTGGCGAGCTCGGTGCTGCTTGGAGACTGTTTCATGAAATGGTTGATGGTGGTGTGTCGCCGAATTCCCTCACTTATAGTGTGCTTCTACGGGGTGTTTTGCGAAAGCGGAAGGTGGATGAAGGGAGGAAATTGATGGTTGAGCTTTGGAGGAAGATGCGCGAAGAAGTCGATCAATCTGTTAAGAATGCCGCTTTTGCTAATCTTGTTGATGCTCTTTGTCGAGAGGGATTATTTCATGAAGTTTTTCGGATTGCCGAAGAGATGCCTCAAGGAACATGTGTTCAAGAGGAATTTGCTTATGGGCAGATGATTGATTCGCTGTGCAGGGCTGGAAGGAATCATGGGGCGTCAAGGATTGTGTATATAATGAGGAAGCGTGGGTTTGTTCCTAGGTTGGGTTCTTACAACTCTATAGTTCATGGGCTAAGCAAGGAAGGTGGTTGTATGAGGGCATATCAGTTGTTTGAGGAAGGGATTGAATTTGGGTATGCACCTTTGGAGCCTACTTATAAAGTTCTCGTGGAGGGACTTTGCCGAGAATTTGATCTCCTTAAGGCCAATAAACTTGTCGACTTTATGTTACAAAGGGAAGGAGCTGACAAGATGCGAATCTACAATATATTCTTGGGTGCTCTGTGTCTTATGGATAATGCAAGTGAGCTACTGAATGTACTTGTTTCCATGCTTCAAAACCAATGCAAACCTGATGTAATCACCCTCAATACCGTTATTCATGGCTTCTGCCAGCTGGGGAGAGTGGATGAAGCTATGAAGATCCTACAGGATATGTTGATGGGAAATTTCAGTGCTCCAGATGTTGTGACTTTCACCACTGTCATAAGTGGTTTACTTAATGTGGGAAGAACTGAAGAAGCTCTAGATGTCTTGCACAGGAAAATGCCCGAGACTGGTTGTAGCCCTAATCTCATAACTTACAATGCGGTTCTTCGTGGATTATGTAAATCTCTAAAGATCGACAAAGCAATGGAGATTTTCAATGAAATTGTTGGACAGGGTGTCTCTGTGGACTGTACAAGTTATACCATAGTTATAGATGGGTTGTTTGCAGCCAATCGAATAGAGGAGGTTAAGAGGTTTTGGGAAGATGTTGTTTGGCCCTCAAAGGTTCATGATAATTTTGTTTATGCAGCAATTGTCAGAGGCTTATGTAATGCTGACAAACTGAATGAGGCTTGTGATTTCCTATATGAATTGGTAGATTATGGGGTTGCTCCAAGGATTGTTAACTATAACATTCTCATTGACAGCGCATGTAAGTTGGGTCTGAAGAGAGAGGCTTATCGGATACTTGGAGAAATGAGGAAGAATGGATTGACTCCGGATGCAGTGACATGGAGGACTCTAGATAAATTGCATCGAAATTCAAGCAAGAAATTGAATGATAGTGTTCCCAGTGACTCAGTGGAGACTGCAGGGTTGGAGGATGAGAATGTTGTAGTTTTGTATGACGAGAGTGAAAATAGGTTGAAGAAAGAAACTTATGAAGGTTCAATGGATGGAATTGTCGACCCTGATTTTGTTCCTGACCACAAGGACGGAGAGCTTGATCATGGTTCTCATCGTGATGATTTAGCAACAGAGAATGGAAAATTTATGCAGGCAGTACAAAAAGAACCTTTTTCCAAACTTGCTCGAAGAGTGTTCGGATTGGAGTAGACGACTTCTTCTCGTAAGGATGCCGGTGCAATAAGTAAATACATGAGCAATTAAAAGTTTTAATATCCAAGACTGTGTGATCGTACCTGAAGTTCTTCGTTTGTTTGCACACCCAACCAAAGATTAATGATCCTGTTCACAGAGTTCAAAATGAAAATAAGCAATAATCTATATTGAATTGGAAGTAATAATAACTAGAACTCGTTCCAACTATCTTTCAATAGTTTTAATTCTATCATTATGAATAACCCACACTTTCTGATTGAGCTTTGTTGATTGATTTTCTAATGTTCATTTAGAAAATGAAAAATGACAGTCTAGATCATCAAGGAAACTTCCACAATGAAAGGCTTAGATTCCTCAAAACAAGGGAAATTTTGATACAAAGACTATCACAGCAAGGTGTTATAAATCAAGAGCTGCTATGCATTGGAGGCACATATTTTCCTTGCGATGAGGCGGCACCAAAATTCCAACCAGTCCTCAAAGTGACTAGTTTACTGGTAAATTTCTAGTGGATGGTTTGGAAATGATATATTCGACTTCCACCAGACCCCTGTAGTCCCCCCAACTATGAGGAATTGCATGTATAACCCACAAATAGCACTTCCTACGCCATGAATTGTTTGGATCATTGGACACTAGCCCCTGTTAAATAAGTATTCATTTTAATCTTTTAATGGAGATGCTGATCAATCCGTAATTTGGATCGTTGAACTAGTGGGTTCTTTTTTGTTTCGTGTTGCAAGTTAAGAATTACAAAGTCAGTCTCCCTCAAGCAGACTCCTAATTCTAATCTCCGGCCCAAACGGAAAGCAGCCACTCAAACCTATGACCAAGCTTGTTTCGGGAAGATGCTGGCGTTGTTTATTGCAACGCTTGGGTTTTCAAAAATAATTATTGAATTTTTTTTTAAAAGTGATCAGGGTCCCGAGTAAATGAAAATATATCATATATATATATATATATATTAGTTTTCAAAACTACCCTTCCAAGCTCGATGTCTTATCAAAACTTCACATATAGCCAAAATAAGTATGTAAGAATAAACTTTGCTAGGACCCAATAGTCACAGCCCAAACAGCCCTAATGATACCATAAACATGTGATGAAATTCTAATACTCATAACACAATGTATTGTCTTATTACATTAATGTTCTCAATGTTTAATAGTAGCCCAAGACAAAGTAAAGTAACTTATTCATTCTCATACGTTTTCTTTTGTTGTTCTTAAGCCTTTTGCAACGTCTTAATTCTCACTTCTGGTAGAGGTAAGTACAATCACTCAGTGAAAAATTCTAAGTCAAACAAAAAGTATACAGAAAACATATGAATGTATAGAGATATAAGGATGAACACGATTAAATGTTATCGATATCAAATCTCGGTAACAATTAAATCTTAAATCACGACAAATCACATTGAATGCTATAAATCTTAATAACAAAAATATACAGCATTAGAAGTTGTGTCCAATATCTGAAACATGTAACATAGTATCAAACTGATCAACAACAGCATCTTGCCGAGGCAATAAAGGCGAATGACCCTTGAAGTTGACCGACATACCATCAATGTCCACATTATAATTTAACCGTTATACATGTAGAGAGAACCAACATCTTCTGCCTATGTTCGATCATGCATATCGCACGACCTACATTGGTCCTAATAGGGGAGAATGGATCATACTAAATGGAAAGTCCCATAAACCTTCCAAATGCACAAACCCTTTATCTCGGGCAGGTATCAATTTTATTTTTTTAAAGAGTGCCACTAGCATAGCAACTAGAGGGATCTTATACTTTGCCCCAGGCTAAACTTAACTCTTAAGAGTCGTCTAATTTTCATTCACTAAAGTATTTCACTTTCCTCATAGAAAATTATATGAAGTCACAGATCAATTACCATGACACATGACTCCAAAGAGTCCCTAAAAAAGTGCTGTTACACTTTTATCACACAATCAAACAGATGTTTCTTAGAGCAAAATCTCAAAATTTTGATTAACATTTTGAGACAAATAATGTATAAAGCATTTCAATTCCACGTTCCACGTGAAATCAATTTTACATGCCCTTAGGCAAATACTTAACAAACATTATGAGAAGTACTACCTTTATTTCCAAATTAATGTGCTAAAATCCAAAGTTTTCATACGTCCAAAGATGGACTCTCATGCATTGATATTTAATTGTTCATGTGGCTCTTAGAACATCTAATCATTAGTGTACAAGAAATAATAGGAAAATTCAGAGTATTCAACTTTTTAGAAGGCAAGGTCAAAGTGGGCACGATTCATAGTTTAACAGAAAACCATAAGTATTAGGCCAGGCTTACCAGTGCACCTCATCCTACAGTAAGCTGGATCAGTGATCAAACTACACTCCCAATATGTTGAATGATAAACCATATGCACCTCTAATAATACATCTATGGTGCGCTGGATATTAGACATAAACCAAGTTGCAAATTGAGGTAGAATGAAGGTGCCTTAATTGGGAGATAAATAACTTAAATTGGTAATCAATTCAAGATTAAATAGTGCAAATGATTTGGGTCGTGGGAACTTAGACTGTGCACAAGGTCTGATTTCAGAACTAAGGTGAATATGTCCCAGACCATCCTGTGCGCATGATTCATAGCAAATATGGTTAGGTGTGTGCATGTGTCTAAAAGGAGATTGACGAATCACAATGTACTTGTGGGCAGGCATCTATTTTGTGGGTCTTTGCATTTAAGCTTCTAGGACATAGGAAAGCCACCTGAGCATGCACCTCTTGAAATTTATACAAACGTGTCAATTCGACATGTGTGCACTTATATATTTCAATTACACGTGCACAAAATGGATCAAGTAAATAGATTGATGCACATAGTAGATCCAAGTAATCAATGGTTGTGCACAATAGATCTGATAGTCCTTGTGTGCCCATCATATCGATACAACAAGAATAATGGTTAATCATGCAATAAGATCAAGGCTAATAGGTGTGCATGACATCAATGATATAAACTAACTTTAAATCATTCATTAAGATCAAGGGCCAATAGGCATGCATGATGTAGAATTGAGCAATTAAACGTGTTCGCACGAATGATTAAGTAATAGTTAAAGTTGCTCGTGTGATACATCTAATTCAATGATCCATGATGCATATGGCAGATCACAAAATTAAGGGTGTCCATGCTTTAGATCTAAGATATGCAAGAAGTGTGCTCATGCGTTAGGTTCATAAAGTAGTGATGTGGTAAAAGGGTAGTTCCGGTGCATGAAACTCCCGTGTATGTAGGGTCCAAAGAAAGGGCAAACCATAAAGTGGTGATGTGGTCATGGGTTTAAAGTTACGGATCTAAGCTATGCATGGTTTAGGTCAAGACTTTGAATTTATTATGTGTGACTTGGATCAACTATACCAGAGATGCACATATAATTATAAGATCAAACTAAAGTAGTAGTAAATTATAGAAACAATGTGTGCATGTAAATATTAGCTAAGTGATTTACTAGCCTATATGATGTTCAAGTATTTGTCCGTACAATTGTATGCAAATGAGTGTTAACACCTTTGAGTAAGATGCCTAACCCTAAAAATATATGGCATTAGAGATCAATATTTAGGTCAAACTCAATCCTGACTAGAGTGCATATATAAAATAAACAGATGGAAACTAAAGAAGATCATAACTACAGTGCCCATAATATAATACAAATCAACTAACAATATCCAATTAAAACATGGCTAAAGTGCAAATGATACAAATCAATGAGTGAAATCCAATAATGAGTTATGCTAAGATGTGTATAAATCAAGAATGAAACTTAGTTTCCAAAACTTTACTAAAATATGTACAACATAAATGAGATCTGATATGCGATAAAAACCAATCTAACTTAGAATATCTCATGCCCACTACCTCGTGTTGATGACTTACTTTTATAATCTACTTGTCCAAAAATGAGGAGTGAATGATTCTTGGTGTAGACAAATCCTCCCCTTTCCGGAATATATTTTGTCTCAGATTTCTCCTCTTTTGTATGATGTATCTTTTAGATTTTGATCCAACTCCATACTGTGAATCTTGGTCTCAAAATTTTTAAAGGTGCTAAAACATTTGTACTTATTCTATAATTAATAAAATCAACTAGTTTTTATTATTAATTCCATGCAAAATCAAATATTTATTTTATAATAATGCAAATGTTTCATTTATGACCAATTGTGCTAGACATAGCTTGCGGCCAGTGGGCTTGTCGTGGATGCCCAGCTAAATCGCACTCTTGCATACTGGCGAACCGTTGGAGGAGGGGTACACTCGAGAAGACGGTTCATGAGAGCTGCAAGCAACCTCCGCAAGCACCTGTCCCTCAATTCTCGCCATTCATCAACCTTGTTAAGACGCTGGCAATCCTCCCTCGAAACATCCCGTCTGTTTCTCCGAGAAGAAATTCTAAATGAAGATTACTTTTCACGAATTTTGGACGACTACCCAGCTCTTAGAACGCTCAAGAAACTCCATACCCAGATCATCATTCGTGAGCTCCGCTCAAACCCATCTCTTGGAATCAAATTAATGAGAGCTTATGCAGCTCGTAGAGAACCCCGAATTGCTCACCACATTTTCGATGGAATTGCCGACAAAAACGTGATCTTCTTCAATGTCATGATCAGAAGTTATGTTAACAATCAGCTCTATCAAGATGCTCTCTTGGTTTTCGCAAACATGGCGGATTACGGAGTGAAACATGATCACTATACCTTTCCATGTATTCTCAAAGCTTGTTCAGGCTTGGAGAATCTGCAAGTGGGAATGAAGATTCATGGTGCTGCAATAAAAGTTGGGCTTGATTTGAATTTGTTTGTTGGGAATGGGCTGATTGCCATGTATGGGAAATGCAATTGTTTATCAGAAGCACGGCGGGTTTTTGATGGAATGCCTAGTAAGGATGTTGTCAGTTGGAATGCAATGCTAGCAGCCTATGCACAGAATGGGCAGTTTGATGGGGCATTGGAGCTCTGTAAGAAAATGGAGTTAGAAAAGCTAAAACCCGATGCAGGTACTATGGCGAGTATCTTGCCAGCTGTAATGAATACGGAATCAGACAATGTTTTGTTCATAAGGAAGATGTTTGATAACATGCCTTGTAAAGGTTTGGTTTCTTGGAATGCTATGATTGCAACTTATGTGAATAACTCAATGGCTGGTGAGGCAGTGGAACTCTTCTCGCAGATGGAAGCTGAAGGTACAGAGCCTGATGCTGTCACCCTAGCCAGCGTTCTTCCTGCATGTGGGGACCTGTCGGCTTTGGAGCAGGGAAAACATATTCATGATTACATAATAAAGAAGAGAATTGGTCCAAATCTGTTCTTGGAAAATGCTTTAGTTGACATGTATGCTAAATGTGGATGTTTGCAGGCAGCAAGAGAAGTTTTTGATAACATGCGAGGGCGGGATGTTGTGTCTTGGACTGCAATGATCTCAGCATATGGTATGCATGGACATGGTGAAGATGCTGTGAGTCTCTTCTCAGATATGCTGCAACTGGGCCTAAAGCCAGATTCAATTGCATTTGTTTCAGTTCTTGCAGCTTGCAGCCATGGTGGTTTACTGAATGAAGGTCGTTACTACTTTGATTGCATGATCAACGAGTATATGATAGTTCCTAGAATAGAGCACTTTGCTTGCATGGTTGATCTTCTTGGACGTGCAGGAGAAGTCGAAGAAGCATATGAATTCATTCAGCAAATGCCAGTAGAGCCGAATGAGAGAGTGTGGGGGGCTCTGTTGGGTGCTTGCCGGGTATACTCCAATATGAATCTTGGGCTGGTTGCTGCCGATCACTTATTCAGGTTGGTACCCAAGCAGGCTGGATATTATGTTCTATTATCTAACATCTATGCTAGAGCTGGTAGATGGGATGATGTTACTTCGGTTCGAAGTGTTATGAAAAGTAGAGGAATTAAGAAATTGCCTGGGTGTAGCAATGTTGAGCTTCACCATAAAGTGCACACCTTTCTTGTAGGTGATCGATCTCATCCACAATCAAAGGAAATCTATGCAAAGTTAGATGTCTTAGTGGGGCAGATGAAGGAGATGGGGTATGTTCCTGAGATAGATTTGGCTCTTCATGATGTGGAAGAGGAGGATAAGGAATATCATCTTGCCATACATAGTGAGAAGCTTGCAATTGCTTTCGTGCTTATAAATACTGCCCCTGGAACACCAATTAGAATAACCAAGAACCTTCGAGTGTGTGGAGATTGCCATACTGCTGGCAAGCTCATATCAAAGATCACTGAGCGTCAGATTATTGTCCGGGATACAAATCGATTTCATCTTTTCGAGAATGGGTCCTGCTCATGTGCTGATTATTGGTGAACTAGCGGTCTTCAACCTACAAGTATCTTTAACATCAGCAGCTTCTTGAGATAATTATCTAATTATTTGGAAGCCTGTATTCTTCCATCTCGGATGAGAAGATAGGGCTGATGCTCCTGTTCCTCATTCTTCTTGAAACCAACTTTTAATTCATTGAAAGATAACACAAACTTTATTAGAAAGGAAACATATTCCTTTCGCGAAGATCACCCTGGGAAAGAGTACATAGAAACTCTAGTATTTTGGTGAAGTGATGCAAGAAATGGTAGACGCTTTTATTGCAGAGGAAATGAGCTTCCAATATAAAGCATGACTTTTTCTGCTGCTCTAGCAAGTAGGCAAGACCATTGCTGCTCCTCGTTTGTGTAACTGTGTTTAGAAGTGGGGGAGGGCGCAACTTTTACAGACTTTAAATAGTTTGGAGCCAGCTACCTTTTGATAAGCCTACTGCATCTGGTGACCTACCCTCCAAGGCTGCTGGTCAGGTACCTAAGAAAAAGAATTGGCACCAAGGGAACTTCTGCCAAACCAATTTATGAGCGAGCTTCAGTTACTTATTATGGTCTGCATTGCCAATGGAACTTCTCTCAAAATTTGGCTTCATAAGATCTGAGCTTGGGAAGGGACTAATGGTGGTTAAAATTCCATCTTGCCGCTATCCTCTCTAGTCTTTTGCCGCTTGTCCAAGCAGTTTTGGATCTGAAAACACAATCACTTGATAAAACAAACTCTTTACTATTGCTTCCTTAAAAAGTGGCTATTTTACTGTCAAAGATCACCCAATCAATTTATTTGGGCCTTCAGAAATTTGTTTGTGTTTGTCAATGTTACAGGTCACTGTATTCTTTTGATGTTACCTATTTAATTTAGTTTACAACAACAGCCCATCCTCTGGCATTCAACTTGATGCAGTCATGCTTGATCTTCTTATCTTGCACAGGGAACTACAACTCAGAAGCAGCTAAGAAGTACTACAGATACATTATCTCAAATCTTCTCCATGTAACACAATGCTGATTAAGTTGCAGGAACACAACCACCGTGCCCTTACCTTTTCATTTAAATTTCCGAACCTGCCTCCACCCAGCGGTGCTTGGTTTTCTTTCTCAATTGACAGGCATCCAGACTTCTCCTTACTCAGGCCTTCTCTTCCCACATTCCCTTTTTGGAATAGATATTTGGCAGCAGCACATATGTTCCATCCTTCTCAGGTTCCAATTCCATGATCCTCAGTGCCGACAATTTTCCCAGCTCCATGTCTCCATGAACATTTCAAGCAACAAGTAATGCTCCCCAGGCAGCTGGGTCCAATTCAAGCCTCATCATCATCATCATCAGCAAGACCTTATCCCAATTAGGATTCGGCCACATGAATCTTATTCCTCCATTCCACTCTATTAAATACCATGGCTTCATTTAGTCCCAACGTTTTAAAATCTTTCCTCACCACTTCTATTCAGTTCTTTTGGGCCTTCCCCTTGCCCTTTTAGAACCTTTTATTTGTATTGCCTCACTTCTTCTAACCGGTGCCGTTGTTGGTCTCCTTTGAACATGTCCAAACTATCTAAGTCTAGTCTCCCTCATCTTGTTACTTATTGGTGCTATCCTTAAATTTCCTTGAATATTTTCATTTCTAATTCTATCCCTTTTTGTCTTACCACTCATTCATCTCAAAATCCTCATTTCTGCGACGCTCATCCTATGAGTATGATGTTCCTTAACTGCCCAACACTCTGATCCATAGAGCATGGTTGGCCTTATGGTCATCCTATAGAATTTTCCTTTTAGTTTGAGTGGCACCTGTCAATCACACAAAACTCCAAATGGACATCTCCATTTGTTTCAACCCGCTTGGATTCTCTGGGTAACCTCCCTCTCAATCTCTCCACTCTTATGAATCATTGATCCTAAGTACAGAAAGTGGTCTTTAACGGGTACTTCTTGGTTATCAATCTTGACTGGTGTTCTACTCGTACTCTCCTTGCTAAAATTACATTCCACATATTCTGTTTTAGTTCGGCTAATTTTAAATCCTTCAGATTTTAATGCTTCTCTCCATAACTCTAGTTTTATGTTTACACCCTCCCTTGTCTCATCAAGTATGATTATATCATTTGCAAATAGCATTCAGCAGGGAATCTCTTCACGCAGATGTTTTATTAACTCATCCATAACCAATGTGAAAAGGTATGGACTCAATGCCGATCCTTGGTGCAATCCTATAGTGATAAGAACATCACTAGTCACGCCATTAGTGGTCTTAACATTTGTTACCGCTTCCTCATACATATCTTTAATTATGTCTATATATCCCTGAGAAACCCCTTATATTAACTCTCTAGGGACTTTATCATAAGCTTTCTCTAAGTCAATAAAAGACCATGTGGAGGTCTTTCCTCCTCTTCTTATATTTCTCTACTAATTGTCTTAGTAAGAAAATAGCTTCCATGGTAGACCTCTTAGGCATGAAACCAAACTGATTCTCCGATACATTTATTTCATGTCGTAGCTTCTTGTCAATCACTATTTCAAAAAGTTTCATAATATGGCTCATAAGTTTGATCCTTCGATAATTAGTGCAGCTCTCTATGTCTCCTTTATTCTTATAGATTGGTACAATAGAGCTTTTCCTCCATTCATCAGGCATTTTCTTTGATTTTATAATCTTGTTAAATAACCTGGTTAACCAAACTACCCCAATATCCCTCATATGCTTCCAAACCTCTATTAGTATACCATCAGGCCCCATGGCCTTTCCTGATTTCATCTCTCAAGGTCTCTTTTACTTCAGGTATTCTAATCCTACGTTCATATGTATAATATCCCATGTTATTTAGATTTATAGTTTTTTCAATCCCTATATTCTCAGAGCCATTGTCATTTAACAATTTTTGAAAGTATGTTTTCCACCTTTGTTTGATCTCATCATCTTTGACTAATACCCTTTGATTATCGCTTCTAATACACCTAACATGATCTAAGTTCTTACCCTTCTGTTCTCTTACTTTTGCAAGTTTAAACACATCTTTCTCACCTTCTCTTGTTCTTAATCTATTGTAGAGCTCATCATATGCTTTAAGTTTAGCCTCACTTACTATTCTCTTAGCAACCTTTTTAGCATTCTTATATTGTTCATAGTTTTTATTATTTATAATCTTCTGTCATGCTTTAAAACGCATCCGTTTTTCTTTAATAACTTTTTGCACTGTTTCACTCCACCACCATGTTTCTTTTACTAATAGCCTTTTACCTTTAAATACTCCTAAGACATCTTTTGCCACTTTCTTAATAGACTCAGCTATATTAGTTCACATGGTATTTACATCTGTTTCATAGTTCCAATTTCTTTCTACCATCAACTTATTTGTGAATGAGGCTATTTTTTCTCTTTTTAAGTTCCACCTCTTAGTTTTTGGATGTGTATTAAGTTTAGTTCTTTTTCTCCATCTTTTGATATGAATATCCATAACCATTAACCTATGTTGTGAAGTTAAACTCTCACCGGGTATCACCTTACAATCCTTACATATAGATCGTTCATTATTTTGAACTAGAAAAAAGTCTATTTGGCTTATATGAAGTCCACTTTTAAAGGTTATTAAGTGTTCATCCCTTTTCTTAAAGAGTGTATTTGCAATGGACAGGTTATATGACAAAGCAAAATCGAGGATATTCTCTCCCATCTCATTTCATTGACCTATACCATACCCTCAGTGTATTGTATAATATCATTCCTTATCTTTTCCTACATGGTCATTTAAGTCTGCTCCTATAAATATCCCCTCAATTTTGAGAATTTCTTGCATGACTCCTTCTATATATTCCCAAAACTGTCTCTTGATTATATCTTGTAACCCTATTTGTGGTGCGTATGCACTTATAACATTAATAATCTGCTCTCATAGAACAAGTATTATTATTATAATTCTATCACTAATTTTTTTAACGTCCACAACTTTATTCTTTAATTCCTTATTCACTATTATTCCTACGTCATTTCTGTTATTTTCCTTTCCTACATACCATAATTTATACTTATCTATTTCTCTAACTTTAGCCCCTTTCCATTTGGTTTCTTGGATACAAGCGATGTTGACTCTCCTACGTTTCATCGCGTCTACTAACTCCAAACTCTTACTTGTCAGTGTCTTTATATTCCATGTGGCGATATGAATCTTATGTTCTGGAGATATCCTATTTACTATCGCCTTTCTCGACCTCCATGGTATAAACCTGTCCACTTTTTACTGCACCTGGGTTCTGATGCAACGTGTCACTTCCAAGGGGACGCTCTAGCAACCCTTGCCTATTTTGTACTACACCCGGAATCCGATGTAGCAATCCTTGCCTATTTTTCACCTCACCCGGGATCCGATGCAACGCGTCGCTTATGGGGAACACCCTAGCTTGAGGGAATGTTTGTTTTCAATTCATGTCATAATTGGGGTTGCCGTAGTTTTAAAAAGCTGAAGATGATTTTTATTTCTTCCTTACAAACGAATATACAAATGCATGTTCATTTGCAAGCAGAAAAGAAATAATAAAAATATCTTCAGCTTCATCCTTACCGGCTAGCTACCTGACGCAAGGGTTGCCATATTTTAAGAAGTTGGAGATGATTTTCATTTCTTCCTTACAAACTAATATACAAATACATATTCATTTGTAAGAAAGAAATAACAAAATCATCTTCAACTTGTCCCTTGCCGGCTGGCACCTAATACAAGACCTTCATCCTTTTTCATCTGGGCTTGAAACCAGCATTGGCGGAGTTGGTCCAATTCAATCCTCATATCCTTTATAAACTGTCTCCTACAAAAGGCCTAACATATCAACCACAAAAGTATAACGTTCCCTCAAGCCCTTCTTCCACCAGAGCAGCATGATTGCATTATCGCATCTGGCTTCAAACCCTCATTACCATAGCTTCAAAGGTTTCAAGCACCTCTCTGTTCCACAAACAACCCCCCCCACATAACGATTCCCCGTTGAGCCCAAGTCCTGCAATCATCAGTCCATGAAATGATTCTCCATGGTTTCAAATGCTAGCTGAGCATCTGCTAAGCTGCCACACTTGACATACAAACCTATAAGAGCATTCCCCACTGACTTGTCCGACCTGCGTTCTGATTTGACGATACTGCCATGAACTTGCTGCCATTGTTCAAGAGGCTTGCCAAGTTACTGTATGCTGCAGAATACGGGCAAGGCTGAACTCGTTCTCGATCACACCTTCTCTCAACATTTTCTGATAAAATCCAATAACTTCTCTGTTTAGTTCATTTGTCTGAACCCAGAAATCATTGCGGTCCAGGAGACTATGTTAGGTGCTGGAAGTCTCAGGAAGAGTTCGGTTATGGAGCTGCTTGCCTGGTTCCAGGTCTTTAGGTTGTATGCATGTTTTCATGGTGCGCGTCATGGTGAGCAATCAAATCGTATATGTTCCCTTCACATCGGGGTAAAAGTTCTGAATGCCTGTTATCCACTACCATTTCGAGCCCAGCCATCAATCATGATGTTCTATGAGATTGTATCCAATTGAGCTATCTCATCAAATGCCCGAGTTGCATCCTCTAATCTCATGCATTTTGCATAGCCATCCATAAAAACTACCAAGTAACTCATTAGAATTCAATCCAGACCAACACAAGCATTCAGCAACAGTGATATTGTTATGTGGTTCTGCGTCACATTTTGCTCTTGCATCTAGGAGTAGACAAATAGAGCTTCCATAATGTTACTATTACAACGAACGTAAGTGGAAATCATCGTATTGAAAGAAAAAAAAAACGTCTCTTTCGGGCATTTTCTCAAACGATCGATGCGAAGTCGAATCTGCCCGCATTGGCCATAGGATGGAGGTTTTTGTACCAGGGGGATATGAAACTCTTAGAAGACAATTTTATGAGGTGGGCATGGACTGCCATGGCTCCTTTGGCTTGGGGGAATTGCACGGGCCTGCAACGCATTGGCAAAGTAGGATGAATTGCCATTGAAAACTTCAAGCCCTTGAATTGGTTTTCTTTCTATCGATGAGATCATGCTAGAAATGGAATGAATATAGGTAAACAAATGGGTGATTGTTGATGAATCATTCTCGTAGATCTGCAGTGCTGCAGGTTAAGAAGACGAGCGTGCTGCTGTTTCAAGGAGGGCCATACACATGTTGGCGTACTTCTCTTGCCTCGGCTATGAGTGGGGCGAAACGAAGATTTCAGGACCAGTAGTAGTCGTAGGCGGCTGTTTGGGAAGAGCATAAGAAGCCATGGATTAAGTTATCCGTGAATATTATTTTCTTTCCTGCTGCATGGAGCTTATTTAGTAGATGTTCATGGATTAAGGCATGGAAACGGCCTCTTATAAGTTAAAGCTATATATTATTGACCCTTGTGGCTCGCCCCTCTCGACCTTGCAATTGCAAGAGCTTCTTGCACCGGACCTTCCTTTTTTTTACTTCGACTACAAGTAGCATTTAAAAAACTCACACTATCCATGAATAACTTAATTCATTACTTATCATGGCGTTCCAAACAGCACTACTGTCTTTACCATCTGTCTTCTATAGATGATTTTTGAGATCCAAGTCATTCATCTTGTTCATCATGTATTAGATAGGCTGCCCACTAAAAATGAATCCCATGATGATCTTAACCTACATTTCTTCGAGTCATAAAATCACAACCCTTTGATTCTTTCGTTCGGACATGTTCAAACATTGGCGAAATCCATTACGCGCGTCGGATGTTCGATGAAGTTCCCAACCGAACAACTTCCTCTGGAACGGTATCATTATTGCATATTCTAGACATAACTTGTCTAATGATGCCATCTTTGTTGGCCTACTTTCAGCACGCAACCATGCTGGGCTTGTCTTGAGGGTTGGAATCATTTCCATGTCATGAAGAGGGATCACGGAATTGAGACCCGTTACCAACATTATGCTTTTCTACTTCTTATTATATGTGCGGGTTATTTGGAAGAGGCTTATGAGATTGCAGTGAACATGCCAATTGAACCAGGTGCAACTGTATGGGGCACAATGTTGAGTGCTTGCAAGATCTATGGGAATGTGAGATTAGGCGAATATTCCGCAGAGCGTGTTCTAACTCTGGACCCACAATATACTGGTCACTATGTGCAGCTCTCAAACTTTTATGATTGAGCTGGGATGTGGAATAATGTAGCAAAAGTCTAAGTATTGATGAAAGAGAGAGGACTGATTAAGGCACTGGGATACAGTTTGATTGAGATAAATGGTTAACTTCAGGCTTTCTTCCGTGTAGGTGATAAGTCGCATCCAAGATACAAAGAAATCTATGCTATGCTTGAGAAGCTGGAGAGGAAAATGTCGGAGGCTGGATTTCTCCGTGACACAGGCTAGGTCGTACATGACTTGAACATCGAGGAGAAGCAGGAAAACCTCTGTAATCATAGTGAGAGGTAAGCAATTGCTTTTGGCTTGATCAGCACCGCTCCTGGGACAACCCTTAGGATTACAAAGAATCTCCAAGAATGTGTAAATTGCCACGCGGCAACTAAATTCATATCAAAACTCGTTGAAAGGGAGAGACTTGTTAGAGATGCTAATCGGTTTCACCACTTCAAGGACGGTGTCTGCTCCTGTGGAGATTATTGGTGAGAGGTTGTAAAGTAACGTAGTTCATAAGTTACGAAGTTTATTCAAACTGCTGACTTTTTGGAACAGCTGGATAGTTGCGTACCTTGTAAATTTTAGTGCTTCATAAGTGCCCTCTCAATAAGGATTTCTTATTTACAGAGCTTTCCATTTGATTACCGTGTACTCTATACCTAGTGAAAAAACAGAAGGAAAGTGAAATTTATATGGTGTAGAACTGAGTAGTTTCATTAGTTCCTAGTCACTGCTTCCAAAAATGATTTAAAGTAATGAATGAAGGCTAAGCGAGTTGGTTAGGATATTTTATTGATGTTTTCCTTTCAGAAAAAAAGAAAAAAAACAATGATCTAAAGTGGCAGCAATCCATGTAATTGCCTGAAGCTCATAACAAGTTTCTACAAAAAAGATGGTTACTTCTGGGGGATGATATAATCACCCCAACACGAGGATTTTCTTGAAATATATTGTATGTATGCTCACTTGAAAGTGTGTATTGGAACTTATGATGGGCATGGAAATTGACCTGTATACAAGGTGAGCAGGGAACACTTGCCCTGATCTTAAATTGCAGGGTCTGAGTCTGCAACAGCTTGGAGAAATAGATTTAACTGCAGTGATCCCTGCAGTTTGTCCAATGTCTAAAAACGTGAAACCAAATTCAATAAGATAATGGCTATTCTGCAATTAGGGATAAAACCGAAGAAGAAGAAGAAAGAAAGATAATGATTATCCTTTCTTTTCTTTTTTTTTAACAGGTAAAAGATATGCTGAGCTAACAGGAGAAAAGCAAAGTTCAAGGCAAAGAGAGGCAGTTGAGGGTTTCCCTTCACTAAAAGATGGCCATCATAATCAAAAGCGAATAGTTCTAGTTAGTCAATAATCATGCTGTTCTCGATTTGAAGAAGAATAATTATGCTCTTCTGCTACATTTGTCCATGTAAACAATCAGCTGAAAGAAGGAAGAAAAAAAGCTACTAAACTATATTCCTAAAGATACCTTCTGTACTCTCGGGGCCCAAATTTACAAAGAAAGTACGAAGAAAGTTGAATTCCGAGCAGTTACTTTGAGGTGGTTTCCACTTTATAGTTCTTTAATTCTTTGAGGTCTCTGTCAACATTGATCTCTGTCCATTTCCATAGAGATCTTTGACAGAAAAGCCTAAAATGCCTTCCTCATGGTCTCCCACATGTAATGATTATTATAGGAACCCACCAAAAAAAAAAAAGCTTATCTACCTGCCCCTGGATAACTCCGCCAATGCCGGTCCCAAGCCCGGATAAAAAAGGAGGGTCTTGCGTCAGGTGCCAGCCGGCAAGGGGGAAGTTAAAGATGATTCTATTATTTCTTTCTTATAAATTAATATGCATTTGTATATTAGTTTGTGAGAAAGAAATGAGAATCATCTCCAGCTTCTTAAAAGATGGCAACCCTTGTATCAGGTAGCCAAAAGGGAAGTTGAAGATGATTCTATTATTTCTTTCTTACAAATAAATATGCATTTGTATATTAGTTTGTGAGGGAGAAATGAAAATCATCTTCAGCTTCTTAAAATATGGCCACCCTTGCGTCAGTAGCCACCAAGGGTGAAGTCAAGATGATTTTAATGATTTTAATGAAAATCATCTTCAGCTTTTAAAACTATGGCAACCCCAACATGACATGAATCGAAATATGAAATTCGCTCAAGCTAGGGCGTTCCCCACAAGCGACGCGCAGCATCGAATCCCGGATGCGGTGAAAAATAGGCAAGGGTTTCTAGGGCGTTCTCCCAGAAGCGACGCGCTACATCGAATCCCGGGTGTAGTGAAAAATGGGCAAGGGCTGCTAGAGCGTCCCCTCGGAAGCGACGCGCTGCATCGTAACCTGTGTGCAGTGAAAAGTGGACATGGGTTCATACCATGGAGGTCGAGAAAGGCGATAGTAAATAGGGAATCTCCAAATCATAAGATTCACATCGCTACATGGAATATAGGAACGTTGACAGGTAAGAGTTTGGAGTTAGTAGACCCGATAAAACGTAGGAGAGTCAACATTGCTTGTATCCAAGAAACCAAGTGGAAAGGGGCTAAAGCTAGAGAAATAGATGGGTATAAATTATGGTACGTAGGAAAGGAAAATAATAGAAATTGCGTGGGAATAATAGTAGATAAGGAATTAAAGGATAAAGTTATAGACGTTAAAAGAATCAGTGATAGAATTATAATAATAAAAATGATTCTAGGAGAGCAGATTATAAATATTATAAGTGCATATGCACCACAAGTAGGGCTACAAGATATAATTAAGAGACAGTTTTGGGAAGATATGGAGGGAGTCATGCAAGAAATTCCCAATACTGAGGGAATATTTATAGGAGCAGACTTAAATGGCCATGTAGGAAAAGATAATGAAGGATATGATAGAATACACGGAGGGTATGGTATAGGTGAACGAAACGAGATGGGGGAGAATATCCTCGATTTTGCTTTGTCATATAACCTATCCATTGCAAATACACTCTTTAAGAAGAAGGATGAACACTTAATAACCTTTAAAAGTGGACTTCATAAAAGCCAAATAGACTTTTTTCTACTTAGGAATAATGAACGATCTATATGTAAGGATTGTAAGGTGATACCCAATGAGAGTTTAACCTCACAACATAGGTTAATGACTATGGATAGTCATATCAAAAGATGGAGTAAAAGAACTGAACTTAATACACATCCAAAAACTAAGTGGTGGAACTTAAAAGGAGAGAAAATAACCTCATTAAAAAATAAGTTGATGGTAGAAGGAAATTGGAATTATGAAACAGTAAATACCATGTGGACTAATATGGTGAGTCCATTAAGAAAGTGGCAAAAGATGTCTTAGGAGTATCTAAAGGTAAAAGGCTATTAGAAAGGAAACATGGTGGTGGAATGAAACAAAGGCAAAAAGCTATTAAAGAAAAACGAATGCATTTTAAAGCATGGCAGAAGATTAGAAATAATGAAAACTATGAACAATATAAGAATGCTAAAAACGTTGCTAAGAGAATAGTAAGTGAGGCTAAACTTAAAGCATATGATGAGCTCTATAATAGACTAGGAACAAGAGAAGGTGAGAAAGATGTGTTTAAACTTGCAAAGGTAAGAGAACAGAAGAGTAAGGACCTAGAGCATGTTAGGTGCATTAGAAGCGATGATCAAAGGGTATTAGTCAAAGACGCTGAGATCAAACAAAGGTGGGAAATATACTTCCAAAAATTGTTAAATGACAATAGCCCTGAGAATATAGAAATTGAAAATACTATAAATCTAAATAACACTGGATATTATAGATATGAACGTAGGATTAGAATGCTTGAAGTAAAAGAGGCCTTGAGAAAGATGAAATCGGGGAAAGGCCATGGGGCCTGATAGTATACCAATAGAGGTTTGGAAGCACATGGGAGATATTGGGGTAGTTTGGTTGACCAAGTTGTTTAACAAGATTATAAAATCAAAGAAAATGCCTGATGAGTGGAGGAAAAGCTCTATTGTACCAATCTATAAGAATAAAGGAGACATTCAGAGCTGCACTAATTATCGAGGGATCAAACTTATGAGCCACACCATGAAACTTTTTGAAAGAGTGATTGAGAAGAGGCTACGACATGAAACAAGTGTATCGGAGAATCAGTTTGGTTTCATGCCTGGGAGGTTTACCATGGAAGCTATTTTCTTATTAAGACAATTAGTAGAGAAATATAGGGAGAGGAGAAAAGACCTACACATGGTCTTTATTGACTTAGAGAAGGCTTATGATAGAGTCCCCAGAGAGTTAATATGGAGGGTGTTAGGTGTTAAAGGGGTTTCTCAGAGTATATAGACATAATTAAAGATATGTATGAGGGAGCAAGAATAAATGTTAAGACCACTAGTGGCGTGGTAGTGATTTTCACATCCTTTGTCGGATTGCACCAAGGATCGACATTGAGTCCATACCTTTTCACATTAGTTATGGATGAGTTAACAAAACATCTGCATGAGGAGATTCCCTGGTGCATGTTATTTGCAGACGATATAGTCCTACTTGATGAGACAAGGGAGGGTGTCAACATAAAGCTAGAGCTATGGAGAGAAGCATTAGAATCGAAAGGATTTAAAATTAACCGAACTAAGACAGAATATATGGAATATAATTTTAGCAAGGAGAGTAGGAGTGGAGCACCAGTCAAGATTGATAACCAAGAGGTCCCCATGAGAGACCACTTAGATACTTAGGATCATTGATCCATGAGAGTGGAGAGATTGAGAGGGAGGTTACCTGAGAGAATCCAAGTGGGTTGGAACAAATGGAGATGTGCATCGGGGGTTTTATGTGATCGGCGGGTGCCACTCAAACTAAAGGGAAAATTCTATAGGATGGCTATAAGGCCGGCCATGCTCTATGGATCAGAGTGTTGGGCAGTTAAGGAACATCATACTCATAGGCTGAGTATTGCAGAAATGAGGATGTTGAGATGGATGAGTGGTAAGATAAGAAAGGATAGAATTAGAAATGAAAATATTAGAAGAAATTTAGGGATAGCACCAATAGGTAACAAGATGAGGGAGATTAGACTTAGATGGTTTGGACATGTTCAAAGGAGGCCAACAACGGCACAGTTAGAAGGAGTGAGGCAATACAAGTTGAAGGTTCTAAAAGGGCAAGGGGAAGGCCTAAAAGAACGTGGATAGAAGTGGTGAGGAAAGATTTAAAAACTTTGGGACTAAATGAAGCCATGGTATTTAATAGAGTGGAATGGAGGAATAAGATTCATGTGGCCGACCCCTAATTAGGATAAGGTCTTGATGATGATGATCTACCTGCCCCTGGATCCACACCAAAAAAGAAGATCAGGAGTAGACTGGCTTCGATATATTATTGCTAAACAATCTTTCAGTGGTTAAATATATTTTGAAGTTCACCGTCGACGACGGCTATTAGGGCCTCGGATAGAATACTTCAGGAATGGACATCTCATCTGACACCCGATGCAAACTGATTGGGTTCATCTCCAGCTGACACCTCTGAGTTAAGGGGCGGATGATGGGTCTGCATCCAACTCTAAATGCCCAACCAAACTGTTTGATGAAGGCAATAAAACAATTCTGGTACAACGGTTCTCTGCCTGCAAACACAACAGCTCATTGCTGAGTTTATGGTAACTGGGGCCTCTAATCAATCTCCTGCTCCCACTTTCATCTAGATGAATGCTACTTGCCCTTGATTAAACCCTACGAGACAATCATATTCGGATGTCTCAAGGCAAAAGTTACTGTAATATCAAACTTTCCGCATCAAGTCTTGCAGGATTTCAAAATCATTAATCAAGTGCCCAGATACTATGATCATCTAAGTGGCAACTAAGATTATGTATTCAATTACCAAACATATACATCATCTCGGTGGAAACTAAGATGATATATTCAATAACCAGTTATTTATGTGGTAATTCGATACATAATGACCTTTTTGCTTCTTGCTTAGAACTGAACTTACAATGGGCGTGTTTTGGCGTCGGCTTTTCCACTGTATGGAACACCTAAACTTGAAGGATTTCTTCTTCAAACCTGATTAATTTATCCATGAATAGTGATTTTCTTCCTTGTTATATAAAGCTTAACAGCAGTAAATTATGCAAACATAGACTAAAGAAAACTTAAAGGCCTGAGCCGTTCGTAAGTAAGTAATTTTATCTATGTTTTTAGGCTGCAAATAGCCAGGGAAAAACTAATGTCCATGAATAACTTAGTCCATGGCTTGTTATCTTTTGTAATTTCTCTTTCTTGCTTACCATAATGCAGAGAAGTGTCTCGCAGTTACCAAACATGGCGATTATGAGTGCTTACAACTGCATGATTTTTGGACCACAGAAGATCAAGAGTGAGACCAGGTGACTACTTAGATTAATCCAAAGGAGGCCACTGTGCCAGTGGTTGCACTTGCACCTCATCTCTGCATTACAACAGTCTGCTTCATCGGCAACCATCAGGTAAGAAGATCAGAAGCAATTGGTTATTCTCGACACGTGAAACTGTGTCCACAGTCTCCCAGCTCTCCTCGCTGGCCTTGTCTTGTCTTCAGATAAAACCAGCCACATAATGTCGTAGATTAGCAAAGCAAACAAGCCTGTATTTGGTACTAATCTATTAAGACAAGTTGGATTTATCCACACGAAGGTTCCCTCTTGAGAATCTTTTAATTGTTTTCCATGTTATGTTCAAGTGGACCTTTGAACTCATGCAAGTTCTCAATTAAGAAATTTTCTGCTATTCGCTCTTTCAATCTTTCTTGTCTCCCATATGTCGTTGAGTATTTGTTTTCCTGGTTGTTGTTTCCGAATTTGTTAGGGATCTTCGGAAGTTACAAGTTTAAACGAGCAACAGTTTTCCTAAGAAACTCATTAATCTTGAATGGGAATGGATTAAGGCCGAAATGGCGTGTGGGTGGGCATTAAATAATCGACCAGTGTGATTCATGAGCTGATATCATGTGCAATGCAGAATCTAACACAACAAAGAGGGAGATGAATATGTGGAGTTCCATTCATCTCATTTTACTTTCTTTCGTACGCAAAACATTAAATGGATTGGCTCTAGATTACAAATTTTCATTTGGGACGTCATTTTTCTATGCCCTTCAAATAAGGGTGGCAAGCTAACCTTCTGTTCGGTTGATGAAGACTACAAAATGAACTTTCCTCACGTCTCCACCTTATACGTGGCTAATCAATTTAATGAACTGGCCACCGTGTTTGATTCGATGACATAAACGGGTCAACAGTCTCATGCCCAACAGAAAGAAGTCTGGTTTGTCAGAGGTAGGATTTTGGCAAAATTTGTGCTGATTTTGGATGTTAGCTTGGACAAGATGGATGTTTTAGATTACTAGCCACGTGTAGGGTGGAGATGTAAGCAGGCCCATCTAATGCCATCTTGGTGGGTCATGGGAATAAAGACCTTCCTTGACGGAATTTTGTGTGGGTGGTTCATCTATATAACAACATTTTTACGAGGTCCGTCAGCGTTCTTCACACCTATGCACCATATGGGGAATCCAAGAAGGCAATGTGTTCAGAAGTAGGTCATGCAGTTCCATCTCTGGGTACAACTTGGGACTGTCCTCCACTTGTATGGGATATCCTCGTCTGGTAGTCCGTAGGATTGGCCCACTCCTTAAGAAGACTACCAATTCATGGGAACACTTCCTCATCCCAAATTGGTGAAAACAACCCCGCAACACCGAAGAATGATATACCGAGTTTTCATTGAAAATTTTCAATACAAGACTCCAATCTAAGCAAGTTTTTGGAAGATTTATGCCATTAATCTCATTTTGACCCTTGAATAAGCTACCTCCAAAAAATCACTCCTATTAGATGATTAAAATCACAGCAATTCATCTAAAAACTGAAAAGTATGAGTGAGGATTGAAGTAATTTTTCACGTGTGGCATAAACAAGGAAAGGACAACAAGACGAAGAGCACAGACCTTCCAGAAAACATGCCTAGAATGGAGTCTCCATTGGAAAATTTTAATTTTTATGCCATGATCTTCGGACCAAAATGTACAAGTGGGACCTACGTTTTCAGTTATCTAAATCGTTGATCTCGTGGGCCTTCTACTCTTAGATAGGCCATCCCTTAAATCACAAGCCTCCGACAAACCAAAAAGTTAACCCTTTGATTACTGAACATTTTTTGTACTTTTACTTGTGAACTTCTTGACCAGTCCAAATTTAGACCGTAGATCAAAGGGTAAGATGATCTAGATGAGAAGAGTCGGAAGACTATAATGACATAGCCCATCTAGAATGTTAAAAATAGGGGCAACCCCCAGTCCTCCTCCAAATTCCATTTTAGACTAGATAGTTACATAATTAGACCCAAATTATTGGCAAAAGCATACAATCAACAACCAGAATCAAAGTAACAATTAAACAAGAATAAAATCAAGATTACCCAGAGAAGGTATGGACACGCCCAAACAGGCGGTGGTTGGCAATTGGAAGGTATAGGGGGGTCACCGAACTTTGTCCTACCTAGCCCATCCCCCACTCTTTCACCCTACTCACAAAACCAAAAGAAAGGCAAATTCAACAGACCAACCATCCCGGTTTCTTCCTGTTTATGCAAATTCTCTTCTCTGTGTCCTCTTTAACCCAGCGACCAGAATCTTCTTTCCTCTCGCTCAACAGTGCCAACCTTTTCGCATTTAATAACTCTTCCCAATCTGCATTGGGACCATAGATCAAACAACTTTAATGAAAGAAGAAATAGAAAAGATTTAAAGCCCACCATCAGCTTCTCTTTATCAAAATCCCCTTCCTTCAAGCAAGCACTCTGTTTGCAGCTTTATTCCTCTTTCCTCGTGCTTTTTCCCTTCTGGGTTTCTCATTACGGTCATCTTCCTCTGATGGGTTGCTTCAGCATTGACTGTAATGAAGGAGAGAAACCAGAAAATGATGGGAGACAACAGAAACAAGTGGGGGTGATGATTGATGAAGAGTTGAGAGTTAGGCAGTTTTACAGAAAGATGAAATGGGGTTTGGGTTTGATGATTCTTTCTGGAGCGAGGAGGAAAACTCCGAAGAAAATGAACAAGGAAGGGGAAGTACCGCCGGAGAACAACAAAGCATGGTTGCTAGCAGAATCTGGGCCGGTAGCTGCTGACTCGGGAGACCCGCAGTCGATGCATTCTTCTTTTCGTTTTAGTTTTGGTTCGCAGGTCGAGCTTGAGTCTTTCAGCTTGAGTTCTGCTGCTGCAACTGTTCTTTTGGTGAATCTTGATAAAGGTTCCAAAGAGCGAAGTTTGGAGTCGAAATCTCGTGAATTGCAAATAAGGAGGATTGAGTCACTGGAGAAGAGGATTTCCTCAGTTGCAGGGGAGTTGATTAGGTTCAGCTATGCTGAGATCCGTTCTGCTACCAGAGATTTCTCCAGAGGTCTCTTCCCACCTCCCTTCCTTGGTTTCCTGCAGTTTGGTAGCTGAAAAAGCCTGAAATTCAATGTGAAATATCATCACAACCGTTGCTCTTGATTAAACGATTGTCTTTTCAGATAACCAGTTGCTGTTTGAGATAATTTTGTCAGTTTCCAAACCTTTGATCAGACAATCAGTTCTGCTACAAGAGATTTTTAGAAAGTCTCCAATGGCGAAATCTATTGGATTCTTCTGTAAGGTTCTTAAAACTGCAAATTGCCGTTTGAGCCATTTCAGACTGCAATATACATTGCAAAATTGCATTTTTTTCTCTCGTTTTGCAACCCAAAAGCTAAAATTCAGACATTTGCTCAGTTCTTCGTTGGTTTATTGATTGATTTTGCTTTAACTTGGAGCAGGTAGAGTACTAGGAAGAGGCGCACTAAGTTGTGTCTTTAGAGGCCGAATTGGATTCGGTAGAGTTGTCGCAATAAAGCGCTTGGACAACGAAGACAAGGAATCCACAAAAGCTTTCTGTAGAGAATTGATGATTGCCAACTCTCTCAGCAATGGAAACATTGTTCGCCTTGTGGGATTCTGTATGGATCAAGAGGGGCTATTCTTGGTCTACAAGTATGTCTCTGGAGGAAACTTAGAACATCATCTCCATGGTAAATTTTTTGCATTTCTACAATTAAATTAGGCAAAACTTAATCGAATTTTAAGTACTAAAGAGTTCGAACTCGTCGATGTTTGATGCAGGGAAGAAGAGATCTCTTTCATGGTCTGTAAGATATAAGGTAGCAGTAGGAGTTGCTCAGGCAATTGCTTATCTCCACAATGGAACAGATAAATGTGTAGTTCATAGAGATATCAAGCCTTCAAATATCCTCTTATCTTCCAAGAAAATACCCAAAGTAAGTACTGATTTTTACACTATTTTTAAATGGCTGTGAAATTGTCTTATTTCGTGTGAATAATCTAGGAAATTTTTTGTTAATTGCAGCTATGTGATTTTGGATTGGCTACATGGACTTCAGCACCTTCGGTCCCTTTCCTTTGCAAGACTGTGAAAGGGACATTTGGGTGTGGTTTCAAAACCTGAAATGACCAGAAATTTCTTATTTTTTATTGTTGGAATTTTCAGATATTTGATTTTTATGGTTGGATTTTGATTTTTCAGATATTTGGCTCCTGAATATTTCCAACATGGGAAAGTATCAGATAAGACGGATGTGTATGCATTTGGTGTCGTATTATTGGAGCTGATAACAGGCCGGAAGCCCATTGAGACAAGAAGAACGCCCATGGAAGAGAACTTGATCTTGTGGGTAGGTATTCTTCAATAAATTATTTCTTATCTCCAAAGAATCACATGCAGCTAAATCTTCATATAATTTGAGCCACACGTTTGCCCCGGTGACATGATCGGTTCCGTCAATCTAACAGGCAACCTTGTCATCCTAAATGTTAGACCCATCATCTTGGTATAGGTTTCATCGAGAAAGTTAAACCATCGATCATGTTAGGCTTCATCTTCCTATGTGAGTATAACCATGTAATGGGTCGGCTGAATATTGAGAAAGCAATGTTTTCTCTATCATTCAACCTCCATTCTTTTGGGCTCTCCGGCCGAACCCACCTGAGTGGTAGCGAAAGCGAGCCCCCCTAGGATAACCGGCAGCCACCGGAGCAGTACCAAAAGTAAGTCCTCATAGGCAACCGGGAAGGCAGCACCTCCGGTGTGCCAGTTATTGTGCCTGCACTAAATACTGGGTAGCCAAGTGCAGGGCCGGATACATGCACCACCCCTCGGACGAAACATCTTTTAAGCATATTGTAATCCATGTTTAGGATTGGGAACTAAGAGGAGCTTAGCACAATGGTTGAGTTGTCGTTGTGTGACCATAAGGTCACGAGTTAAGGCATGGAAACAGCTTTTTGCAAAATGTAAGGTAAAGCTGTGTACTATTGACCCTTTGGGTCTACTCCTTCCCCGGACCCTACTTACACGAGAACTTCGTGCACTGAGACTGCCCCTTCTATGTTTACGATAGGGAACGTGGATGGTCTAGAAAAGGCTTACAGGATGGTGGTCCATTAGACTAACAATGAAGATGGCACCACCATTTATTTTGTAGTTATAGAAGTGATTGCAATGAGCAAGATGAAGCAACGACCCAGAACCATTAGATGTGTATTAGTATGAATGTGGTCCCGCCTCACGTACTACATTCCCAATTCCTACCATAGATGGCTGAAATGAATGCATATTTTAAATGCCTCGATCTCTGCCATTAATTTCATTTATTGAGTGTCATGTGAAAAGCGTTATCCTTCCTAGAATGAGCTGTTTTGTTCTGCCCATTTCTTACTCCCAGGAAAAGAAAATTACTCCTTTCCTTTCTTGGTACGTTATGTAACGAACTAGACCGGGCAAAGACCTTGGAAGTTGATCTTCAATGGCTGATTTCAGCCATGTTCGTATCATTTTAACAGTCTCAGCCATTAACAAATGGCGAAATCCTTGATTCCGCTGAGTCAAAGTCTCGAGGGGGCAACTTCAGTCCATTCACTTTAACTTACAGAACAACTTTGGACCAATGTTTCCTCCACTTTTGACTGGATCTGCTTGGTAGGTGCCCCTGATCCGACCAGTGTACAATCGGCGTGATTTTTGCGTTACTGGATATCTGATGTTGGATATTAAGATCGACAGTTTGGATCAATCACACTCACCGACCCCCCCTGTAGCACTCTCCTAACAACATACAGATTCTAAATGTGTAAAATTTAAGTGTGAATCCAGTCACAAAGTTTCATTAGTTACTAAACACAAATTTCCATTTCTGTTTTTTTCTTATGTTTTGTTTTGAATGGGAGTAGTTGGTGTTCAGGCTTATCATTTCTTGTCCCATTTTAATTAAATTTTGCTTGGTGCTGTAACAGAACATGTCTGTCATCTATATGCCGGTCGTTCCAGTTTTTAATTGTGATATGATGCCCACAAAATAGAAGCAGACAAATATGAAATAGAAGGCTACCTGTTTAATAATTACTCTAAACCATTGACCTGCTAGGCCTAGGTATGTCTGTTGGATGATTCTAAGCAATTGATTTCTGGAGATTTATTGATGGACATAGACCTTTATTTTGCACTTGTTAGCTTCCATCCAGAGGCCTCAAACTAATGGCTTAATATTGTTAGATTAGAAACTAAACGATTTGGATTACTAAACAAGTACTACCCGCTGGTATATCTACCCACCCAATCAACCATAACTTAAGAACTGCCTAATTAGCGTCTCTCATTTTGTGTTCTTGTCATTTGGCCCATGAGGGAAGGCACATTTTTCGCTGCCATTGGCCAATATGGTGGAAGATATAGACATAGAATGCATCAAGGAGAGACAGAAACCATGTCAAGAAGGTAGCGGCCACAAGAGGCTCTTGGAGCAGTAGAGTATGACCGGATTCATCTTGAATTTATTGTCAATTTGTTAGCATTAGGAAACATGTTGCATGGTTATGTGACCAAGTCCCTGTTCTTCTGCAGGCAAGGCCGCTATTACAACAAGAAGGAAACGTGACAGAGTTGCTTGATCCGCGCCTAAAGCCTGCTTCGTACAGTTTGAGCCAGGTGAAACGAGTGGTTCGAGCTGCAGCTGCTTGCCTTAATGGCGAAGAATCAGGGCGACCGAGCATCAATCGGATTGTTTATATTCTACAAGGAAATGAAGATTGTAGCAACGATAGATCTGTTTCGGATGAACAAAGTTGTGTGGGTTGCTATCCTCAATCGCATGATGTACAGGCGACGAAGAGAGAGATGAAGAGTCACTTGGCTCTTGCCATGGTGGGTGTTATGGACCTCGACGAGGACGACATGTATAGTCGCTGAAGTATTCCTGACCCATTTTTGCATTTTTCTCTTGGTTCTTGATAATTTTTTCATGTTTCATTCATGGGAGAAATGCACTTGCAAGATGTAGAAGGTTGTATAGTAAAGAAGGCTACCGAGTGATTATTGTGGTGACACGTTTGTCCTTTTTTTCTTGGAGCAATAGTAGAGTTGTTGGCATGTGACCTTGAAGGCAGGGGTTCAAGGCATAGAAAAATTAGAAATAGCCTCTTGTAAAACACAAAGTAACACTGCATATTATTGACGTTTGTGGTCTGCACCTTCCCCGAACCTTGCATACAAAGAAGCTTCATGCGCCAGGTCTGCCCTTTTACATTTGTCTTTCCTTGTTTTGAAGAAGGGAAGTAATAATATGCGGTTTGCCGAGCCATTATCTATCTTCATCTTTGAGGTGCAAAGCGGCTACGGAGGCTTGATTTATATTGTCATTAAGGTGTAATATCAATCAGAAATCATTTTACAGAGCCGTAAAATAATGCTATCGGTGTTCCATTAATTTGCAGAAAGATACTACGAAGACCAAAATCATTGTTACAAGTGGATTTGTAAGAGAATTAGGGCGAGAGAGATGTCGAGTTGTGTACGACTAACTGCGCTAGATATTTATTGACAGTTCATATTGTATTGTTTGAGTGAAACACCTATATGATCCAGTTTATACGATCAGGTTGGATTATTCTATAGTAATCACATCATCCGGATGCTTTCTTAAGATCTAATTGGCAAGGCTTATGTAATCTAGTTTATGTGATTATTCTCAGTGATTTTTCACTTTTATAAATCACTGGAATATAGTTAGTCTAAAAATTGCTAACTTAGAATCCTATGAGTGATGAATCAGTAGACGAGGCAATTGAATGTGCCACTTGAAGTGTACTTGACAATTAAAAAAAAAAAATTGAGAAATTTTTTAAGAGCTCTCACGTGGGATTAAACGCTAATAGTAAAGCTTTCAAATAGGATTGTGATATAAAAGCCTCCATTATGTGATATTTTTGCACTCCCCGCAATCCACAAACCTCCACCGTAGATAGCTAGATGGATCTCTTAGGTGTTTTGCAAGGTGTTAGCAGTGCTTGATATGATATAGTCTACATCACTGTTAATGGTGCTTGAGCAGAGGTGAGATGAAATAATATCTCCCCATGTTAGTGGTGCTTGAGATGAGATGAGATGAAACCATGTCATCAATCACCCAGCTCATTGTTGTAGTGCTTGTGATAAGATGAGAAATCTCAATCTCATCTCAATTCATTGTTAATGATTTGCATATCACTTTTATCTCAAGTCATCTCACTCCTAGTGTAAAAGAGAATCATTTATTCTCACACAAAATTCAATCATCTTCTTCAACCATAGTTAAAAACTTAAACTGTAAAAAACTCAATTCAACAGCGAGCCGAGTTGAGTTAACTCAAAGCAATTGACTTGAAAATGCTCAAGTAGGATGTTTAATAATATTTTATTTTATATTGGGTTATATATGAAATTTCACTTTAGATACACAAATGAAGGTTTGGTGGTTTGGTTAGGACGTTTCTTGTTGTTATGGAGATCTTAGGATCAAATCAACAATTTTATTTTGCAGCGAGTTGACTTGACAAGTAACTCAATTTGTTACCTAGTTGAGTAACTTGAAAGAGTTTTTTGAGTGAATTTGTGAGCTTTAGAACTATGCCTCCAACCCATCTCAAGTTAGCTTAAATGATATTTTTAGTCACATCATCTCATGTCAATTTTATGTTTTTTTTTTTTTTTAATCCCATCTTCAATAATCTTAAGCCAGATATCATCTCATCTCAGCAACCACTAACAACATGTTAGATGGATATTTTATATACAAACTAGGGAATTGATAAAAATGCCATACACACACACGCCCATTTCATATAGCATAAACACCTATTTGAAAATACAAAAAGCATGCTATTTGAAATGGGTGTTTCTATCAATTTGCTTAGACCATGAGAGGAACTAAACTGTAATGAGCTTGGAAAAGACATGGTTACAGTCTTAGTTTGGAAAAAGCATCAAATATGTGTTCAAGCATTTTGCGATGGGTGTTCTTATAATTCATTAAACCATGGGAGGAACTAAACTATAATGGGTTTCCAAAAGACAGGGTTGCAGTCTAAGTTTGGACCCTTAGGAGGTGGCCCAAAAAATATACATCTATAAGCTCATGTACTACGTTTACGTTCCGGATCGATGCTTCTAAATGCGATAAGAGAGCTGCAGCACAGGCCCATGTACTAGTCTGGCCTACCAACCTTACGCGAAAGAAAGGGTAATTCCAATTGTTTCAAGATAGAGCTAACTTCAGCTTTTTGAATTTTGGTTAAATACAATGGTATCAAATTTTGGTGCAATGTTAGAGTTGTCGTCGTGTGATCTTGAGGTCACTTGTTCAAGGCACAAAAACAGTCTATTGTAAAATATAAGGTAAAACTGTGTACTATTAACCCTTGTAGTCTGCTCCTTTCTTAGACCCTGCATGCGCAGAAGCTTTGTGCACCAGAGCTGCCCCTTTACAATGGTATCCAATCTTTTCTTTGTCTATCGAGATAATATTAGTTGTTTGGAACAAACATGACATAATCATCGATTTGTGCATGCACCACGTAATTATCCAATTCTCTAAACATTTCTCTGCCAAAGCATTCCTAAAATATTGAACATACAGTACAAATATCACTTTTTATAGACTTCTGTCGTTGCCTTAAACTTTCTTTAATGATTCAGTAAGATAGAAGTGAAGATGCAATGAGTCGGTATGTAGTGATAAGGACAATAACACCTCACTAATTGCCTGAATAAGACATTGAAGATTAAATATATATTGCAATTATAGACAACGTTTATCTAGCCACTCCAAGGATCAGAAATTTCTAATAAACATCTGAGTTTCAAGTTCAACACTTTGAACAACCTAACATGATCAAAAATCAAAGTTATAGTACATTAAACATTATCAAACAACACAACATTATGCTGATATTTTGTGTCTACAGTGAACAAAAGGTCAAAACTTTCTCCTGCTTTGGATATCAAGCAGTTTAAAAAGAGCACTGATTGGATGATTCTACAGTAAATAGACGGTTGAAACCTTTATCAGAAAAAAAGGTGTAATTAATTTTTTTAAGGCAAAGATAAATGGATAAAAAACTTGAGTTTGGCTGATTTGAAAAGGGTCTTTAAGAAAATACATTTTCCATCTTTTAAGTTCAACGGAAAAAAGTACTTTTCTAAGTTGCTAGAATGGTCCAAACCTCATGATTTTTTGTTTAGGAGATTTCAAGAGAGAAAAATCCATGTGTGATAGTCCACAGGTGGCCCCTGCATGCAAAAGTTGTGATTTTTACTATGAGGAATGACAAATCCAAGTATGCTTTACTTGCCTCTAGCTTGGCTTATAGATCTAAGTTATTCACCAAGTTGAAATTGTTTAGATAAGCTAAATGCCAAATTTTATGCGTTTTACGTATTTTATTTTATACTTTTTTTCTATAATTCTTAACATAAAGAAACATATGATAAAATATGGCTTAAAGAATTATAGGATAAATTATGTTATGGACATAAAATTTGATATTTAATACACATAAAATATAGTACTTAACCTATCTAAATCATTTCCAACCAAGTAGATTGGTTTACAACAACAAAAGAGGCAAGCTATAGTCAAATAAAATATATTTTAATGAGATAAATCCTAGTGCACACTTGAATTTATCATTCTTTATTTTATATTTTACTTTGTTTCAGAACCTATCAAATGGATGCACATATACTGTAGCTGTTATGTACAAGAGATACCCAACATTGTCTTTATAATTAATTCACCGTAGAATGATCGGCCGATCGTGGTTCCTCATCCAAATATCCCATATTGATTGAGAAAAAAGATTTTTCTTTTTTCTTTTTTTAAATGGTATAAATCTTCATCATTTTCTTGATGGTAACAAGGGAAACAAACGAACTTCTAAGGTAAGCAGGAATTGCACATTTACTAATTCAGAGTTTCCATTAGAAAAGGGCAGGAATCTCAACCACAAAACAAGAGAAGCCTTCCGTCTTTAGTTTGTACTTTGAACAAAATCATTGGTGAAGGATAAATCAGTAAATAAACCACTAAACCAATATATATTAAGAAAACCCAACCTTGTGTTGCTAATATCTCATTTGTGATCGTCACCAAACCCCAGGACAAAGAAGTACTGGAAGTCTTAAGTTTGCAGGTATTTATGTTCACTGTGGCTGAGACCTACCACATGATTTCCGCTTGACTTGTCTTCCTCCTTTTTATTCTTGTTCTTCATTTAGATCAAATTAAGGCCTGAACATGGCAGATTCCTTAGATGATGAGTGTGATTATCTCTTCAAGGCCGTGATGGTTGGTGATTCAGCGGTTGGCAAGTCGAGCCTTCTCTCTAGGTTCACTCGAAACGAATTTCGGCTCGACTCCAAACCAACCATCGGAGTTGAATTCGCTTATCGGAAAGTTTGGATCGGCGGCAAGGTCATCAGAGCCCAGATATGGGACACTGCCGGCCAAGAGCGGTAAGTCCTCGTAGTTCCTGTTTTCCTTAAATTCGCTTATCGGAAAGTTTGGATGGGCAGCAAGTTCATCTGACACCAGATATGGGACACTGCCGGCCAAGAGCGGTAAGTCCTCGTAGTTCCTGTTTTTCTCCAAGTCTAAGATGATTAAGGAAAATTCTTACGGTACTCGAAGAAGGGAAGCCTTTGCGGAACATTAGACTTGTCATCATATGATCTTAAGGTCATCGATTCAAGGCTTAGATCAGATCTCTTGAAAATACAAGGTAAGGCTGTGTACTATTAACTCTTGTGGTATGCCCTTCCTCCGAACCCTGCATATGGAGGAGCTTTGCACTGGGGCTGCCCTTCTTTTTTATAGTACTCGAATCCCTAGTTCAGTCACATAGATCCCTAATCCCTTTGACTAAATATTCAGGTCTTCCATTACTTGAAAGCAGTCCGGTGCACAAAGCTTCTACCTAGACAAAATTTAGAGAAAAGATGGGCCACAAAAGATCAATCGTACATGCATCAACGTCCACCCACTTTTAGTTTGATTTGATTGTCTATATAAATTGGACAAAGCTAACTAACATTATAAATGACATGATATATATGATTGCGCTATTGAATGCTCTATACCATAGATTAGGGGCCGATGAGTTGATCCACTACCTAATATGCACATGTCCATGTCGGTTTACTAATGAGGTGGGCCCCATGATGAAGCATTCTCAGTGGTCCGGTCCGTCCTGAAATTATGAGCTGATCCTTACCATTTTACTCCAATCAGTGCAGACTGAAAATGAACACATGCAGAGGTGTTAGCATTCTAGCACAAATCCCACTCTCTATTTAATTACCTTATTTTCAGAATAAATAAATAAATAAAAATGAACAAGTCCCACCTATGGAGTGGTAAGTGGCGGACTTTAGCCTACAAGGTTCGCCTGGCCATTTAACCTGTCATTTTAGTCCATTTACATTCAAAGTCTTGGACTTGGGAGTAATGAAATGCCCCATATGGGTCCCAATTGTAATGGCCACAGGGACAAGACTACCCATAAATGAATGAAGTTCAGGAGAAATTTTTACCCGTTGAGCACAGGATAAGATTATCCATGAAAAATGATCATGCCCATTGCTACTGGAAGCTTTAAAACAAGGATTAAACTATTCAAAAATAGATAAAACAGTGCTCGTACATTGAAGTGATTGTTCTTGAACAGATTTAGTAGTGGCAGGAAAAATACAATATCAGCGTCAATGGATAAAAATATGGTATCCCCATGACAAGCATTCCCCCTTGTATAAGGATAGTGTGTTGATGTCTATAATGTCAAAACAACTGCAATGTCAAAGAGAGTTGTTAAAAATTAGAACAAGTCCTTGGGAAAAATGTTGAGTGGTTACAACAAGTGGATAATGATTTCTTTGAAACTAAGAATATTGAATTGTTTATCCCTGATAAAGAGAAACCTTCTTATGGGTTTTGGTTGCGGTTTTACAGGTTTAGAGCAATAACCAGCTCGTACTACCGAGGTGCTCTAGGTGCTTTGCTAGTATACGACATAACCAGGCGAGCAACATTTGATAATCTGAAGAAATGGGTAGAAGAGCTACGAAGAATGGGCAATCCGGACATGGTCATTGTGCTAGTAGGGAATAAGTCGGACTTGGGCCACAAACGAGAGGTTAGTGAAGAAGAAGGGCGACGCCTAGCAGAGCTAGAAGGCCTATGTTTCATGGAGACGTCGAGCTTGGAGAATGTACATGTGGAAGAGGCGTTTGTGCAGATGATCACCCAAATTCATGAGATTGTAAGGCAGAAGGTTATCGAGGCGAAGATGATTGAGGCTACGACGCCTTCCGCCGGGGAAAAGATATTTAGTATTGACGAAGTATCGGCAACCAAAACTGTGAGTTGCTGCTATCAGTGAGATATGCGAAGAAGAATTGTTGCTTAGAGAGAACTTGAGGTTTTGGCTAGTTTTAAATTAAGCCTCCAACATGATCTTCTCTGCCTTTTCCTGTAAATTAATTTGATACCTTTGTGTTGATAACATGTAAATATGGGCTCTTGGAACCATATTTTATCATCATCTGCATAAACCAGAGAAAAGCCAATGCACTCTCACCTCTCCTATCTACGGCCTTTATCATTCTTTTGCACTCTACCAGTCGTCTGTTCTCTCAGAGCTAGCAGAAAACATGGTTGAGTTTCTTGAACAGTGATAAACTCTCTTACTGTTGCAGTTGGAGATTCTTAGTAACCCTATCTCTGAGCTTGTATGCAGGAAGATGAGCCCTTCAAAGTTGAGAAACCCATCTCCGTCTAAATCAACAATATCGACCATTATTTCATCTTGTTCTGTAGATTACCAGGCTCCTGAGTATCGAATCATAGACTTGGGTTCTAATGACGAAATCTTTATGTCACCATTATTGACATCAAAATTGTTAATGACTTTAGTTCTAGTACTTGGATTCATGGAACCAGTTAACAAAGATTTCAACTTATTTGGGAGAAACCCATGAACCTAGCTCTCGAAAACCATAAACATACAAGCAGAGAGACGAACATGACTCTTGAAAACTATTATTAATAAAGAGAGAGATAAACGGAGAGAGGAGAAAGAGGGGCAAGAGACAGAAGAATTAAAGATGAGAGGGAGATAATAAAGAGGGGAGAGGGGAGAGAGAGATGAACAGAGAGGAAAAGAGAGATGATGAGAGAGAATTAGGACCCACCTTTGCTAGAAAGCATTCCACACCAGTTCTGGAGTACAAGTCTAGGAAATTTTCCAAATTCATCTCTAAAACTCAATTTTAGGAGAGATGAAATTTAGGTACAACATAGCTAATCCTAAATTCTTCCTTTTAAATTCCTTAAATTTTGGAATTTGACAAATTCTAAAAGTCTACTGTAGATTCTGCAATTTGGTATTTGAAAATCCAAACTCTTCCCGTTTTAGTTCCAAATTTGGAATTTGGCAAATTCTACCTTCCAAATTCTAAACTGTACACCCCCCTCGTCCAAAGAAGATGCTTCAAATCTACAATTGGATTTTGAAGAAGATGAGCAAACTCTGTAAGTGCTGGTGTGAAGCTTTCTATGTGTCGTGGGTTTTTGGTGAGACATCCTTGGTCCAAAGCTTAATCTTGGAAAATATAGACTGTAATTTCCCTATATATGTTATCAGATAAGATATATTATAGAAATTATCGACTAAACAGATTACATTATTTTTAGTAATTATCAATATGTCACTTTTATATAAGTTTATTTCTATCTATTTGAAATCAATTAATTAAGGTAAAGAGGCATGGGTGAAGACCTGTCGGCCCAATCAGACTTCCCCTTCTTTTTCTACTTTTAACTTTTCAGATCTCTGCCCAACTTCTTCTGGCGGCAATCCAACTGGAAGCCGGCGATGCGACCGTCCAGTTCTCCTGGCCGATGGGGTACGACCAAGGTCATCCTTTAGCTCTGGTGCATCCGTATTGCAGGAGATCCTGATCTTCTGCTGGAAATCGTGATTCCTTACCGTGGACCCACTTCCCATGCCTGCGTACTCTTAGTTGGAGATCTGTTCAATCTCCTTGCTGGAGACCTACTGCCCCTTTATCCCCGGCCATGAAACTCGCCGAAAACAAGCCACTTTCGCTGAAATTTGGCAGGAGAGGCGTTCTCTTTCAGGCACATTTCCTCCTCTTCTTCTTCAATCCAATCCTTGCCCCAAACCCAGACCACTTCTGCATGTTCCCAATAAAATACCCAAAAATCTGGGAGATATACAAGAAAGCCAAAGCTTCCCTCTGGACCCCCGAAACTACCCAAGCTTAGGCTCTTGGGTGCTCCTCCCTCTTCATCTTGACGACAACTCATTGTCAGACAGTGAGGAAGTCATGGTCTTTGGCGGCGGACCAGATGGCTTGTTCTCTCTCGCCTGGTACTGCTGTAGAGGATTATAAAAATTGCATTTTGTCAAGGTGTTTTGTTTCAATAAAAGTGAGTTGCCTTTATAGGCTTACAAACTCTTAATATTGCCCATCCACATACACCACTAAACCCACTAACTCCATTACTCAATCATATACACCATTACTCATCCATGTACACCACTAATTCCATTACTTATCCATGTACACCACTAACTCTATTAACCACTAACTACCCAATGACACGTCATCATTTTGAATCATTCTTCAATACTCCCTCTTGATTTAAAGTTGCAAACTCCAAGCAAAGCTCTAAAGTAGCAAAATTTCTCCTTCGATAAAGACTTCGTCAATATGTCAGCCCACTGCTCGTGAGTGCTACAGTACTTCAAAGTTATCTATTCCTTCGCAACCAAATCACGAATGAAATGGAAACGAATATCAATATGCTTTGTTCTGCTATGAAATGTTGGATTTTTCGTTATCAAATTGTTGCTTTGTTGTCTAAGAATATCTCTGTTGCTCCCTCTTGCTCTTGTTGAAGTTCAGCTAATATTCTTCTTAACCAGATAGCTTGACATGCTGCTAAAGTTGCTGCAACATACTCAGCTTCTGACGATGATAATGCTGACGTGACTTGTTTCTTTGAGCTCCAAATAATTACTCCGGATCCTAGAGTAAACACATTTACTAAAATGCTTCGCCTGTCATCTAACAAACTTAGCCAATCGCTGTCCGTGAACCCACATAATTTGAAATTGAAAACTTTAGAGTACCAAATTCCATATTCCATAGTTCCAGCAATGTATTGCAGAACTTGCTTTGCTGCTCCAAAATAATCCTTTGAAGGATGTTGCATAAACCTGGAAATAACACCAACAGAAAATGCAATATCGGGTCGAGTGTGGGTCAGATAAATTAAGCCTCCAGCTAGGCTCTTGAATCTTTTAGCATCAGTCATCTCTGCTCCATTTTCCTGCTGCAATTTCTCATTGATATTCATAGGTGTAGCTTCAAGCTTATCAATTAAGCATACCAAATTTGTTGAGAAGATCCTTGGCATATTTTCTTTGTGAGATAAAAATCCCACCTTCAGCTTGTTGGACTTCAAGGCCAAGAAAGAAATGCAATAAACCCATATCTAACATTTCGAACTCATTCCTCATATGTGACTTAAACTCAGAGACAAGAGATTGGGAGGAACTCGTATAAATGATATCATCAACGTAAAGACAAACAATGATGAAATCATTTTTACCTTTCTTTTTCACATACAAGGTGGCCTCATTTGCACTTCTGATGAATCCATTTTGCTGAAAATAACCATCAATTTTGCTATACCATGCTCGAGAAGCTTGCTTCAATCCATATAATGCATTCTTCAATTTGTACACCTTTTCTTCTTTGCCTACCTTTATGAAACCTTCTGGCTATGCTAAATAGACCTCTTCTTGTAAATCTCCATTGAGGAATGCCGACTTGACATCAAATTGATAAACTGACCACTGCAATTGTGCATCCAATGCTAGAACATTCCTCACAGTTTTAAAATGAGCTACTAAAGAAAAAATTTCTTTGAAATCAATACCATGTTGCTGCGCATATCCTTTCGCCACGAGCCAAGCCTTGTGCTTCTATATGCTTCCATCTGCAGCAAACTTTGTTTTGAGCACCCACTTCAAACCAATCGCACTTTTGCCTTTCGGTAAGTCCATCATCTCCCATGTTGCATTCTTTTCAATTGCTGTCAATTCTACCGCCATTGCTCTTTGCCATTCTTCTTTTTCTGCTGCTTCTTCATAATTCATAGGATCTGAAACCATAAAAGCAAATTGACAAGATGCATATATATCAGACAAAGATCTAAACTTTCTTGGTAGCGTCTCGTCCGATGATCCTTTGTGGCTTGATGAAGAGTTGTAACTCTGAGAGGTCGATGGAGGACTTGTTGAAAGTGATGAAGTTGGTGACGCCATGGAGGATCCATCTGAGCTTGCTGCAGTCGGCTGTAAACTCTCATTTGGGGATTCTCCATTCACCAAAGGAACCTGTTCTTGCAGTTTTTCTTCATTATTTTGCCAATCCCAACTTAAATGCTCATCAAATACTACATCTCTTCTTATTAGAATTTTGTCATTAAGAGGGTTATATAATCTATATGATTTGGATTGAGTACAATAACCAATAAAAATGCACTTTTTAGATTTTTCATCAAGTTTTTTACGGACTTGAGAATTTACCAAAGCATAAGAAATACAACCAAAAACTCTTAAATGACTTACAGATGGTTTCTTGCCATACCAAGCTTCAAATGGAGTTTTATAAATGACAACCCTTGTTGGAGAGATATTCAATAAATAGACGGATGTTGATACTGCCTCCGCTCAAAATTGATTTGGAAGCCCCTTTGTTTGTAACATACTTCTTGCCATCTCTACAATGGTCTCATTCTTCCTCTCGGCGACACCGCTTTGCTCTTGAGTGTAAGCAGCTGTCACCTCCCTATGAATGTCATTATCTTCACTAAAAGCTTGAACTCCTTGGACTAGAATTCTCCACCTCTGTCAATGCGAAGGACTTTGATGCACATTCCACTTTGCTTTTCCACCTTAGCTTTGAAGTGTCTAAACTTTTCAAAAGTTTCTGACTTGCTTCTGAGAAAATAAACCCAACTCATGCTACTATAATCATTAGTAAAAAGCAAGAAATAACAACTCCAACCAAGAGACTTAGTTTGCATAGGCCCACATAAATCAGCATGAATTAATTCAAGACATTTTGAAGCTCTCCAAGCCTTCCTAATAGGAAATGACTTTGGGGTTTGTTTCTCATAAACACACCCTTCACATAAATCAATGGAGCCAATTTTTGGTAGCCCAAGAACCATACCTCTATGATTTAGCAATGACAAACCCTTGATGTTGAGATGCCCATATCACAAATGCCATAGATTTAAGTCATCTTTTCCACCAATAGCAAGAATAAAACTTCCCATATTCGAGACTTCCAACGGGAACATTTTACTTTGAGTCATCTTGATCTTAATCATTTTTTTACCTGGTTGCTTGTCTTTGATAACATAGGCACTATCATTAAACAATATAGAATATCCACTAGCCATTAGTTGCCCAACACTCAATAAATTGTATCCTAAATCGGGTACAAATTGAACATTATGTAGAAACTTGAGTTTACCATGGCTAGTTTCAATACCCACCGTACCTTTGCCTTCAACTTGTATTTCCTTGCCATTTTCCAGCTGCACCTTCATCTTTTGTGCTTCATCAAGTTCTTGAAATATGGATTTCGTGCCAGTCATGTGATTCGAACAACCACTATCTACGAACCACAAATCACCTACCTTATGGTTAGTATGAAAATGAGCCATAAAGAGCTTACTATCTCCTTCATTCTCCAATGCTTCATTCTCTACTGCAAAATTGGCTCTCTGATCTTTGTACCAATAATCTGCCTTTATGTGACCATATCCTTTGCAATGATAACATTGAACTCCATTCTTTGTGCTTGTTTGCTCTCTGGACCGCCTTTGTCCTTCAAATCTTCCTCTACCTCTTCCGTAGCTACGACCACGATCGCGAAATCCTCCTCTTCCATAGACTTGTCTCGCTGAACGATCACCTTCTCTAAATTTGGTGGCTGCCTCCTTCACCTGAAATGCCTTTTCTTCGTTCTTGTCGAGTGATCTATTAATCCTTGACTCATGAGCTTAAAGAGACCCCATCATTTCATCAAATGAAAAAACTGACAAATCCTTTGATTCTTCTATAGTAGCTACTACATGATCAAATTTTTTAGTTAAACTTCTAAGTACCTTTTCAACAATGGTTTGGTCGGTAATCTTCTCGCCATAGGACCGCATTTGATTAACTATTGCCGTTGCTCTTGACAAAAAATTAGCAATCGATTCTCCAGTCTTCATCATTAAGGTCTCAAAGTCATGCCGAAGTGATTGCAATCTCACCACAAGGACCTTCGAATCGCCTTGAAACTCCTGAAAATAGACCACGCCTGCTTTGACGTCATTGCCGATGCAATCCGTGAAAAGACGCTATCATGGACTGCCTGTTGAATGATCACCAACGCCTTGGAATCCTTCTTCCTGTTCTCTCGCAACCTGCTTTCATCATCGAGATCTGCATACACGTGTTCCACCAAGTCCCAAAGGTCTTGAGATCTGAGTAGAGTCTTCATACGAATGCTCCAGAATTTGTAGCCTTCTCCTTTGAAGATGGGAATGAGTGGTTGTGTTGCACCCATTGCATTGCCATTGCTTCCCATCACTATCTCTCTTTGTGTTTCACTCAACTCACGTGTTTACACTTGACTCACTTTCTCAAGGTGTGCTCTGATACCACAATGTTGCATAATAGAAACTCTTATAACTGCTGCAGAGGATTATAAAAATTGCATTTTGTCAATAAAAGTCAGTTGCCTTTATAGGCTTACAAACTCTTAATATTACTCATCCACATACATCATTAAACCCACTAACTCCATTACTCAACCATATACACTACTAACTTCATTACTCACCCTCTAACTCCATTACTCATCCATGTACACCACTAACTCTATTGACCACTAACGACCCAATGACACATCATCACTTTGAATCATTCTTCAATAACGGCTGTGCTTCATTGATGCAAACTCGTAGTCGGAGATGGAGCAAATGCCGTTCCGACGGGTCATGGGTGATATGCTTCTCCTTCCTACTGGCAATGTTTTGATAATCAACGACGCAAGGAATAATACAACATTTTTCGCCATGTTTTGTCTCCAACTCAGTTGAGTTTGGAAGCGTTTTCGCCGCCATATCTTTCAGCGACAAACTTAGTAATTTGGCCAAGGATTATCCACATATGCTGCATCTTGAATTGCCATCATCTTCTCGCTTGCCATCGTCGCTAGCTGTCATTCGCCATCTGTTTTTTCTCATCAACAATAGAAGTCAAAAGAGGAAAATTGTTCCGCAATTCAAGAGTCTTTTCCTATTAAATTTGCCTATGCCACCTTGATGGGTCTTTGCCTATGCCACCTTAATGGATTAGGGGAGAACATGGGACTGCACTAAATCCATTTGAAATAGTAGAAACAGTCTCAATACCTTAGAAAGTGCTTTCTCTTACAGTAGACAAAGGTCTTAATAAGACTTTTCCCATTGAGTTCTTTTAACAGGCACTGGCGCTATTGTTTTGAAGGCGCATGACTGTGGCTTTTGATACAGGTAGTGATCTCACTTAGATTCAGTGCAAGCCTTGTGCCGGCAAATGCTACCAGCAATAAGACCCTTTTATCAATGGCATATAAGATCATTGATATTTAGAACTTGTTGATTGCAGCTGGGATTACAAATCTTGTTAATTGTGTGCATGATTGCTGATCATCGATCTTGTCCATCGTATTCACAATTGCCAATGTCTGATCTTGACTGATTGAAAAGATTTGATCATATCTATGATTGCCCGATCTTTGGTTTTCTTCCTTTCATTGATGATTTTGCATCGTCTGCAACATTAATTTCAAGCAATCTACCTTGGCCCTCCATTGATTTCTTTCTCAACCAATGATCATGCCTCATTTTGTTCCATCTGAAGCTCAATGCTCATCCAAGAATCAAAATACCCAAGCCCCCCAATTTCTCAGACAAATTGCCAATGTGAAGGGATCATGACTTATAGGCATAGGAGCTGTGTCATCTAATTTCCTTATCAAGAGATCAATCTCATAAAAGTCATTTGAAAAGCCTGTAATTTAACATCTTTTTGCAAATTAGGCCTCCAACTACTATTAATTGTTTGAATTTTTTGATGGACCGCCTTAAATCGCTTCAATTTTGTGATCAATGCTTAAGGATATAATGCCCATTACTAGAGATTTTTTATCTGGTAAAATACAATCAAGTTGGGTTCATTGAAGAAGATGTTGTCGATTTTGGATCTACTTTCGATGGGATGATAAAGGAAGTATGGATTAACTTGATATTATGCTCTTTAGTCAATTCTTAAGAAAGCAATCCTTCAATTACATCATTTAATCAGTAAGTTAATGTCAAAATTATCTTTGTTTCAGTTTGAGGGGGGTGTTAGGATAAGTATAATCACATAATTACAAAGTCATTATCTACAGCTATAATTACGGTGGAAATATGGTACTCATCAACATATAATGTCTATAAATATTGATATGCATTACCCTTTGATAATTAATCAATGCAGTAAAGATGTAGATTCTATCAATATATTCTCAGCAATAAGAAAACAGAAATCCTAACTGAGTTTCTCAGCTTCAAGTGATAGCCTACTTTCTTAGCTCTTAGAATCAAAGGAATTCGTAAGAATTGTGACAAACTTGATGCCAATGTTGATGGTGATGGTGATGGAAAGATATCATCCTTAGAGCTTGAATATGTGCTTCGTATTCTAGGCACCTAATATTTCCAACAAAAAAAAAACTAGATTAATGATGAAGATTACTGATTTAGATGGAGATGGGTTCATCCACTTTGAAAAATTCATCCCCCTAACAAATAGCTTGGAGATGCTTGTCGAGATTTGTAGGTACTTTTTTGGTGTTTGACATAGACAAGAATGGTTTATAAAAATCTACAAAAGAACTACTCATTTTATGCAAACTTAGATAAAACAACCACTAGAAGAAAGGGAGAAAATGATAGGAGGCATCGATTAGAATAGTGATTGTGTAGTGGATTTTGATGTATTCATGGAGATGAGAAAATCAAGATAGATTTTTTATGAAACACAACACCAGATCAATTTTTCTCTTCCATAATCTCATCTTTGAGATATTCATTGATGTTATATTAGTTTGCATCCTCTACTTATCATGCAAGTCTATTCTTGCACACACTTCACAAAAACAAGAACTAGCATAAGGATAACAAGCAGTAGATTCACCTACCGGGTTTTGGCATCCTTGAAGCACAAATATGGTCATTCAGACGTGGAGAAAACAACCACACATACGATGTTAACGAATTCTATTGATGATTTAATAGAATTCAATAGCAGGAGATAAGATTACCATTGAAGAAGCTAGTCTTTGAACTGTTATATGCATGCCAAATAGTCTTTATAAGGCCAAAAATGAAGATGGACTAGATGTTTACATGTGTCCTAAACACCGCTTTCTATGCGCAGGCCTAACAACTCTGTCTTGATTGGCAATCCTACCTAATTGATAAATAAAGCAGCCATACAAGTGGACCCATGATGATCAATAGGATTGAAAATCTTAAGAACTATAGGGGTGATTGTTGTCATTTTCTGCAAGTGCACAAGCTATTGTTATATAGTTTGTGCAAGTATGGGTCAATCCTACGAGAACTTGATTTTAAAAGTTGGAGTTTAAATAAAATTTAAATTATAAAAAATAGTTAACTAAAAACTTAAGACTTATTACTTAACTAAAAACTACATAGTTTTGAATTTCAAAGATAATGAATTAAACCAAATAAAAGCTAAATTTTCACTTTCCTAGATTGATAATGCAAAATTCTCTATATATGATTGCATCCAAGTGGATCAACTCTCATCAACAAATCATAGAAATCCTTGATTGTTGATTCAACGGTTGTATTATGCAAATTTTTCAAAAAATTGCAGATCTAGATAGATGGATTAACTTGATATTTAGATGGCTTAGATCAACTATAAGGATTCCAAATACAAGATCAAAGCACATAGATTAACTAGGAATTGAATTTTGGGAAAGATCTAAAAGATTTGAAATCAAGAAAGAAATGAAATATGAATCAAAGTTGTCTTATTGATTAAAGTTGGACCTTTGATTTGGTCTGGTTAAAAATAAACAAGGACTAAATGTGCATAGTTCATAATCTAGTAATTAAAAATAATAATAGAAAAAGATGAATTAGAGACAAAGATGACATTTAAAATAGGTATGCTAAAGCAGTATTGCAATATTTTGGTTTCTCTAATTTTAATTGAGAGGGAGAAAAAGGTAGGGAGCTGTTTCAAAGAGCTCCATATGTCTATTTGAAAGATGAAACAAAGGCAAAATAGAGAGAGATTGGGTGAATTTGAAATGGTTTGGACTGAAACAATGAAAGATTGTAAAAATAAATGAAATCAAGGAATTTTGGTGAGCAAATATTGACGAAAAGGAAATAGGAGAGGAAACACACAATAGACAAAAAAGATGAGAATGAAGTGGAAAAGGGGAAAAAATAGTGAAATACGGGACTTAGAATGAAGTGGAGTAGGGAAGAATGATGATGATGATGATGATGATGATGATATATATATATATATATATAAGGGGAAGAATGAATATGAAACGCAGTCTAAGAATGATGGTGGAAATAGGGGAAGAAAATGATCAAACACGTAGGGAAGAATGAAGCTGAGAAGGAGTTTAGAAGGGAGATCTTTGGGAGAGATGGCTGGGAAGGATGGTGGGGAATGGAGGTCTAATGGGAGTGATCTTCCTTCCTCTTCGGTCCTGTGATTTTTCTCCTTCTTCCATTCTTTCTCCTTGCCTATGTGCCATGGTTCCCTTTTTCTACAATCCTGCCTTCTCTATTTTAAAACTTTCCTTTATGGGTTTTTATCTTGTTAAGTTCCCTTTCCTTCTACATTGGAATTTTCTTCTGGGTTTCCTTCTCTTCAATATTCACCTTCCTCATTTCCTTACCAACTTTTCTTCTCCTTTCCTCTTCTACGGGTTATACTTCTAAGTATACATCCTCCCTCTTGAGGAAATTGTCCCATTATTTTTTCCAAATTCCTTCCTTTGGGTTTGGTTCTCAATTAGGAAACCATCTCTTGAGTCTATCTTGCATTGTAAGGCCCACGTGAGCTTTTGATGATTTGGTCTCAATTAATTTGATCCAAATAATCTAATTCTATTCTAATTAATCTGCATCACATAAAATTCAATTAGATTCATCTTAACCATGATTTAATCATTTGATCAGCTCCAATATTCATCTAGCGATTAAATTTTACCAATCAACGATTAAATGATCGATTGGGGGTGTAATGTACATTTAATCTAATTATACAAATTTACTTAGTTAGGTGATCTATCATAATACTAATTTAAGGCTATTTTAAATAAAATTAAACACTCAACAATGATGATGATTGCATATCTCAAGAAGTATATGCAGCACTATACGTATTATTTAGTAATCTAATTTAATTGGAAAACAGCCCTCTAAACCTCAACGAAGATCATCCCAATGGGTTAGTAGAAATATTCGATTTCATCCAAAGATTTTCCACCTAACTAATGGTCAAGATCTTACGCCAAAGTACTACATGGGCGATGTAGATCAAAAGGATGTTCTGATACTGTGTAGCAGTAAGAAACGCAGAGTTGGCAGTTCCTCTCTTCAATGCAATGATCTCCCAATTAACAAAGACCATCACTTCTGCTCCACTCATCGCTTTCTTGCATTTCCTCCTGGTGTTTTCAGTTTCACGAGCTTCTAGATTTCTCAGCTTCATTGTGGATAGAATTGAAATGCTGTCATTATTTTCTTTTTCTTTCCTTTTTGTGAGTGCTAGTTGAGTTAGCTTTGTTACAATGGAAAATCAAAACAGGTATGGACAGGCCTATAATGTGAAATTCTTACAACAGAAGATTCATAGAATGACCCTTGATTAATTTGCAGAAGAACCATAACCTGATTTTATCATATCTGTCTAAAACAGTCAAAAGCCAAGGCGCATCACCATTCAAAGCTACACCCTTTATCATTCTTGTAAACTCCTCTAGTCATCTCCTATCAAAGCTCATATAGAACATGGTTGAGTTTTATGCAATGATAAAATCATTACCGTAGCTGCAGAAAGAATGGGGGTTGACACCTTGAAATGGGTTTCGGAATTTGAAGTTGGAAAGCGAGGGTTGGGGAATTTTGGATTCTAAGAAGATGTTTAAGGCTGTGTCTCCATGTCATGTCATGGGTTGGTGGCGTGATATTCTTGCTCCTAAGACTGCTTCAAGAAAGACAAGTGTTTGCCTTTACACCAGGTAAACCTTCGGAAAACATGGGCAATGGACACTCTTTTCACGACGACAAGAAAAGCCACAAATCTTCGTGGGTTTCCTTCCTTCAAGTAGGCCCAGAATATTGCATCACCACCTCTTTCTTTGGCTTCTTAAATCCAAGCAAAAAAGATGATAAGCCTTAGGCTTTTTGACAAATTCGATGTTAATGACGGGAAGTTTTCATCCTCAGTGTTTGAATCTATGATTCATGTTCCATGCAACTCAGTTTCTACTAAAGTATTTGAATTAATGATGAAGATTGCTCATTTAGATGGAGATGGGGTCATTGACTCGAGTAATTCATCCCCTGACCAGTAACTCAGAGATAGTTGTTGAAGATCTGTCAAGTGCTTTATCAGGGATTTGACATAAGAATGGTTTATGGGTTTGACACAAACAAGAATGTTTTATCTCCGCAGAAAATCTTAACCAGATTCTTTGTGAACATGGAGAAATTAGATCACTGGTTGAGTGGCAGAAAATGAAAAAAGGCATGCGTCAGGAGTGGTAATGGTGCAATGGATTTTTACTAGTTTTGGCAAATGAAGAGAAAATCAGGATAAAGTTTTCATGCTAGCAAATCCCATATCAATCTTTCTAATCTTTTATCTTGTCTTGAGATATGCTTTAAGTTTAAGTCCATTTTCAGCTTGCCACGTCCGCTTTGTTCTTCCATTTTGATAATGCTTTCTTACCCAGCACGCACTTGACAGAGAAAACAAGATCTTGCACGAGGATAACAATCACTGGATTAAACTAGCCATCCATAGATAGTAATCATAATTCCCGGTATTGACATTCTTAAACCACGAATAAGATTATCCAAACATGCTAAGAATAGCCATAAATTGTCTCTGGTTTAAGGGAATCAAATAGCAGGAGAGAAGATCATCATCATCCACGAAGAAGCTAGTCGCTGAATCATTATTGGCATGCCCAAACAGTAAGTAAATGTCGCATTCTGCCAACTCAATCCTGAATTGCAAACCCATGCAGGTGGCCCATGATGATCTACAGGATTGAAGATCTCAATTATTCACCATTTTCCTCTTTGGGACCCATAAGCTGTTTCACCTGTGACACCGTATGTTCACCTGCGGGTTCCAGACGGAGAAGTGAGGTTAATGGAAGGAGAGAGATGCGTGAGAAACTGAGTTCTCGAATTAGATTCTAGTGTTTATGCACTTACCATCACTTCAAATTGAATAGTTTAAATGACACTTAGACTCCTATCTAAATCTCAAAGGGTGCACAAAAAAACCTTAGAAAAGTCTTTAGGCTGCTGCTGCTTCTTTCATTAGAAATAAATATCTTATCTTGAGTATGCATATAAAGAAAGCCTTTCAAAGTCTATGTTGGGTAACTGCCGGAATAGTTCGATGGCCTGAATTTGTGGGATATTTTTAATCCCTGCGGGCCAAAGTCAAAAGTAAAAAAAGGAACCTCTCCTTCACTAATCCTGCTAATCACATTTCACAAGCCTGATTGTGATATGCATAAAAACATAAACAAAATACCAAAATACCTCTACTTAAGATCACTTATAGTGGGCACAAACATCTAAAACCCTCTCATTTATGAATAATAGTAAAAATAAAAGAAAATTCACTTAGGTGTTATTTACTTCAATCCCACCCTTCTTTCTAGTTTTGAATTGATCTAAGGGCTCTAAATAAGTTAGGGCATGCTTGCTTACATCGCACTCCGGTTTTGGGTTCAAAGCCACTTAAGATTAAAAATGAAAAACTAAAAGAATTTCCCATAGGGTAGGATCCAACTTTGCCCCTTTCACCCTATAGTTTCCATAGGATTCAAGTCGAACTACGTTAATACATTTGCTCTATATTTTTTTATTACTAAGAAAAGATAAAATAAACTCTTGGTAAAAATGATTATTGATAATTAATAATTCAACTAAATATCATGGTAAATTAATAACCTCAACATACTAAGATAATATACTATCAAAGTTTCTGTCAAGACCCACCGTTTGAATAAAGATGCTGTATTCTATGTAATAGGACACATATAATACAAAAGTTAGTCCATTGAAGCGGAAACCCCTTGCCAGGGATTCAGCAGGAAAATATCAGGCCCACGGGCCAAACCGTACTAATTGTAGGGTCTGAAGTTTTTAGGCCCATATAATGACAAAATATATTCTCAGAATAATTAATATGTTTTGAAAAACTCTAGACTTTTTTATCTCCTCGTTTATTTTCCAACAAATTCAAAAGTTCTCACACTCTTTAAATTTATTTTATATAATTATATCAACACAATCCATGAATAATTTGATAAAGGAAAGTGATACAATTTCCCCTTATCATATATAAATTATCTCCTACTAATGTTTTGAATGGCATAACTCTATGTGAGCTCTGTTTTGTAAAGATTCAAGTCATTCAAAATGTTGTGATTGACTTATATAGGATATAGTTCAAAATTCTCATCCATTGAATGATCTTAGCCATTGTTATTTTCAATTATAAAATGGATGGTGAAACTTTTGACTGTTTATTTTAGAACTCAAGAAAATAGTAGCTAATATTATCCAATGGAAGAGGATTTTGGACCAAAAATCATGTAAGTGAAGGGCAACATTCTAAATGACTTGAATCTTCACAAAACTGAGCCCACATAGAAACATAATCATCCAAAACATTAGAAGGCTAATTTATCAAAAGAGGATAATTATATCACTTTCCTTTTAAAAATTATAAAATATTACTTAAGAATTAAACTCACATCCTAATCATACTTTATTTTCGAGACTATTTCTCAAACATTTTTGAAATATTCGAATTTTTGCCTTCTTCGTGAAGATGGGCACTGCCTTTGCATCACCACTATTGATTAAGACCAAAAACTTATTTTTGAGACATAGGATACCTACTCATGAGCCGTCTCAAACCCATGACCTACCAGGAGAAGTCCAGAGGCTTGTCAAGGATGGGATCTTATTCGGGTGGTGTCACATGGAGAATAAGGACTTTACACAGGCTTGAAACAGATGTCCTACGATCCTTGGCATGGTTCAGCAACGAATGTGCTTTGTATTAAGTGACAGACGTGCAGAAGCTGTAGGCATAAGCTAGGAATGCACTTTATAAGTTCCTGTAGTAGCAAGCATTATTCGAGCCCCATTATTCTTTTTTTCTTGCACCGTCTGGTCCAAAAAGCAAGAAGCCCACCAACCTAACATGGTCCGAGTTCATTGAACTTGATCCGTCCACTTGGTTGAGGCATGTGGACACTATTTGTTAGCTAGTTTGGTGTGGCCAGTTTGCTGCAGTTGTCTGTCACAGGCATAATAGTCCTTAGATATATTCTTGGATACTGGTTTGCTCCCCAATATTCCAATTACTTGCAGCCTAACAAAACCTTGATAAACTTACAAGTAATTAATCAAAGGTTTTGGACCTATGTTATTGGGAAAATTATATGGAGACACAGATGAAAAAGCATCGGGAGATGGCATGCAGCATGTGCATGCTTCCTATCTCCTTAGGAGAGTTGTCATTTCGAAATTAGTTTGAAAGAATTAAAAATAAAAAGAAGATGAGATGAGATGAAAGTAAATCATTTGCCCTAAATTGCAAAGATGTATATTTAAAACCCTGTTTTCTTAGTAGTACTTTTTCTTTTTTTTACGATCGTTGAATTATAAAGCAAATCACTCACACAATCTCACGCGAACACAAAACTCCTAAATCTACTCCAGTTAAAGGAAAGAACTCAAACCTGCAATGAAGTGCATATCAGTGATATGCAGAAGAGTTGAATTTGTCTATAATTTTCTTATCGCCTTGCTAAAGTATTCATCAGGTTCAAACTTTTTTATTTCTATTTATTTTCCACTCCAAGGGGTTGACGGTCACACGATAATGTAGAAGAGTTGAAGAATAAGAGGAGACCTAACTTGACCAAGCAAATGGTCAGGCACAAAGACGACAGATTCAAGAAGGAATGACCTACCCCACTAGCATGTCTGGTTTCAAAAAGCTATCATTTACAGATAGAGATGTAAGCAGTGGCATTTATCTTTAGACATCTCCACCAATTTCTTACCTCATAAAGTTGTGCTCCATCATATCAGAGATTTTGTTTTGATCTATTTGATGTCAGCATAAATTCGTCGGCACAGCTGCTCCTCACCCGCGGCTCCTATTCTCTCTCTCTCTCGTCTCCTTCCCGTATTCCTCTCCTTCTCTCTCGACTTTTCTCTATCTTTCTGGTCCCCATCTTCTCATCTCCTTGCTTTGTTTCCAAACACCACCTCTGCCCAGGTCTGCTCCCTCACTGTCTCTCTCTATTTCCCCAGCACCACAGGCAAGACCGCACCTGCTTCTCACCTCCCCTCTGTCGCCCTTTTCTACTTCGTCTCATCTATCTCTCTTTCCCCCTCTTCTCTTCCCCTTCCTCGCTTTCCTTCCCTTCTCTCTTCACACTCTCTCACTTGCACGACCTCTCTGTTCCTTTTCCTCTAGTTTTCTCCCTACTAGCTCCCTTCTCTCCATCGCCCTTGACTCTCTCTCTCTCTCTCTCTCTCTCTCTCTCTCTCTCTCTCTCTCTCTCTCTCTCTCAAATCTCTGTCTATCTCGTCCTCCTTTTCTCCAAGCGCCAGCGAGGACCGCACCCACAGCCCGGATCCTTCTCTGGGTCGTCCCCAACAATCACCGGTTTTCTCCAATCTCTCCGGCCTTCCTCATCACACCCGGAACCCTCTTTTTTCCTTTGCCCAGTTTCTTTCTCCACCTCCACCTTCTCCGGCCGGCCCAGTGGAGAAAATCCAGATCGGGGTTTCCCCACTGGCTTCCTTTTCCCCCTCGCTTCTTCTTCCCTCTTCTTCCTCCCTTTCTCCCACCGTCTTCCTCACTCCATCGGATTTCTGGTTTTTTCGTTTAAAATCAGAAATCTGAAAAAATTCCAGATTTGCCCTTAAGACTCTAATTCAAATGCCTTTGATGTCCCTATTTTGGCTTTTCTTTATTTCGTCTTATTCATTTTCTTGGATAGTATTATTCTCGAATTGTGTTATCTACATTTTGTTTCAAGAACAAAAAGAGATTAATTCAAGGCTGATTCCTTTTTAGCACATGTTGCTCGTTTATTAATTAGTATCTATTGTACTCGCTACGTAACATAGTAGACAAGATAGGAAAGTTCTAGTAAAATTGTTATTCTCTTTCATTTCTTGATTACTTAGTTTTAGAATTATTTACTCCTGAATTGGTTAAAGACTTTGAACTTCAGTTTGATTAATTTGACAATTAAAGTTTATATAAACTCCAACATTTAAGTTGAATTCTCGTAGAATTGACTTGGACTTACACTAATTAGACTACAATAATCGTGCATTTGCAAAAAACATTAATAATAAACCATGTAGAGATCGTGTAGAATCAACTTGATTGGATCTTATACTACTCTCTCTCTCTCTCAAATATAGAATTTATGTGGCATTGTTGAAAGATACTCGACTATACCCCCCTTAACACATCCAACCAAAAGTTCGGGTCTGCTAAAAAGGACCCTCACGTAGCCTCTGTTGAATGCAACTAATTTACTCATGCATAGTTCATTTCATTGCCCTTAAACTTCGATGAAAGCGAAGCTACAGCTTGTCCGACCGTCAAGAAGAGATTCTCCCCATCCATAAACTTTTGGACCTGGTTTGCTAGCAGCAATTTCCCCGTCACCTCTCCAATTGGGTTCACCAAAACCAGCTGCATAGATGCATTAGAGTCTGATTAATTATGTACATAGGTAACATAAAACAAGAGATTGCTACATCGGTTTTCTACTGTACCTCGATTTCTCGGTTCTCCATTATTTTCTTCAGATCAGCGAGGAGCGAGATCCCAGTTGTATCGATGGCGCTAATTCCTGTATCAAACAGTATGATCATGTCATCCAATAGATCCCTTCAGGGGCATGGAACATGGGTTGAAAAGCAGTGTAGCTAGCTCACCTGACATGTCTAGAACTAGAAACCGGAGGCCATCTTTTTCTCCTAGTTTTTCTTCCTCTTCTTCTATCCATCTAGAGATCCTGCAGAAGATCAGTTGTATATGCATGTTAGTTAATGCATCCCTAATATTAGTTGTGATGAATAAAGCTGAAGAACAACTTACTTTTCGGTGAGATAATTGGTATTAGCAAAATTAATAGGAGCTTCTACGCTCAGGATGAGGAAACCAGGGATTCTAGTGGCATCCTTGTAGTGATGGACATTTCGGTAGATATCCGTCCCCGGTATATTTCCAAGAATCACCGTTTTCGGTCTTGTGATTTGGAGAAGTACCTTCAAAATCGATATTCCAACCTGCAAAAACACAATCAACATCTTACATTCGTGGCTAATATAAGAATGAGGAGAACAAATCTGCATAACCCATCGGGTGAAGAACATCAAATTTAAGATTACAAACACTCAGACACTTACTGCTATGCCGAGACCGCCTTGAACGGAGATGAATATGACACCTAGAAATGCAGATATACATACAAAGAAATCGATTTTATCGATTTTCCAGACGAGATAGGCTGCCGGAATATCAATGAGGCCGATAACGGCGGAGATTATGATTGCACCCAGTACAACGTTGGGTGTGTAATGAAAGAGAGGCATCAAGAAGAGAAGAGTGACCATGACGGTCACTGCCATCACTATGTTGGAGCATGCTGTCTTGCATCCTGCATTGTGGTTCACAGCTGATCTAGAGAAGGCTCCTGCAGTGCAATGTGTTTGAAGTAATTAAAAGTTAATCATAATACATGATCAGTGACTAGGTAGAGAAGTTATATGACGATCTTAGACTGATAGATCTACAAGCCGGAGCCAGAGCTTGAGTGATCTTAACCATTCATCTACCAAGCCTGTTTGCTTAGCAATGCTACAAGATCTCATCCGAAGAATGCTCCTAGCCTTCGTTTTTCTGAATTAAAAAATGGATGGTAAATCTAAACTTCAGAAAACCGCTTCTATTTTAATTGTTTACGACTCAAAGCAGCTCAGATAAACAAAATTTTGGGTTATCCAATAGATGACATTGTCGGGTGTGGGCCATCACTCGAAATCTGTTATCCACTTGTAGATTTAGAAACTCTAATGCTGCCAGAATTAGGCAGTCGCCTTTATCAGTTTGTCCTAATGGAAAGAATGAAATTACGTCAAAAGAAAATTCACGCTTCAGCCCCTCCATGTGGGTCCATCTTGGATTAACAATTCCCAAAAGTTTTCTACCAATCCAACTACTGCAATTATCCTCGGTTAATGAAACTTGAGAGGGAACGCACACCTGTAGTAATGTAGCAGGAAGTGCAAGATCCAACCACGTTCATCAATCCAATTGCCATCATTTCTTTGTTTCCGTCCACCTTGTAGTTCTTCATTGCAGCAAACGTTCTCCCTACAGCTATTCCTTCCTGCATTTTCAATTTATTACAGTCATTTAAAAAATAATGCAAAATGTTATTAATATGTACTTTTAAATCAAGAAGCCCGAATCGTAAAAATTGTGGGCACCACTTATTGGCAGCCTAGTTGCCCAGTAGGTCACTGCTGAGACATTATTGAGTTCAGTGCTCCTACTTTCCAGAGGCCTAACATTGGCAAAATTGTACAACTGACAGTTAGGTTACTCCCGGCCAAGATTAAGTTAGGCCCAATGACTACAACCTAGACGACCAAAGATTCACGTGGAGGATGTCCATTTTGTATCTTCCATTCATTCTGTGGGACCTACTTGGTATTGAACCGTGCACCACAGATGAATTGTTTAATGGCCACCAAACTCCTCGGCCCTACATGTGCTGCTTCTTATGAAAACCAAGTAAAACACAACTTACCGTAAGGGAGATAATACCAGTAACAAGCCCAGTCTTAATGGCTGTTAGTAAGTGACTGCCATGAAGTTTTAACATATTGGCTGAAGGAGGGTTAAGTCCTCGTTCCAGAACTCCTATCTGCATAACATAATTGATTACAGGCTAAAGAGAGTTAACAGGTGAAAAACATTGAAGAAGAAGATGAAGCACCCGATCTGCAACGCTTATATAATCCGGTTTATGGGATTATGCCGAATTGTTCCAGACAAGTATACATGAATAATCCGATGTAATCGACCGGATTGTATAACCTCGCCAATCGGTCCGAAGAAAATACAAGATTTAGCGAAAAATCTCACCACGCTGATGCCGTGTTTATCCGCTTTGAAAGCGAAAACAACTACTGTAGAGATGATCACAGAAGCCAGTGGTGCAATTGCTGACACCCAGAAGAGTTTGGGTCTGTTCATGCTCTGCATTCATTTGCATCAACAAAGTCCATTACACACAGGGAGTAGAATGCATAAACATGAATGAGAAGACGATTATGTCCTCGCCTTTACCATCACCAAAGTAAACCAATTGTAGGGACGATATGGGTGGTAACAGGAAATGGGCTGCACTTCTTAAAATATCAAGAGCAAGTGTGTCCGTTTTCCATCACCATCATGTGGTAGTGATAAGAGTCATCAATGGTGAAACTTACTATTGGTGACCCACCCAGTGTCAATTTATTTATTTTATCCCTTTATAACTAGTTTTTGTCCTTTTTCTAAACAATAATCAGTATTCCTATTTTTTTCTCTTAAATAAATTTAATTTATTATTTTTCCATACTTTTCCTCATAAGATAAGATCTAGCTTGACAAACATAAAATTTTAGCCTCCTTGACGTTCATGATAAATGATCAAAATCAATCAGTAATGGGCCTTCTAAATGCTTCAATTCCAAAGATTATCCAGAAGCCAAGCTCTGAATTATCTCACAAGTTGAAAGGATAATCTGACTTGCAAAAAAATGAAACATAGATAATATTATCCCATGTTTCGGCAAACCTTAAAACATAGATAAAGTTCTTTACTTACAAACATAACATGTTTTAGAGCTCTTCTAACTATGATTTTTTCGTCTTTTAAGCCAGGAATAACTGGGAACAAGATACCTATCCTTGGACAATATAATCCGTGGATTGTTATCATCTTATCAAACAGCCTAATGGTTCTAGTTTCCCAACTGCCTCCTGCTACTTCCAGCAATTACACGTTTTCTGATAAAGACAATTTGACAGAGACGGCAGTACGAGCCTGAAAGGATGGCAAATCAAATCCTACTAAACCGCAAGTTTTTCCTTAATAGAAAACAGTTAATTAATTTCAGTCAAAGCAAAAAGGCTGCATGTAAATTTGAGTATGTATTGCTAAACCGACGAGTTTTTCCTCAATAAAAATCAGTAAAACCAGTACAGACAATTTGACACGTGAGTATCTACTGCTCTAAAGTGTCAGGTCTGCATGTACATGTATTAGTGATCTAAATCTCCAAAACACCCTTGCCCTTTGTTCAAAATTAAGAATTATTCGGTCATATCAATTTGGAGTTAATTAAAGAAGAACTTGGAATAAGGGTTTAAGGCTTTTCGAGAATATGGCAAAGGAAAAGGGCAAGAACAAATCTCTGTTTCCCAAAAGCAACGTATGTCAAAATGGACTAGAAGCTGTGACAAAACAACGTACAACGTGTCTTGCCAGTAGAAGCAACGCAAGGAAGCAGACACCCATGAGGATGGTTTGCCATGACCACTGCAACAAAAGAAACAGTAAACAAACTAAGAAATCAATTCCAAGTATAAGTGAAAATTCAGTAAAGATATCTTGGTGGTGGAATTGAATCCCTTTACCTCATCTGTCCTATGAAAAACTGAGCTCAAGACAGGAACCACACCCATTTGTTTGGTGAAATGTTGGATCCCAAGAAGGCCTTTTAGCTGTTGGAGAGAGACTATGACTCCAGAGCCAGCCATGAACCCAATCAGTGTCGGCTTTGATAAAAAATCTATTATGAAACCCAACCTGCAATATCCAGAAGATAATTTTGTTAGAAATCAAAAGTGGAAAAGAATTGACCCAGTAAGTGAATTTGGTTAGTGGGTTGATCACCTTAGAAATCCCAATGAAGCTTGAAAGATCCCTGCAAAGAAGGTTGCAGTGAAAGCTAGTTGAAGAAAGAGAACTGGATCTTGGACTGGAGAAACTTCTTGGGATAGCATTGATCCCAGTATGAGGGAAGCAATGGAAACAGGACCTACTGCAAGATCCCTAGAACTTCCAAGTACGGCATATACAAGAGGAGGCACAAAGCTAGAATCTGCAGAAAAACACGAGAAAAGAGCAGAGCAAATGTTATTCAGATCCCCAAGCAGTAGAGAAGAACGGAAAAAGAGTCTGGCCCTATTGGGTCTTAGATATTGTCAATGCCCATGGAGCATTACATCAAACATCAACAGAAGAGACTTACACAAGCCTAGTATAGGAGGCAGAGTAGCAAGCTTAGCATAACTTATCCCCTGCACCAAATGGGTATCAACAAATCCAATTAAAACACCAAAAAGATATAAAAAGAACATTGAAAAATCAAGCTTTGGGTTAGGAGGCAATTGAAACTTACCTGTGGAATGGCCAAACTTGCAATAGTAAAGCCAGAAATAAGATCTGATTTGAACAGCTTCAAACTGTAGTTAGGACTCCATTGAAGTATAGGGAAGATGTATTGAAATCCCAAAACAAATTTCCTGCCCGGGGACTGGCCTTTGAACTGGCGAAGAGGGTCATCTGGGAAAAAGGTTTCCTTGAACTTGATCTTGAACTTTTCACAAGTGGTTCTAGGAGGAGGTAAGACAACCTTATGAACCTCCATATCTCTCTCCAAGGACTGAAATTTTGAACTGCTCACATCTGTATTTGTAGCGGTAGGAAATGGTGCGCTGGGTGATTCTCGTCACAATGGCTATCCTCTATTGTATTGGAGTTGGCCCCATCAATTAAACATCCAGGACCAGAACCGCTAGAGCAAGTAAAGCTAGAGAGAGAGAGAGAGAGAGAGAGAGAGAGAGAGAGAGAGAGAGAGAGAGAGAGAGAGAGAGGAGTAGAGCGGCTATGTAAAAGTTGTAGGTTTTGATGGGAAATTTGAGGACCTTTGTGGAGGTGAGCCAACCAAAGCTTTTTAAGGAAATTGGTTTGGTTTTGCTAATCGCTAGAAATTGAGAAATTTTTTATAGAATTCAGAGACGCGGAAAATATGGAAAGGATTTATGGCGGTTGGGTGAGGCTTTGTGATGTTCACCATCGACAGGTGTGCCATGGCCTCTGCACTTGTCACATGTGTGCTATTTTCAGGATGATTCCAATGGGATATTCTCTTCTCTCTTCGATCTTGACGTTTCTTCTCTGTAAGCTGTTATGAATTTCAGAGAGCGTTTCAGTGATGATTAAATGTAAGTTGTTTGTGCAACTCTTGTGTAGGTGCATCTATTAGTGTAGAGAGAGGGGGGAGGGGTGGAGGTTGAAGGGCTGTTTGGGACCGGGATTGCATCCTAGAACAAAGTTATACAAAGGTGGTGACTCTGTCGCTTTGTTGCCAGTCAAATTGCTGATAAACCAGTCCATGAAGTGATCTTACTCATTGCTAAGTACAGCCCCAAAAATAGATAGAATAGCTCTAAAGCTTGGCTGTTTGTTTTGGAGCAATCGTATCTATTTCTAAGAATATTAGAAATAGCATGGAAAAGAGTTACTATCAGGTATAAGTCTCTTTGTCGATTGTTATCCCCATTCAAACAACCCAATGTAGAAAATAAAAATAGCTCAATACCATTTACTACAAGAGCATGAGATCAATAATCCTGGATAATTTTGTCATGGTTTGCATTTCTAAGCCAAACAGCCACAAAAAGTTAGAGATAAATATAAATAAATTCTGGAAAATTAGGAAAGAATATGAGAGAACAGTAGCTTTTGGCCACCTTTATAAAAGAAGGGTGGTGGTGGTGGTGGTGGGTCAGATATTAGAGATTCTGGTAAACATATACTTATGGGGTCGTGGAATCCGAGATGATGGAAAGGAGGCGCATGATATTGAAGTGGCTATATGGTGGTCAATTCACCGCATCCTAAAGCTGCTTTTGCTAACCACCTCTGCCTTTATCCTCCCACACTTGTAAAAATGAACTTGTTATTCCGTTACTCTTTCTTAATTGCCAACATAAGACGTTTCAAAGTCCAATTCACACGTGTGTCAGCTTTCATTAGGAACCTTGAGCATAAACAGCCGTGTATGACCTTCTCACGTTTATATAAAAAGAAGAAGTGATTTTCAGGCTTTATCAGATCTATGGAATCGGTGGGCCAGGTTCCCACTACCATCCATTCCTTATCAGATGATGACAAGATATATTCCTAGGCAATTTAGGACGTTTTCATGACCTTTGCCAGGCCTAACATCCTCCACCACAAAGAATGAAGAGGAATATGGAGGAAAGTTTCAGCAAACTAATTGAACATGTTGCAAGGATCCATTCTTACCCCATCCACAAAGTCTGATGCCTTGGAGGGTGTTAGAATCCTTTGTTATATTATTGCAAACATCTTTGAGTGAGGGGAGTGTTGTGATTGTGGATGCCGTGTGTTACACAATGTGAGTGGCCATGTATTGGACCTTGTCCACCATCAAAACGGGCCATTCATAATGATAATGATCCTCACAGGTGAGTCTTCAACCTGATAATCTTTGAATGAGACCTTTTTGCTGGAAATATGGGAACGTGGGGGTTTAGACTCCAGAGGGGAACGCTGGTGAGACCCTTTGCATTGCCCTTCAGAGTGCAATCAGTAGGACTGCTCCGAAGCTCGGAGACAAGTTTACTCGACAGCATAGATGGGGCGTACGGAGGGGTACAGTACAATTACAAGCAAGAATGTACACAATGGCACAAGCTACAGGCCATGCAATGGCTCGCTAGAAAATGCACAACACTGTGAAAGCATTGCAATTCTTGCATCTCCCTCCTTCAACTATCAGAATGGTCTTTCCAGATCAATAAAATATAATAATGTGCTTCGTTCGTAGCTAATAAATAATCTCTCCCTTGCAGTTTTCATAGTTAGTCCTATTAGTAAGGATTTAATGGATGACTTGCCATCTCCCATGCAAGATAGGAATCACAATCACTGTTGTGTGACGCTACTGCTCTGCAAGCAATGCCAACCTCTCTTGGTGCGTGGTAGGTACTTCTAGTGTATTTGTTATTGAAATGGAAAGCAATGTTAGTCCTAATGGTCGACCAAAGTAACCAACTGTAGGATCAACTTTTGGGATTTTATTAAGATCAGAGCCCAAGGGACAAGACTGGTTGAGTGGAACAACCGAGGGCTATATTGGTATCAGAGCCCGGTTCTCCAGCTCGAACTTGGGCTGCTATTATGTCCTTTAGATTATATTTCTCCCACATTATTTATCAGTCAAGTAAACTCGTTTTATTGTAATATATTTTCTTTGATCTTAAATTGGTGAGGAATTTTAAATCAAAACGCTCAAACATAGCGTTACTTATTTGCACGAAGAGGCCCTACTTTTGAATGATCCAACTAAGTCATTTAATTCCTTTTTAATTCCTTTTTGCTTTGGAGTTTTCCTACTGAAGAAATCTTACCAACTGTATGATTTTAACTAACAAAAAGTACCCTTTTTAACAATAAATAGACAGCTATAAATATTATTAAACTATGTTTTAAATTCAATGATCTAAAATAACTATTGAAAATGCTAAGATCATCCAAATATCATGTGCTTTTGGTCAAGAAACATCCAAAGCACTAGAAATCTAATGAACTGGTCAAATTATCCAAAAGTGGGGCTCTTCAAGCAACAAACTGAGCTTTGGTTTTGTTAATTTGTTCGAGCTCTTCGGTTTAGCATTCTTTTTTTGGGTTAAATATATGCACAACATCAAGAGTTTAAGTATGCAGGTTTTCAAAGATTTTTCTCGTTTCTACTTTTCCAAATGTACCAGGCATAAGAGATGAAGGTGGTGGAACAGTTAGTGCTGGCCCAGATACTGAGGTTACTGATTTTGAATGAGTGAGTTTATTCAGTTTCTTTGCCTTTGGCTTGTATTATACTATGCTCATTTGTACGTTGTGGAGCGTTGCATGAGTGAGTTTTGGGAAACCCTTCTCTAATTTGCTTGCTTCTGCTCCAAGGGCATTGCAACAGTATGGTAGGGCTGAAGGAGGAAATGGGGAGCGACGAAGAAGGTAACGATGGTAAATTGGAAAGGAGAGATAGATGGAAGAAAAGTCTGCATCTCCGGATCCTTCTCTTGTGAAGAGATAGCGGCAAAGTTCCGAAGAGGTGAAGAGAAAAGAAAGTAAAGATTCGACTCTTCCCATGGGTGAATGGGAGAAGTGTAATAACCCAAATAATTAAATAATTATAATAATAAGAGAAATAAATTGGTAAATACACATGGGCTTATAGGGCATGGGACCCACGATGAGGCTATAAAAGCATGCCTTGTCTTTTATACGGCCAAACTATTCACCTTGGATTCCATGTTGATGACGCAGAGGCAACGATGTAGAACTCCCCTATCAGGCGCATGCAGTGACGATCTAACCACGGTAGGCCACCTCCACCATTTTCCTTATTTTTCTTATAGTTTCCATTGTTTTAACGCAGGAAAACGGTGTGGATTACCGTTTTCTGGTGAACTAATAGGCGTTACTATTCTTGTTAAAGTAAACTGATGAAACGGAATCAGATCATGATCTAAACCGTTCATCTTGTGCGTTGTAACATGAAGAACAATCTCATGAATTTTCATGGTGATCGGACGGCTAAGGATGCTGAAAAGCTTATAAAACAGTAGATAGAGAAATTTTAGAGACATGACAAAAATCGTGTAAAAATCTTAGATAATGATAGAGTTGGTTAAAAAGGGGCATAAAAATGAGATCTACGCGAAAAACTGAGTGAAACGATGCAAAAATCGCATCATTTGGACACCTGAGCATTGTCGGCGGCGATGGGAGTCCGACCGTCTTCTCTGGCGGCAACAACCGGAGGTGACATGCATCACCCCTATCGCACGCCACGCGAGCAGACGGCACGCGCATGGCGCACGACCCCACGCGACGCCATGCGCACAGCAACCGCACACCACGAGCACCACACACAGTGTGCCACGTAGGCTACATGCGGCGCCACACACACCGTGCCATGCATACAATACGCATGCACTCGCAGCGCCCTAACGCACGCCCGTGCACGCATGCGCACATGACGACGTTCGCTCGCAGTGCATCCGCACACGCGCCCGCATGAAGATGATGCACACATGCGCTGCGCATCTACACATGCATCAATGACATGCGCACACACGTGGACGTGTGATTTTGTAGATTTTGGGGTCTTTTGACCCGTCCATTTATAAAAACTTAATTTTTAGGAGCTACAGAGGCCCAAATTGCGATCCGAAAGAGGCGTTGCGACCGTATCGACGGCGCGAATGTAGATTTGACTTGAAAATCTAGATATAAATTCCTTTTTAAGGGTTAAACCACTGAATGTGGTGAGATAATCTCAATCAGGCTAACCAATGGATGATTAGGCCTTAGATCTTGATGGTATACATCAAATGTGAGATAACCTAGGGTATTAGATAGATGAATGTCATTGAATTGCCAAATGATGGATAATCTATGATGTAACAGGTACGTCAGAGTGCGCAACGTGATACGTCCACACGTTGATTGGAGCACTACATTTTATTGAGGTAGGTGATTTCATTCAATTATTTCGTGATTTCAGTAATCATGAGTGGAATTTTAAAGCTTTGAGACGTGTGTTTTATGTCTTCTCATGCACATAAATAGATCTATATTTTCGTGTTGTAGCATGACTTTTCAACTTGGTAATAACAATGTATGCATAGGCTTTGATTGTGTTATTGAGATTATTTATAGCGCATTTACATGATTTATAAGATTTATGTCTTGACGATGAATTATGACGGGTGTTTTCACCCGGTGGGTACTATGCTAAGAGGATTGTATAGTTGGTCACCCGCCCTCTGACTTTGTGATGATGATGATGATTAGACATCGCCCTTGAGTTATACAGGGCCAAGTACGTATGTGATGGTATCATGGGAAGTTCTCCCCTACGAGTCTATTCCTTCCTATGGGGACGAAGAAAGTCTCCCGTTTGGTGTCGACGGGGAGCAACAATGGTTCAGATCCTGATAGGGTTGCCACTGCAGCATAGTAACCTATATAGTTATTGTACATGTTCATATGGCTTTATATGTAAGGTGAACTGAGGCAAGCCAAGCCTAAGCCGTGAGAGACTCCGGGGGCTGATGCGGGTTGCACGGGAGGGACCACAGTTAATATGGGTACACATCACCGGTAATTGAGTATATTGGAGCATTTTGGTATAATTTTGATATAGCATTTTGTTATCTATGATTGCATACAAATGATCCTATGGATATAGACTAGCATGGTTTGGATGTATTTACCTTTATATTTTGATCATGCCTTGCATGCCATCTTGATTTTACTCGCTATCTGTTTTTGTGAAAGTTTATAATTATGAGCGTTCGTTTATTTGACATGTTTTTGGCATGTTTCCTTTATGAGAATGATATTGTAAATTTTGTTAAACTTTATTTGAGTGTAATCACCTGCACAAGCATAGTTTGCTGAGGCATTGCTTTGTTTTGCAATGGGTCAGATTTGGAACGTGATAACAATAAGGGAAAGCAGGCGGAGTACCTGAGTTTTGGAAGAAGACTTTAAGACCGTCCATCTCATTTCCTTATTCGAACATAGCCTAGAGTATGTTACTTGGACTAGACCTTTGAGACTTTCTTAGATGTGGATACATTTTTATAGATTGGACTCATATTATGGTATGGAGGATTGTTAAAGTTTAGATAAAAATATTATGGTGATTATGGATGAAACCTGGTGATATTTTATTTGATTTATTATCATCTTTAATTAGCCCGTGTATTTATTATGATTTTTAATCAAGCATGCTCAGAGTATCAAGGTTTTAATGTTATTTATGATCATAGTTTTGAATGTAGTTGACCCCCGAAGTTTACACTTTCAATAAATTCATTTAAAGCTGCCCTAAAAGTTCTATAATTTTAAATTTTAAATTTCATAGATCCCGTCTATTTTCTTAAAACGTATTATTATTTTTTATATTTATGAGAAAAAAGTTTTGGTAAAACTCAAGGTGTCACAGGGGCAGACCACAAGGGCTTAAAGTACATAGTCTTACTTTCCATTTTGCAAGAGGTTGTTTCTATGTATTGAACCCGTGACCTTAAGATCACATGATGACAACTTTTACCATTGAGATTAATTTGAAGTACACTAGCTAGATGGCAAGCAAAACGGCGAGAGAGACAAAAGGGGCAACTATTATATATAAGTCTAATTCCAATAATATAATTTTTCTTTTATAAATTCATAATATGGATCACCATATTTCCTTGATATCTTGTTGAACGAAGTTCAGATTGGGGAAAAAATCAACACGTTAAATATTCGTAAAATTTGGCAAATGTTAATAAAAAAATTAAAGAAAATTTAATTCTCATCCTTAAGCTTCTCCATGCTAATTCTCATCCTTTAGTTCACGATCTCCCTCAAATCTCTAAAGCAAGTTTTTCCGGTAGCATCTCCTCCGTTATGAACTCTGGCTTTTTGGACTTACCAGTCACAAAGATTCGGCCACTTCCTCTTTCTTTCAACCTTCTCCAACCGTATCGCCCTTCTTGTCAGCTTTGTTTCTCAGCCTTCCTGTCAAAAGAGAGAGAGAGAGAGAGAGAGAGAGAGAGAGAGAGAGCCGTTTTACTTTAAGCAAAGTTCTCCTGCTTGTTACAGCCTGAGGGCCCACACCCTGAAAGGGTATTGTCTGTGCCAAAGTACCCCATACACCCCGCACGGTTTTGTTCTTCTCCAGTTGCCTAGGGAAAATGCCTCGTTGCAAGGGAAGTCCTCATCACTCTTATTAAGAACCCAGTAACTTTTTTCCTAGCAATGTGAGACTAACTCTCAGTCCCTCACCTTGCCTAGAAGCCTGTCAGCCCGCCCTCATCAGCCCGCCCTCATCGGCCAAGGCTTCACAACCTCTTCCCCTTACGGGACACATGTCCCCGCGTGTCTTACCACACGCGAGCGTCCACGTGCGGTTAGCCACCCACACCGGGTTAGGGGTTAGCTCTGATACCACTTGTAACAACCCGAGGGCCCACACCCTGCAACGATATTGTCCGTACCAAAGTGCCCATATATCCCGCACGGTTTTGTTCTTTCTCAGTTGCCCAGGGAAAATGCCTCGTTGCAAGGAAAGTCATCATCACTCTTATCAAGAGCCCAGTAACTTTCCTCCTGGCGATGTGGGACTAAATCTAAATCCCTCACCTTACCTAGAAACATGCCAGCTCTCTTGGCTCGCCCTCGTCAGTCCGCGCTCATCGGCCAAGGCTTCACAGCCCCTTTCCTATACCCTGCATAGACAAGAGCTTCGTGTACCCATTATGCCCTTTTATCTATATGCATATAACTCAGACCCAAAACATAAATCGGCGAATTTGCCCTCAATGACACCCTGATCCATTGATTGATTCCAACATCCAAAATCCTCGGCCCACCGATTAGAGTGGGATGTACCGTCCAGCTTTACGGGGCCACTCGATTTCAGCAATCAAATCGGTCGCTTGCATGCGGCGAATTGCCACCCAAAATCGACCATCATTCCAAAGTAATAATTTCAGTTCCATCATTCGCTCTAAGTCAAACTTTTGGCCTTCTCCTTTCATCAGTTCTACTGAGCGACAACGACTACTTCAATGGCCACTATTTCGCACTTCTAAGAGATACTCATCACCCAACCGCAGGATATTAAAAAAAAATGAAGTTTTTATGGTTTAATGAATTTTAGTTTGGCCCTACTGCATTATTTGCCTGAAGGGAGCCTTGACAACGGTAAATTTGTCGTCGTGTGACCTGAGATCATAAGTTCAAAGTATGAAAATAGTCTTTTGCAAAGATGTAAGGTAAGGCTACATACTAAAAACCCTTATAGTACATCCCTTCCTCAAATTCTGCACAAACTAGAGCTTCCTGCACCGAGACCGCCCTTTATGCTTTGTTTACCAGAACTATGCTGTTCATTTTAATCTATCATAGAAGAAATAAGGCTATGATCTGTAATAGATGCAAATACTAGGATATGGTCTATTGCATGATGAGACTCGTAAGTTGAATTATTTGGATCACTGACATGCAGCCCTCACTTTTACATTTACCAGGCCCTATGTTATCTAAAAAGCAAGGGGTAATATTGTAAAAGCAACAATAGTGTATTTGTTTTCGTCATTGCAATCTCAAACTATTCACTTGTAACACTTTAATCCTTAAAGTTAGAGAAAAATAATTTAGTTACTATGATTATTTATTTATATTGCAATTCTGTTCTTCTATTAACTTTTCATTAATAGAACTAAGGGTTTTTTTTTTTTTTTTTTTTCAAAAATGCATTACATTTTGCTAATTTTGCAAAAAATCAACATTTTCAAGGAGAACATAGAAGGGCAAAGATGATAATTTAAATTTTTTAACTTAGAATTAAAATGTTAACCTAGCATAATGGGATTTTTGTAAAGATTTGCAAAATTTAATGGTAAAAATACAATTTCTAGAAAACATTTTTTTTTTTTTTGCAAAATTATCAAAATGTAATAGCATATTTGCATATAAAAAAACCTTAGAATTAATAGTCGAGCTCCAATTTAGCCTCAAAGGAAACTATTTTTTTAAAACTTTAAGGGTTAAAGTATCGTAAGTGAATACTTTTAGCCTCAAAGGAAATCGGTGTACGAAGCCCTCTCATATGCATGCGGAATTCAAAGAAGGGGCAGACCACAAACGTTTGAAGTACACGCTAGACATCCGTAAATTATAAGTACAGAAGGACTTGCATTTATCATGTCTCTTACATTTGTCTATATTATCCAACCACCAGTTGGAATCGATTAAAGTTGTGAGTCTTGATAATTGCAGAAGCTAAAAGAGCATCTTTTCTTTATCTTTTTATGTCAAGTCCTACATCTTGTTGGGCTCCTCATATTTGGTCTTTATGCAAAAAATCACACGGTCATCTAATATTTCTAACCTCTCGTTATTTTTTATATTATTAATAGTCCTTATTTAAAGCAGAAAGAAATGTAAGCTACAAATATCTAATGGTCTTGATTTTTTGGACGTAGATAATCTAACAGAGTCCAAGGACATATCTTCCAAAAATTTTGCCTAAATTCACAAATATATAAGAGTCACGGCATGATAGAGTGTGAGAATATTTCCAAGTTAAATCAAGATTTGCTTATACCTTTAGCAGCAAAAGCCAAGAGAAAATCGAACAAAGGGAGTCACTGGATTAATCCATTGACAGATTCGACAACTTTTTCTTAAAAAGAGTTTTCACTTGTTCGATGCATTGAGAGTGCTGGAAAGGATACGGAGATGCTTTCCGTAAGTGTGGTTTAATTTTGTTTACAGAGGTAAAAAGGAGAGCCTTGACGCAATGGTAGAGTTGTCGTCGTATGACTTTGAGGTTCACGAGTTCAAGTTATGAAAACAGTCTTTTACAAAATGTAAGATAAAACTGTGTACTATTGACCCTTATGGTCTGCCCGTGCTGTGTTTTCTCTAATGGACGCGTGGATCCATGAATGAAATCCATAGCTGACCAACATGTCTATCCAATATCATGAGTGGACATACTGAAATTTCAGACTGGCTGTTTCTCGTAAGTGATTATGGCTGTTATGGACTTTTTTAAGTAACAATTATGGCTGTTATGGACTTTTTTAAGTAACAAAAAAATAGGAGGCTTAAACAGATTGATCGAAAACCATTCTCATTTATCACAAACAGGTATTAGATAATCAGACACAGATTATACCGAGCAGCATAATAATGGCACATGGAATAAGCCTTACCAATCGCTCCTTACGCAGGAAGTTCAAGGACAAAAAGGTGCTTGTGAATAGATCCACTGTTCTTTAACGCGCTTGTGAACGGATTATCAGACACAATCTAGAACAGGCTGATCAATATCTGATGTCTTTTTCAAACTTCCAAAGTCTAAATATCCACATACTAGGATGATAGGATCTCCCCCTCCTTCCACTATCAGGAGTGGGTCGACCACAATTGTAGTTCTTCATGGACTGTGCCAACAAATGACCACCCTGTGGCTGAACTTGTGACAAACCACCTTCACTTAAACACACACGTGGTCGACTATGGCCGAACCACTCCTCCACTCAGGTCCACCATGGGTAGAGTGGCGATGCCAGTATTCAATGTCTTGGTCATCCTAGCCATCACCTCTTGACTAAATACAGATGGTTGGCACAAACTTGGACCCATACACAGTTGGTCCCTGTCTCTTATGCTTCATCTTTTTGCATGCGAAACACCGACCACATGCCTTGTCCTATCCATTATTGAACCGGGTAAAGATCGATCAACCTTTCCATATGCCAATTCCGAAGTCTTTGCAAAACCAAAGTGTTTATTTTCCAAACTGTTCTCCAGTCCTCTAGCAAATCATTATAGTTTGCCACTGCAATTATCTCTAACTAAATATTCCGACTTTCAAGCAAAAGAGTTCTGGACGAGTGGCCACGTTCTTGTGACTTCGACGTAGCTTGCCTTCGTCCCAAAGTGGATGTAAAAGTCCATCCCGAAAGTGGCAGCGACACGTACTACTCGAAGTAATTAAATGATACATAATGGAGCTAGCGAGTTTAGTTTCTTTCATTGACGTGCAGAGGCATGAGCAGCCTACAATCCTTTGTATTCCAAGGGAGAGAGTCATTTTTCCACTGTGCTAGAAGGTGTAACAACTCTCAATTTCGAGTTTTTTTTTGTACATTATTTTATATTTTAATTCAGATGAAAATCAAGAATTAAATTTAGTAAAATTGAGTTCTATAAAAGTGATCCCTTTGAAAACTAAAAATTTAGACTCTAAATATAAAAAATAAAAAGTACACATGGATATGATTCCAACGACACAAAGAATGCTGAAATTGGATTTCAGATGGAAGAGATATGATGATTTAAAATATAAGGGCATTTTTGGGAAAAAAATCATTACAAAAGGCGGGGTCCAAATGAATATCAGCACCCCTCCCTACTTAAGCAAACAGAACGTAATTGTGTTTCTCTAGAGTGCAACCAACAGAGAGAGAGAGAGAGAGAGAGAGAGAGAGAGAGAGAGAGAGAGAGAGAGAGAGAGAGAGAGAGAGAGCGCTACGCCTGCGAGGGGAAGAAAACGAGGGTTTACCGGTTGTTGGAGTTACAGTCATCATATAAGAAGATGATGGCTCTGATCTCCAAGCTGATCATTTTCTCTAGTGCTAGAAGATAAGCAAAAATCCTATAGAGATTTCACGATTAGGGCGTCTTCATTGTGGGTTTTTGGAGAAAATTGACAACACTGATGACTATCGAGTGTCGTACGCCAAATTTTTTTGTCAAATCATCAACTCCATTGATTGTTTGAATGGGAAAAACCCTATTTCAAGTGAGTAATTCAACGATTCCCTGTCTATACTTTGGATTTCTTTGTTTTAGGGATTTACATGCTAGATGTATGTTTTACGCATGATCCAACCATTGATTTTCTAATCAGTGATTAGAGATAGATAAATACTTACCTTATATAGCTTGGATCTTACTGAAATTATCGATCTAGGCCAGAACTCGATCAGACAATCTTAGTCGTCTGATCCATTACTATTTAGACAGTTATTTCTTGATGTATGATCGTTGATCAGACACCATCAATGAGTTTTGGAACACTAAATAACTAGTATATGATAGAAATTTAAAAAATCTAGATCGGAATTGAGCGAATTATCTAAACTGTCAAATCAGACAGGAGAAATATCTAATTAGTGATCAGACACCACCATTGTGTTCCTTGACCTTTGTTAAGTAAACATACTGTGAAATTTTTTTGATCAGTGCACTGATTATTAGGAAATTGATGAATTGAATGAGAACCGTTGATTTGCTGCTATCCACATTGTTCAGTTAGTGATTAATTAGAACTCTACTAACCTTTTCGGCATTCTAATTAATGAGCCTCAACCCTAAATAACTAATCCAATCACTTTATTTAATCCAATCACTTGAAGAACATAGGGTTAGACCTTGAAACACTATGTCAGATCACCATGACTTATTAGATTAAACTTTTATATTTGAATCATTCATCAATGAGGCTATTTGAATTGTAAATGCAAACCTAAATCGTTGGGCCACTAATTGGTGAATGGATGGTGGATTTAAGACTGAAATGATCATATATTCTCCTATGTAATCTATGATCAAAGAAATATGAGATGATTTATGATGATCTAAACTGTCAGGCTTAAATTAAAAAATAGATCTCTTATGTATTCATTAATCTATGATTCTACATTGACAAGGAATCTGAAATATCGATAAGTTGATTGATGAATTGATTGAAGGAGGGATATAACTAAATCATGAAGTACAACGAGAGAAGAACGTAGTTTTAACTTTGATATTCTATTGTGAAACATGAAAACTATTGATGACTATTCTATCATGTTTGAAAATAGTAAAATCAAGATTTTTGGAGATTTCTGTTTTATATAGTGAGTATATGTAACACCCCAAGTTTTTATAATATTTTGTTATAATAATAATTATAGTAGGGATGCCAAAATCAAATATTCTATTAATTATTGTATTAGAACATTTACTTAAAAACCTTCGGGTGTTATCTTCTTTTTCCAAAAACATCACGACCATAATTAAAAGATAAATATAAGTAGGCATTAATAATTTTAAGACAATACTAATATCAATTCCAACGTCAATTCAACGGCGCCTTTATTTTGAAAACAATAAATATCAAAAAAGCATAATAATGTTGCATAGGGTCTATCCATCATAATATTCCACCATACTTAAAGACATGTCCACAATATATATAATGTCACAATCAAATCCATCTAATGAAGGTATATAGTCCATAAAATAGGTTCGAATTGTAGTCCATCTAATTACTTACGTTGAGCTATCTATCAACCAAATCAAAGTGGTCACCACTGCTATCACTATCCCTCCATGGCTTTGCCTTTCCTACTATCATGCTTGGTATCTGAAGCATTGCAAAACAAAGCAATGCCTCAGCAAACTATTGCTTGTGTAAGTATACAGATATTTAATGTAATAACAAGGAAAAACAAAATCGAATAACAATGTGAATATAATGTGCGGGTCAATTATCCATGAAAATATAAGTATCATAAGTAATGCAAATATAGTCTTAAATCATCATATGTGATGAAACATGCATCTCATGGATTTAAAACATAATGATCTCATGGATGTAAAATAGGATCTGATCTACTGTAAATGAGCATACAATAACAAACAGGGCACCCCAAAGTACGTGGGTCCCACGAGTATCCCATGCACTTGTATAACAGATCATGAGTACTCATATCAATTCTCTGAGTGCCATCACACTCAGGCACATAATAACATCTTTATGTTCATCATGCAAGCATACAGAACAAAAGTATGGATAGTCATGCTGCAGTAGCAACCCTTTCAGGGTCTCAACTACTGCCGCTCCCCGTTTACACCATAACGGGAGACTTAACATCCATCCCCATGGAAAGGGCCAGATCGGTAGTGTGAATTATCTATGTTGCTAAACTCATACCAAAAGCCATATATAGCAGGTGTCTATCACATTGTCAATCACATCACAATTCAAAGGGTGGGTGGCCGGCCCTACTCTCTCCTAGCATGACATCCATCACGTGAGAGCGCCCATCATAAATCACAAAACACGAAAATCACGTATCTCGTAAAACTAGGAGTACTTGTGGCTCACAATCCCTAAGGCACACCCTTCATCCCGAAGTTATCTTCCCAAAGGACTACCCACCAAACCTTTACCATCAATTTTTATGAAAACCCATCAATCTCAGTAATGTAATAAGGAAAGATAATTACTAATCATACATAAAATATGTGGTATTAATCTCATAAAATAATCAATCATGAAAACTCATTCAATATACTATCAAAATCTAATATAGATCATAGCATAAAACGTTAAATCTTACAAACCTCAAAATAAATAAACAGATGACAACCAATCGTAATCAACCCTGGTGCTATGATAATGCAGAGTTTTAGAAATCAAAACATAACATTAGATGTTGTCACCTACCTCAATGAAAGATAACCCAAATCAAGAGTGTAATCCTCTTAGCTCGCATGCTCAAATATACCTGTAAGTATTATGTACTATTTTGTGTTATTTATTTCATCTCAGTGGAATCTATGGCAATCCAACCATTAGATCATTCTCTAAGATTTCTATTTATGATTTGGTCCTTAATCTCAATGCTACTTGTTATTAATCAGTCATATCTCATGTTCATATGCTCATTTTTGTGTGCATCTAAGGTTACACCTTGATTTGACGGTTAGATCATCCTTAGATCAACAATTTTCCAAGTCTGGGTTAGATCAATGATTTGGGTCAATTGTTAGAGTAATTACACCTAATATGATCCTTAAAACCCTTAGTTATTACCATATATTATCTAGTTGTTCAAGGCTTAGGGCCTGATCACCCTTTGAACAACCAAATCTAAGTGATTTGATACTATTTTATGAATTTGATGACTAGATGTAATTAGATCAAGATTCTAATACTAAAATTATGTCCGCATCATCGAGACAGTTCTAATGGACCTTTTGAATCGAAGATCGAGCTTCTATAGCCTCCAAAATCTCAGAAAAACCATTTCAGAATAAAATCAGATCAGAAACCGATTTTTTCACTGGTTTGCACTAGCGGAGGGGGTTTACATCGACATAAACCAGCGTCCCCAGTACGTACAGGTGCCAAAATGCGTCGCCATTCTGGCTGGCTGAGATAGCATGCATAAGCGTGCCCGGGCGCACATGTGCCCGATGGGGCTCTCGCGTGTGCCATCCGCCCCTGTGCGTCCTGATCAGTGTCTTAGGTGCACCATCCCTCGTGACAGTGAACCCGAGCCATCCGATTTCTTTTGGCTTGATCGAAGCCTTAGATGTTTTGATTTTTTATCTGTTTTCACTGTTTCTATGGTTTTTGGGTCTAAAGATCACATTGAATAACTCAGATATCTCATAGGAGATGTCTTTAAAGTGGGTCTAACTATGCTCCACGGTTTTGACTTCCTAGACCATCCAACGGCCGTTCAAGTCAAATCTAGCCCAAATCTGAGAGGGAAAAGTTGGAAAACAATGGGAAAAACAAGTTAGAGTGTGTGGCTTACCTAATTCGATTCATAGATAGGAGATCATTGTCATCTAGTGCGTGTAGAGTTCTGCTTGTTTTAGCAGCATGCAAAGGCAAAAGGTAGGGTTTTTCTTTGGTTGTTAGGAGCGGAAATGGAAGGGAAACAAGTTTATGTAGTGGTAGATTCGATTACTTCGCAAGGCAAGGCAGATCACCGCCTATCTCTGCCTGCTAAGGGTTAGGGATGGAAAGGGGGTATCATTATCAAAACGACCGCCCTAATTCGTGTCCCTACCTAATTACTAAATTGCCCTCTGATCTTAAAAAGTTCATATCTCTCTCATCCGAACTCCGTTTTCTACGCTCTTTATACCTTTCAATTTCTACCGGTGTGTACTTTCTAATTTTAGTGGTTCAAAACCAAATTATATGCATAAAATTTTTAATTTAATTAATTTGTTACTAATTTAGGGTTAAATTTGAGGATATTACAGTATATTTGTATTTCATGCAACTTATCGCTATGAAATACCATATTGATTATTTACTAAATTAAAAACTTATACATGAAAATGTTTTTGAAATTTGCATGGAGTTTGTGATTTATGAAATGATGAGAAGGAATCATTATACTCAACCCTTGTGAATGTTGCTTTTACATGGTTATATTATATTATGAGATTGATTTGCATGATTTTACTAGTACATAGAATTCTATGGTTTTAAATGTTATTACGGCATGTAATGATGCTAGTATTACTATGTTATAGAGGGCAAATCGTGGGCCGATGGACGATGTTCTAGGAGGGTTGAGGACTGATTATACCCTCCGAAACTTTATATATATGATACCTAGCTACAAAAGGCCAAATTTAGGTCGACAACATCATGGGTAGGACATGGCCTTGAGTACCGAGTTTTCCATGCACACAGTGCAGAGAGTCTATCCATCTGGGTATCGGCATGATAACTACGGACTTGATTGGGTCTTGTTTGTGTATAAATGGTCCATTATTTAGAGATTCATATGTATATAACATGATAGAGCAGGTGTGTGGCACCCTGAGAATTTCAGGTTTATAATAAATAATCATGACCAATGATAAATGGCTGGATTACAAGTGTTTTTATACTTGCGAGACCTCAAGGAGGTTCAAATGATAATATATATGTATATGTATATGTATATATATATATATATATATATATAGACACACACATATACTTATTAAGATACATTAATCATGCCTTCATGGTTTAAATGCTTTTCATCTATTGATTTTTTACGAAGATTCACTATCTAGTTTGGATGAGTATATTTATGAGATGATGCATGACATTAGTTGTGAAGATCTTTCATATCTGGTAAAATACCTCGCAAAGGTTACTTTTGTCTTTAAAACAATATGCATGGATGTTGAAATTAATAATTTAAATTGGTTTGATATGCCATTGATTTGTAAATCATGATTAGGATTTCAAAGATTTATTATACTGCTCATTATGCATAATATTTTACTCAATTGCATAATATGTGATTATATATCCCTTTTGGATTTGAAACTGCATAAACTTCATATTTCGATGATTAAACTACTTAGACAGACACAAGCTTGCTAAGACATTGTTTACAATGTCTCAGATTTGAAGAAATGAGACATAGGAGCAAAATATTATGATAGAAATCTCAAGAAAAGGGCATGAAAGGTATATCAAACATGTTTGCAATATAGTGGATAATCTTGTAAACTAATATAATGTTTGACTTTTTTTACTTTGCTTTATTCATATGTGGGCGTGTAAATTAGAGTTATGGTGATGTGGCTGTGGCTGTGACTAAAGTGGTCTTGGGAATGTTGGTTCAATCCTTAGCCTTTTGGTATTACAAAATGTTTCTTTTTATTTAAATGTGAACAAACATGTGCGTGTGGATGTATTTTGGAGGGAGATAGAGTCTCCTTTGTGATTTCATATATACTATGTTTAGAAGGTTGTCGCATCGCATGCATGAAATGTGGTAGGTCCAAAATATGCCGGATTTTCAATACAAATGTAGAGCTCATTTTTGGGATTTTTTTAAGGTCTTCTTATGAAACATGTTTTCCATTGTTTGGTTTCTAAATAATTTTTCAAGCTTGGAGCCTCAAAATTACAAAAGATTTTGTGAAAAAGTATTAGAAAAACCTGAAATGTCACAGAAGGCCTTGCTTGGTGCTTGGGGAGTTAGAAATTATCTGCACCAAATAAAGAAAATGAATCAAACTTTCCACACGATTCTAAAGATCTGTTTTATACTATATATTCCACACCTTTCAGGTTCTTTATTTGTGATGGTCCTATAACACTTTTGAGACCTTTAACAAACGCCCACAAGTTTGGGTGCAAAGTTCATATGTGGAAGTGTGGTCCATTGGATGGTAGCAACTCCACAAAGTTGGACGTATAAAGGGCTATCTTTTTCTCCATGCGAGGCGATTCCCTTGGTGGAGTAGATGTGTATCTGTGTCTTGTTGAATTTTGATCCAAATCCAATCATAGTCGCACTAGCTGGAAGATATCTGCGGATGCGTGGAAGAAAGGAGGAGCCACAAAAGGGGGGATCACTATTCAGTTTATTTTGTCAATACATAAGAAGACTTGAAGATGTGCAAGAACATTTTGGGATGGAAGGTCCAGTCAGGACACATGTAGTGGGTGCAATAATCCAATGATGACTGACCATATAGAGATACAGTTGTGCGGATGAGCCCGTCCATGTGGGATCTCCTTTGGCTTTAATTACATGGCTCAACTAGTTCTGACAATCAAATCATTGCCCTACAAGTGGACTGTACAAAAGTTGGTTCAATTATCAGATGTTAATTGAGAAAACAAGGGCATGACTGTGACGAATGGATCAATCATCAAGCAAGGACTACAAACTCATTTGAGTGTTGCAGATTTTATGGAACAAAGCTAGCTTCATGACCCAAAAGCAAATTGACATGCATAAAGACTTTCCTTAGTTTTTTGAGTGGAGAAGACGTAAGACCTGAGAAGTGTACTTCTGACTCCCAAAACACCATACGAAGAATCTGAACAGGCCCACCAACACCGTCCATAAACTGCTGGCCAGAAAAGGCTCTAAAAGTTCCACAAGTGATCCCAGTGCAACTCTGCTAAACCCACAGACTCTAAGGTTGCGTATTTCACAGAAGCCCACATGCATTCCAAGTTTAAATCGTAGACATGATCAACCCAAGCATAAAGCTGTGAAGTCTGGATCATTTATCTGATATAACCTTTTGATTTCACATGATTGTACCATGTCCTTTACCAACTGTGAGCTCTCCCATTTATAGGGCTGTCAACTGGCTGAAATTAGATCAGATACTCCAAAACATAGTCATGATTATAACTTCAATGTCTTCATCCATATAAAAGGTAGCCCCGGTGTACGAAGCTCCTGCCTATGCAGGGTCTGGGGAAGGGGTAGACCACAAGGGCCTATAGTAGGCAGCCTTACATTGCATTTTATAAGAGGCTGACTCCACGCCTTGAACCCGTGACCTCAAGGTCACATGACAACAACTTTTACCCTTACGCCAAGGCTGATTCTAAAACATAGTCATGATTATAACTTCAATGCCTTCATTCATATAAAAGACAGCTTCGCTGCACGAAGCTCCCACCTATGCAGGATCCGAGGAAGGGGCGGACTACAATGTCTTCATCCATATCATAAAACTAAATCATTCACTATTATGAGGGACAATTTCACTCTCATGTGATCTAAGCAACTAAGGTTATGTAAAAGGATATAAGAAGTATTGAAGTCAATGAAGCAAATATTGTTAGACATGAATGAGATTTATTCCAAACAATTATATAAATTTAGAATATCTAGTCTCCATGGCATTTTCAAGCTCCTCTACTGACAGGTGCACTATGTTGATAGGAATTGACAAACACCTTTTTGTACATGTCCTCGAGGGCAGCATTCATGGCAATCATCACTAGTCTTGAGAATCCAAGATAAGGTCACGGGAAGATAAGCCATTTATCATTACGATGTGTCGAGTAAAAGTGCAGTAATGTATGCAACTGAAGCATCCTGACAAATCGAGAGATTTGAACCTTGTACTAAAGTAGAGGAAAAGTAAAAGATTTTGTATTTGGGTAAAAGTGTTTAGATTTTTATAAAAACCCAAATTAACTTGACAAAAGTTCCATCCATAAAGCTTCTATGTATGTAATTAATGGTACTTTAGAAGTATTTTAGTATGCTTAAACAAAAACTTAATATCTAACGCATCTGAGAGAATTGTCTCAATCCATTCCATTTAAACTATCCCAAGTTACAGCCCAAGTATAGTTCATTTAATTGTTTTATATGTCCATGTCCTATCCAAATCTTATCATATCGTACCCACCAATCAGAAAAATAAATATCCTTTGGACCAACAAGTGGTGATGTATTTTATGGGTATGGGCTACCTAGGATGGGCTAAGGGTATGGGTGACCAAAAGTTAGGTCCAGCTTCTACCAAGCTGAACATTCGTCCATATCCAGACTGAACCCCACATGTTCAAATCTAGCCAGCCATATAAATTTTGCCGGCAGTCATTGATTAGTAAGCTTGTAATGATTTTGGAAAATCATGCTGCTTCAGTTTAATAATGGGCAGCCCCCAGTGCACAAGTTTCTGCCTATGCGGGGTCCGGGGAAGGGGTGTACCACAAGAGCCTATACTAGGTAGCTTTATCTTGCATTTTGGCAAGAGGCTGTTTTCACGCCCTGAACCCATGACCTCAAGGTCACACTACGACAATTTTTACCGTTGCGCCAATGCTGCTTCAGTTGATTAGTCCAAATGAGGGGGAAGAATTTGTTTGATCTTCTCTTAACAAGAACAAACCACAAACTCAAATACAGCAATTTCTTGATTAGCATTCTGTTTAGATCCGGTCTAATTGCAAAACCCCGAGTCCAAAGGACGATCCGACCCTCACGACTCACTTCCTCCTTTTTAAAGGCCCCTCTCTTTCTTATGACACCAAGAGCAGAAAAAGTTACCATAGAGAGATCAGCATCATCATTAAACATAAACATGGCTAATTCAGACATGGCTGAGGTAGAGAGGATCTTCAAGCGTTTCGACACAAACGGCGACGGGAAGATCTCGTCGACGGAGCTCGGCGATGCCTTACGCTCTCTGGGATCGGCCTCTCCTGATGAGATCCAACGGATGATGGCCGAGATCGATACAGATGGTGATGGGTTCATTGATTTCAAAGAATTCACTGCATTTCACCAAGCCAATAGAGGCATTATGAAGGATATCTCTAAAATCTTTTGAAGTATGATTCTACGTTGTACTCCGTCTTCATCAGCTCGTTAACATGATTCATTGGCCACCCATTGCCATTGTTTTGGCTATGAACAATGTCTTGTATATGCTTTCAAATTTGAGAATATTTTGGTGAGTTACGTAAAGTTGCAGGAAATTACGGGGTTGTTATATAATTTTATGAGAAGGGGAGTCTAGAGTTTTCGTCATGTTACATGGGTTCAAGGCGTGGAAACAACCTCTTACAAAATGCTAGATAAGGACCCTTGTGTTCCTCCCCTTTTCTGGATCCCATGTACTAAGGCTGCCTATATTAAAGGACAGCCCTCGTGCACGAATCTCCCACCTATGCCAGGTTTAGGGAAGAGGCGGACCACAAGGGCTTATAGTAGGCAGCCTTACCTTACATTTTGCAAGAGGCTAATTCCACGACTTGAACCCGTGACCTCAAGGTCACATGACAACAACTTTTACTGTTGTGCCAAGGCTACCTACATTACTTTGAGAAAATGAAAAAGTTATCCTCATGGTTTACTCGTGCAAATAATCTTGAGAAGAAACATTTTTTCTTATTAAATAAATAAACATACCTCATTAAGCAAAGTTCCATTGTCGTCTAGTCCGGTTAGGATACCTGGCTTTCACGCAGGCGACCCGGGTTCAAATCCCGGCAATGGAAATGGAAATTTCCTTTTGCTCAGCTAATAAAGTTTATATTCCTAGTTAGTAATAAAGGAACAGAAAAAAATAAAAAAATTTAGATATACTTTATTTCCTATATTATTCTGCTGCATGCATTCTCCCTTCCTTTCTCTCTCCTTCTGATGCAATGTATTTCTATGCATAAGACATCTAATGTCTCTCTCCTTCTGGCGGAGGTTCCCCTTGCCTACATGGAGAAATTCTTATTCCCTTTTTTTGATTTGCCATCTATTACACCATACGATGTGCCTGTCCATGCATGAGAACAAAAAAGAAAAAGCATTAGAAAAATGAATAAATAAAAGCTTGATACATCGAGGCAAAAAATCTCCTCAGATGATGAACTTGGACCATAGGATAAGAGGCAATCTTTGTAGTAAATGGTTCAGATGAGTGGTTATAGGTTGCAGTGAAACCTCTTTGAGATGAGAAGACATTCTCAGATAGCATGGAGACGAATGGGATAGTAGAATCCTGTGAGTTACACACTTGCACTGAAGGGATTTTATGCCTCTCCTTGAACAACCAACTTCGACCCGAAGAATAAAAGGGTGGACTACAAAGGTTTATAGTATGCAACTTTATTTTGCATTTTTGCAAGAGGCTGTTTCCAAGGCTTGAACCCATGACCTTAAGATCACATGACGACAACTTCGAACGGAAGAATATGAATGGTTAATTAGATGAACAAGTTAAGCCTAAATTTTACAAAAGTGAGCCTCCTTCCAAGTTGGGAGTAAGTTGGGGAAGATAAAGGGAAAAACTCTAGTTGCCCCCATTTTCTTAGATTGTCCTGCACATAAGCCAATCCATGAGCTTGTCTGTGGGAATGGATAGGATACTTTTGGTATGTAGATCAAAAGTACTCTTTTTGGAGAGGCTAGAATAGACTGAATATAGGTGTCATTGATCACTGCTGCTATAATGCATATTGACTGAATCGAAATAGAAGGGTTTTTATTTCTCCGAACTGTTCTGCAGCAGTTAAGTTTTTGGACTCGGAAATGAGTCATCTAGATCAAAGGATAAGCTCATTTTATTAATATAAAAAAAAATAATTATTTTCATAGGGATAACCTTAAACCAACGAGCGACCTGAACCCATTACTTAGCACAACAAAGGCCCTTCTTGCACTCCTTTTATAGAAGGCCAAGGCTCAAAGTAGAGTAGTTTGAGGGCATTTTGCAGTTTTCCGCAAGGAACTTGAACTGCCCATTTCTCTTTTTCATTCGGAAAATAATTTGGGTTAGGTTCATCCAAGAAGAATGCAGACTGCTCATTTCTCTTTTTCAAGCAATATGAGCCCCGGTAGAAGTAGACTTTTAACAGCATCTACTCCTGTAGACACTGCCTTTTGGCATCCACGGTGTTAATAGTTTTTAGATCTAAGTTATTAATGTTAGATATATTAGGGATCAAATTTCATGCCCGTTAAATGGTTTTATTTTATTTTTCGGTAAAGAATTTAGATCATCGAATTTTTTTTCATTTTTCAAAGACATTAAAATCATCCAAATGCATTGATTTTTTGAGTTACTTAATTTTTATACACCAAAATCCAAAAATGATGGAAAAAAATATTATAGCGTCTTAATTAGAATAATGTTCTCCGTCGTTGAACACTCGTTTATATACAAAGTTTCTTGCTGGCTATGTTCCTGGGCTCAAAAGCGGGAGCCATGCATCATGAATGGGCTGAAAAAGTGGGGTGCTACGTGGAAATCTTCAACCAGAGTCTAATTATATTTGGTGGAACTTTCTGTCGACAAACAATCACCTTCACGATTTTGTTCTTTTCTAATTTTCTTAGAAAAATGTCTTGTTGTAAGAAGAGTCACGCACTACTCTTATCGATAGCGCAACAACTTTTTTCTTAACAATATGGACTAACTCTTTATCCCTCAACCATCTTCCATCTACGAATACCTAGGCCTTCACACGATGGAAGGCCAACTTATGAGAAATATTAGTATCCAGATTGCAGAAGGCAGGACCATCAAACCAGTCGTAAAAGCAAGCGTGTTTTCGAGAAGAATATTATTCAGGGAAAAAGCCAACCACGTCAAGTGTATTCTAACCTCTAGAAACAGACACCTGCTCACTTTGTCAATAAATTAGGAAGACCCAGCAACCTCGAGGACATTATTTGATAACTAGACAAGGAAAGAAAACCCACCGATCCCAAGGCTTTGAATTGACTCTAATAAAAGGGCAACAGTGATTCTCCAAGCTTCCACCTATGCAGGGTTTGAAGAAGAGACGAATTACAAAAGGTTTATACTATACAACCTTATTTTGTATTTTTTAAAGAGGTTGTATCCACACCTTTAACCCGTGACCTTAAGGTTATACGACAACAATTTTACCATTGTGTCAAAGCTCTCCTTCTCTTTGAATTGACTCTAATGGTGCTTGGAAATGTAGTAATACCATCAATCCGGTGTGCCTGGCCATGGCTCCAAACAGAATCAGTCCAAAACTTGGATACAATTGGTGGTGGGACAACCAAAACAATTGAATCCATGCAGCTAAATGTACTAGTGAAACCTGATCATTTGGTGATCCAAACAGTTCGTGCATTGGGTTAGTGATTGGTTAGACGCATGCTGCAAATATTTGATGGTGGAATATCATTGAGAAATAAAAATCAATATTATGAAAGGATTTCCTAAGATTATTTCTAGTATGGATTGAGTTAATATCCAAAGGGGAGCCTTAGCGTAATGGTAAAGTTGTCGTCGTATGATCTTGAAGTCATAGGTTGAAGGTGTAAAAATAGTTTGGTGCAAAAATACAAGATAAGGCTGTGTACTATAGACCCTTGTGATCTGCCACTCTGCTGGACCTGCATATGCAGGAGCTTCGTGCACCAGCCCATCCACTCTATTTATGTACGTATAAACTACCAATCATGTGATGATGTTAAAAGAGAAGCATCCACTCTCTATTTATGTACCTATAAACTACCAAGCCTCTCTCTCTCTCTCTCTCTCTCTCTCTCTCTCTCTCTCTCTCTCTCTCTCTCCTACAAGACTTCCAAAGTTTTAACGTAAAGATTCTCGTCAAAGGTTTAAAAGTTCCTCAATGTTCATGTAATTTATGGTTTTACTTGTACAAACATGCAAGATAAGGCTGTCTACTATAGGCTCTTGTGGTCCAACCCTTCCTCAAATCCTGCATAGGCGGGAGCTTCATACACCAGGGCTACTCCTTTTTTACTCGTACAAATAACACCAAGTTCTTCTTTTTCCTTCAAAGCCTACAACTCTCAAGAACTAGAACAAAGAAAGAAAGATAGAAAATCCTCAAAATTATATTGTTTTGGCTAAATTCCCTCACATTTATTGGGATGACATTTTTATCATTTATTTCTTCCTTACTTATCTGAAAAATACTAAGGAAGAATCAATTGTGTAAAAAGGCTGTATCAGGAAAAAAAAAACTATCACAACTTATTAGGCAAAATGCATATTTCGACATTTCACTGGTATTCAGCACATTTTGATCGAAACAATATTTAGGCTAATACCATAGTTAAATTTTTATTAGTACGGTGTAAATTGTAATAATGGCCAGTATTGTACATTCCAAATTAACCATATACGCATACGATGTGATGGGAGATTTTGAGAAACTTTCGATAAAAGTCTCCTACATTATATCACCATTGTAACTAAGACTAATATAATATGTTATTCAACCACTTAATTCTATCACTATCATTTTAGGCTTTTCAAATAGAATAGTCTTGCAGGGGAGCCTTGGCGCAACGATAAAAGTTGTCGTCATATGACCTTGAGGCCACGGGTTCAAGGCGTGGAATCGGCTTCTTGCAAAATGCAAGGTAAGGTTGCCTACTATAAGCCCTTATGGTCTATCCCTTTCCCAAACCCTGCATAGGCAGGAGCTTCGTGCACTAGGGCTGCCCCTTTTAAATAGAATAGTCTTCTAAAATACAAACAGGAGAAACATGATGTGACAATATAGGCCGTATTATGAGTTTAATATAAAAAAGGATAAAAAAGTTCGGTTTCTTATAAGTAAAAAAGATGTTTAATACACAAATCATGTTTTATAATTAGTTTTCTTAACATGGTGGCCTACTTTTTATAGGCTTTAAGCTTGAGTTAAATGGTAAATTAACATGGTATTAGAGCCTTGTTGACCCAAAGATCTTAAATTCAAATCCTTATCAAATTCAAGTGCAGGAGCACAAAAAGAGCTTTCATGGAATGAAAATCCACTGTTGTTCTTTAGTCTTGCACCTTTCTTTTGCTTAAAAGATTACCTCCACATTAACCAATGTTGAGCATGATAAAAAAGGGCAGCCTCCCAAGCACAAAGCTACCGTCTATGGGGGGTCCGGGAAAAGGGTAGACTACAAGGGCCTATAGTAGGCAGCCTGACCTTACATTTTTGCAAGAGACTATTTTCACGCTTTGATCCCATGACCTCAAAGTCACATGACAACAACTTTTACTGTTGCACTAAGACTCTCCTTCAAAATTGAGCATGATATTGTTAAAATATTTTTATGTTATTGTGACAACCAAGGTGCGATAAAAGAGTTATTTGGAGCAAGGCCGTACCATTATTTTGCACATTTAGACTCACATTATATGTGGAACATTATTAGGGGCAACCGAATGGCTCGTTGTCTCTGGTCAGACTTGACCACGTATTGACTAATGGCTAGCTATAATCATTTAAGACGAATGCTAAACCAGATCTGTCCTACTTTTGCATGCAGGCTCCCCCCTTTCAGATGATTTAATATATGCATCTAATCGCTCTGATTTTGGATGTCTTCTAAATAAAAGATTGCCACGGTTGGATGATTGTGACATGCTATGACCCTTGTCTTGGTTTTTGAATTTAGATTATTGTTTGCACAAGATTTTTAACAATATGTTTCATGTGATCAAGCATAGTTTTCTCAGATATCAGAATCATCCATCATTTTGCCTTTTAAGTAAAAGTGGAGTTGCTTTAGCTTGGCATGCCTTGTCATTTAAACATGGTGAATTAGAGGCTCAAGTGATGGTCCATTATGCACTAACTTTTCCATGTGCTTGTGCCTCCTTTAGTAGTTAGTGGATTTCCTGTTTCAGTAATGGAGGATCCAAGATATTTTTCCAAAGGTTTATTTTACCATTTTTGGTGTTCTTCTCCAAGGGAAATCAGAGCCCCACCATCCTCCTACTATAAAAAGAATTAATGGTCATGATTTCATCCAATAGAAAGGATTTTGGTGGCCCACATATAATTATTAGCTGAAGCTCTAAACACGTCCTTAATCTCCATTACATAAACCGCGGCACAGAATGGGCCGGAGGCCATTCTCGTCATTTCGACTTTTATGAAAATTCGAGTGGCATCTTCGTAATTTAGCAAACTATCCCAGTCGGGCGAGATCCGGTAGAAGAGGAAGCAACCTTTCTTTCCGTGTACGCGTCTCAACCGCATGAATCCGATCCCAATCCCTCGCTTCAAAACCCACTCTCCCTCCCGTTCATTCGAAACTTCCATTCCCTGCAAAAATATCAAGAAACCATGTCTGCAAAGCCGAAATCTTTTGTTCTCGGAAACATGGAAGAAGTCGAGAAGGTTTTCAACCGATTCGACGCCAACGGCGACGGAAAAATCTCCGCCTCGGAGCTCGGCGACGTTCTGAAAGCTCTTGGATCTTACACGAATCAAGAAGAGGTTAGCCGTATGATGGCGGAGATCGATACCGACGGAGACGGATTCATTGATCTGAAGGAATTTGCTGATTTTCACTGCGACAGTGGCGACGGTGCAGATGATCTGAAGGATGCCTTTGATTTGTATGATCTGAACAAGAACGGACTCATCTCGGCGAAAGAACTGCATATGGTGCTGAAGAAGTTGGGAGAGAAGTGCTCACTCGAAGACTGTACGAGGATGATCAAGTCCGTTGATTCTGATGGCGATGGAAGCGTCAACTTCGAAGAGTTTCGGATGATGATGAGGAATGGTACGAATTCTGCCCAATGAATGAAGAAGAAGAAGAAGACATTAGTATGTGAATATACACGGATTTCTTGATAAAATCTCTCCTTCTCTGTTACTAATGCTTACTGTTTTCAGCTAGCCTTCTTGATCAAGGTGGAAGAGGAGTTGAAGCTAGGGTTACGTTTTCCGTTTTTCTTTATTTTCTTCCTTTTTTCTGGTTATCTTACTTCTTTCTTCCCTCTCGTCGATTTCCTAAATCTGCAAAGGCTAATCGACTTGCGATAGTAGGGTTGCCAATCTGGTTTCTATTGCTCTTTCCTCCGTTGCCTTCTTCGTTTGTATATACTGGAGTTCTGTGTTTGTGCATTCAAGCGTGAACTTTTGCGGGGGCCAGCAAATATGGGTTTGGTCCTGGTCAGAGCTCTCGCTGTCTGGGGGGATCCGTAACAGCCTAGCAGTAGCAGGTTTCCAGACTGAGTCGTGATGTGGACATCTTCTCATTGATGGGTATGGCCGGCCATGGAAGTCGAGCCCACTTCTTCCACAACCACGACCTTTGATTTCTACGCCACTTGTTCCATAACCGTTGATTTACTAGGCCTTGCTGTAGATGGACTGCTGCCGGACCTTCTTCACCGTCGACGAGATGCAAGGGTAGTAGCAAAAGTTCAACTAATTCAAGGGTAGAATTTGACTTGGGACAAGGAGAAGATGATACGACCATGCACCGCTCCCAATTCCAAACTTCCAGTACCGTTTTATGTGATGCAAGTCAGTAGATCTTAAATGGCTGCCAACGGACGGATTAAGCCATATTAAAAGGAGCCTTGCCGCAACGCTAACCCTGAACCCTTAAAGTTGTCGTAACGTGACCTTAAAGTTATGGGTTCAAGTCGCAAAAATAGCCTCTTATAAAAATACAACATAAAGTTGCGTACTATAAGGCTTGGAGCCCGCCCTTTCCTCGGACCCTGCATAGGTTCATCTCATAAACATTGCCATGGATGGGTTCGACCCAAAACCCACACTATATACCAACCTGTTTCACTTGCCCTGTGCAAAATTAGCTCCCTGATAACGTAATGGCTGACCAAGAGTAGGAGGTGTGGAGGGAAGCAACTTCTGCAGTTATAATGGCAAAGAGTATATATGTCTGTAGATCTTTCCATCTTTACTAACAAAAGAATGGTTTATGATTATTTTTAGATTAAATCTCCGCCGTTTATCTAACTTGCTACTAAGTACAGGAGAGGCCCTTCTAGCGCCGCTGCAGTAGAAGGCTTTAGCTCAATTATTACTAACATTATTCACTGTTTGTAGTTTCGTACGTACCGATTTCTTCCTCAGGCTGGGAATTAATTTCTGCTATACAAATTTACTACTATCGTATTGGCATGGTTCTTCAATCCTAAGTAGTAGACCAGCAACTCTCTGTTGGAAGCCCCAGGCTACCGCTAGAAGGAAAAAAAGAACTAATTAGAAGCACAATATTTTAACATTGGAAAATTTTTCCCATTCAATAGAAGATAAAATAGTGCAATGCATGAATGCCTTTAGTTCTCGCGCAGCAGTGCAAGGAATCTCTCGCCTAGGTAATCAAGGTGAATTCGAGTCTGTGCATGAATGCGTGTGTCTAACTTTCAAGAAAGAAAAATTAGTGTAGGATTGCCTCCTCTTGGTTTGCCAATTCACGTGATTTCACTTGGTTTTCATGTCATGGACCTCTATTATGTTGAGCATCTTTTTTAATTTTTATTCCCAGTGCATGCAATTCACGTTGATATGATTTTGGATCTACAAATGTGTAGATCGGATGAAGGGGAGCCTTGGCGCAACGATAAAAGTTGTCGTCATGTGACCTTGAGATTATGGGTTCAAGGCGTGAAAACAGCCTCTTGCAAAATGCAAGGCAAAGCTGTGTACTTTAGGCCCTTGTGGTCCACCCCTTTTCCAAACCCCACATAGGCAGGAGCTTTGTGCACCGGAGCTGCCCTTCAAAAAGTGTAGATCGTATAAAGAAGAAAAAATGATGTTACGTGTTATATTATTTGTAGTAAGTGGGCCCGAAAGAAAGTTATGACTTAAGGTTCATCGTGGTTTAGGTGTCTTCTCTGTGTCTAACACTGATCTTTGTCTTCTTATTCTCTCGGCTCTCTTTCTCGTTTCAACCTCGTCATTAACGTTAAGGTTATTTCTTACATGGAGAATATCCAAGAAGTAGATCCATTTAACCAATATTTAACGTCGTTTTCTGGATATTAGTGAGTCTCAATTGCTTGACTCATTGAACCAATAATGGGCTAAGGACAGGATAGAGGAGCAGAAAAGTGAGATGGGCCTGATAGATTCTATTGTTGGTTAAACACATGGATTTGATCGTCAAACAGGATTAAGTAAAAAAAGCAGCCCCAAGGCTCCTGTATAGGTGGGGTAGAGGAAAGGATGGACTACAAGCATCTATAGTACGCAATCTTACTTTTTATTTTTGCAAGAAGTTGTTTCCATGCCTTGAACCTATGATCTCAAGGTCACATGATGACAATTTTACTATTGTACAAGGCTCTCCTTCAAATAGAATTCAAGTAAATCAAATTTTAAACCACTATCATGGTTTTCAAAGCAGGACGGTAAAATGCCTTCCTCAAAACTTTTGATCGCCTAGCTCACATGCACTTAACTGTGTCTAACTCTATATAGTCATACTAATTAATTAGACGCAGCCAGCAAATGTCCAGCAAGTTGGCTTTCTCTGTTCGTAATGGATTAGATTTAAGAGTGTGTGTGTGTGTGAGAGAGAGAGAGAGAGAGAGAGAGAGAGAGAGAGAGAGAGATTTGCTTTGTGTTCTTCCCTTGTAAAATAAAATTAAAAGTGCATTGCATAAATATAAGCCCAATAAAGATTGGAAGGTGTTATTTGGACTGAATTTCAGGACTATGTGATCCCTTGACTAGGCCTCAACTTATGGATGACCTAGCCATTTTGTTTGGTACCTACAAAATCTCATGCCCACTGAATGCTTCTACTTTTTTTAAATTCAAAGGACCAATTGTCATGACTTAAATGCACAAATTGAGATAAATTATTATCCATTGATTATACATTTTGAAATAGAAGTAAACGTCGTATGAATTAACATGGGCAAGTTTATTAAGAAAGTAGCAAAAGATATCTTAGGAGTATCTAAAGGTTAAAGTCAATTAGTAAAGTATGGCAGAAGAAAAATAGGTGTGTTTTAAAGTATGACAGAAGATGTGTTTAAACTTGCAAAAATAAGACAACAAAAGGGTAAGGACTTAGACCACGTTAAGTGCATTAGAAGTGATAATTAAAAGGTACTCGTCAAAGATGACGAGATCAAACAAAGGTGAGAAAGTTACTTTCAAAAATTGCTAAATGACAATTGCCCTAAAAATGTAGAGATTGAAAGTTCTATAAACCTAAATAACATTATATATTATAGATATGATCATAAGATTAGAATACTTGAAGTGAAAGAGGCCTTGAAAAAGATAAAATTAGGAAAAGCCCTAGGATCCGATGGTATATTAATAAAGGTTTGAAAGTATATGGGAGATACTAGAATAGCTTGGTTAACCAAGTTGTTTAACAAGATTATAAAATCAAAGAAAATGTCGGATAAATGGAAAAAGAGCTCTATTGTACATATTTATAAGAATAAATAAGACATACATAGCTACAATAATTATCGAGGTATCAAACTTATGAGCCATATTATGAAATTTTTAAAAGAATGATTGAGAAGAGGCTAAAACATAAGACAAGTGTATTGGAGAACCAACTTGGTTTCATACATGGGAGGTCTACTATAGAAGCTATTTTCTTATTAAAACAATTAATAAAGAAATATAAGGGGAGGAGAAAAGACTTCCACATAATTTTTATTAACTTAGATAAAGCTTATGATATGGTCCTTAGAGAGTTAATATTGATGGTGCTGGATGAGAAAGGGATTTCACAATAATATATAAACATAATTAAAGATATGTAGGAATGAGCGGTAACAAATGTTAAGACGACTAGTAGAGAGACCGGTGATTTTTCTATCACTGTAAGATTGCACTAATTATTGGTATTGAGCTCATACCTTTTTACTTTGATTATAGATGAGTTAACAAAACATATATATACGAAGAGATTCCATGACGCATGCAGATGATATAGTTTTATTTGATGACACAATGAAGGCTATAAACACAAAGCTATAGTTATGGAGAGAAATATTAGAACGTAAAGAATCTAAAATCAGCTGAACTAAGATGAAGTATATAGAATGCAATTTTAGTAAGGAGAAGAGCGGGAGTGGAGCACTAGTAAAGATTGATAACCAATAAGTCCCTGTAAAAGATCACTTTTGATATTTATAATCTATGATTCATAAGAGTTAAGAGATTGAGAGGGAGGTTACCCAAAAAATCCAAGTTGTTAGAACAAATAGAGATGTGCATATAGAGTTTTATTTCATCGGTGAGTGTTAGTCAAACTAAAAGAAAATTTTTATAGGATAACTATAAGGCATGGCATACTCTATGGATTAGAGTGTTTGGCAGCTGAAGAATATCATGTTCATAGGATAATCATAGCAAAAATGAGAATGTTGACATTGATGAATGGCAAGATAAGAAAGAATAAAATTAATAATGAAAACATTAGAGAAAACTTAGGGATATCACTAATAGAAAACAAGATGAGAGATATTAGATTTTGATGGTTTAGACATCTTCAACAAAGACCAAAAACGACACCAATTAAAAGGAGTGAGGCAATACATGTAGAAAGTTCTAATTGGATAGGGAAAAGGCCTAAAAGAACATGGATAAAAGTAATGAAAATAGATTTAAAAATTTTATAACTAAATGAAGCAATGATATTTAATAGAGGAGAATAGAAGAACAAAATTATGTGACCGTTCACTAATTAGAATAATGTTGACTTAATCTAAGAGAAGCCAAATAATATAATTGGGTTAGATCATACATCCAAAGGTCGGACCTACGTGGAAGGTCTCCAAAATCGTATTAAGGAAGACTCCACGTGCGTAGCCGACACGTAGTTCCACAGAAGTAAACCAGTACACAGTGGGCCAGGTACCATCTTCTCCACCCGAAACCCGAAAACCCTGGCGGTCGTAGTTCTCGCGTGTCCCGTCCCCAAGTGGAAATCGTCGCACGTGCGTTGTGGTTATCCTCCTTAGGCTATTAGAAGCAAGGAAACCAAGGCGCAGTAGATCCCAAAGTAAGATGAATTGCGGGTAGTTGAATTTGCTGGTATTTCCCTCGAATTTCAGGATCAATGGCTGGCTGGATCTCATCGAAGCTCAAAGTCGCCGAAACCTTCCTCCAACAGGTAGGAATTCCTTCTCTTCTCTCTCCTAAATTTCGCAGATCTGTTTCCTCCTTTCCGTTTCGTAGGATTTTGTTTTTGGTTGCTTGTACTTGAAAATTAGGTTTATTCGCGAGACTACATTTGTTATTATCTTCCGATTTTGGTGTTCTACCCAACGGTCCGTGTAATTTGAGTTTTAGGGTTTTGATTTTCCTTGCATTTTCAGTTTTTGTGAGCCAGCGACTTGAAAGTTAGGTTTTATCCGCTCAATCGCGTTTGTTTTGTGTTTTTAAAGGAAAAATGTTTTTATGCTTGGTGACTTATATGTTTAATTTGTGCTTTGGATCCTTTGAATTTCGTTTCAACTCGTCTTGAATCTGTGTGGGACTTCGTTTTGAATTGTTTTCGTGCCACAACAGATTGATCAGCAAGCGGCTGAATCACTCGGAAAGAATGAGAAACCTAGATCAGAGACATTGAATGATGAAATTCCGGTAAAAGCGGCACGTCCTTTGAAAGATCAGCTGAAGAAGAAAACACCTGAGAGAAATGAATTGCAGAAGAAAGAACCTGAGAGAAATGAATTGAATATCCGTTCAGAGAGAAGGGTTGTGACGAAGAAATCTGATTCCGTAGCGAAACAGTCTCCAAGTCCTGTTCCAACCATTGCAGACAGTGACTGGACTGAACTACTCGGTTCCCCTAAACAGTTATCCCCCACTGATCGCTCTAATGGAATACCAGCAGTACGCACACGGAAGGATCCGAAGAAGAATGGCGTTGCAGTTTTGAGTCAGTTGCAGATAGAGTCAAAGACGAACAACAAGAGTAATGGTAGTAATCACAAGTCCGGAAAGAGGTCTGACATTATGGTTGAAAACAAAGTAAACCTTGTAGATTCTTCTGCGGTTAGAAAACCAAATGAGGAGGAATCTAGTGTTTCTAGGGTTCCCTCGTCCGGTGAATCGCGGTTATCTGATTCCTCTTGGAGAAACACTAACACAGTATCTCAAAATGATAAAGGATATGCTGGGAAAGATAACAACTGGTTTTCGACAAATGATAACCTGTTGCTGGAAAATAAAGACGGGGCAATGAAGGATGTGCCTTTCGTTGGAGCTGACGGGAATACATCCCATTCTGGGCTGGAAACCTATCGTGAGAAAGATGGTGCAATAGAGAATGAGTTGCACTTGCAGGATGCTAAGTCTGAACTTCAAATGGTTGCAGTGTCAGGAAAGATTGGAGCTGATGATGTGAAGAACCACATAAATGGTGATGTTGTAGACTCTAAAAATGCTGTAGGGAGAGATGAGGCTGACGTAGTTCGTGGCAGTTCTGTTTCTCATGACCTGCCAAGAAATTCTGCTGGTAGTGATAGCAATTCAGAAACAGATTCAGCTTCAACTTCAGATTCAGAAAATGAAAATGAAAGGAGGGAAGAAAGAAGAAAGAGAAGGCAACAGATGCTTGCCGAGGAAGCAGCTGCCAGAGCAGTTGAGGCCATAAAAGAACGTGAGAATATTGTTGCTAAATTGGAGGGGGAAAAGCAGAGCTTAGAGAAAATACTTGAAGAACGTGAAAAGCAACAAGCACAAGAGGTCAGCCTTTGTGCTTCATCTTTATTTATTGGTCTTCTAGTATCAATTGCTAAATTTCACATGTCGTATACAATTTCATAGCATTTCAAAGGTAGCATTGCAAATGTGACATTTTTCTAATATCAAATCTTCAATAATGTTTTTGTGTCCAAAAAGGAAGTGTTGCTGCTTGATTTCCAATTCCTGAACTTTCCAGACACTTTACCTTACAACGAAGCAGTTATTAGCCCTGTCTTGATACTTTGCGTAGTTTAATTATTTTGAGAAAGGAATGACTTGGCTACCGCATAATTCTTAAAGTGCATCTGCAGATTGTCAAATCCAGAATTATAAACAAGGAATGTGGCAATAAATGCTTTACAATATTCCTTTTATTTGGATAAAACCTTACATAGCTACAAAAGAACCCAATGTATTTAAGACTTTGGCAACCTCAAATGCATTCTTAGGGAACAGTAACATAATTTGGGAAAGGAAAAAGCTGGGAAGAGCTTGGTACCATCCAGATTGTCTTTGCCAACCCCTCTCATTCTGATTGTGTCCTCTACATCCCTAGCTTGCAAAGGATTATGAGAATAAGACTCAAAAAAATTTCTGTTATCCTTAACTCATTAGTTGTGTTCTTATGTTCCCATGGATCTAAGAGCTTCCTTGCTGTCCACTACTGTGTTCTTTAAGTTGCCACCCATGCAGAATTATTCCACCAAAATCCTTATGGAACAAACAAATTATAGCTGAGCTTTAAGTCTCGGCTTTACTGGTTTTCATGATGTCTGCAGACCATAGAAGGTCAATAGGATTATCTCCAAACATATTTATAGAGTATATAGAGTATCAGCTGGACCTGAGTTCTACAATGTGCTTAATTGAGTCTCTTGATTTTGTACCCCAAATAACCTCATAAAAGCAACCAATTGGCAATTCACCAAAGTTAATTTTGTTTTAGGCATGATCTTGTGGAAAATCTCTCGTTGTTTGCTCTCATTCTTTGATCTCTTTCCGTCAAAATGGAAAAAATGAATGATGGAAGAGCCACAGAACCTTATCTTTGTTCCCAAGATGACGAAAGACAATAGAACGAGCTGAAAAGGTCAATAAGACTTTCAAGCTCAAGTCCTTGAGGATCACATGAAAGAACCACCCATAAAATATCATTACACCTCTCTCTAACAGCACTTGTTCTTGTAATCTTCTTATATTTTAGCCAAACTTAGCTATGTGGTCTTTGTTTCCATTATTGAGGTGGTGTGAGCAGAAAGAGTATTGGGAGGAATTTTTTGGGGAGGAGGTGGAGATTGCTGCTGTTTGGCAGAAGGCTGCTATATTTAGGTATATATAAACTGGCAAGAATGGAATCATAATGATGAGATGGTATGCAAGCCCGTAAAATGATTGATCAAGGGATGCAGTCAGACGTATTGTGCAGATCCACCAGTAATAGAAATTATCCCTAAGAAAAAAGGCACTAACAGTAGATCAATTATTTTTACTATACTATTGCGCAGCTCTCCTGATAAATGTTCTGCTACGAGATACTGTACCTTTGTGAGGGAAGATCAGTCCCATGGCACAATGTTCTTGCATGATTAGTGCAGAAGTAATGTAAAGTAACAAGTGACGGCTTGCACTGCATGTTGACTTGAATTGGTGGGAAAACCCTACATAAGAAAGGAGGTTTCAGATTTATGAGCCAACGAAGATATTCTGTGATGTTTAGGCTGCTACTATATAATCCAATTCTACATGAAAAGACTAAGCTCATAGAAGCTTATTCTAATTTTACCCTTGAAAAGGTCAGTAGTAAAATGATGTCTACTCTACTTTTGCAATCCAAGATCAGCTGTCGCTAAGGCACTGAGCTGTAATCAATTTGGTAGTTTCTCTTCCAACGTGGGCATGTATCCTATCCATACACTAGTTTGAGGGAGTATTAAAGTTATTTCTTATAGGTCACTGCCTTTAAGTTGTAAGTCATTTATTCTTTATTTATAAGCCATTAAGTGGTAAGGCTCGGAACTGATGGCAGTTTTGTAATATTTGGTAGCTCTTATATCAAATACAGCAAAAAATTTTGGCAGGCAAGCAATTACTCTCGAATTTTATCATTTCCTCTTTGCAAAATCCTTCATGTAAAATATTTCACAAGCAATAGGCCCTGTTAGGGTTTGTCATGTGTATCAGTCACTTAGGAGGCTTTGTGGAAGCTGGGTCTTCCAAACATGCTCTTGAAGTTCTAGAAGGAGCAGAACATAAGAAATTGAGAAGGTTTGGCCAAACTGTCATCACTCTCCAATATATGTTCTTTAGCTTGATCTCTTATTGGAGCTGGGTGGTCTTATGAGGTTGAAAGTAAGGAGATCCTGAGATACATATAGGTCTGGTATGATTGTGAAGTCAAGGCAAATGATCCTGCTGCCAAAAGAGCACGTTTCAAAATTCTTGAACCTTAAGCTATCATCTACTTAATTAGTTCCACTAATTGCCTTAAGAACTGAAACACTGGTCATTACTTCATTCTAGATGTTTCTATAGGCAATATTATCTCAATATCATTATTACTTCATCCCTTAGGGCAAGTCATCAGCTTTTGATTTATGATGCCCTTTTACTTTATATTTGGAGAGCTGTTGCTTGTTCAGGATTTAAGGATTAGCAGCACATTTGAAGTATCCATGTAATAACTTCCAGGGCATAGATCAAGCAGCTCTTTCACTCCCGCTCATCTGATGAAAATGAAACTTGATTTTACAGCTTAATTATTAGATTGCAAGGACACTGAGACTTGCAATGCCTTGTTTGAAAATACAAGCTTTTACATGTTTCTTTGCTTGGTGATGATGGTTTTACCTTTCTGTTGGCATCAGGCTTCGGAACTTCAGATGAATATGATGGAAACACTGGAAGCTGCTGAGTTAGAGAAGGAGAAACTCAACAGTACCAGAATGGAAGTCCTAATTCGCTTGGCTGAACTTGAGGTCTCACATCCATTTTCAAACATATTTGTTTGCTTCATCAGAGGATAAGTTTTTATGTCCATGAATTGCTACTTTTTTTTTGTCATAAGCATCCCTAGTATGTAGAAGTTTTAGTATGCAAATATTAGGAGAATCTTTTATCCTCACTGAAGGACAGAAGTGATGCAGAGCACAAATGCAGAGCTTGCGAGATCCCTTGCGACCAGTCAATGGAATCTTGAAGTGGAGGTAAATGGAGCTTCTTCTCTTATCCAATTACTCTGGCATTCTGCATGGTACAAATATTCCACATTCTGCATCTTACTGGAGAACAGAAATATAATAATTGCTCCAGATTTATCTCCTGCTTTGTTCTTTCTGGGAAAGAATACAGTAAAAAAGAGCAAGCTCAAGTGAGCTAAATGTGTTTTGGGTCCTCAAGATGAAAATGTTTAATGAATTATTTTGCTTTAGGTCTGCTGAACCTTATTTACTCCTATTCTTGTCCTAAGGATTTCCAGCCGAGATTGGTAGTTTGATATTCTGCTTGCTTGCTTGTAGTCTTCATGTCTCCTGTAACTGTGCGACAAGTGTTCAGTCAATTTGTTGATTTTTACAATAAAAGTTCTTTATGCAAGGTACTGGCAATGTGTGTAGATGAAATTAAAAGGGATATGTGGAGCTGGAAATTTTATCCAGACCTTGTTGAACGCTCTTGACAATCCTTGATTGGTTTCTCATAGTTTCTCCTCTTTCCTTATGGAACAAAAGGTTGACCGGGTTGCAGAACTGAGGAAGCGAATTGAGTTGAAGGAACTGGCTAATGAAGGTAATCAATTTTCTTTCTTCTGATTTAAGAGGATTGTCGGGTTTGACATGCATTAGAGTTGCAATTTTCTCATCCTTTGATGTTACACACACATAACTCAGACAATACTGCATATGCTTACCATGAATTTTCAACATTACTTGAATAGTTTGCTTTGTTGAACTCTTATATCTAAGGGGTCACTTGTTTTCTTTTACCACATACCTTTTCACCTTTTAAGAGATCAAACCTCAGTACTTTGGTGTTGCTTGCCAAAATGAATTGCTGCATATTTAGTATTGTTTTAAAACATATGATGTAGTTCAGTTGCTTGTATATTGTCACTCGAATTATTTGATTTCCATTTAAGTCCTCTAAACAAAAGCTCATGCTTCTCCATTTTGCTGTGCAGAACTGAGGAGGAGAATTTTCAAGGTTCATAAGAGTGCGTCATCTTTAAGCCAAGTGAGTTCACAATCTATTTGCAAAGATATGGTGCATTAGTCAACTTTGCGAAGGATCATTATTGGTCAATACGCACAACATTCTCCCATGAACTTATAATACTCTTTCAACTGGTCTGTGGACATATTAAAATAACAGCAAAGCACTAATGCAAAACTTTCTTGACTGCATCTCAGCTTAACTTTTTGTTCTTATGAATTTTGTAGTTGGAAGCTCCGAAAGGAGTTGAATTTGAAAGAGAGATACTTGAAGCAGAGTACTCTGTCATATGTGATAAAATTGGGCAGCTGCAAGAGAAGGTTGGCTTGTTGTATTGTTATTTATACAGATACTATATGTAAAAAGATCTGCTTACCTGTTCTCCCTTTACTACTGCATAAATGTTGTGATATTTGCCATAATGGTTGGACTTTTGTATAGTTATTTTTATAAATGATATATGTAAAAAGATCTACTTGCATGTTCTCCCTGCACTACTGCATAAATGTTGTGATATTTGCCATTAGTGCAAAGCAATGTTGCTACAGTTGTATGTGGATGTTCTACTGCCAGGAATATTTATTGGATCCCTATTTTACTGACCTTTTCAGTTTCTTTATTAAAGCCAAATGGTTATGAGTTTTAGGCTTGCTTCCTTTGATCCTGACATATTTCTGTGATCTTCATAATTTATAAGGGATTTATGTCAAGTTATTTCTACAAATTTTGTTTAATAAATGCATTTTTTCTACTAGTTTTTTTTTTCCAACAGGTAATACATGGATTCTTAAGACTAGGGAGTTGGATTTATAGTGTACCTACTTGCATATCTGCGTCACTTACACATATCTGTATTAGTGGATACATTTTGCTTTTGTACGAAGTAAACCTATAACCATTTGTTATTTGGTTATTTACTATCACATTGAACTATATTACTGTCAGAACCTCTATATGGAGTAAGACAACAAAAATGTTCTTCAGTTTCAGTTTCTGAAGAAAGAAATGACATGAAATTGGTTTGCAATCACGACTTAGTTTTGAGAGCAGTATAATTATACTGAAGCCATTTCTGAGAGCACTATAATTATACTGAAGGCATTAATCCTTCAGAAAGTACAATAGGAAATATATTTGGATTGGACTAGCCTCATAAACCACCTCTCTTGCCCCGCCGCCCACCCCCCCCCACCCAACAACCAAAGGGGCAGAATAAGAATCTTTATTCTATCGTAGAGATATGAAGTTCATGGATAAAACTTGGGGAAGTAATAAAATATTGCAAGGTGAGGACATCAGATTTACCAAGTGGTAGTAAAGGAACCAATCCTGCATCTTATGCATATACCACAGTTGGCTCTCACTGTTGAACTGGTACTTCTGTTGTTTGCAACACCCTAGTGGATGATCCATGAGGAAGAGGATAAAAATTCCTTAAGAAATGTGATTCAAACGTACCCTTGTTGATGCATATTAATGAGATTTGGCAGGAGTTCTGCAGCATCTAGAGCCTAAGCAATTTTAATGGAGGAAGATAAAGTTGGTGAAGGCGGAGAAAAACGATCTTCCTCATCATCCACTAACATATAATCTGTATAGTCTTATAACATAGCAAAATTGGTACTTTTATCTTCTGGAATTAGGCACGGGTAGTTAAGGAGTACAATTATCAGCTGGTTTCTTTGATGGCTCTAACTTTCACGTGGCTTGATTCGATTGTATGGAAATTCACTGTCTTATTTTGTTCTTTAGTATTTAATACTGTGTTAATTACCGTAATTGTTTACAGTAGATTTGAATTCCTTTCCTGGACGTTTTTCTCCTGAAATGTTCTATATACTCCCACAAACCAGCAGAACTCTTAACCTGTCACAGGAAATGATGCTTTACTTGTGCTTTAGTTCCTCCTTAGTTGTAACAGATATGAGTATCAGAACTATGAAAATCTTCCTGGAAGATGATTGTAGAATTCTGAGTATATAGAAAGTGATTTTGTGTAATCTATAACTAAGTTCATGTCATTCTTATAGCCTTGTTTTGTAGATTCATTGTTTTGATTGTGCAATAGGTAATGTCTTATTTCTAGTTTAGTTTGATATGGAGTTTTAGTCTGTTAATTGTGGCTGTTGATTGTCAAAAAGGAAATTGTTTGGTCATGTTTCCTGCAAGACCAATTCTTATAGTTTCACTCGTGCACTCTACAGGCAAAGAAGCTAGAAGAAAACATTGAGATGACAAGGAAAGAGATGGAGGAACCAACTGCATTAGAGGTTGAACTAAAGAGAAGGCTTGCTCAGCTGACTGACCTTTTAATACAGAAACAAGCCCAGGTTTATATCCTTGATGCCAGATCTGCTTTGTGGCTTATATTTGAATATATCTTTCCTGCCCTCCTTGGGGGACTTTATGGAGCACTACCTCTAGTATCGTTTGTGTGTGTGCACGTATGGATGTACCTGTGCATGCATGTAATTTGGAAACTGACTAAGTTTGGGTTGTTTGCTAGGTTGAGTCTCTTACTTCAGAGAAAGCGACATTGCTGTTTAGACTAGAGGTAAAAGCCAAGAACTGCAATTTCTATTCTCGTAGTACAGTTTCTCTTTATATATTCTGGAATTTCAATCTTTTGGTTTCTTCATGCAGACAACTTCCAGACTGATCGATGAAAACAAGTTGTCGGTAAGTTTAGCAGATGATATAGAAGCTGGGGCATGGGGACCATCCAATTCAAGGTTAAGGCCCCTGTTTCAGGATAGGATTCGATCTGGTAAGCAGCACTTGGGATTTATTCTGCGGCAGTTGGATGCCATTTTCTCCGCAGGTGTTGTGTTTCTTAGGAGAAAACCTGCAGCGCAACTGTGGGCATTGGTTTATTTGATCTGTCTTCACTTCTGGGTCATGTATATTCTTATGTCACATTCACGCACAACTGATGAAACCAGATCTGGTGCTGTTATTTCCTTAGACAGCATCAATAAGACCGTCTGATAGATCAATTAATTTCTGCTTCCATTCAATTATTTTGGTGAGCTTACTGGAGTTGCCCCCCCAAAATGTGATTCTTGGCCAGAATGTAAATTAAGAGAAGCTTTGTATCTGTATGTGTTCCCTGAGAAAAATGTATTTAGATCAACATGTTAATATGAAATGCCGCCTGTTGCAGTTCCCGTTGTTGTTACATAATAGTGAATTTTACAGTTGACGAGCCAACTGAAAATATATTGAAGTAATTGTCCTCCTAAATTTTACTAGACGGATCCATCCTGCAGAATGAGTCAACTACTTTCTACCCAGTCTTTACGGTTATGTAAACTTGTTGCAGCTACTGAAGATTCAAAAGGCTAGCACTGAAATGAGAAACATAAAGTGAGGCCATTGCGCGCCCTATTAGTAAGGTGCTCGCTAGTGTTTTTCAGCTGCAGTAGCATAGGTTTTACGCATTGACAAGGTGAGTAGCTTAATTAGTCTAAAAAATACAATGCCCCCTTGAATTCTCTCTCTCTCTCTCTAAATTGATTGGTTCGCAACAGGGACATGTAAGAACTGCAGTTTCTTCCCAATTGATGCATGTTACTAGATTCAAATGACCCAAAACCTCTCTTGATTCACGTCTTAATCATCAATTAATTGTAACAACACCAAGTAAACCATTCCTAGTGCAGGACGCCACAGGTTGCAACATGTACGGGGCCTCTTCGAAGCATCTGCACTTGGTTGCAACGGGTCGTAACTTTGCATTCTTCTCAATCAAGAACCAGAGTATGTAGTCTTGCTAAGGGTGACGGCATCCAAATGTTACTGGTGACGGGATCGCTTACTTCATGACCTGCCGGGTACAAAAGTTTTGGAGCTGCTTAATTTCATGGCGCACATTCAAGCTCGTACGCCAAAGGAGGTAGATCTTTGCCATTTTGCACTTCGAGCGCTATCGTTTACATTAGGAATCACAGAGGCAGAACGCTCGTTTTCTTGAAGCAGAAACGTTGCTGCCTTTGACATCCCATGGTCGGGCCTTGAAGTGAAAAATGAAATGAACCAACCTCAATTGGTCCTCACTGTCTACTAGCTTACACTTAACCAAGGCTGATTAATTGTCCAGAGAGTCTCTTTCTGCAATGAATTTCATTTAGCAGTCGCTGGGTACAAATCTACAGAGGAAGGGTGTTGAAAGACCGTCTCAGTTGTTTATCTAGTAAACCATTGCATAGAACATCCACAAGATTGCCAAGTTTATTAATGGGTTCTTAAGATTATCCAAAAGTTAGCTCCTTTGGGACTGGCTAGATTGCAATCTATTCGTTGTACCTGGTGATCAAGCAAGAAAGGAAAACAAAAACAAAGGCCTGCCACACGTCATATAGTCGAATACTGTAACTGTAATACATTTGCAAGGACTATGAGGCAAAAGGGAAGTTCTGCAAATGGTAACCAATTTTTAGATCTAAATCAGCTGAAAGCAATATACTGAGAAGAGTAGTCACTTTGCAACCCAAGAAACGAAAGGAGAAGAAGAGAAGAAAAAAAAAAGCCTTTACAGACAGAAATTCTCTCTGTAACATACTGTGACCCGCAGCAAATCCAAATTAGGAATTAAGAAAAGGCAGAAACTAAGCTGCATTGAGCTCAGCAGGACCAACTAATCATGCCATCTTCAATCCCTCACCACCTTCTCTATGGGTCTTCTATACCTTGCACAGAGGGGACATGCCTTAAAACTCACAAGTGAACACAGATGACAAATAAAGACTTTCGCATCGTTCTGTCTGAATGCAATCCTCTAAATAATAACAGTATCATGAACAAAAACTACAGATAAGTAGTTTCAGATTAAAACATAAGAATATGGTAGTCTTACCAGTCCTGTGGCAAATTTCTACTGTAGAAAGGCAATTCAAGAAGTGCAGTTGCTTTGAGCCACGCAGGCAAATTCCCGTAGACAGCTGGAGGCAAAGGAATAAGGGGGCTGAAAGAGAAAAGAACGAATTTGATATTAGAAGCTCTTCTTTCTTGTTCATCAATCACCACGACAACTTGCACATTGGAAGAACAGGCAGTCAAATAATACCTACCTAGTTGTTCTTTTATAGAGACGGTATTCTGGTACACTGCCAAAGCGCTTATCAGCTGATTCCTGCTTCGATGTACAGATTACATTGAGAAATGTGATGGCTTCAAATGAAAGTAATATCTGTTATGTAAATGGTAGGGAGCGGCAAGGCAAACCTCAAGTAATGGGATGCCGCTAACAAAAAGAAGCAGAAGAGTGAGGAAGATTGGTCCAAGGATTACAAGCCATTCAGCACCTTCTAAGACAGGCGTTGAAGCAACAAAGATCCCCCACCAAAGGAGAATCTATACACCATACAGATGAACATAGTGTTATTATCATATGAAGTTAGGAGCTGCACTGCAGTTAGATTATAGAATCTCACACAGAGGCATGTGGGCATAAACATGATTACATCCAGTGATCAGAGCACAAATGAGTGAGAGAATAAAGACTGTATGACAGTGAATTTTTTGTTCCGTGTGTGCCAGACAGGTTTAGAAATACTCTCAGTGGTTTCAAATATAAGTTATTTGCCAAATGCTTTGTGAAGCCACATAGACGTTCCAGAAGGAAACATTACAAATTAAATCCAAAACTTTCCAGTATATGCCCAGCTATGTAATTCTGCCGACTGATTCAACTTCTCAATGCAGATTTTCATCCTTGCTTGTTCAAGCACAGAGAGATTCAACAAGACTGGGCCCAACGTGTTTTGTTTTGGATAAGTTTCAAAGTTTTTCAACAGTCTGTCTATATCAGAACAAAGTGCCAGGGACTTGACAGTGAATATTTTCTCATAGACATCTTTCAGAGTTTAGCAGAGGACTTGGTAGAAAATACTTCTTCTGGACTGGATTAAAGGTAAAGAATTTAAAAGGCCTCTAAGAATTACAGGTGCTAGCTACTCTGCTTATGGAGTAGGTATATAAAAAAGAAATAGAAAATAAAACAAAAGCTGGAAAATAAACAGTAATTAAAATTTTGAGCATTTGAGAGATTAAACAAAAAACACACACACATGAAAATAAAATTTAATTTACATAATCACCAATTGCAATTTATGGTAAGTTTAGGCAGTACTGCTGAATTTGCAAGGACAACCAAGAACACTCATGAGATGCATAGTTATTGAGTTGGAGCCATTACTTTAATTTTGTACCAAGCAGGACACAGAGAGATAGACAGCATGACATCCTAGAGAAACAAGAGGTCAACTAACCTCGCCAAAGTAATTTGGATGTCTGGAGAACTTCCAGAGTCCAGTATTGCACCACTTTCCTCTGTTAGCAGGAGATTCCTTGAATACAAGCTTTTGCTGATCTGCTGTTGCTTCAACTGACAATCCCGCGGACCACATAATCCATCCAATAATATCTTGAGCTCTGACAGATGGATCTCTGTCACTAGCATTAACAATTGTTACTGGCAAACTCACAGTCCATACCCATACAGCCTGTAATAAATGAAGAGAGTAATGAAATAACCTCTCGAATTTCTGGATTGTTATTCAGTTATGGTAACGTGATTGCAGAATAAGGCATTAAATCATAATCTGACAATTACAACAACAACTATGACAAAGAGAGCAGAATTAAAAAACCTGGAAGGTCCAGAAAACAGCAAGTTTTCCCAAATTACTACGCATTTCATCGAAGCGGCGGTCCTCTCCCCACTGCAAGATCCTGTTTGTAACATCAAAATTTAGAAAGAAGAGCAAATTTTAACATAGAATCCATTCAAGACAGCAAAGACCTGTTCCAGTAAAACTGATGAAAATTGCAGCTTATATTCAATCATAATGATAATCAGTTGAATGAAAATAGTTTACTTGCAGCAATTTAATCTAACAAAAAGAGGAAGATACTTTGTCATAATTAGGTAAGTAGGCACTTGTAAGCATGCACATTTGCACAACAGTATATACAAAACTCATTTGAGGTGGAGAGAACACCTAAGATGCAGATACTATTTGCTAATAAGGGAGCTACATGTCCAGTTATTCCAAACAGCAACCGCTAACCAAATGGAGTTTTCTATATATTGTAGTAAGAGTTGTTTAAGACTTGGTGGATAACAAGCACCTTTCTGACACATCTCTATTTGTCAGGGCGGCAATATATCACCTATAATAGATCCATCCAGCAAAAATTACCAATTTGTCTGATAAATGTTTGTCTCAATTATGGAATGCTACAGGCAATATGTATTCAATGTTTGAAACTATATATGAAAAGTTCAATGTGAGTTATATGTAGCAAGCATATTCTACTTCTTGAGAAGACTAGGAAACTGAGATATGCACCTAAGCACCATTAGATGAAACTTGTTTGAAGATTGAAACTATAAGTAACATGGATGTACTTTGTTTTACAGAATTAGGACACATTAAACAGATTGGCATGCCAGTTCTGAATTGGTACTATGATGAACAGGAAGGTGCTAAACACCTGTGATGCCTGCCACAAGGAACAGTGTTTACTTAGATTTGGGGTGCAATAATTCAGATAAAGAAAATAGGATGCATTAAATGCAAACAGTTTCATCTTCTAAAATAAAATGAAGCTAGTTGAAGTTATGAATACAATGGAAACCCTGAATATGCAAATATTCACAAATAATTGAACAAATTAAATTAGTAAACCCCCTGTGCTGAGATAATGATCTCATATTTGCTTCAATGCAGTCATGAACTTTCATTATCATTAACATGCTATCCACATGCCAAAGTTTCTTCTTCACTATCAAGACATGACCAGACAACTTATATTACTGGACTATTGAAACAAAATTGGCCAATGTAGAGAAACATAGCTTTAATTATGTATGAAACTTGATTGATCATGTTTACCATTATCTGCTCGCATGTCAGAAGCTAGAAATTTAAAAATATCTGTTGCCCTCCCATTCACAATACAACCAATTTCACACTAGTTTGGTTATAGTTTGCCCAATCCAATAACTTCCCCACATGTATAAAAAATGAATGAGATATGGACTCCATTATGGATACAAGAATCACTTCCATTTAGAATGCCTGTTGAGCATACCTCATCAATAGGAATAGCCCCAGGCGAATACCCCATATCACTACAAGCAAAGTTAAGACAACCTGTAAAAAGGAATGTTCAGACACCAAGAGATAAAATTGATTCCAGGTCTAAAAGAGTAATGGCCCTGGAACAAAAAGAAAATAAGCATATCAGTATTTCCTCATCCCATTGACCTGTAACTCAGTCCAAGATATGATTTACTGGTAATCCACTCAACTTCATGAAGAACCAGGAAAGAAAGTTTGTCCTCGTTAGGTGAATGAATTTACAGCCAGAAAAGCAAAACATGATCCATCCGAGTCAAAATTTTCCTTATTATGGATTCTATCTGTAACTAAAGTAACTATAATATCATATCCATATTTTCTGCTACTTAAAGATAATAGTACATACAGTACATAGGTACTTTAGCATATCATTGTCCATTCTTAACAATTTATCCTCACTGGGTAAGCAATGACGCAACATCTATGTCAGAAGTAACTCAAAACTGAATGATTGAATCCCATGATTCACAAGAACTAAGTAGAACCAGTCTGCAGAACTCCATCTATTTCCCATCTCAGATGAGATTAAATAATAGTAAACAGGATTACACTACAAAGTAAAATTTGTGGATGCTCTAGAGTTCTCTGTGGAATCCAGGTCCTCACGGAGTACAACCAGTTTTTAAAGATTGACATGGATTACGAGAGTTACTTTGGGGTTTATTGGTATCAAAGACTTGGCTAAAGCTCAGGTGACACACTTCTTCATTTGTTTGTCGACAATTAAGAAAAGTCTATAGTAGGAGGGGATTTAGAAATGGTCATCGCATGGGCATCCCACATAAACATGGGCCTTGGACATTAGTTTATCTTGTCAATGAAAGTATAAATGTTTGCAACAATAGGGTAAGTTTCTTCAGTCACATATTAAGGATGACAACATGATGTGAGTAACTAGCTAATGAGGGGAGAAGAGGGATGTCTTTGTTGAGGGGCAAAACATCTGCCAGAACTGTAATTTTAGCTGTTACTTCCTTTTCAACAAAAGAAAAACATAAAATTAAAAAAAGATTACAAGGAATGAATCATCAGGTCAGAACAGTTGAAAGCATTCTGTGCACAAATAAAAAAACACTGCCATGAAGAAAGGCATGAAGGTGCAACAAAGAAAAGCAATAAATTGAAAATATCATTTAGTTTCACTCCCAACCATATGCTATCAAGAATAAAGTGAGCCAGAGAGTGGGACAATGGGGATTTCCATGTCTTCTATCACTATGAAAAAGACAAAGGAAGCATATAACTCACAATATGCATGTGAGGACTTAATAGTTCTGCAACATCTTATGTTCATAAGAGCAAGAAAAGACAGATGAGCATGTATGATTCTTATTCACGAAATACCACATCGAACGCAAAATGTAAAGAAGCTTTGAGTTTGAAGGCAATAAGCAGTTGTTTGCAAATAAGAAGATAGTTACAAGCAAATTCCTGGACACATCAATATAAAAAAACCTAAACTAGTTAGCACTCTCCTAGTTCCATACAATTTAAAACAGCTGTTTTAGCTCCCAACCATACTTTCCAGAAAGGTGATCCACATCTTCCATTTGTTTTTACGATACGCTGCTTAAATTATCATTCATAGAAATCATTGAAGGTCCTCTATTTCTTCCTATCATAAATACATGCATTCATGTCAAGATAAATGGATATCTACTTGTAAATAGCATATAAACAAGTAACTAATGATCTAATATCTATCCCTACTGCCCCATTCTTGAGAAAAAGAAACCCAACCTGTCTAAACTCCCAACTCCCTTTCAGCGCCAGAGTCAATACAGCAAGAATGACGAAATTTGTACTTCCTGCACAACACACAAGTAGGAATCTCAAAGACTGGAGTTCCTCCAATGCTAAGAAAACTATCAAATGACCCCAGGTAACACCACCCACACAATAATGAAACAAGAAACCGAACTAAAATGGTCAGCTTATTATAACAAGAGGTAGCAACCTAGGAACAGACAAATCGCAGGATGAAGAAGAATTCAGAAACATAGAGTAAAATCTTCACTAAATTAGCGAATCAATTTGTTCAGTGTGGAATAAATGACTTGATGGGGAAAGAGAGAAATGGGTTACCAGCAAAATCAGTGATCTTATCGAACTTTAGAAGGGCTGTGATGACAAAGAACACAAACTGGTAACCCACCTGCAAAACCAGATTCTCTCAGCAAGCAAAATGTAACAAAAAGACACCCAGAGAGAGAGAGAGAGAGAGAGAGAGAGAGAGAGAGAGAGAGAGAGAGAGAGAGTTACGGTGACGAGAGCCGTGAGAGCTAAGAAATGGGAGTCGAGAACAGTTCCCATTTTGGTTGACGTGCTTGATGAATGGGTATTTTATAGTGTTTAATTGTGCTGCTCTTCAGCAGTTTTTGTGGTTGAAATTCGTCCAACTTGGCCCGTCCCTAGCGCCAAAGTGTTCTGCTCCTTGCCTTCTAAGCTGTTTATGGACTGATCAAACTAGACTTCCGCCCCAATCAGCACTTACTCGGGGGAGCAGTTAAACAAAAGAGTGGGATACGAAGTGGATCGTGAGCAGTAAGAAAAACTCGCAGATTAACCCACAATCTCTGCTATGTAATATAATTATATATAAATATATTTTATATCAGAAATGTTTATGTATAATTAAATTTTTATTTAAAAAATAACGACGTTCTTGATAATTCAGTTTCAGTCATATAAAAGAATTAAAAAAAAAATTCTCTCTCTCTCTCTCTCTGAGAGTTAAGGGACATAGAGAGGCTCTTTCTTTCATCAATTTTGTGAACTTGCTCCGAAGAGCAAGCTCTATAGCTGTCTGAATCTACTGGATCCATAGCGAGAAGTCATACCCGTGGATCTCAGATCCAAGCCGTTTATTTTGTGGGTTTAATCTGATGATGCAGCTGATGCTTATTGCACTACTGAGTGGATTACATTGTAGACGGCCAGGATTTGTTTGAGTCTCAGCGAGAGATAAGTAAGGTGGCGTGGAGATGGATGATTTATCTTACGATTGGTGGGATCCAATCCTTATCTTTGATTTAGAAAAAATTCCAATCTGTCACTTTGTAATACTTAATGTTTAGCAAGACATTATCCTGAACGCTTGTCGGTAGGAGAAGTCTTCTCTTTGTGTGTATGTATATATAGAATGGGACCCAGGACATTCTCATATGCCCTGTTAATTGAGGCCATTGATGTAGTGGGGCACCTAGATTTTAGGCGATCTCCCTAAAATCAGTGTGGTGGCTCCTCTTAGAATCGTTGAGATCAAAATTGAGCAACCATAAATAGGGGCACCAGATTACCATAATTATTAAGGAGACAAAAGGGGTTGTAATAGACCGGTAGGTCCAGCCTCAGATTAGCATTGCCCAAAGGCAGTAAGGCTGACATAGGATTTGAGCTATTCCCTGTTCAACTAATTTAGGCAATGGGGATGGCAAAACCTGGATAAATTTATCTTGGGTAATGATTTCTTCCTTGCTTGCAGGTATGGCAAAGGTTCAGGCCAATTAGGGACCCAACCCTAATTAATCCCTAAGAGTCGAGTTAGGGTTAAAAAATTTGCTTTAGGATCTGGGTCAACATTTATAACCCGATGTCCTATTAAGGGCAGGGATGGGGACAATGATGAAAATATTAGATGCCCCAAACAGTTTTTTATGAAACAAAAATGCCTTATAATTATTTTTAAATTATAAATACAAGGACATTTTGATAATTAAAAATATCTTATTTTAGTCAAATTTTAATACGTAGAAATGCTCTAATTTGTTTAGATTAGCTGAAAATGTCAATATAGAAAAATATAATCACTAAATTATTATTTTCAATGGACTTTGCAGAATCAACTTTGAAGTGTTAAAATATTTTGCATCTTAAGGTCAATAATAGGCGTCGACTCAAATTCACGCACACAAGTTCGGTTAGTAGTTAGCCAAAAATCAAAGGGTAAAAGGGCAGTGCCGGTGCACGAAGCTCCCACTGGTGCAGGTCCAGGGAAGGGTCGGACCAGAAGGGCCAAAAATCAAAGGGCAAAGCTATCAAAACAAACATAGACAAGTAAAAAAATGAAAAAGAAAAAAGTGGAGAACCCCTTATTATCTGAACCATTAATGACAATTGAAACCTTTTCTTCTGCTCAAGTTGGTGCAATTGAAACCTTATCAACCTGAACAACAAACTCAAGAGTTGAAGAAGGTGGAATCTGGACATCTGGACCTAAATCTGCACCTTGATCTCCAAACCCAAGACTAGGAGGAACTATCACTCTCCTCCTACCCCCAGCCTTCATTGACCTCACCACATACTCTATCCCTTCACACATTCCCTTTGTGTAAGGCCTTGAACCCAATACAAGTGCCAAAGGCTTCTTGTTTCCAAAGGTGTCAACAAATACGATATCACTGCCTTGAACTCGCCCAACAAGATCTAACACCACCAAGTCGCCGGGTCTCGGAGAAGCGCCGCCACCGATTTTCATCTCGTAGTATCTGATGAGTAGAATTGACCAAGTTCAACAAGAAATGGAATGAAAATGGACAGTGTATTCAACATAAGTAGAACCATATCCGACGTACCGGATGCCATTAGGTAGAACAACTTGCTTTTCCTCCTGCACGTCCCTGTCACAGAGAGCTGTTTTTAGACCGTGGGCAAGTCTACAAACTGAGTTCATGAAAGAAGAGAGCAACTGACTTGGTGTTCGCTACTTGTTGGGATACTTCCAGGCGGGTTTTGATCTGCTCGGAGACGACACCAAAGGCCAGGAAACCGGCCCATGCAAGGCCAGCACCGAGGCCGAACCGCCTTGTTAAGGAGGAAGCAATCCAGTCTGTGGATTCAGGTGTGGTGGCTGACCTGGCCTTTTCTTGGGCTTTAGCAGCTATAGGCTGTGCAGGAGAAGAGAGTGGAGTTGGAGATTGAGTTTGTGGTGTTGGAGTTGGTGACTGTTGGGGTTGGGGTGGTGGTGGTGGTGGTGTTTGTGAAGATGAGGAAAGGTAAAGTTTCGGGGGTAGCTGGGATAGGACCAGCTGGGATCCAAAGATGGTAGCCATTACTGTGATGAAGCAAGCAGGGGAGAGAGGGAGAGAGAGAGAGGAGGGGGGTTTGGTGAGTACATCCGAAGCACCTTATCCATGTTATGTGATAAGGGATTAAGACAGCTAAGGGCATGGGAGGATAATATGGAGGGCCCTTACTTTTTTGAGACATTTGGCAAGTCTTCTCTGCTGGAAAAAATTTCGAACGTAATTGGCGTCAGGTTTGCACTATATCCTGCCAAGCTTGTCTGAAGAGACTTTCTAATCATAAGTACTGAGGAACGTGGCCAAAAGTGCTCAGAAAAGATTTAAAAATTTTGTGACTAAATGAAATCATGGCATTTAATAGTAGAATGAAAGAATAAGATTCATGTGCCGACCCCTAATTGGAATAAGGTCTTAATGATGATGATGAATCATCTAAGTGCTGTGCTAGCCGGACATTAAGTTCTAATCCAGAATGTTACCAAGGACCCCGTTCTTGGTACTACATAGCCTAGTCAGGGCACTTGGTAAATGATCAGTCCAATGAACTCTTGAAATGTGGAGTAAGAATGGGCTTGACGATCAGCATGCAGAAATCCATTGATCCAATTGCAAGATTGTCGTACCACAATTTGGATGCTCAAAAGCATTGACGACTTGACATAGGCACCTTGCTTATGAGAGTTTAAAACTATATCAGATCCTCCCCGAAACATAATCTAGAATCATATCTTCATTATCTAAACGAACCTGAACCCCAAGCCCAAGTGACGTCAAGTGACAAATAGTTAACCAAAGACAAGTAGCTCGTCAGTCCTTCCTCCGATGCTTCCCATTCTAATCAAAGAAGAGTGATGAAATGATGAGGATATGAAGGGCTAGACCCGGATCAACGGCAGGAATCAAAGAGGGGAAACGTCAAACAAGAGTTGATCTGCCTCCAATGCAGCAAAATCTGTCGTTAACTTAATGATAATGCATGATATTAACGATTAAAACAAAGACAATTGCCTTACCGTATGACTAACTTCATCACGAAATAGAATTAGAGAGCTCCACATACATGGGCAGAGTCCAAAATCCTGAGACAGAGGTAGAACAGAACGGCAGAACCAGAGTTATTTCTGCAACTGGTACTCTCACATGAAGATAATTTGCCCGGTTTTTAAACACCAGTACCCGGGAGCTCTGTCACAATATCTTACAAGAATTATCGTTTCCCTTCTGACGGTAGATATAGAAACATTGACTGCAGTTTTCCAGATCTGTTGCCTTTGAGTCACAGCCATCACTGTTCCTTCCAAAAGATTTTGGTTTTTCAATTGAACACTTGGATTACAAAATGTCAAAAGATCAAATAAACATTTCAATTTTCCCACAAATTTTACCCTTTCTTGAGCTCATACATCGTTTTATCGTGAAAAACAACACTGGGAGCCACGACATTCTTGGGAGGTATAACATTTTTCAGTCCACATTACCTGTACCAGATCCAAGAAACCAAGAGGAAGAAATTTCACCGCTATCTTTGCAGTAACTCCTTCGGAGAATTCAGAAATCCCACGTTGTTTTCCCTTCCTGGCTTTTAAACTGTACCCACAACAACATCCACCAGAGCAAACCAACCAACCTCGAGGAATCATAGCAATGGACACCTACAACCAACATTTACATATCCCCATATGGACACCACACCAACCCCAAAAAAAATTTTAAATGATGTGAACTGCTTGAATATGTTTTATGACCTTCCAGCTATCCCTTCTTACATTGGCTCCAGTATATCATAGGTCATCCTTGCAAATTGTTTGTCATGATATATTACCTCCTGCTGAACTTTGGTTTATGCGAGATCCTTGCCCAATTGGGCCTTCTATGCCTCCAAGTTGTCCCCCCTCTGGATTGCTACCAACTGTTGGTCTTGGTCTTGGCACTTGTGAGCTTGTTATTGGCTTCTGTAGTGGCTTCAAGGCTGCCATGATTTCAGAAAAGGAAGGTCTCATCTTTGGGTCCCTACAGGGTCAGCAGATTAGTCTGCATGCATATGCAGCTAGAAAACATAATGCACAGCAAGCATCTAGAGGGCATAATTAAAAAGTGAACAATTCTGTGCCTATCGCAGGTATGGATATCAATAAATGTTGAAATTTAGCTTCCACTCGGTGATTGTTCACAGTATTTTAGGGCGTTCTCTATGTGGATCAACTTTTTGAAAAATTCATCGACTGGAAAGCGATGAGAATGAAGTTGGAAGTTTGATGAGCTACAGATGCATCAGCAGTGGACAGCATCAGTCAGGACGTAAATTTTGGGGAAGTCTCTGCCCCTAATGCATTTTCATCTCCTACCTAACAGAGTTGTTACCTTTTCTCGTACGAAAAAGAGGTTGGAGCTTGAATTAAAAGAGAGAGCACAGAGGGAACTCAGGTGGCAATGATAGCTAAAGTTGTGCTGGTATGGGTAGAACATAAGTTAAAATTCTTTCTAATCTTGATCAAGCATGCTCAGACAAAATCTGTAGAATGGAAAATGAGATACTCACGTCTGCCAACATCTTATTATGATATCTGCAATAACAGGATCCATGTCATCTGGAATATCAAGGCGCCGATGTTGAAATCCAACTGCACCAACAACTTGCATTGGGTTCATTCCTCCCCATGGCTGTTGCATGGTAGAAAGCTCCCACAATATGATACCAAAACTATATACATCACACCTGCAAGTTACAACCACAATTGTGAAACACATAAAATAAACTAGAATCGAATCTAAAGAAACTACATATTAGGAAATGATGATTGCACTCCCTCAATTTCATATTGGCAATCCTGTCTTTCATTTGCACATTCTAAGTTGACAGGTAATAATCTTTTGAGAACTCTAACAACCTATATGTTGAGTAGGGAGCCAATATCAAAAGGAGGGCAGATATCATCTACCAGAACTACGGCTAAATGTATAATTTAAAGTAACTTATAAAAATTGTACTGGTCTGTAAATGAAAGCAGCAAAATATACTTTTCATCTGAAGGTTCATTTTGCAACACTTCAGGAGCCATCCACTCAGCCTGCAGAATGAAAAAGGCATGAAGTTTTAGAACCACACTCATAGTAAACACATTTAGATAACCATCCATATCTTAATAAAGATAACTATCTGAAGCCAATCAAATGATTTCTGTACGTATAACATCTACATATAAGGGCATAACTACTATAAAGTACCAGTGGCAATTAGACAATGGTGCTGAGGATGTAAATCCTTTATATCCTAACCAAGATAATGATAAGATGCCAATGGCAATTGTTTAGTGGTAATCAAGAACCTATGATCAAATAGAAGGGGAGCCTTGGCACAGCAGTAGAATTATTGTCATGTGACCTAGAGGTCACTGGTTAGAGGCACGTAAACAGCCTCTGGCAAAAATGTAAGGTAAGGCTGTGCACTATAGACCCTTTGTGGTCTGTCCCTTCCCCGAACCCTGCAGACACGGAAGCTTCGTGCATTGGGCTGCCCTTTTTTTCTAAGAACATATGATCAAATGCCATAATAGTTCTTTTGAGCTTGTGTCAAGACAACTTGGTTAATCTAAATCTATCTAGTTAAGGGCATATGGCGCAACTAGGTGCAAGGGGTGCCCCTGGAAACTAGAGGGCCTACACGTGCCTGGGAGCACACCTAAATCTCGAGGCGCAAGTAAATATTAAGAATTATAAAAATTCAAAAATTCCCAAACAAGTAAGGAAAACATAGAAACATAATTCTATGATGAAATATTACTCAAACATGCTAATTTCTATGGAAGCTACATATGTGAATGAAATTCTGTTTCAAGGAATAAATGTAAAAAACGAAAGTTATTTCAAAATTCTGTAACTGTTTTTTCAAAAAAAATGAAAATTTTTGAAAAAAAATACCTAAAAAGAAGTTAAATCTATAGCAAACAAACAAGAAAATCCAATGGAATTTTTGTTTCTATCTATAGAATGAGAAACCATCAAGATTTATAAAAGAAAAAGTAAGCCAAAATGAAAAAAAAAATAAAATGGTACTGAACTTTACATATTTTACAGAAAAATTGGGTTTTAGGTGGAAGATTCATGAATCCATACAAAAGGGGAGCCTTGGCGCAACGGTAAAAGTTGTCGTCGTGTGACCTTGAGGTCACAGGTTCAAGGCGTGGAAACAGCCTCTTGCAAAATGCAAGGTAAGGCTGTGTACTTTAGGCCCTTGTGCCCCCCCTTCCTCGGGCCCCACATAGGCAGGAGCTTCGTGCACTAGGGCTGCCCCTTTTTTATTCATGAATCCATACTTTTTCTTCACTTGGATCTATAAAAGGTTGAAGAGGAATGGTCGTTTCCATAGAAGAAGCTCCCAAGATTAGGGAGCCCTCTGTAATAGCATCACTCAATTTGCAAGTAATAATAATAATAATAATAATAATAATAATAATAATAATAATAATAATAATAATAATAATATGATGATAATGATGATGGGAAAGGGAGGCAGGGGGTCAATGTTATGTTTTGAGGATATAGAGCAGCATTGCAGTAAAAGGGAAATAGCTATTTCTTCAACAGGGTGGATAGAGGGTATAATAGACAGTTTGATCATTTAATAGGGTCCTTTTACTATTCTAGGTTCACAGAAAGATAATATCTTCACAGGATCTTTAGATGTCAAGGTGGACCAACTCTCCTGATATGCCCTCCTCAATCCAGAAAATTGCTGCACTTGGTGTATGGTGAGGGTTTCAGTTTTCCTTGGTGGTATTGCTGTGAGGAAAGAGGGATTCCATCACTAAAATAGGCTTACCGTCCCTGCAGTTGATCTTGACGAGAGGAATGTATTGTGCTTCATTCGAGATAATCCAAAATCACAGACCTAGATGGAGGAAACAATTCAACACAAGGTAAACTAATGTGAAGCAGAATATGTTATATGAATATACCACAACCAGATACAAGATAAAAAAAACCCACCTTAACAACCCAGTTTTTATCAACAAGAAGATTTGGAGACTTCAAATCACGGTGTACTATTATTGGTGTACAGTTGTGCAAATAATTCATTCCACGAGCCTGAAAGATCAGTAATGAAATGTGAAACACAATCGACTTGTCAAGTGTAATAGGAACTTAACTCAAAATAACATTAAAGTGAAGAATTAATGAATTCATACAACATCTAGCGCCATCCTCAAACGTCTCCTTTCATCTAACTGGTTGTTAGGCCGGTGGATTAACCTGTACAAACTACCTCTGCAAGACAAAAGCATACTTCAAACTTCCCAGATAATAGTAAACCAGAAGAAGTCTTTGGTACACATGCAAACTCATGCATGTAAATGAACATGTGAAAGGATAATGATCTAATGTAACAGTGGAATGTGAACTGAAGCTTGAGTTACTACACAAATAAATACAAGAAAGAAATTGCAGTTAACATACATTTCTATCTATACAGCCAAATATTACTTCCATTTATCTTTTGCAGCATACCAAGCATAAACATGTTTTCACTTCAAAATACTGTCCATTCTGCAGTATTATTATCAAAGATTTCATTTGTGTAGCCAAAGAGACTATAACCCTGGTTCTGGTGATATCAACAAGGGACCTTTCAACTATAAGCAGGGCAGAGCAGAAAATTGGTCTGCACAAGGAAGCTGGAATGAAGTTGATGTTAAATCAGAGCACAGCCTTTGGCGCTTTCTAGAAGAGTGTTCTTGGATACCAAATTTATAATAAGACAATCTTAGTTTGAGTTGTTTTTGTAATCTTCTCTAAGCACTGATTTTAGAAAAGTATGTGAATCAATGCAATGTAAGGTGAGCATTATTACCATAGCAAGTTCCAACCACCTGTGAAACATGCACAAAAAGAGTGGCACAATCAAAATTTAAGGGAACCAATGGGGGTGGCTGCCCCATTTTGTCCCCACTCTCCACAAACACTTCCCAACAGCCATCCAAATCCACGAGCCCAGGCAGAGAAATACTTCAATGAAGTAAAGCTAAGATCATAATGCTAAGATCCTTCCGAGAACCCTTGTTAGACCCCTTACCTTATTCTTCAAATATTCTACAAGTAAACTCTCTGTAAAAGTTGCAAATATAAATTATCAAAGAAATGTTTCACATAATCTTTACGTCTTGAAAGAAAAAGTGAACTCAATCATTATTATGAAAAAAAATTTCAATGGCCACTAAAGCCAAGTATATGACACCAAATAGGACAATGAAAAAAACCAGGTTGTCCGACAAAACAGCAGGCAATGAAACTAGTCAACCATCCGCTGGCCTTGTAAAAATAATATGCATCTTCATGGAGGACTCCATAGTTAAAATGGTAAGATATTAAAGTTAGATATCCCCTTTATTGAAACAGAAATAAAGCATCTCTCCTAGGAACTGTTAAGTGTTTAATTTTGGATAAAATCCCCTAATTTAGCATTTAATTAAATCATCCAATCATTCAATTTTGTAATTTTTAGCTTAATTTTGCATTTTTATTCCAATTAATCATCCAATTGTTGATTTGCAAAATTTAACAATCAGATGATCAATAGGAGCTAATTTGTGGATTAAAGTATGATCAAGATGAATCTAATTGAGTTTTGTATGGGGCAAATCAACCAAATTGAACATTGCATGGCTTGGATCGAATCAATAGACTAGATCACCATCAAGAAACAAAAGGCCACGTGGGGCCCAAAATACAATATGGAGATGCCTAATGAAATAAGAAAGAAAATCCTGCAAATATGACTTATGGAGGAAAGAGTCTTCGATATTTGCTTTCTAAGAAGTAAAAGAGGAAATCAAGGAGAGAGGAACAACAAAAATTAGATGGGGAGAAACTCAAATAGGAATGGCCGTTGCGCTTAAAAACGGAAGAAGAAAGGAGGGGAAGGGGGATCACTGAGATAAGGAGAACCCGTAGGAGGGCAGCTACAGGGGAGTTCCTGACTGAAGGACAACCACAGGGAAGATCCACACCCCAGTTTTTTTCCTGCACAGCACATCACTCTCTGGTTTACTCTCTCGCACTCCCTCTCTTTCCCATCCCGATCTCACCCTCTCTCTCTCTCTCTCTCTCAGCTTTCCTCCATGATAGACAAACTTGCACCTATCGTTCCCTTGCTACCTCTTCATCTTTTTCGCTTTGTCTCGTCACCTATCGTTCCCTTGCATACCACTGTCTCTCTCTCTCTCTTCCCCAGCCTCATTGTCCCGGTCTACGTCGTGCTTCCCTGTTTTCTTTCATGTTTTCTCAGTTTCCATCACGTCCCTTTTTATCATCTCCTTGCATTGTCTGAAAGTTCTTTCTTTTCCCTCTTCTTTTTCCACCTCATTTTTATCTTGTTCTTCACAGATTTTCCTCTAAAAATCCTTCTTTTTACAAACCTCTATTGCTTCACCCAAAACCCAGTTCAAGTTTTCCCCAAATTCCCACTGTTTTCCCTTCGTTTTTGCATTCAGACAGAAACCTCAATGCCCACACCTTGCAGATTAACTTTCCAAAATGTACAATACCATAAACCCATAGTGAAGGGTTAACTAAACATGTACTACCTAAACACCGCTTGACAAATTCTACAGTAATTATTCCAGCTGCTCAGAAATTTCACTAGTTCTCTGATGGCTTCCTCCAATGCTCTCCTGGAGATGTAAGTACAATCACAGTTTTTTTTGCTTTTGACACATGAAATTGTCCAAAGATTTTGAAGGAACATTTTTCTCAGTTCCATTCAAGATTGCAGTTGAGAGAATCCTATAACACCAGCTATGAAAGAGCATGCATGGGATGTGGTAGAAGCTCACACAGATAAATTAATTAAAACAAGGAATTGAATTGCAGTTTATTAGACAGGAAAAGAAAAAAAAAAATTCTCAGTTTTTCTTACTCCCAAAGATAAAGAAGCAAATACAAGTGCAGACAAATCGTACAACTAGCATGTAACATTAGCTTCCAAGCATTCGTTCCCAGCAGTCAAGCTGCTACCAAATAAATCATTCTAGCTCTCTTCATTTTATATTCATTGATTTTTCCTCTCTGCTCAAATATAATGGGGGACCAATATTTTCTGAAGAAAAAGATGAAAGCAACATCATTAACAAATAAAAGATTAAAAGAAAATCACAGAAGGGACAAAAGTTGGCCCTCCACTAGCAAGCACTACCAGGCTCCCATTTCCCAAATGATAGGCAATGTTGTCGGCTTCTCTCAGACAACAAATGAAGCATATCTCCATCCCCCAAAATTAAGAATTTCATCAAGGTTAAACATTAAAAATCCTGGTAACAACACTAGCAGAGAGCCAAGGCTGTTAAAATGTAAGTATGTTACATTACTTTTCACCAAAAGATACTATAGGTCATTTCAAAGTGTAGGTCTTAAGGCGGTATGATGCAAGCTTGGCAATGTTCACCAATCTCCCCCAGACCTCTATTACTTCCGAAGCTTTGTCCGAGTCCTTTTCTTTTCAGCATCCAGCTTAACATGCCAAAGAGGACTGCTAAGACAACTCCTTGAGGCAGTGTCACCTTAATGTACCACCTCAGATGGACAAACCTACCCCTAGACTAAAGAGTGTAAGCTATTAAGTTTGGGATATTTAATTTCCTTCAGAAGAGCCCCTCTTATAGCGCATATTTTCTTTCCCATCTTATAACACATTTCTTGCCTCTTTCTGCCTACCCAAATGAATAAATCACAAAGATCATGGTGACAAAGACAACCACCTAATTAGTGGTGTACCACTCTAAACCTAACCTCCCACCACAACTCATCCTAGCTTGACTGATCTGCCACCATCCCAGCACTCTTTGCCTTCCTACTTAATTCTCTGCAGTCCCACCTTACCTGGACCTCCATTAACCTTCTCGATATGATTTTATTCCTAACACCTGCTCCTTTGTCAACCTTTACAGAGACTTCCCCATGGCCTTTATTCCAGAGCACAAGATGCCCTATCACTAGGCTCTTCCTCCTTTTCTGATTCAAAAAATGCTAGAGCTTTTTCCCCTCCACCTCCAACTGGAATACATCTAAGGAATCCTCAAGAAAGACAACATATTGACCCGATGAAAAATTATCAAAAACTAAAAATAAAAAGAGATCTCTGTCTTCTCCTCAAACAAAGGCAGATTCTATGCTGCAGTTTCTCTAACAGTCAAAGCAACAATAAAATCCAAGACAGGTACATAACTTAACTAAATCTTTAAACAATATATTTCTAGTATAACAGATCATTTGACCAAAGCCACCACTCTGGAATAGTATGATGAAATCTTCAGTTGAAATGTGTAAATCAAATGAAATATAGTAGAATCATACCTAGGAAGAAATTCTGTAACAATGGAAAGATGTGGAGCACGAGTTATTGCTCCCATGAAGAGGACCACGTTTGGATGGCGTAGCCTTTTCATGATTCGAACCTAAGAAAAACAAAATATTAGGTATTTGATAAATAACAAGTCATATTTAACCGAATACAATTTTTTTTGCAAAGGTTCACTGCAGAATCATGTGCTCATGCAAACATCCAAGGTAAGATCAAAAATGAAAATCATAAAATAGCAGAGAAGAAGCCCCAGAATACAAATAGTAAAAATCATTGTAAGAGAATATAGTTAAAAGAGAAAAGGTTTCCAACATAATATGTAATACCAAATGAACTAGAACCATAGCAGGGTCACCAAGGGGATGCTAAAGCAAGAAAAACTGTTAGCAGTATATCCATGAAGCTGATGCTCATTCCAGTTTCACATTCACATAAGAGAAGGGTATCAGAAACCTTTAGAGTAAACAAGGGGTCTATGCAGCCATGCCCAATGTGACCATGCCCAATGTTAAAGCCACCAAAAAGCTAAATTCCCATCTTTATTGAAATGTTATTCGTACTAAACAATAGCTACTTCCTTAATGTTGTCACTAACTCCTTTATTGCTGCAAACCACATGATTACATCAGATATGTCCCCAATAGCCTTCTCAAATGCATGCACAGCAGCAAGGACACTGTAACCCATATTTGCCAGGTGGAAGTGAGAGACTTGTTGGAGGCTGGAAGTATGGAACATAAACCGTGAAAAGAAGTTTACAGAAAATTAGAAGTTGAAGAAAAGTTATTACACAAATCTCAAGAAATAAGCCAAAAGAAGTGTTATATGCATTGACGTCACAGGTCTAAATCTTCATAGGAGCATTTTGACTTTCCAAAATGAATAAATAAATACAAAAAGGAGTGCATTTCTCAGTTTCCCAGACACTTCTAGCAACAATGATGTAACCGAGTCATTAGCATCCTCTTGAAGATTGCCAAATGGAACATTTAGAACTGCCATCCTAGCATTTTCTAGGAGACATGAGATAGCTGGCGGGCATTCATTTCTTAACACAACAAACAGTTCTTTTCTTGTCTTAATAGCATCAAAAATAATTTTGACCAGTCCAAATACCTGCGAAAAGGAGAAACATCTAAGTCAATGAGGGCAGCCCATTGCATTTTCGCAAAGGCTGTTTCCATGCCTCAAACTCGTGACATATGGGTCATACAATGACAACTCAACCGTTGAGCCAAGGCTCACCTTCATATATCTAAGTCAAATATCTCACACTAATACAGAATGCAGGCTGTAACACTCCAGTTCAAAGGCAGTAAAGTATATTAGTAAAGTGTCATTTGGATTAATGTTTTATGTGAACATACATCAGCTTTACTTGCAACCATTTCAGCACAAACTGCAAAACACAAAATTTGAGGAGATATTTCATTTCTATTCAATATAGGTTTTCCTTGACAACACACATATGCAAACATTTTCAATTTTGAAGAACTTCTAAAATTTCAGATACGTATGTGTGGAATTCTTATCTTTCACATATAGTATATCTTCTCCTGAAACTTTTACTTGACCCTTTTATTTATAAAAGCTTGACTCCAGAATGATTTTTTCCCTGGGCTTCGCATATTTAGATAAAGTGTCTGTTGGGAAGCAGGCGATTATGTGCCACATCCTGCACCTGTATCAGAGTCAGGTATTCTAGAGATTCAATGAATTACAGACCCTAAATATTAGAAGATGAGTCAGGTATTCTAGAGATTCAACAAATTACAGCCTCTAAATATTAGGATTTATTATCATTGCCTGGGTTTACTTCGACAATTATATATATTTTCAGGGACTTGCATTATGAAAAGGTCGTGAGTTCAAGGCGTGGAAACAGCCTCTTGCAAAATGCAAGGTAAGGCTGTGTACTTTAGGCCCTTGTGGTCCGCCCCTTCCCTGGACCCCGCATAGGCGGGAGCTTCGTGCACCGGGGCTGCCCTTTTTGCATTATGAAAAGGCAAATAAGTATCAATCAAGTGAACACAGTAGATCTTGATTACTATGGTATGTGTGCATGAAATGTGAACCACCAAGCTCAAATGGCAAGATTTCTAGGCTAATAATGTCTATGTAGATGCCGCCGTAGGGAGAAGAAATGAGAACATATCAGCAAGTTCATAAAAACAAGTAAATAAAATGGTATGCAACCTCATATCATGATAAATTACATGCCCATGAATTGATCTGTAAAACCAAGAGTGGGTTTTTGTGCCCTAATCCATTTGTAGGCCCCAAAATTACAAAACAGCAAGACAGTGGGCAAACAATAAAACAGTCGTGATTAAATAAACCAGATATTAGTTGATGAACCATAGTGCCTAGAACCACATCTAACATCATATCTCTATCAACAACAGGAGCTATTTTAAATAAGATTTCAAGATCTGAACTATGACTGGAAAAAGTAATTCTTCAAGCGATCATGAACTACATTTTCAAATTCGTCATGGACCTTCATGAAATGAACTACTAGCCTAGAAATCAAAGCAACAAGAAGAAAGATGACACCAAAAGAATTCTGCAACGATTGATTAAATTAGTACAAAATGATTATTTGTTGCATCAGACTATGTAGAATTAAGAGAGAGAGAGAGAGAGAGAGAGAGAGAGAGAGAGAGAGAGAGAGAGAGAGAGAGAGAGAGAGAGAGAGAGTGCAATACCTCACTCCTGAACTCTTCAAGTGCATCACCGGAAATATCTTGGTCTAAGAACTTCTTAACAGCAACTTCCTGAGAAATATATGAGTCCCTCGCATCAGGACAAGTATTCATGCATAAAGACTCAAAACAAAAGAATTGACACATATCCAGAATCAAGTTTCTGAACAAATGAACATATTATGTTGGAGTGCAATTGACTGAACAATTTTGTTAACAGATGCCCTGCAGAAGTAATCTGAATCTTCATAAAAATTGCTTGGGGTTGAAAGATGGAGTACCATTGTACATGATAAGGTAAAAAACAACCATAATTATCTCGATGTATAAATAATGCATTGTTACAGCTTAAGAGCTACAATATGTAACAAACTTACAGAAGCCTCAACTGGGATCTTACAAGTTTTACAAATGGGTTACCAATCCAGTATAAACACTAGCAATTATACCAAACGCTACAACCAGACTAAGTCAAAGAGTTATGAAAGGGCTTACAGTTCCATGCCAGTCACCACGATACACCTCTCCATATGATCCTGCAGCAGAAAAAGATCCAATGAAGAAATAAAATAGATATTTTATGTTGGGAGAGCTTCTGAAATCTGAACTATATACCATGATACAAAATAATTTTCACAGAACATGGAACACTTCACAGGGGTATGCTTAAGAAAATGATACCCAATCCAATGCGCTCGCCCAATGTGATTTCTTCCCATGGTATTTCCCATTCTGCAACATCATCCAGTGCAATATCCGACTTTACACTTTCATTTCCAGTTGATTTGTCTGAAATTCTCTCCCCTTGTTGATGTGCCGGACTCCCATTCAGCTCTTGTTCAAGTCCAGCATCTTGCCCAAGACAAGTTTGCAGCTCATTCCCTGCAACATCTGCTTCTTCACTTTTACAAGCACAGTCTGTTTGATGAAAACATGTGATTCCACCGGGAAGATGGGGAGAGGGTTCCAGGCACTCATACTGCCTGCTGACAGCTGCAGTTGTTGCTACTAATGCTGCAGCAGTAGCAGTGGCTGCAGCTGCCAAAGGGACTTCAAGATTAGAGTCAGGGCATGATTTAGCTGCAGCAACTACCATAGAGGATGCAACAACAGCTGCTGTTGCAGCAGCAGCAGCAGCAGCAGCAGGCACATGTTGCACACCACGACCCTCTGTTGGCTTCAAGTGTTCCATCTGTAACCTGAGAGGATCAGCTTTTGACTGAAAGTCTTGGTTAGGTAGGGGAGGCAAATATGGACCAGGGCCAGCATCAGCTTGAGCTTTATGCTGGGTCCCATTTTTCCTTACGTTCTTTTCATTCTTGCTCCCAGTTTGATTCTTTTCCTCAACCACTGGTGTGTCTAGATTGTCATTATAAATTTCAGTAAATAAGTTAGGGGGTGCTACAACACCACTTTCCAACAACACATCATGAAGCCTCTGAGCCAGTTGTGGGTTCTCTTTTGCAGCATCAATCATGTACTGTGACACATCTTTCACTTTCATTCTATGCACTTCAGGGGAACTAACACCTTCCGTCCAAGATGGAGATCTCGCACGTGTAAAAGGATGACTTGGCCTACCCAAGGGTTCAAGAGCAGATGCCTTATCCCCCTTGTACGGATTTGCACAATCATCAGAAAACCTGAATTCCTCAGTTTTAAGACCCTCGGACGAAGTTTCAGTACATGAAGACCTCATTCTTATATTCTCATCACCACTAAACTCACTGGAAGTAGCTCTGTCATCCAATCCACTCTTTGTAATGGCAAGATTCCCAGACCTGGATCTTTTGTCCAGAAGGTGCCCATACTCTGAATACCCGCCAGTTGAACTTGTAGCTGCACTACCAGGGGAGCCTATATAACTACGGTCAACATCTCTCTGGAAGGGAGTCCTTGCAAAGAAAGGTTCTTCGTAATCTATATGTGACCCTGCTGCATCGGATGGGATGAGCGTACCAGGGTCGGCCATCAGATCAACAATATACTCCCTGTCATGTGATAATTTATTAGCTTATTTCCCATAAATAAGTGAACCCCAACTTTTGATGTACAAGTGAAGAAAAGATAATAGAAACAAAAAAAAGGAAAGACCCCAGCTTATCCTCCTCCAAGACCATTTGAAGCTGAGGTTCCCAAAATTAAGCAACAAAACAAGCTTCGAAGGACACAATAGAAAAGTGCTGTAGAGTGAAAAATCTGTGATCTCTAGAAGTTCCATCTCTTGAGAATCTCTAAGGGAATCTATCCAATGGCATCCTATTACTTCTACTGCATTAAAATGTTAGCAGTAGAAGGAAGCAAGGAAATGAGATTTTAGATAATTACAGTCACTGGTGAGAAACAATTAATCATGTTCATTAAAGAGATTCAAACATAAGGAACCATATAAGAAAGAAAAATAAAGGGTGCTCATATATTCACCCCTTTTCTTTCTCCATCTCTCTGTCTCTCTCTACAGAAAGGGGTGGCCAGGGGAAGAAAAGGGTGAATATATATCAGCACGCAAAATAGAACCATTTTTTAATAATTCACACTCTCAGATGAGAACTTAGCCAAAACAAAATGGACATACACCGACTTGCCTAAGTCCATGACTTGTGCAGTCAGCTTCTTATAACTCAAGCAACTCAAAGAAGTTTGATTGGACCACTAAAGCAATCAGACTTAAAGAGAACTTGACCAAGGTAAAACCTAGTTGACTCTGGATGCCTTGGAAGTGGAGTATTGGACAGTGAAATACAAAAAGACTATCTTGTAATGATAGAATGTAGATGTGTGTAAACCATAATGAGAAAGGTTACCTTCCATCCTCGACCTTCACAAAGTTCATGGCCACATCATCAGAACATGTATATTGCTGTCCTTTCACTAACCTGCATGGGATGCCCACACTATCTGCCAAAACCTGCGTAACCATTAAAAGAGAAAAACGGACAGTTATACAAAAGTTTTGTCTATATCAAGGTCCCCAAAGAAAGATCTTTAAATTCCAGCCCAATTACATCGGAGTAGACCTCATCTAACTACACAAAATCACAAATACAAGATCTTCTGTATGAGCTACATTATTCATGAGAAGCATCTGCTAAAGGTTCTTGACCAGTTGTCTAGTCTTCTTTTCTTGTTTATCTTATCCATTCTCATCAAGGTGGATTAGCTTTATAGCAGCATGCCTCTTCTGCTTGTGATACCAGATCTGTTATCTGGTCCTAAAGATTCTTGTCCAATTGTCTTTTTCAATATTTCAATATTCTAAGTTGCAGATCAGCTCGTGAAAATAAAGGATTTTCATCTGCCTTCTTGACTTTGTAGAAAAGGACTTCTCTCCTACCTTAAACTTCTTGCTCTTTCTTTTGTCCAAAGGCCAACTGACACGCGAGGTAAGTTGACAGCATGAAGTTTAATAAACTATTTAGCAAGGGGATGACATAATGTCAGCTTGGATAGAATTATTCAAGCATAGATAAATTTAGTCCTAAACTTTAGGCATTTTGTTGTCAACTAATTCATGCAACAAACTTCTATCCCATAAAGAAGCAATGGATGGTCATAGTTCAGTTGCCAAGCAACTTCCTGAATATAATATATCTTCTTGTTTAGGTGATCATAGGTGTTACTAAACTTAAAAATGTCTATAGCATAAAAAGTGTACTTAGAAGAAATAAGCAACTTTCCAACAACAGAAAGATTGGAAAATAGACTCTAACTCACTCATAAGATAAGAGGACAAATACTAAACAGAACAACACATCTATTTCCCACATCCAAACTGTTACACCATACTCATGGGGCAAAGGTAGATAAGCTATAAATCTAAAAGCAAGAAATGGTATGTTTTTCTCATTTTCAGGATCTAAAATAAGCACCAAGTCACAATCTCACCAATCCATTAGTATCATCGCTAGAGAAACAATATTTTGTACTCTACCACCCATGGACAAGTAGGCTACATAGGCTAACCTGAAAATACCACATTTGGATCCACAAAATTCTCTTTTACTAAACTATCTGTTACATCAACTGAGCCAAAGGAAGGTAGATTTGGTAAGTTCTACACGAGAAGGAGTAAGAACAACTAATCTACTGGTTTTATAACAGAAATGAGAAGCTTCTGACTGAGAATAACAGAAATAAGGAACAGACAGAAACCGGCTACTGGAAGGGACAGAAACACCTGGCAGGGAATAAAAGAAAGGAGGGAAATCAAAACGAGATATCCAAGAAATAGAAAGGAAAAGGGAGATTGGGAGGATCTGGCTCGTAGAAAGCTAGAATCTGTAATACTGGAAACTCCGTAAATGAACCCAGTATTTGTACAATTCACAAATCTGAATCTATCACCTTCCTCAGTTGTAATTGGAAAATCTGTAATTGATTCTTATTAAAAATTGCTATCATTTGTTGAATTAGTCAAGTCTATCACTATCCTGCACTAAATTCATTAATAACAAAAGCAATGGGCAGAATGCCCTTTGGAACTACTCCTCCATGACCTGCCTCATATTTGTTAAACTTAAATTCAATCATGGTGGTTTCTAGCTTCACTGGGCTCCTTACTCCTAGTTGTCCTTAGTGCCACAAAGCATTTCTTTCTCATTCCAACAACCAAATTCATTTCCTTAGACCTTTTGATATGCACAATGGCATGTCCTCTCAATCTACAAGCTACTTAGTGCATACTCCTCCTCACCTTCTTTCCCTTCCTTTAAAAAGTCTCTTTGAAGTTTTTCATGACAAACAGATAGTAAACAGACTGAACACAGAAAAATTGGTACTACTCCTCGAGCTCAATATCCTTCTTCCAAGTGGTCAATTTCTTCTCCGCCATCTCACTAACTAGGTACCTGAACAAGTTGGATGAAGTCTCAAAATTGAGATGAAGCTCAAATTTGTTATCATAAATTTATATTTCGATAAAGGGGACACCCGAGACACAAAGTAAGCCATCATTACAGCCAAGTTCGAAACTTCTTTTCTTCTAGCTTAATTCTGTGTCATGTTTCGTATGCTAATTTCAATGACTCACCATAAATTTATCGTCAAGTTGGCAAGGTGAAAAGAACAAAAAGGACTGAAAAAGAGAGTGGGAAAGACAGGAGAATGTGGAGGGAGAGCAAAAGATCAATTCACCCCACAAATCATCACTTAATTTTATGCATCAAGTAGGAAGAAAGTTATAAGACCAATACGTTCAACAGGAATAACAGTTCAGTGTTCCTTTTCATTGTTAGTTGTTCTCTTTTCTTGTACAGATTGTTTTATCCTCAATAATGGTTTTGTTGCATAAAGAAAATAGGACCAAAAAGACTGATACACCTGAACCTAAGATGAGATAAAATGCACCATGCTATCTGACGTGATCAGACAAATGACATGACAAGACTAGATGAGCCACTAACATATCTTACCTGCCCACTTGCATCATGCACAGATACACATGTTTATATATTTATATGCAAACAGAAAAGGCTATTAACATTTTCATGTTAAAGATTTTGTGTTTATAAATGAAATATGTATGAGCTTAAATGTTAAATTATACGGAAATGTTGAATGTCCATGTTTGGTCGCTGAAGGTATTGGATTATATACCAACAAATTCACCAAATGTGTGCTATTTGGGCAACCAATGTATGGAAAATTAGAGTCCAATGCATGGGCATATAAATTAAACACAAAGATCAAATAACAGATGATGTAAACAACCTGAATCTACAGGACAAAATAACCGAGAACAGACACCAGGAGAAGCTAGGCAGGATAACCAATTACTAGTATCAATGATAATATTAAGAAAAATGGGTAACTAACCTTGAATAACAAAGCACGATGACGAGCCAAACCAATCTTCAATTGGCCAAGGGGTAACACCATGTTTCCCACAGATTCACGTAAATGGTTACTTAGATTCCTCCATGCTTTCAACATGTTGTCAGGATCCCCAACTGGGCCACCCATGTAATCAGCAACCAAAGCGGCAAGTTTTTGCACCACATCACTACCTACAAAACCTAGAGACCCTGACCTTGACTCTACAGCCATCAACCGGGCCTTCTGTTCAAGTTTTAATAGGTCAGCATCACCAACCTTGTTAACCAGTATGGCTTCCCAGCTGATACTATCAGACACTGGGACCTGCTGCAGATCAACAAGGGACGGCATCTTCTCTGAAGTTGACTCAGCCAGAATGCCATATAGGTCATAGAAACCATCCAATATCTTGTCATCGTAGCTAAGAGCATTGTAATTCTGTGAAGCACGGACAAATCTACGACATGAGATAGGTTAGAAGGGAAGAAACATGACATGGAAGTTAAAGCAGCCTATAGGAACAAATACCAACATTTGCAGCTAAAAATATGAGAAGATGCTATATGTGTTTTTGATAAGATGATTATAAATGGGAAAGCTAGGAAGCAAGAAATAACAGAAATGAGGGAAGAAACAGAACTGCTCATTGACAAGCTTAGTCACCCACTTTTATGCAATGTTTAAAACTCGGGAAAGGACTGGCCCAAAGGCCACTGAAGTTGAATTGGCCAAGTCAATCATCCGAATCCATTGAGAACCCCTGACAAAATATTAAGAAGCTGATAAACTTAAAAAATAAGAAATGCTTACAAAACAAACTTAAAATGAACAACGAACCAAACAAATAGGCATGAAACAGAAGGCCTTTTCGTTTTATAAGTTAAGAATTTCCTTCACTTTTTCCCTTGAAATTGAGCACTATGGCGAACACAACTGACCATGCTAACATTGCTAACACTGTAGAGCAAATTCAGCCCAGCTGATCCTTGGCATTGATAGCACTTAAAGTGCAGAGTTAAACTTGCAGACCACTAATCTTGTTTAACATTTCATACTGTCAAACTAGCAGGAGGGTTTTCTTTTGTAACTGCTAGGATGTATTCTGCATGTCTCCTCCAATAACCAAAAGGGCCCCAAACAAGCAGAGCACAGCTAGATGCTTATTTTAGTGCCTGAACTTCTGGAATGTAGGATATAGCTCACCTATTGAATCTGAGTATCACAAAACCAATGCACCCTCATTGTTTCTAAAGATACCCTCTCCAGGTGGCTCAGGATTACCAATGCATGTATCATAGAAATTCATCTCCAGCTCACCTAACCGAGGAGAAAGCATGCATTATAAAAAGAATCATCTCTACATCTCCTAACCAAGGAGAAAGACCATGAGGTTTGAGTCTATTTAGGCGCCTCCACCAGAGCAAACTGAATCCAACCATCATCTACTATCACTTGGTATATATCCTTCAACGGTCTAGCAGCAATCCACTATATGGCAGATGATGCAGATAGAGAAACCACCTGAAGAAGAAGTATGACCAAAATGCTACAGTTCTATTCCGAAATTAGTGAGAACAGCCATGAAAGACAAATTCCACATCATCCTGCCCCAGCTTCCTTTTGGCAACCATGTCCAGGAGGCCTCAGAAAAGCACCAACCTCACTAGAGAGTTTAAACTAAGAAGCCTCTTGTTATGTTGATAATGTAGATGCATATTAGACTAAGTGGATGTCATCATGGAAAATGGAAGACGGCATGCTAGAATACTCGGTTCCTTAATAAAAACTGGAAATTTGGATTAGGAAGTTGTATAATGCTTTGGTAGAGTCCTTGAAAACAATGCATTTGATGCATAGCCAAAATCTATGCATATCACACCGAATATCTGTATCCATATCTGGCCAGGTAAAATAGACAAGGTACTGCAATAGCTTATGACTGGAAGTAGCTATTCATCATAAATAAACCACAGCATCAGTACCTCCACCGCCTATCAATGAAACATACAAGCTCAGCTCAGGTGTAATCCAACATTATTGGTACACATGCAACACTTTTGCTGGTTGTGAAACATTTCTATCTTACAATTTTTTACCATTTTTGCAAGTGAGAGACCATTATGGGCCTGTTTTGTTTTATAGATGATGCAAAAAGAAGGCTTGACCTTCTCTTCGGGAGGACATTGTTGAATGTCAGATTTTCTACATTTTAGAAGGATTATGACTTTGATGTTTTTGAACCTTTCTTTTTCAACATGCTCTTTCTCTCATCTTTTTTCTATCCTATATTTCATATCTCAAAATTATCAGATGCCTCTTTTCTTGACAAACATCAGAGTATGTGGAATGCCAAATATTTCATTCTAGTGCAAATGCTGCATTGTGGTAGAAAACTTATATTCACTAGCATGTAATTGATTCACAGACAACATCAACAACCTTATCCATCAAAGAAGAAGGGAGATGGAGATTCCCGGTAAGCAGGAAGATACTACTAGATGCATAAACTTGGGAATTCCATGAAAGTACAATTACAAGAAACCATTGCAATCAGAAACAATGCCACATTTTGAAGAACGAGAAACTTGACTTTGTGAACATTTTCCATGTCTAAGTAGAATAGAAGTAAAAAGGTTTCAAGCATCACCTTAGAAAAAGTTTCAATGTATCAAATGATTTAGATTGAAGAGCTTCAAACATGAATGCTAAAGTGATCAATGCTAGATATCAAAACCTACAAACTCTAAAATTGAAAACTTAACACTAAGAGGAGGTTAAACTCACAAACAAAATCACTTGAAGCATTTGAGATCAATTTTCTGAAATTGAGATTGAATAAACTAGCAAAGTACTTCTGCATCATAAGAAATTGAGACAGTTCATTCGATGCAGATTATCCAGAAACTACAGAAGCACACCATCCAAGATTGTATGGTTTTCTTCCATTGTGGTGATTATAATCTAGGACTAAACAGCATCCTCATTACAAAAGTTCATCAAGTTTCATCAATCACTACAAAAAGATGTCTCATTTAGCAAATGCTACGCAGATGAGAATTGAATCATAAATGTACAATCAGATAGTCACAACTAAAAATCATCAAGGGAGAGAGAGAGAGAGAGAGAGAGAGAGAGAGAGAGAGAGAGAGAGAGAGAGAGAGAGAGAGAAACTAACCCAATACCGATAAGCAATGATTTCCGCAGGCGTATTCTGTGGGGGGAAAGAACCCAAACTGATCTGCTTCACCGCCTCGATCTGAACTGCCTCTGGATCTTCCCTCGCACTCAACTCTAAAGCTAGTTGTATCTGATACTCCTCCTCCAACTCCGGATCCCGCTGGTTACTCGACTCTGAATCCCTTCTCAACATATCCGAACCAACATCTGTACCACCTAAAGTACTACTACCCAAAGCATTCCCAGAGTCCTTCCTATCCCTTGAGGCATTCGAGGACGATGGAGGACTAGAACGGTGCCTGGCAGTCACAGAATTCAACCACCCCGATAAACCTGAAACCGGCTTCTGCTCTGAAGGATGATGAGGATGTGATGGCGAAGACTGTGAATGCGATACCATTGTACTTGGGCAATCATTGGACCTATTACTCTTGGATGATGAACTGTCTGAGCTTTCGGATTTGCTGGGCACCATGTGTAGCTTCTTGAGAAGGTTTCTCATGTTGCAATTAGAGTGTATTTTACTGTCAAAGAAACGGTTTCTTCACCCCTTCCATTGGGGGCAAACAATAACTGCCCTCAACCATCAGAAAAACTAGTGGTCTGACAAAACTCTTTTGCTGCTACTTGAAAACTCTCATAAAACCACCAAATTAAACCAAATAGAGAAAAACCCAACAAGAATCTTGTCATGTCAGTAAACCCCAAAATCCCAGAAAGAAGAAACCCTTCTCCCAGTAGAATGAAACCCAAGCTCCGAGATTCATGGACGCCTGTAAGCAGGAAAAGTATTACAAGGAAATTAGGGAAAGTTTTGATAACCTGCTTCTGTTACCTGGAAAAAGAAAACTGCTGTGAGATTGAGAGGATTGGATTTCTAAGATTGCATGCTCAGGAAAATCAATCGATGGTCTTCTTTCTTTTCATTTTCGAGTGCGGGAAAGGTTGGATTGAGTCGTGCAGAAAAAGGAGAGAGAGAGGAAACCCCAACAGCCCACTGCAGGAGGCCAAGTTGATGTGGGTCCTGGAGGAGACCACTCGAACCAGCGATTTCGCAGACCAAGAAAGCCGTGTGAAAGCAACTGGAATGGCATGGTTGAAAGACGAGGCAGTTGGAATTGATAATAGTATGGTTGCCAAAAAAACAAGGAAATTGATAATATAACTATTAATATTACGTAAAATATTTATAAAAAATGCATATATCAACAAGACTTCAAAAAGAAAAAGAAAAAGACTCAATATAGAGGGAGAGAAGGAGATGTATCAATAAATCCATAATTAAATAAGTAATAATAAATCCAACCCATGTTTACCACCCTCCCATCGCCCTTGCATGTTTTTGTAGTTATTCTGCAAAGGGAAGAGACTCTGGTCATTATACATAGAGCTTGGAGGTGGTAAAACATGGAGTTGATTTCTAATTCTCTAGCCATAAATGGAAAGTAGATCTTACCCTCGAGTTCCTGGCAAAAACTTCAGAAGAATCGATCCTAGGTTCTCTGAATTTATGTCAACAGGTTGGAACTTTGTCTTTTGATCTAGTTTGAGCTCAGCTGAATTGAGACTAGGAATAGAGTACAATTTTGGGTGGGGATGCCACATTCTTGAGGTGGAGGCATGCAAAGGATTTTCACTTGAACCTGTAGTGGTCCGTGAACAGTACCTCTGGCTCAACATAAGATGATACCTTTGTAAAGATCTGTCATATCCTTTTGCGAAAGAAGGCATGCAAGAACACCACTAGTACCTCTAATGGCCACAGGGCTAAGAACCTTGTTGCAGGTTCTGGCTCAACCAGAGAAGAGCCTTTGCCATCCTTGTCCTATTTATAGAAAATGCAGCACTTGTTACTCACTTGCATGATTTTTTGACACTCGTATGGGTTTTACTCCTCATTGTCTTACAATGTAGAGAAAATCTTGTTATCCAAATGAATTTAGAAGTAGAGGTAGCAAATCTTGTATTAGTAAGTTTTTATCATAATTAGAGCCATCTGCATAAGTTATGCATGAGGATTCAACAGTTCATGATTGTGATAACTGCACTTGCCATGGATTTCCAAGTGTAGGACAATACTTGCCAAATGGTTATTAGAGCTTTGCCAAAGGCAATGTGGGATTGAATTATCTGCAAATGTCAAGGCCCTTAGTTGGAAATGAGATGATATTTCCACCTCCTTTTTTCTAGCATTTTTGCATCTTTTTAATTGTCTTTGCATGAAAAAAAACCCATTTTGCTGGAATAACCAAAGGAGTTAAAATACCATTTCCCCTTAGTAAAGTTCAATATCATCTTTTCTAGAAAATGGTAGCTGCACTTTACTTCATTAAGGACTTCTCTCCAAAAAGATAGCACATGAGATGGGAGAACATAATGCATACACTAGATGCTTGAATTACTAAGAAAAAAAACGTTTAAGCAAAAGTTGGAAAAGTTAATAACAACTTGCCATAATACACTCTGTCATGTGGATCATTAATTGATTTTGTTGTTTTAGAAGCTTTCCAATAATATATATATATATATATTAACATTTAGGAAGTCACTAAATTAACTCATAATTGATGATCAACTTAAAATGTATTAACCACTTCTTAAACCTATTTTCTATTTATAAGAGATAAATTATAATTTGTACCAAAAATACACTGTGTTATAAAAGCAAAATTACTTGCCAACCCAATGACTAACTTAATTTGGTCATTAATAGTCTCAATTCCTACATTTACTTGAGTTCTCTCCAAAAAGGAAAAAGTGCCACCTTAAACGTCCAGCAAGTACAACAAAGAGAGGTTTTTTATATGACTAATGATGCTTGCATATACGAGGCCTTTTTCTTTTTCTTTTTTATTCTTGGATGGTGAGTGGATTGGAACCTAAGACCTCATAGTAATTAGGCAAGGTAAGTGGACAACTTGGCTAAGTTGTCCAAACCCAATACAATAGACCGGTGCCAAGATGTCCATTACTATCAAAAGAAAATTACTCTCACGTTCTTGGTGTGTATGTGAAGGGGAGCTTTGGCACAATGGTAAAAGTCGTCATCGTGTGACCTTGATGTCACGGGTTCAACGCGTGGAAACAGCCTATTGCAAAATGCAAGGTAAGGCTGTGTACTTTAGACCCTTGTGGTCCACCCCTTTCCTGAACCCTGCATAGGCGGGAGCTTCATGCACTGAGGCTGCCCTTTTGTTCTTGGTGTGTATGTCGTACCAATCTGGTAAGAAGGATCTTTGAAACCCCATGTTTCTCTCAAGAAAGACATTTTCATGCAAAAGATCCTAAAGAGAATCCCTCTTATTTTATTTGGAAGATAGTGATGGAAATCTTCTCTTATTGCATTTGAAAGATGATGAAAGAAATAGTTTCTATGAGAAGTTCAAATAAGATGCTCTTCAATGGATAGATCCTTTGTTTATTCATTGTGTTTGACAAGCCCTTGTCAGTTGAGATCATCAACTATGAATCCGGAAGAGTCCAGCAATTGAAAGCTAATGTGAGAATTGAGATTCAACTATAGTGTCATTTGATTCCAGGCTCATGGCGTAAGAATTGGGTGAGCGAGTGCGGTGCAGTGGCGTCAGAGTGGACTCAATCGTGTGCATGTCATGGGTTCGAGTGCACTCGGAGAGTGTGTAAGTATTTATCTAGAAATGCTGCCGTTAAAAAAAAGAATGAATTACATAGGGTTTCCACAAGGCCTCGTAGTTATATGTGATACGGTGAAGAGGAGTCTTGGCAAAACGGTTGAGTTGTCGCGTGTGACCTCCAAGGTCACGGGTTCAAAGAGTGGAAATAGCTTCTTTTAAAAATGTAAAGTAAAGTTGCATACTATAAACCCTTTATGATCTGTCCCTTTCTTAAACCCTGCATATACACCAAAGCTTCGTGCATTGGGCTACCCCTTTTTTTGTAGTTATATTTGTTAGGGTCAGGAGAGGAGAGATGCAGAAAATGCCAGCCCCCCCCCTCCGTACTTGTTTATTGCATCCACATGACAAAATTCCCCATGAATAATACCATAAAAAGAGACAAATTACCTATCTCAAATTAGTAAAAATGGTCTACTTCCTCGTGAATCAGACTACGAAAGAGCTAAATTATCACTTTTACATTGGTGAAAATAAAGGGGAGCCTTGGCGCAATTATAAATTTGTCATCGTGTGACCTTTAAGGTCACGGGGTCAAGGCACATAAATAGTCTCTTGCAAAAATATAATATAGGGTTGCATATTATAGACTCTTATGGTCCACCCCTTTCTCGTATCCTACTTAGGCGGGAGCATTGTGCCCTTGGACTGGCCTTTTTACGTCGGTGAAAATGGTCAAATGATTCCATGTCTTGATTTGTATAATATTTGTGGATTTGTGTCTCCTGGTTGCCGTGTACCATTACTGGATTCCCCACATCACAACTTGGCATTAGAAAAAGAAGCCCTCCCTTCCATAGAGAAAAAGTATCCTTCTTTTCATACGAAACCTACAACAATTTGCCCATTTGGGGTGTACTTTTATTCATAGGGATTGAATCCAAGAGGCATCTCCCCGCCCAATTCCTCTTGCTAGTGGTGAGAAAATTTTCTCGTACTCCTTCCAAGTTATTGAGTGCACTGTCCCTTTCTTCCACACCTCTTTCCATCTTTGAATAGTCTTTTGAAGAATACAGATTAAAGGGAAAGGTACTACAGCTACAATTTTCCGCAACCAACCCAACCCAAAAAACAAGCTGACAAGAGACTCCAGGACCACCCTCGTCTGTGATTGCTACTGGACACTTGAAAAGTTGTCGTAAACAGCAAGTCATTCCTCTTAGCTTCACCTTTTGCAAGCTTCTTCCATAGAATTTGCTCGTCTCCTTGCATTTCAAAACCTAATCAAGCTATTAGCCACTCAGATCCTTCAGATTTCATTAGTTATTTACTTCATAATTATGTCTATGAAGCAGGGGAGCCGGTAAAAGACTTTGAGATCATAGGTTCAAGGTGTGGAAATAGCCTTTTGCAAAAATGCAAGGTAAGGCTGCAAACTATAGACCCTTATGGTATGCCCCTTCCTTAGATCCCTAATAGGCAAGAGCTTCATGCACTAGAGTTGCCCTTTTAATTATGTTTATGAACCTTTGTCAAGAACTTAACTAATACACTACAAGCGCTTTAATTGATGAAACATATGTAGTCAATTTCTTAAACCAATGTCTCAATGGTTTAACTTAGAATCATAACATCTTTATATAAAATTTTCTTTTAGCACCAAAAGAAGAGAGAAAAGCAAACCATGGGAAATGGAAGAAAAAAAAAAAAGAAAAAGAAAAGGAAAACCAAACCAGTAAATTTCTTCAGCACCAAAAAAAAAGAAAAAACTAACCTACCTCATGAGCAGCTACAGAATAACTGAAAATTTGGGAGGATGCATATATTAGGTTAAAGACTGAATAAGAAAATCAGTCAAACCCATCCCACAACCTTTTAATAACTCATGGACCCACCTGCCCAACTCTTCATCCATATCTTCTTCTAGCCTGCAAAGCTTTGGATATTAATTCTTGAATTCACCAAGTTTAACAAAGTGAGAGATTTTTACCAAATACGACCCCAATAATATTTTTCTTTTTGAGAGTTATAAATTACCTCCCCAAATAGTACTTTATTGTATTTTCTGCACGTTCTATATTTATTGAAGTAATCTCGGTGTTAGGCCTGAAGTTTTGGTGCAATAGTAGAGTTGTAGTCGTGTGACCTTGAGGTTACGGGTTTAAAACGTTAAAACAGTCTCTTGCAAAATGCTAGGCTGCATACTATTGACCCTTGTGGTCCGCCACCAAAATGGAACGACAAGTGACAAAACTATGATAATGCCTGCGCGATTGAATTACGTGATGATTTGGGGTGAGATTTAATAGACGATTCTGATTAGATCACTTGGTTGGTGATTGTCTGAAACGTTTGTTTCAAACTCTCCATTTCTGCATGCTAACGATCAATCACTTGGGCGATGCAAATCCACCCCAGTAATTAATAAGGCCGCCCCTTTCAAGTGGTTCTCTTACAAATAAACAAAATGGTCAAAGAAACACGGCAAGTACGCAAGGGAATGGATTTATCACAAAATCCAATCCCATATTTTAACTTTTGCACAATAAATAATTCTTTTAAGGTTACATAGGTGTGAAAATAATCTTTTGCAAAATACAAAATAAGGTCGGATACTATGAATTGTTCTGGTCCACCCCTTTTTTGAACCCTACATATGCAGGAGCCGGCAGGAGCTTCATGCACTGGGCGACCCTTTTAGATCTCGACGTCAACGAGAAAGGTCACTTCCTCACGCCGTGTCATTACCCTAATCCCCTTTCTGGTACCGGATAAGATGATCTAAATCAATGTCTCCATCTGAACCACATGGGTCCATCACAAATCATTTGGCGTGGATCATTCAACTTCGAAAGTCGTGCCTCATTGGCCAAATCGATCTCGACCGTTGATTTGATACTAAAACGGACTAAGTGCTTGTCGCTTTCAGAGTAAGATTGATCCATCTGGAACCAATTTATATTACCACTAACCCGTCATTGTCCCTTTTAAGATAAGCCAAGCAATTCAAATTGGCCCAATTGGGGGGCAGCTCCACCAAAGTGTAAGGACTAATCCTTGTTTGACGTCACTCTCTATCATGTCTCCGAAGAATATGCTTGTTCTATGGCTTAGAAAACCAATTTCGAGTTCTCAAGGTACTGAATTCCATGCTCATTTGTTGGAGAGATACTGTGTGGGGTCTTCGAGATTTGCTGCACGATGGAAATTGCACCAAGAGAACGAGGAATTGAATACTTCACCTCCCAATTTCCATGAAAGGATGCACCTTTGCCTGATCTAGTCCGTTAATCTGATTTCTCCCCAATTTCGATATCTCCCAGCCCAAAAATCGAGAGGATGGGATGATCCTAAGATCCTAAAATATGCTTCTAATGGTTGAACGTGGGCCACTCTTCTTATAGAAAGTTTCCAAACGTTGGTTTCCATTTCTTAGGTGCTGGAATTGCCTTTTTGGGATGACTTTGCGCCAGTGGATGAAACACAATTTCTCGATTCTTCAGGCCACGATATCCAAAGTTAGATGAACGGTGCAGATGAAGGATACGAAGGCCCACCATACAGAAGTGAAGCGCGCTCTAGCGTTCCTCAAAGTACAAATTCCACGAAGGTTTTCTCCCTGCCAGTTACAGGTTCCAAGAAGATCCACCTTCAATTCCCAAGGCAGCAAAAATGGGAGTATCATATCCCAGTTTTATTTCTTCTTTTAGAAATAAATGGATAAGCTGATAAAATTTAGATGGTGTATGGCTCATGGGGAAAGTAATACACGTGATTAGCCATTGATTTGTAATCATCAATGGGCTCAGGTCCCACAAATGGAGATCTCTACGGCTACAAAAACAATCGGCAGTTGAACATTTTGTTGCTTTCTTGGAAAATTAATTTTTACTTATAAGACTGGCCATGTTCGATAGATCAGAGTGTTAGATAGTTAAAGAACATATTCATAGGCTGAACGTAGCATAAATGAGAAAGTTGAGATGAACAAGTGAGAAGACAAGAAAAGATACAATTATGAATGAAAACATTAGAGAAGATTTAAGAGTAGCACCACTAAGTAACAAGACAAGGGAGATTAGACTTAGATGGTTTGGATATGTCCAATGAAAAAGAAATATGGTACCAGTTAGAAGGAGTGGGACAATGTAAGTAAAAGGTTCTAAAAGGAAAAAGAGAAGGCTCAAAAGAACGTGAATAGAAGTGATAAGAAAAGATTTAAAAAAATTTGAACTAACTAAAACCGTGATACTTGATAGAAAGGAATAGAGAAACAAAATTTATATGGCCAACCCTAATTGGAATAAGGTCTTGACGATGATGAATGTACTGATCTTCCCCTGTGAATCATCAACTAAAAAATTCCCACATTAGAATCCATTAACAAGCGAAAATATAAGGCTGACCACTCAGCCTGTTATTAGTTTTGCAGCCAAAAGTAAATGCCTAAGCCAGCAATGAATTCTCTTTTCCAGTCTGAAAACCCCTCCTGCACCAGCATGCAGCTGCAACCGGTCCTGATTGGGAGGAGTCCTAACTCTTTAGTACTCACCAAACCTGGCCTAGGCTGCCTGTGGTTACTCCACCCACATTAGACTTGGTCCAATCCTTAGCTAAGGGTTCCCATTCAATAGCTTGGACTTGGCCAATCTCGATTGAAAAATGGCCATACTGTTTTGGTAGGTAGTTTGTGGTCTACTGGAATCTTATTAGTTCGATTCGCACCATAAATAAATCCAGGCGCACCCACTGATCTATTTTTAAACCTTAGACATGTGAGTTTCCATATAGCTGCTAAATAATTGATAAATATAAAATTTTATTTGTAGACAAAAATAAAATAAAATCATATTCGAAATGATTTTCCATATGTATTAACTATTAAGTCCCCAGGAAACTTTAATATATATATATATATATATTTATTTAATTCCAGATTTTGATATCATTTAAATAAAAATAACATTTCTATAATGATACCAAATCTACCTACAAGGAAGATAATATGGGTATATATAAGTGAAAAATATAAAACCTGACTATCCAAGACTTTCAAGTCCAGGGACCTGTGACCTAGCGCATATAAAAACAAGAAAAGTAAAGAACGGTCATTATAGGGCCATGCATATGACCTGTTCCCACAACTGGAAGGTTAAAAAATTCTGACCAACAAGGCATCTTAGCTTTCTACCAATTGGATCTAAAACATTGACTACGGACGCACCTGTTTGGTAGCCAACAAATGTCTAGCACAATTAGTCGCAAATAACTCGACATCTTTCTTGAAATACATTTGGTAGATAGGTATTAGATTTAGGAGTATGTGTGAGTAATTTGCTATTTATTTCTTTGCTTATAATGGAAAAAAAATTCAATAATCTTGATCAGATAGGCATGGTTTGGGAGACAGGACATGCATGATCTTTGGAAGATCAAATCCATTCAACTCAGCCAAAAGTCATGCTGATAGCATAGCCTGTGTTTTCATTGGATTGAAAATCGCGACAATTGATTCTCAAACTGAAAATAATGCTCATTGTGCCAATCTCACCGTCGCCTGCTTTAATGCCTTGTAGTCCTACAATCTGCCTTCACTCTGAGTAAACAGAACGCACCCTTTTCTTTGTGGAATCACCACTTTGGCATTGTGTTTTGTACCGAAGAAATTGTTGTGCCAGATCTGTCACGGATTGATAGATCTGATAATGAGGATCTACAAATCTTTGAGAGATAAATACACACAACAAAAGATACAAAGAGTTACGTGTTAGATATTAGACATATGTGTGTGTATATATTGTATATTATATGTTATCATATGATTTTGGCCTATATTAAAGTGATCTAATAAAGTTAAGGTAAAATGGGCCATAGTCATCTCAAAAGGTATGATTTTATTTTATATAGATACCTAATCTCTAATTTCTATTTTATGATGGGCCAAAATAAGAAATAAGGAAAGGGAATACAGTTATAAATGGTTATGGTCCCCAAATTGTATGTATGATTCTTTTATGACATGCCATCATCAGAAAAGAGGGAACATCATTCTTCAGAAAGGTCATACGCATTAGTTTGGAAGATCAGGAACCGCAAAGCTCAAAGATTACATCCGGACTCGGGGATTTAGGTACGCTTCCACATCTATTCTCTATTCTTAATGATTTTTGTGAAGGATCTTGGTGTGATGAATAAATATTCATCAATAAAGTATATTAAACATCAACTGGTGGTATCAAAGCCTCTTCACATTAAATCATTGAGAAACGAGTTTTTAATCTAATTTTCTTATTATGTGATTGTTAAAATGATTCCTGAAGACAACAAATTGTTTTCCCATCTCTCATAGATTCAGATTGGAGATTTTTTTAGGGATTAGGACTTTAATCTTTGAAAAATGTGGTACAATAGAAAACCCATCATATAGACACTTCAAATGAATGATTTAAATTGATAGATAGATTCAGGGACCTTCAAAACCCTAGAAATGGCGAAAACAGAACAAAAATTAGGTCATCAAGAACCTCGATCGGATCAAAACAAAATGAACGGTTCAGGCTCATCGTCTCCACTAGATGATGCGCCTAGGACGTCATTTGCAGGACACACTATGGGACGACGAGCGCAAGCGTTTTGTTGTGCACGTGGAAGAGCTGAGCCAGGCGTCTTGGAACCTGGGGAGCGTCCTGGTCACCGAGATGCACGTAGCGTGTCTGCATCAGGTGTTTTGTAGCCGGGCGTCCTACTGGCGCCAAATGGTAATTACCGTTCTGGCTCGGATTTTGATCCAAGCTGTTGAATGGTGTACTGAAATATAAAAACTTTGATTCTAGGAGTTATAAAGCTTGATTTAAGATTCGAAAGGTTTGTTGGAAAGCTTTTGACGACACGGACATGATTTTAGCACTAAATCTATGATCCGATCACACCTACCTAGGTTAAATTTATAAAATAGTGCCAAATTTTCTTAGATCAGGCCGATCTGAGGGCGATCAAACCCTAAAATTGGAATATTTGATAATCAAAAAGGAAATTTTGAATTCAAATCTTGGTACAAGTTTCTTTTGGATGTCTAATATTTTTTAAATAAGTTGATTAAAACAATATGCTACCAAAGTAGCCTCTCTTGTATAAATCAATTTATTTTTTGAACGTCAAGATGGTTATGGGTATGTAATTCATGCAGATATTGACTGGCCCAAAGGAAGGTCAATATTTGGCTGAATTATATGCACACCTGTGATAATAAATAAGTGACATTTATTAGGTATTCTATGTGAACAATAAGTTGGTTCAAAGAAAGGCTTATTGTTTAACAAGATTTATTGTCAATATTTGATTACCACACCAAGAGTGCCACTTACAAGATAATATTTTTGTTCAAAGACTAAATATTAATGTTGTGCTAAGTATCTTGTGATGGGCCCTACCATTATTTAAATTTTATTTTATTTAAGTCTGATATAGAATATATGTAAGCATCTTGTTTTGTTCTATTTTGCAGTTAATACATCTACTTCTATCACATCTGTCAACATCAATTCTATTCCCATATTAAATGGGACCAACTTTAAGGAATGGAAAGAGAATGTTATGATCGTTCTTGGCTGCATGGATCTGGACCTTGCGATAAGGATTGAACAACCCACTGCTCTTACGGATAAAAGTTCTATTGAGGAAAAACGGAACTTTGAGAAGTGGGATTGTTCAAATCGCATGAGTCTAATGATCATGAAGCGTGGAATTCTAGAACTTTTAGGGGTGCTATTGCCAAGGAGTTCCTTAAGAAAATTGAAAAGCGTTTTGCTAAAAATGATAAGGCTAAAACAAGTACAATTCTGTCGAACTTGATTTCAATGAAGTATAAAGGAAAAGGAAATATTAAGGAGTACATCATGGAGATGTCTCATCTTGCTTCAAAACTAAAGGCACTAAAGTTAGAGCTGTCTGAGGATTTGCTCATGCATTTAGTTTTGATTTCTCTTCCTGCACAATTCAGTCAATTTTAAGGTCAGTTATAACTGCCAAATGGATAAATGGTCTCTTAATGAGCTCATTTCTCATTATGTGCAAGAAGAGAAAAGGTTGAAGCAAGAAAAGACTACAAGTGCTCACTTGGCAAGTACCTTTAAAGACAAGCACAAAAAAAGAAATAAGGATAAAGAAGTTGCAAGTGGTCCACCTCAAAAGAAACAAAATGAGGAATTTGGCTGTTACTTTTGCAAGAATCCTTGACAAATGAAGAAGGACTGCACTAAATATCACGCTTTGCGTATAAAAAAAGGTACGCTTCTCACTTTGGTATGTTTTGAAGTTAATTTAACTTCAGTACTTAGACACACTTGGTGGACAGATTTTGGTGCCACTACTCACAGAAGTTTTTCTATGCAGGGTTGCCTGAGTTGTTAAAAGCCAAATGATGCTAAAAGATTCATCTATGTGGGTGATGGCAAATTAGTGGAGGTTGAGGCGATATGGACATTTATGTTATTATTTGGATTTAAAAGAAACATATGTTGTATCGTCTTTTAGACAAAATTTAGTTTTTATTTCTCTTTTGGACAAATTTGATTATTGATTTTCATTTTGAAATAATTAGTTTTGTCTCTTTCTAAATTCCAATATTGTTGGTATCAGTTCTTTGTCCTTTTATGATAACATTTATTTGCTTGATACTTATTGATGTTTAATCATAAGTGCACGGGCTATTGTAGTATAGCTATGCAAGTATGGGTTGATCCTACAGGGACTTGTTTTAAAAATAAGGAGTTTAAATAAAATTTAATTCTCTACAAATTATAGAGAATAACAAAATTAAACTAACAGTAAAATAAAGATTCAGATTTATTGAAATGATGTAAATCACATAATTTCCAAGCCTAGAAAACAGAAAATGAAACTAATTAAACATCCCTGAATTACATTGTCTATGGAGAGCACTATCCCTGGATAATCAGACTATGGATAAAGTAAAACTCAAATAGAATAGGGACACAGATGTCATTACAATTCATGACACATAAGGAATTTTATGAAATATAGCATAAGTAGAACTGGAATTAACATTAAAAAATCTGATCAAAACAGAAGCAAACAGAAACCTGACGAGGAGAATGCTGGAGAAGGAGATGGGGAAGAAGAACGAGGAAAGAAGAGGAGAAGGAGAAAAGAGCAAAAGAGGAACTTTGAGGAAAACCCGTTTTAGGTTTTTCTCCTACGGTGATAAGAGGACGACTTCGAGCTGACGACGCCGATGGAAGGTCGGCAGTGTAGAGAAGAGCGTGGCCAATACTGGAATTGCAGGAAGCCGATACTGGTGGAAGGTGAACGGAGCAGATCCAACGAGGAGGACGCCGATCTGGAGAAGATATTGCCATCGACCCTAGAGCGGTGTGATGCAAGCGAGCAGAGTGTGTCTGGTGGAGAGGAGCGGTGCCTAGTGAAGCAGAGCAAAGGTGACTAGCAGTAGAGGAGAGATAGTGAGAAGAGAAGAGAGTGGAGCCTAGGGTGAATAGAGGGAAACATGAGAAAATCTGGCCGTGTCCGGTGAGATAGAAAGAGTTGGGGCCAACGGGAAGTAGAGGAGGAGAAGGGAGAAAACCTAATCTCGGTTTTCTTTGAGCAATCCAACAACAAGGAAGAAGGCCCACGCCTGGGCTGAGTTGTTTAGGCATTGATCGCCGGAGGAAGTAGAGAAAAAGGAGGAAAGGAGGAGTAGGAAGAGGGGGAAGAGGGAAGAAGAGGAAGAAAGGAGGGGGGAGGAGAAGAAAAGAAGGGAAAGACAAAGGAAAACCGGCCTTGGGTTTTTCCTTTGGGCTGGCTCGGTGTGCTGGATCTTGGCAGTAGAGATGACGGTGAAGGAAGTAGGTGGAAAAGTATAGGGCACGAGCAAGAAGGAAATAGAGGGAAAGGTAAAGTTAGATGGTGGAGGAGAGGGCATGATGCGGCAAAGGAGGAGGTCAGGGAGAGGTAACAAAGAGCAAGAGATGGGGCATCTGGGCTTGTCTACTGGGCAGTGAAGAGATGGAGAGAACGGGGCAAGGGAAAGGAGGTGAGTAGGGAGTAGGGCAGTTCGGTGTGGGCTGACAATCTCGGCATCGATCTGGAGCCGTCTAGTGATTGGGGGTTGAGAGAGAGAGAGAGAGAGAGTGCGCGAAAGGGAGAAATAAGGAGAGGTGTGGGCTGGTGTTGCCGTGCGGTGCTCTTGGCTACCGATAGAGAGTGAATCAAGAAAGAGTGGAAGGGGAATGGAGATAAACAATTAGGAAAACAAAGATCCGAGAGAGAGAGAGAGAGAGAGAGAGAGAGAGAGAGAGAGAGAGAGAGAGAGAGAGAGAGAGAGAGAGAGAGAGAGAGAGAGAGAGAGACGAGGAGAGTGGGGTTGTGTGGTTGAGGAGAGAATTGAAGAGGGATATGAGGGAGAGAGTCAGCCGCCCTAGTAGAAGAGAGAGACGTGGAAGATAGCAGGAGAAGAGAAAAAGAAAGAGGAAGAGAGAAGTGGAGAACAGGGAAAGTGGGTTACGGGTCTGCCTTGTATGGTCCAGGGAAGGAGTTGAGAAGAGGAGAGAATTGAGAGAGAGACATAAGATAGAGGGGGTTGAAAGAGAGGTTGGGGGAAGAGGAATGGATTGAGAGGCGGAGAGGACCGGTCCTTCCGCCTCACTCCATCAAGGGAAAAAGAGAGTCAGCCAAGAAGCCCTCTTTTGTTTGGTGAAAACCTCCTTAAATGAGGAGCGGCCCATCATGACAGCTGATTCCTTGTCTCCCACTCAAGTTGCCTACTCCTCTTACAATGGCTTTGTGCTGTTCACTTAGTGCAACCCATTTCCTTAAAAGTTGGGATCTATAACATCTTCAAAGCTTCCTTTTAAGGTGAGGTCCAAGGCTTTGATGATGCAATCCGATGAAGTCAATCTGAATCGTCCAATTTATTTTGAGTTATCTACAAAACAAAATGCTAAGTTAGGATTATCTAAATTATGCATGTAATTAGCTGTAATGATCATTTGATAATTAGCCTTTTCAAATTAACGATCAAATGATCGATTAGAGCTAAAATTATCTTTAAATTATAAAATTACTTAACTAAATGATCTAAGGTTATTTTAGGTAAAATCAAACACTTAACGCACACTCCAACCAGCATTTTGCTAGTCTATAGCAAAACATGTGAAAACCATTTATTGAATGTGACCACTAAATTGCCTTTTTTGTAGGTACTCACAGTTGCATTTAGCATATGCAATAAGCCCTTAAACCCCTAGTGGATGAGTTAGGCCTCATGAGGGTTTGTAGTGAATATACCCACAAATTTCCAAAATATTAATTTCAAGTCAATTTTCACTTTTTTCTCAAATAAATTTATCAACTTTAGCATGTGAATGAAAAATTCACAACTCTACCCATATGTTAAAGACATCCCAATTTAGATCAGCTCTTAGAGTAAGTGTGTGTACAATCTACGTATAAAATAATCTTCATCTCTAAATAGACTATAACTTTTGAACTCCATTTGAAACATGTTTTGACCTCAATCCTTAATGACACACTCAGAAATAAAATCTCTCAAATAAAGGTTCAAATCATCTCTCTCTTAAATATGTGAGCAGAGTCAATAAAAACAAATTTATCTCGCATATACTCATAAAAGAATGAGAATTGCTAAGGAGTGTAGTTTTGATCCCTTTAGAAGGAATAAGATGCTATTACCATTGAACTTTTTAGAAATATTATTCTTTAAATCCTAAATTTTCATATCCCCATCAAGACTATATTCACTTTAAAATAATTAAGTCTTTAACTGGGACTACATGAAGGCTTAGGACAGGGTATAAAAGAAGAAATATAAGGGTATTCAAAGTTTCTTAAAAAATAAGTAGAGGTCTTTTAAAGTTGGCAATTCTTTTTTTACTTTGCTTGGACTAAAGTGAATATTTCTTTTTCCAATTTTCTTTGCATTCTTCAAACTTCTCTTTTATTCATTTTTTTTCTCTATTTACACTTGGATCTCTTTTGAAGAAAATTTCTTTTGTCAATATTCACTTTTCTACTTTGATTGCAACTAAAAAGGATATTTTCATTCATCTCTAACTTATCTTTTGAAGAAATAGGTAATTGATATATTATAGTGGATTAATATGGGTTAAGGTTAATTAGGTGAGAAAAGAAAAAGGCTTCTATAGAGGCTCAAATTGGTTGACTAGTGGTAAAAATATTTTTGGGTAGGCTTTATGTGTCTAGGTTAACAAAGATGGCCTAAATCATTTTCTAGGTTTTCTAATAATCTTTCAGATTCAATGAACCTTTAGAACCTTAAAGATAATACTCTAATTATTCAGGTAATTGCTCAAATTTGAAAGTTGATGGGATCAAGTTTCTTTAAGCACGTAGATTTTTTTTTAGAATATTTATAACCTCTCAAAAGTGGTGAATAGCTCTAAAACTCACTTAATTTATAGGTCTCCACTGAATTTCTTCAGGATTCCTTAAGTCATAGCTACTCATCAATATAGACTATCTATATGCAACTACGTGTACAAATGTGATCAGAGACTTTACTTTCATGGAATACCATAGAAAATGAGTAAAATGATGAATTAATCATGTTGAGGTCCATTAATAAGCCAAAGTTAGTATAGAGTAGGAATTGACCTAAAATTTATTTTTTTTTGAAAAATTAAAGAAATCACCTAAAAACCTAAAAAAATTAGAATTTACTAAAATTCTACACCCTTCAACCTAAAAGAAACATTGTCGTCTATATTTAAAAAGTAGGATGATGAGAATACATTGAGAAATGCAAAATTAATTAGGAGATGTATAAAAACAAAAGGGAAAGAAAGAAGAAGAAAAAAAGAAAAATTAATGTACATTATTATTACAGATGAAAAATCTTTAGAGAATAAAAATATTACTAATTTCGAAACTTCCCTGGGTCCCATACAAAGTGAGATGGATAGGCCTCTAAAAAGGACTAATTAGCTAGTTTATCTTATAATTTAAAATTTTTCATTTTATCCTAGGCAAGATAAATTTATCTTTAGGCTGCTTTTCATAACTAAAGGCATTTGTAAGAGCTCGATGCAGATTTTTTGGAACTGGAGCAAGGTTGTCATATTGCTCTGTGTGTATGACATTTTCTTGATCCACAAATTTGTTTCTTTTTCTAATAGGTTTGAGCACTATTTCAGCCTTTTTAGGACCAAAATTTTCAATTGTGTTACCACTATGAACAATGGTAATTGCCTTTGTTTGTTCCATGGTCATAAGTGAAGAATTGGTCTCACCTACCACATCCATATCATCAAGGTTTTCATTGGGTGGAATAGGACATGGCCCTTGATCAATGGTATGAAGCATTTGAGACATCATACCCTTCAATTCAATCATGGAATCTATGTTTTCTTTTAATTAGGCCTGAATTTGAGCAATTTTCTTCTCCTGGTATTGCATGACTTGATGGAAATTATCCTCCACTTTCCTCTTATGTGGAGGAAGGTAAGGTCCAGGAGCAAGTGGTCCTTGTTTTTTGTGATAGGGTTGGTACTGGGCCTTGTGTGAGACATTAGCGTTATGTTCATTTCTTCAACAGATAGTAGAATAATTACTCTAGTCAGGACTGTGTCTCTGAAGATGGAAAAAAATGTTGCTCATAAGAATGTGTCGATCCATGGAGTATATCTTGAAATGCAGAAGTGATAGGATATTCTTGAGTGGTGTGCGTATTACTTTCACAAGTATCACACACATGTTCAACTTTCTTAGAGGAAAATTTTCCTATTTCCACGTCCTCTGTTCTAGCTAGAGATGCTATTTTCATATCATCTTTTTTAGTTGTAGCAAATATTTCTCCCCTAGTGGATGTGATGGTGGACTTAGGCTTGTTTGGGTAACCTATTATTTCTAAATGAGCCCAAGTTTGTGCACTCTCTGCTAGCCATTCCAAATACTCTTCTGCCTCTTTCGGTTGTTTATTTAAGAAATTTTCATTACACATAACTTCAACAAATTGGCACAAATTAGAATTAAGTCCTTCATAAAAGAAGCTAATGATACGCCAAAGTTCATATCCATGATGTGGACAAGTTGACAAAAATTCTTTGAATCTTTCCCAGCATTGATAGAAAGTTTTTTTATCCTTCTGGGTAAAATTTATTATGTTTTAGCAGAGAGCATTCGTCTTATGTATAGGAAAGATTTATTCAAAACTTGCTAATCATTTCTTGCCATGTTTATATGGACTCTGCTGGCAGTGAATGAAACCACATCTTAGCTTTTTCCTTTAAAGACAAAGAAAATATTTTGAGTCTTACAATATCTAATTCAATGTTTTGTGTATGTTGGAACATGCACACTTCATCGAATTCTTGTAAATGAGTGTAAGGACTCTCACTATCCAACCTATAAAATTTTGGAAGTAATTGAATTACTCCAACCTTTATTTTAATCATACTAGTATTTTGAGGTAAATTTATACATGAAGGTATACTGGTATAGTTAGGCTGTAAGTAGTCTTTTAATGTTTTTATAGGAGAATTTTGGTTATGCCAATTGTCCTCCTGTGATTTATGTTGGTCCCACTGCTTGTTATAATTCCTTCTCTTATTTCCATGTGGTTGAGAATGATCCATTGATGTATATTATCATTGAATAGAGACGGAGGATCATCAGCATCAAATAGAGGATTATTCGTCCATGAAAAAACATCTTATTATTCATGACATAAGGTGGCTCATCATCATTAAAGAGGGGATTATTTCTCCATGGGGAAATATCTTCTCTATTAATGCTGGGGCACCAATTATCATTTTGGTCAATGTGCAAATTTTGAATAAAACTGACAATGTCTCTTTTTTTCTTCTCTCTCTTTTTTTTTTCTTTTTCTTTTTTTTTAAAACTACCTAACTAATGCAACCTAATGCTAATGATAGGGCACAAAAAATTTACACACCCCTAAGGCTAGCAAGCATAAAATTTGTTTGTCTTGAAATTATGTGGGGAGAAGCTTTTAGATTAACTTAATCTAACGCTCCTCCTCTCTTTTAGACTTGCCCAATTGCTTACCAATTAGATCCTTCCTAACTAACCACTTCACACCCTCCTCAGCTAGCCGTAGGTAGTTTGAGTAATAGAATGTGCTGGCAGAGTTAGTCGTTTAAAAACCAGCGTAGTCAGTTAAATAGGGCCACTGGAGTGGCAATAGGTCGCCTCCTTTCAAGAAGGTCCTATGAGCATGTTGTGGGCCCTATAGGACTCTTCTAATTAATTTTAATTAATTTTTAAGGTCAGGTTATATGCTTGTGGTGATTATCCTAAATGGGCCAAGAAGTAGTGTTAAAATTCACTCTTAATCTTGTAGGGTCAGGTGCCCTTACTAAGTAATTTTTCCATTCCATAACAAATCGGTCAACATATAATCACCTTAAAGTAGTTAAACGTGCCTTAAAATGCAATAAAAATAACAAACTAATGCAATTCCTAAAATGCAACATATATCAAATGTATTCTATATGATTTTTATACTAACAACCAATGCAATTTTAATCTATAATGCATAACCTAAACTAAAACTTTTAAGGAGTTTAGAAATTTCTCATAACGAGGTCCTGGATAATGTCTTCTCATACAAGGGTAGGATCATTTACATTCCACCTCCACTTTCAGGTTATAATGACCCACCCTTGACCTGTATTATTATAGGCTTTTAGATGAATAATAAAAATAAAATAATTACATGAAATCCTCACTACAATTCACTCAAAAATAAATTATAATTATCCTAATTAAACTCCTTGAATTTCTTCTTTCTTTTCCAATTTTCCTGCAAAATAAGAAATTATCAATAAGTACAAAAAATTAGGAGAAATTAAATTTATGCACTAACAAAATTTTAAAATGCACCTAAAATGCCTAAAATGTTAAACACAATGCAACTCCTAAAATTTTTGAAAATTTATGATTTTTTTGAAATTTTGGATTTTTTGTGAGTTTTTAATTAAATTTCATGAAAACTCCATTGCAGGTTCCCGGCATCTGCGCCAAAAACTTGTTAATGTTTAACTGCAAGTGCACAAGCTATTATAGTATAGTTATGCAAGTACAGGTCAATCCCACGGGGACTCACTTTAAAAATAAGGAGTTTAAAAAAAATAATTTTCTACAAATTAAAGAAAATAACATAATTGAACTAATAGTAAAATAAAGATTCAGATTTATTGAAATGATGCAAATCACAAAATTTTTAAGTCCAAAAAATAAAAAATGAAACTAATTAAACATCCCTAAATTACAATGTCTATGGAGAACACTGTCCTTGGATAATCAGAATATGGATAAAGTAAAACTCGAATAGAACAGGGACACAGATGTCATTACAATTTACGACACAAAAGGAATTTTATGAAACATAGCATGGGTAGAACTGGAATTAACATAAAAAATTGATTAAAACAGAAACTCGAAGAGGAGAATGTTGGAGAAGGAGATGGGGAAGAAGGAGGAGGAAAGAAGAGGAGGAGGGGAGAGGAGAAGGAGAAAAGAGGAAAGAGGAAAGGAGGAACTTTGAGGAAAACCCGTTTTGAGTTTTTCTCCTACGGTGATGGGAGGATGACTCCGAGCCGACAATGCCAGTGGAAGGTCTGTGATGTAGAGAAAAGCATGGCCGATACTGGAATTGTCGGAATCTGATACCAGTGGAAGGTGAATGGAGCATATCCGACGAGGATGACATCCGTCTAGAGAAGATATTGCCATCGACCTTGGAGCTGTGTGATGCAGGAGAGCAGAGCATGTCTGGTGGAGATGAGCGGTGCCTCGTGAAGCAGAGTAAGGTGACTAGCAGTAGAGGAGAGATAGTGAGAGGAGAAGAGAGTGGAGCCTAGGGTCAACGAAGGGAAATAGGGGAGAATCTGGTTGCGTCCTGCGAGATAGAAAGAGTTGGAGCAAGCGGGAAGTAGAGGGAGGAGAAGGGAGAAAACCCGATCTGGGTTTTCTTCCTTTGAGTAGTCCGATGACGAGGAAGAAGGCCCATGCCTGGGCTAGGTTGTTTGGGCGTCGATCTCCGATGTTTGGCTTGAGGAAGCAGAGAAAAAGGAGGAGTAGGAAGAGGGAAGAAGAGGAGAAGAAAGGAGTGGGGAGGAGAAGAGAAGAAGGGAAAGAAAGAGGAAAACCTGACTTGGGTTTTTCCTTTGGGCCAGCTCGGTGTGCTGGATCTTGGCAATATAGATGACGGTGAAGGTATAGGGCACGAGCAAGAAGGAAACAAAGGGAAAGGTAAAGATAGATGGTGGAGGAGAGGGCGTGATGCGGCAAAGGAGGAGTCAAGGGAGAGGCAACAAAGAGCAAGAGATGGGCGTCTGGGCTTGCCGGCTGGGCAGTGAAGAGATGGAGAGAACTGAGCAGGGGAAAGGAGGGGAGCAGGGCATTCTGGTGTCGGCCGACAATCTGGTGCTGCTTGATGATTGGGGGTTGATGCTGGAGAGAGAGAGAGAGAGAGAGAGAGAGAGAGAGAGAGAGAGAGAGAGAGAGAGAGAGAGAGAGAGAGAGAGAGAGAGAGAGTGGCAGGGAGAAATAAGGAGAGGTGCGGGCCGGTGTTGCCGTGAGGTGCTCTTAGCTACCGTTAGAGAGTGAACCGAGAAAGAGTGGGAGGGCAATGGAGATAAACAATTAGGAAAACAAAGATCTGAGAGAGAGAGAGAGAGAGAGAGAGAGAGAGAGAGAGAGAGAGAGAGAGAGTGGCGAGGCTGGCAGGGAGAAATAAGGAGAGGTGCGGGCCGGTGTTGCCGTGAGGTGCTCTTAGCTACCGTTAGAGAGTGAACCGAGAAAGAGTGGGAGGGCAATGGAGATAAACAATTAGGAAAACAAAGATCTGAGAGAGAGAGAGTGAGAGAGAGAGAGAGAGAGAGAGAGAGAGAGAGAGAGAGAGAGAGAGAGAGAGAGAGAGAGAGGGGTTGTGTGGTTGATGAGAGAATTGAAGAGGGATATGAGGGAGAGAAAAGGAAGGAGAGGGAGAGAGTCAGCTGGCCCAGTAGAAGTGAGAGACATGGGAGATAGCAGGAGAAGAGAAAAAGAAAGAAGAAGAGAGAAGTGGAGAACAGGGAAAGTAGGTTACAGATCTACCTTGTATGGTCCAAGGAAGGAGTTGAGAAGAGAAGAGAGAATTGAGAGAGAGAGAGAGACATAAGAGAGAGGGGGTGAAAGAGAGGTAGGGGAAGAGGAATGGATTGAGAGGCAGAGAGGAACGGTCCTTCTGCCTCTCTCCGTTAAGGTAAAAAGAGAGTCAGCCAAGAAGCCCCCTTTTGTTCAGTGAAACCCCCCTTAAATGAGGAGCAGCCCATCATGGCAATTGATTCCTTATCTCCCACTCAAGCTGCTTACTCCTCCTAACATGGCTTTGTGCTATCGACCTAGTGCAGCCCATTTCCTTAAAAGATGGGATCTATTATTTTGACATCTTCAAAGCTTCCTTTTAAGGTGGGGTCCAAGCCTTTGATGATGCAATCCGATCAAGTCAATCTAAACCGTCTAATTTATTTTGAGTTATCTGCAAAACAAAGTGCTAAATTAGGATTATCTAAATTATGTAACTAATTAGTTGTAATGATCATCTGATCGTTAACTTTTTCAAATTAAAGATCCAATGATCGATTAGAACTAAAATTATCTTAAAATTACAAAATTACTTAATTAAATGATATAATAAAATACTAATTGAGGGTTGTTTTAGGCAAAATCAAACACTTAACAATACTATTACATCTTTTAATGAAACCTTTCATGTAAGTTCACTTAGTATAAAGTACAAATTAACCAATGAGAATTTTGCTTCACTCTAGCTCAAGCGTTTATGGCATAGATCTAAACAAAGAATTGAAAGACTTGTGCCAAATGGAATTCTTGATCCCCTTGATTTGTTAGACTTTCAAGTTTGTGTTGAGTGCATTAAGTGGAAACAAACAAACATGAGGAGATTAGGTGCCAACAAATCTTCAGACGTCTTAGAACTAATACATACAGATATTTGTGGGCCATTTCCTACGGCTTCATAGAATGGTCAACAATATTTTATTATGTTCATAGACGATTTCTCATATTATGGCTACCTTTATCTCATTCATAAGAAGTCACAATCACTAGACGTGTTTAAGGCATTCAGGGCTGAAGTTGAGAACTAACTTAGCAAGAGCATTAAAGCTGTCAGATATGATGGATCAAGTGAATAACGTCCAGGGCCATTTGCCAAATTCCAAGAGGAATGCGGTATCGTTCCACAGTACACCATGCCGAGAACTCTTGGCTTGAATGGTGTTGCTAAGAGACAAAACAGAACATTAAAGGACATGATGAGGAGTATGATTAGTCATACTACTTTACTAGATTCACTCTGGGGAGAGGCACTCAAAACTGTAACTTGCATCCTTAACAGAGTTCCAACTAATGCAGCAGTTAAAACCCCTTATGAATTATGGACGAGTAAGAAGCCTAGTATAAAGCATTTACACATTTGGGGTTGTCCAGCTGAGGCACGGCCTTAAAGGCCAAATGAAAAGAAACTGGACTCAAGAACGGTCAACAGCTATTTTGTTGGGTACTTTGAACGGTCTTAGGGTTGCAAATTTTATGATCCCACTATCAGGTCCTTTTTTGAGACGAGAAATGCCTGATTCTTTGAGGATATTGAGTTTGGAGGGAGAGATAAGGTTAAAGACTTTGTCTTTGAAGAGGAATCCATTTCTCTTCCTACAATTCTTATTGATAATGATCAGGCTTGTTAAGTGTTTAATTTTGGCTAAAAAAAACCCTAGTTTAGGCATTTAATTAGATCATCTAACCATTCAAAAGTGCAAAATTTAGCTTGATTTTTAATTTAGCTCAAATCAACAGCTAGATGATCATTAGAGGTTATTAGATGACTAATGTGCGGTTTAGATGATTCTCATTTAGTCTTTTATTTTGCAGATCAACTAAATGAGGGTTAGATGGCTCAAATCTATGTTCAATGGTGCAGATCAAGTGAAGATTAATAGGGCAAGAGTCCTAATTGGAAGAGGATTCCTAATGAGAAGAGTCCTAATTTGAGAGAGGATAAAGTTTCCTCATAGAAAGTTACCTCTTCAAGGAAAGAGTTTAAGACAAATAAGGAAGTGCAAAGGCTATAAAGAGTGAAACCGTGTAGGGGAGTTGGGGAGTTTTTTTTTTTAGAGTTGGGTTTTTCTTTGTCTTCTTTGTTCAGTGGCTATAAAGAGTGAAACCGTATAGGGGAGTTGGGGAGTTTTTTTTTTAGAGTTGGGTTTTTCTTTGTCTTCTTTGTTTAGTTTTTCTTGCTTTTCTTTTGTTATACTTTTCTCTCAATCTCCATTCATTATTTACATTCACCGCCTCTTCCTTGGCCATTTCATATTACTTCTTCTTCCTATCACCCTCTCTAACATCTACCCATCTCCATTCACCGCATCAACCTCACCTTCCTTGCTCAATTTTTTTTGTTTTCTATTTCCAGTTTTGTTTACCGCACCATCCCCAGCACCACCTTCTTCTTCACATCCCTCTTTTATCCATCACACCACTGCTCAAGGTCCTTCACTTTGCCCTCTCTTTGCTTCACCTTCCCTATTTGTCCACATTACAAACCCAGATCGGAAGAAAACAAAAACCGCACAGCCTAGGCACGCACGACCCAATTCTGCTAGCCCCAGCCTTTCCCACGTCTCCTTCATTGCTGCACTCTTCTTCTTCCACCGCGGCATCACCAACCAGCCGGGTCTGTACTTTTCCCCCAGTTCATCGTCATCTACCCAGATCGCCTTCAGCCTATAGTGCATCAACCTGCCAGACGACGTCTTCCTTGGCCCTTGCTTCCATCTGCTTCAACGGCCTAGGGCCGGTCGTTTGATCAATCCATTCCACACTGCCTGAACCAAACGAACCAGACGACGCTCGGAAAAGGCGCCGTTTTTTTTTCGTTTCATTGTGGATCATCCCCGGCCAGGCGATTCCAGAACGACCAGGCGACGTCCGACGATGGGAAACCAGAACAGGGGCACGCTAGCCATCTGCACATGCCACCGTCTCCGACTTCCTTCATCTCTTCCGGCGATCTCTCAACGGCGGTTTTAAGGAAGTTTCGGGCAAATTTCCAATTTTGCCCCTGATAGAATAATTCAAATTACATTTGATGTCCTGATACTGTGCTTATTCGCATTTTATGTTATTCAGTTCTGAGTTACTCGTGTTTTGTGATATTTTGTTACTGTTAAATCAATGAACGGTACTGGTTCAACCAAGGAAAATATTTAATTTCTTATTTATTTTAATTTAGAATTGCAATTAAATTTTCTGGCATACTTTTAGGATAGTTTCTAGTTGAATTACTATTCCTTATCTTTATTTTGGATTCTAAGAATAGATCTAAGCTGTTGAATCTTAATTCCATTAATTTGATTAGATCTCTAAATATTTAAAGAATCTAACAAATTCTTCCGTCAGATCATTAATCCAGGGCATGTTGAACATAGTGATATAGGTTGATCAAATTTTTGAAAACCCAAAGTGAAGAAAGTGCACAGTATTAATCTAGGGAATTAGATTTTTTTATTTTTTATAGTTTTAGTTTTAATTAAGGTTTTAGTGGTTATTTTTCTGTTCTTTTTGGAAATAGACTTCTGGAAGTTCATTGGTAAACTAAATCTGAAGTTCAAATTTTTTCTGTTAATTTTTTTTTCAATTCATTGATTTTTAAATAATTAAATTTTATTAAAAACTCAAAAATTCTAAAGCAAGTCCTTGTGGGATCAACCCATATTTGCACAACTATACTACAATTTGCCCGTGCACTTGCGAAAAACATCAACAAGGCTCCTATTCCTGATGTTGTTCAAGAAGCAATACCAGAACCACAAGACAATGTTGAAAATCTCCATAATCAAGGTGTATAGGTTATTTCTGAAGAACAAACTCAACAACCTCAAGAACCAATGCCATTAAGGAGATCCACTAGAGAAAGGAGAAGTGCGGTTTTTGATGATTATATCATATTTCTCCAAGAACATGAGGATGACATTGGATTAGTGGAAGATGATCTGATCAACTTTCATCAAGCCATGCAAAGTACTAATTCTCAAAAGTGGATTGATGTCATGAATGAAGAGATTAAGTCCATGAAAGACAATGATGTTTGAGAACTTGTCATTACCTGAAGGTGTTAAGCCCATTAGTTGCAAATGAATATTTAAAGTCAAGAGGGATTCAAAGGGTGATGTGGAGAGATATAAGGCGTGTCTTGTTGCAAAGGGCTTCACTCAAAAGGAAGGCATTGATTATAATGAGACTTTCTTTCCGATTTCATTGAAAGACTCTTTCAGGACAATAATGGCATTAGTGACACATTTTGACCTTGAGTTACATCAGATAGATGTAAAGATTGGGTTCTCAATGGTGACATTGATGAGACAATTTATATGTTGCTGCCAGAAAACTTTGTGTTAAGATATGCAAAAAATATGGTTTGCAAATTAAGGAAATCCATCTATAGGCTTAAGCAAGCTTCTCATCAATGGTATTACAAATTCCATCAAGTTGTTATCTCATTCGGTTTTGAGATGAATGTGGTTGATGATTGTGTATATGACAAGTTCAGTGAGAGTAAACACATATTCCTGGTTTTATATGTCAATAACATATTGGTTGCCAACAATGATATAAGCTTGTTGCATGAAACCAAGAGATTTCTATCAAATAAATTTGAGATGAAAGATCTTGGGGACGCATCTTTTGTATTGAGAATCCAGGTGCATCGAGATCGTTCTCAGGATATTCTTGGATTATCACAAAGGAGCTATATCAAAAAGGTACTTAAGAGATTTGGCATGCAAGATTACAAACTATGAGACACCCCTGTTGCTAAGGGAGACAAGTTCAATCTCGAACAGTGCCCTAAGAATTATTTTGAAACTAAGGAAATGCAGAAGAATCCCTATGCTTCGGCAGTTGCGAGTTTGATGTATGCTCAGGTTTGTACGCTTCCATATATTGCATACATTGTTAGGATGTTAGGCAAATATTTGAGCAATCCGGGAATGAATCATTAGAAAGCAGCCAAACAGGTCATACGGTATCTTTAAAGAACAAGACATTACATGCTCAGATAAAGGAGGCAGGATAAGTTACAGATCATTGGGTATTTAGATTCTGATTTTGGTGGATGCCAAGACAGTCATAGATCCACTTCAGGCTATATCTATCTACTTGGTGGAGGAGCTATCTCTAGAAAAAGAGCTAAGCATATGCTCATTGCTTCTTCCATCGTGGCAGTTGAGTTTATAACATGTTATGAGGCATCCAATCATGGAATATGGCTGCAAAATTTTGTCGCAGAGCTACGAATTGTGGATGGAATTGAAAGGCCACTTTAGATATTTTGTAATAATAAGTTAGCAATTTTATATTCCAACAACAACAGGAGCTCGATGAAGTCAAAGCATATAGACATCAAGTTCTTAGTTGTTAAAGAAAGAGTTCAGAGTGGTCAAATGTTTATAGAGCATATTAGCACAAACTCCATGATTATAGATCCGCTTATTAAGGGGCTACCACCCAAAGCCTTTCATGGGCATACTGCTCATATGAGTATTGTATCATTTGATGATATACAGGATTAGTGGGAGTTTGTATTTACATGCCTTTCTGTTTTAGACACATCTTGTGCTTATGGATATTTTCTGTAAAAATAAAGTATTTAGTTCTATTTTTCACTCTAATTTGGCATTAATATGATCTCATAAGGAATAAAGATGGACCAGTTGAAAATAGGCATGCTTAAATTACATTACATGTAATTTCCATGCTACACATTCATACTTGATCTATGTCGTTTAGTTATGTTAATATATGTGACCATGAATGGATTTAGTTACGATATATGTAACGAAAATCGCCTTGATCCTATATTAGCATAATTAATGGACAAGATTGTTTAGAGATATTTTTTGTGATAGCAAAATTTTTTAGCTCTTAAAGTTGTACTTTGATATAAAATT